>CM066984.1:65673099-68110599 GCA_033977485.1 Hydrangea macrophylla
TCTTCAAAAAGTTCTCTAAATGCGATAAAATTTCACAGAAAGAAGAAAATACCAGGTATTTAGGAGAATTCAGGTATAAAACACAATTTTCGGAAAAGATCTTCAAAAATAAATTGCTTTGGGAAAAAGAAAGACCTAAAAAGAGAAGCTCAACAAAAAATGGCACACGGCAGATTTCCGCGGCATTCAGTGAGTGCCGGCCCGGCACTTACTAAGTGCCGCTAACATTTTCTGACTGCCGTTTGCTTTTAAAGTCCGTATTTTGTGGTATAATACGTATGTGTAGGCGGATAAAAACAAAAAACTGATAAAGTAAGGCTGACTAAAACCCGATAATCAACAATCTGCCGTGGCACTCTTGGAGAGCCGCGCGGCAGTCACGAAATGCAGCAGCGGCAGTCATGGACGAAGGAGAATTCAGGTTCCCGAATGAGGGAATAATGGAGGTAAAGGAGGAGTTGTGGAAAATGTACTTCGATGGAGCAGCCAACCAATTAGGTTACGGAGTTGGAATCATTCTCATAGCACCCGATGGGACCCCTACCCCATTATCTGTCAAACTCAAATACAACTCAACCAACAATACCGCGGAGTACGAAGCCTACATAATTGGGATGGAAGCGGATTTGGCTTTGAAAGTCGGACGGATTGATGTCTTCGGAGATTCCAATTTGATCATATCCCAGGTCCGGGGAGATTGGAAGGTAAAGCATGAGAAACTGAGACCTTACCATGATTACCTGGAAAGTCTGAAAGCACAATTTCAAAAGATTTCTTTTTACTACCTCCCTCGTGAAGAAAACCAATTAGCCGACTCATTGGCTACCTTGGCCTGGATGATCCAAATCCCCTCCAAAACTACCATGATCCCGCTATCCATAGAAGTAAGGAAACAACCGTCATTTGAAATGGTCGCGGCCGTGGAAGACAAAGAGGAAGTACCGTGGTATGAGGACGTGTGGAAGTTCATTAAAGAAGGAGAATACCCTGAAGGAGCCTCAGAAAAGGATAGAAAGGCAATTCGGCGGTTCGCCGCTCAATTTGTGATCTATGCAGATAAGCTATGGAATAAATCCTACACCGCGTACAATCTAGAGTGCCTATATGGAAGGGAAGCTAAGAGAATGATGGAAGAAATACATGAGGGAGTGTGTGGGCCCCACATGAATGGGCACATGCTAGCGAAGAAGGTCATCCGACAGGGATACTATTGGACAACCTTGGACAAAGACTATTGTGAATATGTTAGAAGGTGTCACAAATTCCAGATTCATGCAAATCTAATGCACACTCCGCCGTCACAGCTTTATAGCATGACCACCCCTTGGCCATTTTCCGTATGGGGGATCGACATCATTGGTGAGATAGTTCCAAGGGCTTCCAATGGGCACCGGTACATAATCGTGGCGATTGATTATTTTACAAAATGGGTAGAGGCAGCCTCGTATGCAACTTTGAAAGCCAAAGATGTGGTGAGTTTCATCAAGAAAAACATAATCTGCAGATATGGGGTCCCGAATGAGTTTATCTCTGATCATGGCAGTCATTTCAGGGGGAAGTTATCCCACTCTTGGAAAGGTATAAGATCACTTGTCACCAATCATCCCCGTATAGGCCTCAGACGAATGGAGCAGTAGAAGCGGCAAACAAAAATGTTAAGGCAATCCTGGGGAAAACGACGGATACATATAAGGATTGGCATGAAAAGCTGCCATTTGCTTTGTGGGGATACCGGACCTCGGTCAGAACTTCAACGGGTGCTACGCTGTATTCATTGGTCTATAGGATGGAAGCTGTTCTCCCAATCGAGGTAGAAATACCCTCTCTTAGGGTTTTGGTGGAATGCGAGGTCCCCGAATCAGAATGGGTACAAGGAAGATATGAAGAGTTGATGCTACTCAATGAGAAAAGGTTGGCAGCGATAAACCATACTCGGGGATATCAAAAGAGGATAGCCCGTGCTTTCAACAAAAAGGTCCGCCCTAGGAAGCTTGCTGAGGGTGACCTGGTCCTCAAAGAACTGAAAGTGCCTGTTTATGACCCCAGAGGAAAATTCAAACCCAACTGGGTCGGGCCGTACATCATTAAGACTCTCCTTTCCGGAGGAGCAGCTTATCTCATGGACCTGGACGGGGTTGAATTTAAATAACCAATTAACCTCGATCGCCTCAAGAAGTATTTTGCTTAAAACATTTCTTTTCAAAGCCTTCTACCTTGATGAACTACGCTTGACCTGATTCCCGCTAGGGGATACGTAGGCAACCTACTCGGTTCGGTCATCAAAAATAAAACCGCCCGAGCGGCGTCCTTCTTCAAGCCTTAAACCGAACTACTCGGGACCTGACGCCCACTCGGGGATAACTAGGCAGGCTCTCCAAAGTTCTGGGTCCACTCAAAAAAAAAAAAAAAAAACTTGTGCTAAACTAGGGGCAAACTGGCGTTTGCCCAGAACTACTTCAAAGCCCTGAAACCAGGGGCAAACTTCATTTGCCATCCGAAGAACCCAGATATCCGCCTGAAACCCGTCTTTGGATCTCCTGGCTATCAAGATACGTACTATAAAGAAACAAATGAGAGTTCATGGTATAGAAGGAATAAAGCTTTAAGCAAAATTCAAAGCAAGGTGAAGAGCCGAGAAAAGACATTTGAAAGGAGAATTCTTCATAAAAGATTAATTGAAGGGGTGAACACTTTGATTGAACATAACAAACACTTTTTTGAAAAGAAAAAATAAGGAAAATCACATTCAAAAGCGTAAACAAAGAGTAGGCAGGGTCTGCCAGAAAGTTTTGTAAAAAGGCAAGCTTTTCCCTGTCTTCGTCTATTTTATTATGCATGTGTCCGTCAAGCTCGCCTCGCAACCAAGGCTTGGATCTCTAGGAGATACTCGGTAGTAGGCACAGTCAGAGCAGGAACCCTTGGGAACGGAGCAGCCATTCTGCTATGCCAAGCCTCCATGAAAGCCTTCACAATAGAAGGGCGCAAAGGGGACCCCCTGGTGAAGTTAGCAGTCACGGATTCAGTAGCATCTTGCAAAAGTCCAAACTGACGGACGACTCGGTCAGGAATGTAGAAAGTAGTGGCATGCAAACCCGGCAGCCAGAGGCCAGGTCGCCCGGGAAGGCGTATAGCAACAGAGCGACAGATCCACGACGGACAAACCCAGCAAATGTCACTAGAAGAGAGGCCCTGAAGCCAACCAAGCCACGCGTCGGCGGAATGAAACAAGCTATGAATCTCCATGCGGTCATAAGGAAGTGACCCACGGAGATGGGAAGCATGTATGAAGAGGTCCAGATGCTCCATGAGCCAAATTTGCAAAACAAAAGGTGCCCCGACGGATAATATGACCCCAGTAGCATAAGCATGGCCCAATCCAATCAGAGTTTCACCAAGGACTAGCATAACAGCACTTTTCATCTCCCGCAAGCCACAGGCAATGGGTATAAGAGTGTCAGAAGATGACTGAAATAGGAAGTAAGAAAGCATGGCAATTGACAGGGCACTAAGTCGGATGATCTGATATTCACCATCATAAGGGTCCCCCGTGGGAGCATAAACGGAAGCAAGGCGCTCAAAATCAATCTACCTGTCACAAATAAAGGAGCCCGCCGTATTTTGAGATGTACGGAGAAGAGTGGCTAAGTCCCGAACATACCCGGCCTGAATCTGAGGGACCATCAATTCAGCAGAAGGATGAGTGTGAAGAATGGCGCTAAACTCCTCAAATAAGGGGCAAATCTCCTGAAAGCCGAAACGAAAGCCATTGAGAGCAGGATCCCAACATTGGATGGCGGCGCGAAGTAGACCCTCATTTAGATTCATCTGTCGGAAAGAGAAGAGATCGTTTAGTCTGAAGCACTCAAAATTGAGCTTGTCAATACCAGAGAGAGTATCCATCCATGGGAAGAGGATTTGAGAACTAATGGGGGCCATTTGAAGGGAAAATAGGAAGGAAAGAGAAGTATTTTGCGGAGCTTTGAGAAAGAAGGGGTATAAATAGAAGAATAAGGCTGTCTACCTACCCGCGGCACTCGATAAAGTGCTGCGGCACTCGATGAAGTGCCACGCGGCAGTCTGTGAATACCGTAGCGGCACTTACTGACTGCCGCGCGGCTCTCACTGAGTGCCGCGGAGACCTTACCGAGTGCCGTTCCAAGTTTTTCATTGGCCAGGGTTTGTTTGTAACACGATCATCCCACCTGCAAACAGAAAACTAGATAGAAAAACAATAAAACGTGCGCATCATGCAGCACGTGCAAATACATTCATTCATTCATTTCATTCATTTGTACATATCAAATAGATAAAGGAAATAGAAGCATTTAAGATAAAAATAAAGACGGGACCAAGCCATGATCCCACATACGGCAAGAGATGGACCAAGCTATGGTCACACATACGGTAAATGTCAATAAAGAAGCAACAATACAATAATAGAGGTATCCAAAGTGCCTATCCTACTGGCTATCACGAAGCCATCACCAAAATAAAACATGTATATACAATCATCAAATAAAGTGTAAGACCTCTCAAAACACTCAAAAGAAAAAGGAAAAGAGAGAAAGAAATATGATCAGCCCCGGCCCCGGCCGCGAGTCTGGCGGGTCGTACGCCTGAGAGGCTCCTCCTCCGATTCTGTCCCGCTGCCTCTGCCACTCCCTCCACGTCCGCTGCTACCACCGCCTCTGCCTCTGCCACCGCTAGTACCCTCGCCGCTGCCTCCACCACGCCCAGCACCGCTACCTCCGGGGGCATCGCTGAGAGGGATGCCGAACTGCTGGAGCCTCTGCTGGAGCTGCCCCACCTGCTGGGACAAGATCCTATTCTCCTCCGTCTGAAATATAAAAAATAAAAAAAAAAATAAAAAAAAGAGAGAGAAGGGGGTAAGACCAGGAAGTGTTGAAAAGGCAAATGAAATACTAAGAATAAAAGGGTGAAAAGATCATACCTGGGCCCTCAACTGGGTCGCATCAGTCGCCCGAGCTCCCTCAGCCTGAAAAGAACAAGAACCAAGAATAAAGGCTAGTAAAAGAAGAAGCAGTCAAAGTCAAAACGAAAGGTAGTCCCTTACCATCCACTCTCGCCCGAGGACCCACTGTCGCAAGATGTGGGCATACGCCAAGCCCTCCTCCGCGTAGGCACCCGGGACGACGTCATAATGGATAGGAATAGTGGGGGCGCCCCGTGATAGTCGGGGGATCGTCGTCAAGTGAGGCTCGCCAAATGAAACGGTAGGCATGGTCCAGTCCCACTCAGGTAGGGCAGGAGGACGAGTGGTGGCGGGTACGGGCTGCAAACAAAAGGAATAAAGCATGAATAATAAATAATGAAAGACAATTCATAAAAGGGTTGAAGGAATCATACTCACCCGAGTCACTTCCATCAGAGGGAAGTTCGGCATCAGCTTAGCGGCACGGAACGCCGCATATCCAGTAGGAGGGTCCACAAAGTCATGAATGCCCAAACCTAGCAGAGCAACCGTAAACTCGCTACCCTGGAGAGTGTCCGTGGCTCTCATAGAGACGGGAGGAGGGAACGGAACGAAGAATCCAGGAGCCGCTAGTGACTTCCTGGTCACCCTCTCTCCTAGGTACCACGCCTTGCCCTCTGGCCCACAGAGGAGTCGCCTTGTCGGGTCGTACCCGGCCGACTCTCGGATCCCCACACGAGCCTCAGGTAGCACCCTGAGCCACGGCTGCCAGTGGACATGCTCCTCCCGTAGGTTCGTCAGGAAGTTCCTGAACGAAATAAAATTGTGGGCCCCGATCTTCCGCCCAACCCTGTCCTTCGCCCATTTCAGCCCCTGGGGCATGATAAGGGCGTCAGCATCACGCGTCTCTGGAGACATCATGCGTAGATACTCGTGGGACCAAATCTGCAATATAAGAAAGAATGAAAAGGGGGGGGGGTTTAGTCTCTCAATTTGAATAAATTTCTGAAAGCATAAAAAGCAATAAAATACGGAAAAGAATATACCTCCCACGCTCTCCAATATCCACTGGTAGAAGTCGGTCTGTCCTGGGAGATGTCACTCATATGCATGTACAAGATAGATAACCCTGTACCAGCCCAATCATACTCGACGACCCGGTCCAGACGCTCCAGCGATGCAACCAGGGACACAGAAATCCGGTCACCCTTGGTGCTCAACAAGGAGCACCCCAGCATGTACATAAGGAAGCCTCTGGCTATCTGCTCGTCCGTGAAACTAGGCTGGCCCCGAAACGTATCCATAAACCACCGGACTGTGACTAGAGCCTCCTCCGGGACCACCCCTAGCAACGGCTCCACCTGGCCCCACTCCTGATCTGTCAAATACCTCAGAGGCTCTCCGCCGAAGGCTATCCCGGTAATCATAGAGAAGTCCAGCGGCGTCAACGTCATCTCACCAAACGAGAAGTAGAATGTGCTCGTAGTATCCCACCACTGCTCAGCAAGGGCATGTATCTGCTGTAAATCATTGGAGCTCTTCGTCAAAAGTTTGACGAAGTCCCCAAATCCCACCGCGTCTACGAGCCCCCGTACAGTCTCGCTCAACTCTGTATACCACTCATATCCGTGTGCAAGACTGTCGTGCCCTTTCAGCACCTTCGGTTGCAGCTGCAAGAAAGAATCACAAGTTCTGATGTCAGTAATTGGGTAAAAGAAAAAGCAAAATAAAATAGATGATGTCCTAGAGAGAGAGAAATTTTCAAAGTATACATAAATTCGTGAAAATCCAAAGCAAGTTCAGATTCAAAGGAGGCATTAGTTTCAATACAGGTTCACAAGTACCTAAATTGAGTTTGAAAAAGCATCGCGCTCGTGAAATCTAAAAAAAAATAATAATAAATAAAGGACAGGAGAATCCAAACATAACATTCGTTTTACGAGAAGTTTCGAAGTTTATAAGAAAATAAAAATTTCTTAAAAAGGGGCATGGACGCTCGGGGGCGCCACGAGCACGACGTTCGGAGCAGGGTATCTAAGTTGTGCCAATCCTACATTACATTCACACAGAGAAGGAAATGCGAGAAAGAAATACGAGAAATAAGTAAAAGGGGAGCGTTTACCTCGCGCTTAAACGCGCGGACCGATAAATGCTCGTCCGGATCCCGGAGCAAGAGCGTAGCATCTGGATGATGGGTGGCCGTGTACTTGGCCTTCTTCTTCCTCCCTGAACCACTCGCCATAATCTGTCAAAGAGAAAGAGAAATCTACACGTTAAATTCATAAAAAGTTCAGAAAAATAATGAAATAATAGGGATTAATCAAGTCTTGATCGAGTAGGACTAACCTGAATAAGTTCTGACTAGAACAATACAAGCAGAAGAGAAGTAGAAGAATTTTCTCCAGAGAGATTTCGAGGTGAAGGGAGTTGAGAGAATGAGAGAAATGAAAAGAAAACTCTCGGTTTTAGCCACTGCCGCTCAAACGCGGCACTCGGTTTTCCGTGCGCGGCAGTCAGTACACTGCCGGGCGGCACTCGCTGACTGCCGCAACGGCACTCCGTGAGTGCCGCACGGCAGTCACGAACTGCCGCGCAAATCCGTGTGTGCCGCGGTTAAGTTGGTTCAAAGAACCTTCATTTCCCCCCAAAATTCAAATCAGGTCCCGAAAATTGAATTTGAGGCCCCCAAAATTTGCCCTCATTACACTTTTGCCCTCGGGGTCATTCTTAGGTACACATTGACTATAAATTTCAAAATTTACGAGTATATTTGAGCCAGTGGGCCCCGAATTTTTGAGAAAAATTGAAAATATTTGAGCCCGTGGGCTCCGAATTTTTGAAAATTGAGAAGACATTAGAGTATAACAGATTTATATTCCCGGTTCTCGCAACAGATTTGTGTTAACCCCCCGTTTTTGGAATATAACAGATTTATGTTCCCGGTTCTCACAACAGATTTGCGTTAACCTCCGTTTTTGGAGTATAACAGATTTATATTCCCGGTTCTCGCAACAGATTTGCGTTAACCCCCGTTTTTGGAGTATAATAGATTTATATTCCCGGTTCTTGCAACAGATTTGCGTTAACCCCCGTTTTTTAGAGTATAACAGATTTATATTCCCGGTTCTCGCAACAGATTTGCGTTAACCCCCGTTTTGGAGTATAAGAGATTTATATTCCCGATTCTCGCAACAAATTTGCGTTAACCCCCGTTTTTAGAGTATAACAGATTTATATTCCCGGTTCTCGCAACAGATTTGCGTTAACCCCCATTTTTGGAGTATAAGAGATTTATATTCCCGATTCTCGCAACAGATTTGCATTAACCCCCGTTTTGGAGTATAAGAGATTTATATTTACCCCGAGGTCAAATCAAAAGATCATGACCCCTGTAAGAGATCTTCGCATCGGTCACTGAATTAGGTGATCTTCCCTAACTAACACGTCACACAAAATGCGTGAGGGAGGCATGATGAGCATGGTGCTTGCATAACCAGGTCAATTTGGAAAATACAATTACATGGCACTTGCATCACGATAAGATAGGTGCATTCATCTGTATGGTCACTTGTGCTTGTGTATGTTTAGCTCCTGCCTGAACTACGTCTTGGTCTGATTCCTGATGGGATACGTAGGCAGCTCACCGATGAGCACGGCCAACATGAACCATTTGTGAGGCCGTTTTTGCAACGCATTTTGTTTTACCTAAATTTGACAGTCTGGTCAAAGGCTTGTCTTCACACAGGCTTTGACATTCACTTATGGGACGCGTTGCCCCAACAGCTCTGTCAAAGAGGGACAAACTGTAGACACCCTAATTTTGACCGACCGCCGAATTTAGGAGAGTGTCACCTCCATATCCGATGATGACAAGGACCAGAAAATCCGAAGTGTTCCAAGCTCTTCAGAAAGTTCTCTAAACGTGATAAAATTTCACAGAAAGAAGAAAATACCAGGTATTTAGGAGAATTCAGGTATAAAACACAATTTTCGAAAAAGATCTTCAAAAATAAATTGCTTTGGGAAAAAGAAAGACCTAAAAAGAGAAGCTCAACAAAAAATGGCACACGGTAGATTTCCGCGGCATTCAGTGAATGCTGGGCGGCACTCACTAAGTGCCGAACGGCATTCAGTGAGTGCCGGCCCGGCACTTACTGAGTGCCGCCAACATTTTCTGACTACCGTTTGCTTTTAAAGTCCGTATTTTGTGGTACAGTACGTATGTGTAGGCGGATAAAAACAAAAAACTGATAAAGTAAGGCTGACTAAAACCCGGCAATCAACAATCTGCCGCGGCACTCTTGGAGAGCCGCGCGGCAGTCACGAAATGCCGCAGCGGCAGTCACGGACTGCCGCACAGCTTTTTTGGACTGCCGCCCTGGGCAGCAGTCTGCCCAATTTCAGAAAGTACGCATTGTACCACCAAATGAGAGTTTTACACCTATTTTTGCTCCAAAATTCACTAAAAATACTTGGTAATTTTGCCTATAAAAGAGAAGGGATCTTCCTTGAAAAAAAGGGAGAAGAATACAACAAGAGCTACCACTATATACAACACAACACACAAAATAGCCATTACTCCACCAACATATTTTTTGGAGAGAAAAGAGAAGAGAGTTTAGAGAATTAGGAAGAAGAGCTTGGAAGATCTTCAAAGAAAAGAGAATTTTGAGGATAATTTGGAGGTGATCCTCTATGCCATAGATTGTTTATTTACTATTTTTCTTTTGAATTTCTAATCCCAAAATCTCTTGTTATCTTCTTTGTTTGTCAAGTAAGCTTAGGAGTCTTTATTCCTAATTCTTCCTTCTATTTCTTTGTATATGTTCTCCTCTTGAGAGTCTTGGAGATCTTCAATATCTCTCTTGATCTCTTGAGTATGATCCTTTGAATCCCATGTAAAGCTTATACTCTACATGAGAGTCAAAATTTAATCATCACTTTATTTCACATAGATGAATCCAAGTCCATACTCATGACTTGGATCCTCTAAATTTGGTACCTCATGAAATCATTCCCTTTTTCTCTTTGAAACATTAGGAGCATTAGTCATGTCTTTATCTCCCATGACCATCAAATGGTAGGAGAAAGTGTTCTTTTTTTTTAGTCTAAGCCCATCTCCATGGTTTAGGATCCTCATTTTGAGATTTCATGAAGTCTATTCATACTTCATTTGAAACCTACAAAATACAAAGGTCTTTAGCCTCCAATGACCATCAAAAGGTAGGAGGAAATGGTTTAGTTTAAGTCCAACTTCATGGTTTAATGGTTGGGGTTAACAAATAAAGTTGAACTTGACAAATGAAAATAGTGAGTTCACAAACTGTTTTTGATCAAAGATTTTTGGTTCGAAATCTAACCGTTGGAATCAAGTGAAACCAACGGTAAAGTGTCAATAACACAATGTTCTACCACTGCAATTTTTGTTTTAAGGTGGTTTCATGTTCAAAATAATTTGGTCATGAGTTTTGTGAAGCAACAACAATCTGCCCAGGATTTCAGCACAGCAACACTCTTTTGAAATAAATAAATCGGGATTTTAATAGATTGTTTGTGACCCAAAATATTTTTTCTAAGCATATTAATGTGTTAGGAAGTCACCCTAAAAAGAACAAGGCATTTCTGATCTTTTTGCTATTTTTAAAAAATCGTGGAAGAATTCTGGACGGAAGGTTGTAGAATGTTGAGTGATGCCTAGTTTTTTCCACATTCCCAGAGATCTAACCGTTCAAACTTTGATTTTCTTTCTGGGTTAGAAACTAGACTCACAGAGGCATAATATATCCAAAAATCATTAAGATCCAACCGTTGAAAGTATTTTATTTCTATTTTTTAAGATCTGGTCTGCTTTATGCAATTCATAAAAATTGCTACTGTTTTTATCTAATCTTATTCATTTCAACTCAAATGGACTCCTAATGTCTTAGGACCCAAATCATACTTTGAATAATGATAACTTAGCTTAAATTCAGAAGTTAAGTGACCCAAATTGGTGAATAAATCCATGTTTCATTCTTGTTTACATTCACTCATTCATGTACATCTAATGCCCATGATTAGAACTAGGTATTGAATAAAGTTGGATTTCATGCTTGTTAGATCTAAGCTAGGGAATTAGGATTGATTATTTGACATCATATTATTATGTGAAGCATGTGGACTAATCTTTGTTTTGTAGCGCATTTAAGGTACAATTTCCATCCCCCTTCTAGTTCATTTCATTCCTTGATTTATTTGATTTTTTCGACTTAATGCACGACACTTTAGAATTAGGTTTTTGCCTTCTGTGTATATGTGATTAGAGACTCTTTTTAGGATTTTCCTTTGTTTGCATGCATTGCACGTTTAATATCGCTGCTGGATCCCGGGTAAGTTCTCTTGTTCCCTATTGCATATCATATTGCATGCTATTTGACCTATGTGGCTTATGAATGATATTTTGTCATTAGCAATTTTACACCCTTTGGACATGCTTTTGTGATGTATACGTATATATGTATTAGTTGAGGGCATGCTTAGATTAATAAATTCGATTGAAAGGATGTTGAGTAGAGGTCTATCACAAGATAGGATGAGAGAGGGTGTTTTAGTCTGACGGGCTCCTTCCTCTCTCATTCCATAATCCCCGGACCCAGTTAATCTTTGGTTTCGCAAATGATTAGTTTCCTTTTAAAATGGTTTCTTAATTTTCCTTTTAAAAATTAAGTGGCGACTCATTTGTTTTGAATCCGAAATTTAAAAGAACTTTAAAAGAAAAGCTGTGGGTAAGAAAAATGCGATATCCACAGTAACACTCTCCATAGCTAATTATATGGTCAAAAGGTTACTCGTAGATACAGAATGCTCCTCTGACATACTCTTTGCCTCAGCGTTTGATCAGTTTGGAATCTCAAGAGACCGGCTCCGACCAGTAGCCTCCCCACTAGTGGGATTCAATAGGTCTAGAACACAATTTCTTGGGATGATCGAGCTACTAGTTATCATGGGGACTTACCCGCAGCAGGTCTCTACGCTCGTAAATTTTGTTGTGGTAGAAGCCCCCTCTGCGTAAAATGTCATTCTTGAGAGGCCAACACTTAACAACACTAGAGCTGTCGTGTTTACTTATAGCTTGGTCATCAAGTTCCCGACTCCGTAGGGACCAAAGAGTTTGAAAGGAGATCAAGCCACTGCTAGGAGTTGTTATGTCAGTTCCTTGCGTAGGGATGCGAATTTAAAAGCACTGAATGTTAAAGAGATGGACCCAAGGGACAATAGGGACAGAGTCATCCCAGTCGAAGAGCTCAACGATGTGATCCAAGATCCCTAGTTCCCCGACCGATCCGTCAGTGTTGGTTCCCTCCTGGAACCAGACCTTCGAGAAAAGTTAGTCTACTTTTTTAGACAAAATCAAGACGTCTTTGTGTAGAGTCACAAAGACATGCCTGAAATTGATCCCCGGGTCATGTCCCACCAACTTAATGTTGATCCGAGCTTCTGCCCAGTTAAACAAAAGAGGAGAGGAATGGCCCTTGAAAGATAGGAAGCAGTACGCGAGGAGGTTGGAAAACTCCCCAAAGTAAAGTCAGTCCGTGAAGTGCAGTATCCCGACTAGCTGGCTAATGTTGTCTTAGTCAAGAAGAGTAACAGAAAATGGGGGTTGTGCGTAGATTTTATCGAACTAAACAAATCCTTCCCCAAGGATTGCTACCCACTACCCAGGATAAATCTCATGTTAGACGCAACGGTAGGCCACTCACTCATTTCCTTCATGGATGCCTACTCAGGGTACAACCAGATCTGTATGCACCCTAGCAATGAAGAGAAGACCTCCTTCATTACCAACCAGGGAAGATATTGCTACAAAGTGATGTCTTTCAGACTTAAGAATGCAAGAGCGACCTACCAGTGCTTGGTCAATCATATGTTTAGGAACTTGATCGGAAAGACTATGGAAGTATACAAAAATGACCTCCTAGTCAAGAGCCGGGACAAGCCCGACCATCTCGAGCACTTGTCCGGGGCATTCAACATCCTTAGAAGATTCTGGATGAAGTTGAATCCAGTGAAGTGTAAGTTTGGGGTCTCATTCAGGGAAGGTCTTAGGGCACTTAGTCAGTAGACGAGGGATCGAAGCCAACCCAAAGAAAATTCAGGCCATTATCAACATTCGGTCACCCAGATAAACCAAAGAAGTTCAAAGTCTGGTAGGACGAGTGGTAGCATTGAATAGATTTGTGTCCCAGGCAACTAACCGATGTTTGCCATTTTTTAAAATCATATGCAAGGCCTTTGAGTGGTCGGAAGAGTGCGAGGGGGCATTTTAGGAACTCAAGAAGTACCTAGCGTCACCCCCCTCTACTCTTAATGCCCATTCCAAAGGAAGAATTGTTTTTGTACCAAACAGTATCACCCTCGATAGTTAGCTTGGCACTAGTTAGAGAAGAACATGGGATCTAATACCCAGTGTACTATACTAGCCGAGCACTCTAATGCACAAAAAGTAGATATTCGCGCATAGAAAAGTTGGCTTTCACCCTTGTCACTTCAGCTCGGTGACTTTGCCCATATTTCCAGGCACATACCATAGTCGTCCTCACGGATCAGCCCATGCGCTGGATCCTGTGCTGGCCTCAAACGTCCGGGAGAGTCATGAAGTGGGCATTAGAATTGGAAGAGTTTGAAGTTCTATACAGACCTCAAATAGCAATCAATGGACAGGCCATAGCAGATTTTGTTGTTGAGTTCACCTATCCAGAAGATCTGATCGAGGAGCATGCCCCATATGATCTACTGCCCAACTTGTAGCTCGAGATCCTGACCTGGGTACTATATATGTATGAGTCCTCTAATAAATAGGGCAGTGGGGCAGGAGTTATCCTAATCAGGCCCGAGGGGATTCAGCTCGAGTACACCCTCAGGTTTGGGTTCAAAGCATCTAACAATGAAGCGAAATATAAAGCCCTATTGGTCGGGTTACAACTGGCTACTTCAATGGGTGCCCAACAAGTTAAAGTACACAGTGACTCTCAGCTAATTGTCAACAAGTCTTACAGAAATACGAGGCTAGGGAGGATAGTATGGTGGCTTACTTGTCACTGGTCAAAAAAATCAGCAACAGACTTAAAGGGCTGTGTATCACTCAGATCCCAAGGGAAGAGAACATGCGGGCCGACAGTTGGTTTGCCTAGCATCATCGTCAGAATCAGACCTTCAGGGAATCAAGGTAGAATACCTATCTGTTCCCAGTGTGTCCATTCCAAAGGGCATGGAGGTGGACTCAGTCGATGCAGGTCCTAGTTAGATGGACCATGTAGTACACGTTCCTCATAAGCAGGAACCTCCCGTCTGAGAAGTCTGAAGCATAACGAGTCAAATACCGAATGGCAAGGTACCACCTTGCTAACGGAGTACTCTACAAGAGGGGATTCACTGTCCCCTACCTCTGATGTAATCACCTGACTTAGGTTAAGAGCATTCTATGAGAAATTCATGAGGAAGTGTATGGAAAGCACATGGAAGGTTCGACCCTATCCTGAAGGACTCCATTGTAAGGTTATTCCTGGCCCACCATGGTCCAAGATGTAAAGGACTACGTGAAACGATGTGACTAATGCCAAAGATTTGCAAGCCTGATCAACCACCCCGCGGAAGTTCAAACCCCAATCATATGCTCTTGGTCGTTCGCTCAGTGGGGCATCGACATAGTCAGACCGCTCCCCATAGCGAAGGGTCAAGTCAAGTTCGCCGTTATGGCAGTTGACTACTTTACCAAGTGGGCGAAGGCTAAGCCATTAGCCACAATAACTGAGAACAAGATGGAAAGTTTTGTGGAAAAGAATATTCTCAGCAGGTTTAGTGTACCCCACGTACTAGTCAGTGACAACGGCAGACAGTTCGACACTTCGACCTTTAGGCAATTCTGCTCAAGCTATGGGATATAAAATCACTGTTCTTCTCCCGAATATCCCTACGCTATTTGACAAGCTGAGGAGACTAACTGAACAATTTTGCAGTCCATAAAAATAAGGCTTGAAAAAGCCAAGGGACTCTTGGCAGAAGAGCTACCGACCCTCCTATGGTCCTATAATACAACTCCCCGAGCCACTACAAACAAGACTCTGTTCTCACTCATATATGGGTTTGAGGCAATAGTTCCTACCGAGCTGGAATTCCCGACCTACCAAGTGGCGAGCTACAATGACCAAGGGAATGATAAAGCCCTTAGAGGATAGCTCAACCTAGTTGAGGAGAAAAGGGACCAAGCATATATCATAATGGTAGCCTACAAATAGAGAGCCTCACAATACTTCAACAAAAGAGTAAAGCATCACAGTTTCCAAGTGGGAGACCTCGCCAGTCCAACAGGAATCCTAGTCATGGGAAGTTGGGGCCAAATTGGGAAGGACCCTATAAGGTCATCCGAGTTAACCAACTGGGGACTTATTGGTTACAAACACTAGAAGTACAGAACCTAACCTTGGAACGTGGAGCATCTGCGAAAGTATTATCAGTAAATCAGAATCAAGATTAGTTAGGGATGTTATGTTTTATTTAATAAAGTTGTAGCTCTTCTCGAGCACTCACAGCAGTTTTTCAAATTAAATAAAGAATTTTTCACACAAATAGTATTCATTACCAGTATTTCACAACAATAAAAGACCCCGGGATCACACCCATGGTACCCCAAAAAGATCTCGGGATCACACTCGAGGCACCAAAAAGACCTAGGGCCAAACCGCTCGGTACTTCAAGACCACCGTACCACGGATGGCAAAAGACCTCGGCACCACCCGAGGCACCAACTCTACTTGGGTCCACGACCTACAATGGGGACAAACTCCCTAGGTGGCCCACGATAGATGAGTCAAAAGACCCTGGAACTCACACATTCTAGGTTAGTTACCTACAGTAACTACTCCCACAATGCCTACCTTACCTAAAGCTTGAGGGGCAAGAGGGGAATAGTAAACTACAGGAAGCTACACCGAGCATTCACAGGCCTTGGAATTAACTAAGTATAAACCCTTAGATACCCAAGCACCCACAATGTTTAAAGTTCAAATTGGGTTGTTACAAGGCCCCGGATTAACCAAGTGTAAACATCTAAGTTAATCCTAAGCACTTACAAATGCCCCGACTGAGACCTACAGACCTGGAATTTTCCCAAGCACAACAGCTCGGGAAATTCCAAGGATGTACAAGTCCCCAGTAGACTGAGTATCCCCTACCAGTCACAATTCTAATCCTTTTGCTAAGGCAGGGTCATAACGAGGATAAAACTGGTCAGGCACAGGCAATCACAAACAAGCACAGGCAATAAAAGTATAAACACAAACAATAGTGAACGCAAAAAAGTGACCTCGAAGGGCCTTTTGTCATTACTAGTACAGAAAAAGTACAACGCTTAGGGGGCAATTATAGTAGCCACCCAATACAAAAGATAAATACATGTACAAATATAAAAGAGATCGGGGGCAATGGGGTGAGGTGGTCCAAAAGAAAGCCTTGGAAAAATCTTTACTGCCTTCTTTTGCCTGGCAATACGCCTCCTTGTTTTCTAGGCAGGCTCATTACTAAGGGTCATCCACAATGACTACCTCATCCTCAATGCCTCCGACCTCCCCTTTAGGAGCTGCCTCTCCAGTAGAGCCAATTTCTCAGAGGCGGCCTCCTCAACAGTGGGGGACCCCGTATCCCAAAATTCAAAATTGACCCCCGAGTAAGCCGAGAGATCCCACTCGAGATGGTCCACTGCCACCCTCCTTTTTAGGTCTGCATAGCCTTGAAAGAATCAGAGATTGAAGTCTTCCTCCACCGTCTTCTCGGCCTCTGCAGCCTATCCCCAGTGGCCACTGCATCCTCCAAGGTCTTCTTCTGGGCCTCGATAGCCGCCAGACTCGCCAGAGCGGTCTCCAGCTCCGCCTGAGCTGCTCCCAGGCTCAGGCCCAGCCCCTTCTAGGGGTGGGCAAATAGTAGGTTCGGTTTTGAATCAAAAAGTTTGGTTCAGGTTGAAAATTTTGATACCGAAATCCGAACTGAAATAAACTTTGAAAATAGAGTTCGATTTTAAAATTTAAGTTCGGGTTGGGTTTGAAACTTCGGGTTGAAATTTAACCAAGTTTTTTTTTTAACATATAGGAATACAAGGGTATTAGTAATTAACCCTAGTATGTTTGAGTCAGCATATAAGAATAAGTTTTTTCAGAGGGGAAAAAAAAGAAGAAGAACAAGAAAGGATGAAAACAACTCATATTTCTTTGATTTTTTGTTGAAGCAAATTTATGAGATTTTGCTCTACAAAGAACAAGATTTTAGAGTATCCATAATCTTGGATTAACCAAACACTTCACTTCATTCCCCTTGTAAGTTGTAACCAAATGGGGGCATTGAGATTTCTAAGTTCCTCCAAACCCCTATGAAAACACCGTATATCATGTAGGTTCTATATGCCAACAAAACCACAATAATGAACTCTGCAACAAAATTTTCCAACAATTGAAGCTCTACACAGAACATCTATACCAAAACTAGCTTCCATGAGCATCAACTATCAAGAACAAAGGAACAACGAAATAGTTACAGTACCTTGCATTTTGCAAGCAACCCAAAACAACCCTAGATCTATAAAATAAAATAAAAAACCCATTTGGTAATCAAGATTCAAGAACAAAGTAAAAATTCAAATACAGTAACCCAAAACAAAATCAGAAAATATTAGGACTATTCAAGGGGAATGGGACGCTGCGTCGCCGGCGATGTACTGAGCCACAGTTGGCGAGCCACATGCTCGAAGAGAGGGAGAATCCGAGAAAGTGGGAAATAATCAAACAAGTTAACAACATACCTCACTGAGCCACACTCATAGGAGGATGGGACGTCCCATCACCACCGGACTGAGCCGCCACTGGACTGGAGTCAGGGAGTCACGATCCGAGGACGAGGGATTCAGATGATGGCCGATGGGACTTGGGAGTTCCAGAGTTTGGACTTAGGACTTGGGAGTCTGGGACCTCTTGATTGGGACTCTTAGTCTCTTGAGTTGAGCCATAGTGCCACTACCTTCAGCCTTATGAGAGATGAGAGTGGAAGTGAGACTGAGAGAATGCGAGAATGAGATGAGAGTTAAGTCAGTTTAGGGCCTTTAGGCTTTAGCCCTAATTTCGGGTAATTGTATTTTGTATGTATAAAAAAACTTCAAAAATTTGATTCGATTTTGGGTTGAAAAACCTGTGGATATCGCAGTTTTCTTTCTTTTACCCACAGCTTTTCAAAATCAATTTCAAAAATAAACGAGTCGCCACTTAATTTTTAAAAGGAAAAATTAAGAAACCATTTTAAAAAGCAAACTGATCTTTTAGAAACCAGAGATTAACTAGGTCCGAGGATTATGGAATGAGAGAGGAAGGAGCCCATCGGACTAAAACACCCTCTCTCATCCTATCTTGCGATAGGCCTCTACTCAATATCCTTCTAATCGAATTATTAATTTAAATGTGCCCTCAACTAATATATATGTATAGATATACGTTACAAAAAGCATGTCCAAAGGGGTGTAAAATTGCAATTGATAAAATATCATTCAAAAATCACATATTTCAAGTAGCAAGCAACATGATATGCACTAGGGAACAAGAGAACTTACCCGGGATCCAGCAGCGATATTAAACGTGCAATGCATACAAACAAAAGAAAATCCTAAAAAGAGTCTCTAATCACATATACATATAAGGCAAGATCCTAATTCTAATGTGTCGCGCATGAGGTCGAAAATCAATAAAATCAACAAACAGAATAAACTAGAGAAGAGATGCGAAATTGTACCTCAAATGCGCTACAAAACAATGAGTTAGTCCACGTGATATACAAAATGTAAAGTTGGACCTAAAATAACAATCCTAAACTTCTAGCTTAAATCTATAGAATATAATTAAATCTAAAACAAATAAATCTTAACTACAAATGTCGATCCATACGGATGAATATGTCATGAGCAAGAATGAATTATGAAATACTCAATGATTTGGTTCACTTAAACTTTGAATTCAGGCTTAACTAATCATTATTGAAATATGGTTTGAACATTGACTCATGAAAATTTCATCTAAACCATTATTCACAAGATTTGATGACAACTATTGCAGAATTCTGGAAATTGCTGAGAGCATACTATAACTTTAAAAAAATGAAAAAGCGTGGTTCCCGTTGTTTGATCTTGATGAATTTTGGACACAAGATGCCTCTGTGTGTCTAGTATTTAACCCAAAAAAGAAATCAAAGTTTCAAAGGTTGGATCTCCGGGAATTGGACAAAAACTAGACATCACTCAGCATTCTACAACCTTCTGTCCAGAGTTCTTGCACGATTTTCTAAAAATAACAAAAAGATCAGAAATGCTTTGTTCTTTTTAGGGTGACTTCCTAACACATTAATCTACTTAGAAAAAATTATTTTGGGTCACAAACACTTTATTAAAGCATTGGTTTACTTATTTCAAAAGAGTGTTATTGTGCTGAAACTCTGGACAGATTGTAGTGACCTCACAAAACTCATAACCAAACCACTTTAGACATGAAACCACCTTAAAACAAAAATTACAGTGGTAGAATATTATGTTATTAACACTTTCCCGTTGGTTTCACTTGATTTTAACGGTTAAATTTCGAACTAAAAATCTTTGATCAAAAACAGTTTGTGAACTCACTGTTTTCATTTGTCAAGTTCAACTTTTATTTGTTAATCCCAACTTATTAAACCATGAAGTTGGACTTAAACTAGACCATTTTCTCCTACCATTTGATGATCATTGGAGACTAGAGACCTTTATATTTGTAGATTTCAAATGAAGTATGAATGGACTTCATGAAACCTCAAGATAAGGAATCTAAACCATGGGGATGGGCTTAGACTCAAAACCACTTTCTCCTACCATTTGATGGTCATTGGAGATGAAGACATGACTAATACTCATGAGTCTCAAAGGAATATAGAAAGGATTCCATGAAACATCAAGTTTAGAGGACCCAAGTCATGAGTGTGGACTTAGATCCATCTATTTGCTTATGAAATGGAGTGATGATCAAACTTTGATTCCCATGTGAAGCACAAGCTTGCATGGGATTCAAAAGATAATGTTCAAGAGATTTCAAGAGAGATATTGAGAATCTCTAAGAGTCTCAAGAAGGAAATATGATCAACAAAAGAAATGGAGCAAAGAAAATAAAAATAGTTTTAGGATTAGAGATTAAAAAAAAAAAAGAATGGAAATAGACAACTTGTGGTTAGAGGATCACCTCCAAACTATCCTCAAAGTTTCTCTCCTTTGAAGATCTTCCATCCTTCAAGCTCTCCAAAACTCTCTCTTTTCTTTCTCAAAAATATGTTAGTGTAGTGGTGGTTATCTCTTGTGTATTGTGTTGTATGTCTCTCCCCAAGGAAGATCCTCCCTCTTTTATAGACAAAATTACCAAGTATTTTCAGTGAATTCAGAGTAAAAGACAGGTGTAAATGTCTCATTTGGTGGTACAATACGTACTTCCTGAAATTAGACAGACTGCTGCCCAGGGCGGCAGTCAAAAGTAATCTGTGGCAGTCCGTGGATGCCGCCGCGGCATTCCGTGACTGCCGTCGCGGCATTCCGTGACTGCCGCGCGGCTCTCAGTGAGTGCCGCGCTAAATTTTTGATTGCCGTATTTTCGTCAATCTTACTTTATCAGTTTTTTGTTTTTATCCGCATACACATACGTATTGTACCACAAAATACGGGCTTTAAAAGGAAACGGCAGTCAGAAAATGTCGGCGGCACTCAGTAAATGTCGGGCCGGCACTCATTGAATGCCGTTCGGCACTCACTGAGTGCTGCTCGGCACTCACTGAGTGCCGCGGAATACTGCCGTGTGCCATTTTCTGTTAAACTTCCCTTTTTAGGTCTTTTCTTTCTTCCTTTTTTCTCAAAGAAACTTATTTTTGAAGATCTTTTCCGAAAACGGTGTTTTATACCTGAATTCTCCTAAATACCTAGTATTTTCTTCTTTCTGTGAAATTTTATCGCGTTTGGATAACTTTCTGAAGAGCTTGGAATACTTCGAATTTTTTAGTCCTTATCATCATTGGATGTGGAGGTGACGCTCTCCTAAATTCGACGGTCAGTCAAAATTGGGGTGTCTACAGTTTGCCCCTCTTTGACAGAGCTTGTGGGGCAACACGTCCCATAAGTGAATGTCAAAGACTGTATGAAGACAAGCCTTTGACCAGACTGTCGAATTTAGGTAAAACAAAACGCGTTGCAAAAACGGCTTCACAAACGGTTCATGTTAGTCGTGATCAACGGTGAGCTGCCTACGTATCCCATCAGGAATCAGACTAAGACGTAGTTCGGGCAGGAGCCAAACATACACAAGCACAAGTAACCATACGGATGAATGCACCTATCTTGTCGTGATGCAAGTGCTATGCAATGATGTCTTCTGAATTGATCTGGTCACATGTGCCACGCTTATCATGTCTTTCCTACGTATGACGCACATTACGTGACGCGTTAGTCAGAAAAGATTACCTGATCCTTTGACTGATGCGAAAATCTATTACAGGGGTCACGAAGATGTCTTTGAATTGATTTTCGAGGGTTAACGCAAATCTGTTGCGAGAACTGAGAATATAAATCCGTTAATCGAGAATATAAATCTGTTATATTCCCAAGATGAGGGTAAATGCAAATCTGTTGCGAGAACCGAGAATATAAATCTGTTATATTCCCAAAACGAGGGTAAACGCAAATCTGTTGCCAGAACCGAGAATATAAATCTGTTATATTCCCAAGACGAGGGTAAACGCAAATCTGTTGCGAGAACCGGGAATACAAATCTGTTATATTCCTAAAACGAGGGTAAACGCAAATTTGTTGCGAGAACCGAGAATATAAATCTGTTATATTCCCAAAACGAGGGTAAACGCAAATCTGTTACGAGAACCGAGAATACAAATCTGTTATACTCTGAAAATAATGGTTAACGCAAATCTGTTGCGAAAACCGAGAATATAAATCCGTTATATTCCCAAAACAAGGGTTAACGCAAATCTGTTGCGAGAACCGAGAATATAAATCTGTTATATTCTGAAAACAATGGTTAACACAAATCTGTTGCAAAAACCGAGAATGTAAACCCGTTACACTCTCAAATCTTTTCCAATTTTTTTCAAAAATCGGGAGCCCACGGGCTCAAATTTTTTCAATTTTCAAAAATTGGGAGCCCACGGGCTCAAATCTTTTTTTCAATTTTCAAAAATCAGGAGCCCACGGGCTCAAATCTTTTTCAATTTTCAAAAATCGGGAGCCCACGGGCTCAAATCTTTTTCAATTTTAAAAAATTGAGAGCCCACGGGCTCAAATCTTTTTCAATTTTCAAAAATTGGGAGCCCACGGGCTCTAATCTTTTCAAAATCGGGAGCCCACAGGCTCAAATCTTTTTAATTTCAAAATTAGGAGCCCACGAGCTCAAATATTTTTAATTTTCGAAAATCAGGGGCCCACGTGCCCGCGAATTTTTGGACGTCTCATCTGTACTTGCACATATTTAACTTTATTAACTTTCCAAAAAAAAGCCTTTTGACCGTGATAAAAAAAAGGAAGAATCCGTTTATTCACTGAATCTTTTAGCGTTATTTTTCTTTTTATTATTATTATTATTATTATTATTATTATTATTTTTCATTTCTCGAAATTTTCTAGTATTTCTAAAAATATCCTCATTTCTTTTATCATTCTCGTGTACAACTGCTAAGCTTTACATGAATGAGTGCCGTGCTTGTGAGACTTCCTGTAAACTTTCCTTTTCTTTCTCTCTCTCTCTTTTCATTCATTTTTGTGTCACTTTTCTTTATTATCACCTACTTATATATCTATATATATATTATCATTCTCTTCAATCCAATTACTAACACTGAAATTTGCGATTCTTTCTTGCAGCTGCAGCCCAAGGTGTTGAAGGGGCATGGCAGCCTTGCCCACGGGTATGAGTGGTACACAGAGCTGAGCGAGACAGTGACAGCTTTGGTGGACGCTGCTGGCTTTGGAGACTTCGTCAAACTTTTGACGAAGAGCTCCAATGACCTGCGGCAGATTCACGCATTGTCGGAGCGGTGGTGGGACACTACCAGCACTTTCTATTTTGACTTTGGGGAGATGACGATAACTCCCCTGGACTTCTCGATGATCACGGGGATTGCCTTCGACGGAGAGCGCTTACGGTATCTGACGGATCAGGAGTGGGACCAGGTGGAGCCATTGCTGGGAGTGGGTTCCAGATGAGCCTCTGGTCACATCCCGATGGTTCATGGATACATTCAGGGGTCAGCAGGGTTTCACCGATGAGCAGATGACCCGTGGTTTTCTCATGTATATGTTTGGGTGCTCTCTGTTGAGCACCAAGGGTGATCGGGTTTCTAATTCTCTGGTGGCATCTCTGAAGCACCTGGACCGGATTGACGAGTATGACTGGGTTGGTGCAGGGCTAGCCGTCTTGTACAGGCATATGGGTGACATCTCCCGGGATAGGCCGGCCTCCACCGGCGGCTATTGGAGAGCGTGGAAGGTATAGCATTTTCTATAATTCACTGCTTATTACACTTTAAAAAATTTATTTAAATTGCAAGACTAACCCTTTTTTTTTATTACAGCGGCAGACGCCCTTATCATGCCCCAGGGGTTGAAATGGGCGAAGGATAGGGTTGGGCGGAAGACCGGGGCCCACGACTTCATTTTGTTCAGGAACTTCCTAACGAACTTGAGGGAGTAGCACGTTCATTGGCAGCCCTGGCTTAGGGTGCTTCCTGAGGCTCGTGCGGAGATCCGAGAGTCGGCTGGATATGACCCGACAAGGCGACTCCTTGATGGGCCAGAGGGCCAGGCGTGGTACTTAGGAGAGAGGGTGACTAGGCAGTCACTGGAGGCCCCTGGATTCTTCGTGCCATTCCCTCCTCCTGACTCTATGAGAGCCACAGACACACTTCAGGGTAGCGAGCTGACGATTGCTTTGATGGGCTTGGGCATTCATGACTTTGTGGATCCCCCTACTGGATACCCAGTGTTCTGCGCCGCTAAGCTGATGCCGAACTTTCCTCTGATGGAAGTGACTCGGGTGAGTAAATGATTCCTTCATGAGTTTTCTTTCATTCTTTACTTACGTTTTATTCTTATTGTTTTTGTTTTTGTCTGCAGCCTGTTCCTGCCAGGGCTTGTCCTCCTCCCTTACCTGAGTGGGATTGGACCATGTCGACCGTCTCATTCGGCGAGCCCTTCTTGATGACGATCCCCTGGCTCTCGCAGGGTGCCCCCACTATTCCTCTCCATTATGACGTCATACCGCGTGGTTACGCAGAGGAGGGCTTGTCGTATGCCCACAGCGTGCGACAGTGGGTTCTCGGGCGAGAGTGGATGGTAAGAAACTTCCCCCCGTCCCTTCACTTTGATTGACTCTCCTCTTGCTAACCTTTATTCTTGGTTCTTGCTTTTAGGCTGAGGGAGCTCATGCGACTGCCGCGGCTCAGTTGAGGGCCCAGGTATGATTTTTATTCCTTTTATTCTCAGTATTTCATCTGTTATTTCTACACTTTCTGGACTTATCCTCTCTTATTTCAGACGGAGGAGATCAGAGTCCTGTCCCAGCAAGTGGGACAGCTTCAGCAGCGGCTCCAGCAGTTCGGTATTCCCCTCAGCGACACTCCTGGGGATGGCGGTGCTAGACGAGGCGTGGGGCGAGGCGGTGGTTGCGACGGAGGCAGCAGCGGGGGTCGAGGCAGAGGCGACGGTAGCGGCGGTCGTGGGGGGAGCGGTGGAGGTAGCGGGACAGAGTCAGAGGAGGAGCCCCTCAGGCTCGCAGCCGGGGCCGAGGCTGATCCTTCTTTTTCTTACTATTCTTTTTTTATTTCTTTTGAGTGTTTTGGGAGGATTTACACTTTTATTCGGATGATTGTATATACACACACTTTATTTTGATGGTTGCTTAGGATAACTGGTAGGGTAGGTACTTGGGTATCTTTTTCGTTCTGTTTATTCACCGTATGTGTGACCATAGCTTGGTCCTTCTTTGCCATATGTGGGACCATGGCTTGGTCCCGTCCTTATTTTAATTTTGAATGCTTTGATTTCTCTTTTTCTTATTGCGAAATGAAAGTGAATGAATGATTGAATGAATGTATTGATCTTTGTTGCACGTGCTGCATGATGCGCACGTTTTATTGTTTTCTATCTAGTTTTCTGTTTGCAGGTGGGCTGAAAGTGTTACAAACAGACCCTGGCCAACAAAAAGCCTGGAACGGCACTCAGTTAGGTCTCCGCGGCACTCAGCGAGTGCCGCTGCGGCAGTCAGAAAATGCCGCAATGGCACTCACGGACTGCCGCGCGGCACTTCGTAGAGTGCCGTCTTACTTTATCGAGTGCCGCGGGTAGGTGGAGTTCCATTCTCCTATTTATACTTCTTCCTTCCTCAATACTCTGCAAAATACTTCTCTTTTCTTCTTTACTTTCTTCCCAAATGGCCCCCATCAGCTCCCAAATCCTTTTCCCATGGATGGATACCCTTTCCGGCGTTGATAGGCTCAACTTTGAGTGCTTCAGGCTGAATGATCTTTTCTCTTTTCGACGGATGAATTTGAACGAGGGCCTACTTCGAGCTGCCATCCAATGTTGGGATCCTTCTTTCAACGTCTTTCGTTTTGGCTCTCAGGAAATTTGCCCCTTGTTTGAGGAATTTAGCGCCATTCTTCACACCGATCCTTCTGTTGAATTGACGGTTCCTCTAGTTCAGGCCGGGTATGTCCGGGACCTAACCACTCTTCTCCACACATCTCGGAATGCGACGAGCTCTTTTATTTGTGACAGACAGATTGTTTTTGAGCGCCTTGCTTCTGTTTATGCTCCCATAGGGGACCCGTACGATGGTGAGTATCAGATCATCCGACGTAGTGCCCTGTCAATTGCTATGCTCTCTTACTTCCTCTTTCAGTCATCTTCTGACACTCTTATACCCATTACCTGCGGTTTGCGGGATATGAAGAGTGCTATTATGCTGGTCCTTGGTGAAACTCTGATTGGATTGGGCCATGCTCATGCTACCGGGGCCACGTTACCTACTGGGGCACCTTTTGTTTTGCAGATTTGGCTCATGGAGCATTTGGATCTTTTTATACACCCTTCCCATCTTCGCGGGTCACTTCCTTACGATCGTATGGAGATTCACAGCTTATTTCAATCTGCCGATACATGGCTTGGTTGGCTCCAGGGCCTCTCTTCTAGTGACATCTGTTGGGTTTGTCCGCAATGGACCTATCGCTCTATTGCTGTACGCCTTCCTGGGCGACCTGGCATCTGGCTGCCGGGTTTGCGTACTACTACTTTCTACATTCCCGATCGGGTTGTCCGTCAGTTCGGACTATTGCAAGATACTACTGAATCTGTGACTGCTGATTTCACCAGGGGGTCCACTTTGCGCCCTTCTATCGCGAAGGCTTTCATCGAGGCTTGGCACAGCAGGATGGCTGCTCCGTGCCCGAGGATTCCTGCTCCGACTATGCCTACTATCCAGTACCTTCTAGAGATCCAGGCCTTGGTTGCGAGACGAGCTTGACAGACGCATGCATAATAAAGTAGACGAGAACAAGGAAAAGCTTGCCATTTTACAAAACTTTCTGACAGACCATGCCTACTCTTTTTTTACGCTTTTGAATGTGATTTTCCTTATTATTATTATTAATTAAATTTTTTTTTTAAAGTGTTGTTATCTTTAGGAAGGTTCTAACATGCTTAATCAAAGTGCTCACTCCTTCGATCAATCTTTTATGAAGAATTCTCCTTTCAATGTCTTTACTTGGCTCTTTACTTTGCTTTTTGCTTAAAGCTTTACTTCTTCTATACCATGAATTCTCATTTGTTTCTTTATAATACTTATCTTGATAGCCAGGTGATCCAAAAGAGGGTCTTGTATCTGGGTTCTTCGGCTAGCAAACAAAGTTTACCCCTAGTTTTAGGGCTTCGAAGTGGTTCTGGGCAAATGCCGGTTTGCCCCTGGTTTAGCACAGTCTTTTTTGAGTGGACCGAGGGCTTTGGAGAGCCCGCCTACTTATCCCCGAGTGGGCGTCAGGTCCCAAGTAGTTCGGCTTAAGGCTGCAAAGAAGAGTGCTAATCAGGCAATTATTTACTGACCGAACCGAGTAGGTTGCCTACGTATCCCCTAACGGGAATCAGGTCAAGCATAGTTCATCAAGGTAGGGAGTTTTGAAAAGAAAGGTTTCAAGCAAAGTATTTCTTGAGGCGATCGAGGTTAATTGGTTGCTTAAATTCAACCCCGTCCAGGTCCATGAGATAGGTCGCTCCTCCAGAAAGGAGGGTCTTAATGATGTATGGCCCGACCCAGTTGGGTTTGAATTTTCCTCTGGGGTCATAAACAGGCACTTTCAGTTCTTTGAGGACCAGGTCACCCTCAGCAAGCTTCCTTGGGCGGACCTTTTTGTTGAAAGCACGAGCTATCCTCTTCTGGTACCCCCGAGTGAGGTTTACTGCGGCCAGCCTCTTCTCATCGAGTAACATCAACTCCTCATACCTTCTTCGTACCCATTCCGATTCAGTGACTTCGCACTCTGCCAAAACCCTAAGGGAGGGTATTTTCACTTTGACTGGGAGAACGGCTTCCATCCCGTAGACCAATGAATACGGCGTAGCACCCGTTGAAGTTCTCACCGAGGATCGGTATCCCCATAAAGAAAATGACAGCTTTTCATGCCAATCCTTATATGTATCCGTCGTTTTCCCCAGGATTGCCTTAACATTTTTATTCGCTGCTTCTACTGCTCCATACGGGGATGATTGATGGCGAGTGATCTTATACTTTTCCAAGAGCGGGATAACCTCTCCCTGGAAATGACTGCCATGATCGGAGATAAACGCATTCGGGAACCCGTACCTGCAGATTATGTTTTTCTCGATGAAACTCACCACGTCCTTAGCTTTCAAAGTTGCATATGAGGTTGCCTCCACCCATTTTGTAAAATAATCAATTGCCATGATTATGTATCGGTGCCCATTAGAAGCCTTCGGAACTATCTCACCAATGATATCGATCCCCCACACGGAAAATATCCAAGGGGTGGTCATGCTATAGAGATGTGACGGCGGGGTATGGATCAAATTTGCATGAATTTGACACTTGTGACACCTTCTAACATATTCGCAACAGTCTTTGTCCAAGGTCGTCCAATAGTACCCATGTCGGATGTTCTTCTTTGCCAGCATGTGTCCATTCATGTGCGGCCCACACACTCCCTCATGTATTTCCTCCATCATTCTCTTAGCTTCATTCCCATATAAGCATTCTAGATTGTACCCGGTGTAGGATTTCTTCCATAGCTTATTTGCATAAATCACAAATTGGGCGGCGAATCGTCGAATCGCCTTTTGTCCTTTTCTGAGGCTCCTTCGGGGTATTCTCCTTCTTTGATGAACTTCCACACATCTTCATACCAAGGCACTTCATCTTCTCTTTCTATGGTCGCGATCATTTCAAATGACGGTTGATTCCTCACTTCTATGGATAGCGGGATCATGGTAGTCGGCTAGTTGGTTTTCTTCACGGGGAAGGTGGTAAAAAGAAATCTTCTTGAATCGGGCTTTCAGACTTTCCAGGTAGTCGTGATAAGGTCTCAACTTCTCATGCTTTACCCTCCAATCTCCTTGGACTTGGGATATGATCAAATTGGAATCTTCGAAGACATCAATCTGTTCAACTTTCAAAGCCAAGGTTGCTTCCATCCCAATTATGCACGCTTTGTACTCCGCGGTGTTGTTGGTCGAGTTATACTTGAGTTTAACGGCTAATGGGGTAGGGGCCCCATCGGGTGCTATGAGAATGATTCCAACTCCGTAACCTAGTTGGTTGGCTGCTCCATCGAAGTACATTTTCCACAAATCCTCCTTTACCTCCATTATTCCCTCATCCGAGAAATTGAATTCTCCCTCGTTCTCGGATTCTATGGCGAGGTCAGCTAAAACCTCAGCGACAGCCCTTCCTTTCACAGACTTGGCAGTGACATACTTGATGTCGAATTCAGCTAGCATCATGGTCCAACGGGAAATCCTATTGGTCAAGACAGGTTTTTCGAATAGGTATTTTAATGGGTCCATTCGGGATACCATGATTACAGGGAAGGCTAGCATGTAATGGCGAAGGCGACGGGTACACCAAACCAAGGCCCAAAAGGCCTTTTCCAAAGGCGAGTACTTTAACTCATATCCGACTATTCTTTTGCTCAAGTAATAAATGGCCTTCTCTACGTGCCCCTCTTCTCCTTCTTGGGCCAGCATACACCCCATCGAGTCTTCAGATACAGAGAGATAAAGTAACAGGGGTCTCCCAGGTAAAGGTGGCGATAGGACAGGTGGGTTTTGGAGGTAGGTTTTGATTTTGTCGAAGGCTTGTTGGCAAGGGGCGTCCCATTTGAATTTCTCTCCTTTTCTAAGCAGTTTGAACAGTGGGTCGCAGGTTAAGGTGAGTTTGGAAATGAAACGGCTGATGAACTGTATTCTCCCCAAGAAACCTCTCAGTTCTTTCTCATTTTTCGGTGGGTTCATTTTGGTTATGGCTTTTATTTTGGTGTGGTCCACCTCTATTCCCCTCTGAGTAGTAAGAAATCCCAATAATTTCCCGGTAGTGACTCCGAACGTGCATTTCTGCGGATTTAGCCTCATTTTGAACTCCCTCAATCTCTCAAAGAACTTTTTCAAAGCCTCTAGGTGCCCTCCCCTCTCTTTGGATTTCACAATCATATCATCCACATACACCTCCACTTCTTTGTGGATCATGTCGTGTAGTAATGTGGTGGCAGCCCTTTGATAGGTCGCACCTGCATTCTTAAGTCCGAACGGCATGACCCTATAGTAGTACGTCCCCCACGGAGTGATGAACGTGGTTTTTTCCCTATCCTCGGGTGCCATGAGGATTTGATTATACCCAGAGAATCCATCCATGAAAGATAGAAGCTCGTGTCCCGCAGTGTTATCAACTAACACGTGTGGGGTAACGGAAAATCGTCTTTAGGGCTTGCCCTATTTAAATCTCAAAAATCAACGCAAACCCTAACACGACCATCCTTCTTTGGGACAGGTACAATGTTGGCGATCCACTCAGGATACTCGGTGACCATCAAGAATCCAGCCTTTAATTGCTTTTCAACCTCCTCTTTTACTTTAAGTGCCCATTCTGGCCTCATTTGCCTCAATTTTTGTTTTATGGGTTTTGAATTGGGAAAGAGAGGGATGTGGTGCTGGACTATCTTTGGATCAATGCCTGGCATATCATTATAAGACCATGTAAAAACATCTTTGAATTTATTTAATTGATTGATTAGTTCTTTGCTTTCTTTATTGCTAAGTGTGGAGCCGATAAAGACATTTTGAGGATTATTTTCATTTCCCAGATTAATTGTTAGGGTGTTCTCTATGATTTTGCATGCAGATTCTTTTTCTTTTTCAATTAACTTTTGCAATTCAATGGGTGTTTCATGATCATAACATTCATTAAGCACGTTCGAGTAGGCAGAATCAGTCATGTTTTCATTGATTTTCTTTTGGAGTGATTACAACAGACATAGAAATTGACAGACGCCTCATTTGGGCCATTATAGACTCTGGGTGTGGGGGAAACCTATCACTAGACTTAAAAACCCACTCTCTCTTGTTCTCTCCCCCCAGATCAGTGATGAAGCATTCTTCCAGATCCCCCGCCTTGGTAATCTCTTCCATTTTTTCTTTCTCGGCCTTTCCCTTGTCGGTCTCTCCCTAATCTTCCTCATCTTTTCCACTCTCGGCTGCATCTTCCACCAGACCTTCGACGTATTCACCCTTGGCTTTTCCAGGATCCGCTTTCATAACCTCCGTGCTTCCCTCATCCAGCAGATTTTTCATGACGGAGCCATCTAGCACACCGATCCAATCCTTGGCAGCAACGGACTTTTCAGGCATTTGTAAAAACGGGTCTTTGTACTTGGAAAATTTGTGGGAGTAAAAGATCTCGAACCCTGGCTTTAGACGTTTGTCCTTTTAGTCCATCCATGGCTCTGGGAAGCCACAGAAGAGGAAATCTTCTCCTTCCTTTACGAAGTAACCGTTGAGTGTCTTTTGATAAGGGTCCATTGGTGCGTCCGCTGTCTTCTTCTTTGCCCTCAGCTCCTTCTTTGTCGGCTGGTACCCCAGACCGTGAGTGTGAGTCTGAGTAGAGATTCTTGGAAACTTAGGCAGGCCTTGAAGGTTCTTCCCCAACCCTAATCCTGGAAAGAAACCCATTCTCTTCATGATCCCTGCGACCACTGGACTGGCATACTGATCGAAATGGAGCGGTAGAAACTCCTTCGGCTTTTCCTCTTCCAACATGTTGATGAACTCGAACCCTCCCATTTTTGCTTCTTCTTCTTGCAGCTGTAATTCCAGAACTGGCGCGCTTGATGATGCTTCGGACGAACGAACCTAGCTGTCCCCGAGGATATCACAGACTTTATTCTCCCAGACATACTTAACCTTCTGATGGATCGTTGATGGTATAGCACCCAAACTGTCCAACCAAGGCCTACCCAGCAACAGGTTGAAGGAAGCAGGGATGTCGATGACCTGGAATTCAGCTTCTTTTCCAAAAGGGCCGATAACGAGACGAAGAAGGACTATCCCCATGACTGTTCTCTGGGTGTTGTCGTAGGCTCTTACCCTTTGCTTAGGTGGTGTAAATGCCCACTCATCCAGGCCCATTCGCTTAGCCGTTCGGAAAGGACACACGTTGAGGGCCGACCCATTATCAACCAGGCAAGCAGGCACGATGTTCCCCAAGCATTCGACAGTGATATACAATGGTTTGTTGTGGACGGGCCCTCCCGGAGGCAAGTCATTTGATGAGAAGGTAATAGTCGAAGTCGGAGTTTTGCCGATCAGTCCTACGATATCCTCCGGGGTGGTGTCGATAGACACGTCAGATTGATTCAGAGTGTCTAGGACTGCCTGTCTATGGCGTTTGGAGGCAATCAGCAACCCCCAAATGGTGATATTGGCCTGAGTTTTCTTCATCTGCTTTAGAACCCTGTCTTCTTCCTCTTTTTCATTCATCTTCCCTTTTCCCTTGTCCAATTCCCTCCCAGGATGATCCTCATCTAGCACATGTGGTTTAAAGTGTCACCCAGACCGAGTTAAATGACTGACTTCTTCCCCTGCCCATAGATTGTCAATTTCTAAATCAACTGTCAAAGTACCCTTTACCACCTCTGTTTCTTTGTCGCTCTCGTACCAAAGATCATCTTCTACCTGGCTTTCGTCTTGATCGTCATTCCCTTTAACCCACCAGTCTGATTGTCCTATTTCATTCTTTCTCGGCTGATCCTCCAAAGCACAAATTGTCGAATCCTTGGGCAGCTGATATGGCTTTCTTGGTGTCCCGGCCTTAGTGATTAGCCTAGATGGATCGAAGGTTGCTTCTTCTACCCCCAAGAGGTAAAGGCCTTATGGTGGTGGCACAGTTCGATGATTCGAAAGCGGATTTCTAGTAACATTCGGTGCTTTGGTGGGGGGTTCCGAAATCACCTTATTATCAATGAGGTCCTGAATCTCGTGCCTTAGTCTCATACACCTATCCGTTGAGTGACCCTTCTGCTGATGAAATTTGCAGAAGAGGTCCCCTTGGAAATTTGGCAGAAGCGGACTCGGTAGAGGTCGAGGTTCCAACTGACAGAGATGCCCCTTGGCTAACAATCTATCGAGGGCGGTTGACAATGATAATCCCAAATCTGAGAACTTTCTTGGTACTTTATCCCCTCCTCTCCTTGGTGCTATGTCGAATTTTCTTTCCGGCCCATTCAGTGCATTGACATCGGTGGGGCCAGAGTGACCCCCCGTTTGTCCTCCGTTGGACCCATAGTTTGGCCTCCTGTACCGGTTTGATTGCTCCTCTTTCTTGATTACCCCTTCTTGGATCGCATCCTCCATCCTTGTCCCGACATCAAAAACCTCAGCAAAGGTATTGATCGACTAGAATCTCATCTTTTCTTGATACACCGGCTGTAGATTCTTCATCAACATTCGGATCTGGTCCTTCTCAGACGGCCTTTGTACCATTTTAGCTACTTTTCCCCTCCATCGGCTCAGATACTCAGCGAATGACTCTTTGCTTCCCTGCCTGATTGTTTCTAGATCTTGAACAGTGACATCCAAATCTTGATTGTACTCGTATTGCACCATAAATGCCTTAATCACTTCTTCCCACACCCTGGTTTTGCTTGGTTCGAGAGTAAGATACTAGGACAGAGCAGCTCCAGTCAAAGTTTATTGGAATAGGACTGCCATCATAGTTGTGCTCAAGCCACTCGGTTGGAAAGCCCCAATACACATTCTTATATGACTGCGAGGATTTCCGGTACCTTCAAACTTATCAAAGACTGGCATTTTGAACCCGGCAAGCAGCGTCTCGTGGACCCCGTCATACAGGCCTTCTAACTCCATTAGATAGGTATCAACCCCCTGAGCCTTGCGCATCACCCTTTCCAACTTCTCTATTTTCTCGGTCAGTTGCTTCTCTTTCTCAGCTTTCTCTCTGTTGGCCCGTAGTGCATCAGTCCATTGTGCTTCCTGATCGTCGAACCAATCTCCTTCTCCTCCTCCCAAAGGTGGGTCCATGACAGATGGAATTACATGTGGTGGTCGGCGATTCAGCTCTTTTATCATCCCCATCATGCGGTTCATGTTTTCCACCTGTCGCCTCATCTATTCCGCTTGTTGCTCTACCAGTATCCTTAACCCGGCCATCTCTTCATTGTTTCTCTCTTCGGCCATGTCAGCGTATTCTCTCCTTACTAGTCTCGCCGTGGGATCCCTAAACCATGCTTGATTTGCTATTTTTGCTCCTACAAATAAATTTGAAATGTCCTCTTTTAAAACCCTTTTTATCTTCATTTTATCACACAAAGTCATTTAAACAAAAAAACTTTCCTTTTGTATGTCACGTGGATGCAATGCCTGTGTGCGTGTGTGCCTACTCTATATGCCAAAAAAAAAAGAAGAGAAAATCCTAATCCTAACACATAAGCATATAAGCACATAAGATCCTTACCCATGTCAAGTGTGTTGATTTCTCCTTTCATTGTGATCTCCTAGAGGTTGGATATTCAAAATTTTTGAAGTTCATTTGAAAAGCATTTTTGGATGATAAAAAGTTTTTGAAAATAATGCTTGAGAATGCTTTTGAGGGTGTTCAAACAAAAAATGATGGGGTTTCTTTTATTCCGAAAATCATTCTTCCCAAAAATAATTTCAAGGGTTTTCGAATTTATTTCTTTTGAAAGTGGTCAAGTGAAAATATGACTTAACAAAGGTTAGTTTGGGGAATTTTTGTTTGAAAGGAGAAAAAGATTTTTTTTTTTTTTTTTTTTGAAAAGGTGAATGAAAACTTTGGGAAAAAGAAAGGAATCCTTTGGGTAGGGGGACCACATGACCGGATTATCACCATACTTTCCATGAATTTGGATACATACAAGGTCAATGATGCTTAGCTAAACATGATATAAGAAGTATAATCTTATAATCAAGGTTCGGCATGTTCTCCAAATGTCGTGGAACATGAGGAGAAATAGCTAAAAGGTGATTAAAAGATTATACGTCTTTCATCAAGCAAGTATCGTCATCATCTCAAATAATCCCTTCCGGGCATACAAAACTTCCTAGCACATAATCCTAATCAAGAATTGATTTCTTAAGATCGAGAGGTTCTATAGAAGCTATCATGCAAAGGCTGGGTTTTGGTCAAATACGGGACCCTTGACACACATCTGATAGGATGCTTCATATACCAAATCATGGTACGAGATCAAGGGTGACCACACAGTCCAATGATGACTTGACCGATCGGGTTACCCCGAGCCACCAAGGTCATAGTTCCGTGCAATCGACTGGCTGAACATGCAAGTGAAATGCAACAGGCACGCAAAGATTAATTAATTCGTTTAAAAGGATATTTTTCAAGTCTATCCTCGAATGAACCCAAAATCATAAATTCTGGTCTGCGAAACCAGAGTTCTGGGTTCGATCCCCAGCAGAGTCGCCAGATTGTGGATATCGTAGTTTTCTTTGTTTTATCCACAGCTTTTCAAAATCAATTTCAAAAATAAATGAGTCGCCACTTAATTTTTAAAAGGAAAAATTAAGAAACCATTTTAAAAAGCAAACTGATCTTTTAGAAACCAGAGATTAATTAGGTCCGAGGATTATGGAATGAGAGAGGAAGGAGCCCATCGGACTAAAACACCCTCTCTCATCCTATCTTGCGATAGGCCTCTACTCAATATCCTTCTAATCGAATTTTAATTTAAATGTGCCCTCAACTAATATATATGTATAGATATACGTTACAAAAAGCATGTCCAAAGGGGTGTAAAATTGCAATTGATAAAATATCATTCAAAAATCACATATTTCAAGTAGCAAGCAACATGATATGCACTAGGGAACAAGAGAACTTACCCGGGATCCAGCAGCGATATTAAACGTGCAATGCATACAAACAAAAGAAAATCCTAAAAAGAGTCTCTAATCACATATACATATAAGGCAAGATCCTAATTCTAATGTGTCGCGCATGAGGTCGAAAATCAATAAAATCAACAAATAGAATAAACTAGAGAAGAGATGCGAAATTGTACCTCAAATGCGCTACAAAACAATGAGTTAGTCCACATGATATACAAAATGTAAAGTTGGACCTAAAATAACAATCCTAAACTTCTAGCTTAAATCTATAGAATATAATTAAATCTAAAACAAATAAATCTTAACTACAAATGTCGATCCATATGGATGAATATGTCATGAGCAAGAATGAATTATGAAATACTCAATGATTTGGTTTGCTTAAACTTCGAATTCAAGCTTAACTAATCATTATTGAAATATGGTTTGAACATTGACTCATGAAAATTTCATCTAAACCATTATTCACAAGAATTGATGACAACTATTGCAGAATTCTGGAAATTGCTGAGAGCATACTATAACTTTAAAAAAATGAAAAAGCGTGGTTCCCGTTGTTTGATCTTGATGAATTTTGGACACAAGATGCCTCTGTGTATCTAGTGTTTAACCCAAAAAAGAAATCAAAGTTTCAACGGTTGGATCTCCGGGAATTGGACAAAAACCAGACATCACTCAGCATTCTACAACCTTCTGTCCAGAGTTCTTGCACGATTTTCTAAAAATAGAAAAAAGATCAGAAATGCTTTGTTCTTTTTAGGGTGACTTCCTAACACATTAATCTACTTAGAAAAAATTATTTTGGGTCACAAACACTTTATTAAAGCATTGGTTTACTTATTTCAAAACTCTGGACAGATTATAGTGACCTCACAAAACTCATAACCAAACCACTTTAGACATAAAACCACCTTAAAACAAAAATTACAGTGGTAGAATATAATGTTATTAACACTTTCCCGTTGGTTTCACTTGATTTTAACGGTTAGATTTCGAACTAAAAATCTTTGATCAAAAATAGTTTGTGAACTCACTGTTTTCATTTGTCAAGTTCAACTTTTATTTGTTAATAGCAACTTATTAAACCATGAAGTTGAACTTAAACTAGAACATTTTCTCCTACCATTTGATGATCATTGGAGACTAGAGACCTTTATATTTGTAGATTTCAAATGAAGTATGAATGGACTTCATGAAACCTCAAGATAAGGAATCTAAACCATGGGGATGGGCTTAGACTCAAAACCACTTTCTCCTACCATTTGATGGTCATTGGAGATGAAGACATGACTAATACTCATGAGTCTCAAAGGAATATAGAAAGGATTCCATGAAACATCAAGTTTAGAGGACCCAAGTCATGAGTGTGGACTTAGATCCATCTATTTGCTTATGAAATGGAGTGATGATCAAACTTTGATTCCCATGTGAAGCACAAGCTTGCATGGGAATCAAAAGATCATGTTCAAGAGATTTCAAGAGAGATATTGAGAATCTCTAAGAGTCTCAAGAAGGAAGTATGATCAACAAAAGAAATGGAGCAAAGAAAATAAAAATAGTTTTAGGATTAGAGATTAAAAAAAAAAAAGAAGAATGTAAATAGACAACTTGTGGTTAGAGGATCACCTCCAAACTATCCTCAAAGTTTCTCTCCTTTGAAGATCTTCCAAACTCTCATTCAAGCTCTCCAAAACTCTCTATTTTCTTTCTCAAAAATATGTTAGTGTAGTGGTGGTTATCTCTTGTGTATTGTGTTGTATGTCTCTCCCCAAGGAAGATCCTCCCTCTTTTATAGACAAAATTACCAAGTATTTTCAGTGAATTTGGAGTAAAAGACAGGTGTAAATGTCTCATTTGGTGGTACAATATGTACTTCCTGAAATTAAACAGACTGCTGCACAAGGCGGCAGTCAAAAGTAATCTGCGGCAGTCCGTGGATGCCACCGCAGCATTCCGTTATTGCCATTGCGGCATTCCGTGACTGCCGCGCGGCTCTCTCAGTGAGTGCCACGCCAAATTTTTTATTGCCGTATTTTCGTCAACCTTACTTTATCAGTTTTTATTTTTATCCGCATACACATACGTATTGTACTACAAAATACGAACTTTAAAAGCAAACGGCAGTCAAAAAATGTCGACGGCACTCAGTAAATGCCGGGCCGGCACTCATTGAATGCCGTTCGGCACTCACTGAGTGCCGCAGAATACTCCCGTGTGCCATTTTCTGTTGAACTTCCCTTGTTTGGTCTTTTCTTTCTTCCTTTTTTCTTAAAGAAACTTATTTTTGAAGATCTTTTTCGAAAACGGTGTTTTATACCTGAATTCTCCTAAATACCTGGTATTTTCTTCTTTCTGTGAAATTTTATCACGTTTAGAGAACTTTCTGAAGAGCTTGGAATACTTCAAATTTTTTGGTCCTTATCATCATTGGACGTGGAGGTGACGCTCTCCTAAATTCGACGGTCAGTCAAAATTGGGGTGTCTACAAAACCCTACTGAAAACTGAACTGTACTTATAAGTTCAGTTCAATTTCAAACCGAACTTACTTTGGTTTGGGTTCAAAGTGAACTGAAATGGTTTGAAACTTCGGTTTTGGTTTGAAAGTTAGGTTGGCCTGAAGTGTGCCTACCCCTAGCCCCTTCACCTTTTCCTTCTCCACAACTAGGGCAGATTCCTTGGCCTCTAGCATCACTCTTTCTTTTAAAAGATCGACCTCAGTAGTAACCACCCTCGCATCTAGATCGAGCAGGGAGGATCCAACCTTGGCCGCTAGATAACAAGCCTAGAAATAAGAACAGAAGACAGTCAGTCACCGAGAGGGATTAAGGAAGAATGGGAAAGGAAATGGTAAACCACTTACCAAGTTGGAGAGGCTGTAAAGCCACTCAACAAGCACTTGAGAAGCCATCCCCTCATATCTCTCAATCTGGCTCGGGAGGAGGGCAGTCCGTATCCTCCTCTGAAGCTCCTTCTCGGGCACCACCTATGGAATACCAGTCGGGATATTCCCAGAGAGCTCTCGATGGTCGAAACCACTTCAACTTGAGGGGCTGATGTCCTAGCTGAATCCTCTCTTGGCCCGCATATAAGCCACCGGAGTTGTGAGGCAGTGACCTCATCAGCCCTTTTTTTCTTCTGGCCCACCCGAGTGGCAGCGGCAGCGGCATCCTCCTTCTCCCTCAAGGCATCGAGGTTCTTCTTAAGGGTCATCTCTGTCGAGCCAGGAAAAGAACAAGTCAGTAAAAAAAAGTAAAAATAAATGGCGAAGAAGATTCTAGAGCCTTTTGCATACCATGAATGATTGGAGGAAAAACCGTTGCTTCAAAATGTTCTCGGGGCCTAAGCGAATCCCTCCGAACCCCCGACTGGGTCAACACGTCGATAATGTCGACAAGATGTTGTGCTAAAGCTCTTATCTGGTCATGACACTTGTCCGGAATGGTCGGTGGATCAGAGGAACCAGCTGGAAGAATGAACATGAGTCAGGCAGCATTCAAGAAACAAATGTGAATTTTAAGCAGATTCAAGACTTAAAACCTTACCTCTTAACTTGTCCGACCAGACAGTTAGTAGGGAGATTTCTGGAGCCGACTCGCAGAGTCTAAGGATAGATACTTGGAAGAACTTCCTCTTCCACCCCCTTATTATTGCGCAGACGTTATTTTATGATCTTCTTTCCCTGTCGAGCCCTCAGGGAAAAGAAGTCAACCTCCCTTAACAGCGAGAATGGTTAGTAAGTGCACAAGAACTCCTGAAGGGAGATCTCGTACATAAAAACTTAGGGCCAGAGGAGGATGGCACCCATCAGGAATCTCCAGCCATTCGGGGCTAGTTGCCCAAGAGCAATACCAAGATAGATCAATAAGTCTCGGGCTAGAGAGTGAAGGGGAAGACAAAAGCCTGCGAGGAGCGCGTCTTCGTAAAGTGTAACGTATCCCGACCAGTGAACGTGGGCCTCGTCACGTGGAATCGCAAGGGAAAAACCATCAAAGTAGCTGAACTTTTGCCTGACTCTATCTAAGCCCGATAAAAGCAAAGTAATGAAGGTCCCATACAAGTAAAGTATACATCGGCCCTAGTTGGATTGACGCTTCGCTGCCCGGACCTCGTGACTCAGGAACCTCAACGAGATAATGGATCTCTTCCTCGTCCGACAAACGAACGGGAAATCTACCCTCACTTAACGGTCCGAAGGAGTCACGGAGGAGAGGTCTACGCTAGTACTCGGGCCACCTGAGCCCGAATACTACAACAACCTGTTATTTTATTTTCATTAATTAATAAGGATTTCATTTTCTTTCTATGAATAAACCCTTTGGTATGATTTTGAAACTCTATTTTACTTTTGAGGCTATAAGAATCGTCTTCTTGGTGAAAAATGTATTTTAATTTATATAAATATTTGTTTGGAGTTCAACCGTAAATTTTAATAAATAAAGATATACTTTTAAATAGATTTGAAACTGTAGTTTTATATACAACCAAGAATTTAATTCCTGCGTTAATATGATTTTCTATATTTTATTTCAATCTAGAAATACCAGTTATTATTTTAAAACTGCGATTATATCACGATATGGGTGAGGGACCATGTGAGCTCATCCTCACCAGATAATTTCTCCATTACTTGGAGGCTACCCAATTTTAACAATATATGTATACATATATCACTCTCACAGTCTCTAAACGAGAAATCACTGCCTCTCCCGAACTCTCTCAATTTTCTCTCTACACACACACACAGAGAGATTATACACATGTAAGATATATATATATATATCAAAATCAAGAGAGAACGAGAAGAAATTTCAAGAGGACGGAATCCATAGCGAATTTCTCAGCGTCGAATTTTCTGTCCAAAGGCCTTATGAGTATTATAAACTCGCTCCCCATGTAAATATATATACATATATTTTTGTATATATAGAAGTGTATATACGTATGTATATATATAGATGAAATCTCCATTAAAGCTTTGAAAATGAAGTTTTGTGAAACTTTACCAAAATCAATTTCGTGAATTGAGAATAAAAGATCTTTGTCCTATTAGGTTGTGGTTTGAATACTACAAAGTAATTCATCTGTATCGCTACATATTGTTAATTTAAAGTTTTAACACTCTTACTTCAATTACAAATATCGAGAGATGCAATTTGTGTTAGTTTAATCCGATCGCATATTCATAACCTACGCAGAAAAATGATAAAACCCATATATTGCATGACTTGGTTGATACAAAATTCTGAAATGGGTAAATTTCAATTTTGAAATTTGAAAACAGAGGGAAAATGAAGAAGAAGACTCTGGTTTGCATCGCTCGCGCGAGACCTCGCTCGTGTGACTTGTGCAAACATAGGCAGAAATGAATTTTTAACAGAGTTCGTGAAAACAGCTTATCGCTCGCGCGGCTCGCTCGCGGGACATGGCATTTTGGTAGTTTGTCCATTTTTCAATATGGGACTATTTTGGAAAAAGGTTTTGGAAGTTTTTAAAGAACGGTTTGAAAGATATACTATTTTAAAGACTTACGTTTAAGAACGGGCTTAATAAGAGCAATTAAGATAGGATTTATGTTTGTACGGATATTCGAATTTGTGATCAATATATGATGTTACAATTCAGACACTGACATGCATGGTAGGGTTGAGGTTGAGTCGACATGCATAGTATGTGAAAAAGTGTAAAAAGAGTAAAAGGGATTGTGTGTTGGTATTGGTTGACTCCAAGGACACTGCCTAGTACCCGAGTTCTGGACACTAATCGAGATTATATCTGGTATGCCGTGGTGGTACTATAGTGTGATGCCATAGATCAAGGCAGTGGGTGTCGTGATGATGTGGTTTTAGGATACCTTTTTAATATGATAATTGCAAATTGACACTCCCTGGCCGTGGTAGCTATAGTGTGTGACGCCTCCACAGATACTCCTTGATACCCGAGTTCTGGTTACTGATCGAGATTATCTCTGGTATGTCGTGGTGGTATTATAGTGTGATGCCGTGGATCAAGGCTAACTGGATATTTCCTGGTACCAATTGTACTATAGTGTGGTTGCCTGAGTATTTTTATGGTACTAGAACGAGGAAGTTTGGATGATGCGATCTTGTGTTTCGTCGAGAGAAAAGAGTCGGTAAGATGAAATATTACATTGTTCATGCACGATCACATATTCACTTGCTTATTGTCTTCCCGTGATTATAATAGTTGAAGTTGACACTTTGAAATATGTTTTAAAAGGTTTAAACTGCGAGTCGTTAATATGCTTATATATACATTGCAAGTATATGTTTATTTTACTCACCAACTTGTATAAGCTGATGGTGTTGATGCTTCATGGACTCTATGTTCAGATTTTCTAGGTCAGGAGCAACCAGAATATTTTGACTATGCTAGTTAGAGACCAAAGGATTTCCAGAAGAGCTGATTTACCTTTACTTATGTTTTACATTTTAGAGTTGTAATAAACTCTATATTAGATTTTGAATAAAGCGGTTTGTCCCTAAGACTATGACTGATGTAATAGTTTAGAAAGTTTTAAATTTGGGAGCTTATGTTTATTAGTATCCTTTTCTTTAGAAATGCTATTAAATTATTTGTTCTAGGGACAATTGGTTACTTTCACTAGTCACGACCTACGAGTCCATGAAGGAAATGAAACACTTTCTTGATTTATACTACGTCGGGGCATGACAAATACTCTTCTTTCGATCGGGAAGAGGAGTTAAGAGAAGACCCCAACTACATATTAGGGAAGCAGCTGACAGCCTAAGAATGGGTTGGGAACCTCAAGCCTAAGGTAAAGAGGAGGCATATCTAGAAGCCTGAACTGTAGGAAAAAATGGTCTTAGAGGTCAGGTAACACTCCGATAAGACGGGTCTGGGACACACCGACCGGAAAAATTTAATAGAACCTCCTGCCTCAAGGAAAAAGAAAAACCTCAAGAAAAATAAATCCCACTCCTTCACGAAACCTACAGGATTCCAACTCTCCAGTCTCGCTCAAGAATAAAAAAGAAGAAGAAAAGTGTAAAGGCTGGTGGTATGAAGACTTACAGAGAGGAGTAAGTCGGGAGGAGCGCCGGGACCTCGACCGGGTACTTTTTCTTTCTTCAGAACCGTTCGATAAATTCTCACATGGGGATAGCAAGAGAAATGAAAAACATCCAATGTAATACCCTATATTTTTACAATATATTATATGAATAAGACCTTGCATGTTTCTCTTTATACTTGTATGAGTTTTACTTTACCTTTGGTATAATATGTATACCAATCGATTGGCAATTTTCCCAATCGATTGCCTTGGATACCAATCGATTGCCATTTATGCCAATCGATTGGTAGTAGTTGGGTAGATTCACTTACCTTGGCTGGGGAAAGGCCATGTGAACACTTCCCATCTATATATACTAGCCCATTTTGGACGTATTTCGGTTTCCAGAAATCAAAGAGAGTGAGAGGGAGAGTTGTGTGTGTGTTTTATATATATATATATATGCACTCATATATATATATACATCTATACACTCACACACACTTAAATGGATTGAAGAAGAAGAAGAAGAAGGCCAAGAGAAGAAAAAAAGAAAGAAGAAATAAAGAGAAGAAGAGAGAAGAGACTGACAGAGGAGAGAAAAGAGGCCATTAAAGCTTTCAAGCTTCCAATAAACATTCCCAAACACACCCTTAACACCAAAGGTGAGTTTTAAACTCACTTGGTAACATTTGATTGATGTTAGGACTTGTTTAGATGAATAGAAGAAGCTGAAATCATGTTTCTCGTTTATATGTTGTTGGACTGTCTTCACTGTGAAGAAGATGAAGTCCCAATCAATTGGGACATTTCCCAATAGATTTTCATCCTTGATATCCCAATCGATTGCCAATATTAGCAATCGATTGGACTTTTTACCAATTGATTATTACTATTTTTATACCAATCAATTGGACCTTTGTCCCAATTGATTAGTAGTTATAGAATGTTGATATTCTTATTTAGTTTTTATTATAACTGTTTAGTTATTTATTTACTATTCAGTATGCCCAGCATGCTATATTGTTGTAATATAGACGTGATAACAAGATAATGCGACGTAGGATCATAGTAACGACGAGATTAATGGATAATGGTTGTGACATTAGATAACGTAATAATTGTGAACCCCTTGGAGTTATCGTTCGCTTCAGTCAGAGTAGTCAGGCCACATTGGGATTGTCATGTATCGATGATAGAATTGAACTTAAGTAGGTTTGCTAGGATCTGGGAATCTTGCGTGGGCGGGCTTTGCTCGATCATATGTTCTTAAAAGCGGCAGACAGACAAAGGTATCTATGACATGCAGTGAACCGGACCAATAGGCGCCAGATGATTTAATCATATGTTCTTAAAAGTGGTAGATAGACGAAGGTGTCTACAACTCGGTGGACTGTGATCACTAGTAGACGTCGCTAAGTCGTGGCATAGAATGATGTATTGTTGCTTAAAATGTTATATCCCTATAGTGCGGTGAACTGGGCATATGTTCTTAAAAGCTGGGGATGGAGTGACGTGGTATCCATGACATGTGGTGAACTGTGCATATGTTCTTAAAAGCGGTGGATGGAGCAATGGTGTATCTTTAAGAGTGAACTACTGTCGAGTCTGTTCTTCTATCATAATGTATTTTTGGTCTTAAAATGAGTAAGACGTTAGTAATCGGATCATCAGTATGGTTAAAGGATTTACCCTCACTGAATTAAATGGTGTTTAACTGGTAATAACTTTAATAGTTGATACCCTATTAGTATCTAATTCACTCAGCTTTCATTAAGCTGACGGTGTTTATGCCGCTGGACATTTCTATGTTCCAGCGCACCCTGGTCGTGACTATTGATCTTGTCAAAATCAAGATATAAAAGTATGCTTACTTATGCTTTGCTTTCAAAAGATTTGCAGTGTGGAAGTAAAGGTCGAACCCATAGAGATTGAATACTACACATTTTAATTTCTAAAACCTAAATTTAATTAATTAAGAAAAACGGATTTTGGATTTAATTTGAATTAAACTAATAACAATAAAAGTAAATCTAAATTATGAAAGCAATTAAATATTTATTTTTATAATAAGTTTAAGGAACATTGGATTGAAAATCCACCACTAGCTTCATAATAAGGGTATTTACGAATTACTTTAGCTTATTAAGTTGGATGATAATGGGGAATTGTAGCTACAAGCACAATTCCTCCATCAAGAAAATAACTATGGTTCAAGCACCAACATAATCCATCTTCGGTTAGCACGAATTATCCCACACTAAACTAGGGTTGTGGTATAATCCGTCTAATCTAGGCATGGACTATTCGGATACTTGGTAGCATAATTCAATTTAAGCACCATTACATGTAAATAATCTAAACAAGCACAGCAAGCATAGATCATTGAGCACATTACCATCAAAATAGATCTAAGACAAGAGTAAACTTTGAAAGTAACGATTTAATCAATAAAAGCACGATTTATTTATAAAAATCCTCAGAACATGTAACTGTCATCCATACATAATAAAACTAAAATAAAAACATAAAATACACCATATTACTTGGCTAGGGTTTCATTGAAACCCTAGATCTTGAGTTTAGTTAGCCATAGAATTGATGAACGGCAAGAGGTTGATAGAGGAGGCCATGGGAATCCTTGGTCTTCTTCTTCTTCTCCTTGGTTTTCTCTCTTCAATGGCTGAAGTTTTTTGTTGTATATGTATCACACCCATCCCAGGAATTCATAATTTTATCATGCATATTTGTAATTTGGGAGTTTATCAATGTTAGTTGATAATGGTGATGAGGTTGACTGTGAGTCAACGGTAAGGTGTCAGTGAGGACACGGGAACATGGTAGTTCATATGGCATGAGCATGAGTAAATGGCATTTATATGATTTAAATGTTATCTGACTATCTGGTATTTGATGAATTATAATTTTATCTGTGTTGTGGAAATTCTGGTAATCTTTGATATTGTTATATCATTTTGAGAACTGTGGTGAGAACGTGAGTGATACGTTAATTAAAAAGGTAGGTTGTGTAGAGATTCCACAAAATGTAGTTTTCGGATGTTATTTTTGGACCCAAACGAAACCTAGTCGAAAACTTTTGAAAATTATAATTTTCACTCGTAAAGTCATAAAATGAACGTGTGCGAAGTTTCGGGAGTTAATTAGAAGTTTGAGGAACTCGTGGGGAGGTAAACGCAATTTCTGAAGAGTTTTTTTATAAATAGGTGGGGGGTGAGATTTCATTCTCATCCAAAACTTCTAAAAATATCTAGAGAGAGAGGAGAGAGAAGGGAGATTGAGCCAACTGGCTTTGCGACGCCGATCGACGACCTTTCGTCCGTCAATTTTTCACCAAATTCAAGATTTGAACTCGTGGAGGTAAGATCTACGTTTTGATCCTACTTAGGCCGTGTTTGGCCAATTTTTGTAAAAATCTTAATTCTAGACTTTTGGGAAAAACAGGTATAAACTTGTAGGAATTTTCTTAAATTTGAAATCCGACGATTATTTGACCTCCTAGTCGATCCTTCAAAGTTTGGGGGAAATCGCACGAGGTATGAAGTTCTAACTTGTGAAATATAGAGAAATACATGTTTTATATTTCGACGACGAAATTGAGATCCGGGCGAAATCCATGTGTTAATTGTAGGCCCGTTACTTATGCACGCGCTAAATTGTGAAAAGCATGTCTAAATTTACGCGAGCACGTTGAGTTGTCTATGTGGGTCAAAAGGGGGTCTTATACAAATTCATGCCGGAGTAAGCTTCTCGTTGTTTGAGAATTTTAGTAGCGACGGCTACTGTGCATGGTTTAAGGCTTGGACTTGCCATGACACTTGTGGGATGTAATGGTTGTAGGGTTGGACTTGCCATTGACATCGCGGTTTAAGGCTTGGACTTGCCGCTACCGGATGAATGCGTATTTTTCTCCCTGGAGACTATTGATATGATTTATGAGATTAAAGCATGTTTTGTCATATATTGCATATGTTAGACTTGTGCACTCAGCATATAGCTGAGTAGTGGAGATGTACTCCATTGCAGGTAAGAAGAAAGACAAGAAGAAGCGCGATGAGTGAGGCCGATGAACGGCGGGGGAATCACACTTGTACATGTTTTTGTTGTAGTCCTAAAACTTGTGTAAGGATTTGGGAATTGGTAACATGTTGTAATAAAACCATAGATTAGTTTCGCAGTATTGTAATCTTGTAATTGAACGTCTGTAGTTATGCTTTACATGTTGTAATTGGCGTTGGTTGTGATGGTTTGTGGATGTTGAGAAGCATGTGTTAGTATTTTTCATTACAGGGCTGCCCAGCAGGGGAGCAGTCGACTGGACCCTATGTCAGTCGACTGGATCCCGTGTGATTGAGACACTGAAAGTGAATAGTAAGAGAAGCAGTCGACTGGACCCTGCATCAGTCGACTGAGACACTGTTGATTTTGGCTACTGCTTCTAATGATGGTAAAACCAGTCGGCTGGATCCCCAGATCAGTCGATTGTACCCCTTTTTGAAATGTTGCATTTTGGTTCTGCTTAGCACAGTCGACTGGGGACCTTGATCAATCGACTGAGCAGTCGACTGGGTTCCCTGATCAGTCGACTGCACCTCTGTTGAGAACTTTAAGTTTTGGTTTCTACTCAGTACAGTCGACTGGACCCTAGGAGCAGTCGACTGAACCCCTGTTTTCAGAATTTGTTCTTTTGAACGTGTTTTTGTTTGGCCAAAAACTTTTTTTTACAACTCTGATTTTAATGGATTTTAATAATGTTTTCCGCTGATATTGACTTTAATGGAACTGGATAAGCCTTGATGGCATGCCACGTGTCCTATTTCCATACGTAGTGGGATGGGTCGTGACATTTATTGGTATCAGAGCTATAGGTAACAAAACTTTGGGAACGTTCGACGACGAGGAGAGTGTTGAGTAAATTATCACATGTTCCAAATTGCATTCATACATATTAGAGATGTTTGATACATATGTATGTTGTTTTATATACATGCTATTGTTATTGTTGTACATGCATAGTGTTTATGCATTGAGAACTACAGGATTGTAATCATGGATGACCGAGAGTTATCACCCCATACCCGACGAATGAATGAAATGGCAGAGATGATGGGGAATATGGGAGAAATGATACGGAATATAGCGGAGCGACTGCCTCCCACACTCCACATCGAAGTGGAACCAATAACTGTAGTACATGCACCCGAAAATAGGGGTATGAGATCCATATCCGAACAGTTTGCTCGAAAGAAACCAATGGAATTTCATGGGACACCCGATCCAACGCTCGCAGAACATTGGATTATGGACATGGAGAGAATTTTTTGATCTATTCCGATGACAGATGGGGAGAAGATTGAAAATGCAAGTGATGTGCTGAGGGGAGAAGCTCAGAATTGGTGGGTAAATGTACTAGATCAAGGGGCACCGATTACTTGGGAAGGGTTCAAGGTGGAATTCAATCCCCGATTCTTTCCGCGAGCCGCCTATAATGCAAAGAAGAGAGAGTTTGATAACTTGAAGCAGGGAGATATGACTGTAACCGAATATACTTCCAAGTACAACGCTTTGTTGAGATTTGGAAAGGGTTCCGTGCCAGAGGAGGAAGATAGGGCAAGGAAATTTGAAGAGGGTTTAAGGGAAAATATCCGTTTGAGGGTAGAAACCTACGAGCATTCGACCGTGGCAGTAGTACAATAAACGGCGCTAGTGGCCGAGGGCGGAATGGAAAGGTCAAGGCAGAACCAACACGGTAAACGAAGCAATGAGGGTGGGAATAGGAACCTAGGCGGATCTTTCAAGAGGTCGTTTCAAAGAGGCTCTGGTTCTAGTTCCAGTGATTTCAGGAGAACGCCAAGTAGCATACCATTGTGTTCACTTTGCAACCGACCACACTCAGGCCGATGTTTCATGACCAAACCCCAGAACAGAAATCAAGGAGGGGGTAGTGCTAATTCTACACCCGAGATGAGAGGCAAGTGCTATGATTATGGAGTATTTGGACACCAAGGCAAGGATTGCCCGAGGAAGTATCCTCAGCAAGGAGTTAGTTCTATGGCTTCTAGTGGTTCGAAGCCTAAGCAGACTAATGATGGGGGACAAAGGATAGAGCAACATCAGGGAAGATCATTCCAGATGAACCCTAGAGACGTGGCTACTACTAATACAGTGGTCTCAGGTATGGTGCTTGTATGTTCGCACTTAGTACGCATACTCGTCGACTCGGGATCTACACATTCATTTGTATCGCATGCCTTTATTGAACATTTGAATACTAAATCGGCACCGTTAGGATATGAATTGTCTATTGTTGTGCCACTTAGTAAATCGATAATGACGTCTACTATATATAAGAACTGTGAGATCAAACTAGGCGAGAAGTTGATGACCGTAGACCTTATACCGATTGCGGTGAACCATTTTGATGTGATACTGGGAATGGATTGGTTAGCTTTTAACCACGCCACAATAGACTGTGAATGGAAAGAGGTTAATTTTCGATCACCGGTACATGGGAACTTTTGTTTCCAAGGGAGTGGGGTTATACCGCCGCCGTACTTGATTTCAGCTGTTCGAGCGGTAAAGTTATTGAAAAAGGGATGTCAGGGATTCCTATGTTCAGTGACTAGTGTCTCAGCGACTGAATTATAAGTAGAAGACATTCCGATAATGCGAGAGTACCCGGATGTATTTCTCGATGACCTACCAGATGTTCTTATTGAGAGAGAGGTCGAGTTCACTATTGAGGTTATGTCAGACTCAAGACCTGTATCAAAGGCACTGTATAGAATGGCACTAGTAGAATTGAAGGAACTAAAAATTCAACTACAAGAGTTACTTGATAAAGGTTTCATCCGACCAAGTGTATCGCCGTGGGGAGCTCCAGTATTGTTCGTAAAGAAGAAAGATGGTTCAATGCGTATGTGTGTTGATTACCGGGAACTGAACAAGCTAATGATTAAGAACAAGTACCCGTTACCCAGAATTGATGACTTATTTGATCAACTTCGTGGGGCACAAGTATTCTCCAAGATAGACCTGAGATCGGGTTGTCATCAGTTGAAAGTGAAGGCCGAAGATGTTGAGAAAACAGCTTTTAGAATGCGTTATGGACACTATGAGTTCTTAGTTATGCCATTTGGAGTTATGAATGCACCAGCCGCGTTCATGGATCTTATGAATCGAGTATTCAAGGATTATTTGGATGACTTTGTGATTGTATTCGTTGACGATATCCTTATCTATTCACCGAGTGAGATAGAACACGAGAACCACTTGAGGTTGATACTTCAGAGATTGCGAGAGAAGCAATTATTTAGTAAATTCAAGAAATGTGAATTTTGGTTGTCTAGTATTACTTTTCTTGGTCACGTAATTGACAAGAATGGAGTATCAGTTGATCCTCACAAAGTAGAAGCTGTATCTAATTGGCAGAGGCCGACATCCGTATCTAAAATTCGAAGTTTCTTGGGATTAGCGGGATACTACCGCCGTTTTATTGAACATTTCTCAAAGATTTCTTTACCTATGACAAGGTTGATGAGGAAAGGAATTACATTTGAATGGAGTCAAAAATGTGAAGACAGTTTTCATGAATTGAAAGCACGACTAACGAGAGCACCTATTCTGACAATACCATCCGGAACCGAAGGATTTGTAATCTATAGTGATGCTTCACATAAAGGGTTGGGATGTGTGCTTATGCAAGGTGGTAAAGTAATTGCATATGCTTCTAGGCAATTAAAGACACATGAGGTTAACTATCCGACCCATGATCTTGAGTTAGCCGCAGTAATTCATGCTTTGAAAATTTGGAGACACTATCTGTATGGAGAGAAATGTGAGATTTTCACCGACCACAAGAGTTTGAAGTACATTTTTACTCAGCGGGATTTGAATATGAGACAGAGAAGATGGTTGGAATTGATGAAGGATTACGATCTTTCGATTGAGTACCATCCGGGAAAGGCGAATGTAGTAGCCGATGCATTAACCCGGAAGACGCCGAGGAATTTAGCCGATGAGCTAACACAACAAAAAGAATTGATAAAAGAGATGGAACGCTTAGAATTGGATGTGATTCCAGGAACCAATGATGGTTTAATGATGGCGATCATGGCACACCCAGATATTATTGATGAGATCAAGGAAGAATAATTTAATGATGTCTATTTGTGCAAAATGAAGGACGAGATACCTTTGGGAAAACGACCGGGATTTATCTTGCAACAAGGGGCGTTGATGCTTGTGAACCGATTATGCGTACCGAATGTGAAAGATTTGAAAGAACGACTTTTGAAGGAAGCACATAGTAATAGATATTCAGTGCACCAGGGAAGTAATAAGATGTATAAAAACTTGAGAGAAAACTTCTGGTGAAAGGGTATGAAGCGTGAAGTCGCTAAATTTGTATCTGAATGTTCGGCATGTCAACAGGTCAAAGCAGAGAGACAAGTAACCGCGGGGTTACTACAGCCATTGCCAGTGTCGGAATGGAAGTAGGACGAGATTACGATGGATTTTGTTTCAGGATTTCCCCGATCATTCAATAAGAATGATAAGATTTGGGTTATCGTTGACCGACTAACCAAGTCAGCTCATTTTCTACTGATCAAGATGACTAAACCATCCAAGTTGGCAGAATTGTATATGAAAGAGATTGTAAGACTACATGGAGTCCCAGCTGTGATTGTATCAGATCGTGATAGTAGTTTTACGTCAAGGTTTTGGGGAAGTTTACAAAAAGCTATGGGTACGAAATTGAGTTTCAGTACTGCATTTCATCCTCAGACCGATGGACAGTCAGAGCGTATGATTCAAACCTTGGAAGATATGTTGAGATTATGTGTATTAGACTTTGGGAATGACTGGGAGCACCACTTGCCGTTAATTGAATTTGCGTATAACAACGGATTTCAGTCAAGTATTGGTATGGCACCTTATGAGGCATTGTATGGGCGCAAGTGTCGATTAACAATTTGTTGGACCGAGGTTGGAAAAAGAAAATTATTAGGACCTGAGTTATTACAGGCGACTACTGAGAAGGTGAAGTTGATTCAAGAGCGACTCAAGGTAGCTCAGAGCCGATATAAGAGTTATGCAGACTCGAAACGACGACCGATGAATTTTGAAGTTGGAGATTTTGTATATTTACGAGTATCGCCTTCGAAAGGCATTGTACAATTTGGAAAGAGGGGAAAGCTCAATCCAAGATTCATAGGACCTTTTGAGATTCTAGAGATAATAGGGTCGGTGGCTTACTGATTAGCTTTATCATCAGAAATGGAACATGTGCACAACGTGTTTCATGTGTCTATGTTGAGACGTTGTATGACTGATACGAGTAAGATCATTGTACCTGAACCGCTGCAGATTCAGGGAGACTTGACTTATGTGGAACAACCGGTTGAGATTCTAGATCGAAAAGAACAATTCTTAAGAACTAAAATGATTCCGATGGTGAAGGTATTATGGCGTAGTCACACTGTTGAAGAGGCTACGTGGGAAAATGAAGAAGACATGCGAAATGAGTATTCGTACCTGTTCGACGTATGAGGTATAAGTTTGGGGATAAACTTCCTTTTTGGAGGAGAGAGTTGTCACACCCGTCCCAGGAATTCATAATTTTATCATGCATATTTGTAATTTGGGAGTTTATCAATGTTAGTTGATAATGGTGATGAGGTTGACTGTGAGTCAACGGTAAGGTGTCAGTGAGGACACGGGAACATGGTAGTTCATATGGCATGAGCATGAGTAAATGGCATTTATATGATTTAAATGTTATCTGACTATCTGGTATTTGATGAATAGTAATTTTATCTGTGTTGTGGAAATTCTGGTAATCTTTGATATTGTTATATCATTTTGAGAACTGTGGTGAGAACATGAGTGATACATTAATTAAAAAGGTAGGTTGTGTAGAGATTCCACAGAATATAGTTTTCGGACGTTATTTTTGGACCCAAACGAAACCTAGTCGAAAACTTTTGAAAATTATAGTTTTCACTCGTAAAGTCATAAAATGAACGTGTACGAAGTTTTGGGAGTTAATTAGAAGTTTGAGGAACTCGTGGGGAGGTAAACGCAATTTCTAAAGAGTTTTTCTATAAATAGGTGGGGGGTGAGATTTCATTCTCATCCACAACTTTTAAAAATATCTAGAGAGAGAGGAGAGAGAAGGGAGATTGAGCCAACGGGCTTTGCGACGCCGATCGACGACCTTTCGTCCGTCAGTTTTTCACCAAATTCAAGATTTGAACTCGTGGAGGTAAGATCTACGTTTTGATCCTACTTAGGCCGCGTTTGGCCAATTTTTGTAAAAATCTTAATTCTAGACTTTTGGGGAAAATAGGTATAAACTTGTAGGAATTTTCTTAAATTCGAAATCCGACGATTATTTGACCTCCTAGTCGATCCTTCAAAGTTTGGGGGAAATCGCACGAGGTATGAAGTTCTAACTTGTGAATTATAGAGAAATACATGTTTTATATTTCGACGACGAAATTGAGATCCGGGCGAAATCCATGTGTTAAATGTAGGCCTGTTACTTATGCACGCGCTAAATTGTGAAAAGCATGTCTAAATTTACGCGAGCACGTTGAGTTGTCTATGTGGGTCAAAAGGGGGTCTTATACAAATTCATGCCGGAGTAAGCTTCTCGTTGTTTGAGAATTTTAGTAGCGACGGCTACTGTGCATGGTTTAAGGCTTGGACTTGCCATGGCACTTGTGGGATGTAATGGTTGTAGGGTTGGACTTGCCATTGACATCGCGGTTTAAGGCTTGGACTTGCCGCTACCGGATGAATGCATATTTTTCTCCCTGGAGACTATTGATATGATTTATGAGATTAAAGCATGTTTTGTCATATATTGCATATGTTAGACTTGTGCACTCAGCATATAGCTGAGCAGTGGAGATGTACTCCATTGCAGGTAAGAAGAAAGACAAGAAGAAGCGCGATGAGTGAGGCCGATGAACGGCGGGGGAATCACACTTGTACATGTTTTTGTTGTAGTCCTAAAACTTGTGTAAGGATTTGGGAATTGGTAACATGTTGTAATAGAACCATAGATTAGTTTCGCAGTATTGTAATCTTGTAATTGAACGTCTGTAGTTATGTTTTACATGTTGTAATTGGCGTTGGTTGTGATGGTTTGTGGATATTGAGAAGCATGTGTTAGTATTTTTCATTACAGGGCTGCCCAGCAGGGGAGCAGTCGACTGGACCCTATGTCAGTCGACTGGATCCCGTGTGATTGAGACACTGAAAGTGAATAGTAAGAGAAGCAGTCGACTGGACCCTGCATCAGTCGACTGAGACACTGTTGATTTTGGCTACTGTTTCTAATGATGGTAAAACCAGTCGGCTGGATCCCCAGATCAGTCGACTGTACCCCTTTTTGAAATGTTGCATTTTGGTTCTGCTTAGCACAGTCAACTGGGGACCTTGATCAGTCGACTGAGCAGTCGACTGGGTTCCCTGATCAGTCGACTGGACCTCTATTGAGAACTTTAAGTTTTGGTTTCTACTCAGTACAGTCGACTGGACCCTAGGAGTAGTCGACTGAACCCCTGTTTTTAGAATTTGTTCTTTTGAACGTGTTTTTATTTGGCCAAAAACTTTTTTTTACAACTCTGATTTTAATGGATTTTAATAATGTTTTCTGCTGCTATTGACTTTAATGGAACTGGATAAGCCTTGATGGCGTGCCACGTGTCCTATTTCCACACGTAGTGGGATGGGTCGTGACAATATGGATGTATCTAATGATGTGTAATGATGTGTATGTTGGGTTTGTGCCCTCAAACCATTACTTTATGTATGAGACATTGACATTTTAATATATGGATATCAGCTTTACATTTCATTATGTATGTTTCTTTCATGATATGATTGTTAATCCTTAAGTGTCATAGTAAGTAATTCGTGTGTATATGAGATACACACAAGTGAGATACGAATTACTATTCTTTGATACTTAGAATATATCACAGTGGATGATGAGACTGGATACCTCATCAGGTTTACACTGTAGCATGATTAACTACTATTGGATGGAGTGATCAATCTCAATCACTAGAGTGTAACTCTTAGTTAATATGCTAGTGCTTATAGTGCATTGACGGACCTGAGCTTTACTATTGACACTCAAGACTGTCAATCAGTCGATAGGAACTCATAACTTGTATAAGGTACGTGTTCTCAATCTTGAGACGATTATGAACACAGACTGTGGATATGACTGTTTTGACTTACCAATCAGTGAGGTCTATAGAAGATCAACACCTGGGTATCTTGGGTATGTTATGTTCATAGGGTTGTGAACATATATTGTCAAGATAGAATCTACCCTTTGATTCAGAGTAAGCATTCCCTTGAGAATGTCACCAAGTCGATTATTGAGTACTGCAGTCTTGTTGATAAGAGTTATTAACATGTTTGGTAATCATGAGAGGTGAATGGGACTCAAGGAATACAAGAAGTAATCATGTTTCAGGTTGACAGTAACTGTTATCCGACTACCTGAATATGATTACGAGTGCTGACGGTAGAGGGACATTAGTACACCATACAAGTCTAGTTATCACTTCGGATATGTTCTTTAGCGTTGGAGTTCAGTTATCGTTTTATAGTGGAGTAAACGTTAACTGACCAGTTGGTTAGTTTGCTGATCAAAGAGTTTGGTCATGGTAATTAATCAACTGGTCTGAGCCAACAATAAAGAGCCTAGGAGGTCCCACTCTTAGCTCCGCCAGGATACTTGGAAAGACACTTGAGGAAGCTGTCAAGACAAGTTCGATCGATTGAAGTTGTTCGATCGATTGAAGTCATGGCAGGTTCGATCGATCGAGAATGGTTCGATCGATCGAAGGTTCGATCGATCGAATATCTTCGATCGCTCGAAGTCTAGGTCGGTTGTGGAAATCTATAAATAGGGCAGCTGCGTTCTAGAAAAGAAGTTCGTCGTTTTTTGAACATCAGAAGCTGCAGAAACTGTTTTAGAGCACCAAACCTTCTCCTTCCTCTCCATTAGGGTTCCCACCAACCCTAGTCCTTCCTGCGAGCATCCATAGGAGTCATAAGAGTGAAGGCCATCTAGCGGAAGCTGCTGGAAGTTGAAGAAAATCAGAATTGGGTTCAAGACACTAAGGTATAACTCTTGTGCGCATCTATGGAATTAACGAGTAGTAGATCCTGGGCTACCATTAAGTTTTTATAACTTGACTTTTTCCGCTGCGTGTTTAAACTTTTAACTTAAACCGGTTTTTACCAACAGTGTAATCACAAAATTGATTTAGAATAGGATTTATATAGAGTTTAGAAGGATTTAGGAAGCTTTCCTAAGTCAAATCGTACTAAAATAGCTGTTTTTACGTTTCTGGACATCATATGCACAAACCACCTTCGCTGGGCACTTTAATTTAACAAAATACGCATTTTTGGTTTTTTCACAGGTCGCTCGCGCGAGGTACTTTTCGCTGCACTGCGTACTAATCGTAGAATTGTGATAACATTTTGCTCAGAACTCGGATTAACTCGCCGTTTGCAGCCACGCGTCTGTAACTTGAAGATCTACATTTTATATCTGTGGAGAAATTTCTGAAATCCAAAGTATTCTTTGTCAAAAATGCAATTTTCTGAGGCTGCTACTGTATTCAGCTTGCACCGGAATCACCGTTTAAGCCCAGAATGACTTCCAAAGCCACTAATCATTGGATTTTTGTGCATTTTCAAGTTAAAGCTCCAAATCTTATAAAATTTAAAATACTAATTAAAAAATAACTAATAACTACATGAAATGGGCTAACAAAGCGTATTTTTAGGACTACAAACGACAACTATTTGTCGCCGATCAACTATACAAGTGAAGGACCTACAGGTGAGGACTACTATGCCGATGATGATGTCCCTACGGAGGACTACCCCAAAGGAGGTCTGGCAGAAGAAGACTACTACCCCGAGGACTACCTCTATGCCAACTGAAGATTTGGCTAGACTGTAGTTTAATTATCTTTACTGCTTCCCAGACCTTTTGTAATTAGGCATATGTTGCCTTGACAATTGTATTTTCACTGTGTTTTATTTTGATTTGAGACTCTCCTCCTTTTGACATTAAGTTATGTTTTAACCTGAACCTAGATTTTATTCTTGTTATCATTTTTACTTATTGTTGCTTAGTACCGAGTGGTATGGTCAATCATGTGACTTCACCAGTCGTTGCCTTTGGACCCAAAAAGTAAATTTATTTTCTCAATTTTTTGCCATTTCGGGGTGTGACAGGATTTTTGGTATCAGAGCCTAGGTTTTATACCTCTTCGCTCACGAATTATCCCACACCATCTGGTCCTAGAACCTTGAAATTCCATAGATGAGTATTGCGATTAGTTCTGACTTAAGGTAGTCTCTTTTCAGGTAGCATGGCACCACCTCGCTTTGTTCCTGACGAGTTTGGAGGACACTATGTGTATGAGGGCAGTATTGAGCAAATTGATCCACAGTACTATGCATAAAAGGTTAGGCAGAGAGCTATCATAGAGACAGAGCGAGATATGCAGATTGAGCAACAGAGATTTAAGACCCAGGACCCAGAAGTGATACGCTAAGAGATGATCTACTGCAAGGAGACCTTTCGATGCATCGAGGAGGATTCCCTGTAGATGTTAAGAGACCATTCTTCATATCAGTTTCTACTTGCAGAGATTAGAGTAGTGCCTCCACCTCCCCCGACAAAGACACCACCCCAGACACCTCTACCCCCACCAGAGGAGGACATGGTTGATGCACTCCCAGCAGATGAGGACCCAGAGGATGATGATTCAGACGAGGGCAGCGACAACGAGGATGATGAGCCAGGGGATGGCGATGAAGATATGGAGGATGAGAAGGACGAGGACACTAATGAGGAGGAGCCAAAATATGATCCAGAGGAGGACCCAGTTGGTATGGATGTGCCAGCTGGCATAGATATTGTAGTAGCAAAGGGTTATCCGATAGAGGATGAGGCTATAGCAAATGATGATACGGTGATGACGTTGTGGTACCAGTCTTACCAGGCGGCGTGATAGCATAGTTGGCAGCAGAATGGGTTGCAGAGATGGCTACACATCCCCATGGATTTGAGATAGGAGCAGCATAGTTGGCACATGCAATAGAAGAGGCTGAGGCGCTTGTAGCTGCATTCGGTGCAGCCCAGGCTGACATGGCCGTCGGTGTAGGAGACTTGGGAGTTATTGTGGAGCATGATGGACCTGAGCTACCCAAGGAGGATTTGGTGGAGGATGAGGACATGATATATGACAATGATATGGATGAGGATGATGTTTTATCTGAGGTTGCCCCAGAGGATGAGGCCTCTATCTCTGGATCTGACGTGGACAACTTTTGAGTCCAGTACCTTTAGGACTTGGACTTTTGCTTTTGACTTTAGGACATATTGTCCACTTACTTTTGACACTTACATAGACAGCTATTGACCATAGTTTTTTTTATATAGGTAGCCACCAGTGGTGGTTTGTTTATATTTCTTTTGCTAGATCTTGTATAGGATCATATACTATGCGATACACCAATGATCTGTTGTGTACTCTGCTGTACATATTTTGGTTATATGTATATATATATAGCAGATCGTTTCTTTGGATGACTTCTGTTGTCATCTCATTATTTATGATATATGTGATTTAGATTTGTGCTACGCTTCTCGTTGTTTTAATCGTGGTTGTTTCCCTGAGAAGTTTGTCAGCTAATCAGTAAATCTTTCATAAGTACACCTCACACGAAACACTATGGCTAGGAACACGAGATATCAAGAAAGACTAGAAGCACCCATTCCTGAGGGTATGGACCCAACTAGAGTCTTTAAAGCATTCATGCAACGGATGGAACACATTGGCAACACCTACAACAATTCCACCCATCGATCTAACAATGGCCATAACCACATTGCTCCTCCGAGGCAGACAGGCGATAAGCTATTGGAACGATTTCATGGCCTGCGACCCAAGAAGTTTGACGGTATAGAAGAATCATGGAAAGTCGAGCAATGGATATGAGAATTGGAGCTAATCTTCGAAGTCCTGGAGTGCAGTGAGCTTGACAAGAGACGTCTAGCCGCGTTTCAACTAACTTACTCTGTTGCAGACTGGTGGGGGGCCGAGAGAGCAATAATTGGAATCGACGCTACTAGGAGAATGCCTTGGGAAGCATTCAAGACTCGATTTCTTGAGAAGTATTTCCCCGAGGACAAAAGAGACCAACAAGAGAGGAATTTCCTAAGTTTGACTTCATCTTCTTCACATCATCTGTTGCAACTGTAACAAGCCTGGTCATATGAATAAGGATTGTCGAGCACCTTGTGGAGGCTACTATGGAGCGCCTACTCAAGGATGACAAGAACAGGTTTAGGGTAAATGCCATCATCCCTGGCAATGCAGATACGATGCTGAGGAGTAGCAGAACTTGGAAGGTACACTCATTTTATTTCACAGTCAAGTTAGAGCTTTGCTTGATACCGGTGTCGCCCGTTCCTTCATAGATATTAAGATTGTGCGTGACTTGGGTTTGGTACCCCTAGCACTTGAACTGGCCCTTAATGTTGTTTCACCCTTGAGAGTAACTGTTAAGATGGGTAAGATATGCAAGAATTGTCCATTAACCCTAGAAGATAGAAATCTCCCGGCAAACTTGATAGTTTTGTCAATGTCTGAGTTCGACGTGATCCTAGGAATGGATTAGCTTACCAAGTATGGAGCCATTCTGGATTGTGTTATTTGGACCATTGTCTTTTTGACACTTGGTTGCCTGTAGATCAAATTTTAATGCCAGCCGTTGAGCGATATGTTCATTATGAGTTGCCTAGCTGCGATCGAGAGTTCAAGCACGGAGCTTACTATCAACCAGATCCCCGTTATTCAAGATTTAGAAGATGTATTCTGAAGTATCTCTGGACTTCCGTCAAAGAGAGAGAGATAGACTTATGCATTAAGCTAGCACCTGGAACGTTACCGATTTCCAAGACTCCGTACTTGATGGCGCCAACAGAAATGTTAGAATTGAAGAAGCAAGTTTAGGAACTTGTAGACTTAGGTTTCGTTCTCCCGAGTACGTCACCTTGGGTAGCGCCAGTCCTATTTGTAAAGAAGACGAACGGAGAGTTACAACTCTGCATCGACTATAGAGAGCTGAATAAGGTCACGATCAAGAATAGATATCCGCATCCCTGGATAGACGACATGTTCGATCAATTACAAGGATTAAGGATATTATCGAAGATTGATTTGCATTCAGGTTATCATCAGTTACTAGTTCGATCGGAAGATATACCAAAGACTGCCTTCAGGATGAGGTATGGACACTATGAGTTCTTAGTGATGTCCTTTGGACTAACCAATGCCCCGACAGTATTTATGAACCTAATGAATAGAGTATTCAGACCTTATCTAAATCAATTTATTATAGTATTCATCAATGACATTCTGATTACTCGAAGACAGGAGAAGAGCACAAGAAGCATCTACAGATTTCTCTACAGACTCTTAGAGATAATATCATGTATGCAAAATTTAGCAAGTGTGAATTCTAGCTTCAGGAAGTCAAATTCTTGGGACATGTGATATCACAGGATGGAATTTCTATAGAGTCATCTAAGATCGATGCAGTCTTGAGCTGGAATAAACAGACTAACGCGACCGAAGTTAGGAGTTTTCTTGGATTGGCTGGATATTATCGGAGATTCATAGAGGGATTCTCCAAGATCGCAGGACCATTGACAAGTTTGACAAGGAAGGAGACAAAGTATGAATGGACTGATAAGCATGAGGGTGCATTTGGGGAATTAAAAGAGAGACTAACCTCAGTACCTGTACTTGCGATACCGAAGAGTTGTGGACGATTTATAATCTACAGTGACGCATTGCACCAAGGGCTTGGTTATGTGCTAATGCAAGATGGAAACGTTATTACGTATAGATCAAGACAATTGAAGCCGCATGAGAAGAATTATCCAACACATGACTTAGAACTAGCTGCAATTGTGTTTGCCCTAAAGATTTGGAGACACTACTTGTATGGAGAAAAGTTTGACTTGTTCTCGGATCATAAGAGTTTACGGTACCTGTTCTCTTAGAAGGAGTTGAACATGCGACAGCGAAGATGGATGGAACTACTCAAGGACTATGATTTCTCTTTACAATGCCATCCGGGTAAAGCAAACGTTGTAGCTAACGCTTTGAGCCGAAGGCCCCGCCTTTTGATTGCTTCGATTTTGATTAGAGAATGGCGAGCATTAGAGACGTTAGTCGGATTCGACCTCCAACCAGTGGGATTGAGAAAAGGACAACACTTTGGATGTCTTGTCATGCAACCGACTCTCATCGGCCGTATCTTGGACGCTCAACAGTCAAACGAATATTTGAAGCTATGGTTTACTAAGATGTCTGCAATGTAACCTGAAATATGGAGTATCAGTACGGATAAAGCAGTGAGATGCAAGGTAGACTTTGTGTGCTAAATGATGGTAGTCTCAGAAAGGATATTTTGGACGAAGCACACAAGTCGAGGATGACTATCCACCTCGGAGGAAACAAGATGTATAAGGACTTGAAGAGGAACTTCTGGTGGAAAGGAATGAAGCGCGAAGTGGCCAAGTACGTGTCACAGTGTCTTATTTGCAAACAAGTAAAGGCAGAACATCAGAGATTGCCTGGACTTCTACAGCCGCTACCAATTCCCCAGTGGAAATGGGAACACATCACCATGGATTTCGTGGTTGGATTGCCAAAGTCTCAACAAAACCACGATGCTATTTGGGTAATAGTAGATCGACTTACCAAGTCAGCGCATTTTATCATCTACAGCATGACGTACCCAGTGGAAAGATTGAGCCGGATGTATCTACAACAAGTTATACGACTGTACGATGTACCCATCTCAATAGTTTTGGATCAAGATTCCCGCTTTACCATAGAATTCTGGAAGAGTCTTCAGACAGCAATGGGAACTTCATTAAACTTGAGTTTAGCCTTTCATCCATAGACAGACGGTCAGACAGAACGAGTTAATCAAGTGATAGAGGATATGCTACGAGCTTGTGTCATTAAATTCGAGAATTCATGGGAGACGCATCTACCTTTGATCGAGTTTGCCTACAAATAGCTACCACACAAGCATAGGGATGGCATCGTTCGAAGCTTTGTATGGAAGACCTTGCCGATCGCCGCTATATTGGGCCAAAGTCTGAGATACTCAATTACTTGGGCCTGAGATGATTCGAGAAACCAGCGAGAATATCCAAATTGTACGAGAAAAGATGAAGACAGCACAATCTAGATACAAGAGCTATGCTGACAAGCAACGAAAGGATCTAGAATTTGCAGTTGGAGATCATGTGCTACTCAAAGTCTCGCCAGTTTGAGGTATCATCAGATTTGGATAGAAGAAAGGCAAGCTATCGCCATGATTCGTCAGATCGTTCGAGATCCTAGTACGTGTTCGGAAAGTAGCCTTCAGACTTGCATTGTCGCCGAAGTAGTTAGGAGTGCACAACGTTTTCCATATCAGCATGTTGAGGAAGTGTGCCCACAACCCAGCACACGAGATCAATTTTGAAGATATCGAGGTAAACGAGAATGTGACATTCAACGAAGGACCCATGCATATTCTAGACCGAGGAGTGAAGAAGCTCATAAACAAAGAGATCCCGCTAGTAAAGATTCAGTGGAAGCACCACGACGAGGGAGAAGCTTCATGGGAATTGGAGTCAGAGATGAAAGAGAAGTTTTCGTTTTTGTTTTAACCCTGCTTACTTCAAATTTCGGGGATGAAATCTTTAATAAGTGGTGGATGATGTAATACCCTATATTTTTGTAATATATTATATGAATAAGACCTTATATCTTTCTCTTTATACTTGTATGAGTTTTACTTTACCTTTGGTATAATATGTATACCAATCGATTAACAATTTTCCTAATCGATTGCCTTGGATACCAATCGATTGCCATCTATGCCAATCGATTGGTAGCAGGTGAGCAAATTCTCTTGCCTTGGCTGGGGAAAGGCCACGTGAACACTTTCCATCTATATATACTAGCCCATTTTGGGCGTATTTTTATTTTTAGAAATCAGAGAGAGTGAGAGGGAGAGTTGTGTGTGTGTGTTTTATATATATACACTCATATATATACGTATATACATTTATACACTCACACACTCAAATGGATTGAAGAAGAAGAAGAAGAAGAAGGCCAGGAGAAGAAAAAAGAAAGAAGAAAGAAAGAGAAGAAGAGAGAAGAGACTGATAGAGGAGAGAGAAGAGGCCATTAAAGCTTTCAAGCTTCCAATACACATTCCCAAACACAACCTTAACACCTAAGGTGAGTTTTAAACTCACTTTGTAACATTTGATTGATGCTAGGACTTGTTTAGATGAATAGAAGAAGCTGAAATCATGTTTCTCGTTTATATGTTGCTGGACTGTCTTCACTGTGAAGAAGATGAAGTTCCAATCAATTGGGACATTTCCCAATCAATTGCCATCCTTGATATCCCAATCAATTACCAATATTAGCAATCGATTGGACTTTTTATCAATCAATTGTTACTATTTTTATACCAATCGATTGGACCCCTGTCCCAAGCAATTGGCAGTTGCAGAATGTTGATATTCTTATTTAGTTTTTATTATAACTATTTAGTTGTTTATTTACTGTTCAGTACGCCCAGCATGCTATATTGTTGTAATGCAGACATGATAACGAGATAATGCAACGTAGGATCATAGTAACAACGAGATTAACGAATAATGGTTGTGACGTTAGATAACGTAATAATTGTGAACCCTTGGAGTTATCGTTCGTTTCATTTAGAGTAGTAAGGCCACATTGGGATTGTCATGTATCGATGATAGAATTGAACTTAAGTAGGTTTGCTAGGATCTAGGAATCTTACGTGGACGGGCTTTGGTCGATCATATGTTCTTAAAAGCGGTAGACAAACGAAGGTGTCTATGACATGCTGTGAACCGGACCAATAGCCGCCAGATGATCTAATCATATGTTCTTAAAAGCGGTAAACAGACGAAGGTGTCTACAATTGCGGTGGACCGTGAACACTAGTAGACGTCTCTAAGTCGTGGCATAAAATGATGTACTGTTGCTTAAAGCGTTATATCCCTGTAGTGCGGTGAACTGGGCATATGTTCTTAAAAGTTGGGGATGGACTGACGTGGTATCCATGACATGCGGTGGACTGTGCATATGTTCTTAAAAGCGGTGGATGGAGTAATGGTGTATCTTTAAGAGTGAACTATTGTCGGGTCTGTTCTTCTATCATAATGTATTGTCGGTCTTAAAATGAGTAAGACGTTAGTAATTGGATCATCAGCTTGGTTAAAGGAGTTACCCTCACTGAATTAAATGGTGTTTGACTGGTAATAACTTCAATAGTTGATACCCTGTTAGTATCTAATTCTCTCAATTTTCATTAAGCTAATGGCATTATGCCGCTAGACATTTCTATGTTCCAGCGCACCCTGGTCCTGACTATACAGGTGAAGGACCTACAGGCGAGGACTACTATGTTGGTGAAGATGTCCCTGCGGAGGACTACTCCGAAGGAGGTAAGGCAGAAGAGGACTACTACGCCGAGGACTACCTCTATGCCAACTGAAGATTTGGCTAGATTGTAGTTTAATTATCTTTACTACTTTTCAGACCTTTGTAATTAGGCATATGTTGCCTTGACAATTGTATTTCCGCTGTGTTTTATTTTGATTCAAGACTCTGATGTGTAATAGTTAGTAACCTCTTTTTGACATTAAGTTAAGCTTTAACCAGAACCTAAATTTCATTCATGTTAGCTCTTTTACTTATTGTTGCTTAGTACCGCGTGGTGTGGACAATCATGTGACTTCACCAGTCGCTGCCTTTGGACCCAAAAAGGAAATTTATTTTTCTCTATTTATGCCGTTCTGGGGCGTGACATCCATGGATCCCTTATATAGGAAACACAAACGGCCCAGATCAACTCAGATCCAACAACTCAGAATTTTCCCGCTTAAACACCCGACAGTTGTCGTCTCAAGCAGCCCAAGCGTAGCCTCAAAAGACGAGCGCATTAATAGCGTGACGTGACGATTTTGTTTGCTCCAAACGACGTTGTTACCCTAGCACTGGTCTAGCTGGATTCTGACTAGATCAACCCTTAAGCAACACATGGTAGGTCGGACCTCGTGCTCCCAAGTCGTCAGACTGGGTTATAGACCCCGAATTATTGAAGCGATCGGTCCAAGCCCGAGCAGTTCTCCCGAGCACTACAAATTTCCAACCCTCAGCTGATAAAGCATCAATTTAGCTTTGGAAATGGGGGGCAGCTGATATGAACAAAAAAATCCAACGAATGAGAGCACATCTCTGTGGCTACGTCAACGAGCACCAAGTCAGCAAGGGGCAGATCACTTTATCTCCAATAAAGGGTCTGGGGTTCCGGACCGGTTTATCGGGTCTTGGTACGCCCGACTGATAGATCGGGAATGTTGCCCAAACTCGGCTCATCTCGGGCATGGTTCATCCAACCCCATGGATGTGATCCAGAGCCTCCCATGTTTCCTACGACAGCAAGAAGACTTATGGAATGTGTAAACAGTTTCCTGCTCCTACTAGGAAACTTGCATGATTTGTGTCAATTAAACCTAATCTGATTGTATTACCTCAGCTGCATTAGTTTCCTTATACAAGTGCGTCTCTTGCATCTATGAAAGAGATGACTCACTCTCTCAAGGAGGGTGATTCCTTTATGGTCTAGATAGCACATCGAAAGCAATATACCATACATAATTGTGCCCGAGCAACCTCTGGTAGTTTCGGTCAGTTGTCGGTTTACCAACAGTCTTCGACCACTTTACAGCCTAATGCAAGCGCTCAGACGCACCCATAGACATAGATCTCTTCATTAATAGGGTCGAACCACATCCAAACCTTCTTCTGTTTTCAATTCTTACGTTACACCAAATTTTGGCATCATCACAAAATATATAGGATGAAAAAATAAAGGGTAAATTACACTTTGCACCCTTGTAGTTTGGAAGTGATATCATTTTGGTCCCTTTAGTTTTAATTTTGTCAATTTGGTCCTTATAGTTTCAATTTAGGTTCAATTTAGTCCACTCATGAAAACTTCCTACAGTTTTTGACAGAAATAGTTTATGTGATGTACACGTGAGGTACTATTAGGGGCATAATGATAAATTTACTTGGAGAAATTATACTTTACACACATATACTGATCCTAAATCTACCAAAAAATGTAGGAAATTTTCATGAATGGAACAAATTGACAAAACTGAAACTTTAAGGACCAAATTAACAAAATTGAAACTATAAGGTCCAAAATGAAATCACACCCAAACTGTAATGGTAAAAAATATAATTTACCCAAAAATAAATTCAGAAGTTGAGGAGGGTCGGGCCCACTTAGCCCCACATGCCTCCGCCCTTGCCTCCACATGGATGACGGAAACAATAGAGACCAAGAAAGTGTATGGTTTGTATGTCGAGTAGTGCTACGCACACTGTAAAATTCACACTGAATTTCACACAGGACAATCATGGCCATTGATTTTGGTAGATTCTGCGTGGGACCCATATGAAACCCACAAGAGCCCTACCGAAATCAACAGTCACGATTGTCCTGTGTGGATTTCAGTGTGAATTTTGGAGTTTGCCTAATATTATTGTTGTCTGTATTAAGGACCAACTAGTCTGCATAGACTCTAGTACTAGAATTGTGGTAGTTAATAAAGGATAATTAGATTTCAGTCAATTTTTTGTACAAAATTTAAAAGTTAGTCTATTATTTTTTAAAAATTAAAAAATGTATTAGCAATAATTAAAAAAAAAAATTAAAAGTCATAAGAAAAAAAGTCAACTTTTTAATAGTTATTTTGTGTTTTGGTCGGCTTTTTATTTTCTATTGTCTAAACTTACACCAAAACGTTTGATGACATGCACCCAACTTTTAAACAAGTTGCTCTCTTCATTTGATTCTCAATGTTTCGAAGAGTTGCTTACACCCGTATAAAGAGTTGCTCTAAAACGTCATGTAAAATTTGATGACTTTTTATTTTACAAAAAAAAAAAAGTTGATATTTTTTCAATTTTGAAATAGTAGGCTGACTTTTAATTTTGACACATAAAAATGATTGAAATGTAACTATCCCATTAATATAAAATGTTGTGTAGTCAGACTTCTTTATTTCTATTTTTTGGGGAAAATGGTAAATTACACTTACCACCCATGAGACATCTGACAAACATGTACGACTTTTAATCCATTATTTTTTTTGGAATATGGTTAATCGATAGAAAAAAAGTCTAACAGCACTGTACAAACTGCAAGGGCCATACCGTAGAATAAACAATGAGCTCAATAAAAAGGCAAAGGAAAAAACCTTAAGCAACAAGGGATGGTAACCTTTCTAAATCCAAAGCCAAGAAAGAGGACCATCCAACCAAAACAAAACAGACACCCCAAGGGGGGGAAAATCAACCTAGGCTGAAAACCCAATAAACTCTCAAAAACATAGTATTCAACATGCTAAACAATGCTTCCCACCTAAACCCATAAATCGAGATAATCCTGAACTTTTGAATCTCTGGCCCACTTAATATGAACTTGAGCATGCCGTTAATATTTTGTGTAAAAAATTCTTAAATGACTTAAGAGTCAAAATTTCAAAAAATAAGATCCTCTAAAACAATAATTTTTTCTCCTCTATCTCAACGTTATTCATTGCGACATTAGACGACATCATTATTTTGAATTATTGTTGTACATGCACTCCATCGTTGTTAGTGATGCCCTACATAAATGAAAAACTTTTCTATGAGACCAAGAATGATCACTTCCCCTCTAGCTATCGAAGACTAACTATAACTAAACTAATAATGCTAGGCACACATCACTAACCACAACACAAAATACAACTATGCTTTAAATGCATGTATTTTGTGCTTTCCAAAAACATGTGGGCCATGTGTGAAAACTCCACACAACATATTAAAACATGATTGTGATTTGTGTTATGGTTGGTGTTGTGTGCCTAGCATTATTGTAACTAAATTATTATCCATCCTTTATCGTTTTACACGAGAAATTTTCGCATGTGATAGTGACACCCTGATTTAAGCATTACGTGGGTATAACATAGTGAAAATAGTAATCGTCACAAGTCACTTAAACATTATAGTAAATTGGTATTAAATCCCATATTAGGAGAATTATTTGGTTATAGGACACAATAAAAACTTTTTTGGTAATAAGGACATTTATTGAAGAAGATAATTGGAATAGTGCATTGACCGATTGACCACATCATTTGGGACATTTTTACCCCCTTGTAATCTTTCTCTCTCTATAGATCACACTCTATCTCCAGCGATCATCTTCATTGTCGGTGCTACCACACCGTCAACATATAGATCCGACACGAGCACGACGCCGGCACTACAATCATCATCTTCATCTCCGACGCCGGAACTGCCATGCCATCGATGAATAAATCCATCTATATCCGGCTAGATCTGGTCATTGACGCCATCGATCGTCGCCTACAACCTTCCTTCACGTTGTCGGCGGTGATGTACCTCCATATGTTCCACTTTGTGAAAGTTCAAAACAGAGATTGAAGAACATCTAATGTATATACATGTTTACCTTGGTGGTTTGTAAGGGCTTGTTTGTTAATAATGGAAGGTTAAGGCTTGTTTTGTTTTGTGAATTGAATGGTTTGGAAAATTTAACAAAAAAATTTATGTGAAATTAATACTTTTACAGAATCAAAGGTTAGGGCTTTGTTTGGTGTTATGAATTGAATGGCTTGTGAGATTTCACAAAAAAATTTGATAAATTTCACACTTTTTTTTACAAATTGCACAACCAAATCTGGTGAGATCTATCTCCTCTGACCACCACCAATTCCAGATCCACCACCACTACAACCAGATCTACCACCACTGAGATCACCACGAATAGATTCACAACCATCACATGACCACGAGCCAGTGCAGCGAGCATTTTCATGAACTTTGTGAAATTTTCAACTTTTTCTTTTATAAACTTCAGAACTTTTTCCATAGTATGAGAAATAAAATTTCATAAACTTGTTATGTGATCATTGCATGTTGATGTGGTGGTTTGGTTGTGAAGAGATTGATCAGGTGATGTCATGGTGGTGGTCGTCGGAGGTCAGGTGAGGTTGTATATGGTGGTGATCGGTAGAGATCCGGAGTGATGGAGGTGGGGTGGTCATCGCTGGAGGTCTAGTATGGTAGTGGCGGCATTCGCCGGAGGTCATACGAACTCAGGTGAGGTCGCTGGCAGTGGCAGAACTATATGTAGTGTATGGCACCCTTCACATGTGGTAATTGTTTTATATTGATAACAAGTATGTGTGTTATTCCTTATATTTTGATGTCTTTTGGCACCCCCAAACAAAAAAATTTGCTACTCCTGATATTTTGTTGTCTTCTAGCACCCTAAACAAAAAAAAATATGCAACTCTCTTAGTCACCTTAAATCATTTTATTACTTTATTTCAACTCTAAACTTCAACCACATGTGATTGAGAATCATTTGGGTTACAAGATTTGGGTAGAATAACATTACTTTGTACAATTAGACCACTCATGGTGATAAACTTGACCCCGCAACAACTCTCAAACATTGCAAAATAATCTCACATAGTAAATTTGTAGTCTTACTAATACAAAAAAAAAATATTTAAAGGTATACTCATATATAAATAGAACCAAAAAATCATCTCGGGGGCGCTGCCCCTGAACCTCATTATGTCATTGTTAGATAGCCTACGTAGTAACTCGACACCCCCAAATACAAACTCCTGGTTCCGCCCCTGGTCGCCGAAGGTGTAGGGGTTGGAACTCTTTGGAATGTTGAGGGTAGTTTAGACAATTGAAGGAGAATGGACTTATGACTAAAAACTTTTCCTACTTACCCTTAAATCACTAAACTTTCTCTCATTTGAATTTATCACTAATTCCCCCTAATTATTAAGTAGGTCCAACGTAGTGATGACAGTAATCGTCACACAGGTCACATGAGAAAACTTCTCCTTTTATGCATGTAAACAAGGAGGAGGCTGTGATACGGACAGCGGTTTCATTTGCATGGTGCGGAGCTTTTTTGACCATTGGATTGATGGTCCCAATTATTCTGGGCTCTCTATTCAAAATAATTGAAACCGTTAGTTTTGTGTTAAAACCACTAAGTCCTACCCACCCAACTGGTAACAAGTTAACACACACACATCCCGCCAAAATCCTCCCCCCCCCCCCCCCCCCCCTCTCTCTCTCTCTCTCTCTCTCTCTCTCTCTCTCTCTCTAACCAAGGAAGAAGATTTGGTGGTCTTCTCTAACCAAGCAATGGGCAAGGTTGTGGCCAGGAGCGGAGCCAGGATTTTTGTTCAAGGGAGGCCTAAGCTATAAGGGGGTTTGGGGGCAATGCTCCCGAGGCAAATTTTTTTGGGTCTTTTTTTAATTTTTTTTTTTGCTCATTTTTTTTTAGGACTACTTAGTATACATAAATTTCCCAATTCAACATAAGTCACAAATTTACATGTGCACAAATTCACAAGTACCCTAATCCAATATCCACAAATATCCCTCAAAAAAATAAAAATCACAAAATATTTCACAATTCTATTATTTTTTGGGTTAACATATTCCCTAATTAAAAGAGGGAGAAAAGATGTAGATTTAGTTTTAGACCCCGTTTTAGTTTTAGACCCCGTTTCAGGGTAAGAGATGTAATTTTTAATTTTAAAATGTGATATTTAGAAACATAATCTGAATTTATTTGAAGAAACTTAAACATTATAGGGTGTCATTTAAAATTCCAGGGGGGGCTATTTGTAAAACTCATAAATTTTAAAGCTAAAAATGCAATTTTTAGAATTCCAGTAGGGCCTAGGCCCACCCTGGGTTCTATGTTGCACCGCCCCTGGCTGTGGCAAGGATGTGTTACGGACCATCTGGAATGAAATGACTGAGGTTGACAAGCAGCTATTTAAGGAACAGGTTAAGGAGGCATCCACTGTTTATCAGGACTAGATGTCTACTCAAAAGGACTACAATTCTGTTGTAAATGCGTTTTAAATGGCATTGTAGTTATTTATGTCAGTAACTGGAACTATTATGTTTGCTTAACAGTAAAAGTCTACGATAGATACACGAATTTCGTTGCCCATAATTCTCAACACTGTGTCAAAGTTTACACGTCAACAATTGGAGGCAATGAAGGCCATCCGATTTGGTTCTCTCATACACCTTCGGTGTACAAGAGTAAACCACCATGTTTGTGAGTGGTTGGTGAATAATTTTGACCCTGCAGAATGTACATTGACTGCACATGGCAAAAAACTTATGGTTACCCCTCTCGATGTTGAGCACATCATGGGTGTTAGTGCCAAAGGGTCTGAAGTAATTATAGAAGGGCCATCAAATGCCATCGCTGAAATGAGTGTAAAATATGGCTTCAAAAGTGGGTTGTTGAGTCTAAGAGACTTGAGGGAAGATTTATAGTCAATTGAAGAACATGGTGATGATTTCAAGGTTTAGGTCGCTTTGCATGCCTTGGGAGGCTTGTTTTGCTGGAGCATGAAGTCGGGCATTAATCGATACTTTCTACAGGCACTATTGAATGTATCTAGTTTGTTGAACAAGAATTGGGCGAAGTTAGTGTTGGACTTCCTTGTGAGGGGCATCCACAATTACAAGGAAAATTTTGCCCCTTCGCCCTCAGATTTGAATGTCATGCGAAGGACTTCATCTTTTGTCATTCCATATAGTGCTTGGTTTGAGCCACATTCGAAGGTTTGTTGATCGACATTACTATGTGCAGCTTCTGGGTCATTACTGTCAACCCCAGTGTGAACATTTATGTGTATTCCAATCTGCTTTCATCATATAAATCATTCCCTAAACAAGTTTATTTTTTCATCCAAATCTATGCATACCGACTTTCCCTTGGATCTCTACATACCATCCATTGGAATTTATGAGTCAACGAGATTACGAGACTCCAACATCTATTTCACGTCATTCCGTCGCCGTCCGACGTCCAATTCGTGAACTGAAGTCATATTGGACTCGTGGAAGTGAGACGATCATATATATTTCTTTTACGTTTTAATCATCGTAATTTAGTGACTCATTCTAATCAATGACACGCAGTTTACTAAATTCATGTAGGATTTACTCTGAAGTGAGAATTGAACAAGAATTGTTAAGGAATTCAGCTTTTCTAGCTTATTTGGGTAAAATTTTGTTAAGGTGAGTTTTCTAACTAAAATTGGTTAGGGTTTAACTTGTTAAATGCTTCAAGGGTATATTAAATGCTTCAAGGGTCATTTCCCAATCGATTACCATCAGATTCCAATCGATTGGATATGATTCCAATCGATTGCTATAGCTTTGTGAGTAACGTGATCGGGGTCAAAACATTAGTAGATTATTGATTCTAATCGAGTTTGATAATTCGCTTCATTTTAATCTAAGTAGTCAGGTCACAATGGAAAGTCATGTATCAGTATTAGTACAGAACATAGAGAGGTCTGATAAGTTCTGGGAATCATGCGTGGGCAGACACCTGGTCATTTATATCCTTAACGAGCGATGGATGGTTTATATCCTTAATGAACGGTGGATGGAGACTAAGTAGTCCTATGATATCCTGATGATCCATGTTATATTCTTAACAAGATATGGATGGTTTATATCCTTAACGAGCGGTGGAAGGGGATCACTGGTAGATGTCGCTAAGTCGTGAAAATAGATTGATATGCGGGTGTTCGAAACGTTATATCCCTGACATGCGGTAAATGGTTTATATCCTTAACGAGCGGTGAATGGACTGACATGGTGTCCATGACAGCGGTGGATAATTTATATCCTTAACGATCAGTGGACAGAATGGTGGCGTATCTATATAAGTTGAACGATTGAGTCTGTTCATTCAGTCAAAGTATGTTGGTTATCGGTCTTAGAATGACAAGACGATAAGGGTTGATTAACGACAGGTTGAATAAAAAGGGCAAGATGGTATCATTGTAGAACTAAATCTTATGACCTTCATAACTGGTAAGTACATTAGACCTATGATACTTCGTTAGTTTATGCTCACTCAGCTTTCAGTAAGCTGACGACTTTTATACCTAGACATTCCCAGTTCAGACTACTCTGTTTCATTAATATTGTTCCCTTATTGTTCTATGATTAAGAAATTATGTACCGTTGTTGTTTCATGATTTAGAAATATTGTACCCTTATTGTTCTATGATTAAGAAATTTGTAGCTTTGTTGTTTCATGATTAAGAAATTTTGTACCCTTATTGTTTCATGATTAAGAAATATTGCACCCTTATTATTCCATGATTAATAAGTTATGCACCCTTATTGTTCCATGATTAAGAAATTGTATTTTCACTTGACTAATATCTTTTACAAATGTTTGTAACAAAATGTAAATAAATAAATAAAAACAAACAAGCAAAAATTAATAAATGACATGTATGCGTGTAATATGGACTATATATGTTTAATGAAATTCTATTATTAAGAAATTATGTTCCCTTGTAGGGGTGGCCAAACGGCCCGTGGCCCGCTTGGCCGGCCCAGCTCGGCCCTAATTTTTCCGGGTTTGGGCAAAGATATTGGCCCGTTCAAGCAAGCTTGGGAAATCAATTTTAGGCCCGATTAATTTTAGGGCCAGGCTTGGACAAAAGCAAATGAGGCCCGCTTTGGCCCGGCCCGGCCCGACTATTAGTAAAATATATTTATTTTTTGTATTTTCTATTATATAATATATAAATTAATATAATTTTACATCAGATATTCAATGTATATGTATTATCACAAGAGTTTTTATTGCATTTTTGTGAATAATGTGTCTTAATAATCATTCTAAACATTATTTATGATAATTTTTTATTTTTTTTAGTTTAAGTTTTTAAAAATAAAAAATAAAATATAGCAATAGGCCGGCCCACGCGCCGGGCTTGGGATTTTAGTAGTTGGTGTCGGGCCGAGCTTGGGCAACCAATTGTAGGCTCGCCATGGGCCGGGCCGGGCTTGGGCAAAGGTACTTACCCTTAGTATAGAGTGCAAGCCCGGCCCCGCCCATGGCCACCCCTATTCCCTTGTTCCATTATTATGTTCCTTGTTGTTCCATGATTAAGATATTATGTGCCCTTATTGTTTCATGATTAAAATATTATGTAACCACATTATTCCATGAATAAGAAATTTTGTATCCTTCTTGTTGCATACAAAGTTTGTAGACAATACATTTTAGAAAGAAAAAAAAAACACAATGAGGTTGCATATTTATTTTCACTTCACCAATATTAATTTTTTTTTCACTATTAAAGTAAGAACACTCATACTCCTACAAATGTTACAATAAAAATAAAAAAAATATGTTTGCTACAACACATCATTTTCTTCTCTTCTTCTTTTGGACAACAAAAATTATAGCTTTTTATCCAACAAATGGCTATACATGGAGTGGATTGGTTTAGAAAAGTACTTTATCACCTTTATAGATGATTTTTCATACTGATATTTATACTGATATTTATGGACCACTCTCTATTCCATGTTTTGCTAGAGAAAAGTACTTTATCACCTTTATAGATGATTTTTCTCACTATGGCTATGTATATCTAATACATGAAAAGTCTCAGGCCGTTAACATCCTTGAGGTGTTCATTACTGAGGTCGAGAGGCAGTTAGATAGAAAGGTTAAAATAGTGAGATCTGATCGAGGTGGTGAGTTCTATGGTAGATATGATTAGACAGGACAAAATCCTGGCCTATTTGCCATTTCTTGAAAAGCATGGCATTTGTGCTCAATACACAATGCCAGGTATGCCACAGCAGAATGGAGTTGCTGAAAGGCGTAATCGTACACTTTTGGATATGGTTAGGAGTATGATGAGTTTTTCAACTGTACCTGATTCATTGTGGGGTGAAGCATTAAAGACTGCAATGTATATCTTGAATAGGGTTCCTAGTAAGGCTGTCCCAACAACTCCTTTTGAGTTGTGGACTGGTAGGAAGCCTAGTTTGAGACATTTACATGTTTGGGGTTATCCAGCAGAAGCAAGGATCTTCAACCCATATGAGAAAAAGTTAGATTCAAGGACCATATCTGGATATTTCATTGGTTATCCAGATAAGTCCAAAGGGTACAAATTTTATTGTCCTAACCATAGTACGAGGATTGTGGGAACCGGTAATGCCAGATTCTTAGAGAATGGCGAAGTTAGTGGAAGTGATGAATCAAGAAAAGTTAATCTTGAGGAACTAAGAGTGGATATCCCACCAGCCTTTCCTCCTCGAGAAATTGTTGTTCCTCAAGCTATTCAACCAGTTGAGGGAAATGAACAACATAATGGAAATGATTCACCACTTCATAAGGATGTTGCCATTGAAAATAATGTAGTATCACCACAACCAGCAGTTCTGAAGAAATCTCAGTGGGAAAGAAAACCTGCCATTTCAGATGATTATGTGGTGTATCTACAAGAATCTGATTTTGATATTGGGATTAATAAGGATCTGGTTTCATTTTCACAAGTCATGGAAAGTGATAATTCTAGTAAATAGATCGATGCTATGAATGAAGAGTTGAAATCAATGGACCAGAATGGTGTCTGGGGTCTCGGTGAATTGCCTAATAATTGTAAGAAAGTCGGCTGTAAATGGGTCTTTAAGACCAAGCGCGACGCTAAAGGCAATATCGAGAGATACAAGGCCAGACTTGTGGCTAAAGGTTTCACTTAGAAAGAAGGCATTGATTATAGAAAGACGTTCTCTTTGGTATCTAAGAAGGACTCATTTAGAATTATCATGGCACTTGTAGCTCATTATGATCTAGAGTTACATCAGATGGATGTGAAAACTGACTTTTTAAATGGAAATTTGGATGAGGATATCTACATGGAACAACCTGAAGGGTTCACAAAGAAAGGAAAAGAACATTTGGCTTGCAAATTAAAGAAATCCATTTACGATCTTAAACAAGCTTCCAGGCAATGGTATATAAAGTTTAATGATACCATTACTGATTTTGGATTTAAGGAAAACACTGTTGATCAGTGTATTTATCTAAAGATCAGTGGGAGCAAGTTTATCTTTTTGGTCTTATATGTGGATGATATTTTGTTAGCCAGTAGTGATCTTGGTTTGTTACACGAAATCAAGGAGTATCTTTTTAAGTGCTTTAAGATGGTTGATATGGGTGAGGCATCCTATGTCATTGGCATAGAGATCTTTAGGGATCGATCTCGAGGATTGCTAGGACTGTCTCAGAAAGGTTATATCAATCGAGTCTTGGAAAGATTTAATATGTAGCTATGTTCAATCAGTGATGCACCAATCATGAAAGGTGACAAGTTAAATGAAAATCAGTGCCCTAGGTATGACTTAGAAAAGGAACAAATGAAGAAAGTTCCATATGCATCAGCTGTGGGGAGCTTAATGTATGCTTAGACTTGTACCAGACCGGATATTAGCTTTGCAGTTGGAATGTTAGGTAGATATCAAAGTAATCCAAGAATGGAACACTGGAAAGCAGCAAAGAAAGTTATGCGATATCTTCAAGGGACGAATGATTATATGCTCACATATAGGAGATCAGATCAGTTAGAAGTGATCGGGTACTCAGACTCGGATTTTGGTGGTTGCTCAGATAGCAGGAAGTCCACATCAGGCTTTGTGTTTGTGCTAGCTGGTGGAGCAATCTCATGGAAAAGTGTGAAGCAATCCATTATTGCTTCATCCACGATGGAGGCCGAGTTTGTGGTATGTTTTGAGGCTACGAGTCATGCTTTATGTCACGCCCCGACGTAGCATAAATAAGGAAAGCGTTTAATTTCCATTTTGGACCCGTAGGTCGCGACAGTTTGAAGGATCGATTCCGTCCCAAACGTCAAACAACAAAAACATAATAATCAGAGTAGAGCAATTAAGGCTTACAATATTTTTCTAACTTATTACATATTACAATACGGGGTCTACTAAGGCACAAGCCGCCTTAAAACAAAAAAAATGCCCATAGGCTATTACAGTCATCCTTATTACAGAATTCAGTTTAACTTAAAACATATAAAAGTAAATTCTCTTTCCAGCAGGGATTCTCAGTTCGCATAGTAATACGGTCCAGCAATATCATAACCTGAAAAGCCTGAACACGAATGTCCAGGGCGCATCAACGCTGTCAGCTTCAAGAAGCTGGTGAGTATTAAAAACATAACTTTGAATGTAAAACATGCTCATTTACCTCTTTACATTTCTCATTTAATTCCACAAATTTGTATTAAAGTAAGGAGTTCATTTTAGGAAGCAACCACAATATTATTTGAAAGGTGTAATTCACATATATGTGACCGTGTATGAGAACAATGCACCATCTCATCTTACCGACTCTTTTCTCTCGACAAAACCCAACAACCCACCATCACACACCGGTATCTTTGAAATGCTAAGATAGCCACACTTGAGCACAGGGGTGCCAGGGAATGTCCAGTTTGCCTCACACTTTGGTCCGGGGTACCAGAGAGTGTCCAATGCCTCACACTTTGACTACCTAATCCGCCATGCAAATACTGAAGGAACCCTCACGCAGTATCCAGACTCGGGTATCAGGGAGTGTCCATAGGCCACACTTTAGCACTACCATGGGTGCCAGGGAATGTCCAAGTTCGGTTTCACACACTTTGACGCTACCATGGTCGTCAGGGAGTGTCCAGTTTTGCCACCGTCGCATTTCAAAGACACCCTCGCCGCAATCTCAATCACAACACACTTTGGTACTCACTTACCAGGGAGTGTCCTCATCACAATCTCAACCGCACTCACTATGCCACACTGACTATTACTCTTTTCCATACTGACCAACATTCACATTTACCATGCATGTACAACTGACTCCACATGTATGTCATGAAACTTTATAACATGAGGCAATTTACTGATTTATACAAACGACGAACGTACGGGGATTGATAAGTCACAATACAACGTCTTAATCGTTCAAACATAACTAATTAAGATTCCGATTTAATAAATTTCCCAAACAATACTCAAACAATATATAAATTTTATCCCAACCAGTCTCTTATCACAAAACAAGCAAAACTAGAAACTGCCAGAAGTCGCGCGCGCGGGACGCTCGCGCCATGGGTCGCTCGCGCGGGCCGCTCGCGCGATCTGCCTATTTTTCATTTTTTTCATTATCAAAATTTCCAACTGCCAGAAAATCACAGGGCTCGCTCGCGCGATGCGTCGCACGCACGGGCCGCTCGCGCGATCGCGCGCGCAAGTTAATGCTGAGGCTTCTTCTTCCTCGCAGAAACTGCTCTGTTTCAGATTTTCAGGGTCATTTTGACCCATTTTCAAATCTGTTAGTACATATATCATATTATATATGGATCTCTTTAGTTTTCACAAGGATTATGAATATGAAATCAATTTAACATAAAACAAACTATAGTTCTCAAATTTTATGAAGTTTCAAAAGACATCAAAACTAATTTCCTTATATACTTTCTCATGGGGTTAAATTAAGCTCTAAAACTTCAACCATAGACTATATGTACTATAAACTTTCATTGTTATCTAAGAAAGCAGATTTTGCTTAAGTTTGAAAAATTATGATTTCAATGCTATGAAACTTCGAACGTAAATACATCAATGGTGACTCTTAATTCAACTATACAAATCAGTAAATCAATAGTGAATTACATTCTGAGTGAGTTAGAAATACTCACTGTGAAAAGGAGATGTGTGATTGTTTGAGAAAGATAAGCAAAAATAAGAATCCAATCCAAGCTTTGGCAATGAAAATTGAGGAACTCTTCTCCCTAGAAATTTATGTAATAAAGCTCTCTAAACTCTCTATATTTTCTCTGTGTTTCAGTTGGTAAGAATGTGGCAAATGAGAGCTGTGAGTGTATATATATATATATATATAGCCAATTGATGGACTTGGAGGCCAAGTAATTTGTTGGATACTCAACAAATGAAATTTGTTTCTTAATTAACTAAGGCTAACATATACATTGATATTTACATACGTATATACATGTATGAGCAGATAGTAGAGACACCAATGGTTGGGGAAAGATTAGTAGGGGTCAAGTAGCTCCCTAGGGGTCAATTGTAATATGTTTGGCAAAATTAGCTTTAGGCATAAACTAATATACACACTAAATGCATACCCAAACAAACCCTTACCAAATGATTGCTTGCATTAAATTGATATAAAGCACAAGTCTAGTCTGATTTACGGGGAGTCCAAATCTGTAGGAGTTCACGCGGCGCGGGGAGTTTTAAACATAAACTGGTATTTTCGCGGCGCGGTGCCCGTCACAAAAATACAGAAAATTCATTTTAATGTAGGAAATGATTTTCCGGTATTATAAAAATACTGATTGAGTTAAAAGTAAACATTTTCACCGTTTTGAAATACAGTTTTGAAATCCAACACAAGCATTGCTAATTTTTAAAAAAATCGTAGTTTGACCCCAAAAGAATTCCAAATATGAAATAAGGCAAGTCACAAGATTTTAACACATGAGAATTGAAGTTAAAAGAAAAGTAAACAATAATATTGAATTTAAATATAAAATGCAAGTATCGATAAATAAATGAAAATGCAGGTTATTACACTTTATGGTTGCGAAATTACATTTCAGAACTTGGTGTTGTTGACTCTATTGCCAAGCCGCTGAAAATTTATTGTGACAATACCGCAGCAGTTTTCTTCTCCCCGAATAGAAAGTATTCTAGTGGTTCCAAGCACATGGAACTTAAGTACTTGGTTGTTAGAGAAAGAGTCCAGAAACAGCAAGTGTCAATTGAAAATTTGAGCACTACTCTTATGATTGCTGATCCATTGACTAAGGGATTACCTCCAAAGACATATAAGGAACATCTTGTAAGGATGGGTCTTTTGAGTAATCAATGATGTAAATGATGGATATTTCAGTTGTAGTGTAATTGACACATATGCGCAATTAAAGTTTGTTTCTCTTATTTCCTGTTTTCAATTATGTGTGCACAATTTATGTTTTATTGTTTGATAAATAGGAAATGTCTTAACAAGACACATTACATGGGCATTACAGAATAATAGACTAAGGTTAGTATAGGTTATTAATGGCGTGGTGCATGGAAGGGAATATGACACAAATGTTGTACGACCGCTATGACTCACATTAATAGTCTATGCTAATCTTAGTATGACAGTAACTAAAAGTTTGGGCGTATTGGCTAATTATGAAAATTTGTGATCACATTAAAGTTTTATATGTGGTATCCAACTAAGTCAAGTATCATAATCGGTCTAGTGGACCAAGTGGGAGAATGTAAATTCCTATGTGACTTTTAAGTCCTATTAAATGTGGCTCACTAGCCTCCTATGTTAGTTGAACTCCATTATCTATTTAGCCAATAGAAGATTGTCCCAATTAATATATATATATATATATATAAGATATACGTTATTAATTGTTGAGAGAACCAATGATTGAATGGTTCATCTTTCAACAGGTATTAAATAAGGGACTTTTCATATTTCAAGGAAATATTTATGAAAGTTATTACGTATTCCAAGACTGTCTTTATGACAATCATTAATAGGCTCTCTTCTCTCCTCTATAAAAGGTACACCCTACCTCTTGAAACTTAACCTCAATCAATTATAGAAATAAAGGTGTGCATAATTGAGAGACAGAGAGAAGAAAAAGAAGAAGCCTAGAGTAAAGTTTAATCTAAGGGGTTCCAATTTCTTCTCTACCAATTTCAATGGCGAATAACGGTATGTGATATTACATTTTAATTCTTAAAGTATATTATATTCAAGATCTTGGCATATAAAATTATTTCCGCATAATAATTTTTATCAATTAAAGTCTAACACATCCTGCCCGTCCATTCTGCTTTCCAAATCTCCGTATGGTACGACCATTACCACCTCTCCGTATCGTAGCCTTCTCCGGTAAACAAACGTGTGCAATCGCTAACCCTATTACCCTACCCACATGGAAGAGTTAAAAATTAAAATGGTCCCTGTGAAAAGCTTACAACAACATACACTAAAGAGAGGGACCACTCTTTTTCCCGCACAACATTGGACAGGACAAGTGATGACAGAGTTGAGAAGGTACATTTGCTTCATCAATGATTTGCCCCCATCTTTTGGAAACTTCTCCTGTTATACCAGCTTGGAGTTCTTTTCACATGCATGGCTTTAAAGCTTACATGGAAAAAGTAATATGGTTTAAAGAGAAAAAATAATGCTTTTATAACCGGGTTAGCCTGACTTGAGAGTTGAGAGCACTCTCCAATAGGCTCAACAGCCCAATTAATAGCTACCACAAACCAATTTTTTGGGGTAATAATATTGCTTTGTTTCTCAAATTTTGTACCTCAAATAGTTCATAAATACATGTGGTTGTGGACTCACTTGATTTTGCTTGAAAGATATTGAAGTGGTTCTAACATTATTGACGGTAGTCCAACTACCACGTGTGTTTAGTAAATATTTAGGATACAAAATTTAAAATGCACAACATTACTCTACTTTTTAAACTCAGGCTAACTATTTTGGATGGCTAGTTAATTACATTGCCCAGACTAGCTAAATTCGGAGAGCTGATTTGACTCCCAAACATCTCTCTCAAATTTCAACCATTAGATCTTGTACAATTAAAAAGTGACTATGCATAAAAAAAAAAAAAAAGTAAATAAAAAAAAAAAAAAAAAAAAAAAGTGACTGGATTGTTGAATTTCTCCATCACAAAGTCACTGGCTAAAATAACAAGGGTGATACTTGGGACATACTCATTCATATAATTTTTGGGACACAACTCAAAAGATGTGTTTATTTCTTTCTTGTGTCATTGTGGGATTTAATGATATCACATGACAGAAATAGATACATTTTTTAAATTATGTCCCAAAAATTTTATAAATAAGTGTGTCCCAATCTTTATCCAACTAACAAAGCGTGACTTTTAGCGAAAAAAAAAAAAAAGACCAGCACTGCTGGAGATGCCCTATCGCGATAGGGATAAGCCAAAAAAGGCATGCAATCATTCACACCTATGAGTGCTTTGCAATCACGAAAACATGGACCACATATTCTTCAACAGAGAATGTGTTAGAATCCTTTGCTAACATAAATCAAAACTAGGGAGTAAAGATATACAGCCCGTTGACACAGCTTCTACTTCTAGTATTGATTTTGGCCAGAAGTTACTCAAGGTAGTTTTCGGTCAAACGTAAATTTTTATGATTGATTCATATTGTTTTTGCGATTGAATTGCAATATTTGGTTTGTCAAATATTTTTATTTTAGCCTTTTGGATGCCTATAATTACTTACTCCAAAAGTTGCTACCAAGGAAGCATGGATACTTTAAAAAGGGTGCCGAACTCACACTAAGCGCAGGTACAGCTGAGTTCTTTATGGATTTTGAGTGCGGTTGGATGCAACGGGGACTCTCCGGAGGTGCGATAGGGGCTTTTTTTTGAAGTATTGAAAAAAATTCTTTGACTTATTTATTTATTTATTTTTAGTGGGGCAGTGCTATTGCCACTCCACAGATAGACTGTGGCACTCCACACTAATTAGAAATAAGACCCCCACTTTAGATAAAAGTTAGGTTTAATTATGTTTAGGTCCCCCACTTTATGTAAATGTTCGAGTTAATTATAATTAGGTTCCCCACTACATAAAAATTATAACAGTTAATTATGTTTAGACTCCTAATTAACTATGACCCATTATAATTAGTAAGTGTCTAAGTGGACCTAGCTATATTAGCCCATGGTTATTTCATATAGTTAGGGATAACAAAGAAAAAAAATATTAAAACATGTATATTACCCAATGACACTTATGATACACTCAGTTATCACTTACTATATGATTATGATATACTTGTATGATTATGATACACCCAGTTAGTACCAATCCATGACAACCCAATTAACGCATTTATGTTTTTAAAAAAAAAAATCATTGATAGAGTGACAATATCAGCTCCCTTTGAAAACCTACCTTGGTACTAAAATTAATTTTTTAATTGTATTCCCATAAAATTAAATTTTTCTTGGGAATCACATATATAGAGTACATTATCACTAGTATTCTAGATGTTTGATTAAAATGCATAATGACTAAAAGATTTACATTAGTTTTTGTAGATAAAATTGTTTAAGCATAGTGATAATGGACTCTAAACATATAACCGAGAGTTGGTATTAACTGAGTGTATCATAAGTGTCATTGGGTGATGATGCCAAAAATTGGTAAGCAAGATTTATGCGGGAAGATAGAGTAGAAAGAGGTTTGTATGTGGTTCGGCCCCGTTAACGAGGTGACCTACGTCCACGTGTGCGTCTATGCGCTTCTTACTAGCAGATCACCGGCGGGCCTGGCGAGCCAACAAGGATGGGCGGCACTACCAGTAATACCGGCCGGGTGTGTGCGTGTAAGTGGTGAGTACTCTTCGCAAGTGCTTGTGTACTTTTAGAGATTATTCTTTTGGATCCCCCTAGAGAGGGTAGGTGAGCTCTTTTATAGATGCAAGAGTCCACCCTTACATGGTAGGTCAATAGGATTAGGAAGCCTAATCTAATCACAATAGATTTACATGATTTTTAGGAGAGTTTCCTAAGTGGTTTAGGAAACTAACCATCTTTCCTTGACAGAGTCCGGATTATATAAGGAAACGACCTGGAATGTTCCTCCAAGCTGCCCATGCTGGAAAGCTGCCGTAAATCACGCTCGGGCCGAATGATCACCCCGAGCGGTAGCGTCTAACGCGGGGCGCGGGCCCCAGACTCTCTTCCCGGATAGCCCGGGTCCTTCTACCACGTGGCTGTTGGACCTTAGCAGGATATTTCTGGACATATCAGCTACCCCCCATTTTCAAAGTTGATGTGACATCTCGGCGGAGGAAGTTTGAAAATTAAGAATGTCTCCTAGATGCCGTCCGGGAAAAGACCAGGACTCGTCAGGACGGGGGACGGCCGGGAGTGATCCGTCGGGATATCGACCGAGCGGTGACCCTGTAGGACCAGGCTCCCTGACACCACGTGTCCATCGATTATTGATCTGGTTTGGACCCAACGCTGCCAGTTCAGAAGCAACCGAATCATCCATATGGCAACCGAACCATCACGTCGTGCATTCAATGCTCACACTCTTTGAGGCGACGCCCCACGTGCTCGAAGCGACAGTTTTGGCGGGAGAACGTATGAGCCGTCTGATCAATTCTGATCTCATCCATTCGCGATGCCTATATAAGGAGCACCTGTTCAATCTATCTTTTACCGCAAGTTAACAGCTGAATCGCCCGAGCAGTTTTTGAAAGCAAAGCATTCCCTAACTCCTTCCTTTCCTCCGTCGATTTCGTTCTTCAAGCTTCCCTCAAATGGCCTCTCACATCGATCTGACATCTGATGAAGGACTGAAAGCTTTCCGAGAGGACTGCGAACTTCCCGATGATGTCGAAGTTCGCCCATACACCAAAGGGGAGGAAATAGCCTTCCCTCTCGTCCTCATCAGCAGCTATATGCTGCTTGTTGTGGGACTACGCTTCCCTCTCCCGGCCTCCTTCTGCGATCTGCTCCAGGGGTTGCGCATTCCACTTTCCTAGTGCCGCCCAAATGTGGCCCGCCTCCTCTGGGGGATATCAATCCTGAACCAGCGACTTGGGGTGCTCCTCCGTTCCATCGACGTCGTCAGGTGTTATATCCTGGGGATCGACCACGGGGGCCCTTATTTACGCCCTGGTGCAGAGGGGAGGCACCTTGTCCAGGGCTTGGATTTCCCGAACAAGAGGTGGCGCCAGTACCCTTGGGTTGTGGTGTCCGGCAACTGGCTGGTGGACCCTGATCTCTGCCCTCCTTCGGCCTTTGATGCGGAACTGTGCAAGGCATCCTTTGCTGCCTTCCGCAGTATCGCCCCTTCTGTTGTCGACACAGAAGCCATTGATCGCGCCATCGACGTCGGCCTCACGTTCTCGGATTTGTCCGAGGGTCCCGCTGGGGAGATCGGCGGTGAAGATCGACCTGCACCCCCTACTGCTGCTGCCTCCGGGTCTCGCCGCTACACTCGGTCCATGGCTTCTGGTCGGCGTGCCACGAGCAGGGCCGGTCCTCCCGAGGGACCAGTCTCCCTGTCCACCAGCAGCGACTCATCCTCCTCCAGGGATGCGAGTCTGCCACCGGGCCCATCCCGGAAGGGGAAAGAAAAGGAAGTCGGGGAAGAATCTCAACCCCCACCAAAAAGGAGCTGGACGGAATCCCCGGCCGATCTTCATGTGCCGAGCTCTTGGACGGGCCTTGCCCTCGGTAACCTAGAGGGTCGTCTTCAAGAGGTGGAGAAGAAGACTGCCCGCCTGCAGACTGACTCTGTCATTCAGGAGGTGGATGTTCACACCATAGAGCTCACCATCAAGGATTTATTGGCAAGGATGACGGCCCTAGAAGAGGAGATGAAAGCTCTGAAGGGCAAAGGACCTTGAAGACTCCTTGCTCTCTTTTTTTTTCTTTTTTACCGGGGAGCTACTATAACTGCCCTCGATCTCTGTACAATTTACTTTTTACTGCAATGAAAAGGTCTTTGAGGCCAACCCTTTTTATCTCTCTGTTCTTCTAATTGTTCATTACTTCTACATAGAATTTAGCCTCCAATACTCGATCGGTCTTCGTTGAACAACCTGACTTTGGCTTTCTGCCCCTTAGCGACTGATATATGGTACTTCGTTTGACTTTATCAGCACTGCCCCCCATTTTCGGAACTGACTAGACATGTCATCGGGCAAGGATCGAAAATCAATGTTACTCTAAAAACCGTCCGGGTAACTCCCAGGGATCCGGTTGGTGTAGAAAAAGGTTAAGGTGGCGGTATCATGGGCCCAGACTTATTGCTGCCACGTAGCCAACGGTGAGTGGCCAGGTTAGGATCCAACGATGGCGGTTCGATCGTAACCGAATCGTTGGTTGGCTAGCCGAGCCGTCGTGTCACGTAGTTAATGAGCGCGCCTTTTGAGGCGATGCGTCATGTAGCCGAAGCGACAGTTTGGGCGGGAAATCCCCTGGACCGCTAGACTGCCCTGATCTCGGCCGTTCACAGCCTTTATATAAGGAGTGCTTGCTCCATCTCTCGCATCCCTTCCTGACCTTCTATCTGCTGCCTTCTTCCCTCTTCCCCCCGTCCTTTTTCATTTCGGAGTGAGACTGGAGAGAACGAATCCTGTGAGGTTTGAGCGGGAGTGGGATTTCTTCCTCCTCAGATTCTGTGCGTTTTTTAAGTCGGGCGGAACTTTAATTCAACTGAACCGAGCGGGTGTCCCTTGTGCTGTTCTGGGATAGTGCTACCTGGTACTGAGGAGTGCCTATTCGCTGCCGTTCAGGTTAGTGACTCTGCCCCCCCCCCCCCCCCCCCCCCTTATATACCAGGCTTGGGGTTTCCGACCCATACTTAGGTCGCAGTTTGAGTCCGTTCCTTGCTGTTGTAGAACCAGCAATGGAACACTCCGGTTTCAATTCTGCGTCAAGATCGGAGAATGAACGGTATTGGTCAGAATCCCTCGGTGCCAGTCTGGACCGGCTCCCTACGTCCCTGACCGATCATCAGAGTGGGGCTGGGATTCCCGTTCGTCTGTCTGATAGTGACTCTACCCAGGAGGCCCCTGTTGCCTCCGTCTCGAGGGGTTCGGCCGACGAGTTGCCCAGGGAGACTGACCCCGTAGTGTTCGCTTGTGAGTCCACCCTTTCTACGTTGCGTTCCCAAGACCTTCTCCGGATCAGAGAGAGGTATTCTCTTCCTGACGGTTGCGCCCTAGCCGTAAACCCCGGTGGCGCGCACCTCTATCAGCCTGGGTTCGTCACCCTGTTTGAAGACGCTATGATGGCGGGCCTCCGACTACCCCTTCACCCTGTCGCCCGGGATGCCCTGATCTATATCGACATCGCTCCTGGGCAGTTAGCTCCCAATGGGTGGAGATTCTTGATGGGGTGTATATTGCTGTGGCCTCAGGTGTTCGGGTACGAGCTTACCCTCCATGAGTTTCTTTGGGCCCACCGACCATTCCCTGTGCACCGGGAAGTGGGGTTTTTCTCATTTTCTGCCCGTCCGGGCAGGAAGATTATCGACAGGTGCCCCAGTAACAACAAGGGGTGGAAGGGCAAATTCTTCCAGGTGTCCACCCTTCGCCTCTGTGACATGGCTCCGGGGACCCAGCTGAGGACATCCTGGGCTGGGGAGTTGAGGGGTAAGAACACCCATCCGAGTTCGTCCGTTCTTTCGGTTTTAGGAACGTGATGGCTTGCTAACTGACTTCATTCCTCTGTCCACAGCTGGCTTGACAGAACCACCCGAAATCCCCGACCTGTGCCAGGCCAGGATCTGGAACCTAGCAGAGTTGCCCACCAGTGTTTGGAACGTATTATCCCGAACAGGGGACTTTGTCGAGACCTATTCCCCTGAGGAGCCCGTTCCAGCCCCCAGCTTTTCACCCCTCATCCCCGGTGAGTGTCACGACCCATCCCACTACGCGTGGAAATAGGACACGTGGCACGCCACCAAGGCTCATCCAAACAATCATATAAATATGCGCAGCGGAAAGAACTTTAAAACAACCCTGGGTATTTAAAACTTAGGGAACATTACCCTCTGAGTTTGTAAAATCCATTGAAATCAGAGTTATAAAAAGTTTTGTTCAATCAAAAGTGTTCACAAGAATCCATTTCAAAAATACAGAGGTTCAGTCGACTGCCCAGTCGACTGTACTAGGGTCCAGTCGACTGTGCCTGGCAGAAACTAAAACCCTAAATCCTCAACAGAGGTCCAGTCGACTGCCCAGTCGACTGCTTTTCTATTATTAGAAGCAGTAGCCAAAATCAACAGTGGTTCAGTCGACTGATGAAGGGGTGCAGTCGACTGCTTTTCTATTATACACTTACAGTGTCTCAAACACACGGGATCCAGTCGACTGACCCTGGGTCCAGTCGACTGCTCCCCTGCTGGCAGCCCTGTGATGAAATATACTAACACATGCTTCTCAATACCAACAACAATCCCAACCATAACTGATTTTCAACATATTAAAACATAATTACAGACATTCAAGTACAGAATTACCATATTACAAAGCTAATCCAAGGATCTATTACAACGTATTATAATATACGAATCCTTACACAAGATTTTGGATTTAAAAACAAAACATATACAAAGGTGATATCCCCGGCGTCATCGGCCTCACTCCACCCACTTCTTCTTGTCTTTCTTTTTACCTGCAATGGAGTACATCTCCACTGCTCAGCTATATGCTGAGCGTACAAGTTCTAACATATGCAATATATGATAAAACATGCTTTAATCTCATAAATCATACAATAGTCTCTAGGGAGAAAAATACGCATTCATCCGGTAGCGGCAAGTCCAAGTCTTAAACCGCGATACCAATGGCAAGTCCAAGTCTATCAACCATTGTATCCACAAGTGCCATGGCAAGTCCAAGTCTATCAACCATGCACAGTAGCCGTCGCTACTAAATTCTCAAACATCGAGAAGCTTACTCCGGCATGAATTTGTATAAGACTCCCCTTTGACCCGCATAGACAACTTAACGTGCTCGCGTAAATTTAGACATGCTTTTCACAATTTAGCGCGTGCATAATTAACGGGCCTACAATTAACACATGGATTTCGCCCAGATCACAATTTCGTCGTCAAAATATAAAACATGTATTTCCCTATATTTCGCAAGTTAGAACTTCATACCTCGTGCGATTTCCCCCAAACTTTGAAGGATCGACTAGGAGGCTAAATAATCGTCGGATTTCGAATTTGAGACAATTCCTTCAAGTTTATACCTCCACGAGTTCAAATCTGAAATTTGGAGAAAATCTGACAGACGAACGGTCGTCGATCGGCGTCGCAAAGCCCGTTGGCTCCAAATCTCCCTTCTCTCTCCTCTCTCTAGATATTTATAAAAGTTGTGGATGAGAATGAAATCTCATCCACTTCTATTTATAGGCAAACTTCTCGAAAATTGTGTTTACCTCCCCGCAAGTTTCTCAAAACTTCTCATTCACCCATGAAACGTCGCACACGTCCATTTTATAACTTTACGAGTGAAAACTATAAATTTCAAAAGTTTCCGACTAGGTTTCGTTTGGGTCCAAAATAACGTCCGAAAACTATATTCTGTGGAATCTCTACACAACCTACCTTTTCAATTAACGTATCACTCACGTTCTCACCACAGTTCTCAAAATGATATAATGATATCAAAGATTACTAGAATTCCCACAACACAGATAAAATTAATATTCAACAAATACCATATAAAGTCAAATAACATTTAAATCATATAAATGTCATTTAGTCATGCCCATGCAATATGAACTTCCATGTTCTCGTGTCCTTACTGACACCTTATGGTTGACCACAGTCAACCACTTATCCTCAATTATCATATATCAATGATAATTCATAAAATTTCATATCATGCATGATTAAACTATGAAATTCTGGAACGGGCATGACAACTCTCCCCTCCAAAAAGGAAGTTTGTCCCCAAACTTTACCTCATGCGTCGAATAAGTATGGATACTCATTCCTCATGTCTTCCTCACTTTCCCATGTAGCCTCTTCCACCGTATGACTACGCCATAGTACTTTCACCATTGGAATGGTCTTGGTTCTCAAAACTTGTTCTTTGCGATCTAGAATCTCCACTGGTTGTTCCACATAAGTCAAGTCCCAATGAATTTGCAACGGTTCAGGTATAATGATCTTACTCGTATCAGTCACACATCGTTTCAACATTGACACGTGAAATACGTTATGCACATGTTCCAACCCTGACGACAAGGCCAAACGATAAGCCACTGGACCTACTCTCTCTAGGATCTCAAAAGGTCCTATAAATCTTGGATTGAGCTTTCCCCTCTTTCCAAATCGTACAATGCCTTTTGAAGGCGATACTCGCAAGTATACGAAATCTCCCACTTCAAAATTCATCGATCGTCGTTTAGAGTCCGCATAACTCTTATATCGGCTCTGAGCTACCTTGAGTCGCTCTTGAATCAATTTCACCTTCTCAGTAGTCACCTGTATTAACTCAGGTCCTAATAACTTCCTTTCTCCAACCTCGGTCCAACAAATCGGTGATCGACACTTACGGCCATACAAAGCTTCATATGGTGCCATACCAATACTTGACTGAAATCCGTTGTTATAAGCAAATTCAATTAACGGCAAGTGGTGCTCCCAATCATTCCCAAAGTCTAACACACACAATCTCAACATATCCTCTAGCGTCTGAATCATGCGCTCTGACTGTCCATCGGTCTGAGGATGAAATGCAGTACTGAAACTTAATTTCGTACCCATAGCTTCTTGCAAACTTCCCCAAAATCTTGACGTAAAACTACTATCACGATCTGATACAATCACAGATGGGACTCCATGTAGTCTTACAATCTCTTTCACATACAGTTCCGCTAACTTGGACGGTTTAGTCGTCTTGATCGGTAGAAAATGAGCTGACTTGGTTAATTGGTCAACTATAACCTAAATCTTGTCATTCTTGTTGGATGATCGGGGAAATCCAGAAACAAAATCCATCGTGATCTCGTCCCACTTCCATTCAGACACAGGCAAAGGTTGTAGTAACCCCGCGGGTACTTGTCTCTCTGCCTTGACCTGTTGACATGCCGAACATTCAGATACAAACTTGGCAACTTCACGCTTCATACCCTTCCACCAAAAGTTTTCCCTCAGGTTTCTGTACATCTTATTACTTCCCGGGTGCACTGAATATCTCGTACTATGAGCTTCTTCTAGAATTCTCTCTTTCAAGTCTTTCACATTTGGTATACATAACCGATTTCCCAGTTTCAACGTTCCTTGTTCCAACACAAAACCAGGTCGCTTCCCCAAAGGTATCTCATCCCTCATTTTGCACAAATAGACATCGTTGAATTGTTCTTTCTGAATCTCATCAATAATATCTGGGTGTGCTATGATTGCCATCATTAAGCCATCACTAACCTTTGGTATCACATCCAAGTCCAAACGTTCCATTTCCTTTACTAATTCCTTTTGTTGCGTTAGCTCGTCGGCTAAGTTCATCGGCGTCTTCCGGCTTAATGCATCGGCGACTATATTCGCCTTTCCCGGATGGTACTCAATCGAAAGATTGTAATCCTTCATCAACTCCAACCATCTTCGTTGTCTCATGTTCAAGTCCAGTTGGGTGAAAATGTATTTCAAACTCTTGTGGTCTGTGAATATCTCACACTTTTCTCCGTACAAGTAGTGTCTCCAAATTTTCAAAGCATGAATTACTGCAGCTAATTCCAGATCATGAGTCGGATAATTAATCTCATGTGCCTTCAACTGTCTAGAAGCATAAGCAATCACTTTATCCCCTTGCATCAACACGCATCCCAACCCTTGATGCGACGCATCACTATAGATCACAATCCCCTCAGTTCCAGATGGTATTGTCAATATCGGTGCTCTCGTCAAACGTGACTTCAATTCTTGAAAACTGTCCTCGCATTCCTGACTCCATTCAAAAGTAACTCCCTTTCTCATCAACCTTGTCATAGACAATGAAATCTTCGAGAAATGTTCAATAAAACGGCGGTAGTATCCCGCTAATCCCAAGAAACTTCGAATTTCAGATACGGAAGTCGGTCTTTGCCAATTTGATACAGCTTCTACTTTGTGAGGATCAACTGAAACTCCATTCTTATCAATCACGTGACCAAGAAAAGTAATACTAGACAACCAAAATTCATATTTCTTGAATTTCCCAAATAACTGCTTTTCCCGCAGTCTCTGAAGTATCAATCTCAAGTGGTTCTCGTGTGTTATCTCACTTGGCGAATAAACAAGGATATCGTCGATGAACACTATCACAAAATCATCCAAATAGTCCTTAAAGACTCGGTTCATAAGATCCATGAACGCAGCTGGTGCATTAGTAACCCCAAATGGCAAAACTAAGAACTCATAGTGTCCATAACGCGTTCTGAAAGCTGTTTTCTCAACATCTTCGGCCTTCACTTTCAACTGATGATAACCTGATCTTAGGTATATTTTGGAGAATACTTGTGCCCCACGAAGTTGATCAAATAAGTCATCAATTCTGGGTAGTGGATACTTGTTCTTGATTGTCAATTTGTTCAGTTCCCGATAATCCACACACATTCTCATTGAACCATCTTTCTTCTTTACAAACAACACTGGAGCTCCCCACGGCGAAATACTTGGTCCAATGAAACCCTTGTCAAGTAACTCTTGTAGTTAAACTTTCAGTTCCTTCAATTCTACTGGTGCCATTCTATACAGTGCTTTGGATACCGGCCTTGAGTCTGGTATAATCTCAATAGTGAACTCGACCTCTCTCTCAATAAGAACATCTGGTAGCTCATCAGGAAATACATCTGAATATTCTCGCACTATCGGAATGTTTTCTACTTTTAATTCAGTCGCCGAGACATCAGTCACTGAACATAGAAATCCATGACATCCCTTTTTCAATAACTTTCCCACTCGGATAGCTGAAATCAAGTAAGGCGGTGGTGTAACCCCACTTCCTTGAAAACAAAAGTTCCCATATACCGGTGATCGAAAATTAACCTCTTTCCGTTCACAGTCTATCGTAGCTTGGTTAAGGGCTAACCAATCCATTCCCAGTATCACATCGAAATGGTTCACCACAATCGGTATAAGGTCTACGGTCATCAACTTCTCACCTAATTTGATCTTACAGTTCTTATATACAGTAGATGTCATTATCGCTTTACTAAGTGGCACAGAAATAGACAATTCATATCCTAACGGTGTCGATTTAACGTTCAAATGTTCAACAAAAGCATGTGATACAAATGAATGCGTAGATCCCGAGTCAACAAGTATGCGTGCTAAGTGCGAACATACAAGCACCATACCTGAGACTACTGTCTCGGAAGCAGTCATATCTCTTGGGTTCATCTGATATGTTCTTCCTTGATGTTGTTCCGTCCTTTGTCCTCCGTCATTGGATTGTCTAGGCTTCGACCCACTGGAAGCCATAGAACTAGCTCCTTGCTGAGGATACTTCCTCGGGCAATCCCTGGCTTGGTTCCCAAATACTCCACAATCATAACACTTGCCTCTCATGTCGGGTGTTGAATTTGTACTACCCCTGCCTTGGCTCCTGTTCTGGGGTTTGGTCATGAAACATCGGCCTGAGTGTGGTCGGTTGCAAAGTGAACACAACGGTATGTTACTTGGCGTATTCACTGAAACTAGAACCAGAGCCTCTTTGAAACGGCCTCTTGAAAGATCCGCCTTGGTTCCTATCCCCACTCTCATTGCTTCATTTTCCGTGCTGATTCTGCCTTGACCTTTCCATCCCACTCTCAGCCACTAGCGCCATTTGTTGTACTGCTGCCACAGTCGAATGTTCGTAGGTTTCCACCCTTAAACGAATATTTTTCCTTAAACCTTCTTCGAATTTCCTTGCTCTATCTTCCTCCTCTGGTACTGAACCCTTGCCAAACCTCAACAACGCATTGTACTTGGAAGTATATTCGGTTACAGTCATATCTCCCTGCTTCAAGTTATCGAATTCTCGCTTCTTCGCATTGTAGGCGGCTCGCGGAAAGAACCGGCGATTAAATTCTGCCTTGAACCCTTCCCAAGTAATCGGTGCCCCTTGATCTAGTACATTTACCCACCAGTTCTGGGCTTCACCCTTCAATACATCACTTGCATTTTCCATCTTCTCCCTATCGGTCATCGGGATAGATCGGAAGATTCGTTCCATGTCCATTATCCAATGTTCTGCGAGCGTTGGATCGGGTGTCCCATGAAATTCCATCGGTTTCTTGCGAGCAAACTGTTCAGATATTGATCCCATACCCCTATTTTTGGGTGCATGCACTACAGTTATTGGTTCCACTTCAATGTGAGGTGTGGGAGGCAGTCGCTCCGATATATTCCGAATCATTTCCCCCATATTCCCCATCATTTCTGCCATTTCATTCATTCGTCGGGTATGGGGTGATAACTCTCGGTCATCCATGATTACAACCCTGTAGTTCTCAATGCATAAACACTATGCATGCACAATAATAACAATATCATGTATGTAAAACAACATCCATAGGCATCAAACATCTCTAAGATGTATGAATGCAATTTAAAACATGTGACAATTCACTCAACACTCCACTCGTCGTCGAACGTTCCCAAAGTTTTGTTACCTCTAGCTCTGATACCAATAAATGTCACGACCCATCCCACTACGCGTGGAATTAGGACACGTGGCACACCACCAAGGCTCATCCAAACAATCATATAAATATACGCAGCGGAAAGAACTTTAAAACAACCTTGGGTATTTAAAACTTAGGGAACATTACCCTCTGAGTTTGTAAAATCCATTGAAATCAGAGTTATAAAAAGTTTTGTTCAATCAAAAGTGTTCACAAGAATCCATTTCAAAAATATAGAGGTTCAGTCTACTGCCCAGTCGACTGTACTAGGGTCCAGTCGACTGTGCCTGGCAGAAACTAAAACCCTAAATCCTCAACAGAGGTCCAGTCGACTGCCCAGTCGACTGCTTTTCTATTATTAGAAGCAGTAGCCAAAATCAACAGTGGTTCAGTCGACTGATGAAGGGGTCCAGTCGACTGCTTTTCTATTATACACTTACAGTGTCTTAAACACACGGGATCCAGTCGACTGACCCTGGGTCCAGTCGACTGCTCCCCTGCTGGCAGCCCTGTGATGAAATATACTAACACATGCTTCTCAATACCAACAACAATCCCAACCATAACTGATTTTCAACATATTAAAACACAATTACAGACATTCAAGTACAGAATTACCATATTACAAAGCTAATCCAAGGATCTATTACAACGTATTATAATATACGAATCCTTACACAAGATTTGGGATTTAAAAACAAAACATATACAAAGGTGATATCCCCGGCGTCATCGGCCTCACTCTACACACTTCTTCTTGTCTTTCTTTTTACCTGCAATGGAGTACATCTCCACTGCTCAGCTATATGCTGAGCGTACAAGTTCTAACATATGCAATATATGATAAAACATGCTTTAATCTCATAAATCATACAATAGTCTCTAGGGAGAAAAATACGCATTCATCCGGTAGCGGCAAGTCCAAGTCTTAAACCGCGATACCAATGGCAAGTCCAAGTCTATCAACAATTGTATCCACAAGTGTCATGGCAAGTCCAAGTCTATCAACCATGCATAGTAGCCGTCGCTACTAAATTCTCAAACATCGAGAAGCTTACTCCGGCATGAATTTGTATAAGACTCCCCTTTGACCCACAAAGACAACTTAACGTGCTCGCGTAAATTTAGACATGCTTTTCACAATTTAGCGCGTGCATAATTGACGGGCCTACAATTAACACATGGATTTCGGCCGGATCACAATTTCGTCGTCGAAATATAAAACATGTATTTCCCTATATTTCGCAAGTTAGAACTTCATACCTCTTGCGATTTCCCCCAAACTTTGAAGGATCGACTAGGAGGCTAAATAATCGTCGAATTTCGAATTTGAGACAATTCCTACAAGTTTATACCTCCACGAGTTCAAATCTGAAATTTGGAGAAAATCTGACAGATGAACGGTCGTCGATCGGCGTCGCAAAGCCCGTTGGCTCCAAATCTCCCTTCTCTCTCCTCTCTCTAGATATTTATAAAAGTTGTGGATGAGAATGAAATCTCATCCACTTCTATTTATAGGCAAACTTCTCAAAAATTGTGTTTACCTCTCCGCAAGTTTCTCAAAACTTCTCATTCACCCATGAAACTTCGCACACGTCCATTTTATAACTTTACGAGTGAAAACTATAAATTTCAAAAGTTTCCGACTAGGTTTCGTTTGGGTCCAAAATAACGTCCAAAAACTATATTCTGTGGAATCTCTACACAACCTACCTTTTCAATTAACGTATCACTCACGTTCTCACCACAGTTCTCAAAATGATATAATGATATCAAAGATTACTAGAATTCCCACAACACAGATAAAATTACTATTCAACAAATACCATATAAAGTCAAATAACATTTAAATCATATAAATGTCATTTAGTCATGCCCATGCAATATGAACTTCCATGTTCTCGTGTCCTTATTGACACCTTACCGTTGACCACAGTCAACCACTTATCCTCAATTATCATATATCAATGATAATTCATAAAATTTCATATCATGCATGATTAAACTATGAAATTCTGGAATGGGCATGACAGTGAGTTCCCAGGTTGCCTCACTAGTTCGCCCTGCACTTGTCCGTATTGGTTCTCACATTTCTGACCGTGTGATCTTGCTCTTTCGCAGAAATGGCCCCCAAACGCAATTTGGAGCAGCTGAGGGAGAGACAGACTACCGCTGCTGCCGCCACTGCTACTCGGATGGCGATCGCCCAGGGGAAGAGGCCAGCCACCGAGGCCCTGGGCGGTGAGCGCCCGTTTCGACGCATTCGCCATGGGACGGTCAACCGTCCGGACCCTGCGGGGACATCGGCTCCCCAAAGGTTGGCTGTTGAAGAGCCCGCACCCCGGGCTGACATTCCATCCGGTCTACCCATCGGTGGGCCTGGTGAGGTTCGGGAGAGGCTAAAGTCTGTCCTTATCTCGAGCCAGGTGGAAGCATGCGCCGGGCTATCTCCCAGGACTTCCAAGGGTGGTTGTATAGCCTTTCCCATCTGGTAAGTGTTCTGTTTCCCTGCAAATATTGGCCTTCTCCCTTTTTACTTGCCTAACTAATTTCCATCCTCTCGTCGCAGGTCGGTTGTATGGCCGCGGGGTCCGAGTCCCTCCTGTCTTCCCTGACCGGGAGGGTCAGCGTCGCTGAAGCCGCCTTTTCGAAGGAACGGGAGGAATTACAGGTAACGAAAGCCGCCTTGGCCGTCGAGACGAGCAAGACAAAGTCGTTGGCCTCGAGTTTAGGTGCGGCTCAGGCGGATCTGGCGGCTGCTTTGGCTGAATTGGAGGTTTCCCGGGCCCTCACTGCGGCAGCTGAAGCCCGGGCGAAGGCAGCGGCCGAGACACCTGCTGTAGGGGCCTTGGAGGACGCATTTGATGACGGCTTCTTCCAAGGTTATGACGATCTGAAACGGCGGGTAGCCCGGGATCACCCCGAGTGGGTCCTTTCGGCTTACGAGGGGATTGACTCGGATTACTGGGATGTCGGTGAAGATCCCATAGCTGATGAAGCTCCTGTGGTTGGTGAAGATCCTGTGGCCATTGCTGAGGCCACTGAACTCACCCCGGGCGGAGACTTGGGGGACGAAGGACTTGCCGTACCAAGGGAGCAGACCGGGGAGACCGAGGACGTGGTCAATGTGGAAGACTGAGTTCCCGGTCCTGCATTGTTTTTCTTTATTTCGTTGCTTGCAGTTTTCTTTTTATTTTGGGGAGGCTACTACAACTGCCCCCCAAGCTTTGTACATTTGCTTCAATTAATGAAAAGGCCCTTGAGGTCAACCTTCCATTAACTTCGTTGTTGTACTATGCTTTAATATTTGCTATTATCCGTACGGTTTTGGCCGACCTAACACCTGCCTTAGCAAATGCTTTAGGACCGTAACCAACAGAACACCTAGTCGGACGGTTCGCTAGTATTCGTACAGTTTTGGTCGACCTGACACCTGCCTTAGCAAAAGCTTTAGGACCGTAACCAATAGAACACCTAGTCGAACGATGTGATTCCCTGTTTTAGCCTCAACATTCCCCTTATTCCCCTGCCCCCCAAGCATTTTGCTAAGGCGGGAGTATGGGAGTGCGGGAGTAAGTAGCCGTAGGGAACCAACCTGGAACATGGGTGGTTGCAGGGGCTTTTGAAGCTTGCCATCGTCGGCCACCTAGGGGCTTGGCGCCGTCATCGGCTGGACCTAGGCGAAACTTTAATTAATTTCCTGTTTTTAGGTCTAGTATCTTTTTGTCCCCGACCTTCTTGCGAAGGCGGGGGCATGCAGAGGGGCGACCATAGGAAACCGACCTGGAACATGGGTGGTTGCAGGGTCCTTTAGTGCCTGGGTTCGAAGCCCGAGGTCTTTTTTAATGCCTGGGTTCGGAGCCCGAGGTCTTTTGGTGCCTCGGGGTTAGGCCTGAGGTCTTTGGTGCCCCGGGGTTCGGCCCGAGGTCTTTGTTGCCTCGGGGTTAGGCCCGAGGTCTTTGTTGCCTCGGGGTTAGGCCCGAGGTCTTTGGTGCCCCGGGGTTCGGCCCGAGGTCTTTTAGTGTATTGCACAGTGTTCTGACAGTAGAAAATTTTCGAAGTAGAACCATGTAGTTTTATTTAAAAATAATAAACCATGTCGATTATCCAATCAGAGCTATAAAAAAAATTCTGCCTATAACAATAAACTCCTGTGATCCGATGCTACTGATAGTACTTGCGGAGGTGTTGCACATTCCAAGGATGAGTGAGATCACGCCCGTCCATACTCTGTAACCAGTAGGTTCCCGGTCGGTTAATTCGAATTATTTTATGCGGGCCTTCCCAGTTTGCCCCCAACTTCCCATGGGCTGGGATTCGGGTAGACTGGTTCACAGCTTTGAGGACAAGGTCTCCAACTTGAAAGCTGCGGTGCTTCACCTTGCTATTGTAATACCGTGAGACCCTTTGCTTGTAAGCGGCCACCTTGAGATAGGCCTGGTCTCTTTTTTCTTCCACCAGGTCGAGCTCCGTCCTGAGGGCTTCTCCATTATCTGGGTCATTGAAGGTAGCCACCCGGTATGTGGGCAGCCCGAGCTCTGTGGGGACCACTGCCTCAAAACCATAAGTTAAGGAAAACGGGGTTTCGCCTGTAGCCGCTCGGGGTGTGGTGCGGTAGGCCCACAGGAGGGTCGGTAGTTCTTCAGCCCACAGGGCTTTGGCGCCTTCAAGCCTTGTCTTGATCAACTGCAAAATTGTGCGGTTGGTTACCTCGGCCTGGCCATTGGCTTGTGGATGCTCAGGGGAAGAGTAATGATTTAATATCCCATAACCCGAGCAGAACTGTCTGAAGACTGGTGTGTTGAATTATCGGCCATTGTCACTGATCAGGACCCGCGGGATACCGAACCGGCTGAGGATATTTCTTTCCACGAATATCTCCATTTTCCGCTCGGTTATCGTTGCCAAGGGCTCTGCCTCTGCCCATTTGGTGAAGTAGTCAACAACTATCACGGCAAATTTGACTTGCCCTTTCCCTGTCGGTAAGGGACCAACAATGTCAATTCCCCACTGGGCAAATGGCCAGGGACTGTGGACCGGTGTTTGGAGTTCTCCCGGTTGATTGATCATAGGAGCATACCGCTGGCACTTATCATACCTTCGAACATACTCCTGTGAATCTCGAGCTATGGTTGGCCAATAGTAACCCTGTAGTAGGGCCTTTCTGGAAAGCGCCCGACCTCCTATGTGGTTTCCACACACACCTTCATGGATTTCAAACAATATTGCTTGCACTTGCGCAGGATGAACGCAGCGGAGGTACGGGATAGTGAATCCCCTTTTATAGAGAATACCGTCGAGAAGGTGATATCTTGCTGCCCGGTACTTGACCCGGCAAGCCTCATCCTTATCATCTGGTAGCCTTCTTGTCGTTAAGAACGTCCCGAGCGGGTCCATCCAACTAGGTCCCAGAGTGATCGGGTCGACGTCCATGCCTTCTGAGTTGATCACGCTTGGCTCGGGCAGGAACTGTATTCTAATCCCGGGCAAGTCTGACTCAGAGGACGAGGCGAGGCGAGCAAGCCGGTCCGCTCTGGTATTCTCTTCTCTTGGTATCTGGGTGATGGAGAACCCTTGAAGCTTCTTGGAAGCCGCTTGGACAAGGGCCAAGTAGGCTACCATATTGTCTTCCCGTGCTTCATATTCCTGATTTACTTGGTTGACCACAAGCTGGGAATCGCTGTAGCCCTGGACCTGCAGCGCACTCATTGAGATGGCTAACTGCAACCCGACCAAGAGAGCTTCGTACTCGGCCTCGTTGTTGGAAGCGCGAAACCCGAACCTTAGAGCATACTCGAGCTGGATACCGTCCGGGGTAGTCAAGATAATTCTTGCTCCACTACCTTGTTGATTGGAGGAGCCATCCACGTGCAGTATCCAGGTCGGGATATCGGAGTTTAATCCGGGTGGTAAGGCCGGAGGCTCGGACTCTTCGACTGGGTCTTCGGGGTATGTAAACTCAACTAGAAAGTCCGCTACAGCTTGGCCCTTGATTGCTGTCCGGGGTTGGTAGATTACTTCGAACTCTTCCAGTTCCAAAGCCCACTTGACGAGCCTCCCAAATGTATCTGGCCGAGTGAGAATTATGCGGAGAGGCTGGTCGGTCAGGACTATAATAACATGGGCCTGGAACTACGGGCGGAGCCTTCGGGCTGAGGTGATGAGAGCGAAGGCCAGCTTCTCGATACAGGAGTATTGACTTTCCGCACCCTACAATGCCCGGCTGGTGTAATACACTGGAAATTGTATCCCGTGCTCTTCCCGAACTAGTGTCGAGCTAACCGCTGACGGCGATACCGCCAAGTACAGGAGCAGTTCCTCGCCGGGTGTGGGTGTTGATAGTAGAGGGGGAGAGGCCAGATATTTCTTGAGTTCCTGGAATGCCTCTTCACACTCTTCTGACCATTGAAACGCTTTGCGGAGGATCTTGAAGAATGGCAAGCACCGGTCGGTAGCTCGGGATACGAATATGTTCAATGCGGCCACCCGTCCGGCTAAGCTTTGAACTTCCTTCGTTGATCTGGGTGACCGCATGTTGATGATAGCTCTGATTTTCTCGGGGTTTGCTTCGATTCCCCGTCTGCTGACTAGATGGCCGAGGAACTTCCCGGACGAGACACCGAAGGTGCATTTGGTCGGGTTCAACCTCATCTTAAACTTTCTCAAGATGCTGAAGGCCCCGGCCAGATTCTCAAGGTGATAGGATTCGTCCCGGCTCTTGACCAGGAGATCGTCCACATATACTTCTATGGATTTCCCGATAAGGTCTTTGAACATGAAATTGACCAGGCGCTGATAGGTAGCCCCGGCATTCTTGAGGCCGAACGGCATTAATTTGTAGCAATACGTGCCCTGGTCAGTGATGAACGTTGTCTTCTCTTCGTCCCCGGGGTACATGCTGATCTGATTATACCCCGAGTAAGCGTCCATGAATGACAGGAGTGAGTGGCCTGCCGTTGAGTCAACAAGGAGGTCTATCCTGGGCAGCGGATAGCAGTCCTTGGGGCAGGCCTTGTTGAGGTCGGTGAAGTCCACACACATTCTCCACTTCCCGTTGCTTTTCTTGACCAGAACGACATTGGCTAGCCAGTCGGGATAGTGGACTTCTCGGATGGACTTCGCCTTCATGAGTTTCTCGACTTCTTCCCCGACCACCTTTTGTCTTTCGGGGGCCATGTCCCTCCTTTTCTGCTTAACCGGGCGACAATCCAGGCTAACATTGAGATGATGGGATATTACCCGGGGGTCAATCCCGGGTATGTCCTCGTGACTCCAAGCGAAAACATCCTACTCTCGCCTCAGGAACTAGATCAACTCTTCCTTCAAAGCCGGCTCCAGTAAGGTCCCTATGCTGACTGTGCGGCCGGGGTGATCAGGGTTCAGCACGATCTGCTCCAGTTCTTCCATTGGTCCTATTACGTCGTTCTGGTCCCGGGGGTCCATCTCTTGGACGTTTAACGTTTCAGTTATTGCCCCCCGGCGCAATGAGCTAATGTAACAGCTGCGGGCAGTACTCTGATCCCCACGCAAGGATCCAGGCCCCTGCGGAGTCGGGAACTTTACTGTAAGGCTGTATGTAGAGACAACTGCCCTGGTCCTGTTGAGAGTTGGCCTGCCAAGAATGACGTTGTATGCTGACGGGGCCTCTACAATCACAAAACTGGTGAGCACGGAGGCCTGCTGAGGATATGTCCCCATGAGAACCGGAAGCTCGATTGTTCCGAGCAGTTGAGTACTAGAGCCGTTGAATCCGACAAGGGGAGTAGCGACCTGTCGGAGCCGATCCCTGGAGATCCCGAGCTGGTCAAACGTCAATGTGAACATAATGTCTGACGAGCTGCCGGTGTCTACCAACACCCTCTGGACCATGTAGTTGGCTATGGAGAGGGTTACTACTAGGGGGTCGTCATGGGGGCAGTGGATCCCCTGCAGGTCGTCGGACGTGAACGTGAGAACCTTTGTCGGGGAGGAGCCGGTGGATTGGACTTGCCCGACCTCCGTTCGGGAGGCCCGGGCATGTCTCTTCCGCGCCGACTGTGTATCGCCTCCGCAGGATGTTCCTCCAGAAATCACATGGATGTGGCCGAGTGGCGGTGGCGGCAACTGGTTAGGAGCCCGGACGTCCTGCCGAGGCCGTCCTTCGGTGACGAACTCGGCAAGGTGTCCCTGCTCAATCAGCTTCTCGATTGCTATCTTCAGTTTGAAACAATCTTCTATTTCATGGCCATGATCCCGGTGGTAGCGGCAAAACTTGTCCCGATTTCTCTTACCGGGCGGGGCCCTGAGTTTAGCTTGCTGTGGAAGCAGTCTCTGCGCCTCGGCGGCGGCCATGACCTCGTGGATCGGGCGGGAAAGAGGCGTGAAAGTAGTCTAGGGCTGATCCCTTGCATCTCTCTGATCCTGCTTTGGCTTCTTTCCCGAAATCTTCTCGAACCCTTCGCTCTTGCGTTTGGCCTTGGGGGATTCGTCCTCCGTTTGGCCAGCGCGCTTCGCCCTTAGGAATTATTCGGTATCTATGTATTTCCCGACCCTCTCCGAGAGTTCCACCAAGGTCGCCGGCCGATTACGATGGAACGACGTGGCGACTTTGGTGTGCTGAACTCCTGAGCAGAAGGCCATGATGGCGGCCGTTTCATTAAGGTTGCGGATCAGGAGCCTTTGCTGATTGAAACGGTCCACATATTCCCTCAAGGATTCCCCTTTGTGCTGTTTGACGGTCAACAGCTAGGTGTCCGGCTGCGACCGATCGAGCATCCCGACAAACTGACTAATAAAGAGTTTGCCGAGGGCTTTGAAGTCGTCAACCGTTCGGGGCTTCAAGGCGTGGAACCACTGGGCGGATGACCCTTTGAGGGTACTGGGAAAGGCCAGGCACAGCAACTCGTCTGTCGTGGTGACCAATGTCATCTGCGCCTTGTAAGTGCGGATGTGGTCTACTGGACTCCCCGTGTCATCGTATGAGCTGAGATGCGGGGGCTTGAACTTTCGCGGAATGGGGAACTGGGTCACCCGAGCTGTATAGGGCGACTCCGTCTCCGTATCAGTGAGGTCATGACCGGACTTGCGGTTTAGCCTCTCGATTTGCTGTTGTAGTTCTTCGACCTGGGCTTTGACGTCACTCCGCCCTGCTCTCCTATCCGTGTCTGAACGGTAGGTGGGGTCGGACGATGAGGCCTCCTCCTCAAAGTGCGTCGACCTCGGAGATAGTACCCGACTGTTGGTTCGGGTAAGCCGGTGCCTAAGGTCCCCTCGGCTCAGGACGGGAGGATCGTCGACCGATTCCCGGGTTTTCCGTCCGGATTTTTCTGCCCTTGCTGCGTGCCGTCGATCAATGATGATTCTGGCGTCATCCGCTCGGCGCGCTCGGCGAGGGATGTACCGAGGCACCCTTTGAGAGCGCTTAGTGGCCTGGCTGCGCTCTCCACCTGCAGGGTGTTCCCGGTTTGGTGAGGACACCGGAGCGGATCGTGCATGCTCTCGCACCCGAGCCGGCTGGCTGACGGGGGCGCTTTTCTCAGGTCAACTCTCTCACGCGGGGCGCTTCTCATGTTGGGCCATAAGCGCGTCTATCTGCTGTTGTGCTCGACGTTGGCCCTCCAGGAGCTGCTCCAATGCCGCCGTGACCTATTCGGTGGTCATGGAGGTGGCCCGCGGCTCGATCTGCAGGTTTTCCTGACAGGCTGAGTCGGCGGGGTTGTCGGTCTTCTTACCCTTCTTTGGCGGCATGTCGATCAGTCAAAGATTTTGTTGATGAGAAGACTGTGTCTTTCCCACAGACGGCGCCAAACTGATGATGCCAAAAATTGGTAAGCAAGATTTATGCGGGAAGATAGAGTAGAAAGAGGTTTGTATGTGGTTCGGCCCCGTTAACGAGGTGACCTACATCCACGTGTGCGTCTATGCGCTTCTTACTAGCAGATCACCGGCGGGCCTGGCGAGCCAACAAGGATGGGCGGCACTACCAGTAATACCGGCCGGGTGTATGCGTGTAAGTGGTGAGTACTCTTCGCAAGTGCTTCTGTACTTTTAGAGATTATTCTTTTGGATCCCCCTAGAGAGGGTAGGTGGGCTCTTTTATAGATGCAAGAGTCCACCCGTACATGATAGGTCAATAGGATTAGGAAGCCTAATCTAATCACAATAGATTTACATGATTTTTAGGAGAGTTTCCTAAGTGGTTTAGGAAACTAACCATCTTTCCTTGACAGAGTCCGGATTATATAAGGAAACGACCTGGAATGTTCCTCCAAGCTGCCCATGCTGGAAGGCTGCCGTAAATCACGCTCGGGCCGAATGATCACCCCGAGCGGTAGCGTCTAACGCGGGGCGCGGGCCCCAGACTCTCTTCCCGGATAGCCCGGGTCCTTCTACCACGTGGCTGTTGGATCTTAGCAGGATATTTCTGGACATATCATTGGGTATCATATATGTGAATCTATTATTATTATTATTATTATTATTATTATTATTATTATTATTATTATTATTTTCTCTAACTATATGAAATAACCATGGACTAATAAAGGTCCACGTAGGCACTTAGTAATTATAATGGGTCATAGTTAATTAGTGGTCTAAACACAATTAAGTCTTATCATTTTTATATGGTGGAGGACCTAATTATAATTAACTCTAACATTTATATAAAACGGGGGACCTAAACATAATTAAACCTAATTTTATCTAAAGTGGGGGTACTATTCCTAATTAGTGTGGAGTGATGTAGTCTATCTGCGGAGCGACAATAGCACTGCCCTTTTTAGTGCTCTCTCTATATTTATGAAAGTTTATATGTTAGTATACTCTCAATCTGAATTTTGTCAACATTTAGGTTAGTTTTGGACAAATCTTAAAAAATATGGAATGAAAAACAGAGATGTATATAGTTTTGTTAGTTTTGTCTTTAAATGCCTATCTTTGAAATGGAAAACAGAGATGTGTAGTTAACAGTTTGTTTGAATATGGATGGTTGACACAAAACTACCTGTTCTTTGTTAACGTTTAACATGAATTTGTTTTTTTTAAGACTAATGAGCTCACCATATCAATAGTGTGTTACTTACACTAGATTAGTCCCTAAATTCTGTTATGACCTGTAGTAGTTGTAGATAGCTAATTTCTGTTATAACAGATTGGAGTTAGTTACTGTAAGCTTCAGCTATATAGCATTGTTGAGAACTCTCTATAAATCAATGAAATCAATATAGAAAAATTCTCTTTGTTCTTCAATACTACTCTTGCTTGGTTTATGAATTTCATCATGGTATCAGAGCTTTAAATCTCCCATGTCTCGCTCATCGTCTTCATCTCTAATTGAATCTGCATATCTTTCTTCTTCCTCTTCGCACTCTATTCATCATCATCATCATCTTGAAATCTTCTTCTAAAATCAATGGCAACTTCACTTAAATCACTCAATCTCCCTGCAAATCTAGTGTTCTTTGTATCAAATTTATCATCTCTTGTTATAGTTAGACTTGATCAGACAAACTACATGGTTTGGCGGCTTCAAGTAAGAAATGCATTGAGAGCTAATCATTTGCTGGTATATGTCGATGAATCGAATCCCTAACCTCCTCAATTTTTAGTGGATGAAGAAGGTAATCAAATTCCAAACCCTAAATTTCTTGAATGGACTGATATTGATAATCAACTTGTTAGTTGTATGAATGCCATAATCTCACCTGCAATTCTTCCACAAATTCTGGGATTTGAACATGCGTATGAAATTTGGGGTTATCTAGCTAAGAGATACATGTCTTCTTCTCGTTCACATGTTCATGAATTGAAACTCAAATTGGTTAATGCTAGTAAAGATCAGAGTACTATGGATGAGTATCTTGATAAAATCAAGGATTGTGCTGATAAACTTTCAGCTGCTGGATCTCCAGTAAATGAGGAAGATCTTGCTCTTTACACTGTTAATGGACTCTCACAAGAATATTCCTCCTTGAAAACCACTCTAAGGGCCACAACCCAATCAATATCTTTCTATGACTTGCATGCACTTCTTCGATCTGAAGAAATTCACCAAAATCGTGAGAAAGAACTGATGCAAATAGGAGAAAAAGATTCTGCTCTAGCAGTAGTTGATAGGAATATACAAGGGAAATTGCCCTCTTCTTCTGAAAATTCTGGATCTCTTAATGGTCCTCAGATTTCACCAGAAAATTATCAGAATTTCCACAATTGTAATCAAAACTTTAGAGGTGGTGGTCGAAATAGGAACTTCAGAGGAAGGAAAAATGGAAGGAACAATCATCAAGTCAGGGTGTATTGTCAAATTTGTGGAAAAGGTAACCATGTTGCTGCTGAATGCTTTCATAGGTACAATTCTTCATTTCAAACTTCTAATTTTCAGCATAACTCTAATCCTCATTCTAATGTTGTTCACAATCCAAATTCATATTCGTAATTCAATCCTCAGAACTCTCATCAAAGGTCTTTCAGTCCTACTGCTCATGGAAATTCTCAAGCCTATCTAGTTCATACTCATTCATCCTTACCTCTTAATCCCAATCTCTCTACTCCAAATCCTCCTAATTCCAGTTCATACCCTACTTCATTACCTCTTCTACCCACCCTTCCTACTCACAATCATTCTCAACCTTATTCTCAACCTTATGGTTCATTTCCACTCAATTTTTCTTCTCCTTCTTTACCAGCACCAACAGACCGGTATTCTTCTAATGATCCTCAAATCCTTCATGATTCTTCTAATGTCAATTCTGCTGATCCCAACTCTCTTCATGCCTTTTTCACTCCTACTTCCTCTCACTCTCAAGCTTAGTGGTTTCTTGACACTGGAGCTACAAGTCATTTGACAAATGATCTATCTCATCTTCACATACCCAGTCCTTATCAGGGTCTCAAATTAGTGTCTGTGGCAAATGGGAATTCTATTCAGATTGCACATACTGGAGATGGCCTTTTGCCAACTCCTTCTAAATCTCTTCTTCTTTCCAAAATCCTTCATGCTCCTCAAATAAATCACAATCTACTATCTGTTTTCCAGCTTGCCAAAGACAATAATTGTAGATTCATTTTTGACTCTCAAGGCTTTGTAGCCCAAGATAAAATCACCAATCAAGTTCTTCTTCAAGGACCTTGCAATCAAGGGCTTTACTCTCTTTCTCCTAGTTCCCTCACAAATTTGGAATCATCATCTCCCACTGCTTTTACATCTATTCAGGTTCCACCCTCTTGGCATTATCGATTGGGTCACCCTTCAATCAAGATTATGAATCTTATTGCTCAGAAATACCAAATTCCATGCTCAATATCTTCCAACATCTCTTGTCATCCATGTTTAGCCTCCAAGAGTAAAAGACTTCCTTTCTCCTTATCACAAACTTCTGCTAAGAATCCCCTTGAAATCATTCATAGTGATGTATGGGGACCTACTTCTACTCTCTCAGTCTTTGGTTATAGATTCTATGTTGTGTTTATTGATGATTTTTCTAGGTTTACTTGGTTATATCCTTTAAAACTCAAATCAGAAGTCTTTTCTACCTTTGTTTCATTTAAAAAACTGGTTGAAAATCAATTTACCACCAAGCTAAAGATCCTTAGAACTGACAATGGGGGTGAATATGTTAATAAGCCTATGGCTTCATTTCTTTCTCACCATGGTATTCAGCATCAAACTACCTGTCTTCATACCCCTGAGCAAAATGGTGTTAGTGAAAGAAAACACAGACATCTACTTGAAACCACTCTTACCTTGTTAAATCATTCCTCTGTGCCTCCAAAGCACTGGCCAGATGCTATACTCACAGCTACCTTTCTGATCAATAGGCTTCCTTCTTCAGTTCTTCACTTTAAATCTCCTTATGAATGTCTATTTCATCTTCCACCTGATTACTCTTCATTTCGAGTATTTGGTTGCTGCTGTTATCCTTGGCTTTTGCCCTACAGAACTTCCAAACTACAGCAGAAGTCCAAATGTTGTGTGTTCATAGGTTATGCAGCAAATTCCAAGGGATATAGGTGTCTTGACATGCACTCTGGCCAAGTTTTCACTTCTAGACATGTTCAATTTGTTGAAAACCAATTCCCTTTCTCTCCATTCTTTACTACATCCATGTCTGCTCCCTCTTCCTCTTCAATTCCTTCACTTCCTAACCCATCCAGATCTCCCTTTCTTCCTTCTTTTATTTCTTCTCCCACTACTGACATATATCCATCAATTTCATCTCTTCCTTCTTTACCTTCTGCTCCTCTACCTTCTTCTATCTCCTCAGCTTCTCAAGCTTCCTCACTCTCTGTCCTTGATTCAGATCCTACTCTTATTATCTCTCAGCCTACTTCTTCATCTTCAGTACCCACTTCTTCTAATTCTCATTCTATGGTCACTAGACTCAAAGCTGGAATTTCAAAGCCTAGAAAGTCCTAAATTCTGTTATGACCTGTAATAGTTGTAGATAGCTAATTTCTGTTATAACAGATTGGAGTTAGTTATTGTAAGCTTCAGCTATATAGCATTGTTGAGAACTCTCTGTAAATCAATGAAATCAATATAGAAAAATTCTCTTTGTTCTTCAATACTACTCTTGCTTGGTTTATGAATTTCATCAGTTTTCTTGTTATTTTCTTGCATCGCACTGCTTATTAGTAGACTAGTAATTTATGTGTTGCTTACCTGCTTTTGTAACCTTTATGATATATTGCTTGTTTATTGTTATTTGTAGCTTAATGACAAAAAAAAAAAAAAGAAACAAGACAATGTAGTGATAGAATAATTTATAGGGTAATGATATTGTAAGTATCTTCTTATATGAGAAGTAAGCTTTTAGCCGTTGGATGATGATTTTGTATTTATTTAATAATATTTTTAATTACTATCTTGAGACTCAATCTTTATCTAATGGTTTAAAGCTGATTTCTCATATGAAAAACTGCTTATATCATTACCCTAGTTTATATATTTTATATTATATAAACAATTTTTCTTAATATTTTATACAAGTATCCGTCGTACCCCCTTGATTTTTGAAAATTTGATGGCACCCGTGCTTTCTTCGTTGCTGCCAAACACCCCTCAAAATCTGGAATTTTTCCTATGTTGCTTCCCACGTTAATTGTTACGTTGCTCCGTTACACTTGGATTTTATAGTTCCAAAACGGAATTATTCAAATCGTGGTGGTTGTAATATGAATTTTCATTCTAACTTTTGCACACTTACAGCTCAATGACAACTGGGCCGAGGCAAGTGTTCCTTTCTCTCCATCAGTAGAACTCTATTTGGTTCGCGAATGTGTGGAGAGAACGAAAAATGAAAGAAAATACTATTAAGAAAAACTCTCTCAAGTTTTCATAGTGTTTAATTTAACGAAAATGATTGAGTCACCAACGAGGTGCACCGAAATAGTGCACCGAATGGTCGTCCATCTCAACAGGACCCATGCACTGATTGCATTGGGCCCAACCGAGATAGACGGCACCGATCGTTCGGTGCAACCGATCGGTGCCTCTAGCAAGATCCTTAATTTAATTTTGACCCTATGTTATTTTTACTCATATTTTACTCATTGTTTCTCTTGTTAACCAAACAAATAATCGTGGTTTTCCTTGGCATAGTAATGCTATAAATAGGATGAGATGATCCTCCAATCTCCATTTAGGCTATACTTGGTTCATGAATTTAGCAAGAGAAATAATGGAAAGAATGATAAACCGTTGAGAAACACCAAGATTTCTAATTGGGTGAGGAGTTTGAAATTTCCAAAATATTGTTGGAATTTGGAAATATAGAAGTATTTCGTCATATATTTCTAAACTGAAATGCTAAAACTTGATACACCAAAATGACAAAATGATTCCACCAAAATAAAATAAATAAATAAATAAAGAGATGCTCAAATGGTACTTGATGTAGGCATGCACTTGTTAGATTCTTTTCCCTCTTTTTTCTACTCAAAATATCTACCCAAATGACAGAGACCAGTAGGGCACTCAAACAAGCAAATGCAATCGACCACACAGCAAAATCAACTCCCCACTGAAACTCAAGTATCAGAGTGGAGAAATTTTTGGGTACCCCAAGGTACCATGTGGCAGTCACTTGGTATTCTGTACCCAATAGTCACGTGCCACACAACAATGGTATCCATCACAAAAAATTTAAATAGCCTAACAATTCTGTGTGGCACTACCTCATTAGGTGTAGGGCACCACATATGCGCTATCACACCACATATGCGCTATCTTGAAGGTACACAAAAACTTCTCCTCAGAGAGAGAGAGAGAGAGAGAGAGAGACTCAAGGTCATAAAGCAAGAAAAATGCCAAAGGAGATGTAGACAACAGAGTTTGCTGATTTGAGTCATTTTGACAACATAACTTAGGTTTACTTTTAGTCTTTCGTTTTGATTTATGAATTTGGTGAGGAAAAAAAAGAAAAAGAAAATCGGATAGAAAACTTCATGAACCATACTAAGCCTTAGGCTACATTTGGATTGAGAGAATGAGAAAAATATATATATTTTATATTATTATTATTATTATTATAAGAAAGAAGATAATCCATAAAATACTCAGAACAAATTTACTATTTAACCCGCATGTACATATATTCTGGGGTATATATATTGGCCTTTTCAATAGCATTCTTAATTATTCGCTTCTCTTCCCTTCAAAATTCTTCAATCTGGAAAGACAAAAACGGGTTTTTTCCTTTTACTTTCTCTCCACTTCTCTCCATGTCCTTTCTAACTCCATTTCCTTTCTAACTGAACTTACCAAGCTAGTGAATTGAAACGAAATGGCCTTTCATTTCTCTTCTCTACACTTCTCTCAATAACTAAAGAGTAATACTTGGAGCAATCATTCACACAACTTTTTCTACACAACCCAAAACACAAAACATGTGAATTAAAAAAAATTGTGTAAATGGTTGTGTCAAAGTATTACTCATCCAAATAAGTGCTAAGAATCAATATGAATTGTCACCTCTCTGCAGAAACACAAGAAATGTCTCGTCACAAAGGAACCAGTCTGCTCTATTTCATTCATCCATGGCCCTTCCCATATATAAGTTTTTGTGTAGCATATGTATACACACTAACATATGAAAACTATATGCACAGTACACATACATGGTACACACAGCAACAGAATATACTTCTCCATAACCCACACATCCTCCACCTCTCTCCACCCCCCACAGTTGTCGTTGGAGCTTTGGTTTAGCAATTCTTTGGGTGTTTCGAATTATAAAGGACTTTCAAAAAAAAAATTTGCAAGGGTCCAAAGCCGCACTGAGAGAATCGGAGAGGGCAACCCAAGAAGTGGATAGATAAATCAAACACAAATGTGAAATCGACACATGCAAATCACTAGTTTGCTCTCCAAATTAACCATTGAAACACAATGATGACAATGATGGCACAAATGGGAAAAAAAAAATACAAAACCACCAATTTACGGATCAACTGAATGCAACGCTGAGAGAGAGAGAGAGAGAGAGATGGGGGTGGAGATTCAGGTTGATTGAGATAGTGGAGGGAGGGAAAGCCATGGGTAGAAACTCTAATTTTGGCGCAAGTCCGCCCTTACCACAAACTACTAAATCAAAGTTGTGCCAGCATCACGCTCCTGTCCAAATCAAGCCAGCCACCCTTCAACTATTGGGTGGCAACAAGTACACTCCCAAATTCACGAAGAGATTAAAGTTTTCTACAAGGCTCTAATTAGTAATTGGTATGCGAATTTTGAGAGAAAAGAGGGGAACGGAAAACAAGAAGGAAAACTAATTCCATTATGTATGCCTTCATGCTTGCATAACATTAATTAAAACAATTGTAACTTAAGAAGGAAAAAAAAAAAAAGGAAGAGAAATGCTCACAAAATTCAAATATTTTATTTATTTCACTTTAATTTCTTTTTCTTGCTATTCCCTCACTGTTTTATCAACTTAAAGAAAGTAAATAGGTTTCAGTTTCTTTCCTTTCACTCACTAAACAGACGAACCAAACAGAGCCTATACAAATAAAGAGAGAAGAAAACACAGCAGAAAGTGCCAGTGTCAAACCATTACCAAATGCTAATCAAATACCCAACCAATCGGCAAGCACCCCATTACCAAATGCTAACTAAAGATTTAACCAAACAGATGATCCGAAAAATAGCAACATGACAACCAAAATTTTCCGGAAACAAGACTGCATATATAATTTAAATAATCTCTAAAAGATGCATCCAAAAGATAAAATTTTCTCAAAAGAAAATCCACATCCAACGACAATATAATTCAAAGAAAATCCAAAGCCTTAATAGGTAAAGTAGTAGGAACAGCTAACTGCCAAATGAACACAGACATCTAAAGATCAGTCAAAATCACCTCAACATTCGAATATTATTCAGCAATAACATCGAGAAATGACCAAAGAAATAAAGGATTATACCATCATCATCAACTAAGCTGTGGCGGATGGCTTGGACGCAGCAGAGAGTCTGGACCTCTTCTTCGCCAAGCTCTCACTACGGCGGTCCCGTTGTTCCTTCAACCTACTGGCAAGAAGCTTTTGGTAGTCGGCTGCCTCTGACTTAGCCTTTGCAACTCTCTTCTTCTTATCAGCAATCCTTGCTCGCTTCCTCTGAAGAGTTAAAGGAGTCACCAGCCTCTGTATTTTTGGTGCTTTGCTGCACTTCTTCCCTGTTAATTTGGGTTGGTATAATCAGTCTAACTAGAGATTCAGGATAACTCAGGACAAATGAAGTTTCAAGTTTTAGGTGCAAAAGTTTCAATTTCAACATTTTGACCCTGGATGTCCCGTGTTAAATTGTTATTTTGTTCATTTTAAGCACTATATATGTGTTTTTACAAATGTACTCAAATGAATACATCTTTTATAGTTCACAATGCGATATGATTCACGACTCAAAACTCTGACAAACTGATTCACAATTTGAGAACAATGAGTTCAAATTATATCAGAATTGAACAGAAAGAAGAAGAAAATAAAATCATAAGCATCTAATAATGTTCACCAAAAAAAAACCTTGCACTTGTTTTTTTTACCTTTGTTAACTCGTAACAAAAAAAAAAAAGCAAGTATCCAAGAAGAGAGAAGTAAAACCCACCAGCTTTGTTTGTGAAGGTTCGACGATATGTGTTGACATACTTCCGAACATCATCATCTTTGGAGAGGTTAAATAGTTTACGGATCTTTGATGCCCTTTTTGGACCTCTCATCCTTGGTTTCTCAACATCAGTCAGTCCAGGTAGATCATTCTCACCCTTTTTCACAATAACTAGGTTCAAAACTGATAGATCCTGACTAACAATGCATCCACGAACTGACTTCCTCCTACGCTCTCCATTTCTCCTTCCATGTCCTCGGAAGCAAGGGGTACCTGCTCAAACACACATCATATATTAATATTGTAAAATGGAAGCATTAGATGCCGCGTGTCATTATCACTGCGGCTTTCCCTACAACATTGTGCACAGAACAAATAAATTATTACTTTTTCTAAATGCTATTTTCTGCTGTGCTTAGCATAGGTACGAAGCTAATTTAACTTTAATTCCAAATTTCATGACGCCAATGAAAATCTAATGCCAAATGGCTTCTCAATTATATACATACACTGAGAGAGAGAGAGAGAGAGAAAGAGAGAGATATTTCGCCAACCTCGGTAAAGCAGAAGACTGACACGCCCCGGGGTCAACACTCCCTGCTTCATTGGAAAACCTTGCTTGTCACAGCCTCCCTTGATCTTAAACACATAGCCCTTGAACTCCTGCCAAATCTCATCATTAAGTAAATATGTGATAAATAACCACCACCACCGACACGAGAATTTAGAAGTAGAGAGTGGGAAGACATGTCAAACAAAATAAATCATGCAGCAAGTCAGGAAAAGAGAAAAATAATACCTCTCCAAGAGAATCTCCGCTGACCTCTTGTGAGATCCTCTTGTCAAAAAAGGCTCGTCTACATCATCGTAGCCAAAAGAATAAGAAAATGATTGTGAGAACACAAAGAAAACCACAATACAGCATAAATTTACAGATCTTCAGGTTATTTCACATACAATCATGAAAATCAAATTAAACAACCGCATTACCATAAGCAACTAAAACTTCGTTACCACAAACAATAAACTCAAGGACATGGGTTACTAATTCCTTCACTTCTATAGTTCCTAAAGACACAAGTATCAGAAAAACCAAAATGAACTATAAACGAAATAACCACTTGTGCAATTACATTACAATACTGAATAAGAAAATTCAAATCAAAAGACCTTATATACATTATATGAAAATGCTCACAAATTCTGCAAGCACAAAATGACCTAGCATAATATATTACCGCAAAACAAAAACAAAAACAAAAACAAAAAAACATGCAACCATGTCATATCCTTCTCCTTGGTTTACGGAGGTCGGTAAATCAGAATTTAAACTCAACCCTAATACTTGTCATGCATACCCAAGTTTCTATGGGATCCTCTAGAATTTCCTTCCTCTAGTTAAAATTTGAATGAAACATGAGACTAACAAGTTCCTTCAATTCAATATCAATTAAATATAGGTTGGGAAGTTTGAGATGATAATATACCAGTGAAAATAGCACCAGGTCATGGGGCCATGCTTTATGACTATTGAACGAGTCAAATATCGGACTACTTGCATAAGGGTGTTATGGCCTCAAATATTAATTTATTATGTACACTAAACAATAACAGGTACAGGTCACACCACAATGACCTGATGATTCTATACTCTGTATTTATTTTTAAGAAACATGGATAACTAGGACAAAAAAAAAAGTACTAATCTCAGGTCTAAGTCATCCTAAGGCTTCGATGAGTACATCCACGTCAAAACTGCAGAAGCTTCAAAATTGTTGCAATGGTTTGAAAAGCTCAAATTAACGTACATAGTTCAATACAACAGCCACCTCATTAAACCTTGTCTTGACTGTTGCCATTTACTAGTAAAAAAAAATATATCACTAATCTTTATGTGCAATGCTCTTCAATCATAGTACAATTGTAGGAAGTTAAAATGGGGATACAAATAGATGATATGCTCCATTAATCTAAAGCATAATTCCCAGTAAACAAAGCCTCTAGACATAAAAACAAATGAGTGACATTTTCACATGACTATGACATCAAACATATCATTTAGAGCATTTAGAGCCTAAAACTAATGAAATAATACAGGATCTAAGTAGCAGAAATTAACAAATCTAAACCTCTTTATACCAACCAATCCAAGACAAAAATAAATAAATAAAAACTAGAAAATAGGTCTCACAGTTTCTGATCATCGTCGATTTCAAGCTTCTTCTGGCACCCAGTAGTTGGATTCGCAATGTTGAACTGAAATCCAAAACCAAACATCAAAATCAAAAAATATAAATAAATGAAAACAAAAAGTAAGTTAGAACGAAGAAGAAGAAGAAAAAACGAGAGAGAGAAAACAGTTCAAATGTTTCGAATTCGATAGAAAACATAGTTGGGAATTATGAGATCAGACCTTCATCTTCGATGCAACGAAGAGGAAGATGAAGAAGAAATGGTACAACAGCTCCTCCGGCTAATAAAAGGGTTGCTGGCTGCTCTTCAACTGATTAGGGTTTTCGGAAGTAGTGTGCTTTAAATAGCAGAAGAAGAGCTGATGTGGTGTTGTTGGACCTGGCCCAAAACCAACTCCGGCTATTTCGGGGATTATGCAAAGGCTTGGACTTTGGCCCATTTGTATTGAATCTTGTGGTTTTTTTTTTTATTATTTTTTAAAAAAGGGTTTTGTTAACGTAAGATTTTAAAAGTATAAATAAATAAGGGTACAGTGTGAATTTCAGTGTCCGGTGTGGAGTTCAGCGTGTCTCATTTATTTATTTCCACTTTCAAAATATTAAAATATGCTTTAATACTATGTTTGGGAGTTTAAAAAACGAGAGAAAAGAAGAGAAAAGTACCTTACTTTCTTTTGCTTTCTCTCATTTGAGAGTTTAAGTGAGGAGAGAAAATGAGAGAAAGGGTGAGAAAACTAATCCTCACTTTCTCTCAATTTCTTTCTCTCCAAATTGGGAAGAAAATGAGAAAAAAGAAGTGGGGTTTAATGAATTTTTCTTAATACCCACAATACCTTTTATTTAATTCTTAACTAATTTTAATTCTATCTAAGTCCTAGGTTCTTAATATATTATACACATGTATTCTCTCTCCTATCAAAGCAAAGAGCTCATGTACAAAGTACATCTAGAAGCTATTTGGTGTGAATAGAAAATGAAAGGAAGAGATGTTATAGGATTCATTAGTTCAAGTCATTAATGGGTAGAATGGTAACTTTCTTTCTTTTCTCTTCTTTTCTTCTCAACTCCCAAACAAAGAGGAAAGAAACTAACTTTCTCTTCTCTTCTAAACTCTCAAACAAAATGAAAGAAACTATCATCCTTTCTCTTCTTTTCTTTTCTCTCCTTACTTACGACTTTCTCTTCTTTTCTTTTCTCCCCTAAACTCCCAAACAAAGCGTAGGACATGTTAACAAAACCCTTTTAAAAAAGAAGGCAAATCTATCTATTATATCTATATAAATGCTGAAGCAAAACTTGTTTCCACATGCAGCCACATCAGCAAGCTCTATTTCAACCCAAAATCCTACGTGGCACTCAATCCTTCTCTGCTTCTTCAGTCCTCATCAACGTCTCATCCTCCTCTCTTGGACGCCTAGTCCTTTCCCCATTCATTGAATCCTGGCCATAAACAAAGATCAATACTGTGTCTTCCTTTGTGCGTTTATTTTTCTCTCCCCCTCCCTTTGACGTTTTTTTTTTCCATCTTCTCCTTCATTGAATCGGCAGCAAGAAAGACGCTTCATCCCCTTCTCTCCAAATGGCCATTAAAAAACCCTAAGTCTTTGTATCTTCCTATGTGCATAGACATAGATTCCTTCAACATTCTGCCCACAAATCCTTCAATTCCGGTGATATTGATCCCTTTTACTCCGGCGATTTCATGACTCCCGAAGCCGCCCAAGCCGCCAGCCAAAGTTCCAACGACGAGCACTACTTGAAAGTTGAGAGCAACAATATCTTCAAGTGTGTTTCATGAATCATATCTCAGTTTTAGATTTTCATTTGGTGTTTCAATCACTGGGTTCTGTAATTAATTCAAGGAGGACTGTAATCAACTTGGTTTTTTTTTTTTAGCATATGCAGATGTGAAGTTTAGTTCGCCCTGTATAAAAAAAAAAAGTTTAGTCCACCCAAACATTTGCTATTAATGATCCTCCTATTGTAATATTGTAATAGAGGGAACATTTGCAATATTAAATATCTAAATTGACAACTGCATATTAAGTTATTAATTCATTTTCTTACAGTACTAAATTTGGGATTTTCCCTTTTGATTGAAAATTCAGAGAACTACAGTGTGTATCAATTGATGTGGATTTACAAAAGTCTTCCTTGAATTTAATTAATGGTATCTGTTATTAGAATTTAAGTTAAAGTAGTTTTATCTCTCTGTTCATATGAGACGTCGGAAACATTTGAGTCTCTTCTTTTTCTTTTTCTTTTTCTTTTTTCAACAGCACATATACCCTTGTCATGTGGTGTCAATATGGGTATTTTGGAGACAATGGGAGAGACCATGTAGCTAAGTTATAAGAGTAATCTTATTTGGTCATTGTAGTTGTGATTTTTGTCTTTTGATAATTGTTAGTCTTTATGTCAATAAATATATGGCTTGTATAATATTGGTTAATTAAGCACTTTCTTTAGTTAACTAACAGGTCCCTGATATTGAAGGATCAAATGAAGTCCAGTGTCTGCTTACTAGAACTCCATATGGGAGGCGCTTTATAAATGAGGTTTGCATTTAATTTAAGGTGGTGTTTGATAACCTTTTTGTTTTTCAGTTTATAGTAGTAAACCTATCCCTCTCTCTCTCTCTCTCTCTCTATATATATATATTGTTCGGTTGGAAAATTTATAAGTGTGCGAGCATGCCAGGAAAGCAAATTGCCAATGTGTGTGTGTGTGTGATTATCCAAACTGCGCCTCACCAGACAGATTGTGGTGACGTTCGATACTTTAATAAGGACTTCAAACGTGTAAAGATGTAACTAAATGGAGCACTTCAAACTAACTAATTGATAACTACTCCTAAATAAGAACAGTAAATAAAACAATAAAGTAACAAACTACTTTATTAAGTTAAAACAAACTACAAACTAACCTTAAAGATGACTTCGAAGGTATTCTATTTCTAAATCTAAGTGCCTAGATAAAAATACAGTAAATGTATTGAAAGATATATGTTGATGTTGATCCAAGGATCTCCTTTCAAATACAAACTACTTCTATTTATAAGCGTCGAGGCTTCACAGTAGTCTCATTTGAATGTTCCCTCTTCTTTTCAAACTGGTAATTGCACCTACACATGGCATATCCTTGAATTGACACCTGCTCTTTCAGTTACTCCACAATGATCAACACGTGTCCTTTAGCAGTTAATCGTTTTGAATAGAATGAGTCAGTGAAACTGTTCATAACTGCTCCGGTGTTATATCCAACTCAATCAACTGTCCTGCCATGTCAAATCCCACGTGGCACCCTCACATTAGCTGGATATTTTCATCACAAACATTAGCCCTCGCACCATTTCCTTTTGATTCAAAAAAGATAATGGCGATCGTGGCTATATCATGCCAGGTAGTTGAAACTTTCATGTAACCTTCTCGTCATGGTTAAATTGAAGATCCAAGCCTTTATTAACCTTTATATAAGCCGTTGTACTTTCTTAATCCTTGGATTCTCAACTTTGCTTGTCACTTCGAATCTGCCCTGTTAACCATGTCTCATTCTTAATCTTCATTCGATATCAGTGATCAATTCCCTTTAGACCTTCCCGAGGAAGTGATGTTGTCAACTATGTTGGGTTTGTGTCCTCAAACCATTACTTTATATATGAGACATTGACATTTTAATATATGGATATCAGCTTTACATTTAGTTATGTATGTTTCTTTCATAAGATGATTGTTATCCTTAAGTATCATAGTAAGTAATTCGTGTATGTATGAGATACATACAAGTGAGATACTGATGTTGTCAATATCAAGATATAAAAAGTGTTCTTTACTTTTCAAAAGATTTGTAGTGTGAAAGTAAAGGTCGAACCCACAGAGATTGATTAACTACCGCGCTTTAATTTTAAAACCTAAATTTAGCTAATTTAAGAAAAACAGATTTTGATTTGATTTTAATTAAACTAATAACAATAAAAGTAAATCTAAATTATGAAAGCAATTAAATAGTTGTTTTTGTAAATATGTAAAGGGAACCTAGGATTGCAACTCCACCACTAGCTTCATAATAGGAATATTTATGAATTACTTTAGCCTATTAAGTTGGATGAATATGGGGAATTGTGGCTACAAGCCCAATTCCTCCGTCAAGAGAATAATCATGGTTCAAGCACCAACATATTCCATCTTCGGTTAGCACGAATTATCCCACACTAAACTAGGGTTGTGACATAATTCGTCTAATCTAGGCATGGATTATTCGGATACTTGATAGCACAAATCAATAAAGCACCATCACATGTAAACAATCTAAACAAGCACAGCGAGCATAGATCTTTGAGCACATCACAGTCAAAATAGATCTAAGACAAGAATAAATTCTGAAAGTAATGATTTAATCAATAAAAACACGATTTATTCAGAAAAATCCTCAAAATATGTGACTGTCATCCATACATAATAAAACTAAAATAAAAACATAAATACTCCCTATTACTCGACTAAGGCTTCATTGAAACCCTAGATCTAGGTCTAAGCTGCCATGGAAGTGGAGATCGGCAAGTAGATGATGGAGGAGGCCATGGAGATCCTTGGTCTTCTTCTTCTTCTCCTTGCTTTTCCCTCTTCAAAGGCTGGAATTTCAGTCTATATGGCTGTATGTGTATGTATGTATGGGTGTGTAACCTCTCAATTGAAGTAAAATAGAATATATATATATATATATAGAGTTTACAACAAGCTTTGGAAGCTTTCCTAACCCGAAACGCACTAAAATTGATGTATTTAGCTTTCCAGACGTAATTAGGCAGTTTCGTTCGCGTAGGAATCATCAGTAGAGTGAAATGCGCAAGTTCCATTTTTACACATGTCGCGCAAGCGGGCCGCGCGAGCGCGACAATTGGCACCTCGCGCGCGCGCGATCGCGCTAGCGATTTCTGGGTTTTCGCGCGCGCAGATTGCGCGCGCGAACTAGCTTTTTCAGCTTCTTTTCTTCTGCTTTTTCACCTGTTTAGCCTGGTATACTTGATTTCTTCCAAATCCTGTCAGACAATAGAAAATAAAGTAAAAATATACAAAAACAGGATAAAAAGGTACTAACAAACGCTCGTTAAGGCGTATAAATAGGATTTGTTCTCTCCCGATCACACCCCCAAACCTACATTTTGCTAGTCCTCGAGCAAAACTAAAATAAAAACTAACTACTAATAAAATACTACTCCATTTTCGCATGGATCACGATTGCATTTAGCTTATGCAATAAGCCTTTTAAACCTCTAGGTGTCCCTAGTCGGACGAGTAAAGTCTCGTGAGGGTTCTCATCAACAAGTCACCCACAACCATCTTTATTAACTTAGAAATTTAAAAAGTTTTATTAAAAAGAAAAACATAACATTCAATACTCCTTATTATAAAACAATGATTCGAAATAGAATAATGAACAAGAAGAAACGGAATCAAACGTTCACTTACGTTATGAAAAACAATCCCAAGTACATGAATCGTATAAATCAATAGAATTTCTCAAAAAATTGCACGTGTGTGATGTTGTAGTCAAATGAACACGCGTATGTCATGAACTTGGAATATAACTCGGATGACCATCTAACTATGCTTCGACTACGAATCTCACAATGTCAATTACACTCTAAAATGAAACACCCAGAAACATATGTAATTTCTCTAGTATACGTGAGCAAAGGAATTATGTTTTCAAGACGAATAACGCTCACATACAACACGAAAAAGACGCATAACACAAAAGAACTGTAGTCTCATGGATAAGATGCCAATAATCAAGAAAAAATAATCATTACCATGTTTTAATCCCCCTCCCATCGTTTTCATATCCAAACCATGTTTCCTAGGATCAATTAGGACTTTTCAAAGGTTTTAACGTGGCTCAGGTAATGAAAGAGGATAGAAAGGATTAATTGGGTAGGTTTACGAATGGCGTTGTAAGGCATGTTCGATCTCTTTCATTCTTCTTCTACAAACTTTGATCTTCTCTTTCTCTTCATTCCTTTTCATTCATTTTTCTTCTTTTCTTTCATTTTTTTCAACCTTCCTCTTCTTTATTTTGTTTCTTTTCCTTTTTCTTTTTTTGCTTCTCAAATGATTATTCATCGAATACCAAGCAACTACCCCAATAGCATCTTATTTTCTTCTTCTCAATCAACACATCACCTTAATACTACTAAAAGTTGATCACTCTTCCAGTGGTACACTCCAAGTTGATCAAGTTGGAGCTTTTAAAGAGGATAATGGTGAACAAAGAAAAAGAGGCATTGTAACGGCTCAAAGGGGCAAACTAAGGAAATTTTTATCTTTTATCGGTCGGTAGTAAACAAAGAAGGGTCTAAGATCATTTCCTAGGGTTATATGATTCTTCAACATTTACGATGGAAGATTATTTAGCATGGTAACAAATATTTTAACTTGACTATCAACCAAAACAAGAATAATGAGACTAAACAACAAGTAGATGCGCTATTCCAAATGAAATTCGACAAACACAATGTATTTATAACCCTCAATAAAGAAAAGATAGGCTCAAAAGCTCACCGGGCTTAGTCTCCACCTTGTGTTATCTAGAAATCTGAATCATATTATAGTTCACATCAAACATGTATTCACGCGACTACGTGCAATACGACTACGTGCAATGCATAGGTTTGTGTGCAAATCTATGATATAAAACTACGATTCAAATGATACATAACTTAAAACGTCATATCATAACTTCAGCAAATGTTTAATCACATCTTCCCTTGTTTACCATTCTATAACAATCATAGTTACATAACAAGAAGTATCAAATCAAGATTGCAAAAACGTCGGTAACGTCGTTTATTTAAACACACTTATTGAAAAATTTTAAAATTTTGCATAAAATAATGTGCATGTGTGCATACCCCCAAACCTAAACCGTTCATTGTCCCTAATGAAACAATAAAATAAAAGAAAGGTGAGTACGTAAGGAAGGAACGATAGTACCTCAATCTCGGCAATGACAAACAGGTAAATGTATAACAATATGGCGATAAAGTTCAAATGTACCTGTTAATACTAGACAAACGAAAAGAAACTAACAAAAGAATATTAAAAGTAAATGAAACCTAAATATGAAATATAAATCGATAAACTAATCGAAGTTAAAATTAAACGACAAACGGAAAAGAAATAAAATGGAAAATTATAATCGAAACAAGGAAAACAACAACTAACTCAATCTAAAATGACCTAAGAAACAGAAACAGAATAGTAAAAACTACTCAAACAGGTGGGGAAGAAGGATATAGGAAACAAAGGAAAAAAATCAGAAAAATGGGAGATCGCGCGAGCGGTCCGCGCGAGCGGCCATCGCGCGCGCGAATCCCAAATTTTTTTTTTCTTTAATCTATATCGCTCCAGCGAGCCACCTCGCGCACGCGAAAACCAAGCGCGAGGAAAACCTGAGGGCTCAAAACAAAAAGAAAACGAAAATTTCACTAAGGCACATTCTCGCGCCAGCAGGCCGCGCGAGCGACGTCTTGCGCGAGCGAGCCGCGCGTGCGAGATTGGTATTTTCTCTCGGTCCACTTATTTTATGTATATAAATTAAAAATAATTTTACTCCAACCCCCAAACCTGTCCAGAGACTCAAAAATAGACCAAAACGACCCAAAAACATGCAAAAATCAAAGAAATGAACGAATTAAAGCTTGGGTTGCCTCCCAAGAAGCACTAACTTTTACGTCTTTAGCTAGACCGTTCTAGCTCAAGACTCACGGAGGCCGTAAATCGGAGTTTGTACCCCTTAAGATGTCAGGAAGAGCCCGATGGTAAGTTGAAAGCATGTCGCTTCGAATTAATTCAATCGACGGTTCATCCTGATTAAAGTCAAGTCGATTTTTCACCTTTCGAGTAAATTCATCGTTAGAGTCTGTTGTATTCAAATTCATCCGCTCATCACTCACCGTATTATTCCCCTCATTGATATTTATTATTTTATTAGGTTCAACAGTTCTTCTAATTTCATTACCTTCCACATATTGATAATCATCGTCTTTAGGAGGTTGATCAGCAGCATTAAAAACATTTAATTTTAATTTTATATTCTCGAACGACACTTTCATCACCCCTGTTCTACAATTGACACGTGCGTTGGTCGTGGCCAAGAATGGACGGCCAAGAATAACAGGAGTGTATTTTCTAGCATCTAGCACCGATTCGGTGTCAAGGACCATAAAATCAACAGGATAAAAGTATTGATCAACTTTAACTAAGACGTCTTCAACGATTCCTCTAGGTACTTTAACAGAACGATCCGCTAATTGAATAGTAGCGGCCGTAGGTTTAAGTTCACCTAGTCCTAATTGTTTGTAGACATGATAAGTTAAGAGGTTAACACTAGCTCCTAAGTCAAGGAGAGCCCGATGAATGATAGTGTCACCTATGACACATGAAATCGTAGGCGTACCGGGATCCTTATACTTTGGAGGAGCGTGTTGAAAAATTGAACTTACTTTTTTCGTGAGGAAGACCTTTTTAGGAGTATGACTGCGTATCTTGCGCTTTTTGTGTGCAAAGGTCTTTTAGACATTTAGCATAAGCGGGAATTTGCTTAATAGCATCGAGGAATGGAATATTTATTTTAACTTGTTTAAATACCTCGAGTATATCCTCAGTTTTTGATTTTTTCCTTGAAAAATTAGACGGTTCCACAACATTAGGTGGAAAAGGTAACTTTGGAACATAGTTAGTTGGGACCGGTTCTTTATCTTTCTTATTTTGACTCGTCTCCTCACCCTCTTCTTTATTCGATTTAACGTCATTTTGATCTGGAATCTTAACAACTTCATCTTCCTGAATAGTCGTCCTAGTCGACATGGCGTTTACTTGTTCACTCGACCCCTTAATCTCATATTGTCCCTTAGGATTTTGAATAGTTTGCGCAGGCAACTTCCCCTCGTTTCTACGACTCACCGCAGTAGCTATTTGTCCCATTTGGGATTCAAGCTTCGCAATGGATTGTGTATGAGAGTGCACTATCTGTGCTTGTGCTTGGACTTGAGTTTCAATATTCTTAAGGGAAGCCAACACCGTCTCCTCAAAAGCGTTAGTCCTTGAGGGGTTAGGATAGGAGGAGGGTGTTGGTATTAATTTGTTGAAATTGGGGTCGATAAGTATTAGGAAAATTAGTCGACCTAGGAGTATAATTATTTTGTGGGAATTGTTGCATAGCATTTACGTGTTGCTCCACAAATTCGGGAAACTGAGATGCCGATGGGCATGTAAAGATATTATGTGACGGTGCAAAACACAATTCACATACTTCGTGAGAAGGTGCGGTTGTCGCTTGATTCATTGTCATAAGGCGGTCAAGTTTTTTAGATAATTCTTGAAATTCTATTGAATGACTCGACTCAAACTTCACCTCTCGTTTGGGTGGAGGAAGATATCCTTCCGAACGTATCGACACAGCCTGATGCATCGAGTTCTCGCTTAAAGTTTCAAAAATTTTCCAGGCCTCGTCGGCGCTTTTGTGTAGGAAAGTTCCCGCACAAACGGCATCAACGGTATTACGGACAGAGGGAATTAGTCCCTCGTAGAAGACCTGCACAAGTTGCCACTTAGGAACCTGATGATGTGGGCATGAGCGTAACAATTCTTTAAACTTTTCCCAAGTGTCATAAAGCGTCTCCCCATCTTGCATTACAAATTTTGTTATGGATTTCCGTATCTGATTTGTACGCATAATAGGAAAAAAACTTTTATAAAAATGCGATGTGTAAGGCTTCCCATGTTTTAATTGTGTTTGGCTCAAGTGATTGAAGCCAATACTTCGCTTTGTCTCGTAAAGAGAATGGAAAGAGCCGCAATTTTAACTTATCGTCAGTTAGATTTTGGATTTTCAAAGTAGAGCATATATCCTGAAAATCTCCTAAGTGTTGATATGGATCCTCATTTAGACGGCCATGGAAAGAAGGAAGTAGCGAGATCGTAGACGATTTTATCTCAAAGTGAGATGCTATCGCCTCCGGTAATTCGATACCGGCTTGTGGTGTGTAAGTAGTAGGAATAAAATAATTTATAAGTGGAGGAGGTGGCGGTATATTAAGATTATTCATATTAGCACCGTCGTTTTGATTGTTATTGTTATTTCCACCGTCAGCCATTTTAATCGGTTCGATGTTAAAAGTTTGAGTTTTCCTTAACCGTTCACGGGTACTTTGAATTTCGGCCTCAAACAACGAGGACGGAATCAGAGTTGATTCGTCGTCTTGCAACCCAGCTCTAGAAGCTTGGGTTGTGGACTTACTAGTTCTTAAGGTACGTTCAAGTTCAAGATCGAAAGATTTTAAATCTGGTTTATTTGAACGTGTACCTAACATAAACTAAAATAAACTAAAAATAAAGACTGACTCAACAAAAGAAATTAGAAGCAATCACGCAAATAAGATGACAAGCAAGCACACAGTACTACTATGATGCATGAATATTATCCTGTAATGCAATGACCGCGTCAAGCCCAGCGCCCCGTGTTTCCTAGCTAATGCAGTGTTCACTCCACAACTAACCTAATGCAAGTAATTGCGTCTCAGCGCCCTGACTTACAGTGATTTGATGCGAAGTTAAAGCGAGCAATTTACTTAATTTTTATTTATTTTATTTACGTAAGCTCCTTAGATGTAATTAGCTACTCCACTCGGAAACGTTGGAATTTGATGACTCGAAAACCTATAAAAAAAAAAAAAAAAAACAAGTTAGTAATTTAAAACAAAAACGGAAAATAAGAAGAATAAAAACTAATCTAATATTTACGAATTAACTAAACTAAGATTATAAAATTAAAGGTAGTAATGCAATCCCCGGCAACGGCGCCAAAAATTGATGTTGTCAATATCAAGATATAAAAAGTGTTCTTTACTTTTCAAAAGATTTGTAGTGTGAAAGTAAAGGTCGAATCCACAGAGATTGATTAACTACTGCACTTTAATTTTAAAACCTAAATTTAGCTAATTTAAGAAAAACAGATTTTGATTTGATTTTAATTAAACTAATAACAATAAAAGTAAATCTAAATTATGAAAGCAATTAAATAGTTGTTTTTGTAAATATGTAAAGGGAACCTAGGATTGCAACTCCACCACTAGCTTCATAATAGGAATATTTATGAATTACTTTAGCCTATTAAGTTGGATGAATATGGGGAATTGTGGTTACAAGCCCAATTCCTCCGTCAAGAGAATAATCATGGTTCAAGCACCAACATATTCCATCTTCGGTTAGCACGAATTATCCCACACTAAACTAGGGTTGTGACATAATTCGTCTAATCTAGGCATGGATTATTCGGATACTTGATAGCACAAATCAATAAAGCACCATCACATGTAAACAATCTAAACAAGCACAGCGAGCATAGATCGTTGAGCACATCACAGTCAAAATAGATCTAAGACAAGAATAAATTCTGAAAGTAATGATTTAATCAATAAAAGCACGATTTATTTAGAAAAATCCTCGAAACATGTGACTGTCATCCATACATAATAAAACTAAAGTAAAAACATAAATACTCCCTATTACTCGACTAGGGCTTCATTGAAACCCTAGATCTAGGTCTAAGCTGCCATGGAAGTGGAGATCGGCAAGTAGATGATGGAGGAGGCCATGGAGATCCTTGGTCTTCTTCTTCTTCTCCTTGCTTTTCCCTCTTCAAAGGCTGGAATTTCAGTCTATATGGCTGTATGTGTATGTATGTATGGGTGTGTAACCTCTCAATTGAAGTAAAAGAGAATATATATATATATATATAGAGTTTACAACAAGCTTTGGAAGCTTTCCTAACCCGAAACATACTAAAACTGCTATATTTAGCTTTCCAAACGTAATTAGGCAGTTTCGTTCACGTAGGAATCATCAGTAGAGTGAAATACGCAAGTTCCATTTTTACACATGTCGCGCAAGCGGGCCACGCGAGCGCGACAATTGGCACCTCGCGCGCGCGGATCGCACGAGCGATTTCTGGGTTTTCGCGCGCGCGAACTAGCTTTTTCAGCTTCTTTTCTTCTGCTTTTTCACCCTGTTTAGCCTGGTATACTTGATTTCTCCAAATCCTGTCAGACAATAGAAAATAAAGTAAAAATATACAAAAACAGGATAAAAAGGTACTAACAAACGCTCGTTAAGGCATATAAATAGGATTTGTTCTCTCCCGATCAGATACGAATTACTATTCTTTGTTACTTTGAATGTGTCACAGTGGATGATGAGACTGGATATCTCATCAGGTTTACACTGTAGCATGATTAATTACCACTGGATGGAGTGATTAATCTCAATCACTAGAGTTTAACTCTTAGTTAACATGCTAGTGCTTATAATGCATTGACGGACCTGAGTTTTCCTATTGACACTCAAGACTGTCAATCAGTCGATAGGAACTCATAACTTGTATAAGGTACGTGTTCTTAATCTTGAGACGATTATGAACACAGACTGTGGATATGGCTGCTTTGACTTACCAATCAGTGAGGTCTATAGAAGATCAACACCTGGGTATCTTGGGTATGTCATAATCATAGGGTTGTGAACATATATTGTCAAGACAGAATCTACCCTCTGTTTCAGAGTAAGCATTCCCTTGAGAATGTCACCAAGTCGATTACTGAGTACTGCAGTCTTGTTGATAAGAGTTATCAACATGTTTGGTAATCATGAGAGGTGAATGGGACTCAAGGAATACAAGAAGTAATCATGATTCAGGTTGACAGTAACAGTTGTCCGACTACCTGAATATGATTACGAATGCTGAAGGTAGAGGGACATTAGTACAACATACAAGTCTAGTTATCGCTTCGGATATGTTCTTTTGCGTTGGAGTTCAGTTATCGTTTTACAGTGGAGGAAACGTTAACTGACCAGTTAGTTAGTTTGCTGATCAAAGAGTTTGGTCATGGTAATTAACAACTGGTCTGAGCCAACAATAAAGAGCCTAGGAGGTCCCACTCTTAGCTCCGCCAGGATATTTGGAAAGACACATGAGGAAGTTGTCAAGACAAGTTCGATCGATTGAAGTATGTTCGATCGATTGAAGTCTTGGCAGTCTCGATCGATCGAGAATGGTTCGATCAATCGAAGGTTCGATCGATCGAAGATCTTCGATTGCTCGAAGTCTAGGTCGGTTCTGGAAATCTATAAATAGGGCAGTTGTGTTCTGGAAAAAGAGTTCGTCGTTTTTTGAACGTCGGAAGCTGCAGAAACTGTTTTAGAGCACCAAACCTTCTCCTTCCTCTCCATTAGGGTTCCCACCAACCCTAGTCCTTCCTGCGAGCATCCACAGGAGTCATAAGAGTGAAGGCCATCTAGTGGAAGCTACTGGAAGTTGAAAAAAATCAGAATTGGGTTCAAGACACTAAGGTATAACTCTTGTCCCCTCTCGTGCGCATCTATGGAATTAACGAGTAGTAGATCCTGGGCTACCACTAAGTTTTTTATAACTTGACTTTTCCGCTGCGTGTTTAAACTTTTAACTTAAACCGGTTTTTCCATCAATTGGTATCAGAGCCAGGCTCGTTTGGATCTATAGATGCGTTTTTGGAACATTATTTTGATTGGCATGATGATTTTAGAACTGTTTTCGAAATGGCTTTGTCACAGATCTGTTTCTGCAGTATTATCGCAGTAGAATACAAATCTGTGATTGCATGGGATGCAAGGCGGGTTCGATCGATCGAACATGTTTCGATCAATCGAACATCCTCTGTACTCGATCGATCGAATGAAGTTAGATCGATCAAGACAGATTCTTTGTCAGGCTCTCTATTTCACAGTTTTAAGGTGTTTTAAAATTAAAAGTTTTTTTTTTAAAGTATTCTGAAAATTTTTTAAATCATTCTATGAAACAGAAAGTTCAAGCGATTGAACAGAGTTCAATCGATCGAAGGTTCGAGCGATTGAACGGTCTTCGATCGATCGAACTGTGACAGAGAAGTAAGATGCTGTTTTAAGTTCTAATTCAGTATGTAAAGAGTTTATATACTGTGTGAATCAATTAAGTGTTCTAATAGTCACATATATTTATTATGTATGTATGGATGTGTGTACGACTAACCCTTTTGAAGCTAGATTAGTCGCTATCTCCCATGGCACCAAGTCATTTGAATATTTTGTGTTTAAATTGTCTGAGATTGGTGCATGTTGTAATTTAAGTTTGGTTTGGTTTTAAGGCATATGTAAAGGGCGTTACGACTTCAATCCTACGAAAAGGAAAGTCGCACCGGTTTCCCTAGCCTTTTATTGTATTTTGTTGTTGCTGTTGCTATTTCTATTTCTAGAAAAATTGTAAGCTTCGAAAGAAGCATAGGACAAATGTAATAGAATTAGAAAATCCATGAAGATGGAGCAAGGAGCCGTTGTCCATGAAGATGGAGCTGGAGGCGATCAAACCAAAAGGAGGTCTATGGAGATAGAGCCATGGGAGATAGAGGCATTGTTTGGATGTCTTTATTTTCAATTTTAGTTTTTTGTTTTATGTGCTTGGTTTGTGATTGGCATTTAATTATATTGTTACTACTTGCATGCACGTAAAACAAGTTTTCTAAAATAAAATTCAAAAACCATTTCAACGCATTAGTAAACATTGGATGTTTATGGGTAATGTGTGGAAACATATTTTAAAGCAAAATCCTCAATTTCTAAATCTAGTGGGAGAGGGTCTTATTAATTGACACCCACGATCTTCCATTAACGGTTCACTGTAAGATGAGTAGTGCATTCTGTGTCACCTCGCCAGGGGTGATCATTCCATACAGAGGGTGCATTACTCATTGGTTACTAGATGTGAACTTCCTTTGATAGAATCAATCAAACGTGTTAGAGGGTGACCACCACACGGAGGCGCTACTTGAGAAGGTTGTGATTGGATCCTAGTTAATGGTACACACTAGCTAAGCTATGGATAAGGGATCCCACACGGGGCATTATTCAGAAACTTAGAGATCAAAAGGGTTCGGGAGTCATAACTTGTTTTGCAAGAGTTGCATAGTGGACAAGTCTTGATTAATCGAAAAATAAAAAATTGACCACCACACGGAGGCTTTATTCTTTTGTTTCGATATTCCGGCGACTTTGTTTTAAAATAAGAGTTTTTAAGGATTCTTTTATTTCAAACTGTCTAATTCTGATATCCATATTTATTTTGTTTGTTTGATTTTCAGTAATCATAATGTCTGGATCTTCATTTAGTCCACTTGCCATCATACTCACTCAAAACAAGTTAACTGGAAATAACTACACTGAATGGAAACGTAACCTTGACATCGTGTTAACTGCGGAGGATCACATATATGTCCTCACCACCCCATGCCCCGAAGAACCCGCGACAAATGCTTCGGCAGCTGCCAGACGCGAGTTCGACAAATGGAAGAAGTAGAATGGAATGGCTCGTTGCTATATTCTGGCCTCAATGGCTAGTGTGTTGCAACACCAATTCCAATCGAATGATTCTGCCAGTGACATTATCACATCCCTCAAAAAGATGTTCGGGGAGCATGGCAGGCCTGCTAGACAGGTAGCCATGCAAAAGATAATGAGTGCAAAGATGTCGGAAGGGACTCCAGTCAAGGAACATGTTTTAAAAATGATTGGTTATTTAAACGAGCTGGAAACCCTAGGTGCCAACATCGATGCACAAACCCAAGTTGATATGATCCTCAATTCGCTGTCGCCTTCATTCGCTCAATTTAAACTTAACTATAATATAAATCAAATGAATTTTTCAATGAGCGAATTGATGAGTTCTCTTTTGGCAGCGGAAGGGGTGATCAAACCTGGGGTCAACGTTTTGAACGTTGAGAAAAGCGCTTCCTCTTCCCGATCTACACCGAAAGGAAAGAAGAAGGCTGGTACTGGTGGTCCAAGTGTTGGACTGGTCCCTAAGATTGCAAAATCTAAGGGAAAAGGTAAGGGCAAAGGGAAGGTGGATGGCCAAGGCAAAGGAAAATGTTTCCAATGCGGTGAGAAGGGCCACTGGAAAAGGAACTGTCCAGAATTCTTAGCTACCAGAGTTCAAGGTATGATTGAATCACGTGTGATTGAAGTAAGTTTTATTGCGGATACTTCAAACACTTGGTGCATTGATTCTGGTGCGACTAACCATATTTGTAATTCATTGTAGGGGTTCAGATCAACCAGGAGGTGCAGTGATGGAGAAATCATACTTACTCTAGGTTCTAGTGCAACCGTTTCAACGGTTGCTATAGGAGTCGTAGTTTTAGAATTTCTAGACAATAAAGTTTTGATTTTATCATATGTACTTTACGTCCCTTCAATGAGACGTAATTTAATTTCAGTTTCTAATTAATCGAATAGTGGTTATTCTTTTCATTTTGGGACTGAAGTTGTTATTAAAAGAAATAGTTCTTTTATATGTTCTGGTGTTAAATCAAATGGTTTGTATGTGATCACTCCCAATATTTCTAAAGATTCTTGCTTGGAACTTAATAACTCAATGGTAACTATACCATCTATAAGAAAAGAACCTTCTACTAATCCAACAAGGCTTTGGCATATGAGGCTTGGCCATATCAATCTAAATAGGATTGGCAGACTAGTCAAAGAAGGGGTCTTAGGCGATTTGGTTCTCGAACCAATGGAAGTCTGTGAATCTTGTTTAGAGGGTAAGATGACCAAAAGGCCCTTTCCCGCAAAGGGCAATAGGACCAATGCATTGTTGAAATTAGTTCATACTGATGTGTGTGGACCAATAAATATTAGAGCAAGGGGTGGTTATGAGTATTTCATAACATTTACCGATGACCACTCTAGGTATGGATATGTGTACCTAATGCAGCACAAGTCTGAAGCCTTTGAAAAGTTTAAAGAGTTTAGGGCTGAAGTGGAGAAGCAATTGGGCTCACATATCAAGGCCATTCGATCTGATCGAGGTGGCGAGTACCTCTCTAATGAGTTTATTGATCACCTCGTACAGAATGGGATTCTGTCACAATTGACTGCACCTAGCACGCCTCAGCAGAATGGTGTAGCGGAGAGAAGGAACCAGACTCTTTTAGACATGACTAGGTCAATGATGAGTTATTCAGAGTTGCCATTATTCCTTTGGGGTTATGCTTTGGAAACCGCTGCATACATACTAAATCTAGTACCAAGCAAATCTATTCCCAGGACACCACGGGAGATGTGGATTGGGCGCAAGCCTTCTTTGCAACATCTCCGGATATGGGGGTGTCCGACACATGTGCTGAAAGGAAAGATGAGCAAGTTGGATTCTAGATCAGAAGTATGTTATTTTGTAGGGTATCCAAAGGGTACTTATGGATGGTATTTTTATGATCCAAGAGAACAGAAAGTGTTTGTTAGTACAAATGCTGTTTTCTTAGAGGATGATTATATCATGAACCATAAACCTAAGGGAAGGATAGATCTGAAAGAAATAGAAGGAGAGCCCTCAGTCCAACCCGCAGTTGATAACGATGTAAATCAAGAAAATACCACTTCTTCACCCATTTTCGCACCGGTACCTCGTCGTAGTGGGAGGATTATCAGCCAGCTTGATAGATACATGTTCTTAGGAGAAGTTTTTGAAGCTGTCTCCATAGAATCTGAATCAGATCCTGCCATATACGAAGAGGCAATGGCTGATGTTGATTCAGAACATTGGGTTAAAGCTATGAAGGCTGAATTAGAATCTATGGATTCTAATCAGGTCTGGGATCTTGTAGAACTTCCAGCCAATATTAAACCCATTGGTTGTAAGTGGGTCTACAAGAGGAAATGAGCATCTGATGGAAAGGTTGAGACCTATAAGGCTAGGCTTGTAGCGAAAGGTTATACTCAGAGGGAGGGCATTGACTATGAGGAAACCTTCTCGCCGGTAGCCATGCTCAAGTCCATCAGAATACTCTTATCCATTGCTGCATGCCTAGATTATGAGATCTGGCAGATGGACATCAAGACTGCATTCTTAAATGGCAATCTTGAGGAGGACATCTATATGCAACAACTAGAAGGGTTTATAGCTGGTCGGAAAGGTAACTTCGTATGCAAGCTGCAAAAGTCCATTTATGGGCTTAAGCAGGCATCCAGGAGTTGGAACATCCGATTTGACCAAGGGGTCAAGTCGTTTGGTTTCATACAGAATCTGGATGAACCTTGTGTATACAAGAAGTGTGAAGGGAAAGTGGTGGCCTTTCTTGTGCTTTACGTTGACGATATTCTACTCATTGGGAATGATGTAGCGGCATTGTCAACGGTCAAGGTTTGGCTAGCTAGTACTTTCGATATGAAGGATCTAGGAGAGGCGAGCAATATTCTTGGGATAAAGCTCTTTCGGGATCGCAAGCGAAAGATAATGGGATTGTCTCAAGCTGGTTATATCGATAAGGTGCTAACTAGGTTTTCAATGGATAATTCGAAGAAAGGTTTGTTACCTTTCAGGCATGGTTTAGTGTTCTCCAAGGACCAGTGTCCTAAGACACAGGAGGAGAGGAATCGCATGGCAGGAATTCCATATGCTTCGGCAGTTGGAAGTCTCATGTATGCGATGTTATGCACTAGAGCCGTTGATATGGTTAGCAGATATCAATCGAATCCAGGTCCAGAGCACTGGACAGCCGTTAAGTACATTCTTAAGTACTTGAGAAGGACTAAAGATTATATGCTTATGTACGTCGGTAATGAGGTAATTCCAGTAGGATATACTGACTCGGACTTTATGTCAGATAAAGATTCGAGGAAGTCAACATCCGGACATCTCTTTACCTTGGGAGGTGGTGCTGTTAGTTGGAGGAGCATTAAGCAGAAATGCATTGCAGACTCAACTACAGAAGCTGAGTATGTGGCTGCTTGTGAAGCCACAAAGGAAGCTGTTTGGCTCAAGAAGTTCCTTATGGAGCTCGAGGTGGTACCAGCGTCATTGTCACCTATTACGCTTTACTGTGATAATAGTGGGGCAATGGCTCAGTTCAAGGAGCCAAGGAACCACGGGAAGGGAAAGCACGTAGAGCGGAAATATCATCTTATCCGAGATATTGTTCAACGTGGAGATGTGACTGTCACCAAGATTGCCACCGTTGACAATCTTGTTGATCCGTTTACAAAGGCCTTGCCACAGAAGGTCTTTGATCGTCATCTAGATAGTCTAGGTCTTAGATGTAGTTCTGAATGGTTATGAGTGCAAGTGGGAGTTTGTTGGGTTTGTGCCCTCAAACCATTACTTTATATATGAGACATTGACATTTTAATAGATGGATATCAGCTTTACATTTAGTTATGTATGTTTCTTTCATGAGATGATTGTTATCCTTAAGTATCATAGTAAGTAATTCGTGTATGTATGAGATACATACAAGTGAGATACGAATTACTATTCTTTGTTACTTAGAATGTGTCACAGTGGATGATGAGACTGGATATCTCATCAGGTTTACACTGTAGCATGATTAATTACCACTGGATGGAGTGATTAATCTCAATCACTAGAGTTTAACTCTTAGTTAACATGCTAGTGCTTATAATGCATTGACGGACCTGAGCTTTCCTATTGACACTCAAGACTGTCAATCAGTCGATAGGAACTCATAACTTGTATAAGGTACGTGTTCTTAATCTTGAGACGATTATGAACACAGACTGTGGATATGACTGCTTTGACTTACCAATCAGTGAGGTCTATAGAAGATCAACACCTGGGTATCTTGGGTATGTCATAATCATAGGGTTGTGAACATATATTGTCAAGACAGAATCTACCCTCTGTTTCAGAGTAAGCATTCCCTTGAGAATGTCACCAAGTCGATTACTGAGTACTGCAGTCTTGTTGATAAGAGTTATCAACATGTTTGGTAATCATGAGAGGTGAATGGGACTCAAGGAATACAAGAAGTAATCATGATTCAGGTTGACAGTAACAGTTGTCCGACTACCTGAATATGATTACGAATGCTGAAGGTAGAGGGACATTAGTACAACATACAAGTCTAGTTATCGCTTCGGATATGTTCTTTTGCGTTGGAGTTCAGTTATCGTTTTACAGTGGAGTAAACGTTAACTGACCAGTTAGTTAGTTTGCTGATCAAAGAGTTTGGTCATGGCAATTAACAACTGGTCTGAGCCAACAATAAAGAGCCTAGGAGGTCCCACTCTTAGCTCCGCCAGGATACTTGGAAAGACACATGAGGAAGTTGTCAAGACAAGTTCGATCGATTGAAGTATGTTCGATCGATTGAAGTCTAGGCAGTCTCGATCGATCGAGAATGGTTCGATCGATCGAAGGTTCGATCGATCGAAGATCTTCGATTGCTCGAAGTCTAGGTCAGTTATGGAAATCTATAAATAGGGCAGCTGTGTTCTGGAAAAAGAGTTCGTCGTTTTTTGAACATCGAAAGCTACAGAAACTGTTTCAGAGCACCAAACCTTTTCCTTCCTCTCCATTAGGGTTCCCACCAACCCTAGTCCTTCCTGCGAGCATCCACAGGAGTCATAAGAGTGAAGGCCATCTAGTGGAAGCTACTGGAAGTTGAAAAGAATCAGAATTGGGTTCAAGACACTAAGGTATAACTCTTGTCCCCTCTCGTGCGCATCTATGGAATTAACGAGTAGTAGATCCTGGGCTACCACTAAGTTTTTTATAACTTGACTTTTCCGCTGCGTGTTTAAACTTTTAACTTAAACCGGTTTTTCCATCAAACTAATCGTCCTGAAATTCCTCACAGAACCAATTGGGATCCCCTCGAGATTCCTCCTGAACCCTTCACTTATTCGAAGTGGAAAAAATGGCATAAAATGTTAAACCGACCAAGTGCTTCTTCATCAGGACAAAGTTCATCTTCGAGTCCTCTGAAATCAATCTATAATAATCAAACATTTCCTCCTGCTTGGGAACAATCCATTTTCTATGGTGAAGGGGTAGGATACAACAAAGGCATGAAGCTTGAAACACCAACCACAACACCATCAGTTATTCATCCAAATTTTGAATATCCTAAAGCTGAAGGGATCATTCGAAGCAGGATAATAAAACCATACTATTCGTTTTTGAACTGTCTTTCTGGAGAACAAAATCTTTTGAATGCCTGTTTGATCTCTTCAGCCAGTCCTCCTGGTGAAAGACTTCAAAGAGGTAACATTTTAATTCCTCAAGGCAGACCTCACATCCATACATATTTAAGGGCATCTCATGAAAAATTTTCCAATGAGCACTACTCCTCAGCTTTTCTTTCCAAATGCAAACTTTTCAAGAAAGATTACAAAGAAAGAGTACTTTTTTATTATTCTGTACTAGGTTTTCCAGATACCAAAGTTCAAGTGATGGACCCAACTGAGGACATTAGTGATCCTTTCTTGAAATTAGACCAATTGTATAGGAATGGTCCTATATTCGAACATACTCCACCCATTCTGTCACCTTCCCCATGCTTAATTATCCAAGCACAAAGGCTTCTAGTAGCTTTCTCACTTCTCTCATTCTCCATTTTGCAAGATGTAAGGGCCCGAATTAACTTTGAATGGAGTTGTCACATCTTATGCCACGAATGGAATATTTCAACACTTGTACGAACTCAAATGGATTTACTCTTCGAACCTTATCCTCTCATGTAAGATGGTATTCTCATCACCAAGAAAGTGTCCATCATTTGAATTACCTAATGGATCTTTATGAAAGTTTTAAGGAAGGCCCCAGTGCACTTCTTGATGAAGTTTCAGAATTCAAAGAAAAATACATCTATGGCTGTGGAAGCTCTGATGAAGAAAGCAATGTTTCCCATTACTCGAAGCCTGACCTCGAAGGTCGAATTGCATATCTCAAATATGAAGCCAAAGCTGTTGGCATATCTCTTCGAGGTAAAACTCCGTTAGCCAAGGAACTTCGGGATTTTCGCAAAGCCTTATCCAAGATCAACTCTTGGTTAAACCAATATGAAGAACAACTCAAGGAGGCTTATCTCACCCTTCGAAGTGAAGATAAATTAGCATTGCAAACCAGGAACCTATGCCTCGAGATAGAATTAGAAGCCGAGTATTTTTCTTATTATTGGGCTATGTTCCATAATCTTGTGACTTATGGTTTTTCCCACTTGATCAATTATGTCTGTAATTGTATTTGTACTCTTTTCTTAATTCAATGAATTATAAAAAATTCATTTTTGTCTTAACCAAACTGAAATGGTTCATTACCAACCAGTATATCTTTTCACTTGGTATAACGGCTAAATAAGTAACCAAGCTGTAACGGCTACTTTCTTAAATAAATGCACCTCCTCCCAAACGTCACCAAAGGCTATAAATAGTCAAGACAAAAGAAGAAAAACCCTTCTAACTTCTGCAAACTCTTCAATTTCTCTATCTATATCCTTTGCACTCTGTCTTTATTGCAATCACTCTCATTTTAATATGATCATCTTGTATTCAAAAAATGGCAACGTCTGGTGATAACACTCAACTTCAGAAAATCTGTGATGACTTTGAAAAAGTCGTTCAAGATGAACAAGAACAATATTCGAAAGGGCAAGAGACTTTCGTTAATCAATGTGATTCTTGTACCTGTTACTTTCCCTAAACAAGAATCTTCTATAGCCATAGGTCCCTGTCTGAGCACTCCTAACCTCAAACTCCATGTCTACTATCCTAGGTTAGGACAGCAACACTTAGCTTATCAGAGGGAAATTCCTCTCCCTAGAACCGAATTAAGGTTTAGACATTGGCCTAAACCTGCGAAAGAATGGCCAGAGTGGGTAGAGAGAATTTTGGAGAACAAGAGAGAAGTTCTGATTGCCACTGGAATTTATCACGCCGTTGATCTCTCCAAATACCCTATCGAAGCCAGTCCTAACTTGTTGGCTGGAGCCTTATGCTTTTGAAACCCTATTTTCAAACATTTTCAATTTTAATTTGGCCCAATAGGTCCGACTGTCTTGGATATATGTCACTTACTAGGGTTTTTATCTCATGGAGAGGACGCACATCCTTATATGGTCGAATCTAATAGTCCTATCATTAATACCGATTCGAAGTCATTAGGATACACTAATTTCCTAACTACTCATAGAAAGTCATCCAAGTGGTGTAACAAATAAGGAGTATTATTGCTTCCTCCTTTACTGGCTCTCAAAGCATCTGTTCTGCACTTCTTCTCAGAGGGTTGTCCTCGAATTCTCCAATATTGTCAGAGCTCTAACTGCTGGTCGAAGATTAGCTTTAGCTCCCTTTATTCTAGGATCTCTCTATAGATCCTTTTCTGATTTGTGCTTTGACCCTTTTCTTCTGACTCAAGGTGGTCCCATCTGTATTTTGTAGTTATGGCTATATGCTTATTTTCCAGAAGTTCACAATTTAGGACCTTTATCACACACTATCCCTCATGGGGTTTTCTTTGCCTTACTGCCAAATGTTAAAAAAACTTCCAAAGAGTCTCTTTCTTTCTTTTTCAATATTCCTGTAGTTAGGCCAAATAATTTGTTCTAGCCATTCTCAGTCCTCTACAATTCTGAAGATAGAAGTCCTTTTTCTCCCAACTGGCTGTGTTAAATATTGGACAGAGCATCAAGTGCAGTTGAACTAAAAGCTGCATAGGGGAGTTTTCTGATCAGTAGAGACTTATTCTTTGGAAATACTCTCAATATCAAATCTCATGGTGAGCTCTATCTCTCTAACCAGTTTTTGAGACAATTTGGGCTTACCCAATCAATCCCTTTCCCAATTAGGAGCCAGGCCAATATATTTATGGCCTATAAGACAACTTCAAGGGTACCAGAAGTAGTGATAATTGCTGCCTTGGCAGTTTATCAAAATAAAGTTAGCAATTTAGAATTCACCTCTCTGCCAGTCTTTACAAACTGCACACCTGCCTTCTCGAGTTGGTGGGAAAACTTGATGTCAGTGCAGATGGACATGTGCCAACTCCTGAGGCACATTGATTCGAAGTCAAAAGGTAAATAAATTGCTAATTCAATCTTTTTCCTTTTAAGTGATGAAAAGAACCTTGACTTATTGTTGTTTCAAATTTTGTAACACAGGGAAGTCAATCGGTGAAGGCTCTTCAACAACAACCAGAGCTTCGAAAACTAAATCAAGCATTCCAATTTCTTCAAAGACTTCAAAGATTTCAATTCCTGCTCCACCACCACCGAAACCAAAAAGAAAATTAATCCTCCCAGCAGAAAGTTCTTCTCTTGCATCTGAGACTGTTGAATCTGAAGAAGAGGCAGACACTAGTCCAATCTCATCATTGATTCAAAAGAAAAAGGCCAAGACAATAGTTGAACCACCTATTAGTTCAGCGATCATCAAAGAGGTCCCTATGCCAGCAATCCCTCTTTTGAAGGTGGAAGCCGAACCTGAGTTGACACCAACAATTCCAGAAACATCATCTCAGAGCCCTGATATTCCAGAAGTTCATCCATTACTTGAATATCAACCAATGGTAAGGCCTTCGAACTTCTCTGATATTTGATCTTTCTTCATAGACAGATTTCAAATAAACGTTTATCTTTTGTGACCACACTGAATTTGTTCTTGAGATTGAAGCTGGTCCTTCGAAGACTAGTGCAAATTTTGATCCTAAAGTTGTCCCAGCATCAGCTTCATTTGGTCCTCAAGCTGTCCCAGGTGTCTCAAGTTCTGAGGAATTTCAACTACCTCTCCTTCCCAATCTGACTCTTGAAGAAACAAAAGACTTTAAAGTAAGTCTAAAATATGTTTTAAAGATGAGAGATACTGGAGACTAAAGACACTACTGATGTTGTCAATATCAAGATATAAAAGTATACTTTACTTTTCTAAAGATTTGCAGTGTGGAAGTAAAGGTCGAACCCACAGAGATTGAATAACTACCGCGCTTTAATTTTAAATCCTAAATTTAGTTGATTAAGAAAAACGAGATTTTGATTTTAAATTTAATTAAACTAAGAACAATAAAATTAAATCTAAATTATGAAAGCGATTTAAAAGTGTTGTTATAAATATGTTTAAGAGAACATAGGATTGCAAATCCACCACTAGCTTCATAATAGGAATATTTATGAATTACTTTAGCCTATTAAGTTGGATGATAATGGAGAATTGTAGCTACAAGCCCAATTCCTCCGTCAAGAAAATAACTATGGTTCAAGCACCAACATAATCCATCTTCGGTTAGCACGAATTATCCCACATTAAACTAGGGTTGTGGTATAATCCGTCTAATCTAGGCATGGATTATTCGGATACTTGATAGCACAATTCAATTTAAGCACCATTACATGTAAACAATCTATACAAGCATAGCAAATATAGATCATTGAGCACATTACAGTCAAAATAGATCTAAGACAAGAATAAACTTTGAAAGTAATGATTTAATCAATAGAAGTACGATTTATTTATAAAAATCCTCTAAACATGTAACTGTCATCCATACATAATAAAACTAAAATAAAAACATAAATAAAACCCTATTACTTGACTAGGGTTTCATTGAAACCCTAGATCTAGCTTTAGTTGGCCATAGAATTGATGAACGGCAAGAGGTTGATGGAGGAGGCCATGGAAATCCTTGATCTTCTTCTTCTTCTCCTTGTTTTTCTCTCTTCAATGGCTGAAATTTTTGTGTATATGGCTGTATCTAATGTTGTGTAATGATGTGTAATCTTAAATTTGAGTTAGAATAGGATTTATATAGAGTTTGGAAGGATTTAGGAAGCTTTCCTAAGCCAAATCGCACTAAAACAGCTATATTTACGTTTCTGGACGTCATATGCACAAACCACCTTCGCTGGGAACTTTAATTTAATAAAATACGCGTTTTTGGTTTTTTCAAAGATCGCTCGCGCGAGGTAGTTTTCACTGCACTGCGCGACTTTCGTAGAATTGCAATAACCTTTTGCTCGGAACTCGGATTGACTCGCCGTTTGAAGCCACGCGTCCGTAACTCAAAGATCTACATTTTATATCTCTGGAGAAATTTCTCAAATCCAAAGTATTCTTTATCAAAAATGCAATTTTCCGAGACTGCTACTGCATTCAGCTTTCACCGGAATCACCGTTTGAGCCCAGAATGACTTCCAAAGCCACTAATCATTGGATTTTTGTGCATTATCAAATTTAAGCTCCAAAACCTACAAAATATAGAATACTTATTAAAAATCACTTAATAACTACATGAAATGGGCTAACAAAGCGTATTTTTAGGACTATAAACGGCAAATATTCGTCGTCGATCACACCCCCAAACCTACTCTTTGCTAGTCCTCGAGCAAAAAGAACAGAAAAATAAAACTACTACTACTACAAATACTACTCCATTTTCGCATGGATCACGATTGCATTTAGCATATGCAACAAGCCTTTTAAACCCCTAGGTGTCCCTAGTCGGACGAGTGAAGTCTCGTGAGGGTTCTAGTCAACAAGTCACCCACAACCATCTTTATTAACTTATCAATTTAAAAACTTTTATTAAAAATAAAGAACATAATATTCAATACTCCTTCATCATATAACAAAGATTTGAAATAGAATAACGAACATAAAGAAACATAATGAAACATCTACCTAAATCATGAAAAACAATCTCAAGCACATGCATCGTATAAATCAATAGAGTTTCTCATAAAATTGCACGTGTGTAATGTGGTAGTCAAATGAACACGCGTATGTCATGAACTTGGAATATAACTCGGATGACCATCTAACTATGCTTCGACTACGAATCTCACAATGTCAATTACACTCTAAAATGAAACACTCAGAAACAGGTGTAATTTTTTTAATATATGGGAGCAAAAAAATATATTTTCAAAACGAGAAATGCTCACATATGACTCGAAAAAGACGCATGACACGAAAGAACGGTAGTCTCATGGATAGGATGCCAATAGTCAACAAAATTAATCATTACCATGTTTTAATCCCCCTCCCATCATTTTCATATCCAAATCATGTCTCCTAGGATCAAATAGGACTTTTCAAAGGTTATAACGTGGCTCAGGCAATGAAAAAGGATAGAAAGGATTCATTAGGTAGTTTTCAGAATGGCATTGTAAGGCATGTTCGATTTCTTTCATTCATCTCTTCTACCAACTTTCATCTTTTCATTCTCTTCTTTTCATCACCTTTCTTTTTCTTTTGTTTTTTTTTTTCAACCTTATTCTTTTTTTTTTTCTTTTTTTTTTCTTTTTCTTTTCGTTGCTTTTTGAATAATCAATCAATAAATAACAAGGCAACCACCCCAAACATCATCTTATTTTCTTTTTCTTCTTAATCGACACATCACATTAATACCATTAAAAGTTGACGAATCTCTCAGTGGTAAACTCCAAGTTGGTCAAGTTGGAGCAAAAACAAGGATAATGGTGATTAAGGGAAAATGGCATTTTAACGGCTCAAAGGGCGAACTAAGGAAATTTTTATCATTTTTCTGGATAGTGGTAAACAAAGAGGGCCTATTATCATGTCCTATGGTTATATGATTCTTCAACTTTTACGACGGAAGATTGTTTAGCATGGTAACAAAGATTTTAACTTGACTATCAATCAAAACAAGAATAATGAGACTAAACAACAAGTTAATGCGCTATTTCAATGAAATTCGACAAACACAAGATGTATTTATAACCCTCTAAAAAGAAATGATAGGCTCAAAAGCTCACCGGGTTTAGTCTCCACCTTGTGTTATCTAGAAATCCGAATCATATTATAGTTCACATCAGACATGTATTCAAGCGACTACGTGCAGTGCATAAGTTTATGTGCAAAACTATGATATAAAACTACGATTCAAACGATACATGACCTAAAACGTCATATCATGACTTCAACAAATGTTTAATCACATAGTCTCTTGTTTACCATTCTATAACAATCCAAGTTATCTAACAAGAAGTATCGAATTAAGATTGCAAAAATGTCGGTAACATCGTTTATTTAAGCACAAGAATCGAATTTTTTTTGAAAAATTAGTGATGTGCATTAAACCTTTCATTGTCCCCAATGAAACAATAAAATGAAAGAAGGGAGAGTAGGTAAGAAAGGAACGATAATACATCGATCTTGACAAGCATAAACCAGGTGAACATACAATAATATATGGAATCAAAGTTCAATTACTCCAAACGGAGCACTATTTCACCTGTTAATACTTAACAAAAGAAAATTAAACAAAAAAATAACTAATAAAAGCTAATATATAAGTTTTTTTTTTAATTAGAAACTAAACTAAAAGTAAAAGAACGTAATGAAAAGAAAACAAATAGAAACAAAACTATCTAAACAAAGACAAACATAAATGAAAAGAACAGAAAAGAACAAACAGAAAAGAAAATAACTAACCAGGTGTGGGAAACAGAAGGTAAAAGAACAACAAGAAAAAAGTGGAAAATCCCCTCCTCGCGCGAGCGAATCCTTCCGTGAGTTTAAGCAAAAGCTTGTTCTACGTTTTATAAAAGAAAAATTTCTAAGTCCTCAGATCGCGCGAGCGGACCGCTCCAGCGAACCCCCTCGCGCGCGCGAATTGTGGCGCGAGGTGATACTGAGGCTATATATCATAAAAGTTTTAAAAAATTTCTCTAAGGGCCCGGCTCACGCGAGCGGGCTGCACGCGCGAGATGCCATTTTTCCTCTTTTTCTGTACTTTTTTGTAAATAAGCCGAAAATAAATTTACTCCGACCCCCAAACCTGTTCAGAAAGACAACAACTGAATCAAAAAGACCCAAAAACAACCAAAAACAAGAGAAACGGATGAAATAAAGCTTGGGTTGCCTCCCAAGAAGCGCTAATTTTTACGTCTTTAGCTAGACCAAGCTAGCTCAAAACTCATGGAGGCCGTAAATCGGACTTTGTACCCCTAAGGATATCAGGGAGACTCCGGTGGTAAGTCGAAAGAATGTTGTTTTGGATTAATTCATTTGACAGATCATCCTTATTATGTTCAAATCTATTTCTTACCTTCCAAGTGAATTCATCGTTAGGGTCCAGGTTATTTGCATTCAACCGCTCATTATTCACTATATTATTCCCCTCACTCATATGTATTTCTTTATTACGTTCAACAGTTCTTCTAACCTCATTACCTTCGATATATTGGTAATCATCGTCTTTGGGAGGTTGATCAACAGCGTTAAAAACGTTTAGTTTGAGGTTCATGTTCCCGAACGACACTTTCATTACCCCCGTTCGACAATTGACACGCGCATTAGCCGTGGCTAAGAACGGACGACCTAAGATGACCGGAGTGTGTTTCCTAGCATCTAGTACCGGTTCAGTGTCAAGGATCATGAAGTCAACAGGATAATAGTATTTATCAACTTTAACTAAGACATCCTCGACGATTCCTCTAGGCATTTTAATAGAACAATCCGCTAATTGAATAGTAGCGGCCGTGGGCTTAAGTTCACCTAGTCCTAGTTGTTTGTAGACGTGGTAAGGTAAAAGATTAACACTAGCTCCTAAGTCAAGGAGAGCCCTATGAATGACCGTGTCACCAATGACACATGAAATCGTAGGCGTACCTGGATCTTTATAATTTGGAGTAGCGTGTTGAAAAATTGAGCTTATTTTTTCCGTGAGGAAGACCTTTTTCGGAATATGACTGCGCAGCTTGCGTTTTTGAGTGCAAAGGTCTTTAAGACATTTAGCGTAAGCGGGAATTTGTTTTATAGCTTCGAGGAATGTAATATTGATTTTTACTTGTTTAAACACCTCGAGAATATCTTCTGTTTTTGACCCTTTCTTAGACAAATGTGACGATCCCTCAACATTTGGTGGAAAAGGTAGTTTTGGAATAATATTAGTTGGGACCGGTTCTTTTTCTTTTCTACTTTGATTCACGTCCTCACCCCTCTCTTTATTTGAGTTAACGTTTGCATCCCTCATAACCTCCCTCGGAATCTCAACAACTTCTTCCTCTCGAATAGTCGTCCTAGTTGACACAACGTTCACTTGCTCATTTGTACCACCCACTTCGTATTGCCCCTTCGGAATAGGTTGACTTGGCAACTTACTCTCAGTTAAATGATTTAGCGTGTTAACTATTTGCCCCACTTGGGACTCCAGTTTTGTAATGGACTGGGTGTGGGAATGTACTAACTGAATCACCGGACCAAAACTTTCAAGTGAGGCCAACACCTTCTCCTCAAATGCATTATTACGTGGAAGTGGAGGATGAGGTTGTTGGTATTGACATTGTTGAGGTCTATAAGCGTTAGGGAAAGTACTCATCTCATTATTACTGTTATTATTATTATTATTATTATTTTTCCATGAAAAATTTGGGTGACCTCTCCATGGCGCATCCGGATTATTTGTCATAGGATTATAGTTATTCCGTGAGAATTGTTGAATAGAATTAATGTGTTGCGCCACAAATTCGGGGAATTGACTCGCCGATGGACATGCAAGTATAGAATGTGAATGATCAAAACATAATGCACAAATTTCATAAGCGGGTGGGGCTGTCGTTTGGTTCATTGTTAAAAGTCGGTCAAGTTTTTTAGATAGTTCTTTTATTTTAATTGAATGACTTGACTCGAACTTTACCTCTCTCTTAGGTTGTGAATGACATCCCTCGGAACGTACTGACACAGCCTGATGCATCGAATTCTCGCTTAATGTTTCAAAAAATTTCCAGGCCTCGTCGGCGCTTTTGTGTAGGAAGGTACCCGCACAAACGGCATCGACGGTATTACGCACGGAGGGAATAAGTCCCTCGTAAAAGACTTGTACCAACTGCCACTTAGGAACCTGATGATGTGGACACGAGCGTAATAATTCTTAAAATTTTTCCCACGTATCATAAAGCGTTTCCCCATCTTGCATCACAAAATTTGTTATAGATTTCCTTATCTGATTCGTACGCATAATAGGGAAAAACTTTTGTAAAAATGTGGTGTGTAAGGCTTCCCATGTTCTAATTGTGTTTGGCTCCAAAGATTGGAGCCAATACTTCGCTTTATCCTTTAAAGAGAATGGGAAGAGATGCATTTTTAATTCATCATCAGTGAAATTTTGGATTTTTAATGTAGAGCAAATATCTTGAAAATCTTCCAAGTGTTGATAAGGGTCTTCATTAATGCGGCCATGAAAAGAAGGAAGTAGCGAGATGGTAGACGACTTTATCTCAAAGTGAGATGCCGTCGCCTCCGGTAAATCAATACATGTTTGTGGCGTGTAAGTCGTCGGAATAAAATAATCTTTAAGCGGAGGAGGTGGCGGTATATTAGGGTTGTTTCCATTGTTTCCGTTGTTTCCAATGTCGGCCATTGGAATAGGTTCTATGTTAATAAAGCGTGGTTTCTTTAGGTTTTTAAAGGTACTACGTATTTCAGACTCAAATAACAACGATGGTTTCGGAGTTAATCCGTCGTCTATGTTTAACCTAGCCCTAGAAGTTATGTTTGAATACTTGTTAACTCTTAATGTACGTTCAAGTTCAAGATCGAAATGTTGTAATTCCGGTTTACTTGAGCGTGTACCAAACATAAACTAAAAACAAAAACTGACTCTAAAAAATAATAATAAAAAAAACAAAAACAAATAGCAATCACGCAACTCAGATAACAAGCACTCAACTATTGTGATGCATGAATATTATCCTGTAATGCAATGACCGCGTCAAGCCCAGCGCCCCGGGTTTCCTAGCTAATGTAGTGCAATTAACCCTAAACTAATGCAAATAGTGCGTCACAGCGCCCTGACTTACAGTGGTTTAAAGCGAGTTTCACAAGAAGCAATTTACTTAAATTTTTTTTTCTTTATTTTATTGATTTGCGTAAGCTCCTTTGGTGTGCTTAGCTAATCCACTCGAAAACGTTAGAATTTTGACGATTCGAGAAACTACAAAATAAAATAAAAAGTTAACAACTCAAAACAAAAGCGAAAAACAAAAAAAAACCTAATCTAATATTTACGAACTAACTAAACTAAGATTCAAAAACTAAAGGTAGTGAATTGCAATCCCCGGCAACGGCGCCAAAAATTGATATTGTCAATATCAAGATATAAAAGTATACTTTACTTTTCTAAAGATTTGCAGTGTGGAAGTAAAGGTCGAACCCACAGAGATTGATTAACTACCGCGCTTTAATTTTAAATCCTAAATTTAGTTGATTAAGAAAAACGAGATTTTGATTTTAAATTTAATTAAACTAAGAACAATAAAATTAAATCTAAATTATGAAAGCGATTTAAAAGTGTTGTTATAAATATGTTTAAGAGAACATAGGATTGCAAATCCACCACTAGCTTCATAATAGGAATATTTATGAATTACTTTAGCCTATTAAGTTGGATGATAATGGAGAATTGTAGCTACAAGCCCAATTCCTCTGTCAAGAAAATAACTATGGTTCAAGCACCAACATAATCCATCTTTGGTTAGCACGAATTATCCCACACTAAACTAGGGTTGTGGTATAATCCGTCTAATCTAGGCATGGACTATTCGGATACTTGATAGCACAATTCAATTTAAGCACCATTACATGTAAACAATCTATACAAGCACAGCAAATATAGATCATTGAGCACATTACAGTCAAAATAGATCTAAGACAAGAATAAACTTTGAAAGTAATGATTTAATCAATAGAAGTACGATTTATTTATAAAAATCCTCTAAACATGTAACTGTCATCCATACATAATAAAACTAAAATAAAAACATAAATAAAACCCTACTACTTGGCTAGGGTTTCATTGAAACCCTAGATCTAGCTTTAGTTGGCCATAGAATTGATGAACGGCAAGAGGTTGATGGAGGAGGCCATGGAAATCCTTGATCTTCTTCTTCTTCTCCTTGTTTTTCTCTCTTCAATGGCTGAAATTTTTGTGTATATGGCTGTATCTAATGTTGTGTAATGATGTGCAATCTTAAATTTGAGTTAGAATAGGATTTATATAGAGTTTGGAAGGATTTAGGAAGCTTTCCTAAGCCAAATCGCACGAAAATAGCTATATTTACGTTTCTGGACGTCATATGCACAAACCACCTTCGCTGGGCACTTTAATTTAATAAAATACGCGTTTTTGGTTTTTTCAAAGGTCGCTCGCGCGGCCCGCTCGCGCGAGGTAGTTTTCACTGCACTGCGCGACTTTCGTAGAATTACGATAACGTTTTTCTCGGAACTCGGATTGACTCGCCGTTTGAAGCCACGCGTCCGTAACTCGAAGATCTACATTTTATATCTCTGGAGAAATTTCTCAAATCCAAAGTATTCTTTATCAAAAATGCAATTTTTCGAGATTGCTACTACATTCAGCTTTCACCGGAATCACCGTTTGAGCCCAGAATGACTTCCAAAGCCACTAATCATTGGATTTTTGTGCATTATCAAATTAAAGTTTCAAAACCTACAAAATATAGAATACTTATTAAAAATCACTTAATAACTACATGAAATGGGCTAACAAAGCGTATTTTTAGGACTATAAACGGCAACTATTCGTCGCCGATCAACTACCTACATGAATTTTCAATGGAATATGAAGAGGATTCCATGAAACTTCTAATTAGGAGACCCAAATCATAAATATAAGACTTGGATCCACCAATTGTACATGAATATAGTCAAAATCAATCTTAATTCTCTCATAATCATCAATTTACATAAAATTAAGAGATCAAGCTCAAGGAATTCAAGTGGGATATTGAAGATCACATTGATTTCCACGAGAAGGGCATGAACAAAGAGAGATGAACTCTAAACCAAATTGATGATCCAAGACAAATTTCCCTTATAAAACTTATTTTACATTAATCCATAGCTCTTTAGATCCAAACCAACAAATATAAATGAAAATTCAATCACAATTCCATTGGTGTGTGATTAAATGAGGTTAGAAGAGACTTTTTGAAAATTGTGTAAAGATCCTAGGATATTCTATGAATTGTGATTAAATTGAGATAAAAAAAAAAAACTGAGATTAGAGAGATACCTCCAAATTTCGTCATATTTTTCTTGGTTTTATGAAGATCATCAAGGGGTCTTCAAGCTCTTCTTCAAGCTCTCAAGCTCTCTTCAATAGCTTAACTTCAAAATGCTCTAAATTCACCCATCAATTCTCTAATCAATTGTCCAACCCCTTGTAATGGAGATGTATATCTCCTAATATAGACCATTTAGGAGAGGTTAAACTAGTAAATTTGGGGTAATTTCCATGTACAATGGAATCGTTGGGTGTTCAATATGCATTTGAGTTTAAACAGACTATTATAGCGGGCGACACTCGGTAAGTTGTCTGCGACACTCAGTGAGTGCCACCGCGACCGCCGCGTGTCATTCCAAATAGATTTTCTTTTCCTTTTTATTTTTATTTTCTAAACTCTTTTCTTTTTACTCCTTTTTCAAAATTCTTTTCTTTCCTTTCTTTTTCTTTTCAAAATTCTTTCTTCTTTATTTTTCAAGTTTAGTTTAACAAAATCCATTTTCTTTACAAAAGGAAAGAAGGGATTTTCTTTATATGTATATACATATATATATATATATATATCTTTTTGAATGCTTTCCCATTAATTTTTCAAACTAATTAATAACCTTCTGTGCGTATTTTCATACCCGAAATTCCCTGAACACCTTGTTTTCTTATCTTCCTTTTTGAACTTTGCAGTCTTGGAGATTGAGAGCTTTCCGAAGAGTGTGAATTATCCTTATAGACTTTCGAATTCCATCGAACATTATCGTCATCGATTTCAGAGGCAACAAGCCCCTGAATTTGACAATCGGTCAAAATCGGGGTGTCTACAGGGACGGACTGATATGGTATCCATGACATGCGGTGGACTGTGAATATGTTCTTAAGAACGGTGGACAGAGCATTGGAGTATCCAAGAGTACTACTATCGGGTCTGTTCATCAATTAGTAAAATACTGTAGGTTCTCGTATAACAAGACATTATTAGTCAACTTATGAAGAGATTGAATACGCGATAACCAGTAAAACTATAACCGAAGTCCTCTCATAACTTGTGATCACTTCATATCTATGATACTACTCCATTCGTTAGTTTCTACTCACTCAGGTTTCAATAGTTGACGACATTTTATGCCTGGACATTCCTCGTCCAGACTACCCTATTTCTGAAAATGCAGGTACGAGCCCTATGATGAAGGATTTTGCCAAGAGGGTGCCCAATGAGGATAGATATGCTAGGGAGGATTACTACGTTGATGATTACATATATGCCAGTTGAAGATTAGGATAGCTCATAGACTTTCTATTTCCATTTATTCAAAATTTGTTATTAGGTTCTGTAGTCGAGTATACATTACCCTACAACTCTAGCTAGTTTTATTTCACATGATGTTGTAATAACTTAGTAACTTATTATTTTGTTATGCCAGATGTTGTTTATTATTGCTGCCACTTTATTATTTTATTATTTAGAACTGTGTAGTATGGACAATTTGAGTGACTTCACCAGTTATGGCCTACGGACCAAAAATGAATTTTATTTTCTCTATTTTTGCTACTTTGAGGTATGACAGGATTTTTGGTATCAGAACTCCAGTTTTATACCATTCATTCACTAATTGTCCCACACCATTTGGTCTTAGCGTTTTGAGATTCTTAAGAGATCAATACTAAGATTTGTTCGTCGTTCTAATGCTAGATAGTTCTTTGCAAGTTAGCATGGATCTAGGATATCATAAGTTTGTGGATGATACCTTCAGAGGGCATGTGATCCATGGAGACACCGTGGAGCCGGCTTGCCCAGAGTTTTACTACAAGTACATACACCGCATAATAAGTCGTTACTTAGAGCAGGGTCTGTGGAAGGCACTTTATGTCGACGGACAGACTCACTCGACAAATATGCATATGGACGCCAATCACTACTTGAGGACTTGAGAGGCGATATATCACGAGATAGCTCACCTGGTCCAGAGTAAGTTAGAGATGGACGCTATTGAGCTATGAGCTATCTTGGGGAGACTTGAATTTTTGCCAGTACCTATACCAGCATAAGCACCAGTACGATCAACACTAGTACCAGAGCCTCAGGATCAGCCTGACATACTAGAGCCAGCAGGGCCTGAGCCAATTCTGGGGGATGATGAGGAGGATGAGGATCCCACTGAGGATGGGGAGCCAAAGGGAGATCACCATGGAGATTGGGAGGACAAGGGCATGGACGACGATGATGAGGAGCCCAAGGACAACCTAGAGGAGCCAGACTTTGACGGCATATATGTACTAGTCAAAGTAGATAACGTGGTGGCAAAGGGATACCCCATAGAGGAGGAGTTCGCTGAGGGCGACGAAACAGAGGAGGTCGTAGTACTAGAGGCACCCATAGGTGGTATAGCACAGTTGGCAGTCGCATAGGCCGTAGAGATGGCAGCTCAGTCAGACAGGTTAATTTATTATAAGAGAGGTCGAGCTAGTAGAGGCTATAGCCATAGCCGAGGAACTTGCAACTGCAACAGTTGCAGTCGAGCCAGCATTAGACCATATGGATGAGTTTGATGATGATGTTATGGTTGAGGATTGGGATGACGGGATCATGATGGGAGATCTTGATGCACCAATGGAGGGCTGATAGGCGATGAATAGTTGCCGTTTATAGTCCTAAAGATACGCTTTGTTAGCCCATTTTATGTAGTTATTAGTTATTTTTTAATAAGTATTCTAAATTTTGTAGGATTTGGAGCTTTAACATGAAAATGCACAAAAATCCAATGATTAGTGGCTTTGGAAGTCATTCTGGGCTCAAACGGTGATTCCGGTGAAAGCTGAATGCAGTAGCAACCTTGGTAAATTGCATTTTTGGCAAGGAATACTTTGGATTTGAGAAATTTCTCCAGAGATATAAAATGTAGATCTTCGAGTTACGGACACATAATCGTGCTTTTATTGATTAAATCATTACTTTCAAAGTTTACTCTTGTCTTAGATCTATTTTGATGGTAGTGTGCTCAATGATCTATGCTTGCTGTGCTTGTTTAGATTATTTACATGTAATGGTGCTTAAATTGAATTGTGCTATCAAGTATCCGAATAGTCCATGCCTAGATTAGATGGATTATACCACAACCCTAGTTTAGTGTGGGATAATTCGTGCTAACCGAAGATGGATTATATTGGTGCTTGAACCATAGTTATTTTCTTGACGGAGGAATTGGGCTTGTAGCTACAATTCCCCATTATCATCCAACTTAATAAGCTAAAGTAATTCGTAAATACCCTTGTTATGAAGCTAGTGGTGGATTTGCAATCCTAGGTTCCTTAAACTTATTATAAAAACAAATATTTAATTGCTTTCATAATTTAGATTTACTTTTATTGTTATTAATTTAATTCAAATTAAATCCAAAATCCGTTTTCTTAATGAACTAAATTTAGGTTTTAAAAATTAAAGTGCGTAGTATTCAATCTCTGTGGGTTCGACCTTTACTTCCACACTGCAAATCTTTTGAAAGTAAAGCATAAGTAAAGCATACTTTTATATCTTGATTTTGACGAGATCAATTTTTGGCGCCGTTATTGGGGATTGCATCAATTTTGGGTAAATTACATTTTTTGCAAGGAATACTTTGGATTTGAGAAATTTCTCCAGAGATATAAAATATAGATCTTCGAGTTATGGACGCGTGGCCACAAACGGCGAGTCAATCCAAGCTCCGAGCAAAAAGTTATCGCAATTCTACGAAGGTCGCGCAGTGCAGCGAAAAGGACCTCGCACGAGCGACCTGTGAAAAAACCAAAAACGCGTATTTTGTTAAAATAACTCGCAAAGGAAATAAAATAATCACGCAAATACAAAAATAAATTGCATTTTTATGATGCATGTAATTATAAGGACTGACTCAGCAAATACAAAATTAATCACGCAAATAAAATAACTCGCAAGCACACAGTACTACTATGATGCATGTAATTATCCTTATGCAGTGATTCGTGTCAAAGTCCAGCGCCCCGGGTTTCCTAGCTAATGCAGTGTAATCCACCCCTAAACTAATGCAAATAGTGCGTCACAGCGCCCTGACTTACAGTGGTTTGAAGTGAATTTCAAAGAAAGCAATTTACTTGAATTATTTTTATTTTATCTTTTCGCGTAAGCTCCTTTGACGTGCACAACTTTTCCACTCGAAACGCTAGAATTTCGAGCACCTAAAAAATTACAAAAAGAAAAAGAAAAGTTAGTAACTCAAAATAAAACGGAAAAATAAGAAAAAAAAACCTAATCTAATATTTAAGAATTAACTAAACTAAGATTCAAAAACTAAAGGTAGTTTGCTTTACTTATGCTTTACTTTCAAAAGATTTGCAGTGTGGAAGTAAAGGTCGAAGCCACAGAGATTAAAAATTAAAGTGCGTAGTATTCAATCTCTGTGGGTTCGACCGAACATAGAACCTATTCCAATGGTCGACATTGGAAACAATGGAAATAACCCTAATATACCGCCACCTCCTCCGCTTAAAGATTATTTTATTCCTACGACTTACACGCCTCAAGCAGGTATCGAATTACCAGAGGCGACGACATCTCACTTTGAGATAAAGTCATCTACCATCTCGCTACTTCCTTCTTTCCATGGCCGCATTAATGAAGACCCTTATCAACACTTAGGAGATTTTCAAGATATTTGTTCTACGTTAAAAATCCAAAATTTCACTGATGATGAATTAAAACTGCGTCTCTTTCCATTCTCTTTAAAAGATAAAGCGAAGTATTGGCTCCAATCTTTGGAGCCAAACACTATAAAAACATGGGAAGCATTACATACGACATTTTTACAAAAGCTTTTCCCAATCACAAGAACAAATCAAATAAGAAAATTGATAACAAATTTTGTGATGCAAGATGGGGAAACACTTTATGACACATGGGAGAAATTTTTTTTCACAGGTCGCTCGCGCGGCCCGCTCGCGCGAGGTCTTTTTGGCTGCACTGCGCAACTTTCATAGAATTACGATAACGTTTTGCTTGGAACTCGGATTGACTCGTCGTTTGAGGCCACGCGTCCGTAACTCAAAGATCTACATTTTATATCTCTGGAGAAATTTCTCAAATCCAAAGTATTCCTTTCCAAAAATATAATTTACCAAGGTTGCTACTCAGCAAATACAAAGATCGCGCGAGCGAACCCCTCGCGCGATCTTGGGCCTTAAAGATTTTTCTTTTAATTTTATAAAATAGGCCTCTTCTTTACCTCGCGGAGGGGTTCGCGCCCGCGAAGCTCGCTCGCGCGGCCCGCTCGCGCAAGGTAGGGTTTTCTGATTTTTCTCTTTGTTCTTTTACCTCCTATCTCCCGCACCTGGTCAGTTGTTTTTATATTTTGTTCTCTTAAGTTTATTTTAGATTAAGTATTTCTTTGTTTCCATAGTTCTAGTTTTGTTTTTATTTATTTCCTTTACGCTCTTTTAATTCTAGTTTATGCTTTACTTTCAAAAGATTTGCAGTGTGGAAGTAAAAGTCGAACCCACAGAAATTGAATACTACGCACTTTAATTTTTAAAACTTAAATTTAGTTAATTAAGAAAACGGATTTTGGATTTAATTTGAATTAAACTAATAACGATAAAAGTAAATCTAAATTATGAAAGCAATTAAATATTTATTTTTATAATAAGTTTAAGGAACCTAGGATTGCAAATCCACCACTAGCTTCATAATAAGGGTATTTACGAATTACTTTAGCTTGCTAAGTTGGATGATAATGGGGAATTGTAGCTACAAGCCCAATTCTTCCGTCAAGAAAATAACTATGGTTCAAGCACCAACATAATCCATCTTCGGTTAGCACGAATTATCCCACACTAAACTAGGGTTGTGGTATAATCCGTCTAATCTAGGCATAGACTATTAGGATACTTAATAGCACAATTCAATTTAAGCACCATTACATGTAAATAATCTAAACAAGCACAGCAAGTATAGATCATTGAGCACACTACCATCAAAATAGATCTAAGACAAGAGTAAACTTTGAAAGTAATGATTTAATCAATAAAAGCACGATTTATTTATAAAAATCCTCGGAACATGTAACTGTCATCCATACATAATAAAACTAAAATAAAAACATAAAATACACCCTATTACTTGGCTAGGGTTTCATTGAAACCCTAGATCTTGAGTTTAGTTGGCCATAGAATTGATGAACAACAAGAGGTTGATGGGGGAGGCCATGGGAATCCTTGGTCTTCTTCTTCTTCTCCTTGCTTTTCTCCCTTCAATGGCTAAAGTTTTTGTTGTATATGGATGTATCTAATTGTGTGTAATGATGTGTAACCCTAAATTTGATTTAGAATAGGATTTATATAGAGTTTGGAAGGATTTAGGAAGCTTTCTTAAGCCAAATCGTACTAAAACTGCTATATTTACGTTTCTGGACGTCATATGCACAAACCACCTTCGCTGGGCACTTTAATTTAACAAAATACGCATTTTTGGTTTTTTCACAGGTCGCTCGCGCGAGGTCCTTTTCGGTGAAAGATTGAGTCGCTTCACGCCTTACACTCCATAATCCTCCAAAAATCATCTGATCGACTGAGACGCTTCCTGCTTTACACTCCATAGTCGAATCAGGTAGCACGCTGAAAGATTGAGTCACTTCACGCCTTACACTCCATAATCCTCCAAAAATCATCTGATCGACTGAGACACTTCATGCCTTACACTCCATAGTCGAATTAGGTAGTACGCTGAAAGATTGAGTCGCTTCACGCCTTACACTCCATAATCCTCCAAAAAATCATCTGATCGACTGACCTGCTTCATGCCTTACACTCCATAGTCGAATCAGGTAGCACGCTGAAAGATTCAGCCGCTTCACGTCTTACACTCCATAATCCTCCAAAAATCATCTGATCGACTGAGATGCTTCATGCCTTACACTCTATAGTCGAATCAGGTAGCACGCTGAAAGATTGAGTCGCTTCACGCCTTATATTCCACAATCCTTCAAAAAATCATCTGATCGACTAAGCTGCTTCATGCCTTATACTCCATTCTCGAATCAGGTAGCACGCTGAAAGATTAAGTCGCTTCACGCCTTACACTCCATAATCCTCCAAAAATTATCTGATCGACCGAGCCGCTTCATGCCTTATACTCCATAGTCGAATCAGGTAGCATGCTGAAAAGATTGAGTCGCTTCACGCCTTACACTCCATAATCCTCCAAAAATCATATAATCGATTGAGACGCTTCATGCCTTACACTCCATAGTCGAATCAGGTAGCACGCTGAAAGATTGAGTCGCTTCATGCCTTATACTCCATAATCCTTCAAAAATCATCTGATTGACTATGACGCTTCATGCCTTACACTCCATAGTCGAATCAGGTAGCACGCTGAAAGATTGAGTCGTTTCACGCCTTACACTCCATAATCCTCCAAAAATCATCTGATCGACCAAGCCGCTTCATACCTTACACTGCATAGTTGAATCAGGTAGCACGCTGAAAGATTGAGTCGCTTCACGCCTTACACTCCATAATCCTCCAAAAATCATCTGATCGACTGAGACGCTTCATGCCTTACACTCCATAGTCGAATCAGGTAGCACGCTGAAAGATTGAGTCTCTTCATCATCTGAACGACTGAGACGCTTCATGCCTTATACTCCATAGTCGAATCAGGTAGCACGCTGAAAGATTGAGTCGCTTCACGCCTTACACTCCATAATCCTCCAAAAAATCATCTGATCGACTGAGACGCTTCATGCCTTATACTCCATAGTCGAATCAGGTAGCACGCTGAAAGATTGAGTCGCTTCACGCCTTACACTCCATAATCCGACTGAGCCACTTCATGCCTTACACTCCATAGTCGAATCAGGTAGCACGCTGAAAGATTGAGTCGCTTCACGCCTTACACTCCATAATCCGACTGAGCCACTTCATGCCTTACACTCCATAGTCGAATCAGGTAGCACGCTGAAAGATTGAGTCGCTTCACGCCTTACACTCCATAATCCTCCAAAAATCATCTGATCGACTGAGGCGCTTCACGCCTTACACTACATAGTCGAATCAGGTAGCACGCTGGGATTAGCACAGATTTGTTACGAAAATCGAGGATACAAATTTTTAAATGAGGCATAGTCAATGCCGATTCGGTTTAATTCATAATTCCTAAGTTTTTAGGATCTACTCTTCTCGAGATTTAATTTTGAATTAATTTTCCTATATCTGGAAGCACTCAGATTCAAATCCGCATTAAAATTCTGAAATCAAGGATCAATCATATTCAGAATCGGCTTAATTTTCTCATAATCTAGAGTCAAACCAAATCTATTTTCAAAATCTAGAGTCAATCAGATTCCAATCATTTCAATTTTCAAAATCTGGAGTCAATTAAACTCTAATCAAATCAATTTTTCAAAAATCCAGAGTCAAACAGACTCAAGTCAAATCAAATTTCAAAATCTTGGAGTCAATCGGACTCCAATTCAATCTAATTCTCAAAATCCGGAATCAATCAAGCTCCAATCAAAACAATTTAAAAAAAATAAAAAATTCTAGAGTCGGTTAGACCCCAATTTTCAAAATTAGGGGTCAATCAGATTCAAAATCAAATCAAAATTTGAAAATAGGAGTCGATCAGACTCCAATTTATTCAAATTTCCAAAATCTGAAGTCATTCAGACTTAAATTAGATTTTCAAAATCCAGAGCCATTCAGGCTCTAATTTATTCAGTTTTCCAAAATTTGGAGTCAATCAGACTCTAATCAAATCAAATTTCAAAAGTTCAGAGCCAATCAGACTCCAGTCAAATCAAACTTCAAAAGTCCGGAGTCAATCAGACTCCAATCAATTCACTTTTCAAAAATCTTGAGTCAATTAGACTCAAATCAAATCAAAATTTCAAAATCAGGAATCAATCAGATTCTAATTTAATCAAAATTCCAAAGAATCAGAGTCCTGCAGGCTCAAATCAAAATTTTCACAATCCGGAGTCAGTTAAACCCCAAATTATTCAATTTACAAAATTTGGAGTTATTCAATTTCCAACCAAATTAATTTTCAAAAATCCGGAGTCGATTAGACCCCAATTTAGTTTATTTGCCGAAACTGGGTATTTTTTTACAAAATTCCTCACAATCAGGGGCTAATTCCAATTTGTAAAAGGGCTTAAGAACTTATTTTTCAAACTCTGGGGGTCCTTTTGAAACGAAGGAAAATCTTTAAGGACATGGGAGCAAAATTCGGTGGACCTCATTATAAATATGGAACATTTGAAGGAAAAGGGGCCACCTGGCACACACGACGGCATTCAGTGACACACATCGGCACTCATTGAGTGCCGGCCAACACTCTATCAAATGTCGCGTGGCACTCACTGAGTGCCGACGTCTTTTCGTTGAGTGCCAGCCTGACCAGCAGTGTTTATAAAACTTGATTCTTCTTCTTTCTTTTTCATTCTCTTCCTTCTCTATTTCGGACTTCTCTCCAAAAACTCTCTCCCTCTTGATTCTTCACTCAAGAATCATCAAACAAACAAGGTATGTCTACTTCATTAATCATCAAGATCACATCTTTGTTTGATTTTACACTTAAAATCATGATTGTTTTCATGTTTCCCTCACAAATTATCATATGAATCTTGACTTTCCTCTTCCTTTGTAGATTCTACAATGGCTAGTGGTTCAGGGTCTTATGGTCCCCCTAAGAAGAAGTATAAGCCCAACCCCGGCCATAACTCATCAGTTTTACTTGCCAACCCCGGGGCGCATCTTTCGGCACAAGCCTTCAACATATTGGTATACTCCAAAATCCCCCTTTTTATGCTTATGATAAAATCATGTAATACAATACAGTATACGATGAATAATGCATGTATGAATGCCCCTAGGACCTCATGCATTTGGATGTATTCAATCTTATTTGTGATACCCCCTCCCTTTTTTGAGTTGATTTTCTTGTCATAATTGGGGTTCAATGCTTGGTATTGTGCTTTTTGCTTATCGCCCTTATTTGGATTCATTAATTTTCCATGCTTATGAATTCCATTACCCCGTCTGTCCACTGCTACTGAGGGGTTGCACCGACCCCGTGAAGCACTCGAATTTCTTGTAGACTATGCTTTAATGAACTTAAAACCTATTGTTGCAGAACCAAGAACCTTATTTTTCTTCTCAATAACGAGTCACTTAGACTCAAGAATTTTCTTTTTTTCAAATCAACGAGTCGCTTAGACTCGAAAGAACTTTTTTCTTATTTTTCAAAACGACGAGTCACTTAGACTCAAGAACTTTTTCTTACTTTTAAAGCAACGAGTCATTTAGACTCAAGAATTTTTTTCTTAAAAACAACGAGTCTCTCAGACTCAAGAATTTTTCTCTCTTATTTTCAAAATAATTGAGTCACTTAGACCCAGAACTCAAATTTTTCAAAGAGTCGAGTCGCTTAGACTTGGAAATCATCACTCACTTTTTCTTTTTCAAAGAATTGAGTCACTTAGACTCGGAAATCGACACTTATTTTTTTTATTACAAAAAATCGGATCGCTTAGATTCTAAAAATCATTTACTTTTTTCTTTCTCTTATTTTTGTTTTTCTTCTGTCCTTTTCTTGCAGACTCTAGAATTTGTCCTTAAAGGCCATGGGAGCATGGCTCACGGCCGGAGGTGGTACGAGGAGCTTTCTGACGAGGTTAGAACCTTAGCCGATAATGCTAGATTTGGGCTCTTTGCTTTACTCTTAGAGAAGAGTTCGAACGATAGGACCCATATCCAGGCCTTAGCAGAGAGATGGTGGGATACAACAAATACATTCCACATGCCATTTGGGGAGATGACGATGACTCCCCTGGACTTTGCTATGATCACATGCATCCCGTTTGGCGGCCTTCCCATTGCTCGCTATGACGATCTCCAGACTCGTCATGAGCAGATTATTGACCTGCTTGAGGCTCACCTAGGAGAGTTCACAGTGCCCGCAAAATGGTTCCTGGACACTTTCAAGGGTCAGGCCTTTACCGACGACCAGATGGCTAGGGCCTTTATCATGTATGTGTTGGGTTACTCGCTGATGAGCACAAAGGGGGATAGGATCAACCTCGGGTACTTGGCCTCTCTTGCAGACATTGACCATATCTTCCAATATAAAAGGGGAGGGGCAAGGCTGCCTACTCTCTACAACCACATGAGTGAGGTCTCTAGGGGAAATTCTTCTTCCACTGGCGGGTACTGGAGAGCCTAGGAAGTAAAGCTTCATTATTAAACTTCAATCGTCATCATTTTTTTTTATTCACCCCCTTTTGATTTTATTTTGAAAACTGACTTCACTTTTTTCTTTTTCTTCTTTTGCAGGTATGGTCTCACGAGTACCTTCACATGAGGGCTCCCAGTACCAGGGATGGCGAGGTTGCTATCATGCCTCAGGGCTTAAAATGGAGGAAGGAAGCGATGGGCCGGAAGGTTGGGGCCCATGACTTTGTCGGCTACAGGAACCTCCACACCAACTTATGCGAGGTTCATGTGGTGTGGAATCCATGGGAGGCAGCTCTTCCAGAGGCCAGCGAGGCGATCCAGGCAGCTGTGGGTTTCTCTAGGTTGAGGATTCTGATGGTGGGTGAGGCATGCCGAGAGTGGTACCTTGGTGAGAGGGTGACCAGGCAATCCCTTGCAATCCCAACTTTTTATATGCCGAGAGCTCCCCCGGCAACTATGAGGAGTACGGAGACTTTGGATCACGACGACCTGGTGGCTGCTCTAGACGGGGAGCGCATTGCAAACTTCTTGGATAGCCCAGACGGTTATCCCGCCTTCAGATTAAATTCCCTCATGCATAATTTTCCTCTCATGGATGTCACCTGGGTAACAAATTTTTATTTCTTTTATTTTTGCTCTTTCTCTCTCTTTTCTTAGATATGTAACCGCATTTATTAATATCCAAATTCTTATTCGCAGCCTGTTCCTGGAGTTACCGACACTCTAGCTCTCCCATAGTGGAACTAGAACGTTCCCATGGTCCACATGGGCCAGGAGACCATGTACCAGCTGACCCCTTATACCCAGAATATTCCGTCCATCCCTCTGCAATACGAAACAGTCCCTAGAGATTACACCGAAGAGGGTTTATCATATGCACACATTGTCCAGCGTTGGACTCATGGATGCGAATGGAGGGTAAACCCCTTTTTGAAAATAACCTTCTTATTTATTCTTATGCTGACACTGTATCCCAACTCTTTTCCAGGCTAATGGAGCAAGGGCCAATGCTGATATCCAATTCAGAGCCATGGTATATCTTCCTGACCTCCTTTTTTATTATTCTTTCTTTTCCCTTCTTTTAAAAGAATGTTCATTTATTTATTAAATTTTAGAAGAATTAAAATATGGAGATTCAAAAGAATTTCATCATCCTTCTTCTGTGCAGGAAGAGGAGCTAAATGCTATGAGGAGGCAAATGCAAGGGCTCCAAATGGGTCAGGGAGGCAGTTATCCTAGAGGTGCTGGTGGTAGCGACCAAGGTGGTGGTGACGGCGGTGATGGTGGAGATGGCGAAGATGGCTGATCGGGAGAGAACTAATCCTAATTATATGCCTTTAACGCGCATTTGTTAGTACATTTTATCCTGTTTTTGTATATTTTTACTCTGTTTTCTAGTTTCTGACAGGTTTTGGAAGAAATCAACTAAACTAGGCTAAACAGGGTGAAAAAGCATAGTTGAAGAAGCTGAAAAATCCAAGTCGCGCGCGCGACCCGCGCCCGCGAAATCCAGAAATCGCTCGCGCGAGAACCCCAGAATCGCTCGCGCGATCCGCGCGCGCGAAGGTCCAAACGTCGCGCTCGCGCGACCCGCTCGCGCGATATGTGGAAAAATCATAGTTGCGTATTTCAGTGTACTGAAGACTCCTGTGCAAACGAAACTGCAGAATGACGTCCAGATTGGAAACTACATCAGTTTCAGTCCGTTTCGAGTTGTAAAGGCTTCCAAAGCTTGTTGTAAATCTATATATACATTATTTTACTTCAATTAGAGGGTTGGCAATTATTATACACACAATATACAACCATACTTCCAGCCATTGAAGAGAGGGAAGCAAGGAGAAGAAGAAGAAGACCAAGGGTTTCCATGGCCTCCTCCATCAACCTCTTGCTATCTACTACTTCCATGGACGGCTAGATCATAGATCTAGGGTTTCAATGAAGCCCTAGATGAGTAATAGGGTTTTATTTATGCTTTTATTTTAGTTTTATTATGTATGGATGACAGTCACATGTTTAGAGGGTTTTTATAAATAAATCGTACTTCTATTGATTAAATCATTGCTTTCAGAATTTATTCTTGTCTTAGATCTATTTTGACTGTGATGTGCTCAACGATCTATTCTTGCTGTGCTTGTTTAGGTTGTTTACATGTGATGGTGCTTTATTGATTCGTGCTATCAAGTATCCGAATAGTCCATGCCTAGGTTAGACGGATTAGATCACAACCCTAGTTTAGTGTGAGATAATTCGTGCTATCCGCAGATGGATTATGTTGGTGCTTGAACCATGATTATCTTCTTGTCGGAGGAATTGGGCTTGTAGCTACAATTCCCCATTATCATCCAACTTAGTAAGCTAAAGTAATTCATAAATATTCCTATTATGAAGCTAGTGGTGGATTTGCAATCCTAGGTTCCCTTAAACATTATTTAAAACACTGTTAATTGCTTTCATAGTTTAGATTCACTTTTATTGTTATTAGTTTAAATAAAAACCAAATCAAATCCGTTTTTCTTAATTAAGTAGACTTAGGTTTTAAAATTAAAAGCTGTAGTAATCAATCTCTGTGGGTTCGACCTTTACTTTCACACTACAAATCTTTAGAAAAGTAAAGTATACTTTTTACATCTTGATTCTGACAACATCAATTTTTGGCGCCGTTGCCGGGGATTGCATTACTACCTTTAGTTTTATAATCTTAGCTTAGTTAATTTGTAAATATTAGGTTAGTCTTTATTATTTTTCTTATTTTCCGTTTTGTTTTTAGTTACTAACTTGTTCTTTTATTTTGTAGTCAACGTTTTCGAGTGGAGCAGCTAATTACATCAAAGGAGCATACGCAAATAAAAATATAAATAAAAATTAAGTAAATTGATTCTTGTGAAACTCGCTTTAAACCACTGTAAGTCAGGGCGCTGTGACGCACTATTTGCATTAGTTTAGGGTTAATTGCACTGCATTAGCTAGGAAACCCGGGGCGCTGGGCTTGACGCGGTCATTGCATTACAGGATAATTTGCATGCATCATAGTAGTTGAGTGCTTGTTATCTTAGTTGCGTGATTGCTATTTATTTTTCTTTTGTTTAGTCAGTCTTTGTTTTTAGTTTCTTTTCTTTTCTTTTGTTTTAGTGTATGTTGGGTACACGTTCAAATAAACCAGATTTAAAATCTTTCGATCTTGAACTTGAACGTACATTAAGACTTAACAAGTCTTCAAACTTAACTTCTGGAACTAGGTTTGTAATAGACGACGATTTGACACCAAAACCAACGTCTTTATTTGAATCTGAAATACGTAGTACTCTTCAAAAACTAAAGAAACCACGCTTTTGTAACGCCCGGTATTTTATTATCATTAATGAATACATATTGCATTTCATTTCCATGGGTATTTGATTTAATTTCTCTTTGTAATATTTATCTGGGGCCAAACCGAAATATTTGAAAATATAGAAAATATTTTCTATGGTTTCAAAATCGATATCTATATTTTTGTTTAAACCGGGAATTTAATTCCTACATTAATATAATTTTCTGTATTTTATTTTAAACCAGAAAATACCAGTTTTGTTTTAAAACTGCGCCGTTACCGCATTTTGGTGTGGGAGCACGTGAGCTCACCACATGGAATCATCTCCCGTTTACTTGGAGCCTACCCAATTGTGTATCAGTTTATATATATGTATAACAGTACTCTCATATCTCTCTCACAAACTCTCTGCATCTCTCAATTCTCTCCCAAATTCTCTCTATCACTCTCTTGCTCTCAAGATCACACACACACATACAGATTATATACCATATACATATACACATACACACATTCATAGTTATATATATATTGATATATCAATATCAAGAACGGAGGAGTAGAGTTGGACGACGGAATTCGACGACGGAAACTCTCGGTCTCAAATTCTCTGTGTAATTAACCTCTGTGAGTAATTTAAACTCACTCGCCATGTTTATATGTGTATATTTCAGTGTATATATGTGTGTATATGTGTATATATATCAATACACCATTGAAGCTTGAGAATTGGAGTTTTAGAAATCGTAACCAAAATTGATTCTGTAAATTGGGAATGGAAGATATTGATCCCGATAAGCTGTGGTTCGAATCCTACGCAGTAATTTACCCGTATCGCGACGAACCGTTGATTTTAAGTTTTGACACCCTCACTTTAATCGCGAATAACTAGTGATAAAATTCGTATTAGTTAAAATTGATCGCGTATTCTTAATCTACGCGGAAAACCGAGGAGAACCATATATCACTTGTCTTGGTACGAACAGAATCTGAAACTGGGTAATTTCAGTCCAGAAATTGAAAATAGGGGAGAAAACGAAGAAGACGACGTTCTGCAAGAACTCGCGCGCGCGACCCGCTCGCGCGAGGTTCGCTCGCGCGGACCTTTCCCCCCCCTCGCGCGCGCGATCCGCTCGCGCGACCTGTTCTGCCCTTTCGCGCGCGCGATCCGCTCGCGCGATCTGCCCTCCCCCTCGCTCGCGCGATCCGCTCGCGCGAGGTGGCAGTTTGTGTGATTTTTGGTAAGGGACTGTTTGGAAAATGTTTTGGGAAATTTCAAGGACTGTTTAACAAATACACTGTTTTAAAGGCTCACTGTTAGACTTTGGACTTGTAAGAATGTTTAAGACCGAAATTTATGCTCGTACGATTATTCCGGCTTTGTGATTTATTAAGGGTGTTATTTATGAAACATTGACATACATATTAGGGTTGAGGTTGTGTCAACATGCATGTGTGCGAGAAAGCGTGAAAAGAGTAAAGAGTAGCGGTCTGGTGTGCGACCTCAATATCGATCGGATAGTATTCCTGGTATTGGAGGCGACAGTGTCGTGTACGACTTAGATATCGATCGGATAGTATTCCTGGTATCTAAGGCGCGCGTTTCGGATATTGATCGGATAGTATTCCTGATATCCGAAGCGATGGTGGTAGTGTTGTGTACGGCTTAGATATCGATCGGATATTATTCCTGGTATCTAAGGCGCTTGTTTCGGATATTGATCGGATATTATTCCTGGTATCCGAAATGATGGTATTGAGTGTGGCTTAGATATCGATCGGATATTATTCCTGGTATCTGAAGCGATAGTTTGGTGTGCTGTTTTGGATATCGATCGGATAGTATTCCTGGTATCTGAGATAATGGTTTGGTTGTGTTGAGTTTTGTTGAGAGAAAAGAGTCAGAAAGATGAGATATTACATTGCTCATGCATGGTCGCTTATTTATTGCTTTCTTTATTTTCCCCCGTGGCTTATGTTGGAATTGGAACCTTGAATTTATTGCTTTTAAAAGTTAAATTGCACCGTTGTTTATATGCTCATATGTACATTGCGAGCACTTGTTTATTTTGCTCACCAGCTTTCATAAGCTGACGGCGTTGATGCGTCCTGGACTGTATGTCCAGATTTTCAGGGTCAGGAGCAGCCAGGGTATTTTGACTATGCTACTTAGAGTCAGGAGCCTTTCCAGGAGGCTGCTTTATATTTCCTATGTCTTTTAATTTGGGTTCTGTAATAAACTAGTTTAGACTTTTGAATAAGGCGTTTTGTGCCTAAGACTATAACTGCTGTAATAGTTTAGTAAGTTTTTATTTCGGAGCTTATGTTCTGTTAGTATCCTTTGCTTTAGAAATGTTGTTAAGGTAATTGTTTGCAGGGACAATTGGTCATACTCACTTGTCACGACCTACGAGTCCATAAAGGAAATTAAATGCTTTCCTGTATTATGCTACGTCGGGGCGTGACAGGCTTTTTGGTATCAGAGCCAGGTTATGGCTCGACCAATTGTCCAGACACATAGGATCTGCCGTTAAGATAGAATTGAGATAAGATAGTTCGACTTTATTCCGTGTCTAGTCGCTTTCTATCGTTTAGAATTTTCTTTCTTCTCGAGAGGTTGACCGAATTCTGTTGATTGATGGATAGGTACCGTTCTCTCGATCAGATGGCTGGAAGAAATCTCAGGAATCGTCCCGCTATTGAAGATGCACCACCGGTAATAGATCCAACCGGGAGGTTCGAAGCTTTTGTAAGGAGGTTGGAGAGGGTTAGTGATCAGAACGCAAGGAACAATAATCAGAATGGGAATTACAACGGGAATGGGAGGCAAGCCCACCAGACTGGAGACAAGCTTCTCAAGGAATTTCGCGCTCTGCGACCTGAGTATTTTGTTGGAACTGATGAACCCTGGCAAGCGGAACAGTGGCTACGTCAGATGGAGCGTATCTTTGAGACCATAGAGTGCACTGATCTGGAGAAGAAGCGTCTGGCTATCTTTCAGCTGTCTTATGCAGCAGCTGATTGGTGGGATGCAGAAAAAGCGACCATAGGGGAAGAAGATGCAAGGAGAATGCCATGGGTGGTGTTCAAGGAAAGGTTTCTTGAGAAGTATTTCCCCGAAGAAGAGAAGGACAAGAGAGAGAAAGAGTTTATGGAGTTGACTCAAGGGAATCTGACTGTCTGAGAGTACACTACTCGATTTGAGCGTCTGTCTCGCTTTGCTCCACATATGGTGGACACACCCCAGAGGAAAATCAAGAAGTATCATCGAGGTCTCAACCTGTCTCTCAGACATTTGACTATGGGGCATCTGGGCCAGTCATTTGAAGCTCTGGTGAGATTGGCTACGGGGTTAGAGAATGATGGTTGTCAGAACTCGAAGCCGTTTGGAAATCGACCTCCGCAGAAGGGATATTCAGGACAAAAACCTGGGTACCCTCAAGGACAGAAAAGGACCTGGGATGGAGGGAAGAAACCTCAACAGACACAAGCAGTTCAGCAGTATCAGCCTCTAGCAATAGAAGGGGCCAAAAACAACAACTGCTTCAATTGTGGTAATCCCGGTCACCGAGCTAAGAATTGCAGACAGACTAGGCGTGCTGATCGTCCGGGAATTGTGTGCTATAATTGTGGCATGCCAGGTCACATAAGTCCGGAATGCAAGGCTCCTAGGAAAGGCAACTATGGTCAGCAAGGACAGGCCCGCCTGAATGCTGTTATTCCCGAGGCTGCTGGTTATGAAGAAACAGGATATGGAGGAGGTGCTTATGAGGAAGGATTGCCTGAGCAACGAGCAGTGGAAGGTACTCTAACCTTGTTTAACTCTCATGTTAAAGTTTTATTTGACACGGGTGCTACACATTCCTTTATATCTGTTAAGATCGTTCAGAAGTTGGGTATCGTACCGCATCGTTTAGAGGAAGCTTTGAGTGCTGTCTCACCCTTAGGGACCACAGTCAAGTTATTACATGTGTGTAAGGATTGTCCTCTACGGTTAGGAGACCGCGAACTTTTGGCAAGATTGGTGGTTCTGTCGATGAAGGAGTTCGATATAATCCTGGGAATGGATTGGCTCGAGAAGAATCATGCGAAGTTGGATTGTGCAAAGAAGAAGATCACATTTGCGGACAAGGGGAATCGACTCTTCGATTTCCAATGTAACCCTTCAGGTGATATGTTCCTCACTAGATGCCTAGCAAACATTGAGGTTGTCAGTGCAGAGGTGACAGTATCATCAATACCGGTAATCAAAGAGTTCGAGGAAGTATTCCGAGATATTTCAGGATTACCGCCGGAAAGGGACATAGAATTCTGTGTGGAATTGGTGCCAGGTACTCGACCTATAACCAAGGTTCCCTACAGGATGGCCCCTACAGAGCTGTTGGAGCTGAAGGAACAAGTTCAAGAACTTGAGAAGTTGGGTTTTGTTCGTCCAAGTACTTCACCCTGGGGAGCACCAGTGTTGTTTGTGAAGAAGAAGGATGGGTCAATGCGGTTGTGTATTGACTACCGAGAACTGAATAAGGTTACTATCAAGAATAAGTATCCTTTACCTCGGATAGACGATCTGTTTGATCAGTTGCAAGGAGCCATGACCTTTTCTAAGATTGATCTACGGTCAGGGTATCACCAGTTGAGGGTGCGGAAGGAAGACATACCTAAGACTGCTTTCAGGACGAGATACGGACACTACGAGTTCTTAGTGATGCCGTTAGGGATGACGAATGCTCCAGCTGTGTTTATGGACTTGATGAACAGAGTATTCAAGCCATACTTAGATCAGTTCGTTATTGTCTTTATTGATGATATTTTGATCTATTCCAAGTCAGAGGAAGAGCATGAACAACACCTGAGGATCGCGTTGCAGACTCTCAAGGATCACCGCCTGTATGCTAAATTCAGCAAGTGTGAATTCTGGCTTCAGGAAGTTAAGTTTCTCGGACATGTGATCTCTCAACAAGGAATCGCGGTTGACTCATCAAAGACCGATGCAGTGGCAAATTGGACTCGGCCGACCAATGCTACAGAAGTCAGAAGTTTTCTGGGACTAGCTGGGTATTATCGGAGATTTGTAGAAGGTTTCTCAAAGATAGCAGCCCCGTTAACTGGTTTGACTAAGAAAGATTTGAAGTTTGAATGGACTGATAAGCATGAACGCGCTTTTCTGGAATTGAAAGAGAGATTGACAACAGCGCCAGTGCTTGCGATACCAAGGGATGGTGAGAAGTTCACTATTTTTAGTGACGCCTCGTATCAAGGATTGGGATGTGTCCTTATGCAAGACGGAAAGGTTATCGCCTATGGTTCACGACAGTTGAAGCCGAATGAATTGAATTACCCAACTCATGATTTAGAACTGGCAGCAGTAGTGTTTGCGCTCAAGACCTGGAGACATTACCTCTACGGGGAGAAATTTGATTTGTTCTCAGACCACAAAAGCCTTAAGTATTTGTTTACTCAGAAGGAGTTGAACATGAGGCAACGTCGGTGGATGGAACTGATCAAGGACTATGACTTCACATTAGAGTACCACCCCGGTAAGGCTAACGTAGTCGCTGACGCCCTAAGCCGGAAACCTCGAGGAATGATTGCTTCATTGATGTTGAGGGAATGGAAAGCTTTAGAGACAATCGCAGAATTTGATATGCAGATTTCTGAAGGAAGTGACGGACATCACTTTGGATGCCTCGTAGTACAACCAACACTTGTGAGTCGAATTATCGAAGCCCAGAAGGGAGATGAAAAGTTTCAAGTATGGTTCGCAAAGATGTTAGAGAAGGACCCGACAGAATGGAAGGTTGGGACCGATGAAGGATACCGATGTCGAGACAGATTGTGTGTGCCAGATTCAGGAGATTTGAGAAAAGATATTCTCGAAGAAGCACATAAATCGAGACTGACAGTACACCCAGGAGGAACAAAGATGTATAAGGATTTGAAGAGAAACTTCTGGTGGGAAGGGATGAAGCGAGAAGTAGCCGAGTTTGTGTCTAAATGTTTGACTTGTCAATAAGTGAAAGCCGAACATCAGAGACCCTCGGGATTGTTGCAACCCTTACCTGTTCCAGGATGGAAGTGGGAGCACATAACTATGGATTTCGTGGTTGGATTACCCCGGTCACAACAGAATCATGACGCGATTTGGGTAATTGTGGATCGTTTGACGAAGTCTGCACACTTTATCGCGTACAATATGACTTACCCAGTAGAACGGATGAGTCGAATGTATCTTCAACAAGTGGTGCGACTGCACGGTGCACCTGTGACAATTGTATCAGACCGAGATGCACGCTTTACCTCGGGATTTTGGGAAAGTTTGCAGAAGGCTATGGGAACTTCGCTCAAGATGAGTACTGCATTCCATCCTCAGACCGATGGGCAGACCGAGCGTGTTAATCAGATTATGGAAGATATGCTGAGAGCTTGTGCAATTGACTTTGAAGAGTCTTGGGAGACACACTTACCTTTGGTTGAATTTGCATATAACAACAGTTATCACTCGAGTATTGGAATGGCGCCGTTCAAAGCTTTGTACGGACGGCCATGTCGATCTCCATTGTGTTGGGCTGAAGTGGGAGACAGAGAACTTTTGGGACCAGATTTGGTGAGAGAGACCAATGAGAAGATTTCACTGGTCAAGGAAAGGATGACAACTGCACAGAGTAGACACAAGAGTTATGCGGATCGACGACGAAAGGACTTGGAGTTCAGTGTTGGAGATCACGTACTCCTTAAGGTTTCACCTGTTCGTGGAATAGTACGTTTTGGTCAGAAGAGAGGGAAGTTGGCACCTCGTTTCATCGGGCCATTTGAGATATTGGAGCGTGTTGGGAAAGTGGCTTATCGGCTCGCGTTGCCACCAAAGATGTCTGGTGTTCATAATGTGTTCCATGTCAGTATGTTAAGGAAATACATACGGGATCCTTCACATGTGGTTAATTTCGATGATATTGAGACGAGTCAGAATGTTGTCTACAAGGATAGACCTGTGAGGATTCTTGACCAGAGTATCAAGAGGCTGAGAAGAAGAGACGTTCCTTTGGTTAAGGTTCAGTGGAGGCATCATGACGAAGGAGAAGCGTCGTGGGAGTTAGAGTCAGACATGAGGACTAGATACCCCGAGTTGTTTCAGGATTAGTTAGCTCAGATTTCGGGGCGAAATCTCTGTTAAGGTGGGTAGGGTGTAACGCCCTGTATTTTATTATCATTAATGAATACATATTGCATTTCATTTCCATGGGTATTTGATTTAATTTCTCTTTGTAATATTTATCTGGGGCCAAACCGAAATATTTGAAAATATAGAAAATATTTTCTATGGTTTCAAAATCGATATCTATATTTTTGTTTAAACCGGGAATTTAATTCCTACATTAATATAATTTTCTGTATTTTATTTTAAACCAGAAAATACCAGTTTTGTTTTAAAACTGCGCCGTTACCGCATTTTGGTGTGGGAGCACGTGAGCTCACCACATGGAATCATCTCCCGTTTACTTGGAGCCTACCCAATTGTGTATCAGTTTATATATATATGTATAACAGTACTCTCATATCTCTCTCACAAACTCTCTGCATCTCTCAATTCTCTCCCAAATTCTCTCTATCACTCTCTTGCTCTCAAGATCACACACACACATACAGATTATATACCATATACATATACACATACACACATTCATAGTTATATATATATTGATATATCAATATCAAGAACGGAGGAGTAGAGTTGGACGACGGAATTCGACGACGGAAACTCTCGGTCTCAAATTCTCTGTGTAATTAACCTCTGTGAGTAATTTAAACTCACTCGCCATGTTTATATGTGTATATTTCAGTGTATATATGTGTGTATATGTGTATATATATCAATACACCATTGAAGCTTGAGAATTGGAGTTTTAGAAATCGTAACCAAAATTGATTCTGTAAATTGGGAATGGAAGATATTGATCCCGATAAGCTGTGGTTCGAATCCTACGCAGTAATTTACCCGTATCGCGACGAACCGTTGATTTTAAGTTTTGACACCCTCACTTTAATCGCGAATAACTAGTGATAAAATCCGTATTAGTTAAAATTGATCGCGTATTCTTAATCTACGCGGAAAACCGAGGAGAACCATATATCACTTGTCTTGGTACGAACAGAATCTGAAATTGGGTAATTTCAGTCCAGAAATTGAAAACAGGGGAGAAAACGAAGAAGACGACGTTCTGCAAGAACTCGCGCGCGCGACCCGCTCGCGCGAGGTTCGCTCGCGCGGCCCGCTCGCGCGGACCTTTCCCCCCCCTCGCGCGCGCGATCCGCTTGCGCGACCTGTTCTGCCCTTTCGCGCGCGCGATCCGCTCGCGCGAGGTGGCAGTTTTGGCAGTTTGTGTGATTTTTGGTAAGGGACTGTTTGGAAAATGTTTTGGGAAATTTCAAGGACTGTTTAACAAATACACTGTTTTAAAGGCTCACTGTTAGACTTTGGACTTGTAAGAATGTTTAAGACCGAAATTTATGCTCGTACGATTATTCCGGCTTTGTGATTTATTAAGGGTGTTATTTATGAAACATTGACATACATATTAGGGTTGAGGTTGTGTCAACATGCATGTGTGCGAGAAAGCGTGAAAAGAGTAAAGAGTAGCGGTCTGGTGTGCGACCTCAATATCGATCGGATAGTATTCCTGGTATTGGAGGCGACAGTGTCGTGTACGACTTAGATATCGATCGGATAGTATTCCTGGTATCTAAGGCGCGCGTTTCGGATATTGATCGGATAGTATTCCTGATATCCGAAGCGATGGTGGTAGTGTTGTGTACGGCTTAGATATCGATCGGATATTATTCCTGGTATCTAAGGCGCTTGTTTCGGATATTGATCGGATATTATTCCTGGTATCCGAAATGATGGTATTGAGTGTGGCTTAGATATCGATCGGATATTATTCCTGGTATCTGAAGCGATAGTTTGGTGTGCTGTTTTGGATATCGATCGGATAGTATTCCTGGTATCTGAGATAATGGTTTGGTTGTGTTGAGTTTTGTTGAGAGAAAAGAGTCAGAAAGATGAGATATTACATTGCTCATGCATGGTCGCTTATTTATTGCTTTCTTTATTTTCCCCCGTGGCTTATGTTGGAATTGGAACCTTGAATTTATTGCTTTTAAAAGTTAAATTGCACCGTTGTTTATATGCTCATATGTACATTGCGAGCACTTGTTTATTTTGCTCACCAGCTTTCATAAGCTGACGGCGTTGATGCGTCCTGGACTGTATGTCCAGATTTTCAGGGTCAGGAGCAGCCAGGGTATTTTGACTATGCTACTTAGAGTCAGGAGACTTTCCAGGAGGCTGCTTTATATTTCCTATGTCTTTTAATTTGGGTTCTGTAATAAACTAGTTTAGACTTTTGAATAAGGCGTTTTGTGCCTAAGACTATGACTGCTGTAATAGTTTAGTAAGTTTTTATTTCGGAGCTTATGTTCTGTTAGTATCCTTTGCTTTAGAAATGTTGTTAAGGTAATTGTTTGCAGGGACAATTGATCATACTCACTTGTCACGACCTACGAGTCCATAAAGGAAATTAAATGCTTTCCTGTATTATGCTACGTCGGGGCGTGACAGCTTTAATAACATAGAACCAATTAAAATGGCAGACATTGGAAATAATAACGACAACAACCAAAATAACAACGGAGCTAATATGAATAATCCTAATATACCACCACCTCCTCCACTTAAAGATTACTTTATTCCGACAACTTACACACCACAAACATGTATTGAATTACCGGAGGCGACGACATCTCACTTTGAGATTAAGTCGTCTACCATCTCGCTGCTTCCATCTTTCCATGGCCGTTTAAATGAAGATCCATATAAACACTTAGGAGATTTTCAAGATATATGTTCTACTTTGAAAATTCAAAATCTTACTGATGATGAATTAAAAATGCGGCTCTTTCCATTCTCATTAAAGGACAAAGCTAAATATTGGCTCCAATCGTTGGAGCCAAACACAATTAGAACATGGGAAGACTTACACACCGCATTTTTACAAAAGTTTTTCCCGATTATGCGTACAAACCAGATAAGAAAATCAATAACCAATTTTGTAATGCAAGATGGGGAATCACTTTACGACACGTGGGAAAAATTTAAAGAATTACTACGCTCGTGTCCACATCATCAGGTTCCTAAGTGGCAACTTGTTCAGGTCTTTTATGAGGGGCTTATTCCCTCTGTTAGGAACACCGTCGATGCCGTTTGTGCGGGAACCTTCCTACACAAAAGCGCCGACGAGGCCTGGAAAATGTTTGAAACGTTAAGCGAGAATTCGATGCACCAAACGGTGTCTGTCCATTCGGAAGGATATCTTAATCAACCTAAGAGGGATGTAAAATTCGAGTCAATTCAATCAATTGAAATAAAAGAACTATCTAACAAACTTGACCGACTTTTAACAATGAACCAAACGACAGCCCCACCCGCTCGTGAAATTTGTGCATTATGTTCTGATACTTCACATTCGATACTTGCATGTCCATCGGCGAGTCAATTTCCGGAATTCGTGGAGCAACACATTAATTCTATTCAACAATACCCACGAACTAATTATAATGCAACTACTAATAATCCGGATGCGCCATGGAGAAACCATCCTAACTTCTCGTGGAAAAATAATAATAATAATCCTAATGAGGCGACTAATTTTCCTAATGCATATCGACCTCAGTCTCAACCTAATCAATACCAACAACCGCATCCTAATCCGAATCCTTCAAGGGGTAACATTTTTGAGGAAAAGGTGTTGGCATCCCTTAATAAAATTGAAACGCAAGTACAGGCACAAGCACAAATAGTGCACTCTCATACACAATCCATTGCGAAGCTTGAATCCCAAATGGGACAACTAGCTACTGTAGTGAGTCGTAGAAACGAGGGGACGTTGCCTAGTCAAACAATTCAAAACCCTAAGGGACAATATGAGGTTAAGGGGTCGAATGAGCAAGTAAACGCTGTCTCAACTAGGTTGACTACACGAGAAGAAGAGGTAATAGAAATTCCGAATGAGAGTGTGAAAGATATGAATATCAACTCTAATAAAGAGAGGGGTGAGGACGTGAATCAAAATAGAAAAGACAATGAACCGGTCCCAACAAATTATATTCCAAAGTTACCATATCCACCTAATGTTGAGGAGCCGTCTAATCTTACAACTAAAAAGTCTAAGGTTGAGGATATACTCGAGGTGTTTAAACAAGTCAAAATAAATATTCCTTTCCTCGATGCTATAAAACAAATTCCCGCTTATGCTAAATGTTTAAAAGACCTTTGTACTCAAAAGCGCAAAATACGGAGTCATACTCCTAAAAAGGTCTTTCTCACGGAAAAAGTAAGCTCTATATTCCAACACGCTCCTCCAAAATATAAAGATCCAGGTACGCCTACGATTTCATGTGTCATAGGTGACACTATCATTCATCGGGCTCTCCTTGACTTAGGAGCGAGTGTTAACCTTTTACCCTATCATGTCTATAAACAATTAGGTCTAGGTGAACTTAAACCTACGGCCGCTACTATTCAATTAGCGGATCGTTCTGTCAAAATACCTAGAGGAATCGTCGAAGACGTGCTAGTAAAAGTTGATCAATGTTTCTATCCTGTAGATTTTATGGTCCTTGACACCGAACCGGTGCTAGATGCTAGGAAACACACTCCTGTCATTCTTGGTCGTCCATTCTTAGCAACTGCTAACGCACGTGTTAACTGTCGGACGGGGGTAATGAAAGTGTCGTTCGGGAATATAAAATTAAAATTAAATGTTTTTAATGCTGTTGATCAACCTCCTAAAGACGATGATTATCTAGGTGTGGAGGGTAGTGAGGTTAAACGGAATATTGAGCCTAAGAACGTAATAAATATAAGTGCGGGGAATAATATAGCGGACGATGATGAGTGGATGGATCCTAATCCCGTGGACCCTAATGCTGAATTTACTCGAAAAGTAAGAAATCGATTCGAACATAATGACAAACCGTCAATCGATTTAATTCAAAGCGATGTTATTTCTGCTTACCATCGAGCTCTACCTGACATCCTTAGGGGCACACAGTCCGATTTACGGCCTCCATAAATTCTTGAGCTAGAACGGTCTAGCTAAAGACGTAAAAGTTAGCGCTTCTTGGGAGGCAACCCAAGCTTTATTTCATTCGTTTTTCTTATTTTTGGTCGTTTTTGGGTCTGTTTGTGTCTGTTTTGGACATGCTGGACAGGGTTGGGGGTTGGAATTAATTTATTTTAATAGTGTATACATAATTTTAACAAAAAAAAAAAAAAAAATGGAAAATACCATTCTCGCGCGCGCGGCCCGCTCGCGCGAGACGTCGCTCGCGCGGCCCGCTGGTGCGAGTTTGCCCCTTGACGTTTTTCTTTACTTTTCTTTATTATGAGCCCTCAGGTTCTCCTCGCGCCTGGAATCGCGGGCGCGAGGTACCTCGCTCGCGCGGAGAAGGATTAAAAATAAAAAAAATAAAAAAAAATCCTGGGAATTCGCGCGCGCGACGGCCGCTCGCGCGGACCGCTCGCGCGATTCCCCCATTTTCCTGTTTTTCTCTTTTGTTTTTTATATCTTTCTCCCTGCCTATTTTATTTGTGTTTCTTTTCTGTTTTTGTTTATTTGTTTCAGTTTAGTTCGAGTTGGTCGTTGTTTTCCTTATTACATTTATAGTTTTTCGTTTTATTTCTTTTCCTTTTGTTAGTTTAGTTTAGTTTAACTTAGTTTTTAGATTTATATGTTCTATTTTGGTTTCATTTACTTTTCATATTGTTTTGTTAGTTTCTTTTCGTTTACCGAGTATTCACAGGTAACATTGAATTTTATTGCCATATTCCTTTGTGTTCACCTGTTCTATGCTTGTCAAGATCGAGGTACTATCGTTCCTTCCTTATGTACTCTCCTTTCTTTCGTTTTATTGTTTCATTGGGGACAATGAAAGGTTTAGGTTTGGGGGTATGCACACACATGCACATTAGCACACACATGCACATTATTATATGCTAAAATTTTAAAATTTTTCAAAAAGTGTGTTTAAATAAACGATAGTACTAACATTTTTGCAATAGCAATTTGATACTTCTTGTTCAATAACTTTGAATTGTTATAGAATGGTAAACATGAGAATATGTGGTTAAATATTTACTAAAGTCATGATGTAACATTTTAAGTTATGTATTGTTTGAATCGTAGTTTTATATCATAGATTTGCACATAAATTTATGCACTGCACGTAGTCGCTTGAATACATGTTGGTTGTGAACTATAATATAATTCGGATTTCTAGATAACACATGGTGGAGACTAAACCCAGTAAGCTTTTGAGCCTATCTTTTCTTTTTAGAGGGTTATGAATACATTTTGTGTTTGTCGAATTTCATTGAAATAGCGCATCTACTTGTTGTTTAGTCTCATTATTCTTGTTTTGGTTGATAGTCAAGTTAAAATAGTTACTACCATGCTAAATAATCTTCCGTCGTAAATATTGAAGAACCATATCACCCTAGGAAGTGATTTTAGGCCCTTCTTTGTTTACTGCCGGCCGATAAAAGATAAAATTTCCTTAGTTCCCCCTTTTGAGCCATTAAAATGCCATTTCTTTCTTAAATTACCATTATCCTTGTTTTTGCTCCAATTTGGCCAACTTGGAGTTCACTTCTGAAAGATTGATCACCTTTTAGTGGTGTTAAGGCGATGTGTGATTGAGAAGAAGAAGAAAATAAGATGATGTTTGGGGTGGTTGCCTTGTTATTTATTGAATATTCGTTTCAAAAGCAACGAGGAGGAAAAGAATAAAGAAAAAATAAAGAAGAGGAAGGTTGAAAAAAAATGATGAAAGAAAAGAAGAAAAAAAAGAATGAAAAGGAATGAAGAGAAAGAAAAGATGAAAGTTTGTAGAAGAAGAATGAAAGAAAATCGAACATGCTTTACAATGCCATTCTGAAACTACCTGATATATCTGTCCTATACTTTTTCATTATCTGAGCCACATTACAACCTTTAAAAAGTCCTATTTAATCCTAGGAAAACATGGTTTTGATATGTAAATGATGGGAGGGGATTAAAACATGGTAATGAGTAATTTTTCTTGATTGTTGGCATCTTATCCATGAGACAACAGTTCTTTTGTGTCATGCGTCTTTTTCGAGTCATATGTGAGTATTCTCATTTTGAAAATATATTTCCTTTGCTCACGTATACTAGAGAAATTACACATGTTTCTGAGTGTTTCATTTTAGAGTGTAATTGACATTGTGAGATTCGTAGTCAAGACATAGTTAGATGGTCATCCGAGTTATATTCCAAGTTTATGACAAGCGCGTGTTCACTTGACTACCTCATCACACACGTGCAATTTTATGAGAAATTCTATTGATTTATACGATTCATGTGCTTGAGATTGTTTTTCATGATGTAGGTAGACATTTGATTCTGTTTCTTTATGTTCGTTATTCTATTTCAAATCTTTGTTATATAATAAGGAGTATTGAATAGTATGTTTTTTCGTTTTTAATAAAACTTTTTAAATTTTAAGTTAATAAATATGGTTGTGGGAGACTTGTTGACGAGAACCCTCACGAGACTTCACTCGTCCGACTAGGGACACCTAGGGGTTTAAAAGGCTTGTTGCATACGCTAAATGCAATCGTGATCCATACGAAAATGGAATAGATTTTTATTATTAGTTTTTATTTTAGTTTTGCTCGAGGACTAGCAAAATGTAGGTTTGGGGGTGTGATCGGGAGAGAACTAATCCTAATTATATGCCTTTAACGCGCATTTGTTAGTACATTTTATCCTGTTTTTGTATATTTTTACTCTGTTTTCTAGTTTCTGACAGGTTTTGGAAGAAATCAACTAAACAGGGTGAAAAAGCATAGTTGAAGAAGCTGAAAAATCCAAGTCGCGCGCGCGACCCGCGCTCGCGAAATCCAGAAATCGCTCGCGCGAGAACCCCAGAATCGCTCGCGCGATCCGTGCGCGCGAAGGTCCAAACGTCGCGCTCGCGCGACCCGCTCGCGCGATATGTGGAAAAATCATAGTTGCGTATTTCAGTGTACTGAAGACTCCTGTGCAAACGAAACTGCAGAATGACGTCCAGATTGGAAACTACATCAGTTTCAGTCCGTTTCGAGTTGTAAAGGCTTCCAAAACTTGTTGTAAATCTATCTATACATTATTTTACTTCAATTAGAGGGTTGGCAATTATTATACGCACAATATACAACCATACTTCCAGCCATTGAAGAGAGGAAAGCAAGGAGAAGAAGAAGAAGACCAAGGGTTTCCATGGTCTCCTCCATCAACCTCTTGCTATCTACTACTTCCATGGACGGCTAGATCATAGATCTAGGGTTTCAATGAAGCCCTAGATGAGTAATAGGGTTTTATTTATGCTTTTATTTTAGTTTTATTATGTATGGATGACAGTCACATGTTTAGAGGGTTTTTATAAATAAATCGTACTTCTATTGATTAAATCATTGCTTTCAGAATTTATTCTTGTCTTAGATCTATTTTGACTGTGATGTGCTCAACGATCTATTCTTGCTGTGCTTGTTTAGGTTGTTTACATGTGATGGTGCTTTATTGATTCGTGCTATCAAGTATCCGAATAGTCCATGCCTAGGTTAGACGGATTAGATCACAACCCTAGTTTAGTGTGAGATAATTCGTGCTATCCGCAGATGGATTATGTTGGTGCTTGAACCATGATTATCTTCTTGTCGGAGGAATTGGGCTTGTAGCTACAATTCCCCATTATCATCCAACTTAGTAAGCTAAAGTAATTCATAAATATTCCTATTATGAAGATAGTGGTGGATTTGCAATCCTAGGTTCCCTTAAACATTATTTAAAACACTGTTAATTGCTTTCATAGTTTAGATTCACTTTTATTGTTATTAGTTTAAATAAAAACCAAATCAAATCCGTTTTTCTTAATTAAGTAGACTTAGGTTTTAAAATTAAAAGTTGTAGTAATCAATCTCTGTGGGTTCGACCTTTACTTTCACACTACAAATCTTTAGAAAAGTAAAGTATACTTTTTACATCTTGATTCTGACAACATCAATGGCAGAGATGGTGGAATCGGGGGAAGTCAGATGACTCCGTGGGCACCCGAAGAAATCCTCGTCGCTGACAAAGATGATCCTCATCTTTTTTATTATGTCCCTGCGAGGACGGGAACTCTAAACTCTCTTTTCTTTAATGGATTTACTTTGGTGAATTGATAGTATTCATGCATGGTGGCCTGTGTGCCAATTTTGAATTTTGTTAATATTCATGCTTGATTACTGACTTAGCTTTAGACTTTATTCCCCTTGCTTGCCCAAAAATGTGATTATTTTTTATTTCTTTATTGATGAATGGTGCAAAAGAAATGGTGTTTGGATGATGATTGGTGAAATTCTGTTCAAATTTTCATGCAGGTTTGGGCTGATTCAAGTTATAAACTTATCTATGAACATTTTAAAACCTGACCGGCACTCAGAGAGGCTAACCGGCACTCAGTGACTGCCGGCCGGTACTCAGTTTCATTGAGTGCTGGTTTGTGCCATTTTCTTATATAAAGTGCCATTTGCCCATTTCAAACTCATTTGAAACCCTTAAGGCCCCTTTTTCCCCTTCCTCATTCAAACTCTTCTTCTATATTCACTATCCTTCTTCATGGCTCCCATAAGTTCTGACATTCTATACCCGTGGATGGATTCTCTTGCTGGCATCGACCGACTCAACTTTGAGTCTCACAGATTGACAGACCTCTGTGCATTCCATCATATGTCCCTAGACGAGGGCTTACTTCGAGCTGCTATCATATGTTGGGATCCCTCCTTGCATGTCTTCTGGTTCGGCCATGAGGAGATTTGTCCCTCCTTATGCTGATTTGATCATTCCCCAGATACAGGCAGGATACATCCAAGATCTAACGGCTCTTCTTCGTATTTCCCAGGGTGCTGCCAGCTCTTTTGTTCGCGACCGGCGTATTGACTTCAACCACCTTTCTTCTATTTTTGCTCCCATTGGCGATTCGGATGACAGGGGATATCAGATCATTAGACGCAGTGCCCTTTCTTTGGCTATGCTCTCCCATTTCTTATTCCAGTATTCCTCCGACATCCTTATCCCTATTATTTGTGGTCTTCGAGAGATGCAGAGTGCTATCATGCTTGTTCTAGGAGAAACCTTACTGGGTTTGGATCATGCACAGAGCACCGGATCGATGTTGCTTTCAAGGTCACCTCACGTTTTGTAGATTTGGCTTCTTGGGCGTTTAGGCCTCTTTGCTCACCCTCCCCTTGGGAGGCTGTTCCCCTATGATCGCCTGGATGTTCATTACCCTCCTCATACTGTTCATGGCTGGCTTGCTTGGCTTTGGAGTCTGTGTTATGAGGATATCTGCTGGGTCTGCCCTTGATGGACTTACTGCTCTGTTACTGTGCGGCTTCCCGGACGCTCGGGGGTTTGGCTACCTGGTCTGCATGCCACCACTTTTTACATCCCCGAACGGGTGGTTTGCCAGTTCGGTTTGCTTTCGGATGTCCCGGACACTATTACTGTAGATTTTTCGAGGAGCTCCGCTCTATGCCCTTCTACCATGAGATTATTTACCGAGGCTTGGCATGACAGAGTGTCGACTCCTTTTCGGAGGATCCCTGCTTCTATTGTTCAGACCGCTGAGTACCTTCTTGAGATTCAAATTTTGATTGAAAAATAGCTCCTAGACAAATAAAAGGGAAAACAAGATTCTAAAACTTTTGACAAATCCTGCTTGACTTTTACTGCACTTTTATTTCGTGATGTATTTTCAATTTTCAAAAAGACTTTTTCTTGTATTTTTAAAATGTTCTAATCATGTTAAATCAAGGTTGACACTCTTCCAGTCTCTTTTAGGTTATGAACAATTCTCCTCTTAATGTCTCTTTTGGAATTCATTACCTTGTCATGAGTCTTGCTTGGTTTTAATCCTTCTGTTTCATTTCTCATTTGTTTTTGCATAATACCTATTTCGATAGCCAGTAGATCCAGAGATGGGTTTAGACTTTCTCTGGGTTCATCGGATAGCAAACGAAGTTTGCCCCTGGTTTCAGGGCTTAGATGTGGTCCCGGGCAAACGCAAGTTTGCCCCTAGTTTGGCATGGTGAAACTCAAGAAGTTAATTTCATCAAGAATTTGGGCTTTATTTGGACTGAGGGCCTTGTGAGCCCGCTTACTTATCCCCGAATGGGTATCAGGTCTGTAGTAGTTCAGCCGAGACTAGAAGGAAAGTACTTTTTAGGTAGTTTTGTGACAGAACCAAGTAGGTTGCCTACGTATCCCCTTACGGGAATCAAGTCAAGCGTAGTTCATCAACTCTGGAGGTTTTGAAATGATAAGATTTTAAGCGAAATATTTCTTGAGGCGATCGAGATTGATTGGTTGTTTAAACTCAACTCCATCTAGGTCCATAAGATAGGCATCCCCTCTGGAGAGAAGCGTCTTAATGATGTATGGTCCAACCCAGTTGGGTTTGAATTTTCCTCGGGGGTCATAAACAGGCGCTTTAAGTTCTTTGAGGACCAGGTCGCCCTCAGCAAGCTTCCTTGGGCGAACCCTCTTGTTAAAAGCACGAGCTATCCTTTTCTGATATCCCTGAATGTGATTTACTACAGCCAATCTCTTTTCATTAAATAACATCAATTCCTCATATCTCCCTTGCAGCCACTCAAGTTCGGTTACCTCACATTCTGCCAAAACTCTCAAAGATGGTATTTCGACCTCAACTGGGAGAACGACTTCCATCCCATAGACTAATGAATACGGTGTAGCCCCTGTTTAAGTTCTCACGGAAGTTTGGTATCCCCATGAAGCAAACGGTAACCTCTCGTGCCAATCCCTGTACGCATCTGTCATTTTTCCCAGGATCGCATTCACATTTTTTGTTTGCGGCTTCTACTGCTCCATTTGTCTGTGGTCTGTATAGTGAGGATTGATGGTGGGTAATCCAAAACTTTTCTAAGAGCGGGATAACTTTTCCTTGGAAATGGCTACCATGATTGAAAATGAATTCATTTAGAACCCCATATCTGCAGATTATATTTTTCTCAATAAAACTCACCACATCTTTAGCTTTCAATGTTGCATACGACGCTGCTTCCACCCACTTGGTAAAATAATCTATCACCACAATTATGTACTGGTGTCCATTGGAGGCTTTTGGAATTACTTCACTGATGATGTCAATACCCCATACAGAGAATGGCCAAGGGGTGGTGTGGATATCGCATTTTTCTTACCCACAGCTTTTCTTTTAAAATCTTTTTCGATTTAAAACACAAAACAATGAGTCGCCACTTAATTTTTAAAAGGAAAATTAAGAAACCATTTTTAAAGCAAACTGATCTTTTTAGAAACCAGAGATTAACTAGGTCCGGGGATTATGGAATGAGAGAGGAAGGAGCCCATCGGACTAAAACACCCTCTCTCATCCTATCTTACGATAGGCCTCTACTCAACATCCCTTTAATCAAATTATTAACTTAAATGTGCCCTCAATTAATTACATATGTATAAATATACATTACAAAAGCATGTCTAAAGGGTGTAAGATTGCAAATGATAAAATATCATTCAAAAATCACATAATTCGAGAAGCATGCAATATGATATGCAATAGGGAACAAGAGAACTTACCCGGGATCAAGCAGCGATATTAAACGTGCAATGCATACAAATGAAAGAAAATCCTAGAAAAGAGTCTCTAATCGCACGTATTCACATAAGGCAAGTCCTAATTCTAAGGTGTCGCGCATGAGATCGAAAAATCGACAAAATCAAGGAATTAAAATTAAAGGAAAATTCAAGAAGTCATACCTTAACAGCACTACAAAACAAAGGGTTAGTCCACATGGTATACAAGATATGAAGTTAGAAATAACAACCCTAAATTTCTAGCTTAAATTTATCAAATGTAGTTAAATCTAAAGCGAATAAGTCCTAATTACAAGTATCAAGCCATATGGATGAATATGTACATGAACAAGAATAAATTATGAAATACTCAATGATTTAGATCACTTACACTTTGAGTTCAAGCTTAACTAATCGTTATTGAAACATGGTTTGAACCTTAACTCATGAAAATATCATCTAAGCCATTACTCATAAGATTGATTAAAACTTGCAGAATTCTGAAATTGCTGAGAGCAGATCATGACTTCAAAGAAATAAAAAGCATGGTTCCCGTGGTTTGATCTTGATGAATTTTGGACACAAGATGCCTATGTGTGTCTAGTTTTTAACCCAAAAAACAAACCAAAGTTTCAACGGTTAGATCTCTAGGAATTAAACAAAAAACAGACATCACTCAGTATTCTACAACCCTCTGTCCAGAGTTCTTGCACGATTTTCTAAAAATAGTAAAAAAATCAGAAATGCTTTGTTCTTTTTAGGGTGACTTCCTAACACACTAATCTACTTAGAAAAAATTATTTTGGGTCACAAACACTTTATTAAGGTTCTGAGTTACTTATTTCAAAAGAGTGATGCTGTTCTGAAACTCTGGACAGATTGTAATGACTTCACAAAACTCATGACCAAACCGCTTTAAACATGAAATCTCCTTAAAACAAAAATTACAGTGGTAGAATTTTGAGTTATAGACACTTTCCCGTTGGTTTCACTTAATTCCAACAGTTAGATTTCGAACTAAAAATCTTTGATCAAAACCGGTTTATGAATCCACTGTTTCATTGTCAAGTTCAACTTTTATTTGTTAACCCAACTATTAAATCATGAAGTTGGACTTAAACTAAACCATTTTCTCCTACCATTTGACGGTCATTGGAGACTAAAGACCCTTTTACTTGTAGATTTCAAATGAAGTATGAATAGACTTCATGAAATCTCAAGATAATGAATCTAAACCATGGAGATGGGCTTAGACTCAAACTACTTTCTCCTACCACTTGATGGTCATTGGAGATGAAGATATGACTAATACTCATGAGCCTTCAAGAATCTCAAGAGAGAAGTACAAACAAATATAGCTAATACCCATAGGTTTTCAAGGAATATGGAAGGGGATTCCATGAAACCTTAAGTTAAAGAATCCCAAACCATGGTGGGGGTTTAGATTCATTTACTTGCTCTTATATAAAGGATGATCAACCTTGACTCTCATAGGAGAGCACAAGCTCACATGGAATCAAGGGATCCAACTCATAAGATTCAAGTGAAGTATGGAAGACTTCCAAGAATCTCAAGAGAGAAGTATAAACAAAGAGGAGGAAAAGAAGGAACTAAAAGAAAAGGCAATTAAAGTTTGCAAGTTCCCTAATAAAACTTCTAAAAAGGTTAATCAAAAGACCAAGTAGTTTTAAGATTAGAAGTTCAAAAGAATGAAGAAAAAAAATAACTTGTGATTAGAGGATCACCTCCAAACTATCCTCAAAGCTTCTCTCCTTTGAAGATCCTCCAAGCTTCTCTCTCTAGTTTTCCAAAACTCTCCCTTTTCTCCCTCAAATATGTGATAGTGTAGAGTTAGTTATTTCTTGTGTGTGCTCCCAAGGAAGATCCTCCTTCTGTTATAGATAAAAATACCAAGTATTCTCAGTGAATTCGGAGTAAAAGACAGGTGTAAATATCTCATTTGGTGGTACAATACGTACTTCCTGAAAACAAACAGACTGCTGCAGAAGGCAGCAGTTAAAAGCATTTGCGGTAGTCAGTGGATGCCGCTGTGGCACTCCGTAACAACCGCAACGGCAGTCAATGACTGCCACGCGACATCTAGTGAGAGCCATTTAAAAGTACTGATTGCCATGTCTTAGTCAAAATTGTTTTTCCGTTTTTTTTGTTTTATCCCCATATCTGTATGTATTGTACCACAAAATACGGACTGTTAAAACAAACGGCAGTCAGAAATTGTCGGCGGCACTCAGTAAGTGCCGGTCCGGCATTCTGTGACTGCCGTACGGCACTCATTGAGTGCCGCAAAAAGTGCCGTATGCTGGTTTCTGTTGAACTTCCCCTTTTTAGGTCTTTTTCTTTTCTCCTTTTTCTTCAAAAAACTTATTTTTGGGGATCTTTGCCAAATGTGATGTTTTCACTCCTGAATTCTCCTGAATACCCGGTATTTCTTTTCCTGTGAAAATTTTACCGCGTTTGGAGAACTTTCTGAAGAGTTTGGAACACTTCGAATCTTTCGGTCCTTGTCATCATCGGGTATGGAGGTGACACTCTCCTTAATTCGATGTTTGGTCAAAATTGGGGTGTCTACAGGTGGTCATGCTATAAAGTTAGGAAGGTGGGGTATGCATTAGGTTTGCATGAATTTGACATTTATGGCATTTCCTAACGTACTCACAACAATCTTTATCCAGAGTCATCCAATAGTATCCCTACCGAATTATCTTTTTGGCCAACATGTGTCCATTCATGTGGGGTCCGCAGACTCCTTCATGTACCTCTTCCATCATCTTTCTTGCTTCCTTCCCGTACAGACACTCTAAGTTATAGCCAGCGTAGGCCTTTTTCTACAACTTACCCGCATAGATTACGAATTGAGCCGAAAACCTCTGAATCGCTTTCTTATCCTTCTCCGAAGCTCCCTTAGGATATTCTCATTTCTCAACGAAGTTCCAAACATCTACATACCATGGTATCTCGACCTCTTATCCTTCTTCGATGGCAGCGATTGTTTTATACGAGGGTTGGGTTCTTTCTTCTATGGATAAAGGGATCATGGAGATTCCTACGGGGATTTAGATTATTGAGGCCAAGGCTGCTAAGGAATCGGCTAATTGGTTTTCTTCGTGGCGAGGTAGTAGAATGAAATCTTTTTGATTTGCACTTTCAGGCTTTCCAAGTATTCGTGGTAAGGTCTCAATTTCTCATGCTTTATTTTCCAATCATCCCTCACTTGCGATATTATTAGATTAGAGTCCCCAAAAACATCGATCTTCTCAATTCTTAAGGCCAAGGCTGCTTCTATCCCAATTATACAAGCTTCATACTCTGCCGTGTTGTTGGTTGAATTATACTTAAGCTTAATGGCCAAAGGGGTGGGGCCGCATTAGGTGATATGAGGATGATTCCAACCCCGTACCCTATCTGATTGGCTATCCTATCAAAGTACATCTTCCACATGTTCTCCTTCACCTCCATCACCCCCTCATCAGGAAACTTAAATTCTCCCCTTTTTTCAGATTCTATGGCAAGGTCGGCTAAGTATTTGGCGACGACCCTTCATTTGACAGATTTGGAAGTGACACATCTAATATCGAATTCGGCTAGCATCATGGTCCATCGAGAGATCCTACTAGTTAAGGCGGGTTTTTCAAAGAGATATTTGAGTGGGTCCATTCGGGATATTAAGGTAACAGGGAAGGCTATCATGTAATGCCTAAGGCGATGGGTACACCATACAAAGCCCAACATGCTTTCTCCAACGGCGAATAGTTCAACTCATATCCGATCATCCTATTACTTAGATAGTAGATTGATTTCTCCACATGACCCTCTTCCTTTTCTTGGGCCAGTATGTACCCCATAGAATTCTCGGTTACAGATAGGTATAGCAATAAAGGCTTCCCGGGTTTGGGAGGTGACATGACAGGTGAATTTTGAAGGTAGGTTTTGATCTTTTCGAAGGCTTTCTGGCATTGGCTATCCCATTCAAACTTTTTCCATTTTCTCAACAATTTGAACAACGGATCACAGGTCATGGTGAGTTTGGATATAAAACGGCTGATGAACTGTATTCTTCCTAAAAATTCCCTTAACTCCTTATCATTTTTGGGTGACGACATTTTAGTTATGGCTTGAATTTTGGTCGGATCTACCTCAATCCCCCTCTGTGTGATCAGAAACCCCAACAATTTCCCTGTGGTGACCCCAAAATACATTTCTGCGGGTTTAATCTCATTCTGAATTTTCTTAACCTCTTAAAGAATTTCCTTAAAGCCTTTAAGTGCCCTTCCCTCTCTTTGGACTTTACTATCATGCCATCCACATACACCTCCACTTCTTTATGGATCATGTCATGTTGTAGGGTGGTGGCGGCTCTTTGATAAGTTGCCCCCGCATTCTTAAGCCCAAATGGTATAACTCTATAACAATAAGTCCCCTAGGGCATGATAAAGGTAGTCTTTTCCCTATCTTTGGGTGCCATTAAAATTTGATTATATCCTAAGAATTCATCCATAAAAGATAAGAGTTCATGTCCTGCTGTATTGTCTACTAACACATCAATGTGGGGTAAAGGGAAATCATCCTTAGGACTGGCTCTGTTCAAATCCCGAAAATCCACACAAACCCTAACGCGACCATCCTTTTTTGGGACTGGTACAATGTTAGCGACCCATTCTGGATACTCGGTGATAATCAAGAATCCAGCTCCTAACTGCTTTTTAACTTCCTCCTTCACTTTTAGCGCCCATTTAGGCCTCATTCTCCTCAATTTTTGTTTTCCGGGTTTTGAGTTTGGGAAGAGGGGAATATGATGTTGGACAATTTCTGGATCAATTCCTGGCATATCATCATAAGACCATGCAAAGACATCTTTGAATTCATTTAATAGATTGACTAATTCTTTGCTTTCCTCATTACTAAGTATGGAGCCAATATAAACATTTTGTGGATTATCTTCATTTACCAAATTAATCATTAAAGTGCCTTCTATGATTTTACATGCAGATTCATTTTCTTTTTTCAATTAATTTTTGTAATTCATCTGGTATTTCATCACATTCATCACATGCATCACAATTATTATTATGCGCAGTCGAGTAAGCAGAATTAGTCATATTCTCATTAACTTTCTTGGGAGCAATTACAATAGACATAGAAATTGAAAGACGCCTCATTTGGGCCAATACAGACTCTGGGTGAGGGGGATACCTATCACTAGACTCAAAGACCCATTCCTTCTTGCTTTTTCCTCCCAGTTCAGTGATGAAACAATCTTCCCGATCCTCTGTCTGAGTAATTTCTCCCATTTCTTCTTTCCCTGGTCCTTTTCCAAGTTCTGACTTCTCTCCTTCTGCCTTTTCCTCGCTTTCTTCTTCATCTCGGCTTTTCCCATCTTTATTCACAATCTTCCCAGAACTGTCCTTTTCGGTTCCCCTATGTTCCTCTTCTAGCAGGTCTTTCATTGCCAAGCCATCCAGAGTACAAACCCAATCTTGGATAACAGCAAGTTTCACAGGCGCCCGAAGGTAAGGATCTTCATAGTCAGAGAAGTCATGTTCAAAGAATATCTCAAATCCTGACTTCATACATTTCTCCACTTTATCCAGCTCTAGCAGATAGCTGTCAACCCCGTTGGATTTGCGGACAACTTTCTCTAGCTTTTCTACCTTCTCATTCATCTTGATATGCCCTTTCTTAGCTTTCTCCATCTTCTCCCTTTCTACCCTAGGTATATCAGCTCTAGGTGGTTCTGGATCCTCAAACCATTCATCTTCCATACCCCAAAAGGTAGAGGATGAGGGTCAATTATCGGTGGATCAATTACCGGCCTCTGACGGGTCAATGTTTCCAACATGGCCATCATTTGGTCCATTCTCTCTTTCGATTGTGCTATTTTTGAAGCATGTTGTTCCTAATCCATTTCTCTTTCTGTCTCTGGCTTTCTTCGTACTAACCTTGCACTCGAATCCCAGACCCAAACTGTCCTGGCGTTCAATGCTATCTTGCCTACAACCATTTTTTATTTTTAATCAATTTTCAAGCAACTTTATTTATTTTTGAAAATGCTTGGTGAAATTCTTATGATTGGCTCATATGTCACCCGAATGCGATGCATGTGTGTGTATGTGCCTATTCTATATGCCAAAGAAAGAAAATTCTAATCCTAACACATAAACACGTAAGCATATAAAATCCTTACCCATGTCAAGTGCGCTAATTTCTCCTTTCATTGTGATCCTCTTTACCCCTTCAAAGTTTGAAAATTTTAGAATTTTTTGAAATTAGTTTGACAGGCATTTCCCTAGATGATGGGATCCTTCAAATTCTTTAAGAAGCTTTCCTTTGAAGGCAACAACATTTCTCAACAAAAGATGATTGGGTTGAAACTTTGCTTTGAAATTCATTTGAAAATGATTTCTTTAATTGCGGAGATTTTTCAAATACAATTTTCAACATTTTGGATTATATTCTTTATCCAGAAGGCGATTTGGGTTGAAACGTTGCTTTGAAAAGTGTTTCTTTAGTTGGTGAAACTTTTCAAAATCTTTCAAGAATTTTGGGTTCCAAGAATTTTCGGTTCTTCCTTTAAAAATCGTTGATTTGAAATTTTAATCAAAAAGTGACTTCCAAAGATTTTTGAAAGAGCGATTGAATACCTTAGAATAAAGAAAACAAAAATCTATTTGCTTCCAAAGACGTATTTAAAATTCTTTGGGTAGGAGGATCACATGATCAGATTGTTGTCGTACTCTTCATGAATTCGGATGCATACGAGGTCAATGATGCTTATCTTAACAAGATATAAGAAGTATAACCTTGTAATCAAAGAAATCTAGCATGTTCCCAAATGTCGTGGGACATAAGAAGGAAATGCTATCAGATGATTAAAGGGTTACACATCTTTCATCAAGCAAGTATCGTCATCATCTCAAATAATCCCTTTCGGGCATACAAAAACTCCCTAGCACATAATCTTAATCAAGAATTAATTTCCTAAGATCGAAGGGTTCTATAGAAGCAATTATGCAAAGGCCGGGTTTTGGTCAAATAAGGGACCCTTGACACACACCCGATATGATGCTTCATATACCAACACATGGTACGAGATCAAGGGTGACCACACAGTCCCATGATGGCTTGACCGACCGGGTTGCCCCGAGCCTCCAAGGTCATAGTTCCTTGCAATCGACTGGCTAGACATGCAAGTGCAATGCAATGGGCACACAAAAATTAGTTAATTTGATTAAAAGGATGCTTTCAAGTCTAATCCTCGAGTGAACCCAAAATCAGAAATTCCGGTCTGCGAAACCAGAGATTCTGGGTTCGATCCCCAGCAGAGTCGCCAGATTGTGGATACCGGCATTTAGGCCCAATTTTAATTTTAAAACAATTTTCAATTTCAAATTCAAAGAGTCGCCACTTAATTTTTTTTAGGAAAATTAAGAAACCATTTTTTAAAAGCAACCAATCTTTTGCGAAACCAAAGATAATCTGGGTCCGGGGATTATAGAATGAGAGGGGAAGGAGCCCGACGGACTAAAACACCCCCTCTCATCCTATCTCATGATAGGCCTCCACTCAATATCCTTTTTAATCGAATTAATAATCTAAGTGTGCCCTCAACTAATACATATATACATATACATTACAAAAGCATATTGAAAAGGGTGTAAGATTGCTAACGATAAAATGTCATTCATAATCCACATAATTCAAGTAGCAAGCAAAATGATGTGAAAGTAGGGAACTAGAGAACTTACCCGGGATCCAGCCACGAATGGGAAACGTGCAATGCATACAAAGAATATAAATCCTAAGAAAAATGTCTCTAATCACACATACACATAAGGCACGATCTAAGCTAAGGTGTTGCGCATGGAGTCGAAAATCAATAAAATCAAAGAATAGAACAAACTAGAGAAGGATTGAGAAATTGTACCTCAAATGCGCTACAAAACAAAGAGTTAGTCCACATGCTTCACACAATAATATAGCATCGAATAATCAATCATAAATCTCTAGCTTAGATCTATCAATTAGAGGAAGAATTGATAAAACTATGAATTCCTTTCAATTAATTGGAGTCATAGCATCTCTATAGATGCACAAGTCTCAACTAAGAGCCAATGTGATGTCTATATAGGGGTGCTATAATCCCAACATGATCATAAGGAATCCATGGTTATGTTCAATTTGGTTCAACTAAGTCCAACTTTATCCAATAACTAGTCCTAATCATAAGCATCAATGTACATGGATGAATGAATGATCATGAACAAGAATGAGATGTGAATTTATTCACTAATTTGGATCACTTAGCCTCTGGATTTAAGCTAAATTATCATTATTCAAAACATGATTTGGGTCCCAAGACATTAGGGAACCATTTAAGTTAAAATCAATGAGATTAGACAAAACAATGACTGTTTTTCCAAAATTATAGAGAGCAGATCAGATTTTAAAAGGTAGAAAAACCATACTTTCAACGGTTGGATCTTAATGATTTTTGAATATGATATGCCTCTGTGAGTCTAGTTTCTAACCCAAAAATAAAATCAAGGTTTGAACGGTTAGATCTCTGGGAATATGGAAAACACTAGACATCACTCAGGAGTCTGCAACTCTCTGTCCAGAGATCTTGTACGATTTTATAAAAATAGTAAAAAAAATGAGAAACACTTAGATATTTTTAGGGTATCTTCCTAACACATTAAGGTACTTAGAAAAAAAATTTAGAGACCCGAGAAACTCTATTAATGTTCTGATTTATTAATTTCAAAACGGACTTACTGTTCTGAAATTTTGGACAAAGAGTTGCATGTTTTGAAATCATAAGACCAAACCATCGTAGACATGGAATTTCATCAAAACAAAAATTACAGAGGTACTCAAATGGGTTATGAACATCCTCCAATTAGTCTCATCCAATTCCAATGAACCATGATCCTATAGAAAATCTTTGATCACAATTGGTTTATGGATTCACTGCACCTTTGTTAGATTGATGTTCATAGTTCAAATCAAGCTTGATCCATTATCCTAGAGAGAACTAGGATCAAGTATGATTATGTTCATTGGAGTAAATAATGAAACATGAAGAGATTCATAGATTTAGCCTTAATGGATTCTCATCATGGATCTCACAAGAAGAGAATCCAAGGGTCTTACTCAATCTTATGAACTCTTGAATATTCAAGTTCTCTAGATTCCAACAAACAAACTATGAAACTTACATCTAAATACTCTCCCAAACATACGATCCTTGAGGAATTTAGAACTATGATATACTATTCTCCTCTCAAATTGATGATCCTTGGAGACTCAATGAGACCTAAATTTACTCAAATTTCCATGGAATATAGTATGGATTCCATAAGATTCCTAATAGGGAGACCCAAGTCATGAATTAAGACTTGAATTCAACCAACTACATGTAGAGATGATCATGGCTCACTATAATCCCCATATAAATCATAGGATCATAGGGAACTAGAGGATCAATCTCAAAGAAATCTAATGAGATATTGAAGATCTCATAGATCTCTTGAGAAGAATATAAACCAAAGAAAAGAAATCAAAGGTTATTTGAAAATTTCAAGTCAAAACTCTTTTATTCATAAATCCAAAGCTCTATTTTGGATCCAAATTAGTGAAACATTATGAAATTCAATCACAAGCTCTAAGTAGTATGTGATGAAATGGGGTAGGAAGAGAGGTTTTGAAAATGTGTAAAATTCCTAGAACTATGAAACTGTGTTTGAATTCACCTAATTCTACCAAGGATTGAGAGGTTACCTCTATGACCTCAAGGATTTCTTCAATTTCTTGGGAAGCTTTTCCACAATCTTCAAATTCTCCTTCCAATTCTTTAAGGAAACTCTTCTTTCTTCAATTTTCTCTCCATTATCTCTCCCTCTCTCTTGTATATCTCAAAGATTTTAAGTGAAAATTTTAAAAGTAAGACTAAAAGTCCCTACAAAGGAGATGAAGGCCTGTTTATATAGACCAACATGACAAGGTTAAATGGGTAAATTCGGGTGAAAATCCATGTGCAAAGTTTTCTTCTAGAACATGTGAGAAAAGCAGTCTGTTACAGTTCGCGGCACTCAATGGCTGCCGGGGGCATTCACTGAATGCCGGTCGGCACTCACTGAATACCGAGCGGCACTCAGGGAGTGCTGGCGCGGCACTCAGTGAGTGCCGTTGGCTTTCCCGCGTGTCAGGGCTAACAGAATTTTGCCCTCTCCTTAATTTTCAACATATGCATTGACATAAACCTAATTTATCTAGTAAAGTATATACTTATGTACTTATATTTGCAAAGTACCTTATTAAAATGTACCCATATGCATGATATACATTCCTATGTATCCTTTTACGTCTTTTTCTTTTTTTTTTTTCTTTTCTTTTCAAGACTTTTTCAAAATTCTTTTTCTTTTCACTTTCTTCTTATATATATATATATATATATCAGAACTCTTTCTTTCTTCTCTTTTATTTTATATATCTTATTATTATTACTATATATATATATATTCTTTTTGAAGGTATTCTCAGGCTGATTTCCTCACACGTTCTTGAATGTTCGGGTTCCTCCCGAATACCCAATTTTTCCTTCTTTGATTTTTTTTCTTTGATTTTGAAACTTTACTTGAAGAATCTTTGAAGAATTTGAATTCTCTGGAAAATATTCGAATTTTACCGGTCATCGTCATCATTAGTCTTAAGAGGTAACCAATCCCTGGATTTGACGTTTGGTCAAAATCGGGGTGTTTACAACCCCAACTTAGTGATCAATGTTGATGGGTCAAAAGAGCTTCCTTCATTTTCCAAATAGTAAACTCCGAGTGGCGGTACCACATGATGATTTGGGAGTGGATTCTTGGTGATGTTCGGCAGATTGGCAGGCGGTTCAAATATTACCTTCTTATCTATCAGATCTTGGATTTCATGTCTCAACCTCCTTAAGCATCGATCAGTTGAGTGTCCCTACTCTTGATGGAATTTGCAGTACATATCAGCTTTGAAATTTGGGGGTGGTGAGTTAGGTCTCGGCCGTGGTTCTAATAGGTGGAGGTGTCCCTTTGCTCGTAGCCTATCCAGAGCGGTGGACAATGACACTCCCAAGTCTGAGAACCTCCTCAAAGGCTTATCCCCTCCTCTCTTCGGGTAACTCCTGACTGTATCGAGGTTCTTCTCTGGTTCACTTAACGAGTTCACGTCTGTAGGTCCTGAATGACCTCCTAAATGCCCCCCTCCTGTCCCATAATTCGAACGCCTATACATGTTCACTGGTTCTTCTCTTTTGATCAACCCTTCTTATATCGCATCCTCGATCCTAGTTCCTACATCGAACACTTCACCAAAGGTGTTGATGGATTGAAACCTTTTCTTCTCTTGATAGACGGGCTGGAGATTTTTCATTGGCATCCGGATTTGTTCTTTCTCGGTTGGCCTCTGTACCATTTTAGCTGGTTTCCCTCTCCAACGGCTCAGATATCCAGTAAAAGATTCCTTGTTCCCCTACCGGGTAGTCTCTAGATCTCTAACAATAATATCCAAATTCTGATTATAGTCGTACTAGGCCACAAATGATTTAAAAACCTCCTCCCAAACTCTAGTCTTACCAGGCTCTAATGTACGGTACCAAGATAAGGCAGCTCTGGTTAATGTCTGTTGAAACAAAACAACCATCATAGTTGTGCTCAAGCCACTTGGCTGAAAAGCCCCTATACACATCCTGATATGGCTATGGGGATTCCCTGTCCCATCGAATTTATAAAACACATGCATTTTGAATCCTACAGGTAATACTTCACAAACCCCTTCATATAACCCTTCTAGTTCTAGCAAGTAGGGGTCTACTCCTTAGGCCTTTCGGACTACCCTTTCCAGTTTCTCTACTTTCTCGGTCATCAGCTTCTCTCTCTCAGCCGGCATTTCAGCTCTTTCTGGATCATCGAACCAATCTTCATCCCTAACTGGAGGAGGAGCTGTCGTGCTAGTGTTTCCATCATGGTCATCATCCTAGTCATTTGACCTGCCTGTTGTTCCACTATGGCCCTCAATTCTGCTATCTCCCTTGGATTAGCTTCTTGTGCCATCTCTCTTCTTGCTAACCTTGCTAGTAGAATCTCTGTACTAGACTGTGCTTGCAGTCGATTCTATCTTTTACCTACAACCAATGTTTTATTCCTTTATTTATTTATTCAAATTTCAAAAACCAAAGATACTTCCTTTTGTTTTTTTTTTTGCTTGTAAATGCTTTTTTTTTTTTTAATGAATGGCCCATATGTCATGCGGATGCAATGCATGTGTGCGTGTGTGCCTACTCTATATGTCAAAGAATGAAAACTTTAATCCTAACACATAAACATATAAGCACATAAAATCCGCACCCATGTCAAGTGCACTAATTTCTCCTATCATTGTGATCCTCATTACCCCTTCAAAGTTTGAAAATTTTAGAATTTTTGAAATTCATTTGACAAGCATTTCCCTAGGTGATGGGATCTTTCAAATTCTTAAGAAGCTTTCCTTTGAAGGCAACAACATTTCTCAACAAAAGATGATTGGGTTGAAACTTTGCTTTGAAAAGCATTTCTCCCAAAAAAACAATTTCCAAGATTTTTGGATTTTTTTCTTTTGAAGATGATTATGTGAAAATATAGCTCAAAAAGGGTTGACCTGTAATTTTAATCAAAAAGTGAACACCAAAGATTTTTTAAAGAGCAATTGAATATTTTGGCAAAAATTTATTTGCTTTCAAAGATGGATTCAAAATTCTCTGGGTAGAAGGATCACACGATCGGATTATCACCGTACTTTTCATGAATTCGGACACATACAAGGTCAATGATGCTTAGCTAACAAGACATAAGAAGTGTAACCTTAAAATCAAAATTCGGCATGTTCTCAAATGTCATAAGACATGAAGAGGAATTGCTCAAAAGTGGTTAAGAGGTTGTGCATCCTACATCAAGCAAGCATCGTCATCATCTCAAATAATCCTTTTCGGGCATACAAAACTCCCTAGCACATAATCCTAATCAAGAATTAATTTCCTAAGATTTGAAAGATTCTATAGAAGCTATCATGCAAAGGCCGAGTTTTGGTCAAATAAGGGACCCTTGACACACACCCGATAGGATGCTTCATATACCAAAACATGGTACGAGATCAAGGGTGATCACACAGTCCCATGATGGCTTGACCGACCGGATTGCCCCAAGCCTTCAAGGTCATAATTCAGTGCAATCGACTGGCTAGACATGCAAGTGCAATGCAGCAGGCACACAAAAATTAATTAATTCGATTAAAAGGATGCTTTCAAGTCTAATCCTCGAGTGAACCCAAAATCAGAATTCTGGTCTGCGAAACCAGATTGTGGATACCGGCATTTGGGTCCACTTTTTTTAATTTTACAATAATTTCTCTCATTCAAATTCAAATATGAGTCACCACTTAATTTTTAAAGAGAAATTAAGAAACCATTTTGAAAGCAAACTGATCTTTTGCGAAACGAAAGATAATCTGGGTTCAAGGATTATGGAATGAAAGGGGAAGGAGCCTGGCAGACTAAAACTCCCCCTTTCATCCTATCTCGTGATAGGTTTCTACTCATCATCCTTTTTAATCAAATTATTAATCTAAGCATGCCCTCAACTAATACATATATATATATAAATAATACATTACACAAGTATGTTGAAAAGGGTGCAAAATTGCTAACGACAAAATATCATTCATAAGCCAAGTAATTCAAATAGCAAGCAATATGATATGCAAATAGGGAACTAGAAAACATACCCAGGATCCAGTCGCGAAATAGAAACGTGCAATGCATACATATAAAATAAAACCTAAGAAAATGTCTCTATTGCATATAAACACATAAGGCAAGAACCTAGGCTAATTTGTCGCGCATGGAGTTAAAAATCAATAAGCAAAATAAACTAGAGAAAAGTTGGGAAATTGTACCTCAAAAGCGCTATAAAATAAAAAGGTTAGTCCACATGCTTCACATAATAATATGACATCAAATAATCAATCCTAAACCTCTAGCTTAGATCTATCAAGTATAGGAAGGATTGATAAACTATGAATTCCTTTTAATTAGTTGGAGCCATAGCACTTCTATAGGTATACAAGTCTCAACTAGGAGCCAATGTAATGTCCATATAGGGGTGCTATAATCTCAATATGATCATAAGGAATCCATGGTTATGTTCAATTAGGTTCAACTAAGTCTAACTTTATCCAAGAACTAGCTCTAAACATAAGTATCAATATACATGAATGAATGAATGAATATGAACAAGAATGAGATATGAATTTATTCACTAATTTAGATCACTTAGCCTCTGGATTTTAGCTAAATTATTATTATTCAAAACATGATTTGGGTCCCAAGACATTAGGAGACCATTTAAGTTAAAATCAATGAGACTAGACAAAAACAGTGACTGTTTCTCATAAATTACAGAGAGCAGACTTGACTTTCAAAGATAGAAAAACTATATTCCAACGGTTGGATCTTAATGATTTTTGGATATGATATGCATCTATGATTCTAGTTTCTAACCCAAAAAGAAAATCAAAGTTTGAACGGTTAGATCTATAGGAATAAGGAAAACACTAGACATCACTCAGGAATCTACAACCCTCTGTCCAGAGTTTTTGTACGATTTTCTAAAAATAGTAAACAAATGAGAAATACTTAGATCTTTTTAGGATATCTTTATAACACATTGAAATACTTAGAAAAAATTATTTTGGGTCAAGAAAGTTTGATTAAGGTTCTGATTTATTAATTTTAAAACGGACTTACTATTCTGGAATTTTGGACAGAGAGTTGCTTGTTTTGAAATCATAAGACCAAACAATCTTAAACATGGAATTTCATCAAAACAAAAATCACAGAGGTACTTAAATGAGTTATGAACATCCACCAATTGGTCTTATCCAAGTCCAATGAACCATGATTTTATAAAAAAAATCTTTTATCACAGTTGATTTATGGATTCACTGCACCTTTGTTGAATCGGCGTTCATATTTTGAATCAAACTTGATCCATGATTCTATAGAGAACTAGGATCAAGTATGACTATGATTATTGGAATAAGAGATCCATAGACTTAGCCTTAATGGATCTCCATCATAGATCTCATAGTTGAAGATCTAGCAAGAGAATCCTAAGGTCTTACCCAATCTTATGAACCTTGGAATATAAATTATGAAAATCTACATATAATTCCTCTCTTCAACATATGATCCTTGAGGAATATAGAGTCATGACATCATACTCCCCTCTCAAATTATGGTCCTTGGAGACTAAATGAGACCCAAATCTACATCAACATCTATGGAATATAGCATGAATCCCATAAGATTCTTAGTAAGGAGATTCGAATCACGAGTTGAGACTTGAATCTCACTAACTATGTGTAGACATGACTATGGTTTTCCTTAATCTCCATATGAATCATGAGACCATAGGAAACTAAGGAATGGAATTCAAAAAGGACTCAAAGGAATACATAGAGTTTTATGAATCTCAAAAGGAAAATAGAAATGAAGAATCAAAGTTTACTTAGAGAAATTGGAACACAAATTCTTCAAAACCAAAGTTATTTTAAACCCAAGGCATCAATTAGATCCAAATTAATGAAATATTATGAGATTCAATCACAAATTCTAAGTTGTGTGTTATGAGATGAGGTAGGAAGAGAGGTTTTGAAAATGTGTAAAGATCTTAGAACTATGAATTTGTGATTGAATTTGCCTAATTCTACTAAGGATTGAGAGGTTACCTCTATGACCTCAAGGATTTCTTCTATCTCTTGTGGAATTCTTCCAAAAATCTTCAAATTCTTCTCCAATTCTTCAAATTCTTGTAGAAAAACTCCATTTTCTTCTCTCAATTCTCTCTCTATTATATATATAACTCTTGTATATCACAATTTGATTCAAAAGTCAAGTCTAGCTCCCAATAATGGAGATGAAGGTCTATTTATATAGACCAATATTACAAGGTTAAATGGGTAAATTCGGGTGAAAACCCATGTGCAAAGTTTTCTTCTAGAACATGTGAGAAAAGCAGTCTGTTACAGCGCACGGCACTCGACGACTTGCCTACGGCACTTGCTGAGTGCCTGGCAGCACTCAATTTATGTCGGCGCGACACTCAGCGAGTGACGCCGGCTTCGCCGCTTGCCGCAATTAACAAAATTTCTGCCTTCTTTTTAATTTTCAAAATATATGTTAACAAAAACTTAATTTTTTGATAAATTATATTAAAATACTTATAGTTGTAATATATTTCATTAAGAATACATGCATAGGATGTTCTTTAATGTGCCATTTCTTTTTTTCTTTTTTTCCTTTTCTTTTCTTTTCTTTAAAAAAAAAAAACTTCTTTTTTCAAAATTCCTTTTCATTTTCTCCTTTTCTTTTCTTTTCTCCTTTAAAACTTTCTTTCATTTTTTATTTATCAGGATGAATCCCCACACTGATCTTCTCATACGTTCTTTAACGTTCGGGTTTCTCCCGAATACCCACTTTCTCTTTCTTTTATTTTTGATTTTTTTGAAACTTGATTTAAAGAATCTTTGAAGAATTTGAATTTTCTGGAAAAATTTTGAATTTCACCGGTCATTGTCATCATCGGTCTTTTAGAGGTAACCAATCCCTGGATTTGACGTTTGGTCAAAATCGGGGTGATGGTTTAAGTCCATTAGAGAGATCAAACTCATAGATCAACTAGATTATCATAATTCCCAATCAATTTATCCCCATGTTCTATAGAGAACTTTAGATCATTGATCAAAGGGTCTTACAAATATCCTCTTAGAGATGAAATTCTAATAGAAGTTCTAGGTAATAGGAATAATTAAGAGATAAGTATGAACATAGGAATCATCCATCTCATAGATCATACTTCCAAACCATCATAGATCTCAAAGTAGATACATCTATAATCACGTATGCATGGATCTAATACTAAGTAGAAGGAATGAATCAAAATTGGAATCATAATATAAAAATCAAAGTGAAAATCAATCTCTAATCATGAATTATCAACAAAATTAAGGAAGACTTGGATCTAATTATGTGAGTGTGTGAAGAATAATAAGAAGATGATTGTTCTAATAAAGAAAAGAAAACTACACTAGATCCAAGTCTTATAGATCTATATGTAAAAGTAGGAATTAGAGAGAAATTCTTGTTTTTACCTCTTGGAGGATTCTCAATTATAATTCAAAAGTTGATTTGAAGGATCTCCTTAAGTATTCGTCAAGTTCTTCAAGCACTCATCAATTGTGGAAGCACTCTTCAAGTTCTTCAAGCACTCATTAAGTTAACAAGATAGTTTTGGCATCTTTCAAGTTCTTCAAGTTCTAATCTTGTTATCTTAAGATTCATTTTAGGAGAATTCAATTTATAATTCACTATTCTCTCTCTAAAAATCTCTTCTAAATTCAAGTATATGTAATTGTATCTTCAAGTACATTCAAGGTGTGCTTAAGGATATTTTAAGGTGATCTCATATGAGAATCAAAGCATCTATATATAGAGTTTAAAAAATTTAATTCTTAAGTTTCAATGTTAAAATAGGAATTCTAGATATCAAAATGGGGCTAAAATGGTCATTTTAGTGCCTAAACGTAGTTTCTAGGTCATTTCCTTGCAGTGGGAACCTTTTGGAAGGGTGTAAAAATAGAAAATTGTGATGGAGAACACCACATATAGGTGGATATTAAGGGGGAAACCGCCACACCCATATAGGGAACCGCCATTTGCTAAAAAGGTTCCCCTAGTTGCCCACAAGCCCTATTTTAAACATCATGCGCACTACTTTTCCAAATTTTCGTAAAAATGCTTTTTAGTATTCAAAATTATCTATTTGCGTACTATTGAAAAGCTGTCAAATTGAATTTTTGTATAAAAATATTCCGGAGGGATTTGAAATGAGAATTGAAGGTAAATTGAAGTCCGAAAGTCCTTCGAAACATTCATCGTATTTTTGAAATCAAACGACTTCTTTTTAAAAAAAAAATACTTCCCAATGCACATTAATTTCAATTTTTCCTATAAAATTGAATCTCTAGATACCTACAATACTGCATTTAGAACATTTCATGTTCATTTAACTCCTAAGTAAATGATACACCCAAAATTGGCTCCATCCTATGACCGAGCGGTTCTAATCAGCAGCCGGTCAAATCATGTACAACTCCTCGGACAAGCATCATCCCGAGCGGTTTATTCACGACCCGGCCAACAGGTCGGGAAAACCGTGCAGGCACATCCCACCGCAGGAATAGCTCATCCGGGCCCACAGGCATGATCCCAAGCATTACGGGCGGTTTCCTACTCAAGCTAGAAGACTAATGGAAAGTGGCCACTATTTCCTAATCCAATTAGGAAACCCCCACAATTAATGCCAATTTATATCAATTGGATTATATTTCCTTATCCATGTAAGAGTAAGTCTCTTGCATCTATAAAAGAGACCTCTCACCCCCCATTGAAGGGGCCAACTCTTTAGTCTACACAACACCTCTATAAAATTCACCATTGTACGCATACACCCGGCCGGTATTACTGGTAGTGCCGCCCCTCTTTATTGGCTCACCAGGCCCGCCGGTGATCTGCTAGTGAACTTGCTCAGACACACCCGTGGATGTAGGTACCTTCATTAACAGGGCCGAACCACATACAAAAAATAGTCTCTTACTCTCTCTCTCTCTCCTAAAATTGCTCTACTTTACTCTTACCAATTTCTGGCATCATCAGTTTGGCGCCGTCGGTGGAAAACGACAAGTCTTCTCATCAACAAATCTCTTGACTGATCGTCATGCCACCGAAGAAGGGTAAGAAGGTTAGTCAGTAGTCCAACCAGGATGTTCCTCCAGCCCCGGCACCGGCTGCGGCAGTCATGAGATCTGAGCAGATCACTGCGACCTTCACACAACTCTTGGAGGGCCAGCGCCAAATCCAGCAACAGATCGAAGCCCTGCTAGCCCAGCAAAGCAGTCCTCCAGGGGCCGGGAAATGACCCGGGAACGTTGCGTACGGTCGGGAACCGATCTTGACCAGACAACGTGCCCGATCCAACCCGTCCCGTGTTGAGGATGCCAGAGACATCAACAGTGGGCGTGCTGCCCGAAAGGAAAGGCAGGAGCATATGGCCCGGGAATTAGTCCAGGGTCACTCGGTCAAGAGCCGAGTTGTCCCTAGGCGAACGGTTACCCGAGGCCATAGCCGAGCCCGATCCCAGAGGACAGCACACCATCATAAAGAAAAAGCCTCTTCCACCGATATTGGTCGGGAAGGAGTGGAAGCCCGAATCAAAGACTTACCGAAGCAGATCGATGGAGTGGCCAAGAAGCTTGGTCAAAATCGCGCTCAAAATCAGGCCAATACCGAGACAGAGTCACCGTTCTCCAGCCAGATCACGGGGTTTGCCATCCTGCACAAATTCAAGTAGCCTCGTCTAGATCCCTATAACGGCTCGGGAAGCTCGGTCGACCACGTCCGGACCTATAAGGCTCAGATGGCCCTAGTCACCTACTCCGATGAACTACACTGCATAGCCTTCCCCAGCACTTTGAAAGGCCCAGCCGCCCAATGGTTCTACTCGTTGGAGCCCCGATTGGTCTGCAGTTTCACGCAACTCAGCAAGCAGTTCATCAATCAGTTCATCGGTATGCACGAACGGTCAAAGCCTGACATACATCTACTGACGGTTATACAAAGGAATAATGAGACCCTCAAGGAGTTCAACAGCCGGTTTAATCAAGAAAAGCTCAACATCTACGATCTTGATGAAACCGCCGCTATCATAGCCTTCTGCTTGGGAGTTCAACACACCAAGTGCATCGCGTCATTCCACAAAAACCGACCGGAAACTTTGGTTGAGCTCTCTGAGAGGGTTGGAAAATACATTGATACTGAAGAGTTTCTGAAGACCAAAGACACCGGGCAAGAAAGCAACGAGTCTTCCAAAAGTAAGCGAAAGTGCGATCAGCCCGGGAGTTCTAATAGTTCCTTCAGCTCACAGCAGGCAGGGTCTGGCAGTCCCGACCCGACCTCCAGTTCGCAGTGGTCTGAGTCCGGCAACCCCGACCCGATCTCCAGTTCACATCGGTCAGGATCAAACAGTTCTGACTTTGCCTCCAGCACAGAGAAGTGATTCGTGTCCAATATTGCATTCTTAGATTCATGATTTTACCCTTATTGGACACAAATTATCACTTATATTGGGAGATTTAATGGATAAATTGTACTTTTATTGTTCTTGTTATTGTACACTTTTTGTTAATAAAATCTCTTTCTTGTAGGTTTTAACGACTTGTTCAAAGTGAGAACTAACTGATGTTGTCAGAATCAAGATATAAAAGTATTCTTTACTTTTCAAAAGATTTGCAGTGTGGAAGTAAAGGTCGAACCCACAGAGATTGATTAACTACCGTGTTTTAATCTTAAAACCTAAATCTAATTAATTATAAAAACGGATTTTGATTTGAATTTAATTAAACTAATAACAATAAAAATAAATCTAAACTATGAAAGCAATTAAAAGTGTTTTAAATAATGTTTAAGGGAACCTAGGATTGCAAATCCACCACTAGCTTCATAATAGGAATATTTATGAATTACTTTAGCTTACTAAGTTGGATGATAATGGGGAATTGTAGCTACAAGCCCAATTCCTCCTGACAAGAAGATATTCATGGTTCAAGCACCAACATAATCCATCTTCGGTTAGCACGAATTATCCCACACTAAACTAGGGTTGTGATCTAATCCGTCTAACCTAGGCATGGACTATTCGGATACTTGATAGCACAAATCAATAAAGCACCATCACATGTAAACAATCTAAACAAGCACAGCAAGAATAGATCGTTGAGCACATCACAGTCAAAATAGATCTAAGACAAGAATAAATTCTGAAAGCAATGATTTAATCACTAGAAGTTCGATTTATTTATAAAAATCCTCTAAACATGTGACTGTCATCCATACATAATAAAACTAAAATAAAAACATAAATAAAACCCTATTACTCGTCTAGGGCTTCAATGAAACCCTAGATCTATGATCTAGCCGTCCATGGAAGTGATAGATGGCAAGTAGTTGATGGAGGAGGCCATGGAAACCCTTGGTCTTCTTCTTCCTCTCCTTCCTTCCCTCCCTTCAATGGCTGGAAGTATGGTTGTAGAATGTGTATGTATGGGTGTGTAACAATTGCCAACCCCTTAATTGTAATAAAATAGAGTATATATAGATTTACAACAAGTTTTGGAAGCCTTCCCAACCCGAAACGGACTGAAACTGATGTAATTTACAATCTGGACGTCATTCTGCAGTTTCGTTTGCACAGGAGTCTTCAGTACACTGAAATACGCAACTTTGGTTTTTACCCATATCGCGCGAGCGGGTCGCGCGAGCGCGACATTTGGACTTCGCGCGCGCGGATCGCGCGAGCGATCTCGGGATTCTCGCGCGAGCGGATCTCGCGAGCGATTTCTGGTTCTTCGCGGGCGCGGGTCGCGCGCGCGACTTGGCTTTTTCAGCTTCTTTAGCTCTGCTTTTTCACCCTGTTTAGCCTGGTTTAGTTGATTTCTTCCAAAACCTGTCAGAAACTAGAAAACAAAGTAAAAAATATACAAAAACAAGATAAAATGGTCTAACAAATGCACATTAAGGCATATAATTAGGATTAGTTCTCTCCCGATCACACCCCCAAACCTACATTTTGCTAGTCCTCGAGCAAAACTAAAATAAAAACTAACTACTAATAACATACTATTCCATTTTCGCATGGATTGCGATTGCATTTAGCATATGCAACAAGCCTTTTAAACCCCTAGGTGTCCCTAATCGGACGAGTGAAGTCTCGTGAGGGTTCTCGTCAACAAGTCACCCACAACCATCTTTATTAACTTATAAATTTAAAAAGTTTTATTCAAACAAAAAATAAAACAATCAATACTCCTTATTATAAAACAATGATTCGAAATAGAATAACGAACAAGAAGAAACGGAATCAAACGTCTATCTACATCATGTGAAACAATCAAGTGCATGCAATGTACGAATCAATAGAGTTCCTCATAAGATTGCACGTGTGTGATGTGGTAGTCAAATGAACACGCGCATGTCATGAACTTGGAATATAACTCGGATAACCATTTAAATATGTCTCGACTACGAATCTCACAATGAATTACACTCTCAAATGAAACACTCAGAAACAGGTGTAATTTATCTAGCATATGGGAGCAAAGAAATATATTTTCAAAACGAGAAATGCTCACATATGACTCGAAAAGGACGCATGACACGAAAGAATAGTAGTCTCATGGATAGGATGCCAACAATCAAGAAAAATTAATCATTACCATGTTTTAATCCCTCTCCCATCGTTTTCATATCAAAACCATGTCTCCTAGGATCAAATAGGACTTTTCAAAGGTTGTAATGTGGCTCAGGCAATGAAAAAGGATAGAAAGGATTTATCAAGTAGTTTCAGAATGGCATTGTAAGGCATGTTCGATTTCTTTCATTCATCTCTTCTACCAACTTTCATCTTTTCTTTCTCTTTTCTTTTCAACCTTCCTCTTCTTTATTTTTCAATATATTTCTTTTTTCCTTTTCCTTTTCTTGCTTCTCAAATGATTATTCATCGAATACCAAGCCATTACCCCAATAGCATCTTATTTTCTTCTTCCTTTTCAACACATCACCTTAACACTACTAAAAGGTGACAAATCTCTCAGTGGTGAACTCCAAGTTTGTCAAGTCGGAGCAAAAACAAGAATAATGGTAATCAAAGAAAGAAATGGCATTTTAACGGCTCAAAGGGCGAACTAAGGACATTTATAATTCTTCGGTCGATAATAAAAAAAGAAGGCCTAAAATCATTTCCTAGGGTAATACGGTTCTTCAATATTTACGACGGAAGATTATTTAGCATGGTAACAAATATTTTAACTTGACTATCAACCAAAATAATAATAATGAAACTTAAACAACAAGTAGATGCGCTATTTCACTGAAATTCGACAACCACAATATGTATTTATAACCCTCTAAAAAGAAAAGACAGGCTCAAAAGCTCACTGGGCTTAGTCTCCACCATGTGTTATCTAGAAATCCGAATCATATTATAGTTCACATCAGACATGTATTCAAGCGACTACGTGCAGTGCATAGGTTTGTGTGCAAATCTATGATATAAAACTACGATTCGAACGATACATAACTTAAATCATTATATCATGACTTCAGCAAATATTTAATCACATCTTCTCTTGTTTACCATTCTATAACAATTCAAAGTTACATAACAAGAAGTATCAAATTGATATTGCAAAAAACGTCGGTAATCATCGTTTATTTAAACACACTTATTGAAAAATTTTAAAATTTTGCATAAAATAATGTGCATGTGTGTGCATACCCCCAAACCTAAACCTTACATTGTCCCCAATGAAACAATAAAATGAAAGAATGAAGAGTACAGAAGAAAGGAACGATAATACCTCGGTCTCGGCAAGGAAAACAGGTGAACACAAAGGAATATGGCTATAAAGTTCAATGTACCTGTTAATACTAGAGAAAAAAAAAACTAAACAAAGAAAAGATGAAAAACAACTAAAAGAAATATAAAGAAATTAACCTAATCTATACGATATAACAAAACAAAGAAAACAACATAAACATAAACTAGAAAGTAGAATAAAACATACGATAAAAGAAAATAAAACATAACCAGAATTATGGCAACAATCAAAAATCTGATGGAAAAGGACCTCAAAAACAGAAATGGAAAAACTATGTGACAGGTGTTGAGGACTGATATAAAAAAAAAAAAAAAAAAAGAAAATATCAGAAAAAGGGGAAATCGCGCGAGCGGCCGTCGCGCGCGCGAATTCCTGTTTTTTTTTTTTTTTTTTTTTTTTTTGAATTCTCGCTCCCGCGAGCTACCTCGCGCCCGCGACATCAGGCGCGAGGAGAACCTGAGGGCTCATAAAAAGAAAACGAAAGAAAAACACTAAGGCACATTCTCGCGCCAGCGAGCCGCGCGAGCGACGTCTCGCGCGAGCGGGCCGCGCGCGCAAGAATGGTATTTTCCATTTTTTGGCTAAAATTATGTATATAATATTAAAATAAATTAATTCCAATCCCCAAACCTGTCCAGAATGTCCAAAACAGACCCAAACAAACTCAAAAACATCCAAAAATAAGAAAAACGAACGAAATAAAGCTTGGGTTGCCTCCCAAGAAGCGCTAACTTTTACGTCTTCAGCTAGACCGTTCTAGCTCAAGATTTTATGGAGGCCGTAAATCGGACTGTGTACCCCTAAGGATGTCAGGTAGAGCTCGATGGTAAGCAGAAATTACGTCGCTTCGAATTAATTCTATTGACGGTTTGTCAGTATGTTCAAATCGATTTCTTACCTTCCGAGTAGATTCAGCATTAGGGTCCGAAGTATTAGGATTCATCCACTCCTCATCCTTTATATTATTCCCCGTACTTATATTTATTACGTTCTTAGGCTCAATATTTCGTTTAACCTCACTACCCTCCACACCTAGATAATCATCGTCTTTGGGAGGTTGATCAACAGCATTAAAAACATTAAATTTTAATTTTATATTCCCGAACGACACTTTCATCACCCCTGTTCTGCAATTGACACGTGCGTTGGCCGTGGCTAAGAATGGACGACCAAGAATAACAGGAGTGTATTTTCTAGTATCTAGCACCGGTTCGGTGTCAAGGACCATAAAATCAACGGGATAGAAACATTGATCAACTTTTACTAGTACGTCTTCGACGATTCCTCTAGGTATTTTGACAGAACGATCCGCTAACTGAATAGTAGCGGCCGTGGGCTTAAGTTCACCTAGACCTAATTGTTTATAGATGTGATAAGGTAAGAGGTTAACACTAGCTCCTAAGTCAAGGAGAGCCCGATGAATGACAGTGTCACCTATGACACATGAAATCGTAGGCGTACCTGGATCCTTATATTTCGGAGGAGCGTGTTGGAAAATTGAACTTACTTTTTCCGTGAGGAAGACCTTTTTAGGCGTATGACTGCGTATTTTGCGTTTTTGTGTACAAAGGTCTTTTAGACATTTAGCATAAGCGGGAATTTGTTTAATAGCATCGAGGAAAGGAATATTGATTTTAACTTGTTTAAATACCTCGAGTATATCTTCCACTTTTGACCCTTTCTTTGACAAATGTGACGGTCCCTCAATGTTTGGTGGATATGGCATTCTCGGAATATAGTTCGTTGAGACCGGTTCTTTATCTTTTTGAATTCTACCCACGTCTTCACCTTTTTCTTTATTCAAAATTAAATTTTTATTTTTCTCACCCCCATCCGGAATTACAACAACTTCCTCATCTCGCGTAGTCGTCCTAGTCGAAACAGCGTTCACGCTCTCACTCGTACTACCCACTGCGTATTGCCCCTTAGGTTGCTGAGTGGGTTGACTCGTCGACTTACTCTCAGTTAAATGGTTTAATGTAGTAACTACTTGTCCCATTTGGGACTCTAGCTTTGCGATAGACTGAGTGTGAGAGTGCACTAACTGAATTACCGACCCAAAATTTTCAAGTGAGGCCAGCACCTTCTCCTCAAATGCATTATTGCGTGGAGGTGGAAGAGGTGGTTGGTATTGACCTTGTTGGTATTGGGGTCGGTACGTATTAGGAAAAATAGTCGACCTAGGATTATAATTATTTTGTGGGAATTGTTGCATAGAATTAACGTGTTGTTCAACAAATTCCGGATATTGAGATGCAGAAGGACATGCAAAGATATTATGTGACGGTTCAGAACATAATGCACATACTTCTGAAGAAGGTGGATTTGACGTTTTGTTCATTTGCATCAGTCGGTCAAGTTTTCTATTTAATTCTTGTATTTGCATTGACTGACTTGACTCAACTGTCACCTCTCGCTTAGGTTGAAGATGATATCCCTCAAAACGTACCGACACAGCCTGATGCATCGAATTCTCGCTTAATGTTTCAAAAATTTTCCAGGCCTCGTCGGCGCTTTTGTGCAGGAAGGTACCCGCACAAATGGCATCGACAGTATTACGGACCGAGGGAATAAGTCCCTCGTAAAAGACCTGTACCAACTGCCATTTAGGGACCTGATGATGTGGACACGAACGTAATAATTCTTTAAATTTTTTCCACGTGTCGTAAAGTGTTTCCCCATCTTGCATCACAAAATTTGTGATAGATTTTCTTATTTGATTTGTACGCATAATAGGAAAAAACTTCTGTAAGAATGCGGTGTGTAGGGCTTGCCATGTTCTAATTGTGTTTGGCTCCAAAGATTGAAGCCAATATTTAGCTTTATCTTTTAAAGAGAATGGAAAGAGCCGCAATTTTAATTCATCATCAGTTAAGTTTTGGATTTTCAAAGTAGAACATATATCTTGAAAATCTCCTAAGTGTTTATATGGATCTTCATTTAAACGGCCATGGAAAGATGGAAGTAGCGAGATGGTAGACGACTTTATCTCAAAGTGAGATGCCGTCACCTCCGGTAAGTCGATACAAGTTTGTGGCGTGTAAGTCGTCGGAATAAAATAATCTTTAAGTGGAGGAGGTGGTGGTATATTAGGATTATTCAAATTATTTCCGTTGTTATTTTGGTTGTTTTCGTTATTATTTCCAATGTCTGCCATTTTAATTGGTTCTATGTTATGAAAGCGTGGTTTCTTTAGTCTTGTAAGAGTACTACGTATTTCGGACTCAAATAAAGACGTTGGTTTCGGAGTTGATTCGTCGTCTTGCAACCTAGCTCTAGAAGCTTGGGTTGTGGACTTACTAGTTCTTAAGGTACGTTCAAGTTCAAGATCGAAAGATTTTAAATCTGGTATATTTGAACGTGTACCCAACATAAACTAAAACAAAAGAAAAGAAACTAAAAACAAAGACTAACTAAACAAAATAAACAAATAACAATCACGCAAATAAGATAACAAGCACTCAACTACTATGATGCATGCAACTTATCCTGTAATGCAATGACCGCGTCAAGCCCAGTGCCCCGCGTTTCCTAGCTAATGCAGTGCAATTAACCCTAAACTAATGCAAATAGTGCGTCACAACGCCCTGACTTACAGTGGTTTAAAGCAAAGTTAAAGCGAGCAATTTACTTAATTCTTATTTATTTTATTTCGCGTAAGCTCCTTTAATGTAATTAGCTACTCCACCCGGAAACGTTGACTACAAAATAAAAGAACAAGTTAGTAACTAAAAATAAAACGAACAATAAGAAAAGGAAACCTAATCTAATATTTACGAATTAACTAAACTACGATTCTAAAACTAAAGGTAGTAATACAATCACCGGCAACGGCGCCAAAAATTGATGTTGTCAGAATCAAGATATAAAAGTATTCTTTACTTTTCAAAAGATTTGCAGTGTGGAAGTAAAGGTCGAACCCACAGAGATTGATTAACTACCGTGTTTTAATCTTAAAACCTAAATCTAATTAATTATAAAAACGGATTTTGATTTGAATTTAATTAAACTAATAACAATAAAAATAAATCTAAACTATGAAAGCAATTAAAAGTGTTTTAAATAATGTTTAAGGGAACCTAGGATTGCAAATCCACCACTAGCTTCATAATAGGAATATTTATGAATTACTTTAGCTTACTAAGTTGGATGATAATGGGGAATTGTAGCTACAAGCCCAATTCCTCCTGACAAGAAGATATTCATGGTTCAAGCACCAACATAATCCATCTTCGGTTAGCACGAATTATCCCACACTAAACTAGGGTTGTGATCTAATCCGTCTAACCTAGGCATGGACTATTCGGATACTTGATAGCACAAATCAATAAAGCACCATCACATGTAAACAATCTAAACAAGCACAGCAAGAATAGATCGTTGAGCACATCACAGTCAAAATAGATCTAAGACAAGAATAAATTCTGAAAGCAATGATTTAATCACTAGAAGTTCGATTTATTTATAAAAATCCTCTAAACATGTGACTGTCATCCATACATAATAAAACTAAAATAAAAACATAAATAAAACCCTATTACTCGTCTAGGGCTTCAATGAAACCCTAGATCTATGATCTAGCCGTCCATGGAAGTGATAGATGGCAAGTAGTTGATGGAGGAGGCCATGGAAACCCTTGGTCTTCTTCTTCCTCTCCTTGCTTCCCTCCCTTCAATGGCTGGAAGTATGGTTGTAGAATGTGTATGTATGGGTGTGTAACAATTGCCAACCCCTTAATTGTAATAAAATAGAGTATATATAGATTTACAACAAGTTTTGGAAGCCTTCCCAACCCGAAACGGACTGAAACTGATGTAATTTACAATCTGGATGTCATTCTGCAGTTTCGTTTGCACAGGAGTCTTCAGTACACTGAAATACGCAACTTTGGTTTTTACCCATATCGCGCGAGCGGGTCGCGCGAGCACGACAATTGGACTTCGAGCGCGCGGATCGCGCGAGCGATCTCGGGATTCTCGCGCGAGCGGATCGCGCGAGCGATTTCTGGTTCTTCGCTGGCGCGGGTCGTGCGCACGACTTGGCTTTTTCAGCTTCTTTAGCTCTTCTTTTTCACCCTGTTTAGCCTGGTTTAGTTGATTTCTTCCAAAACCTGTCAGAAACTAGAAAACAAAGTAAAAAAAAATACAAAAACAAGATAAAATGGTCTAACAAATGCACATTAAGGCATATAATTAGGATTAGTTCTCTCCCGATCACTAACCCTGTTGGTTCTTATCTTGTAAGAAGAGGAGGAAATCCATCCCAGCAAAGGCGGATCGATCCGGCCTTCTGAGCAGATCGATCCGCGTGTTTTAAAAGATGTCACCATCAGAATCAAAAATAGCGGATCGATCCGGCCCTTTGAGCGGATCGATCCGCGATTTTGGAGGGACATTCTGCGATAAGGATCCATAAATGGATCGATCCGCCAGTTGTGAAGGGATCGATCCGCGACTTCCCGAGTAGATTCCAACAGCCCAGATGAAAGGCGGATCGATCCGCTAGTTATGAAGGGATCGATCCGCGACTGCAGTTTTTCCCCTTTTTATTTACAAGTTTGCCATTTTTGTGTTTTTTGTATAAATAGAAAGAGATAGGGTTTTTTGTGGATATATATTATCTTGTATTATTTTCTCCCAACATTCTTCTTCTTCTTCTCTCATTTTTAGGAACCCACTTGGGTTCCCTTCTATTTCTTCTTCATTTGTATAAACTTGAAGATTTCATTAAAGTTTTAATGGCTAGGTATATTTTCTATCTCTTCTCTTTTGATGATATTGCTATGTTTTCTATTATTAGTTAAATTACTTAGGTTATGGATCATGAGCTCTTGGATTTAATGTTGTAGCATTTCTAGGGTTCATTTGTGTAGGATTCAAAACTAAGGGATTCATCTTATTTGTATTGCAACTATGATTGTTAAAACTTAGACTTTGAATCCTACCCTATGTATTTCATATGGAATATTATGTAACCTTGTGTTTTGCACTCCATGTGTTTGATAAATATTGTGTGTGGGATTTATAACTTGGGGTCTTCATCTTTGATGTCAAGCATCTTTGATTGTTCAAACTCTTGGTTTTTAAATACTATCTTTTGAAGGCTTCATAGGTGATTTGTCCACCAAGTAGATTAGTTAGTGTAGGGTGGACAAATCATTCGGATTAGAAGCCATAGAGGCTTCATCTTGTATGTCATGCATCCTTGATAGTCAAACGTTAGCTTCAAATCCGTTTCTATGGAAATCTTAAAGCTCATTTCATCTAACACATAGGTGCATTCCAAGTGTTTGATAATATGCCACAATGAGATGTTACCTTAGAATGTTCTTGAAACTTTATTCCATTTCATCTTGTTGTGACCCAAGATGGGAGGAATGATCCTAACCTATTGCTTTTTAGATTAGTATTTATTTACCTTTTATCTTCCAAAAACCAAACAAAAAGCCGCAAGATTCAATGTCATTTTTATTCTCTTTCATCATCTTTTCTTATTTATTTCTTTTGAGCATTATAATTAGTTACTAAACCTCCCAAACGTTGTTCTTGTATCAATCCCTGTGGACTCGACACCCTACTTCCAAATGCTACCTTTTTAATAGGGTTAAATAAGAACTTGATTTTGACGTAATCAAAATGGCGCCGTTGCCGGGGATTGGCGACAACGTTAAGTTGTTTAGTTTCTAATTATATGCGCTTTTGCATTTGATCTTTTTATTTTGTCTTTGTTTTGAAGAATTAGCTACTCTTGAAGAGCTAAACCTCCATCTAGGATGTTGATAACACATTGGTCTCGCATGAGGGAAGGTACTAGTATCTCCTTTGGTTGTTGTTCTTTAAAATTTTGGCATATGTAATTGATTTTTGTAATTTCTTACATAGTTGGGCTTAATAGAAGTGGTGTATTGTTGCACATGAGTCATCCTAAGAGAAAGTGATTTGTCTTCCATGTAGCTTAGTTAATGTAGGGTGGATGCGTCATTCTAATCAAAGGTGTTGCATAGTGTAGCAATTTACAACTTATTTGTTATTATGATAATTAGGCTTTGTGTTAAGATGCTTGACTCATATCCAAGAGAATGTGATGTGTTCCACCATGTAGTTTAGTTAATGTAGTTTAGTTAATGTAATTTAGTTGTAGGGTGGGCAAATCATGTTAATCAAAGTAGAGTCATAGTATAGTAATGCAAAGTTTGATTGTTTTGCCAAACTTTCTAGAACACTTCTTTTAAAGGAATATTATTTTTCTTTTGCATATTGGGCTAGTGGTAGAATCAACATTCTAACATTCAAATTCATCCGTATCATTTCCTAATCATTCCATTTTCCTTTTTTTTTTTTATGTTTTGGTTTGTCTTTTTATTTTCTTCTTTTATTTGCTTGATGTGCTCGATAGTGATTTATGTGCAGGAACATCATTTTTGTGCTTATCGGGGATTGCTCCTTTTGTTGGTGATATCACTCTATCCCTACTCATTTTTGTCCTTGTTTCGAACCATTTGCATTAGGGACAATGCAATGTTCTAGTTGGGGGGTGTGGGATATTCACCCATCATATTGATGTTCCATTTTCTTCTTACCATTAATTCTCCAAGCATGTTTTGGTTGTTAATAAAAGAAAAGATGATTTAAAAAAATATATATATATATTTTTAAAATTTAAATTAAAAAAATAGTTTCCAATGATTTTAGTATAGTTGCCTCGTTCTAATGCCGAGCGATGACGCTTGTCTTGAGTTTTCATTCGATATTGATATGCGTCACTTGTTGAATCACATTAGTTCTATAACTATCTTGATTATAGTAAATTTTGTAAAGTTCAAATCTTAGATTATCGAGCACGTTGTATGACTACTTGTATTAAGATAATATTTAATGCAATTATTACCCGAAAATCGTTTAAAACATATGTGGAGACTTTACCCTTGTGAGCTTTAGATCCTTTTCTCCTTTGTTGAGTGTTACATACTTCAATTCTCTCTTTTTGAAAAACATACATAAGTCGTAGATAATCTCATCTTCTTGCTTTGATTGTTCATTAGAGGAATCTTTTTGTGTGGAATGCAAAACTCTTGCTTGCCTGTCATTGTAGTGGAGAACTAAGAATCACATTGTCCGAGAAAATGATTTTAGGTCCTTCCTTTTACCATTTCTAACCTCAACCACACATACCCTTCCTTCACTTAACCATACACCTTCCATATCCACGTTTGAATTCCATTTTTGGGATGTCTTTGCATGAGATTGTGTTTGTAAGGTTGCAAAAGAGATTGAATCGTGTGGTTGTGAGAGTACAAAGAAAAGAAAAGAAAAGAAAAGAAAAGAAGCTAAAAAAATAAATAAATAAATAGATGCAAAGTAAAAAGAATTTAAGAATTTTAAAAATTAAAATAAAAAAAAAAAAAAGCTTCATAATCAATTGTACTTCTCTTTTTGAGCATCAAAGAAATATTTGTGGATGATTCATCTCTTGTGGTTATTTGTATCCATGCATTCCAATAAATCCCGAGTTTATACCCAAACATCTCACTTCATTTCCCCTTGTCCTTCACCCTATAACTTTTTTCCCACTTTACAACTCACACTCAATGGCCCTAATTGATTCTCAATTTGTGTGATTCGGAGTTTGAGTCGATCATGACAAGTAGTTAGAGTTATTCCACATCCTCTAGTGAATGGTATCTTTCATGAGATTAATTTTTACTCGTTTTGCATGCTTACGTTTTTCATCTTTGGCATATGTGTGGCTTTGGTTTCCATTTCCATTACTCTATTTGCCCGCATGCCCCGAGAGTATTACCCATTTCGAGTGATTCATTTTTAGAGTGTAATACCGGTGAGAATTGAGTTGAAGCGCGTTTAAACAAAATTTGGATTATGAAAGCATTGCCATCTTCTTGATAGTTGTAGTTATGCACTTCACACCACACACGCATTCCAAGATTGAGGTTAATGAAGTTTATCTAATAATCTTGATAGTTTAAGGACTTTTTAGATTTGCGTGTTGTGTTCTAAAATCTTTTGAAAATTCTTGGGACTATGTTGAGTGTCGGCGTTAGATAGTGGGCAACTATCATGAGGAAACAAATGTTTGTGGGTATCATTCTGAGAACCCTGCGGAGACAAAACTCCGCCTCTACGGGTAACCTAGAGGTTTAACGGCTTGTTGCATTCGCTAAATGCAATCGTGTTCCCCACGAAAATGGTTTATCTTTCATTTTAAATAAACTGTTGTGCGAGGTTATTCTTAAATCTCTTGGTATTTAGCTTTGTTGCTAAGAGACTAGCAACATGCTAGTTGGGGGGTGTGATTCGTGTCCAATATTGCATTCTTAACTTCATGATTTTATCCTTATTGGACACAAATTATTACTTATATTGGGAGATTTAATGGATAAATTGTACTTTTATTGTTCTTGTTATTGTACACTTTTTGTTAATAAAATCTCTTTCTTGTAGGTTTTGACGACTTGTTCAAAGTGAGAACTAACCCTGTTGGTTCTTATCTTGTAAGAAGAGGAGGAAATCCATCCCAGCAAAGGCGGATCGATCCGGCCTTCTGAGCAGATCGATCCGCGTGTTTTAAAAGATGTCACCATCAGAATCAAAAATAGCGGATCGATCCGGCCCTTTGAGCGGATCGATCCGCGATTTTGGAGGGACATTCTGCGATAAGGATCCATAAATGGATCGATCCGCCAGTTGTGAAGGGATCGATCCGCGACTTCCCGAGTAGATTCCAACAGCCCAGATGAAAGGCGGATCGATCCGCTAGTTATGAAGGGATCGATCCGCGACTGCAGTTTTTCCCCTTTTTATTTACAAGTTTGCCATTTTTGTGTTTTTTGTATAAATAGAAAGAGATAGGGTTTTTTGTGGATATATATTATCTTGTATTATTTTCTCCCAACATTCTTCTTCTTCTTCTCTCATTTTTAGGAACCCACTTGGGTTCCCTTCTATTGCTTCTTCATTTGTATAAACTTGAAGATTTCATTGAAGTTTTAATGGCTAGGTATATTTTCTATCTCCTCTTTTGATGATATTGCTATGTTTTCTATTATTAGTTAAATTACTTAGGTTATGGATCATGAGCCCTTGGATTTAATGTTGTAACATTTCTAGGGTTCATTTGTGTAGGATTCAAAACTAAGGGATTCATCTTATTTGTATTGCAACTATGATTGTTAAAACTTAGACTTTGCATCCTACCCTATGTATTTCATATGGAATATTATGTAACCTTGTGTTTTGCACTCCATGTGCTTGATAAATGTTGTGTGTGGGATTTATAACTTGGGGTCTTCATCTTTGATGTCAAGCATCTTTGATTGTTCAAACTCTTGGTTTTTAAATACTATCTTTTGAAGGCTTCATAGGTGATTTGTCCACCAAGTAGATTAGTTAGTGTAGGGTGGACAAATCATTCGGATTAGAAGCCATAGAGGCTTCATCTTGTATGTCATGCATCCTTGATAGTCAAACGTTAGCTTCAAATCCGTTTCTATGGAAATCTTAAAGCTCATTTCATCTAACATATAGGTGCATTCCAAGTGTTTGATAATATGCCACAATGAGATGTTACCTTAGAATGTGCTTGAAACTTTAGTCCATTTCATCTTGTTGTGACCCAAGATGGGAGGAATGATCCTAACCTATTGCTTTTTAGATTAGTATTTATTTACCTTTTATCTTCCAAAAACCAAACAAAAAGTCGCCAGACGCAATGTCATTTTTATTCTCTTTCATCATCTTTTCTTATTTATTTATTTTGAGCATTATAATTAGTTACTAAACCTCCCAAACGTTGTTCTTGTATCAATCCCTGTGGACTCGATACCCTACTTCCAAATGCTACATTTTTAATAGGGTTAAATAAGAACTTGATTTTGACGTAATCAAGAAGTCAGAAGCCCAACGATCCTGATCCGACCACCTATCTCCATCGGTCTAGAAGAGCCCGACTACAGTGGTACTTGCTTGATCACTACATGAGGCTCCACCGATTGTCAGAGAACTCATACAAAGACCTCGGGCCTAATCCCGAGGCATACAAAGACCTCGGGCCTAACCCCGAGGCACAAAGAAGACCTCGAGCTTCGAACTCAGGCACTAAAAAGACCTCAGGCTCCGAACCCAGGCACCAAAGACCTCGGGGTCACGCCCGAGGCACCGGCTTCACTTAGGTCCAACCGACGATGGAGGCAAACCTCCTAGGTGGCTGATGATGGTAAGCTTCAAAAGACTCTGCAACCACCATGTTCCAGGTCGGTTACCTACAGTTCATAGCCTCTGTAAGACCCTCGTCTTAGCGAAAGCTTGGGGGGCAAGATGGCGCAGTGAACTAAACAGGCAATCACACTGGGTATCTACAGGCCTCGCGGATAACCAAGTCAAAATCTTGGACAACCCGAGCACCTATAGTACTCAGAGGCATTAACTCCACTTAGGTCCAGACCGACGATAGAGGTGACTAAATCTCTTAGGTTGGCCGACGATAGAGGAGCAAAAAGACCCTAAAGCAACGTGATTTAGGTCAGCTCCACCAACATGGTCAAGCTCTTCTCCCAATAGTCTTGATGAAGGCTGACCGAGCGAAAGATAACCATCCTGGGGAGTTAACACAAAAGGACCCTAAAGTGATACGCTTTAGGTCGGCTTTTCCAACATGGTCAAATTCTTCTGCCCATAACCTTGAAGAAGGTTTATGGGCAGAAGATAACCATCCTGGGAGCTAACTCAAGTAAAAAGACTCTGAAGTAGGCCGAGTCTCAACTCCCGGTCACTTCTTGAGCATTCAAAGACTCTGAATTAGGCCGGGTCTCAACTCCCGGTCAGTTCCCGAGCACCTAAAAGTCCCGAGCTAGGTTGGGTCTCAACTCTCATTCAGTTTCTGAGGACTTATCAGGCTTAGAAGCCCCGAGGCAGCTTCTCCAAGAACTCAGACAGTGGCAAGAAGCATCAAACTGATTTCCAAACTTGCCCCGATATAGCATCTGGCCAACCTTGGAAATGGGGGGCAGCTGATACACCCAAAATTGGCACCATCCTATGACTGAACGGTTCTAATCAGCAGTCGGTCCATGCCCCGGTCAAATCATGTACAACTCCTCGGACAAGCATCATCCCAAGAGGTTTATCCACGACCCAACCAACAGGTCGGGAAAACCGCACAGGCACATCCCACCGCAGGAACAACTCATCCGGGCCCACATGCATGATCCCGAGCATTACGGGCAGTTTCCTACTCAAGCTAGAAGACTAATGGAAAGTGCCCACTATTTCCTAATCCAATTAGGAAACCCCCACAATTAATGCCAATCTATATCAATTGGATTATATTTCCTTATCTATGTAAGAGTAGGTCTCTTGCATCTATAAAAGAGACCTCCCACCCCCATTAAAGGGGCCCACTCTTTAGTCTACACAGCACCTCTATAAAATTCACCATTGTACGCATACACCCGGTCGGTATTACTGGTAGTGCCGCCCCTCTTTGTTGGCTCACCAGGCTCGCCGGTGATTTGCTAGTGAACGTGCTCAGACTAGGGGTGAAATCGGTTCGGTTCGGTCGGTTTTGGGAGGGTTTTTCCACCGACCGAACGGTTCGGTTCGGTTCGGTTTTTTCGGTTTTAGGCTTAATTTTCGGTTCGGTTCAGTTCGGTACACTGCACCACACCTATGAAAACCGACCGAATCGATCGGTTCGGTTCGGTGGTTCGATTTATTTCGGTTTTCTTTCACCCCTAGCTCAGACACACCCGTGGACATAGGTACCTTCATTAACAGGGCCGAACCACATACAAAAAATAGTCTCTTACTCTCTCTCTCTCCTAAAATTGCTCTACTTTACTCTTACCAATTTCTGGCATCATTAGTAAATATGAATTCTGAGGGACATTTTTGACAAAATCGGGATTTTATGCTTGAAAAGGGCTTTTCTGAACTTGAAGTCACTTTATGAAGTTCATTATATTGATTGTGTGGAATCCAGTACCTTCCACGGGGTACTTCTCATCATTGAATCCTCCAAGATGTTGACTTCTCTAAATCCTAATAGTGTGGTCAAAATTGGATGTCTACACTATTGACCATAGCTTTTTGCATAGGTAGTGAGCCACTAGTAGTGGTTTTGTAAATAGTTGATCATTGCATGTATTAGATCATGTCCCACGCGGTACACAGTTCGACTAGTTTGTACTACACAGTACATATTTTGGCATATATATATATATATGAGTATCATCTTTTGGAGATATTTGTGATGTGATCTTGATATTGTTTGTTTGATATACTGGTAATATAGAACTAATAGTTTATGTATTGCCTTATCTAATTTGTTATTTCTTCAAGAATATTGTCAATTAATCGTTAGATCCATTCGTAGGTACATAACACACAGATCACCATGGCTAGAAATAAGAGATTCCAAGTTAGGCTAGGAGCACTTACTCTAGAAGGCATGGACCCTAATAGCTCTTTTAAAGCATTTATGCAGCGGATGAAACATGTTGGAGATACCTATAGTCATGCTGTTCACCATCATCCTGTCCATCACCCTGTCGTACCACCCCCACCAAGGAAGACTAGAGAGAACATATTGGAACATTTTCGTGCATTGTGTCCAGAGAAGTTCGATGACATGATGAAGCCATGGAAGATAGAGTAGTGGCTATGAGAGATGGAGCTTATTTTTGAAGCTCTAGAGTGTTATAAACAGGAAAATCAATGCCTCATCACTTTCCAGCTAACCTACATTATCGTTGACTGGTGGGAAGCTGAGCAAGCTACTATCGGAGTCAATGCTACAAGAAGGATGCCTTAGGAGACATTTAAAGGTAGGTTTCTCGGGTAATACTTCCCAGAGGATGAAAAGGATCAACAAGAGAAGAATTTTCTGAGTTAAGTTTAAGGAGGTTGGACAATGAGAGAGTACACAACTCAGTTTGAGCGATTATCCTGATTTGCTAAACATATGATTGACACAACACAAAAGAAGGTCAAGTGTTTCCACCAAGGACTTAACCCTTATCTTCGGCATATAATGATTGGGCATCTCAATTAGAGTTTTGAAGGACTTATGATATTCGCCGTGAGCTTGGAAAAGGACACCTATCCAGCTTAAAGACAACAGATAAACCGACCCCCTCTGCCAAGAAACTTCCAACAAAAAAACTGCCAAACCCCATCACCGAGAAATTCCCAAGGTTGGAGACCTCATGCAAGCTTTCAGGGAAACAAGTGAACCTGGGATGGAACCAGGAAACCCCAATCTACTTTTCCCCGACCTCAGCAGTTTCAACAGCGAGGACCCCCACCTTCAGCATTGATTTCATAATTTTTTTCCTTTCCAAAATTTGCTCCCAAATTTAGGGATATTATATAAATTAAAGGGGTTAGATTCCATTAATGACTGTGGTATGTTGGACCCCCTCCCCCCCCCCCTCCCTCTCTCTCTCTATATATATATATATATATCTATCAATCTATGTACACTTCAATCTCTCCCTTGTCCGTTTTCAACATTAATGGAATGGTAATAGGTTCTAAGATTTTAATGCTTACTTTTATCTTTCTAATTTTCATATCCGATGACTTTTTAGGACCACATGTTTTTAATATGCATAATGGTGACAAGTTTCGGTCAAGGTATTCTGATTATCCTTTTTTTCTTTGGTTCAAAAGAGTGTTTAACCAAAGAATGTAAAATGTTTTCCTCAATATTTTTTCTTTCACTCACTAAATTACAAAACCCAATCTTGCCTTAATGTTTCAAGCTGATCTTGGTGTTTGGTTTTTTCTTCGACAGAATATATGAGGCTGCATTTGGTATAAAAGTGAAAGGGCATAGATGTCCTTTCATTTGGTATGAACGTGAAAGGGCATAGATGCCCATGTTTGTGGTCAATTCATTGCTATAAAAGTTATTTTCTTATTCACCTGCTTCATGTGAGCAAATCTTGTATGCCATATGTTTTAACTTAATCCATTCATTAAATATGGTGGGTATCTAGAAGAACTAAATGCCACTTGAGTTTTTCTAATTTCAAAATGCTAAAAATTTGCAATAGAGTAAACATGAGTCACGCGCACCCAATTTTGTCAGCAAACTCTTGAGTTAACCTGTCACACCCCATCCCATCACGTGCAGATTAGGACCGTGTAACAAAGGATTATCCAAACAAAACACCAATTATTAATGTGATTTAGAGAAAATCCCATCAGATACATGATAAAAACACTTTCATTTAAAAATTGGAAGATCCAGTTGACTGGTCGAGAATCTGGTCGACTATATTAGCATTTACAGAGAACTCAAATTCTGAGAACACTTGTTCGGTCGACTGGCATTGGTCTGATCGAGTAAATTTGCAAAGGGGTTAATGAATCTAGACGACTGGATTCAGTTTGGCCGACTGGTTTGGCATTTACAAAGAGCAATGATTTTGAAAAGTTGACCCAGTCAACTTCATTGGACAATACAGTCGACTAGTTAGGAACTAGTAAAAATTATTACAAATTAAGAGCGAATCCAGTCGACTGGTATACACCAGAAGAGCATTCTACGAAAAAACTCTTAACTTAAGTTCCAAACACAAAAGCAACCCAATATACTCCTGAAACTTGTTAAACACGACTATTAACATAATTAGGCACTAACCAACTTACAACATGAGTCTCGGGTTTCAACTTACATAATTTACAAACTATCAAGTCTTACAGACTTTAACATATTACAAGTTCTATTTTTACTACCCATTACAAATCATTACAAAAACTAACACAAAAAAAACATAACAATAACTCTCAGCCCGTCTCTATATATCCAACATCACCTCTCTGGAATCTATTTCAAACCTGCGGTAGTTGTTATGTACTATAACAGAAAATGAAAATGGTTTTCTATAAGCATTATGCTTAGTGAATCATCTAAACATGATTGAATGTTTAAACGTGTTCAATGCATCAATTATCACATAAGCAATACTAGTAGTCTCTAAGCTACCGGGCCAATGGTTCATTTAAACATGAAGACCTCCATTGGTCCTGCTTATTATATTTAGCTATTAGAATATGTTTCATTTAGCTTGAGGGTAGTTTAGTCTTTTACTTTCTATTAGGGTAATACTGTATACCTAGATATACTATTATTGTCTCTTTCTTTTTCTATTATATTCATTCATTTAGATTTGGTGTTCTGAGAAACTCTAGCTCTCTTTTCTCTTTCCCTTTGTTGTTCTCTTGATTATTTGATATATTCACATGGTATTAGAGCAGGTTCGAATCTCATTCACGTTCTTCGTAGATTCACATTTTTTCTTATGATTCTGGTTTGTTTTTGGATTTCTCGCTGATTCGAATTCGTATTTGGATCTCACCTGATTCATGTTCATTTTTTTGGATCTGTCTTTGATTTTGGTTCGTTTATTTTGTGTTATTTAATTGATTCATTTTCATAATGGCTGCTGAACACGGTGATTCGCTTCAAGCGATTAGTGTTAAACTCGATGGAAAGAATTTTTCATTTTGGAATTATGTGATGAAAAAAAATTAAAGGGGAAGAAGATGTGGGATTATATCAATGGGGATTTTAGTAAACCTAAGAATAAAAAGGCTGATATATTTGCAGAATTGCTAGATGTTTGGGAAACAAACAATTTAAGAATCATTACTTGGATCAACAACTCCGTTGCTCCCTCGATAGGTATGCAATTAGCAAAGTTTGAATATGCAAAAAAAAAGTGTGGGATCATTTTGCTAAATTATTTACACAGTCCAATTTTGCGAAAAGGTACCAATTAGAGTGTGATATTCATGCCCTTCAACAAAAAAATTTGAGCATTCAGGAGTTCTATTCTACAAGGACAGATCTTTGGGATCAGTTGGCTCTCATGGAGTCGCCCGAATTAGGGAGTTTGCACCAAATATTTCTAGTAGGGAGGAACAACGTCTGGTTCAGTTTTTGATGGCTCTACGTGATGATTTTAAGGGCCTTCGTGGGTCCATTCTCCATTATACCCCACTTTCTTCAGTTGATTCTGTTGTCCATGAGTTAGTATCCAAGGAAATACGTCTCAAGACTCAGTTTGGAAAGGGAATTCTTCCCGACTGTACTCCGTCTATTTTAGTAGCCCCTTTTTGACCACCGTCCAATAATCAGAATAAGCCTTACTCAAGAGTTGGTAGTGATGTATGCGGCTACTGTAAGGAGAAGGGTCATTGGAAGGCTCAATGTCCTAGGTTGGGTCGAGCAAACCAGCCCAATAGCAGCACCCAGCCCTCACATAGTCGACCACCACAATAATAGCAACCTCACCTTTCTCATTGGAAATCTGACAACCAATCTCAGCAGCATTCGTACAGGCCTCCATAGCCTAACACTGCAGTAGTTGTACAACCATCAGACTCATTTGGACCCGGTTCCCCTTCCCCATCCACTCCGTCCATGACCTCCCTTGCTGAGCAATTTCAAAAGTTCCTTACCACATAGCCAGATGCTATGGCCACCTCTTCACTAGGTATGTCTTCTAGTATGTCCTCAGGTATTTGGGTCTTAGACAGTGGAGCTTCTAATCATATGTCACCTGACTTGTCATCTTTTGTTTCCTTATGTCCTGATTTTTCTTTGCCTGTTATGACTGCTGGTGGTACTCCCATGCCATTAACAGGTGTTGGGTCTGTTGTCACACCTCATGTATCTTTCTCTAGTGTTTACCGCATTCCCAAACTTGCTATGAATCTTGTTTCTGTTAGTCAGCTTTGTGATGCAAGTTACTTCGTCTCTTTTTCTTCTACTTTTTGTTATATGCAGGATTCTGTGGATATTCGCAGTTTAACCACGTTTTTTAAACTTTTCAAATTCAAATACGAGTCGCCACTTAATTTTTAAAAGAAAATTAAGAAACCAATTTAAAAGCAAACTGATATTTTAGAAACCAGAAATTTCTAGGTCTGGGGATTATGGAATGAGAGGGGAAGGAGCCAGACGGACTAAAACACCCCCTCTCATCCTACCTCGTGACAGGCCTTTACTCAACATCCTTTTTAATCGAATTATTAATCTAAGTATGCCCTCAACTAATACATATATATATATAAGTACACATTGCAAAAACATGTTAAAAAGGGTGCAGAATTGCTAACGATAAAATAGCACTCAAAATCACATAATTTCAAGTAGCAAGCAAGATGCTGTGCAAATAGGGAATTAGAAAATTTCCCGAGATCCAGCTGCGATATTGAAACATGCAATGCATACAAAAATAGAAAATCCTAAAAAAAAAGGTCTCTAATCATATATACACATAAGGCAAATCCTAATTCTAAGGTGTCACACATGGAGTTGAAAATCAATTAAAATAAAAGAATAAACTAAACTAGAGAGGGGATGAGAAATCGTACCTCGATAGCACTACAAAACAAAGGGTTAGTCCACATGCTTTGAACAAGATATACTTTAGAGTTGATATAATTTTGAATTCCTTGTAATTAGTTGAAGATACAACACCTCTATAGATATACAAGTCTCAACTAGGAGCTAATGTAATGTCCATATAGATATGATAAAATCTCAACATGATCATAAGGAACCCATAGTTTGTTCAACTATTTTCAATCAAATGCAATTTAAGCCAAGAATTAGTCCTAATCCTAAGCATCAACATACATGAAATGAATGCATGGATATAAACAAGAATGAGATATGAACTATTCATTGATTTGGATCATTTAGACTTTGGATCTAAGTCCCATTATCCATTATTAAAACATGGTCTAAGCCCTATGTCATTAGAAGGTCATTTAGGTCATCATTTACAAAGTTTTTTAAAGCCGTGTCAGAGTTTTAAAATTTACAAAGAAGAAACCTGAATTTAGAAAATAGAAAAAACATAGATCCCGTAGTTTGATCTTAGTTATTTTTGGACACAAGATGCCTCTTTGTGTCTAGTTTCTAACCCAAAAAGAAAATCAAAGATCAAATGGTCCAATCTCTGGTTATTAGGCCAAGACTAGACAATACTCATAATTTTACAACTCTCTGTCCAGAGATCTTGTATGATTTTCTAAAAATAACAAATAAATCCTAATGACTTCATTCTTTTTAGGAGATCTTCTCAACACATTTAACTATACAGAAAAAATTATTTGAGGTAAAAAATATATGGTTAAGGCTCTGATTTATTTGAAACAAGATTGGTTTACTGTTCTGAAAAATTGGACAGAGAATGACCAATTCACAAATCCTAAGATCAAACCATGTTAACTATGGAATTTTATCGAAGCAAAAATTGTGGTGGTAGATATATGAGTTATGAACATTCTTCAATTGGTCTCATTCAATTTCAATGAATCATGATTTAATTAAAAATCTTTGATCTCAGTTGGTTAATGAACTCACTACACCTACCAAAATACAAGTCATAGAAGTTATTAAGTCAATCCCTCTCTCAAGTTGATGATCCTTGAGGGATATGAACTTTTTATATCCTAATCTCATCTCAAATTAATGTTCATTGGAGACTAAACATAACCAAACCAAGAAATCTCTATGGAATATAGAGGGGATTCCATGAAATTACTAGTTGGAGGATTCAAATCATGAACTAAGACTTGAATCCATCCAATCATGTATGGATATAACTATGATCTACCTTAATTCTCAAACAAATCATAGGATCATAGAGGATAAAAGGATCAAATTCATAGGACTTGATGAGATATTGAAGATCTTACAAATCCTATGAGTGAAATAAGAATAAAGAAGGTGTAATAAAAATTTTATTGATGATCCAAGCAAAGTTTTACTTTTAAAATTCATTTGATCTTAAACCCAAGACTTATTTAGATCCAAATCAATGAAAATAACACATGAAAATTCAATCACAAATTCTATGTGGTGTGTGATGAAATGAGGTAAGAAAAGAGATTTTGAAAATGTGTAAAAGTCCTAGATCTATGAATTTGTGATTGGATTCTAGCCTAATTCTATATAGGATTAGAAGGTTACCTATAATAACCTCAGGAATTTCTTAGTTTTGATGAAGATCTTCCAAATTCTCCAATTCCTTATTCAAATTCTTCAAAGTTCTTGAGTTTCTTCAAAAATCCTCTTAATCGCTCTCTATTGTATGTATAATCTATATAGAATTCTTGCTTTTCAAAAAAGAATCCCAACAATGGAGATGAAGATCTCCTTATATAGACCACTCTCCAAGGGCCAATTAGGTAAATTCGGGTGAAAAATCCATGTGCAAGGATATTCCATACGTGTTTGAGAAAAACAGTCTATTATAGAGAGCGGCACTCACTGAATGCTGGCGCGACATTCACTGAGTGCCGCCGGCTATGCTACGTGTCGCCTCCAACGGATTTCTCAGCTTTTTTTATATTTATTTTTCAAATATATACTTATATATACTTATACACTTATAGAAATTATATATAAACAAAATTTCTTTTTTTTTTGTTTTGTTTTGTTTTGTTTTCTTGTTCCTTTGTTCTTCCTTTCTTTTTTTTCTTTTCAAAACTATTTTCTTTTTCTCTTCTTTGCAAAATTCTCTTTTTATTTTTCTTTCTAAATCACTACATATATATTTTTTATATTGAAATTAATTTCCAGACTATCTTTCTCACACGTATTTCATATACGAGTTTCCTAAACACCTGGTTTCCCTCTTTTCTTTTTGAAAACTTAATTGGAGTTGAAGAATCTTCGAGGAATTAAATCATTTGGAAAATCTTTGAATCTCGCTGGACATTATCGTCCTCGGTCTTAGAGGTAACCATCCCCTGAATTCGACGGTCGATCAAAATTGGGGTGTCTATAGATCGGCAGTCTCAGACGCTAATTGGGACAGGCCGTAGGCAAGGGGGATTATACATCTTGGACAAGCTCAATGTATCAGTGGTTGCAACTTCTAGTGTTGACTTGTCATCCTTTCGTTTGAGTTCATCTTTGTCTAGTTTTTATTTATGGCATTCTCGCCTTGGTCATGGCTCAGTCTCTCGTTTAAAATATTTAGCTTCTACAGGAAAATTAGGAGATTTACAATCTCATGGCATTTTTTATTGTAGTGGTTGTAAACTAGAAATTTTTTTAGCTTTACCTTTTGATAGAAGTATTTCTTATTCTCTTATACCATTGATTTAGTTCATTCTGATGTGTGGGGACCCTCTCCTGTTACCGCAAGATGGGGGTCTCAATATTATGAATCATTTATTGATGATTGCACTCGTTGCTGTTGGGTTGATCTTATGAAACGTCATTCAAACTTCTTTGATATTTACAATACCTTTTGTGCTTTTGTCAAAACTCAACATTCTATTGTCATCAAATGTTTTAGATGTGATTTAGGTGGAGAGTATACCTATCATAAATTTCGTGAGTTGCTTGCTTTAGATGGAACTATTCACTAGTCCTCTTGTATAGACACTCCTAAACAAAATGGTGTTGCTAAAAGGAAACATCAGCATATTGTTTAAACTGCTCGCTCTCGTTTATTATCTACATATATCCCTAGTGATTTTTGGGGAGAGGTTGTCCTTACTGCTGTCAATCTGATTAAAAAAATTCCATCCTCTTACTGCTCAGGTTTATCACCTTTTAAAAAATTGTATGGGCATGCTCCTGATTATTCTTCCTAAAAGGTGTTTGGTTGTACTTGTTTTGTCCTTCGAACTCGTGTAGAGTGTACCAAATTGTCACCAAAGTATGCTATTTGTGTTTTTCTAGGTTATGGTGAGGGTCAGAAGGGATATTGTTGCTTTGATCTAGTTATTAAGAAACTATGTGTCTCTTTCCATGTTGTGTTTCTCAAGCACCTACCCTTCTTTTCTATTCCTGATAATCATCATGAGTTGACTAAATCTGATCTCATCCATCTTGACCCATTCTCTGATGATACCGATAGTGTTCCCTCTTGAGTCCCATGCACCACTAATATTGTCTTACCTCATGGTACTATTTTTACTGATATTGGTGCCTTGCCACCTGACGCTACCTCCTTTCCAGAGGCCACCCAAGCACCTGATGAGGCTATGGAACCTCCTCGCTATCTTGCTCGCACTCGTAAGTCCACTCAATCACCTAATTTTGTTTATTCTTGTTATTCAGATTCTTTGGTTCCTTTTAGCTTCAGTTCATGATCTCTCTGAGCCTCTGTCCTATAAAGAGGCAGCTCTTGATCCTCTTTGACAACAGGTTATAGTAGAGAAACTATCTGCATTATATAAGATAGACACTTGGAGTTTGGTTCCTTTACCTTCTTGTAAGAGCGCTATTGGTTATCATTGGGTTTATAAAATCAAAACCAAGTCAGATGGGTCTGTTGAGCGGTTCAAAGCAAGATTGGTAGCCAAGAGTTTTTCCCAGCAGTATGGAATGGATTACGAGGAAACTTTTGCTCCTTTTGCTAAAATGACTACTGTTCGTACTCTTATTGTAGTTACTTCTATTCGTCAGTGGCATATAACTCAGATGGATGTTAAAAATGCTTTCTTGAATGGAGACCTCCAATAGGAGGTTTACATGGTTCCTCCTCCGGGTGTTCCTTATGGTCCTGGTGAAATTTGTAGGTTTATAAAAGCCTTATATGGTCTTAAACAAGCCCCTTGAGCTTGGTTTGAGAAGTTTTCCACTGTGATTACCTCATTTGGGTTTTCGTCGAGTGAGTATGTTCAACTCTCTTTATCAGGTGTACCACTACTGGTCCCATTATGCTTTCTTTGTATGTTGATGACATGATTATTACTGGTGATGATGTTGATGGGATTGTAGTGTTGAAGTCTAAATTAGCTCGTTGTTTTGAAATGAAGGACTTAGGTCCACTACGTTATTTTTTGGGGATTGAAGTAGCCTTTTCTCCAAAAGGTTATCTTTTTTCTCAGTCTAAGTATACAGGTGACATTCTTGAGTATGCTCGCCTCACTGATAATAAGATTGTTGATACCCCTTTGGAGCTTAATGTTTGTCTTTCCCCTTCTGATGGCGTTACTTTGCCTGATCCTACCTTATATTGCACTATTGTTGGTAGCTTGGTTTATCTTATTACTACTCGTCCGGATATTGCTCATGCTATTCATGTTGTTAGTCAGTTTGTCACTTCCCCTACTACAGTTCATTGCGCTGTTGTTCATCGTATTTTGAGGTATTGAGGGGTACTCGGTTTCAAAGTCTTTTACTTTTTTCATCTTCTTCCTTGGAGCTGCATGCATACTCTGATGCTGATTGGGCTAGTGATCCTATAGATCGCAAGTTTGTTACTAGATTTTGTATATTCTTGTGTGATTCTCTCATTTCTTAGAAGAGCAAGAAGCAAAATGTTGTTGTTGTGTCTTCCACTAAAGCTGAGTATCGTGCTATGGCTTCGACTACCCGTGAGGTTATTTGCTTATGTCGGCTACTTACAGATATGGGTGTCTCTCTTCCTCGCCCTTTACCTATGTATTGTGATAATAAGAGTGCTATTCAGATTGCTCACAATTCAGTTTTCCATGAGAGGACCAAGCATATAGAGATTGATTGTCACATTACTCGTCATCACCTTAAGCATGGAGCTATCACTTTTCCTTTTGTTTCTTCTTCTGCGCAGATTGCTGATTTTTTTACTAAGTCACATATAATTCAACGTTTTTGTTTTTTAGTTGGCAAACTCTCTATGCTTCTAGTTGTAGTATCGTGAGTTTGAGGAGGGGGGGGGGGGGGATATTAGAGTTAGCTATTAGAATTAGTTTTATTTAGCTTTAGGATAGTTTAGTCTTTTACTTTATATTAGGGTCCTAGATATACTATTATTGTCTCTTTATTTTTCTATTGTATTCATTCATTCAGATTTGGTGTTATGAGAAACTCTAGCTCTCTTTTCTCTTTTCCCTTTGTTATTCTCTTGATTATTTGATATATTCACACAGCTGTCACTTCTATTCCTTGGGCATCCGATCTTAAATGGATTTCTTCCTCTTCTCCTCCCTTATTACTCCTAAAAATGAAGCATTTACCAAGCATTCTTTGACCACTTAACACATAGGCACTTAATTATATAAGCATGGCAATTTCCATATAATTGACATGTTAATCTCAATTTAACATTTTCATAGTTTCTAAGCATGAATTTACCAATTCTATTTATAATTGGAGCACTTCACACATTAAACCACAATCAATTTCAGTTAGAAAATTCACCTTTATAGAATTCTACCTAAATTAAGCTAGAAGAAGTTGATTCCTTAACAATTCTTGCTCAAATCTCACTCTAGAGTAATTCCTAAACATTTTCAGTAAACCACGTGTCACCGATTAAAATGGTCATCAAATTCGATGATTAAAACATAAATGAAAGGTATAGAAATGATTGTCTCACCTCTATGAGTCCGAGTATGGCTTCGGTTCGCGAATTGGACGAACAACGGCGACGGCACGACGAATCGATGACGACAGAGCCTTCTCTCTCTCTCTATCTCTCTCTCTCTCTCTCTTCCCCCTGGACTGCTTGTTTTTTTTTTTCTTTTTATTAAATTAAGAGACACTTGTCTCTCTCAAGCAATCCCAATTAATGACTCATGTCCGCTATTTCATTTTACCTCCTCATAGCTTCTAAATTCAATTATGAAACCCCCAAACATTTCATTAACTACCCAATTATCTAAGTGGGTATTTGTCTTAGTCCCATATGGGTCCCAAATATTTTATGAGGTTACTATCATACCTATTAATTATGATCATTTATAATTATGCCCTTATATGGGTACCCCAAATTGGTACCAAAAGCTAACATTAACACTATAAAATATAAAAGCAACTATAACCATATATTCATTTAATCATATAAATGCATCTAAATACAAATTATATTAACTGGGCCCTTTTATTACCTGCCCCACCTGACCCGATACCGCCAATTTTCTGTTCCTATCTGAACACTTTTCCACCAATGAGTCCACAACCCCACCTTAAATCATCATATGCACTAATAACATTAACTAATGCATATTAATAATATAATAATCCACTTTTTTGGGTAAGGGTGTTACACACCCCCTAAATGAAAAAGATATGTAATCAATGTTATTGAATTTTTGTACCTTTGAATCCTTGAGAAATGGTCGATAATTACATAATAACTGATAGTTTTTAGATTTTGGTGTTTGTGTCAGTTTTCTATACAACTGAACTTAAGGTAAAAGGTACCTATGATTTTTTGTTGTGTGCAAACTCAATTCCAAGGAGCTACAATAACAATTGAATGCGCGCGCAACAAAGAATAAAAAAAAACCTGAATTCAAGCTTATTCTTTTATTTAATTTTCAGACACTCTACAAGTAAGTATTGATTCTTTCCCTTCTCTTTAGTTTTTGTAATTTGTTTCCATAGTGGTGAGTTCACTTAATTGAGTTTGTATAATTGTTTTGCATCATTTGCTTAAAGATGGAACGTATTTAGTCTTTGAACTGAATTTTACAATTTGTGGTTGTGCTAATTTGCTATTATTAGTTCTAAAAGTTTCTTACATGGTTTGTTTTTCCTCTCTCTCTCTCTCTCTCTCTCTCTCTCTCTCTCTCTCTCTCTCTCTCACACACACACACACACACACATACACACCAAACAACCATAATTTTAATATAAAGTGATTTTGAATTCAGTGTACGGTTTTGATTTGGTAGTAATTTTTTGAGCAAGACATTCAATACTCTTCTGAATTTGTGTCATCATTCTGTATTCCAAAAATTGTATATATGATGGTGGTTTTGGCCTCTTGCCTGATTTTTGGCGGGCAAAATTTGCAATCTTAATGGTCAAGGACTTGGTATCAATGACTTGGATTTCATCAGTAGTAGTGTCTTCATCCATAATCAAGGAATTTCACTACGTTTCATTTTGGGATAAAAGAGATTTATTTATATCTTGCAAGGTTAGATATCGGTGAGTTCAATTTATTTTTTGTAGTTTACTATATTTAGCTAAATAAAGTTGTTTGAAGTACACAATGTCTGTATGTAATCTTGATTCAAGTTTTACAGGGTTGGTGTTTTTGATTACTCCATGTTGTGTGTGGTTGGTTGCTTGGTCCATAAATGCATTGAATTTTTTATAAATTCAATTTTGGGTAATGAGTGCTTTCTATCTCTTAATCCGGGTATAATGCATAAGATGAATTAAAATATATAAGAATCGGATTAAGTGTCGCACGTGGAAATAATTAATGGTCGAACGCATGCCATGTTATAATTGATCGGTAGTGCCTTTAGGCATGGGTTATATATAGTATATATATATACATATATCCAAAGACAGAACTATTTCATTTCCCCTGAGCTATGCCATGTGGCCTACTATATTTTTAGCAACTTACCTACATGGCTTTCTATACTTTCAGTGATTTTTTTTTTTGTTTTCTTTCTTTCTCTTTCTTCCACCTTCCACCTATGCCCCTTGCCCTACCAAACACTTCTCTAACAAAAAAATGACCGTCTCTCTCTCCCTTCAAGTCGGACTAGCTACTTGCTCTTGTGTTGGTGCTTCGCAACTCTATTGCGTTGAGAATCTGGAGATCATAGCGAATGTTCAAGGTACAAGGACATCTTATATTGGTTTTATGGATTCTGGGCATTTGATTGGCGAAGCTTCCAAGAATTAGGTCCCCATGAACCCTACTAATATAGTTTTCGATAAGATCTCAAGTCTTAGATCTCAAATCCGACAATGCAGATACATAAGATTTTGATTTCTGTGAGTTGAGCAAAAAAATTTGAATTGTATGTCTTCGTTTAGGGGTTTGATGTTTCAAAGGAAATGAAGTTTTTGGGATTTTTTGGGTTACAGGTAAGGCACTTTTTGTTACAGCACGGTTCCACAATAGCAAGACTGTAGCCCGTGGCATGCCACCGAGGCTCTTCCTACTCATTTAAAAGTTGTAGCAGCGGAAAAAGAACTTTAAAGATAACAATGAGTAATCGTTCCTTTGAAGCAATACACCCGAAGTTAGTAAAATCCGTGTAAATTTGAAAACATAATTATTTTTTGAAACAAATGAATTTATATTCAAATGGGTCCCAAAGGTGTCCTAAGAACACATCAAAACATTTAAATAATTGTCGGAAGAGGTATAAAAAGTTTTCATTCAGGGGTCATTTCGACCGGTCAAGATGCCCCGTTCAACCAGTCGGATGACCCCTCGGCAATAATCATTCATAGCAGAGGGCACTTCAACCGGAAAAACTGTCCCCTTTGACCAGTCGATTAACCTCTAATAGCAATCCTTCTTGGACTAGGATATTGCCTAAGGTCAAGCAACCCTTATGATCGTCAACTACCTCCTCATTAAATCAAAACATTAAATCGATAAATAAAACATTTCAAAACGCAAACTCGAGGGTTCCGATTCATACTAACTTAACCAATCCATTCCATGTTCTCCAAGTTAATACAAAACATGAATCTAGTTACTTGGAAGTAATTCCTTACAACGTTTGGAAACGAAATAAAACATACTCAAGACCATTATCCATTTCTATTACAAAATTACGAGATAAACATCTATAAGTCGCCTTCCAAGTGAACTCCTGACATCTCGTAGTCACTTTCCCAATTCCTCGCCAGCATTAACACCTGAAATGGTTATTTGAATAACCATACATATTCAATTTGTTTAAGCTAACGCTTAGTGAATAAAGCAACAATGCACATGAATGATAAACATGCTCGCATTCATATCTCTACATTTCATACTAGTCTCTGGAGTCCCACATGTACGTTCCACACTCCTAATCCGTGACTCCTCGCCAATAAGTCCATGCGAAAAGGTAATACCCACATTTCTTTTCATCAAACGTGCGACCTTATGCCTATAACGGCTTCACAACAATGGCTTGATACACGCACTCCTTTGACCCAAATAACAACTAAACATGCTCAAATACATTTCACCATGCTTTCGACATAATCCAAACATTTCACCGTGCTATTGGGCCTACTTATCGATATAGTTGCCCATTATGAACTACACAATATATCTCTATGAAGTAACACATTCTTTCATATCAAACATGAATACATGTCAAGAAATCATTCCAAAACACATAGTTGAATCACTCACCTCTGATTTACGCTTCTAAAATACGATCCAGGGAAAATCCAATTACAAAGAATGTGCAGTAATCCCTCTAGTATAATTCCTATCTAACAGAATTCCAATTATCAACTTTTACGAAAAATTCTAGAAAATGAGTTTTCGAAAAACTTAGCCAAACAAGCCCTAACGTATATCAAAATGAAGCTCTTACCTCTAGGAGCTCGAATATGAAATTTGGAAGAAAATAAATGGGCAGAAGTCCGTCGTTTACCGTCGTGAGGCTCTAAGCAACCAAAATCTCCCTTTGGCCTCTTTCTTGATTTTAGGCTAAACTTTATAAAAAATCTCAAAGTCATCTCTATCTATATATAGGCAACACTTCCAGAAATCGTGTTTACCTCCCCCGCAAGTTTTCAAAACTCTTAACTATCCTTCGAAACTTTCTACACAGCTAATTCATTGCTTCACAAGTAAAACCTATAAATTATAAAAAAATTTATCTAAGTTCCATTTGGTTGCTAAAACACAAGTTTCTACATGATTTTACGAAATTGCTAATTAGCCTACCAATTCTGCAGCGTGTTAATTCGTCCTCACCAGAATGCTAAAATTAATAATAGAGATATATTCTAAACTAGAAAATAATACAGATAGTGAAATACACAGGTAAACATTTATTTTCATATAAACATTTAAGGTATTCCACAATGAACATCTCATACTCGGAGAGACTTCACAACATCAAAACACTCATCAACACTGTCTCAAAGGGTTCTCTAACACAGACACCCAGATCAACTCGTGAGTCAAAACTCACTCACACAAGTGTCACAAGACACAGCACATCACATTATCATGCATGACAATGTAATAAAATGCAACAACACACATACGGGTGTTATAATTCTCTCCCCCTTAAAGGAAGTTTGTCCCCAAACTTATGTCGTCTCCTAGCATGACTTCTCCCACATGCTTCCCAACATTTGTCATTTTATTCATAGTTTACATCTCTCCACTACGATGTCACAACTCATGAGGAAAATAAATCCTCAAGTCTGTAAGGAAAATAACTCCTCCAAACCCTATTTATATGCACTTAAAGTGTCAAAATGAGTACATGCAACCAATCAACATTTCTCTCGAGTAAGAATATCAAGACTCAAGTAGAACACACTCATTCCTTTCTGATAACTAATTACACCACTATGTCTCATACTCATTCTATCGTACCTTTTCTGAATCGCAAATTCAATATACAACCTGAGAAAATGAGTCATCTCTCCTCACTTTTCTTTCTCTCTGACCTACGGTCACTTACAAATCGTCTCGAACTGTTTAGCAATTTCTTCTGATTCTATATCTCGAATGAAACCATAATCGAGTACGCACATCTATACATATTCCATTAATATGCTGATTCTTCAACCAGTTAATTGATACCTTTGAAATTCAATATATATTTTTTTTCCAACCATGAAACCTTTGTGTAATACTTATACACTCAAATTTCCTTCTATTTCTTAGCATATGTCAACACTTCCCTTCTAAGCTATTCCACAATACCCCAAAAATTACCCAAATACCCTTAAAAAATTAAAAAAAAAAAATTAGGGTCGGTAGGACTAGTGCCATGGTGTTGTACCCTGCATTTCAAAATGTGTTAATAAATAAGATTTGATGTTGTTTTGCATACATATTTAACCCTTACCCTTCATTTGGTAAATTTTAGTAACCCAATCAATTGCCTTTGTATTTTCAATCGATTTCCACTTTTTGCATACCAATCGATTGCCATTCTGCCAACCAGAATTTATTACGTGGCACTATACCAATCGATTGCCATTCTTCCCAATCGATTGCCATGAATTATCTGATGCTAATCGATTTCCATCAATACCAATCGATTGCCACCTACAGAGATAAGCTTTTAACTTTGCTTCATGGTTTGACATGTGACACTCTCAAATTCTATATATATGCAGTCATTTCTTGCCTTGGGTCTATTTGGTTCACAGATTTCTTGAGAGAGATATATATACACACAAGCATCTATATATACATACATATATATATATACACACAAGCATACACACACATTCTCTGGGCAAAAGAAGGAAGAAAGAAGAAGAAATTAGAAGAAAGAAGGAGAGGCAGAGAGAGAGCTAGACAAACAATAGGATAAAGCTTCAAGCTAAACATACCCCTACACACCCTAGGTGAGTTCTAAACTCTCTCGGTCTCACTATATGATGTTTTTACAAGCTTTGATATGGAGTAGATATATCAAATACATCCTTAAGACATTTATACATACTGATATGTTTCTACTGGAGAAGACGAAGTACCAATCGATTGGACTTGTACCAATCAATTGACATCATTCAGAACCCAATCAATTGAAAAGTTTCCCAATCGATTGCCATTCGATTGCCAAAGTTAGCAATCGATTAACATTGTTTTTTATCTAATCGATTGCCATTTTCCTTAATCAATTTTATAGTTTTTATCCCAATCGATTGACCCTTGTCCCAATCAATTGGCATTAGCAGAACATGGATTGTTCCTTTTGTTTATATTTATAAAGGGTTAGGTGGTTCAATTCTTGATTCGGACTTTCATTATACGATTTTGGATGGGTCAGGGATAATGTGACAACAAAGATAAGTAAGATTGAGAATAAGGGATTACCATGATGACGTTAGATGCTATGTGGTTCATGTATGAGTTCGATATCTGTTCATTTCAATCAAAGTAGTCAAGCCACAAAGGAACTGTCATGTATCATTATTAGTATGAAACTTAGGTAAGTTTGATAAGTTCTAGGAATTGTGCATGGGCGAACACCCGTTCATATTATGTCCTTAACAAGTAGTGGATGGTGAGATGTCCTTAACGAGTGGTGGACTGGACCAAGTAGTTCTACATAATCTATGTTATATCCTTAATGAGCAGTGGATGGGGGATCACTAGTAAACATCGATGAGTGGTGGCAATAGATTTGATATGCCATTGTTTGAAATGTCATCTCCCCAACATGCAATGGATGGTATAGATCCTTAACGACCAAATGTTAGAATAATGGTATGTCTATTGACACGACTAAAAAGTTGTGCGCTCTTGTGCAACACCCAGGTGTAGGTGATCGTGCAAGTAATATAGTACTGGAAGTCCAGGTCAATCCCACAGGGAAGGAATAGGAAGAATATATACTAAGTTACAACCTAACGAAAAGGAAAAAAAATAAGAATGTTGAGAGTGGATGTTCTAACGAATCCTAATTAATTAAATTAAACTAAATAATAAACTAAGCATATAGAAACATAACTAATTAAATAAATAATTTAAAGGTGCTGGAAATACGAGAATCCACATTGATCCTAACCATCTACCATGCACATTCATTAATGTTCTATGGAGTTCATTCCTTTTCAGCATTTCGTATTTTTCTAAAAATAAAGAATCAATAGCCCTTTCATGACCGGAACTATATCATCACAAGTGATTTAAAATACTTAGAAGACGATTTAAAACAATGGTTATTACTTGCACTCTAAATGGTGTTAGCATTCAAAGTGGGTTTCAAAAGTCATTGAAGAAAATAGCCTTAAGGCTTTAAGCTCTAAAAATTGTTGTGACAAACTGAGCTTATAGGGACAATTTGATGACAGATTCTAAAACAGAAAGTCATGGAATACTTAAAAGAATCATCTCAGGAATTAGCAAGTTTGATCGATCAAAGCGCTCTCGATCAATCGGACAGCGTCATCCTTCAATCGATCGAAATGCATTCGATCGCTTGACTATGGCTCTGGTTCGATCGATCGAAATACCTTCGATCGATCGTCGATCGATCGAGACCAAGGTTTCTAAAGATTGCATGGCAGAGGTTGGAAATCAATGTTTCATCACATATTCCCAACATCTAAACTACGGAAACATAATAAAACTAGTTCAGAAATAGTAACCTAAAGTAATCATAGCATATAAACTAATAGCAATCAAATAACAAGGATTGGAAAGAAAAACCTGGATATAATTTGAAATAAACATGAAATCCAATTGAATCTTCAATAATCTTCAATATATTAATGAAAAAGAGGAAGAAAAAGACGAATCTAACCTAATCTACTCCTAATCTAACCCTAAAACTACCCTAAACTGCTATTTTTTTGCGTTCTGGAGCGTCCACCTCTCGTCTGGTGTCAAAACGACTTATATATAGGGTTCCTGCAAACTGTACGCAACTTTTGGGTGAATATAAAGTTCGATCGATCGAGCTTAGTTTGATCGATCGAACTCTCAATCGATTGAACTCTGCTCAAGGGCTTGAACTCATCTGATTTTGACAGCTCAGCACACCGATGGGAGAATGGCCATAACTTTTCACTCGGACCTCGGATTGACCTCCCGTTTGCGGCCACGTGACCGTAACTCAAAGATATACATTTTGTTTTTCTAGGAAAATATTCCAAATCTGAAGTCTTCATTGTCAAAATTAGCGTTTTCTCAGCTGCTTCTGTTGTTCTCTTCACCAGAATCACTTTCTTTAGCTCCACTTCATTTATTTACATTCTAATACCTATAAAAAAACGTATAAACATATGTTTTAGCATTAAAATAATAAAAAGAACATTTTATTAGAATGCACCTAACTATAGGGACTTTGGGAATAAAAGTATGCATAAAATACCACATAATACACTATAAATATGCACTTTTCACCTCGAATCACACCTCCCAACTAGCTCGTTGCTAGTCCCTAGCAATGAAGCGAACTACAGCAATATTTATTTAAACTCTAAAAATTGAAAACAAAAGAAAATAAAAATCCTAACTCACTTTCGCAGGAATCACGATTGCATTTAGCCTACGGAACAAGCCTTTAAACCCCTAGGTTCCCCCTAGTGGACGAGTATTGTCTCGTGAGGGTTTGCAGTGAATCTACCCACAAAATTCATGTTTATGGTAATGGTTCTCATTTAAATGTTTTCAAGAATTTTTTTTCCTCTCATTTAGCAAATGTGGCTTAGCTTAACAATATTATGAAACTCTCTAGTATGCCATAGCCATGCAACACACACATTACAGTTAATCTACTATCAAAGTCATTAGAATGTTCCATACCTAGCAATCTTCAAGTGTGTGTGTGAATGGACAACCAAAATACAAAACTTTAATTTCAAAGCTTGCATAACGTAAGATACTATCAAGACGTTCATTTTGACTCAACTCTCACCGGGATTACACTCTCAAGATGAAATCAATCCGAATTAGGTGTTATAATTATCACTCATGATATGGAAGATATAAAGAGTAAATGGAATGGAATCTAATGCTTCTCATATCTAAATAGAAAAACAAAAATTTTATAGTGCATAAAGTCTCATAAAAGGATACTTTTCACTAGAAGAGCGAGATACCGTGGAGAACTCTCTCATTAGCTTAACTTCAAATCCAATTACTTAAAATCATTAGGTGTTGGAAAAAGAGGTGTTTGATTGAGAAGAAAGAGGCTTGTGATTTTCTATTGGGTCAAAGGATGTGATTGGAATGTCTACTACAACTTTTCAAACTTCCCTACATCTCCAATCTCTCTTTCTCTCTCTCTTTTTTTTTATTTATTTTTCACACTCTTCTTTTTAGTACTATTTTTTTTTCTTTTGTAACAACCATTGGCATTTTTTTCTTTTTTTCTTTTTTTTTTTTCTTTCCATCATTTTTTTCTTTGCCAACTTTCCCTTATTCAGACAACCAAACTTCTTGTCACGTACACATCCCAATCACACCTAAATAAAGAACTGAGGCTTGAACTCCTAATTTGGAGTTAGGTATAGACTTAAGAATTGTGAAAACAAGGCGAATATGATAAGCTCAAGAGGTGAAGTAAAGGAATATTATAGAGGTAGGCCAAGGCTATATTATCCATGTATGGTCAAAAGATGGCCTAAATCATTCTCTAAGTTCATTGGATTATTCATTTCAGTAAATTCAAGAGCTCTAAAGTTGGTAAATCCTGAACGTTCTCTTCTAGTGATCAGTCAAAATGAAGAAAATTGAGACTTACAACGAATTAATATGCTTTTCAAAGTGTAAGAGTAATTTTATAAAACCCTCAAGAAAAAAAGGAATGGCTCAAAACCTCACTTGGGTTATTAGTCTCCACTACAGTCTCTCAAGACACCTAAGCTATACTTACTAATCCATTTTAGCTATGTACAAGGTTGTCACAATGTGCTCAAAGTTGTTTGAAGATTAAAAGGTATAAAACATAATATAACTAAGATAGTAAAGAAACTACCATAGTGTATCACATACTAGTAACATACAAAAAATAACACTAATGCATCATAACTAACTACATTAACTAAGAGAGAAATACAAGAACCATTTTATTATGTTTAAAAAAATTTTAAAATTTAAAATTTTTGACAATTTTTAATTTACTGAGTCTTGTGCTGCTAAGCAGGTATATGACTCTAAAGCATAAAAAGAAAGACCCGAGACATGCAATGACTCATTCCCCCCAACTAAAACTAAACATTGTCCTCAATGTTCTAAACTAAGCACATGAACATGTAAAGTAAAGCGAGAGAAGGAAGGATGTTACCTCGAGACGTTAATATCCAGATTTTTTTTATTTTCTTTTATTTCTTTGTTAAGTTGCCTGCAAAATCATTAGTAGCAACAAAGAAAAATACGGAATATAATACAACTACTCAATAAAGAAATTCGGTTAATCAAGATCTTTATCATAAAGTAATAACCAAAATTTTTGAGGATCCTCCCAATGAAATAATTTAACAGTGAGAAGAACGTTGGAATCCTCATAAAAATGCAACTCCCCCCAACTAATGTCAGGCTCAAGGTTAGAGGAGATGATGCAAAACCAATGGCTTCCAAAGTTATTGGGGACAGTTATAAGAGGAATACCATACTTTTTAGGAATTACACTCAAGGAAAGATCTTTGGTGTTGGTATTTTCTATAACAGCCTCTATTTTTTTATTATCAAAAACAGGCGGAGGCCATGGTTCAATAAAAGGGGTAGGGTCTAAGTGATGTTCTAATGAAGCTTTACTACCCTCCTCTTATTCTAGAACAGAATCTATGGAGATGTGATCATATGAATTGGATTTTTGTTCTATGTACATCGATTTGGACTGGACTTGGATGAAGCTATCTATTTGGGCCTCAATATCAGTATTACTCAAGAAGGTCAAGCAGTCTAGCAGATTACTACCTTCTTGTTGAAGTTTAAGATCATCTAAGGTGGGTTCGAAAGTTTCTAAGTCTTCTCTCAAAGAATTTTGAAAGTTAAAATTTTGCAAAATACATGTGCTAGAATCCTTACCATCCTCTTCCACAACACATTCCATTTGTTCAATATTGGGGTACACATGACTTTCACACTCGGGATGAGAGCTTTGATTAATAGAGAGGATAGGTGATGGGCAACTTGGTGACACCACCTCTTCGGCCGAAAGAGGTGAGGGTTCATGAATATCACATGAATCTAAACAGGATTTAGATTTTTCAATTATGTCCTCCCTAGGGTCACTATCAAAGGTAGGGGTAGAGTGAACAGAGGACTCATCCTTTCCTAATTGTGTGCAGTCACCTAAACTCTCATCATCTTATAAAACCTTATTCTCATCCTCGTAACTCTCCTCACTATATATGTCATCTATTGAGGAACTCTGGACAAAGTGATTGTGCAACTTTATCCAGGCAGTGAAGGAGTTAATGTCTGGGGTTGTATATTGAGGAGAAGGTGGTTCTACAACTTCATGCTCAATGGTTTGGTTTTGGAGTACTTGTTGGGTTGTCACTTTTCCGAGTGAGTTGTTAACCTCATTCGGTATAAACCCGTCATTGTCCTCTAATTCCATTCCATTGTTAGTGTCTTGAAATTTAGGTTGTAATGTTGAAGGACTGGTATAGTCTTCTAAAGGTTGGCTAGCATATGCTTGTTGATATCTAGTTTCTAATTTATCAAGTGCACTATCTAGCCTTTTTATTTCACTAAATAATAATTTTAACATACCATTATCCTCAACTTGGTTATTCTCCTCATTATTACTATATGAAGTTTCGCCCCCATTATTGTTGATGATAGTCCCCTTCCCATTGAGTTTGTGGACAAGACTCGCCAAAGGAAAAGTCTTGGTACGTTTGGTAATCGTGGGAACTATTACTATATCCTATGTTATTTTGGTTATAGCCCCATTGCGGTCGATAGAACTCTCCATGTGGAGGTTCTTGATACGTTTGATAATATGGGGGACTACAACTATTGTTTTCCCATTCTGGTGGTTGGTAGCACTCGGGTTGATAATGCGCGTCATAAATTGGTGCTTGCCAACTTGGGGAATAACTATTTTAATTTTCAAGTGTGTACCTATTATTGGTGCTTGTGTTGTATGGAGGGTAATATGGATAAGACATGTTCACTCAAAAAAAAAATAGGAATTTTATTTATTTATTTTTTTATCTTGTGAGAGAAAAAGTCCAAAAGTTTTTTTTTTCTTTGAAAAGTAAGAAAAATTGGAAATAACTTAGTACAATTCTAGCCTAGTTGCCTTCCCCGGCAATGGCGCCAAAAACTTGACACGACTAAAAAGTTGTGCGCTCTTGTGCAACACCCAAGTGTAGGTGATCGTGCAAGTAATATAGTACTGGAAGTCCAAGTCAATCCCACAGGGAAGGAATAGGAAGAATATATACTAAGTTACAACCTAACGAAAAGGAAAAAAAAAAAAAAGAATGTTGAGAGTGGAAGTTCTAACGAATCCTAATTAATTAAATTAAACTAAATAATAAACTAAGCATATAGAAACATAACTAATTAAATAAATAATTTAAAGGTGATGGAAATACGAGAATCCACATTGATCCTAACCATCTACCATGCACATTCATTAACGTTCTATGGAGTTTATTCCTTTTCAGCATTCCGTATTTTTCTAAAAATAAAGAATCAATAGCCCTTTCATGACCGGGACTATATCATCACAAGTGATTTAAAATACTTAGAAGACGGTTTAAAACAATGGTTATTACTTGCACTCTAAATGGTGTTAGCATTCAAAGTGGGTTTCAAAAGTCATTGAAGAAAATAGCCTTAAGGCTTTAAGTTCTAAAAACAGTTGTGACAAACTGAGCTTATAGGGACAATTTGATGACAGATTCTAAAACAGAAAGTCATGGAATACTTAAAAGAATCATCTCGGGAATTAGCAAGTTCGATCGATCGAAGCGCTCTCGATCGATCGGACAGCGTCATCCTTCAATCGATCGAATATGGCTCTGGTTCGATCGATCGAAATACCTTCGATCGATCGAGACCAAGGTTTCTAAAGATTGCATGGTAGAGTTTGGGAATCAATGTTTCATCACATATTCCCAACGTCTAAACTACGAAAACATAATAAAACTAGTTCAGAAACAGAAACCTAAAGTAATCATAGCATATAAACTAATAGCAATCAAATAACAAGGATTGAAAAGAAAAACCTAGATATAATCTGAAATAAACATGAAATAAACATAAAATCCACTTGAATCTTCAATAATCTTCAATATATTAATGAAAAGAGGAAAAAAAAGAAAGATGAATCTAACCTAATCTACTCCTAATCTAACCCTAAAACTACCCTAAACAGCTATTTTTTGCATTCTGGAGTGTCTTCCTCTCGTCTGGTGTCAAAACGACTTATATATAGGGTTCCCGCAGACTGTACGCAACTTTTTGGTGAATGTAAAGTTCGATCGATCGAGCTTAGTTCGATCGATCGAACTCTCAATCGATTGAACTCTGCTCAAGGGCTTGAACTCATCTGATTTTGACAACTTTGCACACCAATGGGAGAATGGCCATAACTATTCACTCGGACCTCGGATTGACTTCCCGTTTATGGCCACGCGACCGTAACTCAAAGTTCTATATTTTGTATTTCTAGGAAAATATTCCAAATCTGAAGTCTTCATTGTCAAAATTGGCGTTTTCTCAGCTGCTCCTGTTGTTCTCTTCACCTGAATCACTTTCTTTAGCTCCACTTCATTGATTTACATTCTAATACCTATAAAACAACGCATAAAAATATGTTTTAGCATTAACACAATAAAAAGAACATTGTTATTAGATTGCACCTAACTGTAGGGACTTTGGGAATAAAAGTATGCATAAAATACCACGTAATACACTATAAATATGCACTTTTCCTCTCGAATCATCTATATAAGTAGAATGATTAAGTTTGTTGTTCCAGGCAAGGTACGCTGATTTTCGGTCGTAAGATAACAAGACAATAAGGGTTGAGTAATGACGTTGAGATATGACGTTGAGATAAGACGAAGATACTATTGTAACACTATATCTTATTCATTTTATAACTTGTTATTATGTTATAGAACTGGTACCTTATTAGTTTCTATTCACTCAGCTCTCAGTAAAATGACGGTCGTTATTCTTTGGACATTCCCATCCAGATTATCCCATCCCTCTTAATGCAGATAATGGAGCTTATGACGACGGCTACTACCCTAAAGGGGAATATGCAGAGGGTGGCCCCACTGATGCTGGTTATGCCATATAAGGCTATTATGCTGATGACTACCCTTGCGCCAGCTAGAGATGAAGAAGCTATATCTAGTTTTATATTCCTGTTGAACTGTATTAGTAAAACATGTACTTGGGCATATGTTGCTTTCAGACCTGTTTTGTTCCTATGGACGACTCTGATGGTTATAACTAGACTATTTATAATATATTCAGTTTGGTATTATTACCATTCTTGTTACTACTAGTTGACTAGTACTGTGTGGTGTGGACAATTAGTGACATTCATCCATCATTACTTATGGACCAAAAAATGAAATTTATTTTTCTCTATTTTTTTTTGCTACTCTAGGGCGTAATAGAATTTTTGGTATCAGAGCTTGGTTGTGATACTTTCGTTCACTAATGGTTTCACACCATCTGGTTCTAGTATTTTAAGATCCTTGAGATGAGGTATGAGTTTAAGATAAGTTTGTCATCCTGACGATAGATAGTTCTTTTACATGTTAGCATAGATCCGGATTTCCTCCTATTTGTGGATGATTCTTTTAGCGGACATGTTATTAATGGGAACACAGTGGAGCTTGCCATACCAGAGATATACCAAAGCCACATTCGCTAGACTCTAGTTGTTTTTAGAGGAAAGGATGTGGACTTCTCTCTATGTTGTGGGCACGACACACCTGACAGAGATATGCATAAATGCATATCACTACGCTATGACCCGAGCAGTCATATACCAAGAGATGGCTAGACTAATTCAAAGTAAGCTAGAGGTAGACAAGATTAAGTTGTGAGCTATTATAGCCGGGCCTATTCCACCAGAGCCTGTAATTGTAGTTGCACCAGCACCGGTACATCATTGGTAACCGATGTACCAGTACAAGAGCTTGAGCCGATGCAGTGGAATGAGAATCTAGCTAAGGACCCAAACCTGGAGGATGAGGATCTAGCAGAGGAGGAACCTATAGATGATGATGATGATGAGCTAGAGGATGACCCGGAGGAGCCCGAGTATGTTCTTGACGAGGAGCCAGAGCCAGAGATTGAGCTAGAGGACCCAGTAGAGGATCTATAGGACCTCGAGGCCGTAGAGGTAGATATTTTGGTTAGAGAGGATGACACAATAGTAGAGGGAGATGTGATTATGGAGATGGTAGAGAATGATGTTCCTGATGAGTAGGTAGTTGTGCCAGAGGTACCCATTGTGCCTGTGTAGACCTAAATTACATATGGAAGCCATGACCTATATGGCGGTAGGATGAATAGCTGAGATGGTCGGTCAGCTAGTTGGATTTGATATGGGAGAGGCTGCATCAGCAGGGACATTGGATATAGCTTATGGATTTGTTGTTGTAGCCATCAACGTCGCTAATCAGGCAATGATAGCAAACATGTAGTTGGACGCTGATGTAGAGATAGTTGAGGATTGGGATATCAAAGTGGTAGTCGAAGATCTTGTTGCACTAGTTGAGGATGCTCCCCTTGAAGAGATGGATATCATTTCAGAGGATGAGGCACCATCAACAGGATTAGATGATGACGACTTTCGAGTCAAGATCTGGAGGGGGTTTAGTTTTTGTTAGTTTTTGGTAGTTTTATATCAGGGCATATTGTCCACATGATTTTTGGGAGCTTGAGCTATAGCTAATTGACCATAGTTTTGTATAGATGTTTGTTAGAAGTAGTAGCATTGTAAATGGCTAACGTATAGTACTTGTAGTAGTTATGTCCCATACGGTACACAGTTTGACTAGTGTATACTATGCGGTACATCTTTTGATATATATATATACGAGCAATATTTTTTATATGTTGGTGGCATGCTTAAGTTCTTATATGCTGACTAGTAGAACTGTTAGTTCATTCCATCTCTTGTTTTATCTTGATTTCGTTTCTACGAGAAGACTTTCAATTAATCAATAGGTATTTTGTAGGTACACGACACAAATTACCACTATGGTTAGACCAAGGAATCAAGCACGATTAGGAGCCCCTATTACGGAAGGCATGGATCCAACGGGTGTAGACACCCCATTTTGTCGGCTAACAGATTTAGGAGGCCACAAGCATGTCAAACCTCGATGATTAGAAAGATCGGATTTTCAGTGATTGCCTCTAACTCTCAATACGTCAAAGAATTGGCAGAAATGACCAAAATGCCGCTAAAAGCCCAAAACTCTCCGGATTGGCCCAGAATCTAAGAAATCATTCGATGTCGTTCAAAATAAAAAGAAAAGTATTTTAAAAGAGAAATATTTGAAATCGTCATCTCCCAGAGACCCCCGTAAGTCCCGGAAGTTCCCGGAAAGTCCCCGTTGACTGGTTTGACCAAGGTTGACTAGGGTTTGACCAAAATCATCCGAATTCACTTAAAAGTTCTGAGATCATCCTAGATCATGTGAAAATTCTTAAAATATATTTTAAAAGAAAATTGAACGAAAACGTCAGGCTCCGGAGGCTCCCAAGAACCTCCTAGAACTTTCTGGAAATGCACTATTTGATTGATTTGACAGCAAGTTTGACCAAAAGTCAAAGTTACCTTTTTGACATTGAAATATTTTCATCAAATACTAGAGGTCAATATCTTTCCAATGGTATATCGCACATAACTTCGGGACTTAAAACAATTTATTACGAATTTTCGAAGGTGAAAAATGCGATCAAATTGGCTTTTATCGCGAATACCGCAAAACTTTTCAAAGTGACCGATCTCCAAACTATTTTTTATGGAAATTAGACCTCAATACCTTTCGAATGGTATATTATAATCTCAATTTGGATTTCGTATGAAGTTTCTATGAAATTTGGAAGAAATAGGGTCATTTTGCGAATTCCAGGAGTTCCGGGGGCCTAAATGCAAAATTTGGTCAACCAAGGGTTGACTTCTGTGGCGGCCCTGGATGAGTGCCGCGGCGGCACTGTGAGCGATTTTTCTTTTCTTTTTTTTTTTTGTAATTTTTGATTAATTTTTGGGTTTTAATTCAATTTCCAACAAATAAAACGACATAGTTTTGATATTCTGAACTTTATGGGCCAGTGAGAGACTTTTTCTAATCCCAATTACCTCCCCAACCCCTCTATAAATACCCCCTTCATCTTCACAACTTGAGAAGAACTTGGAAGCCATTAGAGAGAGATCTAGAGAGTTAGAGAGAAATAGAGAGAGGAATAGAGATTTTCGTCTTCATAATCCAATCCAAATGTGAGTTTCAATTAGTTTTCTCAAAACTAAACTTGTGTTTTCAAGCTTTCAATTCATTTTATTACATTCTTTGAGTTTCTAATGAGTTAGAGAGTGATGCACTCACCCACATACACATACATGAGAGGTTAAATGCTTGTGGTTCAACCATTGAAAGATCATTGAATATATGCTTGTTCTTCTCTCCTAATCTCATTTCTATTTTTATTTTTCTTTATCATACTTGCATTTCCCCTTCTCAACCCCTCTATTTTGTTTTCTTACATTTTGCATAATCTCTTCTCAACCTCCATTTCTATTTTGGTTCATTTTCATTTGCATAATCTCTCCCTCAACCTCATTTCCATTTTGATTTCTTCTTCTTCCAAGTTCTTATGATTTCAAGTGTTAAGAGGTTGTTCTAGATGGTTACTTCATCTACTCAAGTATTTAAGTTCATGATTTGAGCACCTATTTCAAGCCCCCATTCAAAAACCCAAACTCTTTTCCAAAAACTAAATGGATTTTCTTAACAGTGATGCAAAACAGTGAATGATCTAAGTTCAAAGATTTTTCTAGAATTAAATATTTGAGGTATTGAGGCAAGACCACTTGGAAAATCTTCCTAACACATTGTAGTTTACCCCCATTTTATCTCATTAATTTAGGAAATGTGAAAATGTGTTCTCTGTATTTTAGATGTTCATATTCATAATCTGCCTCTGCTCTCATAGAATGTTTATCTGACTTCTTGCACTTATTCTAGACATTTTCGTCACTGTACATACATCTTTTCTATTTGTTTTTTATAAAACTTGGGTGCCTTAGGGAACGTTTGGTATATAATGGGCTATTAGGAACTCTTTCTTTGATTTATGGAAATTCATACAAAATCATTCAACAGTGCAGCTTTTGTTTTTGAATCATGTGTACATTATGATTTGTTTCTTTTAATCTGTGATAGCTATTGAAGTTTGGTATTTTTCTGTGTATTCTAGACACACTAGGAAGGCTCTCTGATTTTTCCCACATTTTCCTAGGCATGCTTGTCCTTCCATTATGATTTTATAAAGTGATGCACACAGTCTGAACACTAATCACAATAGACCACTTTTTGACTTTCATACTTTGATGCAGCACTCTCTTGTATCTAGATGAACTCACATCCCATGAACATATTATTTACCACTCTTAGCATATTGTATCATACCATGTATCATCTTTCATATTATGTATCATACTTCCATGAATTCTTGAGTTTGGTTTCCAAATAAAACCATGTTTTACAAATTCTTTAAGGAATTCTCGAAATGAGTTAGGAATTGATATTCCAAGTGGTTAGAATCTTTATCCAAGAGCTGAAAATATGATTTCAAAGCTTCCATTTCAGAACCCCTCTAAAACCCCCACATTTTAATTTCAAGAAATAAAAGCTTGTTTTCTCAAAATCTTCAAAACAGTGAGTTATTCAACTATAAAATGTCATTCTGAGTTCAATACTCAAAAGATGATTATAAGGTCACTTGGAAAGTCTTTCTAACTCATTAGATAACACCCACGATATTTGGTTTGATCTATATACACTTGGAAGGGGTCCATTTTGACCCAGACATTGCTTCCAGACATTCTATTTTTACTGTCACAACAGCTAGGTTGACTTTCAACTTGTTTTTCAGAAAACTTTTCCAAAAAGAGTGGTCCCAACTCACTTTTTCCTTCAACTTCGGTGTCTTAGGGAACTTTTTGTATAATATGGGTCTCTAAATGTTTTGTTTTCATTTTCTAAGATTTTTCAACATTTTAGTCGACAGTACGGATTCTGTTTCTGAGTAACCTCTATTTTTTATATGATTTCTCTCAATCTGTAATAGTTATTATAGTTTGGTCTTTTAATATGTGTTCTAGACACAATAAGGATGATCTCCATAAAAAAAATCATGCATTAAAAACATTACGAACCCCACTTTTCTATTTTTACAAAATCAACTCGTTGTTATGTCCACTATTCACAGCAAGCATGTTTTGAGTTCTTTCCTTTGATTTAATGCTTACATGCAATCCAAATTAGCTCATGTCTTAGGAAGTAGTCCATACTACATTTGTACATATCCAATGATGATTTCCTTTATACATCCATGCATATTATAGACTTCTAAATAACTTTAGAAATCTTATGAACACTTGTACAGTACTTCCTTTGCACATTTTAGGATCATACATTACATACATGTAAGATTTGGGGTTTTTGTGACTCCTAATCTAAAAAGATTACAAGGAATGAAGTTGATCACACGTTCATGCTTCCCCTCGATCACATCTTCCTTTCTCATCCGTCCAGGGGATTGAGAGGTCTTCTTTTCTCAAAGATTAACATGCATCATACTAGCTTGCTAACATGCATCATACTAGCTTGCTAAGCAAAATCTTGATTTCTTTGAGTTTTTGTTTCACGAACAATTCATGTCCCCCTCCTAGACTAGGAAAACTTGAATACTTGATACGTGATTAGACGATTTTTCCTAAGTTTGTTTGTGTGATCTTTCACTTTTGCATTATGTGATATTTGGCTTAGATCTTATGAATGATATCTTATCTTTTGATCTTTCATTTCAAGATTCTTATGAGATGTAATATACTATCATACTATTAATTGTCAAATCAAATACAGTATAAGATGATTATTTGGATGCTAATTGAGGCCCGTCGAGAGACGTGGCAAGTTGAGGGTGTTGCGACAAAGGCTCCTTCCTCTCTCGTACTAAAACCCCAAGCCAAGTTCTTTGGTTATGAAGGGCCGATGCCCTTTATCCATTTGGGTGAGTCAAAATTACGTTTCTTGGTTCCTTAAAGACCATGTGGCGACTTTGTATCCGTTTTCAACGGACCTTTCTTCTTTTCTCCAAATCAGTTCAAAAAAAAAAAGGAAAACCAATTCCGCGTGTCCACAACGGGCGTTTTCAAAGCTTTTATGCAAAGAATGGAACATGCGGGAGATACTTATAACCACTCTACTCACCAGAGACCTGTTGCACCACCACCATTGAGATAGGCTAGGGATAAGTTAATCGAATGTTTCCATGTATTACACCCGGAGAAATTTGACGGATTAACAAAGTCATGGAAGGAGTAACAGTAGATACGAAAATGGAATTGATTTTTGAAGTTTTGGAATGTATTGAGCAAGATAAGCGTCGTCATGCCACAGTTCAGCTCACCTATGCTACTGCATATTGGTGGGAAGTGGGAAGAGCTATAATAGGAGTTAAAGCTGCACGGAGAATGCCTTCGGAGATGTTCTGGGAAAGATTTCTAGAAAAGTACTTCCCAAAAAATGAAAGAGATCAATATGAGAGGAACTTTCTCAGTCTTGTCCAAGAAGGATGGACTGTGTAGGAATACACAATGCAGTTCGAGCATCTCTCTCAATTTTCTAAACATATGATAGCCACCCTATAGAAGAAGGTGAAGAGATTTTACCAAGGATTGAACCCCTACCTCAAACATATGATGGTTGGTCATCAGAATCAGTCATTTGATGGGATTGTCAAATTTGTTGTATGATTGGAAAAAGACGCTTATCCAGCATAGCGACCACAGATAAATCGACCTCAGTTGTCAAGAGGTTTTCAATAACGGAGTTTCCAGAACCAACCACCAAGAAATACCCAGAGTTAGAGACCCCAGGGGAACTTTCAAGGGAACAAAAGAACCTGGAAGGGAACCAAGAAGCCTCAGCAGGGTTATCTTCAACCCCAGCAAAATCACCCGTAGGGACCATAGCCTCAGGCGCTGCTAACAGCCCCCCCAACCAACAACGGAGGATGTTTTAATTGCGAAAAACCAGGGCACATTGCCAAGTTTTGCACAGTTCCCAAGGTTAACCACCAGACGAATGATATCTGCTGCAACTACAACAGGCCAGGGCACTTAAGCAGGAACTATCATGCACTACATGAAGGATACTATAGGGCACCAGTTCAGGGAATACAAGGACCCCCAGGTCAGATAAGGATGAATGCCATCATTCACGCAGAAGTAGGCTTTAATGCTTATGAACAATAGCATTTGGAAGGTACGCTCGTACTCTTTCATAGTCCAATTAAAGCTTAATTCGATACTGGAGCTGCACAATCATTTATTATTATTAGGATTGTGCGTCAGTTAGTTTAGAACCCCAGACACTTGAGCCAGCACTTAATGTTGTGTCACCATTGGGAGTGACTATTAAGTTGGGTAAAGTATGTAAAGATAGAAATCTTTTGGTAGACTTGATAGTTTTGTCAATGTCAGAGTTTGACATTATCCTAGGAATGGATTGGTTTACCAAGTACGATGCCAATTTGGACTGGCCTACTAGGACGATTGTGTTCCAATACCTAGATGTCCAACAATCAGATTTCAATGTCAGTCAATGAGTGAAATGTTTCTCATAAGTTATTTAGCTATAATCAGGAGTACGAGTACAGAACCTATAATGGAGCAGATTCCTACCGTACGAGATTTTGTAGATGTATTCTAGGATATTAAAGGACTTCCACCAAAAAGAGAAATTGAATTTTGTGTGGAACAAGTACTTGGCACATTGCCAATATCTAAGACTCCATATCGGATGGCGCCAACGGAGATGTTGGAACTGAAGAGAAGCAAGTTCAGGAACTTGAAGATTAAGGATTTGTTTACCCAAGTACATCACCTTGGGGAGCACCAGTTTTGTTTGTGAAGAAGAAGGACGGAACACTTCGATTATACATAGAATACAGGGAGTTAAACAAGGTTTCGATCAAGAACTGATATCCACTACCTCAGATAGATTATCTATTTGACCAATTACAAGGATCAAGGATCTTTTTACAGATCGATTTGTATTCGAGATATCATCAACTATTGTTCGACCAGAGGATGTGATAAAGACTACGTTCAGGACAAGATATGGGCATTATGAGTTTTTGGTTATGCCTTTCGGCTTTATGAATACGCTAGCAGTATTTATGGATTTAATGAATAGAGTATTCAGACCATATCTGGATCAGTTCATTATAGTGTTCATTGATGACATACTAATCTACTCAAAGATATAGAAAGATCACAAGGAACACTTATCAACTTGCTCTACAGACACTTCGAGATAATAAGCTGTATGCAAAGTTAAGCAAGTGTAAATTTTGGCTACGGGAGGTCAAATTCTTGGGACATGTTATATCTCAGGATGGTATCTCTGTGGACTCATCTAAGATTGATGCAATCTTAAGCTGGAATAGACCGACCAATGCTACGGAGATCAGAAGTTTCTTGGTCTAGCAGGATATTATCGAAGGTTCGTAGAAGGATTTTCCAAGATAGCAGGACCTTTGATAAATTTGTCAAGGAAGGAGATAAAGTATGAATGGATAGACTAGCATGAGATTGCATTTTAGGAATTAAAGGAAAGATTGACTTCTACACCAGTACTCATGATACCTACGAGTGGACAAAGGTATGTGATCTATAGTGATGCATTGCACTAAGGACTAGGTTGCGTACTTATGCAAGACGGGAATGTGGTTGCATATGGATCTAGATAGTTGAAGATACATGAGAAGAATTATCCAACGCATGATCTGGAATTGGCATCGATAGTGTTCGCATTAAAGATATGGAGACACTATCTCTATGAAGAGAAATTTGATTTTTTTTCCAATCATAAGAGCTTGAAGTATCTATTCTCTCAGCAGGAGTTGAACATGCGACAACAAAGATGGATGGAGTTACCCAAGGACTATGTCTTTTCATTGCAATACCATCAAGGTAAAGTGAATGTCGTAGCAGACACTTTGAGTCGACGACCACGACTAGTAATCGTTGCGTTAGTAATGAGAGAGTGGAAAGCATTAGAAGTTTTAGATGAGTTTGATCTTCAGCCAGTGGAAGCAACCGAAGGACAGTATCTTGGATGTCTTATGGTATAGCCAACTTTGATCAGTCGTATTATAGATGTTCAGCAGACGACTGAAGAATTAAAATTGTGGTTCGCCAAGATGTCAGCAAATGAACCAAAGGTCTGGAGTGTTGCTACAGATGGGGCCTTACAATATAAAGGTAGACTCTGTGTACTTGACGAAGAAAATCTCTGGAAAGAAACATTGGATGAAAAGCACAAGTCACGAATGATAATTCATCCTGGAGATATAAAGATGTACAAGGACTTAAAGAGGAATTTCTGGTGGGAAGGAATGAAGCGACAAGTAGCTAAGTATGTATCTTAGTGTCTTACTTATAAACAAGTAAAGGCAGAACCACAAACCACTAGGACTACTGTAGCCGTTATCGATTCCCCAATGGAAATGGAAACACATAACCATGGATTTCGTGGTAGGTCTTCTAAAGTCTCAACAGAACCACGATGCTATTTGGGTAATTATGGATCGACTTACGAAGACGGCACATTTTATCACCTACAGTATGATATATCTAGTGGAATAATTGAGCCGGATGTATATTCAACATGTGGTATGGTTACACGGTGTACCTGTTTTGATAGTGTCAGATTGAGATTTGTGTTTCACTGTAGAGTTTTGGAAGAGTCTCCAAACAGCAATGGCAATAGCACTGAACTTGAGTTTAGCCTTTCATCCGCAAATCGACGGTTATACGAAATGAGTCAATCAAGTGATGGAAGATATGATACGTGCTTGCGTTATCGATTTTGAATGTTCATGGGAAATGTAGCTAATGTTGATAGAGTTTGCCTACAACAATAGGTACCATACGATCATAGGGATGGTGTTGTTTGAAGCGTTATATGGAAGACCTTGCCAATTATCGCTATGTTAGGCTGAAGTCGGAGATACTTAGCTTCTTGGTCCATAACTGGTATGAAAAACCAGTGAGAAGATTCAAGTTTACATAAAAAAAAGATGAAGACAGCTCAGACCCGACACAAGAGTTATGCGAATAAGCAACGCAAAGATTTGGAATTCACCATAGGAGATGACGTACTACTCAAGGTTTCACCTATTTGAGGCATTGACAGATTTGGTCAGAAGAGAGGCAAGCTATTGCTGCGATTTATTGGACCGTTCGAGATTTTAGAACGTGTTGGGAATGTTGCTTATCGACTTGCGTTGTCACTAAAGATGTCAGGAGTGCACAATGTTTTCCACATCAGTATGCTGAGAAAGTGTGCTCATAACCCAGCACATGAGATCAAATTTGAGGATATTGAAGTCAAACGACAACATGACATTCAACGAAGGACCGGTAAGGATTCTAGATCGAGGAATCAAGAAGCTCAGAAACAAGGAGATCCCGGTAGTTAAGATTCAGTGGAAGCACCATGACGAATGAGAAGCTTCATGGGGTCGGAGATGCACGAGAAGTTTCCATTTTTGTTTTAAAGTTGCTTGCTTTCGATTTCGAGGATGAAATCCTTACTGTGTGGTGGATGATGTAACACCCTGTTGTTTAGAATGTGTTAATAAATAAGATTTGATGTTGTTCTGCATACATATTTAACCCTTACCCTTCATTTGGTCAAAGAGAAGATAGCAAGAATATAGCTACTAGAGGAAGGCAACTCAAAAGCCATGTTCATTAGTTCAAAATCATAGTTAAATTTTGGTAACCCAATTGATTGTCTTTGCATTTTCAATCAATTGCCACTTTTTGCATACCAATCGATTACCATATATCCAATCGATTGCCATTTTCCTAACCTGAATTCATTATATGGCACTATACCAATTGATTTCCATGAAATATCTTATGCCAAACGATTACCATCAATACCAATCGATTGCCACCTGTAGAGATAAGTTTTCAACTTTGCTTCGTGGTTTGGCATATGGCACTCTCAAATTCTATATATATGCATTCATTTCTTGCCTTGGGTCTATTTGGTTCACAGATTTCTTGAGAGAGATATATATATTATATACACACAATTATCCATACCTACATACATATATATATATACACACACAAGTATACACACACTCTCTAGGAAGAAGAAAGAAGAAATAAGAAATAAGAAAGATGAAGAAGAAAGAAAGAAAGAGAGGCAAAGAGAGAGCTGGACAGAGAGGAGGAGGAGAGGAGAGAGAAAGCTTGAAGCTTTAAGCCAAACATACCCCATACACCCTAGGTGAGTTCTAAACTCACTTAGTCTTACTATATGATATTTTTACAAGCTTTAATATGGAGTAGATGTATTAAATACGTCCTTAAGACATTTATATATAATGATTTATGTTTCTTCTAGAGAAGACAAAGTGCCAATCGATTGGACTTGTCCCAATTAATTGACATCAGTCAGAACCCAATTGATTGGAAAGTTTCACAATCGATTGCCATTGATTATAACCCAATCGATTGGCAAAGTTAGCAATCGATTGACATTATTTTGGATCCAATCGATTGCCATTTTCTTTAATCGATTGTTATAGTTTTTTATCCTAATCAATTGGAATTAGAAGAACATGGATTGTTCCTTTTGTTTATATTTATAAAGGTTGCGATCGTTCGATTCTCGATTTGAACTTTCATTATGCGATTTTGGGTGGGTTGGGGATAATGTGGCAACAAAGATAAGTACGATTGAGAATAAGAGATTACCGTGATGATGTTAGATGCTATGTGGTTCATGTATGAGTTCGATATCTGTTCATTTTAATTAGAGTAGTCAGGCCACAAAGGAAATTTCATGTATCATTATTAGTACAAAACTTAGGTAAGTTTGATAAGTTCTGGGAAATGCGCGTGGGCGAACACCCGGTCATGTTATGTCCTTAATAAGAAGTGGATGACGAGATGTCCTTAATGAGTGGTGGACATGATCGAGTAGTCTACGTGATCTATGATATATCCTTAACGAGCGGTGGACGGGTATGTCCTTAACAAGTGGTGGATGGGGGATCACTAGTAGAGATCGATGAGTTGTGGCAATAGATTTGATATGTCGTTGTTTGAAACGTCATATCCCCGACATGTGGTGGATGGTATAGATCCATAATGAGCAGTGGTTAGAATAATGGTATGTCTATATAATTAGAATGATTGAGTTCGTTCTTCCAGGCAAGGTACATTGATTTTCGATCTTAAGTTAACAACGATAAGGGTTGAGTAACGACGTTGAGATAAGACAAAGATATTATTATAACACTATATCTTAATCATTTCATAACTTATTATTACGTTATATAATTGGTACCTTGTTATTTTCTATTCACTCAGCTCTCAATTAGTTGACGACCGTTATTGCCTGGACATTCCCCGTCCAGATTATCCCATCTCTCTTAATGCAGATAATGGAGCTTATGGTGACGGCTACTATCCTAAAGGGGAATATGCAGAGGGTGGCTCCACTAATACTGGTTATAACGGAGAAGGCTGTTATGCTGACGACTACCCTTATGCCAGCTAGAGATGAAGAAGCATATCTAGTTTTATATTCTGTTGAACTGAATTAGTTAAACGGGTACTTGGGCATATGTTGCTTTCAGACCTGTTATATTCTTGTGCACAACTCTGATGGGTTGTAATAACTAGACCGTTGGTGATATATTCAGTTTGGTATTACTACTATTCTTGTTACTACTAGTTGACTAGTACTGTGTGGTGTGGACAATTAGTGACATTCACCTGCCATTTCTTATGGACCCAAAAAAGAATTTTTTTTTTCTCTATTTTTGGTGCTTCGGGGTGTGGCACACGGCGACACTCGACCACAGTCAACCCTCCTTTGACACACATTTTGCGTTTAGGCCCCCAAAACTTCTAGTATTCGTGAAGATGTCATATTTCTTCCAAAATTCACAAGCAATGCCGAAGAGGGGCAAACTGTAGACACCCTAATTTTGAGTGGTTGTCAAGTTTAGGGGGATTTACCTTTGGACATCAATGATGAATGCTTCCATTCGGCAATCTGACTTTCTTCCAAGAAAACTCTCAGTCCAAAATTGCCCTTTTGAGCCAAAATGATTAAAATACACTTGAACTCGCCACATTGTAGACCATGAATTTTGAACACGTATCAAAACACGTTATCATTCTCGGAGCATCTTAAAACCATTTTCAAAAGGAGATAAACTTAGAATGGACCCCGAATAAGCCCTAAAAAAGTCAACGGTTCACCTACAGTAGAGCATACGGGTCAACAAAAATCATAATTTTTTTGAATTTCAAGATTAAAAGTCCCGATAATTATTTATTGAGGTTTCCTTTTTCTACAAATGATTTTTTTAGAAGTTTTAAGTGAAAGTGAACTTTTTTGAGAAATCGAGAGGGTTTTGAGAGGAACTATGCAGTAAATCATTTATTTTGCCTTCGGAGGGAGAGTTGACTTTTTTTTCTTACAGAATTGAATTTTTAAAATATTTTTATTGAATCCGAATGGGGGGAATTGCCTTTGTTACATTTCATGCCTTAAAAATTAATTAATGTCTTTACAGATGGAATTTAGGTTTAAAAAGATTAAATTCATGCAGTAGAAGTTAAAGTTCAAAGCTTCTATAGCATTCGAGATCTACTTCTTATTGACTCTATTAATGCATAGAAGAGAAAACATACCCTTATGGTCTTGAACCCAATTCTGATTTTGTCTTCTCTCTTTGATGACCAGTGATGTCCAACATCTTCCTATAGCGAGTCTTTACTCTTATATCTTCTTAAACACAAACTAGGACGACTTGGGCTTATGGGACTAGAAGAGAGAGAAGGAAGGTCTAGGACACTTATAAAGAGCTATTGACTTTCTGGGAGCTAAAAATGATGATTAAACTATTCTGTCTCATAAGTCCCCTATTTATAAGTTTTCTAATTGACCTAAAAGACCAATCGATTGCCCCTCCAATCGATTAGAAGGGGCAATTGATTGGAAGAAATTATAATCGATTGGATCCCTCCTTTGTTATCGACTTAGATCATTTATTAATCTGCCCTAGATTACACTCCTTAATCAAAGGATCAACTAACTTATAGTTAATGTTAGTACCGCTACATAACGATAATTGTGCTTTGATGCATAAGAACATATTTGAAGCGGTAACTAGACTTGTAAGATGATACTACTGTCTCTCTACCTTCAGCATTCGTATTCTCATTTAGGTAGTCGGATAACCAATACTGTCGATCTGAACTGTGAATACATCTTTCATTCCTCAAGTCTCATTCACCTCTCATGCTTACCAAACATGTTGATAACTACTTATCAACAAGACTACAGTTATCAGTAATCAACTTGGACATTCTCAAGGGCATGCTTACTCTTTTACAGAGGTAGATTCTATCTTAATAATATACGTTCACAACATCATGTAATACCATTACCCAAAATACCAAGGTATTGATCTTGATGACCTCACTAATTGGTAAGTTAAAGCGACCATACATATGACTTGTGTTCATAATCGTCTCAAGATTAAGAACACTTATCATATACAAGTTATGAGCTTATATTAACTGTTGACAGTGATTAATGTTAATAGGAAACCTTATGGTCTGTCAATGCACTTTACGAACACTGGGTATTTGAAGTAAAAATGATTGAAGTCATTATCTCCCAAGCCTGCCAAAATCTGCCTACCAAGGAGGAGTGTATCCTGGATATTTCTCATATATGTGAGTAAAGAATAGCCAAGCCAGCACCGCCCCAATCCTATTTGTGGATCTCTGGGACATTCGATAAGCATTCAAGGATAGAGAAATGAATCCTATCAACCCTAGTACAAAAGAGAGAGTACTCGAGCACATACATCAAGAAGGCCCGTGTAAGCTGATTTGTTGTGAATCGATTGTGTCATTTGAATGCCTCACAAAACCATATGTAGGGAACAGATCTACTCACTACCTTGGGTGGATATAGCCCCAAAGATCTATGACTCGCTCTCGGTCTGCTGCTCGATTGGGGTTAACAATAAGGACTTCTCCTCTAACTTAGAGACTAGTGATAGAGCTAAAATCCTTTGGAGTCATTGTCATTTCCCCAAAAGGTAGATGGAAAGTACTCATAGAGTCCCACCATCGCTTCACCAAGCTTAGAAGATGAGCTCGGTCACTTGAGCTTCGAACTAGTAGCTTCACAAATTCATCGAATTTGGCATTTTCCACATTTGTTTTGATGGCTACCAAAATCTTCTTAAACCATTCATATCCATATACAAGGCACCCGTGATCTTTGAGTGAGCGAATTGGTTCCTAGAGTGATGAAAAGAGGTAAAAATGGTGTGTTAGGCATTTTATGAACACTTGGTGTGCACACTTTGAAGGCACTTAGAAATAAGCATGGTGGCACTTTGATCTTGCCCTAATTTGAATAAAACATGACTAGAACATAATTAGAGAATACATTCATTCATAAACATGCATTAATTTCATTAAGCATTACATTTGCATTTGGAATTTCAAAGTTGAAAATGCTAAGAGAAGTTGGAAGCTTACCCATCCTTTCTTAGCACGGAATGAGAGGTGATGATCAAGATCTCTAATAAGATAATCGGGAGGAACGTTAGTGGAGGAAGGCCAGTAGGAACGTTTCTCCTCTCGAGTCTTGAGAGGAAGTGGACGTTCATCCTTACTATGAAATGAAGAACTTGAAGATGACTTGGTAAGGTTTTGTGAGCAAGATCTTGCTTTTGATTATGTTTTTTATGAAATTTGAGTAAGGAATGAGTGATTTCTCTATGCTAAATAGAAGTTTTAAAAATGAAGATAGAATGAAAGTGATTTAAACTCAAGCTTTTAGAGAGAGAAATGGAGGAATGATAGCATTTTAGAGAGAGAGGCCCAAAATTCGGATTGAAGGGAAAAAGGAAATGAGAAATACATCAGAAGGGCTGAATGCCATAGTGGAATTCCCCCAAGGCCGCGTGGAACTCAGAGAATGTCACTATGGCATTCAGCCCGCTTTTCCCAGTTTTGTGCATTTATACCCTTGTGATATCATGTTTGGTCCTCAGACCCAATCTTTGCTCCGTTTTGACTCTTTTGATGCATTTTGATCAAATTTTCATGATGTGGAGTGCTTGGAAATATTTTATAAGATATTATGTTTGTACATGAAGGTATGATTGTTTACCCCAGTAGAACATTTAGCCTCTTTGGCTCTACATTGCATTGTGTTAGCTACCATAAGTTGCATTGCATCATTGCATTAATTTTATGAACATGTTATACCGAGTCTGCATGGTTTCATGGTTCGCCTTAAATGGCTCCATGAGTACCTTTTACCCCAACAGGTTTCTTTTTATGGATTCCCCAAGCAAAGTAGTTTGCCTTCTAGGCTCTACATTGAGTTTTTGTCGTCAATCGAGCAATCCCCATGTTTGTATTTGTACTTTGGTTTCATTGGATATATGTCTTGAGTTATGACACATTCATTATTTCCATAATTGGCTTTATGATTGCATATCCTTGAGAGCAGTTTGTCTTCCTTTGGCTCTACATGTTTCGAATCGTTGAGTAGGTATCCCCTACATCTTTGCATTGAGTATCTCCCATCGAAAATCTGTTTTGATTTGTGCATCAAATTCATTGTTCACTTTTAATGGTTCTGCATTTCGAGGCTCTATTATGTGAAGCCTTTTAGCTGAGACACTCGTTTCCCAGAACTGTAGTTTGCCTTTAGAGGCTCTACTATGAATTTTTCCTAGAACAGTAGTTTGCCTCTCAAGGCTCTACTATGCGAAGCCCTCTAACTGAGGTGACATATTCGATGTTCGCTGTAATTGGCTCTTTGATGTGTATTCTGGGCATAGTTTGCCTTAAGTGGCTCTATGGACCCTCCTTGTCTCCACCTAGCTCGCGCGAAGAGCTATGCATGAAGATGTCATAAAGCCCTCTAGCTGAGGCAAATTCTTTCCTTCAAAAGCCCTATAGCTAAGGCAAATTCCTTCCATTCGAAGCCCTTTAGCTGAGGCAAATTCCTCTGTCGCAAAGCCCTCTAGCTGAGGCAAATTCTTTCCGTTAAAAGCCATCAAGCTGAAGCAATACCTTCTGTTCAAAACCCTCTAGATGAGGCACATATCCTTGTTGAGTCCTAGATTGGACACCCTTCATGAGAACCCAAGTATGTTGTGTTAGTATTAATTTGAGTGTCATGTAATTTTGTGTGTTTGTTTTGCTGGAATTTTTCGCTATTGCATGGTGTGTTCACTGAACTATGGTTAGACTGAATTCTTGCAAAGGAATACGTAGGAAGCTCTTTTGAGAGCGACCATCGGATTTTCAAGATTTTCTTTGAGTACTTGCATGTTATGATTTTCTTCATGAAGTCGTCCGAACTCACTAAAAAGTTGCAATGCTTTGACATTTCCTTATGACTCGCGTTGCTTGTAAAGCTCTGTCAAAAAGAGCCAATGTAATTCTTCTCACTATTACCCTATTTATGGTCTCTTACAAATTCTACAATTTTTGCTTGTGTGGCCTTCCTTGTTAAAATAATAGCATAGCAAACCTCATCTCGTCTGTAACTTGCCTCTGTTGTTCTTGGACTTACTACGATCTTTAGATCCTTTTCAAGACCCTCTGTTCAGATTCGTGCCCCTGTTTGCCGTGACAAGAGCATGTGTCTGATCTGTACCGATACCATTTCGTCAGGCTTCCTCGTTAAACATGCTGTCTTTAACAATCTCCAAAGTTAGCTTACCATTGGGAGCTGAATTACTAAGAGACAACCAACGTCTCCCAACTGTCAGGCAAAGAACTCAACAATAGTAGAGCTTGAAATTCGTCATCTAAATTCATCTTCATCATAGCCAACTGATTAACTATACTCTAAAAGTCACTCAAGTGCTCGACAACAGAATTCCCATCTTTGAATTTCAAGTTCACAAGCTTTCGAATTAAGAAAGCTTTGTTCTGCGCAGTCTTCCTCTCATACATAGACTCTAATTTTTTCCATAAACTTTATGCATTGACTTCTTGGGAAACGTGGTGAAATACGGTGTGGTCAACCCACTGTCTAATTTGACCCACTGTTTTCCTATTTAATTTTTCCCAATCTGCATCGGACGTAGTTGTAGGCTTGGCCGTATCACCCTCAATAGGATCATGCAAATCCTTACAATAGAGAATATCCTTCATTCTTGGCATCTAAATGACATAATTCGAAACCGTAAGCTTAATCATTGAATGTGATAATTCTTCCATTTAATTACTCAAGACTATAAATCAACAATAACATATAGCTCTGATACCACTTGTTGGGGACAAATTGGAATTCCCAATATTATGGGTAACACTTCATAATCCTTGTCAAGTGTGAATTAAATATAAACTAATATAATATCTAAGCCACAAATTAAATATTCACTACAATCCACCACAAGCAATAAAAGCAATAAAAATTGACACCAAGATTTATGTGAAAAAATCCTCCAATGAGAAGAGGGAAAAAATTACTGGACAACTCCGAATAATTCCACTATATAAAATAAGAAATACTAATGTTCTCTCAATTTTTTTCCCTAAACTTGTGGTATCCAATAATAAGACGGTGAGTACATTCTTCAAAATCTCCAATAATTCTGGTACACAAACAATCCCCAAACGAAGCTTGAAAAACTGCTTAATCAATCTTCCTCCTACCCGCCACCGCACAGTAGCCGAGACCTTCACTCTCTGTTTTCTTGTGCTTGTTATGTGCACGAAACCCTATGCTTCTTGGAAAAGAACACAGAGCATGCTCCATTTTTGGTTTTATATAGAATTCAAATCCATAAATTGGAGTCCCTCGCATCTCTTCGTTTTACTAGATTGGTCAAGTGCGTACTTTTAGCAAGAAGAAAAACTAAAATAAAGCAACATATATGAATACTAGTCACCCAACTCTCATGTAGATGATTTATTCTTTTACTCTCTCCGTTTCATTTTGTGAGTTCATCTTTGGGAACTCAACTTATTAAGGGAACAAAAAGAATCTACATCTACATTTCACAATTGCCCCTAATCATTACAACAACTTTTTTAGTTTTGTCTTGGTGTAGATTTCAAAGAGGGATAATTTTGGAAAGTAAGTAAAAATTGTACATCAATTTAAGGAAAGTGGACACTATTTTGGGAAATCCCAAAATGGAATAATGGACTCTCAAAATGGGACAGAGAGAGTATAATATATACATACATATATATATATATATATATCTATTAGTATATCTAATAGCTGAGAGTATAAGCTGAGAATGATTCTTGTGATGACACGTGTCACATTAACTTAAAACACTCTCTGAAAGTATAACAAAGTTCACGACCCTCTCTCTCTCTCTAACGTTATGTACGGTACGTCTGTTCATCTCCCTCTCAATCACAGACATGTCCAGCCCCTCTGTCTTTCTTCTCTATTGAAAGCATGTTAATACCCAATTAAAACACATACACCCCCCTTTGGATATATACACATTGTAACGTTTAGTCTCCTTATCTCCCCTTTTTTAGCAATACATTAAACAGTGAAACATCTCTGTCCCTCTAGATATTGAAACACCTCTCTCTCTCTCTCTCTCTCTCTCTCTCTCTCTCTCTAGGTTGCACTCTTGCAGTCCAAGAAACTGCCTCCTTCTCCAGCGACAGGTATCACTATCTTTTCCTCTTATACATAATATGTTTACATGTGTATCAGTGTATCTGATGTTTTGCAAGGCATTTTTGGTTTCAATTTTTCATTGACATGTGATAAATTTTTTGGTTTGCAATTTTATTTATTTTTTTTTTTTTTTTTGAGTTGCGATTTCTTTTCTCTAATTGGATTGCCGAATCCAAATAGATATTAAGGCTTGAATCTTACTTGAAGGGAGTGTAGGATTTGAATCCTAACTGGTCTCTCAATTTGTGCATGTAATTGAAGTGGGTTGCTGACTCGCTGCAATGGAATATCAAGGTGGATAGAAGAATAGGACTGATGTGCATCTCATCTCTATTCTCTACCATTTTCTCAGGTTCTTACTATAAAATAAATTTAACTTGGGTTCTTGATTAACTCATGTCTATATATAATTGCACATAAATAAATAAATAAATAAATCGATTGGTTAGTTAAAAAAGAAAACAGTTTGATACTGCCTATACATGCATAATCTGTCACACTAAAGGAAAAGGAAAAAAAACATAAGAACTGGTTGTTGTGTTACATGAGAAAAAACACATATATTAAAGTAGTCCATTTCGATAAACTGTGAGAAAAGAAAATATAAATCTGATTAGGTCAATTCTTTAATTGAATCTTAATTTTGTTGTTAAAAGCAAAACTAAAATTTCGAAAACTGACAATATATATACACACACACAAATGGAATTAACTGGTGGTTACATAGTTAATACCACATATTCTGATAAAAGTCTAAATAGTTAAGTGCTCTTTAAAATATTTAACAATTTTAAATTTTGATTTCATAGTTTTTTTTCGATTTCATAGTGTCATTTGAGTTTTTAATTGTTTCCATCGATAGATTGTAGAAATTTCGATTCTATCTAATAGTTATACAGAGGTTTGTATTCACAATTTCTTAGTTCACTTAAACTTCCACAATATCGTGTCTTGTGTTTTTATGACCTAGAGAATTCCTGTAATTGGTATGTTATAAATCATTATTTCTATTTCCTCTCTGTTATGCATAAACATAGATATGTGATAGAAGTTATATTTCTATGCTTGATCTTTGTTTGTGCAAGAAATCTTCACTGGGATTTGTTAATTAAGCTGAAGCTAGCTATCATTAACTCCCTTTTGGTTCGGGTTTGTATCATGATATTAAGGACAGTCAACAAATAATTAAAATATAGGGTTAAATACATTTTACTCTATGTGGTTAGACCCATTTTCACTTTACCCCCATATGATTTAAAAGTGGACACTTAACCCCTATGTGATTTTGGATTAAAGTGAAATTGCCTCAAAACTAATGAAAATTCTAAAATTGGCCAAAAATATTAACACTTAACCCCCTTTGTGCTAAAAATCAAACAATCGTCGCTAAAAGTCGTGTCCGTAAACGGACACCCGTCCCAGAGACTTCCCGGGTTCTTTGAGGCAAAAAAAATATGTTCACTGAGTAAGTTCACTCAACCCTGTTCACTTAAGAGCCTCGCCGTATATATAGATATGTTGTTTTGTTAAATAAATAGTAGAAGATAAACGTTGAGTGGAGTTTACTTTTATTTTCAATCTTTTAATATGAATTGCCTTTATTTGTTCATTTCACGTGTTTATATTCACCGTTTAATATACTATTTTTTTTTATGTAGGATATGATATGAGAAATCGGAATTGTAAAACCATATGTGATAGAGTTGCAACAATTATTGGGGAGGGAATAGAAAATACATGTGTTGTAATCAGTATATATTAATGTTTTATTTTTAAAACTCAGAGAGAATATTCTGAACAATTTCGTTGGCTGTCCATGATTGGGTTATATGAAAATTTTTCTCCCCTAATGAAACTAATTTTTTTTTAATGGAAAACAACGTCCCCGCACATTGTGCGGATACATGCTAAGTTTTAAATCTAATAGCGGAAGGTTGAGGCGAGGGTTTATGAGAAACTGACAAGTGTAAAAGTATTTTTACTTCTCATCAAAAAGCTCAAACGTTTCTTTCATTTCTCTCTTAAATTGATGGCAGTGTTGTAAAAGCTAAACGTCATGTTATATATTAACTCAAAAATCTTTTCCTATTCCCCATAAATGGCCGGTGGGGTTGGACTTTAGAGCTTTCACCAATTTTTTTTATGGATTTTGTTAACACGTGCTCTTAGGGTATATGTTAATGTTCTAAATGTGGAAATAAATAAGGGATACAGTGTGGGTATCAGTGTTTGGTCTGGGGTTCAGTGTTTGTCTCCCTTGTTTATTTCTACTTTTGGAACCTTAACATATGCCCTAAAGACATATGTTAACGAAACCCTTTCTTTATATATCTCTAGATTCTTCACTTTCTTCAAGAAAAGTACACATACACATTGTTAATTATACACATGCATATATATTCAATTCATGGAGTTGCTATCTTTTTGCTTTTGATTTTGCTCCTAATTTTGGGTGTTCAATCCAGTGTGACGAGAGGAATGCAAAGGGCCAGAAAGCAGGAACATGAAGGACTAATGGCAATGCTATTACAGGTAGAAAAACTTAGAAGAAGTGATACAATAAAAATATTTATATATATCTCACTATATATATATAGAGAGAGATGTTAGTTATATTTTTTGGTATCAGATCTTATCTGGGATTTGCCGTGAAATGTTTGTGTCAATTTGGGTGTAATCATCTAACCCATTCATGTTAATTATGTTAAATTTTGCAACGTAATTTTGTTTTTGAAACATTTGCTTTAATTCAGTGACAATCTCTCAGTAGTTTTCAATTCCTTTTCTTTTTTTGTCGACCAAAACAAATATATACAACACAATGAACAAATGCATCATTGTCACAATCTATATGCATACAACAAACAAACACATCACTCTCACATTATGTGCACAAATTAATTCCAAACACATAATGCAAAAACTACAGAATGCACTTATAAGTTTCCTCTCTAATGAATTTAAGGTTTGGTTTGGTACAAAAACTGCAGATTTTATTTTGAATACATTTTGCTCAATCCAAAATTACTCACATTTGCTCACCCTCCTCTCCTATTGGCTAATGCAGTGGGATCTAGGATTAAATGAGAACTAATTAATGGTATAAAATACTCGGCCCTATTTCATTAGCTAATAAGAAAGGAGGGTGAGCAAAATGTGAGCAAATATTGGGGTGAGCAAAACTGCACTATTTTATTTTGGTGCATTTAATTATTTCATGTATTAATTGATATGGTTTTTCTATTTCCATTGAATCACAATTTTTTTTTGGGCAGTCTGCTTCTTGCAAATCATGCAAGTCCCCAACAACTCAAGAACAAAACATAAACCCCGAGATTGATGGTATTCGTGAAGGGAAGTAAATTAACTAGCACAACGAAAATTCTATGATATGAGCATAATGACTTCGTCATATGAATTAAAATGAGTACAATATTTTGAGACCTAGGTACAATATTATAATATTTTAGGACCTGAATATGGGTGCAAAATTTGGAGACTTGGGTACCTTTGACTCTCTCTCTTACGCAGTCCATAATCGAGTGAATACAAGTGTTTCAATTACTACATGCAAAAAAAAAAAAAAAAACCATCAATGCTAGGGGCACAAACACTTTACTCAAATACTATATACAAACATTCTATCTCTTCTGAGTAGCACTGTGGAATCTAGTAATTTTAGTAGACCCCACAATGCCACCCACAAAAAAAATAGAATATTTATAAAGTGTATGTGCCCCAAAAACATTACTTAAAAAAAAAAATCATTCCAATTCACTAGCCTATATTCTTATGTTCTTATCCAAACCCATTCTATTTGGGATAGGCTAGAGGGCTATGATCCCTCCTACGAAGATGCAGTCTGTCTTTGTCTTTCTTTTGTTTTTTTTTTTTTTTTTGTAATTAATTTTATGTTATGATAACGAACCAGCCTTTTCAATATTTTTAAAAATTTTCTGCTTTTATAATATAGTAATGTTACACTCACAATCTTTTCTATAATCATACATTATTTTTTTCTATTTCGGTGGTCTCTATGAGGGTCCTACATGAGTCTCACACCGCGCCCACTGAAATCAAGGGTCAGGATATGTTGGTTGTGGAAAATGTTGTGGGTGTAGCATTTTTGTTTATAATAATATTAAGGGTCAATACCACCTGCCTCTCCTGAGGTTTGGCCTTAATACACATACCTCCCCTCACGTTTCAGAAATCTCACATACCTCCCTTATTTATGAATTTTAGCGTTAGATTCCCTTAATTTTTGTAACAATTTGTTAGAGGGGGGAAACTGATACTAAAATTTAAAAATAAGGAAGTTATATGAGATTCCTGAAATACGAGGAGAGGTATGAGTATTAAGGTCAAACCTCAGGGAAGCCAGGTGATATTTATCCTAATATTAACTTCTATTATTTTACAACTTATCAGAGAAACAACGCACCCGCGCATCGCGCGGGATACATGCTAGTATATACTAGTTTTAGAGTACGTGTTTAGCACGTATTTAGTGCATAAGACTACAAGAGGGTGATATGGACAAATTAAAGAATCAAAATGGCTAAACTTTGTTCTTAACATCTTTTTGAGAAAGTATTAAAATGTAGGAGATCATACCAAACTAGGGTGTCTCAATCATTAGTCAAGTTAAGCGATCGCCTAAGGCCCCCAAAAGTTAAGTCCCAAGTTTTAAATATATTTATTATTTAATATTACAATCTTATCAAAAAAGAAAAAATTAAGTAATATTGTCTTAATAAAAAAATATAAATAAAAAAGAAAGGAAAAAAAAAAAAAAAAGAAACGCCCGTCACTATCTCCTAAATAATCTTTTATTATTTTCCCAACATATCTATTTACTTAATTAATTATTGCCTAGAAAAAAAGGCCACCTATTAAAATTGTAACCAACTATATATGAAATAGATATTCTTAAAAAAGGCCCCCAATATTTCACTACCTACTTAACTTCAAGGTTTCAAGTCTCTTATCAAGCATATATACTCAGAAGAATAGGGTTCCAACACGAAAATACATTAGATATGTGTAGTATGCAATTTTTTTCTTTTATCATTTTTTTCTTTTTCATTTTTTTTTTTTTTCTTTTTTTGTTGGTTAAAAGAAAATGAAAGAACAAGATTAGCTCCCCTAGGAAGCAATTACCATTGAAGCCAGGGTTAAACTACTAAGACGAATATTAATCCTCCTAAAATAACAATACGTTTCCTCTTCTTTTTTTAATAGGAAATATATCATTAATAATTAATAATAAATACAACCCGAAAATCACCCAAACATGCCATTAAAACCAGGAGATACACAGATTTCAATCTAAATCCAATCCTAATTCCAATTCGTGTAAAATTGTGGCTCTAGATTCAACCTCCATCCAAGAACGCGCAGAAGAAGCTGTTGAAGCAGCTAAGATACGATTGGAAAAAAGAGGAGAAAGGGGCCGCCTTGAAAGAGCAGAAGAGGACAGAGATAGAAAGGAAGGGAAAGGAATGGGTCAAAACACTCTAGAGTGTGTCTGAGGAGAAGAGGACGAAGCTGGTCTTGTTGAGAGAGTCACGAAGGACACATTCTTCCCCTAATCCAACTGGTTTTTAACTTGACCATCAGAGGGACTTTGGTGGCACCCCCACTGAGGTCTTTTTGCAAGATATACCCGATTGAGAAGGAGGATCAATCAGTTGGCATGTATTGGTCAAGTTGATGTTTTGAATATGACGCTTAAATTGGGAAATCTCATTATGAAAAAAAAGACTTTGACGGATGGGATATATAATTTCAAACAATTAACACATATTAGAGTAACCTTTGATTGTGATGCACAATGTGCTTACATAACAATTAATTTTTATTTGAATAAACTTAAAAAAAAATTTGTTTGACCTTATCCCATGTACTTTAAATTGTGTCACTAATACCTCCCGTGGTCGGGACTTAAGTGACAAACCACTTTTTCTAGTTAACGGAAAGTGAGTAAAAGTGCAAAATTACCCCTATTACATGTTAATGAGAATAACACATGTGCTTAAATTAAATATAGAAATTTCCCCGAAAATCCCTATTTACTAAACTTTTTTTGATTAGGTCCACTCTTATTATCATGTTACTAATAGGTTCAAATCAATGCAAAATCCCCAATTCCTTTTAAATTCCCCCAAATTTGGTTATTTTTATGACATTTTTAACCTTTACATATATATATATATATATAGGATGATAAATATCTATAAAATTCTGAATACAGTCAAAGTGATCCCTATAATTAAGGGATTAACAATCCAGAATTAATAGTTACAGATATATACATATATATGGATATAGCTGGTTATATATGGAGTTATTCTTATCCCATTAATTGTGGAGTTATTTTTGGAACAAACTAATAATTACCATGATTGTAGGTATACACATTTGAATGGAGATTTAATTTGTAGTGGACTCTTCTTGTTTTGGTAAGCTGTCATCCACATCTTTAATGATTTCCATATCTTTAGTGCCACGTCAAATATGTGTAAGATTATCCATTGCTAATTTTTTCGTTCAATGTAAATTTGGAAATCAGTGTACAATTTTACACTACATTATCAGTGTAAAATTTTCACTGCATTTCATAACTTTATACATATATATATATATATATTATATAAAAGAGTACTTAATGATTGTCATTATAATTTTAACACTGCATTATGAATGACTATAAGAGGAGAATTTTACACTATAGTATATTTTCCAATGCATTGCTATAAAAAAAAAAAAAAAAACAAATCAGTGAAAAATAATATAAGAGTCAAATCTTACTAGCTATAGTTTTTACACTGAAAAACAACACAAGAGTCAAATCTTGATAGCTATAATTTTTACACTGAAAATTAGTGAACAAATGTAAAATCAACATATTTTTACACTAAAAATCAGACAAATCCAATATCCAAAAATAAAAGAAAAAAAGAGAGAGAGAGAGACTAATATAAGTTGATAAGAACTAGCATTAGTGTATAATTTTACACTGAATCTGCAGAAAATTAGAGGACCAACAAAAAATAGAGAATTTGCAGAACAGATCGGCGACGCCTCCATTAAAGCCTAACACGCCACTAGCAGATCGGGATGCATCGCTATGAATCTCGGACTCAACCGCGAAGATGACGACGACGATAAATAGTCCAATATATCCGTCATCCACTGCTCACGTACGCCACGAAACTTCTTTCTACACAAACGAAGCACTCACGTTCGTCGGTGCTTGATCGCCGGAAACAGTCCTTGAAACAGCAACTGGCCGAATGTGTGTGTGTGTGTGTGTGTGTGTGTGTGTGAGAGAGGGAGAGAGAGAGAGAGAGAGAGAGAGAGAGAGAGAGAGAGAGAGAGAGAGAGAGAGAGAGAGAGAGAGAGGAAGGTTTTGAGAAGAAATCTTGTATATATATAGCTAGGCTTTTTAATTACATATACATATATAGATGTATATATATCAGGAATCAAATAAATGTGCATTTGAATTTTAAAAATCATATATTAAGCTAGGGGTAGAATGGTCTGAAATATTTTTGTGGACCTATCTTCAAATAGTTTTTTGTGTTGGGTCTATTATAACAAAGATACACTAAATAGGATTTAATACTAGTTAACCCAATTAAATATCTATTTAGGCATATGTGGTATATTGTTATATTATTTTGACATTATATTTATTACTAGAGAGCGATAAATATAATGTCATATTGCTAGAGACCAATTTGTGGTCACTTTGGGGTACTTTTGTGAGAGAATTTATTTTATTTTTTTATTTTTGATCTACCCTTAGACACACACACACACACACACACACACACACACACACACAAAAACAACATTCACAGTCTTGGTAATATATTATTTTATTTTTTTTTATCTACCATTGGACGCACGCTCGCGCACACACAGAGCACACCCAGTCTTGGTGATAATTATTTTATTTTATTTTATTTTTTATCTACCCTTAAGACATACACACACGCACACAGAGTCTTGGTGATATATTTGCATTTTATTTTGATCTACCCTTGGCACACAGAATGAAACCCAGTGTAGTGATGTACTAAGATCTAAAAAAAAAAAAAAAAAATTTTATCTCTAAGACTGGGTTGTGTGTATGTGTGCCCAATTTACTCTCACAAAAGTACCTCAAATTGACCACAAAATGGTCTCCAACAATAAATATAATATCAAAATAATATAATAATATACCACATATGCCTAAATAAACATTTAAGTACATAAGGTGTTCTCATTAGCATGTAATAGGGGTAATTTTGTACTTTTACCCTTTTTTCCATTAACTCTAACTGAAAAAGTGACTATGTCACTTAAGTCCAGACCGCAAAGGATATCAGTGACACAATTTAAAGTACATGGATAATTGGGGGAAAAAAATGCCTACAACCACGATGTATTTCTATAATTAATTGTAAATTTTTTTTTTTTTGATCAAATAAGTATTAACCAATCATTTATTGAACAAATAATATGCGACAAATGTCCAACTAATAGGATGTCCTCTAATCAAATATGTGTCACTATGTTTTGTGCCGTAAATGTATTAAAAACTCCTTTTTAGGAGTCCTAATAGGGATCAATGTAGTTGAGCCTAATAAGTTTAGAATTCCCTACAGCTAATATAACAACAATTTGAGGTTGATTCTTATGAGGAAAGTGCAGGCAATTGTCAAGGAAAAATAAATACTTGTGTTGTTATTAAGCTGTAGGAGCCTTCATGGACGGGCAAAAAAAAATGACATACCAAACTTACTAAAACTCTAAGAACATTACTTAAGTGAATATGCACCGATTCATAAAAGTGTAAAATACTTACAGGCATTGGTATATTTATATATAGTATAGATGTGTGTGTGTGTGTGTGTGTGTGTGTGTGTGTTTGTGTGTGTGTGAGAGAACGATAACTTACAACATAACGCCCCTTTAACGACGAAAAAAATACTTTTAGCGATGAAATTTGTCGTCGCTAAAAGCGTGTTTTTTGTCGCTAAAAGCTAATATACGTGCTGCTAATCTACAACCACCAGGTTGTATATTAGCAACCCCCATATATATATATATATATAGGTGTGTGTGTGTGTGGAAGACAGAACATCTCCAACCGAAGTGCCATATTTTCATGTCAAAGACATTTAAAGGCTTATGTGGCAAATTAGCCTATGGAAACTTTAACATCTCAAAACTCCACCCGGTATGTTAAATCATGTACATACCTTTTATTAAGAAAAATATTAATGGTATATGCCTTTTTCACTTGCCATTTTTGACATACCAATCAACATGCCAAATACCAACTTAATTTGAACAAAATAATATTATGACCTCTTTGCAAACATTATACTACATTAAGAATCATTAGCAGAGACAATAAATGCCTACAGATTGAATCACTTCCAAAATTGTTTCCTACATCATGTGACAAAAATTCCTGCCCTAGCCAATAAAATAAATAAAATTTGAATAAGGGCCGGTTAAAAAGATAACGATCAATTGGAATTCTACGACAAGAAAATTATCCAACGAATAAAATTCAAATTAGAAGGCTCCAAAATCTTGAATGTCGTGGTTCTTTGGGGAAATCCACACTGTAATCACTCTGAGGCTCGGGAACTAGGTAAATAGATCAAAATTATCTGAAATCTGCTCCAACTGCTTCGTAGATAGACTTGAAACCATCCCTTTCTAAGCATTCGGCTAGTTCAGCCTAAAAGAGAGTAATAACACGAAATCCAATTAGACCAAATTCAAGATCTTTTTTTTTAAATAATGGAGCTATTTTACACATAATAAAGAGATGGCAAATATTCACCGAGGAGTAATAAACATAGAAAAAGGGTCTTGTTTAGTAATATGGTGAAAGCTCAAGCTCACAAGAAGAGATCAAAGGTTCAAGTCTCGGAGCAGTCACCCTGTCCAAAAATGTCTAAGGTTAGGTCGGTCTCCAGTTTGTCACCTCTAGCACACTGCATAAGCGGGAGCACCCCTCCGTAAAAGCCTTACATTAAGGCTTTAACTCGTTTGTTTCGCAGGACTAAGGGGGGGATAGAGGGGGATTGGACTAATAGTCCATTTTAATCAAATAGTCCGGCGTTTGGCATCGCTATGGAGCACAGGACTAATTGTCCATTTTAAAAGAATAGTCCCCCATATGGGGGACTAAGTTATACCATGGGGGAGGTGGTATTAGTAGTCCCGGGACTATTTCTTAAAAAGGACTAATTGTCCAATCCCACCTCTGCCATCCAAACGTGGCCTAAATGTAAGCCCTCCTATTCCATTAGGACATACCCCAGACCCAGAAGAAGTTTTACACTTCATTTGGCATGTGGATTTGGAGAAGGAAAAGGAAAATGAAAAAGCAAGCTATTTCCCTAATGTTCTACTCCACTTAAATGATATTAGAAATTAATTTTCATTGTGTAATAGAAACTCGAGAAACGAGGAAGGGATTTACAAAATACAACAATTTAATATCCTTTCCACTCTATTCTCCTTTTCTTCCAATTTTCTCAAGGTTTTCCTTATTAACCAAACAAAGAAAGGTGTTTTCCTCAATGTTTACTTTTCTTTTCCCTCACTAAATCCATGAACCAATTAACCAAACAGAGTTGTAGCAATTGTTTCTAGGACCCTGTTAACCAAATTCCAGGTGTACAGTCCTCGGACAGTTGGATTGCTAGCACAAGTGCAGAAGCAACTTAGATCAAGGAGAAACAGTCAGGAAGAGATGCCGGCAAGAAAGGAACAGCACCATTGAAGAGCTGGAAAATGCACTGCTGGAAAATGCACCAACTGCCACATATTTCAAACATGTGGCTTCCGAGGACAAATAGCTAGGGGTGTAAAAAAGCAGCAAAGCTCGGCTCAAAAAGCTTGTTTGTTAGCCTAGCTTGATAAACTTGAGCTCAAATCAAGCATTTAGCTTGATAAAGCCCGCATCAATGAACGTGATATACAGTAAATGGCAGACAAAAGGTGCTATGATAAAATTAGAATCTTTAAATGGCATTTGAAATGTTTTCTCGTAACATATTTGTAAGGTCCAAGAAAGTAAAACGTTGTTGGCATGTTCTGTATAGACCTCAGTCGTCTGCTATTTTTTATGCTATTCTATAGCAATTAAAAATAGCAATTAAAAACTGCTAAGATAATTAAAAATTGATTTAAACAGGTTCCCTATAGAAATCTCATTTGGCAACCATTTATGATTATCCAAAACCACTAGCATAACTAATAGTTTGCCAAGCTGATCTAACACATTCTACCAAGAGCCAAAAGTTCTCAAGTCTTACGAAGCATCAGCCGAACTTGAGCATAGCACGAAAACTACCAAACCAAGCCCGGGAAGTGATTAAGCTCCAATTACATAGCCATCATCCCCACCATTTTTATTCTTATTTCCACTTAAATCAACCACCATTAAAATCACATCCAACTACTACCGTCCTTGCACTTCTTGAGGCTACAAAAACCAAACTCTATGAACCCAAACCCCAACCACAATCTCCATCAAATGCAGCCAGCCAGCCACAAAATAAAACATCAGAAAAATATTGAGATGTCCATTGGTATACAGTATAACAAGGATTGGAAATGCATGTTTACATGTATTTTAGAATCAAATTATCTAACGGAGATTGCAAAAACCACAATTAGTAGATTAAACGCACGTTATCACATGCTGATTATTATTCCATTTTTTCTCTCATAATATTCTTAACCAACAATTCATGTATTTTTCTTATTTTACCTTCTGGCTACAATCTAAACTAGCATGTAAGGCAAAAGATTTAAAAATAAACTAACATACTGATTTATCCAACTATAAACCAAAATTCGATGTTTTCTTTTGTTTTAGAATGATTTTTGTAATTGAAGTAGGAAGTTGGGGATCAAAACTAGAGGCTGCTTTAGATAACACAGCAGTTGAGAATGCATATCCGTAAACTTGAAATTGAACTTATTTCAGTACTGACTACGATAACATATAAAAAAAAGGAAATTGAAAGATGAAAACGAAAGTAAAACCAAAGTGGAGTTCAACCACCTCCACCTGCTTCCCACAGGTTGGACATTCTACACTGAACAGCTCCAACAGTGAGCTTGAATATCTAGGGTTTGCATTTATTAAAAGTTATTTGAACTTCAAAACTACTAGCAATTGTTTTCAACCAATTAGGGCTTTTGAGTTCAGAATTACCGTTAATGGGCACAACTGGGGTTTATGAAATCATGGTTGGAAGATTTTCAATTTGGAGCTAATTAGGATCATCAAATAATAATTTGGAGCTTTTGTGACTAAGTTGTGTTGATCTTCTAATTCTTGTTATTAATAACGATTATTGGAGCTTTTGAAAGTGATAATAACCATGGTTGTTCGAATAAGGTATAGTTCAAACTTCAAAATTATTACTTTTTCGTGACAAGGTTGTGTTGATCTTTTAATTCTTGTTATTATAAATGAGTTGCTTCAGGTAAATGATATTCCAATATCTATGGAACTTTTTCTTCGTAATAATTTCATTAGAAAGGAACAACAATGTTACTCTTTTCCAACATGATTCATAAAAATACACAGATATAAACATATTATTGACGTTGTCCTCACCATCTTTGAATCCTACTTTTTCAGGATTTGTTGTGTTGTGCGTCTATATCATGTCATGATCATGTTACTTATCTAAGAAGCCCTAATAAACCTAAAGTTTTCATTGCATTCCATGTTAGCATCTTTGGCAACCCGTGTATGTCATGGCCAAAACGTAGTCTTCTTTATCGCTTCTATAATTCTATCATTCAGATTTGACAAAAAAAACTGTAGTTTTCTTGTTTCTATGATCATATCATTAGTGTGCATTTTTGCTCACCCATTCCTCACCCACCAACACCTTTCAGACATGTGTCTCATTCATGTCTCATTAAGTCGTTGTGTTGATAAAATAGGGGTAAAATGGGAATATAATTGGACATGTGTCAAAAGAGTGTTGGTGGGTGAGCAAAATGCAGTCCTATCAACATTTGACAAGAACAACAAAGAATACAAGGAATATATTCTTTGATTGGAAACAGAAGCTATGTAGCACAGACACTTCAATTTGGGTGACATGTCCGTATCGGTCGGACACGTGCAGATATGTCTCAGACACGCTAAAAAGACAATTCTTAATCTTTTTTACATCGGACACGTGTCGGACATGTGACCAACATGACCAGACACGGAAGTGGACAAGGCAAAGGTGACTCCTTTGAAAATCATTTAAAACTTCAACAATAAAATCTTAATATAATAGAATGGGAGATAAGTAACGGTGTTATTTGAAAATAAAAAAAATTGGAAGGGACAAGACAGGATATCGTATAATTACTTCTAGAAAAGTATAATTCTATTCATCTCACATTTTTAAGATTTGTAGCGTCACCATTTCCGTATCGTGTCGCACCCATGTCCCGTGTCGGTATCCATGCTACATAGGAAATATAAATACACGATTTCTTTTTCATCGAGAGGCTGTTGTATAATTGCAATTCAAACATCATATGCAACAATCTTATTTCGGTGCGTGTATAAAATGGCACTACTCAATCTATGGTCCTACAAAGACTAGACTAGACAAACCTAACCAACGGTGTCATCAGCACGACAGCTGATCCGTTAGGCTTTGTTAGGTTCATGGATTTAGTGGAAAAGAAAACATGGAGGAAAACACCATTGCTTGTTTCGTTATTAAGGAAAATAGTGCGAAAAATTGGAAGGAGAATAAAAGGAGTGTAAATTTTTGTGAGTCACTATCCGTCCTATTTCTTGAGTGTTTATTGTATATTTAGAACTTTTAGTTTCTAATATTCTTCAGCATGGAAGAAAAAACTAGGAAAAACTAGGGAAGTAGTTTTCCCGTGTACTGTTTTTCTTTCTTTTTCTTTTTCTTAACCTAAATCTGTAAACCCAACAGAACCTTAATGAAACCCATATTTACACACGGGCAAGCCTGGGCTTTTACCAGTATGAGCACCAGCAAACACACATACACGCGATCGCGCATACGAAAATTTTCTTCAAGCTTTAGAAATAGAGATGCATCATAATGATACCTTTATCTGAGGTATAAGTGCAGGACCCCCATAGGCAAAGGCTGTATAAAGTTGAATAAGAGTTGCTCCAGCTCGTATCTTCTTGTATGCATCCTCACCACTGTATATTCATATTCAGTAAAATGATATTAAAAAAAATTGTCAGGTTCCTGGCAAGTAAATAGTTGACGACAGCGACAATGGTGTACGGAAATGAAGTGTACCTGCTAATACCTCCACAGCCAACTAACGGAATCTTCCCCTAATTAAAATAGAGCAAAACAAACATAGAATAAATCTGGTTCCTTTTTAAAGCTAAAAAAACTGCTTTTCAAAAAGCTACATTTTGTAGTTTTTCAAAAAAAATCTCGTATTCAGCTCTAAAACTAATGAAGTCCCAACCGACAGTACAATGTTTTGACTGGAAAGAATAAATAGGACCAACCCCCAATTTATGTGATGAACTAAGGGGTTAGGAGAAGATGTGTAGAAACCCAGATTTTTATAAAGGGTAATTCGGTAATTTTGGACCAATTTGGGTCTTGATTTGGGACAGTAAATTTATTTCTATCCAAGTGGTATCACATCTACATTTAAATTAGCACATGTGTATATATATGTATGATATATATTTTTGTGTGTGTGTAAGGGAGACAAGAGTGAACCCTCAAATCAACTCCCTAACCACTCCCAACCACCCCAACAACTAAAGCTTCACTAGGAAGCTTCCCCCTCCTTCATCATTCTATATATAACCCATATCTAACTCTCCATCTCATTTTTCTTTTTCATTTTCTCTCTATATATCTCTCATCTCTCTCTCTAGTTTTGGGAGATACAACTCCATGGAAGCTTAGAGCTTTCAAGCTCCATTTGGAGGCCAAGGACTCAAGTTTGGGTCAAGGCTATTAGAGACCTTTTTTATCATCTCACCAGGACCTTCATACCGGTGTTCTCGGTTTCTTCGTGAGATTTGTAATTTAGTACTTCTTGCCCTAGAACTCAAGAGGTAATTTATGTTATCTTAATAACACCATAGTTTTTATTCCTAAGTTTGGTTTATGTAACTAGGTGTTGATATCTTGTAGGATATGCTTATGTTAATGATTTCCCCTTTGGATTTCTTTGGTGAGAGTATTTGCTCAAATACTCAAGAGGTAGATTTCATTGTTTAAGTGCACTATTATTTCTAACTTCATGGTTTGTCATGTGTAAGTTAGTGTTCATAGACATTAATCTTGTTTTGGAAATCTTCCTATGTGATTAATTGAATGATTACTTGCCCTTATATGCTTACTTGAATCCATGTCTAAACCTAAATGCTATTTGAGTTTCTATGGTTTCAAATACTAATTGATGTTAAAAATCTCTTATTTGCCTAATGTGATGATTACATTGTATATGAACTACCATGTTTACTTCTTGTCATTGTATTCTTAGAAATGACATTGTTAAAGCATAACCGCATCTAGTAGCATATCATAGTCGCCAAGTCGGCATAGCATTCATGGCATTGGCTTGGGGCATATGAAATTGTTAAAATTCCCACGATTTGGGAATGTCTTTGGTATCCCCGTTTGGGGTTGTAATTTGATGAAATTCCGGAAGCGGGTGTGAAGTGAGGAAGGTTGTTTGTGATCCTTAAAACATTCGAAAACGCAAGATCATATTCGGCTAGCTACCGGAGATCTTGTATGCTACACTCACGTTTGAGTGGCTCGCTATCCGGTGTGAGAGTGTGTGATTGGGATATTGAGTTGGGAATGTCTCACGGTTTGGCCATCCGGTTAGTTGCATCGCCACGGCGGCAAAGCATTGCACCGCATGTCATAGCATGATTTTAGAAGTAGTAGTACATTTCTACAATGTTTTCTACTGAGCCGTCGTGCTTAATGAATCTATAAAACCCCATTTTTCAGGAAATGTTGATTAGGGCAAGGCCCAAGAGTTATCCGACGAATGGCATCTCGTTTTGTAAGATTCCTTACGAGGAAGTCTTGTGATATGTTAATGTTCCAATGATATAGTGCATGGTAGGAACATTGTAATTGTTGTTACCGTTATCTCATTTGGATATTTGAATTACAAGATGTTATTTGTAAATTCCTTCTTGTTCTTGAACTTGTTAGTTGGATCTTCTTGGATCCTTGTTAAATTATGTTTTTAACACTTATTAGCAATTCTTAGCCCATGGTTACCCTTTAAGGAAAAATTACTACTTTCAATTTCCGAAGGACCGTTTGGTCGTATTCCTTCAAAAACCGCTTTACTGATAAACCTTCAAAGCAAACTTCATTACTTGTAACTTTTAAACGTTAGTAGTTTCTTTATACTTCTTTACAAACTCCTTTCAAAACCAAACTATGTTGGTTGACCCTATTTGACCCGTTTGGTCCTCGTGGGTTGACCCTTGACTTATTAACTTTTCTTTGGAATCCACATAGGATTCCCCTATATGCTTCCGCCTTGTGGATTGGTCTATTATGTAGAACTATCCCTTGCTTTCCTTTATATAGTTTGGCTCGTTGACCTCGCCCATGTGGTTTGGTTTTCGGGGCGTTACAAGATGTGACGCTCCATAGTGGATTATAGTGTTCTAATGTGGTACCAGAGGCTCATTGGCCGGACGATATATTTTTCACTAATTTGGAGTTCATGGATCCCTCACTAGAGGGCGGATGATTCACTTGGTCAAGGGAGGGAATTAGGAAATCATTAGCGGCCCATGTTGAGAATTGACAGTTTGTCTAATATCCATGGATTAGAAGGAGCGCTTGCTAAATGTGGTTCGGACATGTCTTGCGACGCTAGTATCTAATCACACTTCATTACTTTGATTGTAGCAGACTTCAACAACGGAGGGGCCCATTCCATTTTGGGAAAGTGCGGTTGAAGGACGAGGGCTGTCTATCTGGCTAGGGATTGTGGTAGATATCAACTTGAATGGAGGCCTGGATTTGTAATGTTAAGAAAACTTAAATATTTGAGAGATGATTTGAAGAAATGGAATATAGAGTCCCATGACCCAATTGAACAAAAGAAGAATCAGGTTTTTCAAGGGATCAAGGAGATGGATGCGAAAGGGAAGGGAATCTTTCAGAATCATGGAGGACAAGAAAGGATGAGAAAACGGTGAGTATGGAGGTTGGTATTTAGCATAAAGAAATTATTTGGAGAAAAAATTGACGGCCTTATGATTAAAGGAAGGCGATAGAAATGCCAAGTTTTTTCGGATAGCAAACACATAAGGGTGAATCACATCAGTAGAATTGTTATTGAGACGGAGGAGACAAATGATAAGGTGGAGGTAAGAAGAGATATTGTTGCATTCTAAAAAAAGGCTAGATACAGAAATGGAAGACTGCAGACCAAACTTGCAAGATTAAGAATTTTTTACCAATTCATAGGAAAGTAATGAATAGTTGGAGACACCTATATGTGAGGAAGAGTGTCTGGAGGCATTAAAGCATTTTTAGCATTGTATTGGGGAACAGGTGCTGGGTCCAGACGATTTTTCCTTGAGATTTTTTCAACTTTGTTGGTCAATAGTCAGGGAGGATGTGTAGGCTATCAGGAGCTGCATGCGTATGGGTTTTTGGAGAAAAAGTATACATAGATCTTTTATAGCTCTAAATCCGAAAAGGTTGGGGTGGTGACATCAAAAATTTCAGACCTGATAGCCCAAATGGTAACATATACAAGCTGCTTTACAAAATCTTGGCCTTGAAGATGAGTGAAGTAATGGAAGAGTAAAGAAATGGAAAGTGGACATCAGAATCTCTAATGTAAGGAAAATCATGGATGTGGTCGTACTAGCCAATGAATGTGTTGATTCCAGGCAGTGAGTAGAAAATCGGGTTTACTCTGCAATTAGACATGGGAAAGCCAAAGGTCATATGCATTGTGATTTTCAGTTCTGAGTTATAAAACCTAGGTGTGGGATTAGATGATGTCCTAGAATGATGGCATGTATTTCCTATCAGGTTCTCAATCTTGTTCAATGGGTAAAGATTTTTACGTAACTTAGAGGGGCCCTCCACAAGGAGATCTATTACCCCTCTCTCTTTCGCTATTGCAATTGAGGCCTCAAGCATGTTACTATCCCTTGAAGTGGAGAGAGGCGTGATTCACGGCCTCAAAGTGAACAGGGCAAAGTGAGATGTTCTTACAGTTTCACACTTGCTATTGGAAACTACTACTTTATTTTGCGACTCTATATTAAGCAGTTGAGGTTTCTGCGTTGCATCGTACTACAATTTTAGGTAATGTCAAGCGTGAACATGAACTTGAGTAAGCGTGAGCATGAACTTGAGTAAGAGTGAGATTATGAAAGATGTTACAAACTCTGTGATTCTGGTAGTTAATCTTTGATGAAAGCTTGACTACCTATTCGACACTTCCTCTTAGCTCTTTCAAAGCTCACTTCAATTTTCAAATGAAGAAATAATTAATACAAATATATATATATATATACATATATTGTTTCCAGATAGCTCAATTGGTCAAATTCAAAGCAAGTATCTCCTTTCAATGAATGCCCGAAAGAAGCACTTCAAGTAATGAACATGGTTGAAAGATATCGAAACTATTAGAAAGGTGGAAGTGTTTTTTGGACAGAACAAGTAATATTTCTCAAACCGAGGGTATTTTATCCTCATCTAAAGTATGGCATTGAGATTACCTACTTATTTCATGTCCTTTTTAACTATCTCGACTGCAATAGAATCGAGAATTGAAAAACTTCAACATGAACTCTTACAGGGAAAGATAGGCTAGGAAGAGAGAATGCACTTAGTTGGACAGAATATACTATGTTAGAAATTAAAGAGGGAGGATTGGTATTAAGCTGTTGAGGTGTTCAACAGAGCCTTACTTGGGAAGTGGCTTTGCAGATTCATAGTAGAGGGAAAATTATGGAGGAAGGTAGTGGAGTGCAATTATGGGTGTTGCCAGGTTGATTGGCATCTAGAAGAGTGGATATTGATTACAGGGTGAGTTTGAGGGAAGGAATCATGAATGGTTGGAGGACCTTTTTTGTATTACCTGAGTTTCAAGTATGATTGTAGGAATGTTATAAAATAAGCCGATAACAAGTCACTTGTTTTTACTTTGTACATTCCTTAATTGTACTCACAGTCATGTACTTTGTCCTTTTAAGGATCCTGACTACTTTTAAGACTAGTGTAACATGGCTTGAAGTCAGAAGACTTCTAAAATGTTTGGGGCTAGAGGCAGAAATATTTCTCCCCTCACCTCTATTGTGTAATAAACATTGTGTGTATCTCTTTCGGTCCTCTATCACCTTTCTGGATGTACACCCTCTGTGGTCGGAAACTTGGTAACAAAAATACATGACTCTAGAAAACCCCGACAATTCTTGTCATGCATTGCCACAACAGTCCCATGAGATTTCTTTTTGTTGAAGTGTCCCAGCCTATTTCATTTTGGTGTCTTATGCCTCGTATTTCAATACAAGACTGATCCTGACCAACCGATTTGCCGCGTGCAACTCTCTGAAAATATTATAGCTCAAAGTGACGAGCAATATCACAAACCAAGCTCCTTTCAACAGAGGGAGTGGGGTTATGCATATGATCTTCCAGAAGAATCTCAAGCATTATGTCTGAAGTAAAGTGATATTGCAGTATTATGGAATAAAGCCTCTAATTGTATCTAATTTGTACTTTTGCTTATTGTGCACTCAAATTTATGCACTTTGTCCTTTTAGGATCCTAGCTACATATAAGAGTATGGTAATATCGTTTGAAGTCTGGAAATTTCCATAGATAATAGGGCTAGAGTACAAACATCTCTCTCGTACCTTCTATTGTGTATTAAACTTTGTGTGTTTCTCTTTCAATCCTCCACCTTTGCAGTTATTTTTCTTGTATGGTCGGACAGGTCAAGATCCATGATGGGAGGGAAGATTTGAATAGCTACACAAGCCTACAAGGCTTCGAAACCAGGTATCTTTCCATTGCGTTCATTTTATCAGTCTTCGATGCCCTTTGAGAGTCAAGAGTTCCTTAGGCTCTGTTTGGTTCATGGATTTTGTGAGAGAAAAGAAAATGGAAAGGAAAACAAGAAGGAAACGATTTACCTCGTGTTTTTCTCCATACAGAAAAAACATTGAAAACTAAAATTTTCTAAAACATAATTGTAATATATGAATAAAGGAAGGGAAATGACTCGCAACATTCAAAATGTTTCAATTATTTCTCTTTATTTCCTATTTTCTTCATCATTTAACCAAAGGAAAAGGTTTTCCTCTATGTTTTCTTTTCTTTTCCCTCACTACTCCAAGAACTAAACAAAGCCTCAAGGAAAGTTTAGGGCATATGAAGGCTCCAAAGGGTAGCATTATTTACATGCACAATATCTTTTGAGGCGATTTTAACCATTTGCAATCTCAAGAATTGAAGATTTATAACAGCTAACAAGTGTTCCAGATGTATGGGGGAAGAGGAAAGCCCAAACCACCAACTTAGTCATTGTTCATTAGCAAAGGAACTAAGGACTGACTCTAGTTTCTCCTTTCAGAGTGGTATTTGGTAGTTTAGGGTCCATAACAAAGCTATTGGGTGCATGGAGAAGTTGGCATCTTTGTCATGAGAGCGAAGGACAAATGTTCGGTACCTCTTCATCCTTTCTGGTTCATTTGGAAGGAATGAAACATGAGATCTTTTCAGATAGTTTTCTTGCCTCTATACTGAAGCATAGGTTTTTGGGTTTTATGGTTTTTCCCTCTTCATTCTTTTGAAGAGTTTTGGGGGAGATGGATATTTCTTATATTTAGAGGTAGTATACACATCGTGTGTATATATGGTTTGCATCCTCTTTTCGGCGCCTTTACACAAACATAAAACATAGTTCCAGCATGTTCATCTCGTAAAGGGCCAAGAGTCAATTTAACCCTCAGCCCATCAACATCCTTAATTATCTTCCTCCATGTACCTAATTGCATTAAGCCACAATATTATCTTCTCCTCCATAACCCTCCAAACCTTAAAATAATGTCTTTCTGGTGTTCTATATCCTAGGTTATAAACTCACTCACAACCTTACTACCATCCTTCCCTACATATCACCAAAACCCTAAGTTCTCCTAAAATTCAATTAAGGCAGCTTGACCCATTCTTTAAAAGTGTGACAAAGTTCAAACTACTACAGAGAGCTGTAATTCTCTCCGTAACCCCAAAACAGTTAAATCTGAAGTTGTTAAGATTGGGATCTGAATACATCAATAATGTGAGCGGCCAAAGTTGACTTTTCAAGCTAGCAACATACCTTTGTTAAAACGTACATCTCCTTCAGGATGTTGGTAGACGAATTAAAGAGAGGCTTTCCGCTTAAGCCACCAAGTTCTCTAGCAACTGGATATTTACTTGCAGGATCTGGCCTTGAAATTGTAGTATTTGATATGATCTGCAAGAACCAAGCAAATGATAGTAACACTAAATTGCATGAAAATGTGATACATTCTAAGTGACGCTAAACAATTGTTCAGATTCTTCAGAAGCAAGACGAAACTAATTAAAAGAATATGCCAAATCATGTGTCCATCAAATTCAAACAGTGAAGTATAAAATCAAAGATGAAGATAGCAACTTAAGATATTTGACTGACATAATCATAATCTCTTATAAAAAGAAAAAAATCTAAGACTGCATCATACAATGCCAAGCAACGTGAATTTACTGAAGCAGTGTAAAAAGCCCAGGAAAGAGGGGGGAGGAAAGTAAAGGGTTGCTCTTGCAGCAGTAGTAGCTTTCACATCTCTTAAAATAGCTTCACCTTACGTCAGGACCATTAGCTCTACTGTGCATCTAACCTAGTTAGCTGATGGCTACAAATAAATTTGTAAAAAAGGATAACAGCACGGCGATTACTATGATAAAATATGAAGCACGGGCACGGGCACGCCGACACGACACGACACGATAAATCCTAAAAAAAATTGCACTTCAACACCTCAAGAAAAGTGTCCACGAAGTGTTGTGTCCTTGTGTCGGACACGATACGATATGCGACACTTTACCTTCTTGGGAGTGTCATTGCTTCCTAGGATAAAACATTGGGAAAAAGAATTTGGTCAGGTGATTCTAAATGCAAAGGTACTGTACAATATTTGTTGTTTTGGTAATCTTGATTCTTGTCAAATGGCAGACTGCCGAATAATCTTCAGAGTTGTAGAAAACCAAATAATCGAGCAGTCACTTATGCCAGATGGTTATTTATTAAAGGTATGTTAGTATCCATTATTTACGTATAATCTAAGAAGCACAAACAAATTGAGAAACTAAGACACGATATGACATATTGGCACGATACACTAATGGAAAATCCCAAAAAAGTAGGACAGAAGCAGGATGAGGACGCGGTATAAGTACGATAAATTGATTTACCGTAAAATTAAGATGCCAAATTAATTTTAATTTTAGAATGCTTGTAATGATATCTAATATTCGAACGCCTAATTTTTATTCATAAATCCTACATATTATCACTTCATAAAAGTCCTCATATGCTTTCACAAACCCTTATTACTTATATTTCCAACGATTAATTATGAGTTTAAGAATACTAATAAACCTTATTATTAAGACGCCTAGCCGCTTGCAATTCTATTTTATTAGATTTGAACTTCTTTGTTTTTTTTAAAAAACACAACATTATTGCATGTAGTGTCTCAAAGTAATCGAATTCGCCTCATCAACCACCAGGGTCGGACTTAGCGGAACAGGACTTCTCTACATAGGGAGCACTCCTAAGAAACCCACTTGTCCACTCTGGCCTCAAGACTGAAGCGGATACTTATGGCTGTGACAATTATGTGTCCAACGTGTTGCCAACAATGTGTCCCACAAAACAAAACAAAAAATATAATAATAATAATAATAATTTGACCTAAAAAGGAAACGAATTTTGTTGTATTCAACATGTGCTGAAAAGTGTCCAGCGTAGGTCAGATATAGATACGTGACACCTTAGACGAGTCTGTGCTTCCGCATTCAAGCCACTTCTCCTCGAGACCCTAGTTTTGTTCTCTACTCAAATTAAGCACTCTATCCTTTCTATGTACGACCAAGGTTGCCCTTCAAGTCAAGTCTTTGGTTTCAGATGTGCTCAAAGAACTTTTCAATCAATGCTTCATCCAAGTAACAACCTTAAGCAGGGTCTTATGGAATTCGTTGGATAAGACTCTAATGCAAATGGAATACCAAAACGTTATGTTATCATTGCATTCGTTACCCTACTTTAGCTGCTCTCTAGTAGAGAGATTTCTTGCCTCGGCATATATTAGTTAGGACAATGTGTGACTAAATGGGATTGAACTTAGTTCCTTGCTTCCTTTGCTTCTATTCTTGAGAGTTTAACATGTGTGGCCCCAGCCATGCTTTAATTATCTACCCTACGCTAGCTCGCGTAGTTGGCACTTAAGAGCTACGCTTCCAATTGGATACCTCCCCCAAGGATGAGCAGAAGTAACTTCAATGTTTCTCCTCTTAGAATCTAGTGATGTGGAGCAACAAGGAATTGGAGGTCGCATAGGATAAGGTAACGAATAACATTTAAAGTATTCCAATTCAGTGGGACTAGGAATTTGAATATCAAATTCTATTCCACTAGCACAAAACATGGGCTACTGTGAATATAATAGGGCACAGTCTATGGATCTTTCCAGAGACAAGATTCCACTAGCACGAATTAACCCTTTGCTCATGGTTATATAGTAACCTCGTATGTAACGACCCACCTCCCCGTCTAGCAACAATATTATCCGCTTTGGGTCTAAACACAAAGAACTTCCCAGGGGTCACCCATCCCTGGTATTGCTCTGGCAACAGCATGCTTTATTGTGGAGTTATTTCGTGTTTAGCTCCCTCACGGTTTTAAAAGGCCTTGTTGCATATAGAGGGACGATTAATCCTTATAAACTAATCTAGGAACTTCAGCCCAGGAGATGTGGGACAAGCCCCGACACCGACCTCACCTCATCCATCTTGGCCATCCTGCCTCAAGAGTATTGGCTCTTGGTCGTCACAATGCACCCTCCTTAAGGGCCACACGTCCTCGTGTGAGACCCGCCCAAGGATCAAAATTTCCATCTGTTTTCATCAAAACGGCCGAAACGTTTCCGTTTCCTAGGTCATGGAAACAAAACAGCCATGGAATCTCGAAATTCTGTGGATTCCATCGAAACGACTTTATTTCTTTTGTTTCCATCGAAACAAACCTATGATTCCGCATCGTTTCATTTGCTTCCAACGAAACATCCTTGTTTCCATCGAGATAATCATGTGGTTGTGTACTTGTCATATGAACAACCATTTTATTTTAGAGATGGCTTATTAGCTTACTATGTACTTATATGTATCTTTTGCATTCTATGAAGTGTTTTGAGATTCTATGAAGTGTTTGACAGCAGATTGGCGACTTAATCCTCATGTATTTTCAATTTGAATTACACATTTTTAATGCATCTCTACATATATAGACCTCTCAAATGTCCAATTATTCAATTATTAGCTTTATACAAGCATATAGTTAAGTTTGAAGTTATGTTTCCCCATGTTTCTCAATGTTTCCAATTTGTTCGGCTGTTTCCACATGTTCCGAAATGTTTCCGAAACATTTCCATTTCTGGGCAGACCGAAACAATAAACTGAAACGAAATTTTGATCCTTGGACCCGTCCCACACTTCCGGCTGGGTTTCCGCTCTGATACCATTTGTAACGACCCACTTCCCCGTCTAGCAACAATATTGTCCACTTTGGGTCTAAACACAAAGAACTTCCCAGGGGGTCATCCATCCCTGGTACTGCTCTGGCAGCAGCACGCTTAACTGTGGAGTTCTTTCATGTTTAGCTCCCTCGTGGTTTTAAAAGGCTTTGTTGCATATAGAGGGGCGATTAATCCTTACAAACTAGTCCAGGAACTTCACCCCAAGCGATGTGGGGACCCAACCTCACCTCATCCATCTTGACCATCCTGCCTCAGGAGTATTGGCTCTTGGTCGTCACATCGTATTTAAGATTCTAAAGAATTGATCTGTTTACTAATTGTGGGCCATTGTATATTCATAACTCAATTAGGGGTAATTTTTATGGTAAAGACCACCCACTCCTTCCCGCCTTAGGTCTTTTGCCAATTACTTGGGTGTTGTGCTAGTGCACCCTCATTTGAGCTTTAGCCCATGCATTGTGTTTATCTTTCACTCTTGCCTTAATGACCTCACCCCACTTGCATTCTAACTCCTTTTCTCCTATGACATTCTTAGATTTCTTGTCCATAATATCGATAGCTATACATTTGTCTTACTAGAAAGATGACCCAATAGAGGGATTCCTTGTACCTTCTAATAAATTACAATTTGAGTCTCACTAATGTTTTCAAAGTAATGTCTTCAATTCATTTTTTCAGCCACAAAGCAAAGACAATGACAAGCAAAACCTTTTGGTTTCATTTCTTGTACGTTCAGGCCCATTTTGTTTGTGGTACTAAATGGAATGGGTAGGATATAAGTCACTTGTTTATTAAATCCTTAGCTCCATTATCCTATATTTGGCACCCTCTTTGAAAGCATTTAGTACCAAGGATGGTATATGGAGGTAGGAGAAGAAATTCTTTTCCAAAATAGCCCTCCCTAGGTATACACACACCCTACTCTCTCTCTCTCTCTCTCTCTCTCTCTCTCTCTCTCTCTCTCTCTCTCTCCATTTTCCTTATCAAAGAAGAAAATGATTTGCATAGGCTTGAATCACTCCCACGACCACATCTTCATCTCCTTCCTTTCCCTCCTTTTGCGTTCTCCAATAAATACCAAGGAGAAACTAATATCCACAGGATCCCCGTTTCTGGGGTACTCACAGGGGTTGAAAATCCTCTTGCCTTTGAAAATGAACTCACATTCAATTTTAAGCAAACTCAGCTTTGCCTGGTCAATCAGATTGAACCATCAAGTGTACCACAAGAGCTCTTGCACAAAGAAACCAGCACATGGCACAACATTGGATTGTATCCTTTAGACTACTGCCAATTATTCAGAAGCATCCTTGCCGATTTCCATGACCAGTATGGGTGGGGCACTTCACACCCAGATCATCCAATGTACAGGGTTCACTTGCTCATCTACCCCACCAGGCACCGAACAAGGACGGGAACCAGACACTTCGGATAGCGACACGGACTGACTGCAGATTGGTTTTAGTGTCGGCACAACTACTTTCACGTGGGAACAGTCTGTAAACAATAATAAATAGTGTGTAACAGTGTGTGCTGTCTGTACTTTTACTTTCACGTGAACAATAGTGTGTAATAGTGTGTGCTGTCTGTACTTTTAATAAATAGTGTGTAATAGTGTGCGCTGTCTGTACTTTTACTTTCACGTGAACAATAGTGTGTAATAGTGTGTGCTGTCTGTACTTTTACTTTCACGTGAACTGCTTTTACCCTTTGATGACTCTCCCTTGAGATCTATAAAAGGGAATAGACGCCATCCAACGGGGGCAGACGGTTGGGATGTTTGGAATTTGAATAAGAAATTGAGTTGTTTAATCTGAGTCCTTATGTGTGATTGTATAAATCCAAAATGAGTCCTTCTGTGTGATTTACACTTTCCTTTACAAATGTTTAGACCTAAAAAATCAACTGAGGGTACTCCAATCACCATCTTTTTCTGGGACAACATGATGCCATATTTGCGAACCAAAGAATGGAATTTGTGCAGGAGTAAGGCATGAGAATCTGGATTTGGGGAAAAGAGAAGGATGTCATCAATGTAAATCAGTGAAGAGGAAAGGATTGGCTCGAAAATTCGGACCATAGCCTTTTGAAATAGTGAAGGCGCTGTTTTGAGGCCAAAAGGCATGACTGTCCAGTGAAAGTGGTGGTCTGGGATACAGAACCCTGTTTTGGGTCTGTCGTCTGGATGAATTCCAAGTTGCCAAAAACCAGCCTTGAGGTCAAACTTTGAAAATATCTGGGCCTGGGTAAATTGGGCAAGAAGGTTGTGGCGTTGTGGAAGGGGGAACTTGTCATCATGGAGGAAGTGGTTAAGAGGTTGATAATTTATGACAAGACGAAGTTTTCCACGAATTTGTTCTGCCCTTTTGTTAACGTAGAAAGCTTCACATGCCCATTGGGAAGTGGTGTTTTCGATGAGGCCTTCCTTCTGTGGTTGTGCAATTTCGGCCAAGGCAAGCTGGTAGTGATCCAATTGCTTCACTCGACAACGATATTGCATAAAACCTATTATCAAAGTAACAATATCCTTTTTTGCCTTACTATCCAACACTCCCTTGGCATCATCCACATTTCCAGAGTTGGTATATAAGGTCACCACAGATGGCCCAACAAATTAAAATTCCCTTTTTTTTCCACAAAAAGGATGATGGAAGTGAAGAAAAACGAAATGAGAGGAGAAGACTTACCTGAGCTTTCATTGCTAGTTGATCAATGCGGGGAAGGTCGAAGATGGTTGTCTCTGTTTAAAGATGTCAAAGAAGAAAATGATTTGCATAGACTTGAATCACTCCCACGACCACATCTTCATCTCCTTCCTTTCACTCCTTTCGCGTCCTCTAATAAATACCAATTGTTTCACTCGACCACGATACTGCATAAACCTGATATCAAAGTAACAAGATCCTTTTTTGCCTCATTATCCAACACACCCGTGGCATCATCCACATTTCCAGAGTTGGTCTATAAGTTCACCACAGATGGCCCAGCAAGTTAAATTTCCTTTTTTTTTCACAAAAGAGGATGATGGAAGTGAAGAAAAACGAAATGAGAGGAGAAGACTTAGCTGAGCTTTCATTGCTAGTTGATCAATGCGGGGAAGGTCGAAGATGGTTGTCTCAGTTTGAAGATTTCAACATGAAAGAGAGAGAGAGAGAGCAATCAAGCGGGTAACTTGATGTTCTCGAGGCTCAAGATTGTTGTTCACTCACCCGAAGTGGTCGCCCCTACTAATATGGGCCCAAGCAGGTGAAGGACAACTATCCGTTCTTAGGTAGACCATCCTAGAGGTAATATGAGCATGTTTACATAGTCAACCGCGGGGAGAATCGCGAGCGGGGTTTAAAAGCTATCGTCGAGCCTTGGCCCCATAGACCGTCACAAGCGATATTCCTCATCCATGAGGAAGCTTGACCCAGAAGCATTCTAGAGACTTGCTGCAAGCGCGATTGCATTTGCTTATTCTTGGTTTGTAGGAGAAGTCTTTGCGCCTCGTGTCCTCCCACGCGGGACGGGATTCTAGCATTCTACAAAGTGGGAAGACGGAGTTTCTTTGAGAAGAAAGATGGAAGAATAATTTATGATTTTATTCATTCACAATGTATGTATATATACAAGCTAGGAAAAACAGAAAAGGAAAATAAAGGAGAGAAAAGGAAAGAAAAGAAAAGGAAAGAGACAACTAAAATAAATTACAATCAATCTATTCCTAATCAGTCCGTGAATAAGTTTGACTATAATAAAAATATATTCCAACACTCCCCCTCAAGCTGGAGATGGAGCAAAGATATCAATAAGACCCAGCTTGATCCGAGACGACTTCAGGAGAGAGGGACCAACAGACTTTGTAAACATATCGGCAGCTTGATTGGAAGAGGGCACAAACTCTGGGACAATGATTCCAGAACGAACTTTCTCTCTAATGAAGTGAACATCCACTTCAATATGCTTAGTACGTTCATGGAGGACCGAGTCAGAAGCAAGCATAAGGGCAGACTTATTGTCACAGAACAACGTAGATGAGCCCTTAACCGGATAACCCAACTCTTTTAGAATAGAACGCACCCATAGAAGCTCACAAGTTCCCTGTGCCATGGCCCGATACTCTGCTTCAGCTGAAGAATGAGAAACTACAGCTTGTTTCTTACTTTTCCATGAGAGAAGATGATTCCCATAGAAAGTGCAAAATCCGTATGTGGACCGACGATCACTCTTAGATCCAGCATAATCAGCATCAATGAAGCAGGACACCCCAGACTATGTACCTGCAGAATAAAATAATCCAAGACCCGAACAAGTCTTGAGATACCGCAGTATATGATGAACAGCATCAAGATGAGATAATCGTGGAGCATGCATAAATTGATTCACAACACTGACTGCAAATGTAATGTCGGGTCGAGTGTTGGTCAAGTAAATAAGACGGCCAACAAGGCGCTGATATACTGAAGCATCAGGAAGGAGTTCCCCAGACTCATTAGACAACTTATAATTGGGATCCATAGGAGTGGAGGCAGGACGACATCCCATCATACCTGTATCTTGCAGAAGATCCAGAGTGTATTTTCGTTGAGACAGTGATATACCTTGACGAGAGCGAGCAACTTCTATCCCGAGAAAGTATCGAAGGGGCCCCAAGTCCTTAACATCAAAGAATTGACTGAGAGCCTTCTTGACTTTGGTAATGCCTGCAGAATCATCCCCTGTAACAATGATATCATCAGCATATACCAGAATATTAACTGACCGGCCATCAGATCGATGATGGGTGAAGCAAGTGTGATCAGAGTGGCATCGAGTGAAGCCCAAAGATAAAATAACCTCACTAAAGCGGTTGAACCAAGCTCTGGGAGATTGCTTAAGTCCGTATAAAGATTTTCGAAGACGACATACCTTCCCCGAATACTCCCCCTCAGCCCGAAAACCCGGAGGAGGATCCATATAGATAGTCTCATCCAAATCCCCATTTAGAAAGGCATTTTTAACATCCAGTTGATGCAGAGGCCAATTGTGAGATGCCGCCAAAGAGATTATAAGCCGAACAGATGTTAGTTTGGCTACAGGAGCAAAGGTAGCACTAAAATCCTTGCCCGGGATTTGAGTAAAGCCCTTGGCCACTAGACGTGCCTTATATCGCTCGATAGTACCATCAGCCTGATACTTGATAGTGAAGACCCACTTACACCCAACAGTTTTCTCACCCGGGGGAAGAAACACAAGTTCCCAAGTCCGACTTCGTTGAAGGGCATCCATTTCCAAGGTCATGGCAGCCACCCATTGTGGATCCTTGAGAGCTTCAGAGACAGACCGAGGGATAGATGTGGAGTCAACCTGACTAAGAAAAGAGCAATAGGAATCTGAAAGTCCCTGATAAGAAACATATTGATCAATGGGATGATTAGTACTAACAGAAAAACCATAACGATTAGGAGGGCGATGAAGTCTAGAGGGATATCTAGAGGTAATAGAAGGTAAAGGTGGAGAAACATTACCAGATTCCGGTGAAGATATTGGAAGTGGAGTTTGAGCAGTAGGCCGGAGAGTACACCTGAGTAGGAGCAGTAGTGATAACCGGAGGAAGGTTGGAAGAAGTTGCCAGAGGTTGTTCAAACAGAGGAACAGGACGCGGAGGAGAGTTTGAATCCTTGGAGACTTTGGTAGAAGGAGGATCAGAAACAGACTGAGGACCTGAAAAAAACAGAGTATCTTCCAAAAAGGTGACATCCAAAGAATGATACATATGACGAGTGGTAGGATCACAACACCTGTAACCCTCTGACATAGGTGAATAACCTAAGAAGATGCAGCGGACAGCCTTGTTATCTAATTTTGTTCGAGTTGGACTCCGATCTTGGACAAAGCATGTACAACCAAAGACCCGAGGTAAGATAGGAAAGAGGGTTTTGTCGGGCTGAAGAAGTTGCAGAGGTGCCTTTCCTTGTAAAACACAACTTGGAGTCCGGTTAAGAAGAAACGTGGCAGTAAGAACGGCCAGATGCCAGAAATATTTGGGTACATTCATTCTGCACAGAAGACACCTAACAACAGACATGATGGAGCGGTTCTTTCGTTCCGCCACACCACTCTGTTCTGGAGAGTAGGGACAAGTGAGTTGCTGGAGAATACCCTGCTTATTAAGCTCAGCCCGAAACTCATTAGTAATGTATTCACGACCATTATCAGAACGAAGATTACGAACAACAGTACTAAATTGGGTCTTAACCATTTGTAAGAAGTTAGAAAACAAGGAGAAAACTTCTGATTTCTTTTTAAGCAAATAAACCCATGTACACCTAGTGTAATCATCAATGAATGTAACATAATAACGGTAACCAGAAATAGCAGTAATCGGGGAAGGACCCCACACATCAGTATGGATAATATCAAAAGCAGACGGTGCACGATTCATGCGAGGTATGTAATGAGAACGAGTATGCTTAGATAATTCACACACCACACAATTGAATTTAAATTTCTAGCAGGCTTTTATTTAATAATGGAAAAAGTTGACAGAGATAATGAAAGTTTGCATGGCCCAAGCGGGCGAGCCACAATTTTATTGACTCTAAAGAAAAACTAGAAAACTTAGAAGATTCAGGCAAAACAGACGCCTGAAGACTCGAAGACGACAAACTTAAACTCCCGCCAGGTGGATCACCAAAATAGTAAAGGCCATCCTGCTCATATCCCTTGCCAAAAATCTTCTTCGAAATCCGGTCCTGCAAATGACAACAATCAGGTAAAAACACAATTTTACAGAAAGAAGATTATAAGGAAAACTAGGGACACGAAGAACAGAAGATAAAGAGATACTAGGAGAGAGGCAAACATCGCCTTTACTTTTGACATATATAGTGGACCCGTCGGCAATACGCACAGATTGGGAGATGGGAACCAAAGAGGATGAAAACAAGAACAACTTACCAGTCATATGATCACTGGCACCAGAATCCAGAATCCACGAGGGGTTGCTAGACCCAACATGGAGTGCACTAAAAGGAGTACCTGAAGCCAAAGTAGCAGTGGGAGTGGTGCCAGAATGAGAACCTTGCTGAAGTAATGCCCCTATTTGAGATTGAAGGTGGCCTATCTGAGTCTGGAGTTGAAGAAGATCCGGAGTAGGAGTAGTCTCAACCATAGCAGCAGTGCGGGATGGACCCTTTCCTTTATTTCGGGCACCTTTCTCACGAAGTTCAGGATGGAGTTTGAAGCAGCGATCCTTAACGTGACCAAGGTTACCACAGTGAGTGCAGAAAGGACGGTTACCAGATCCAGGAGGACGAGTGAATGGGTCCGTCGGGGCAACAAGAGCCATCTGTTCAGGCACTGGAGTTAGCTCAGGTAAAGCCGGAGGTTGAAGCAAGCGACAACGTCTCTCATCTCCATCAATAGTAGCAAAAGCCTCAAATAAAGAGTACATAGGGGATGTGTTTAAAATCTGAGTTCGGAGAGATTCGAACTCAGGTTTTAGACCCATCAAGAACTGGTAGGTGTGATGGCGATTGAGACGTCGGAGAGCAATAGTAGCTGCTTCAGGCGGAAATTCACTAAGAAGCTCATACTGAGCCAGTTCCTCCCAACGGGACTGAAGGTAGCCAAAATAATCAGCAACTGAAAGACCTAATGTAGCTTAAGAAGCCTGTGCAACATCCCGATAAAGTTCGAAGATACGAGAATCATTGCACTCATGAGCATACATTTGAGTCAGAGAGGTCCATAGGCTGGAAACAGTATCATGAAACATGAACATATGATAAATCCGATCTTCCATAGAGTTAAATAACCACCCCAAAATGGTGCAGTTATCAATATCCCACTGAGCAAATGTAGGATCAGAGAGCGCTGGTTTGGGTACAGTGCCTAGAATCCATCCAGACTTGCCTTTGCCGCCAAGATAGAGACGGAAAGAACGGGACCATGCGGCAAAGTTCCTTCCACTCAACAACACACTAGTAACCCGTTGAGCAGGGGTGTGTTGAGAAAGGGACAGATCTGGACGAGCATGAGTACTATCTGAAACAGGATCAGTATTTTTTCCGTCGTGAGCCATACCGAAGTGTCTGAACCTAAGAGAAAACCAACAAAATTTTGGAAAATCGAGAAGATGAAGGGCTGCCCAGAACAGGTGGAACACAGATGGGGCAACCGGAGACCAAATAATGGTCTGAAAGAGAGATGAGAAGGAGCACTAAGGCTCTAATGCATCACAGGGATGCAGGAGAGGCCCACAGAGGGGCGGAGGACAGCGCAGAGGTTGTCGGAGAGGCACAAAGGCCTCGGTGGGGACCTGGGAGGTGCGCCGGAGCCCTGAGGGGCTTGTGGGACCCTCGGCTGGTGTTGGGGAGGCTGAGATGGGAAGGCTGTGGGTGGTGGTGCGGCGAGCCTAGGGAAGGCTGTGGGTGGCGGCGGCTAGTGGTGGGAGGCTAGGGTTTGGTGTTTTTTGTGTCGCTCTGATACCAAGAAGAAAGATGGAAGAATAGTTGATGATTTTATTCATTCACAATGTATGTATATATACAAGCTAGGAAAAACAGAAAAAGGAAAGAAAAGAAAAGGAAAGAGACAACTAAAATAAATTACAATCAATCTATTCCTAATCAGTCCGTGAATAAGTTTGACTATAATAAAAATATATTCCAACACTTTGAAAAGAGAGACAAAAGAATGTGACAACTGTCATGTAAGCCTCGTAGCCTTGAAGGCTTTCCGGAGCATATAATGGTGACTTCTATATTGTTAAAATTGACGTATATGAATTAGTCATAGCTAGTAGATGGAGGGAATAATCCAAAGAGATGCATCCATAGACTACCACGAGAAGGTGGAAGTCTCGGCTACGATAACGTGGAATTTCCTCTCAATTGAATTTGTTGAGGCAAAGGTTTATGATGAATAACCAAGAGTTCGACGGAGGTCGTTGCGAAGCTATCAATGCGTCTTGGTTGTTAAATGAGCTCCTTAGATGATGTCGATACGAACAGTGGAGAGCATAATACTAAGAGAGAGGATACTCCACCAGGGAAGCTCTTGCGGAGTGGATGCAAAATACTGAGAGAGAGCCTCCATCCAAAAAGCTCTTTCGAACTCCACTCCGCTGACGGTGCCGGTAATATAGAAAGGATGGCTGTGAGGGCAGGGGTCGTAGCTCCTATGAAAATGATTGTTCCCTATGTTACCCAAACTTGACATAAAAGGTGTCGTGTCAGTGTCAACGTGGTTATGACAAGGATACCGGCGCTGGATATGTGTCCGACTTGTTTCGTACCATGTCACACATGGCTTGCTATAATCCAAAGAGAGTTTCTAGACTCAAGGCCTAGTTATTATATTTAGGTTGTCAATACATTTAATAGACTCATATCCTAGTGTTGACATTGATAGACCTTTAAGTAGAACAACCTTTCCAAGGGCCAAATTACACTTTACTACCTTGAACTTTGACCCCTTTTTAATTAGATACATATTCTAATTTTATTTTATTTTTTCAATTGGGTTATCATACTTGTACAAGTGATGCAATTGACCCCAATCACTAACGGACTCTAAGCCTTATCTCATCACACAGCGCTACATCCGCATGATTCCACAGATTCACGAATGCATAAATACTATGCATGTAAGACAATAACATAATCATGTATGTACAACAACATACCATATGCATCAAACATCTTTACAATATGTGAATGCATTCTAGAATATGTGCCAAACTGTCAATTCACTCAACACTCCACTCGACGTCGAACGTTCGCAAAGTTTTGTTACCTATTGCTCTAATACCACGAAATGTCATGACCCATCCCGCTACGCTCGGAAATAGGACACGTGGCACGCCACCAAGGCTCATCCAATTCCTTTAAAGTGTAAATAGCAGCGGAAAACATATGTAAAATACCTGAAAGTTGGGAGTTATAAAAATGTTTGCTCAATTGAGACACTTCCCGGAATAATCCATTTTGAAAACAGAGGTCCAGTCGACTGAAACTGTGGCGTGGATTCAGTCGACTGTGCCGCCAACTGCAGAGAGTATGAAAGTTCACTAGCCCGATCCAGTCGACTGTGTCGAGGACTCAGTCGACTGGTAACCCTCCAGTAGATTGGACTAGCTCCAGCAGAACATGTGTATTGAAAACATTTTCCAGTCGACTGATGCCTTTGAAAACTGAAAGGATATTCGTTAAAAACAGGTATCCAGACGACTGTGGCGGGGACCAGTCAACTGATCTCCCACAATTTTGCACATTCTGCAGCATCTCAAAGCCATGATTTCCCAATCCAATTCCTATATTTCACAACTATAATTCAAAGATTCAAAGCATAACTACAAGAGTTTTTACTAGTGATTACAATACTACAAAACCATACCAAGATTCTAGTACGACATATTACAAACTTCCCAATCCTTATTACAATTCTAGGATTGAAACAAAAGTACAAACAAGTGGTGATTCCCCGGCATTCCTCGACCTCACTCCTCTCGCTTCTTCTTTCCTTTCTTCTTATCACCTGCAATGGAGTAAAACTCCACTGCTCAGCTATATGCTGAGTGCACAATTCTAAATATATGCTTATATGACCATTCATGCTATAAACATCTTAAACACATCAAAATAGTCTCTAGGGTGAGTGGTACGCTTCAATCCGGTAAATGAGATTTGATGCCGTGGAAGGCCTCCCTCTTCCATGCACCCCGTACACTGGTTGGGCCTTCCTCCATACCAGGTACCATGTCCTGGTTGGGCCTTCCTCCATACCAGACACCACCACTATCAATATTATAATCCTCAAACTTCGAGGGGCTTACCCCCGGATGGAATTGCACCAAACCCCCCTTTGACCCAAGTAGACACATAGCATGCTCACATAAACAGTTATACGTGCTTTTCTAGCATAATCGCGTGCATACTTAACGGGCCTAATTAATACATGAATTTCGCCCGGATCCAAAATATCAAGGTCAATATTAAAAATATGTAAATTCCATATAATTCATAGTTCTAGAATTCATACCTCATTTTAAAGCTCTATAACTTCAGGGGAAGTACTAGGGGATAGATTAAACATCGGATCTCTGATTCCAGATGATTCCTACAAGTTTTCACGTGTTTTTTCCCAAATTCCTAGAATTAGCTTTTCAAAAAAAGTTTGTCAAACAAGGCCTACGAGGTATCAAAATGAAGCTCTTACCTCGAGCAGTTCAAATCTAAAATCTGGGGAAAAACTGACGATCAGAAGGTCGTCGATCCACGTCGTAAAGCTCGTGGCACTACATCCCCTTCTCTCTCTCTCTCTCTCTCTCTCTCTCTCTCTCTCTCTCAAGATATTTTGATTTGGAAAACTTATGAAAACATCTCAAGTTTTTCTAGTTATAGCCCCGACTCTCGGAAATTATGTTTACCTCCCCACAAGTTTTCAAAACTTCCAAAGATCCCCCGAAACGTCTTAAATGTCTAATCCCTTCATTCATGAGTGAAAATTACAGTTTATAAAAGTTTCCGCCTAAGTTCCGTTTGGGTCCAAATTAACGTTCCGAAAACTATTTCCGTGGAATCTCTACCCAACCTACCTTTTATGCAACGTATTAATTACGTTATCAATAAACCAATCAAAATGATCTTAAACAAGATCAAAACTATCAGAAATTTCACTTCACAGGCAAAATCACTATTCTCATATACCAGATTACGTCAAATAACATTTAATCACATAAATGTCATTTAAGTCATGTCAATGCCTCATCAAATGTTAGATTGTCGTGTACTCACTTGACACCTTCCGTTGACCACAGTCAACCACTTTCACAATTATCACATAACATTGATAATTCTCAAAAACTGATTTTGCATTTTAAAACATTTAGATTTTTCCAAAACGGGTGTGACAATTTATTTCCTCAAATTGGAGGCCAGGAAGTGTAGGTCTTGAATACCATTTTTGGTAAGGGTAGTAGGTGTAACTTGTGATCCATGAAATTTGTGTATTCTATTTAACTCTAATTCAACAAATTGTGCTTCTATTAAAACAATATTATCACTAGAATCTTCTTCTTTGGGGATACCAGTTTTACCAATGGCACTAAGGTTTTGAGATACACTATCCTCAACAACTTCTGTAATTTCAGGTCTTTTGCCTAAGGATTTTCCATATCATTCGGCATCTGCTCTATTTTATCAATAGTTTTACCAGTGTCTGACTTAAGAGGAGTACTAATGGGTTTAACTTCTTGTAATCTGATCAAGGGTTCTTCTATCTTAGATGACTTAGGATTCCCTATTTTTGTTTCTATATGTTTGCCTAAAACATTCAAACATTGATTAGTATAATTATTTTGTTCTATAACTTTCTTAATCCCAGTATCAGTAGATAACTTAAAGGGTAAGGCAACTATATCTGGTCCTTTGTGACTGGTGACTATAGCCTCTAAAGGTGGATTGACTGAGGAGATTTTACCATTATCTTTTTTTCTGATCCACGTTGTTTCAGTGATAACATTTACTTTATTATGAAAGTTTTCTAAATAGTCAAAGAAATAAATATCCTTTTTTACTAACTTCATGTACTCTTTCCAGGCTAGTAGAATAAACTTCTATTCATCTAAATTATAGACAACTTGGTAAATAAGTCTTCTGTCTGAATTGATAGGTGTGTTGAATTCTACACTTAACATTTTCATATTAATCTTAAAATCTTTACTTATAGTAAATAATTCTTTATTAGGACCTTCAAAATCTGTTTGAGTAGGAGAATTTGGGAAACAATCTTCATTGGGTACCTTGTAACAAGGATTGCTAACTTGGGCTGAGGCCTTAATCCCTTTTAACTTAGTATCAATTTCACTAAGAAGATCTTTATCTTTTCCAACTGTTGTGGCCTTATTAGGGACACAAGACGTACTAGATCTAGAAGAATTAGAATCAAAATCTTTAATTTTTAAAGAAGACGTTCTAGTACATTGTTCAGCAAAACTAATTCTAACTTTTCCACGGTTGAATTGTACATGATCTAGTAGATCAACTACATTATTGGTTTGGAAATTACTAGATGATTTTCATTTTCTAAAATCCAATGACTAGGTAACTCTATATCCTTCCATAGAATAGTTTTAGGAAATTGGATATTAGCATGTTCAGAACTACTTTGCATAAGTTTGATTCTTAGGACTTTTAATTAAAGCATGAACATTAAGATTACTTCTAATGCATTTATAATAAACTCTATAAATTAAAGCAAGTACTTGAGAACCATTATGCATATTAGTAATTTCACCAGCCGTTTTATTATTTAATGTTAAAGCTTTTAATATGTGAGGGTCACTAAGGCTTTTAGAGTAAAATCAGGAAAACAATTAAAATGAACCGGTCCATCATGAAGACTGGACTCCATAACTCCCATCATACTAGCACTAAAGTTCAGAAATCTAGCATCTCTAAGACATAATAATATAGAAGAATTTATTCCTTTAATATTAAGAGGTTTTACTACAACTTGTATTAATCATGTGTGAATAAAGTTGTAACCAGCAGATTTATGTTTTCTAATTGAATCTTTACTAAGGAGTTGACACTTTTCATGTTCCTTATTAATACCATAGGTTTTTTCTACAGTCATTGACATTATAATCAGATCTTAAAAAAAGAAAACTTGACTTGTAAATTTCCCTAGTGGAAATCTTAGGGATTGTCCAATCACTATAATCTTGATTGACCTCTTCATACCTTTGTTCTTCTTCATTGACTATGTTTGGTAAAGTGGGATAAGTGGCTCTAGAACTAGAACCAATTACTGAGTTTGATCTAAATAATCTTTCCATCTTACAAGGGTTTTTTCAAAACAAAATTCTTAATCTAAGATATACATCTGACACATACCCTTTATCCTCCGCTCAGGTCCTTTCTCTCTCTCAACGAGACTTATTGTTGGTAGGATCCAAATCAGGTGGTCCGGAGTTAGGTGGTTTTTTGAAAATCTTTTGAAAAAGAGTTTTGAAGATCAAAAACACAAAAGTAGGAATGACTACAAGAGCAAACACAACAATCGAGTCTTGGCTCTGATACCAATGGGGGAAGCAGACATTCATCTAGTCAACAAGCACCAAAAGAAATTCTTGTACCAGATGGTCAATACCCCATGATCTAAATTCAAGAACAATTGTAATTGTTTATACAATCGTTGCAACCCAATGGTAAATATCAAGTCCCAGCACTCCCAAATTGGTGTGCGAGTCTAGGTCCTTTTGATTTGATTCAAACCGAGTTAAAAATTGCGTCATTACCTTCTTTGTTTTGAGTTGCAACTAATAGATGATGTGTTCTTTCAACGAGATGGTGCAGATTGTTGAAGTTTGATCAAAGATCATGAATTATATGCATGTTGATAAGATGGTCTCTTCCGATTTGGGTCTCTTCACTCTGTTTAGAGAGAGAACAGGAGAGATTTTAGTTTTATTTGCATGCCACATCAGTTATGGCCTACCCAAGTTGACTTTTAAAAACTCAAGGAAATACATGTGCACATTTTCCGTCTAATAAATCTACACCATGTTAGAGATTGGGTCAATTGCGTCACTTATACAAGTGTGATGACCCAATTGAAAAAAAAAATAAAAAATAAAAATAGAATATGTATCCAATTGAAAAAGGGGTCAAAGTTCAAGGTAGTAAAGTGTAATTTGGTTATAGACCTCTAAGTAGAACAACTTTTCCAAAAGTTACTTAAACTCTGTCAAAATCATGTGTGAAAGAATAATGATATGCTTTTTAGGTTTTATAAATATAAGAATATATCTGATTTTAAGATTGTCTTGTTCCATTTTCTTGTTTGACATGTCCCCGTACCCGCACCTAAATTTTGGATCCTTTATGGCCGATTCCCCATATCCTAAAATATTGGGGTCTACCGAGCCCGACTCCCGGATTCGTATCCACACCCAACACATGTACCCGAGTCTGGGTAACATAGGTTATTCCTACTTCACTTTTGGTGGGAACCAAGCCCTTCACGGACATTCACGTGCTAGCTCCTCTTTTTGCCTTGGCCACATGGAGGAGATGTTTGGTAGCCTCTAGAATGTTTATTGCAGAAGCCCAAGTGATCGAAGAATTGTTTAAACTTAGGTCGAGTTTTGGAGACCAATCGATCATCGTCTTCTTGGGGACTGGCAATTTTGGGAGGTGGAGACCTGATGGGAGTTTCTTGGGGAGGTCAGAGCAGTCTCTATTTCTAAGCAGTTAGGAGCCCTTCTATCCCATAGAAATGGGACACCATGTTTACTGCCTTCCCCTTATCATGATTAAGGGATGGTCTTTGTTGCTTGGTCTGGAGGTAATTGTAGATCTCTGTCAGTGTGGAAGATCTTGCGGGAGCCTACTAATAGTAACTAGGGACAGCCATGTCTTGCTTCGTCAATTGTTTTTTTAGACAGAAGAAGAAAAAAAAAGGGAACGTTAGCCACCACTGCTTCAGCCATTGGCGACTTCCCTCGTGCGCAATGGAAAGGGGGAGGTGTGTCTCTTTTTTGTGCTTGTTGCATGAGTTTCTCTACAACAGCCCTTGTTGTATCTGGTCTCATCCAAGGTGGAGGAAGGATGGCGCCCTTGGTCATCTTCATGAGCCCTTGCTGACCAATATTAGGTCACCAATAGGTTTAAAAAGCTAAAAAATAATAAATAAAAATTAAAAATTAAAAAAAGTCACTATACAATTGTGATTGATAAGATGGAGACGATTGTTGAATCATCCTCCAGAGATAGATTCGGGCAACGTTTTCCTTAAGGGTGGGCTAATGGAGTAACATTGTGCAATATTTGATATGCCTATTTATTTGAGGAGGCTATCATGCACCAGCTAGAGTTCTTCGAAAAGAGAGACAACGGTAACCTTCACAACCATGCTAAAGAACTTAGTTTCAAACTTGGAGATGACTTGAACCAGGTAAAAATGGAGATTGGCTCCATGTTGGTATACCACATGTGTGTGCAATAGGTGAGAGACTTGGAGAATTCATGAGGCATAGATTTTTGTGTTTGCAAAAAGCATCGAAGCAATCGAGGAAGCAACCTACATGCTTGCCAGAATTTTCTCATAGGTCATAGGAGTGTAGAAAATTTAATCGATGAGCTTTCACAACTACCAAGGTGATGAAACACATGGGAGTTTGCATACTTGTGCAAAGAGGAACTTCTGTTGCTTGCATGACAGTCAACGTTGGCACGGGGCGGAGTTGTGGCAATGCATGACAGGGACAGGGCTTAGTTGCAAAGGCGTCTATCAATGAAAGGTCACAAGTATGGGTTTTTGAGGTCCCCTTAGCAGGAGTTGCAAGTGCTAAGGGAGATCAGTGATGGGCTCCTGGCCTAGCTCTGAGATGATGTGGGGAGTGATATGCTGAAGAGCGTTGCCACGAGGCTCATCATGGGATAACTTCTTGTTGCTCTAGTTTCTCGAGGTGTTGTTGGGGTTGCAGTAGCTTTTTAAAGCGCTTGGCGACCCAGTAGTCGAGGGCTGCAACGAAATCCTGGGGAATGGTGGGTTTGCAAGTCCTAAAGTGGCACGAGTGCTGACACCATGTTGTGGGCAAGCGTGGTAGTGGAAGCGGTCTGTGTTGAACTTCTTAACACGTGCCATGTTATCTCTCTCTACAATTTTGGCAATTACATCTCCACATCGTAATCGCCAGTTAATGCAGGTTCTAGGGTAGTGAGATGGAAGGAGCTGCTTTATGTCAGATGACAAAATTTCCAAAATCTGGAGCTAAAGTGAGAACCAAGAGAGTCCTAACGAGTGAGAGATAGCACCTACCGATCAAAGTGAGGGTAAAATGAGTCAAAAGTAGCAGTCACACCACTAATGCTCTCGAGCCTCAAGATCAATGTCCCCTCAATTATATGATAGCACCCATGTTGATAGCTGGCATAGGGAGTGGAGTAAAGTGTCGATTGTAAGTTGTAACGTTGACCAACCAACCAGCGTGTCTAGTAAGAGACGGCCACCTGGCATGAGAAGGCACAAAAGTGCCCCAAATAAAATTGTAATGAAGAACAAGAGCCTCTGGTGCACGTGGTTAAAACTTTTCGAGGCACGGACTATGATGGAGACCGCACCAAGACAAGCCCATGGTTTAAGCCACCGAGCCACAAGTCGCAAGGATCATGTATGAGTATCACCGAGCTCGAAGATCTCCGTAGGCCTTGTCATGATATAAGTCAAACATAGAGTGCTCCATGATGTGCTTACCTTGCAACGACGAGTATCGCACGATGGAGAAGAGGCCTCTGATGTCGTGATGGTGGTAGGCGATGCCTTTGGGGCCTATGAAAACGATGAGCATGATTCTCTACCAATGGAGAGAAAATGAGCATGATGCTCAGTTATGGGAAGGTTAAGACCTAGCGCTCATATGTCGTCTTGGTCAAGGTTGGGGGCGCGTTGATCAAACTAGGGCCAGATATGGCATGCATGAAGGGGAGTGCAAGTGACATGTTCAGGTAAAGATAGTTACCGCAACGCTCAATCGCGGCAAGGCAAGGCCTGGCTCCCACATATCTAGATCTTGGGGTCATGGCGTAAAGCGGGTTGATCCAGTTAGGTGCGTACAAGCGCGGAGCTCGAGCAACATGAAAGGTTGTTGTTAGATAGTGATTGTGGGGATCAAGTTAAGGAAATGGCGAACGCCGAGAAGTGCTAGGGTTGGTGACACATAAGCAACTGAAATGCCATCTAGCATTGTCATGGAAGCTTGGTTGGATGCCATGTGTGCCACGTGGAGGCACCCATTAACTACAAAGGCTAACTGATGACCACACATATCGAACATGACTGTTGACATCAGTGGTCCACTAGATGCTAACACTCATTTTTGTGATATGCAAGTATAGTAATGAACCACTAGACAAGAGACATGTTACTCTGAATATACGGAATGTGCTAAAGACCCAAAACCCATTCTCCGTAAAAGAGTAAGGAATGTTTTCCAATGGGCTTTAAACCATTTTAGGTACTTGAATTGCTAAATGCTTTTTTCAGAAAGCAGAGTATATAGAATACATTTCCTCGGATTTGTTCCATTTTCGTGGGATCTACTTGACCTATAACTCAAAAGGTCTAATGTTCTTTTTATGGAACCTTTTAAGGAAGTTGTGAAGCTATACATTGATTTACAAGTTGAGTGAATTATAGGAACGATATGTAACAAGGAGCCAAGAACATGCTAAACAGGTAACTTACCAGTCCGTCCAAGCGAAGAGCAAGAGCAACCTACATCCACAAGTAAGGGCCATGAGAACACCATGACTTGAAGCAGCAATAGCATTTAAGAAATTACTAAACGCATACCTGTGCAATATCTTCCAGGTCCTGCTTAGACAAATCAGGAGCAATTTTTACAAGCAATGGAGGGGGGCCTTCCTCACCCCATTGCATCTCATCACGAGCAGCTTGAACCTTCATTGAAAGCAGAAGTTAGGAGGACTAAATTTTTTGATTTTTCCTACGCCAATCACAGCGATGAGATACAAAGAGTACGATATGTTCCATGTCTTAATCAAACCTTCTTAACAAGGTCTTTTAACTGTTTTCTTCCCTGAAGCTGGCGAAGTCCAGGGGTATTGGGTGATGAAATATTGATGACCTAAAAAGGAACAAGCACGTATGAATCATTTAAGGCAAGTGCAACGAAGGTAAGCAAACTGCATAGAAAGAAGAAAGAATCCCGACGATGTGCAGACTATAAAAAATTTGTCAATAAAATAAAATTCCCCAAGAAAATGGTATAAAGATAGAACAAAATATTTTTGATGCTCAAAATAGTAACTCTGCAAGAGACCAAGAATTTTACCAAGTAATCAGCATACTGGGACAACGTATGAACCCCTTGTACATAATCAGCAGATGCATCTTCACTTGTCTTATTCTTTCCCAGGTTGACCCCGAGAATTCCGGGACCTGCTTTCCCTCCATGTTTGACTTCGTCCTCATTGGAAGAAGGCAAAGTGCTTGAAGTTTCAGCTAACTTTCTCTTACCATGCTGGGCGCCTAACCTCTTTGCAACAGCAACAATTCCTTCACTATTGAAGCCACACCTATTGATTATAGCTCTGCCCACAAAATCAGGTAATTTGCTGCTTAGAAATCTGAAACAACAATTTCACAAGTCCAAGCACCTAGCCTGTTTGGAAATACTTTTAATGTCTATTTTTATGAAGACCATTATTGTATTGGTTTGAAAAGAACTAGTTCTTGGGGTAGTTTTAAGTCAAGCATGGAATCCTATCCTATGTAACCAAAAAGCAACTAAACAAACACAAAAGTAGTTAGAACCATTTCTCTTCTGAGCAATAGAACCGGTTCTTGTATTACCCAAACAGCCTCATGAATAAAGTGGATAGGAACTATATTTGTCATCCCAAAAAAGCATCAATACAGCACCTCCAATGAAAGGATCAGAATACTTTGCCTATGTTGCATGGACTCAGGTATGGGTGTCAAACGCAGGTACGTGTCTAAGGGTCAGGCTACTCAAATTCAGGTACCTAAGGACATAGGACACGGCGATATAGCTATATATATTGTACATTCTAAGAGAAATAGTATTTTTTTTTATGTAATAATAAACTTTAAGATGAGCATTTCCTCCATTTTGAAAGTAAAACAATTAAAGATTTGATTATAAAAGTAGCAAACTTGCTTCTTGTTTGGGTCCAACCAGAGGTGTGGGACACATATCCCACCCTCCAACCTTGTCAGTGTGTCGAGACACAGGTACTTCAACCTATTAAGAAGAGTCCATGTAACATAGACATTTGCTAATCAGGTTAAATAAGATTGAACATACATTCTTACCCTTCTTGTCGCAGTCTGAATATACGAGGCTTTGGATTACCCTCCTGTGGAACAGGAGTCACAGAGCCAACCTCCACAAAGCCAAAACCTAAGCCAAGCAAGCCTTCAACAGCCTCGGCATTTTTATCAAAACCAGCAGCAAGACCTAAAGGATTGGAAAACCTCCTTCCCCAAACTTCGAGTCCTAATATCGAAGGATCGGGTCTCTTCTCCCTCGGAACCCATCCACGTGCTGCGGCTGATACAGCAAGCCGGTGAGCAACCTCAGCATCAAGAAGTGCAAACAATGGATTCACAAGTTTTGTTGCTGAGAATAGCCAGCCACTGCATAAAATTCATGCAGTATACGTTATTCACCAAGATTGATGTTAATTGAGGTATTAAAGATCAAGGTAGTACACATGTTTGGTAACTTCAAAATCTAGGAATAATATGGAATCTTGGGGCCTGTTTGGGAATGCTTACCCTAGGGTTTAACTTGAACTTCTTGTTTGCATAAGGGTCTGTTTGAGAATGCTTAAAATAGGATCATTGTTGTTTAAAACGTCCATAACATTAGATTTCAAGTCTCTGCCTGGTCTAATACTCCCCTAAAACTGGTTCTTTGTAAAATCAGATACCATAGGTTCTTGTGAAAATAGAAAGTGAGACTTGAAACTAAACCAGATCTTGTTTTAAGCATTCCCTAACAGACCCTTGAGCAAACAAGAAGTTCAAGTTAAACCCTACATTAAATATACAACATGAAACCACAAGCACAAGAAGAAAAATTCATAATATTATTTACATGAATTGAGGGAACAGGACAATGCTGCCAGCAGCATATTAACATAAAAAAGAATGTTTTTTTCTAGTCAAGAAGGCCATTTAAAACTACTATGGCAATCAATAGAGATCAGATCCTCAACATTGTTTCCAAGGCTTATGTAGTTACAACAATTCACAATGAGCAACAACAAATGGGAGTAATTTCAATATCATTGCTGTCCTGTAGTGAAACTCATAACATGGGTAACACCAGTTAATTAGAAGAATCAACAACCAGCAAATGCCACTGTGCCTATACTGGGGAAGGATAAATAGATTTCAGTGTGTAATCATCCAGGACGATATTCTACCTGTACCTTCCATTGCCAACTTCTATATTCTTGCATGTTAAGTTACGCAAGAAAATTTTATCCTTCGAAGACATTTTCATAGAATACAAATGGAGATCTCAATTTATCCAGCAATATATAGATCAATGAGCAGTAAGACAATATTATATTTCTTTCTAAAGCCACACGATACCACAAAAATATCATAACAAACAATGGAATGTTGATGGATATATTGCACACAGATATATCACACACATAAATTTCGGCTGACATTCTTATGATCTTATTTTATCACTGAAAAATTGATATACACTGCAAAATCACAAACAAACCAAAAAAAAAAGTTAATTGATATTATATTATCATCAAGCAATTTCATGAAAGCTATGGATATGAATAAACCAAGTGTGAATACGCATATTGCTTTGAGCAGGGAGGATACAGCAAGGATCAAAATTTCGTTTCAGTTTATTGTTTCGGTCTGCCCAGAAACGGAAATGTTTCGGAAACATTTCGGAACATGTGGAAACAGCCGAAAAAATTGGAAACATTGAGAAACATGGGGAAACATAACTTCAAACTTAACTATATGCGTGTATAAAGCTAATAATTGATTAATTGGACATTTGAGAGGTCTATATATGTAGAGATGCATTAAAAATGTGTAATTCAAATTGAAAATACATGAGGATTAAGTCGCCAATCTGCTGTCAAACACTTCATAGAATCTCAAAACACTTCATAGAATGCAAAAGATACATATAAGTACATAGTAAGCTAATAAGCCATCTCTAAAATAAAATGGTTGTTCATATGACAAGTACACAACCACATGATTATCTCGATGGAAACAAGGATGTTTCGTTGGAAGCAAATGAAACGATGCGGAATCATAGGTTTGTTTCGATGGAAACAAAAGAAACAAAGTCGTTTCGATGGAATCCACGGAATTTCGAGATTCCATGGCTGTTTTGTTTCCATGACCTAGCAAACGGAAACGTTTCGGCCGTTTCGATGAAAACAGATGGAAATTTTGATCCTTGGGATACAGTGTGCACGAAGATACCAACAAATTTCGGATTCAGAAATGGTACTTTTGCTCTCAATTTTGAGCTTCTTCCTGCCTTTTAACCTCACATTTGGGGGATCCAGGTGTCTGATTTGGTGTAAGGTATCGGACACATATCATATACCCTCGTCATATCCAACAGAGGCAGGTACTTTGAAAGCAATAGGAAAGTCCATCTAACATAGTATTCAATACCCATAGACCACTGGCTCCCTTCTCCTCTATCTGCATTGAAGGCATTCTACATTTCTCACTTGTTCGTGTGACTCTCGGTAATTAGAAAGGCTTCAAACATACAATTTTGCTTAAAATTTAAATTATAGAAATATTCCAAATTTAGGGGTGGTAATCCATTGGCTTCCATTCTTTGTTCCTTTAGGGAGATGAGATGGCTTCCAACTTTTGTTCCTTTATAAGCCCACCTCTGTATCTTCCACAATCACTCTACTTGATATCCAATTTGCTCCATCTCTCTCACAGGTATGTGTTTCAAGCTTCGCCTATTCTCAGTCTTAATTTTAACAGCTTAGGAATGTGATGGCGGAAGCAATAAAAAGAAGAGGAAGAAGTGAAGAGCAGAGAGAGAGAGAGAGAGAGAGAGAGGATGCCACACAGGCTCACATAAACTCAATTATTCTCCACCTGATTATTCCATGCAACCTAATGCCTTCAAATAGGCAAAAACTAAGATACCAAATCTAAAACAACCCCTAAAATCCTGGGACGTCAAATCCTAAAGATAAACCTCCTAAAAGATTAAATCTGTTGAATTGTCCCACATCGCCAGGGCATAGCTCCCGTCTGTGCTTCCTACAAGCCTGGGTAATCCTCCCCTCATAAGGCGACTTTTGAGGAAGTGTCAGCCCCTGTAGGGCCTTCTACAAAATCAATCATAAAAGATAATTACTTCCTAATAGATAAAAGATAGTAGTTTCCTAGTGGAAGAAGCAGCGGTGTTGAAAATAAAATGGCAGTGATGTTGGTGTTATCCTAGTGGTTTATGGCTTAGTTTGGTCCCCACGTGGCTTTTTAAAAGGAGCTTATGAAATTTATTACTAAGTTATTTGATAATTTCATACAAGTTACACACTACTCTTCAAAAAGACATCATGAAACCAAAAGGCAACCCTGAGCTTTTAAAAGCTCCCTCCGAAAAAACCCTAAGTTCAATTTTTGTAAAGCTCATATACTAGTTAACAAATGAATTAACATGAAAATGTGCTTTAAAAAAGGAGAAGCACCAAAATGGGGGCCAAACTAAGCCGTAGGTTTGTTGCTGAATTGCAGTGTAAGCTTCATTTCCATGAATAGACGCTGTAAGTTTTGGAAATAATTATCTTTTATCTATTATATTATCTTTACGAAATCTCATGAAAGCTATGGATTTGAATAAACAGTGTGTGTATACGCATACTGCTCTGAGTAGGGAGGACACAACATGCATGAAGATGCCAAGAAGTTCCGGAAAATGGTACTTTTGACTTTGGAGGAGGTTGAAACCATGATCGACATACTAAGGGAACTTGAAGATGGAGAAAGTACTGGAATTTTGAGTTTGAACCATATACGAACTTTGTGAGATGACACACTTTGATTAAATTACAATTTTGAGCATAATTTTTATTTGCTTGTTTGGGTTAGACACGTAGTTGATTGTTAGTTGGCATTGACGTACTCAGGTATTATGGCATTAAGCTTTTTGTTCTTCTATTAGTTAGCATATCACATTTCAGACCTTAATCACCACAAAACCGTCAAGTATGCATTGTATTCCAAATTTTGTTAGTAAAAAATATTGCATTGGTAACGCAACATACACTTCAACAAAATCCATTCAAATTCTTTTATCACACCAATGAGTGACATGGAAATACAATTGCAGTACATGTATTTATTATTTGTTTTTCCTGGTTGAAATGTCTTTTTTAGCAACAAGAATTTATTCTTGGGGTATCTACAATCAATCCTACCCAACAAATCTACTTGTAAAGGGTTTTAATTGGTGTTTGATCAGTTTTAAGAGCACATCCCAAGTTACACAAATCAATTTGCAAAAAATTTCGATTGTAGATGCTAAATGATGAGTCCTCAAAAAAATTCATTCCATCTGAATTCTTTTTTCCAATATTTCCTTTAATAGTAAAATTTCATTTTGATTCACCTATTAATAGCTTTGCACTAATATGCACACAACATTGAATCAGTTTGTACTAACTAAAAAGTGTTTGTTGATGCGTAGAGGTTGTTTTCGTGTTTCAAACACGTGATGTCCAAGTCACGGTAGAGTAACGCCCAAGGCCTGCAAAACTTCCAAAAGAAGAGGCCCATATTGAAGGCGGATCCCCAATCGCTACATTTTCATTAAGGAAAATGAAAGCAGATAAAATGGCATACAACTCTACTGAACTAAGCCTTGTCCCAATATTTTTGTCGGCTCTGTGAATCCTTCTTTATTCCACTGTTTCTTATACCATAACCTCACTGGCTCACTCAAAGCACATGCAATCAAATCTTTCTTTACTATCTCTACCCAAGTCAATTTTGGTCTTCCTCTACCCTCCTAGCATTACCATCAATGTGGGTCCTATCGATCTTCGAACTGCTACAGTCATTCATCCACATCGTACATGTCATCTTAGTCAATTTTCTTTTACTTTATCTGGAGTGGGTGTGACTTCTACCAGTCATTTCTCATTGTATCATATCATATTTTACCACATATTCATCTTAATAAGCGTTCTTCCATACTTATTTTACTAAAATCTTTCTTAGTTGCCTGATACTCTCTCTTGTAAAGCATCGCTTGCCTAATAGTTGTCCTATTAATTCTCATTTTAGTTTAAGAAAGGTATATGATGATCATAATAGTGCAAGAATCATTCTTTCCTGTGACTCACGTGATGGATGATTGAACCCAAATAACGGAATTGATCCCACTTTGTTATCTGTTGACCCTAAATTTTTAACACACCTCCATTCGAATTACTAGTCTTACCAAATTACATTTCAATATTCAGTCTTTGGCCTACTGATCCTATACTCGTATAACCATAAAGTTTCTCTCTAAACTTTTAATTAAGTATTTAGCCCTTTCATACTTTCATCAACGAATACAATTCTGTTAGCAAATAGCATGTACTACAGAATCTCATCTTGTATGTCTAGTTAATTCATCCATATCTAAGGCAAGAAAGATAGGGGCTTAGTTTTGATTCCGAACAGTAATCTGGAACTAACTTGTTTCTCTTGCATATAGTTCTTACTGTAGTCATAACTACATCAAATATATCCTCAACCAAATCAATGTACCTAATCTAATTTTTTTTGGAACCTAACATATTAAATCTCTAAAGACCCTATCATATGCCTTCTCCTAGTCTAAACAAGCCATAAACAGAACTTGTTCCTTTTTTCATATCTTTCCCCTAGCCTCCTCAATAACTAGATTGCCTTAGTCATTGATTTTCCCAACGCAAATCCAAAGATGGAATACTCTCAGAAAAAAATTTATTTGTTCATTGTATAGGTCATATGTTACTTAAGTATGCACTTTTGGAAATGAAACCAACATGCCTTAACTCAAAAGTAGCCTATCAACAGACGAAGAGCTGGTAAGTAATAAAGAATTAGATTTTTTCTTCAATCCAGCATTCCGAGTAAATCCCATATTCCAACTAAGATAATTATTCAAACATTCGGTTGGGAAAATAAAAGTTTTCTAAGGGAAAAACACTATATATCACATGGGATATTTTTCACATTATAATGCATGATTTCTATTTAGTTGGCCACGGTGTTTAGTAATATTGTGACATTCAAATTATGTCATATAACACCATATTGAAGATAGGCCACCATGTACTCAAGAAGAATCAAATGACGTCTTGGAATACCAAATGGAAGATAGGTCAACATGAACTCAAGAAGAAAAGCATCTTTCAAGAGGAAAAAGAAAAAAAGAAAAAAGAAATAACATTGTATCATACCAAAACCTTCTATACTGTAGCAAACAGTAATGACACATTTGTGCTTCTTCTTCATTTTTCGATGTATATCTTTGTGTTAGTTCGAGGTTCAAATGATGTCATTGAACAACAAATCAAGTATATGTCAACAAGAAGCCAACAAGGAAAGGATCTTTGAGAGATCTACAATGTTGAGACAAACATTCAGTTCAAATATATAAGTTCGCGCAAAAGAATTGTGTATTACATAGGAATTTTCATATGATATAGTAAATAGTCAAAAAGTATTTGTGTCTAGTTTTCTCACTTATTAATTTTTCCTTAATTATTCATTTATTTACTTATTTTTCTATATCGATTTGTGTCATTTGTGACCTTCAAATGATGTCATAGAACACCAAATTGAAAATAAATAACCATCACTAAAGAAGAAAAAGGCAGCTTTCAGACATCTAAATATAAGTACCAGAAAGTTGCTTCATCAACCGTACTCGCATAAGCTCCTCCAGCTATAACCAGGCCTATGGTGGCCCCTGTCAACAATCTCCCCTGTAGTTCAGAATGAGGCAAGCATGTGTTGAGTTTCAAATAAAACCCATAAACAATGTAATAAGAATGATGGATGAGAGAGAGAGAGAGAGAGAGAAGAAAGAGAAGAAGAAAAAAACTCAAACATAGAAAGTTTAAATTTGGAAGCCATCAAATGGGAACATTAATTGAGTTGATAGTTGACATAACAAATCTTGAACATTAGAGAAGCGTGTTTATTTCTCATAGATTTCCTTAAGCCTAGTTAGTTCTCTAATTGCACTTGACACTTAAATTACTCCCTCCGTCCCAATTCACGAGTCCTTTACTCCATACGTTAACCACATACTTTCCAAGTTTACCCTTTATTATATAAAACTCTTATCACTTTTCACTTCGATGTGACACTGAAATTTAAAACTAAAAGAAATGAGGGACACAAAGTACCCGGCACCTTCAAAATCATATGTGTAATACAATGTCATACTCATATAAGGGTAAAACGTGCTTCTGCAATAAATCCCTCTCAGCTTCCATCCCTTGTCTCTTCCATTGTACAAAATAAGTGATTTTCTCTTCTTCCCTCCTTCCTTCTCCTTTTCCCTCCTCCTGCCACACATGTTGGTACGAAGAAAGTCGACAACCCGCATGTTGAATTCCTTGAATTTTTTTCGCCAATGATGTTGACTTCCATTAAAATGGATAGTATATACATCAACGATGTACCTTCACATCTTAGACAATGGAAGTCCACAATAAAAATTCACTAATTCATTTAAAAGTAATCATCCATGTTTCCACCACCACCAAAGGACAAATCATAGAATACCGGTACCAAAGTTTAAAATGGTGTCAAATTAACTCTCTCTAAAGCCCCCATTTGATGCTTCTTTCACAATTTGGTTAGTAAGTTCTTTGCCTTGCTAAATCTACAAGAACTTATTCTCTGCCCTTCAACAATTGTTAAACAGCTTTTAGTTAGGGTTCATGTACTGGTTGGCAAAGCCAACATGCAAACCTTGATCCATACAATACATACATCATATATATATATATATACCTCAACATATGTGCATATATCAATACACATACGTACCAGATGCCAAGTGTGTATGCATGCATGTGTGTATATACATATCCATATATATATATGCTTGCAGGTATTTAGGTATGTATATATAAATTTTAGATATATATATATATAGAGAGAGAGAGAGCATACTTTCTTCGAAGGGTGGGGAACCTTGGATGTAGCTTCAGCAGCAGAAGAACAAAAATGTCTGGAAGCTCCCACACCATAAGCCCCTCTTGAAATTAGCTTCCGGTACAAACTCTCTCTCATAAATTTGAGGGGAACCCTTGCTGACATTTTCTTATATATCGCTTTTCCCCAACTTTTTCAGCTACAAAACTAACATATTGTTCCCCAAACTCACAAATTGCTCACCCAAACTACAAAATGCTCAAACCAATTTCAAAATGCACTTCCTAAGTTTAAAAAAAAAAACTAAATAAAAATTTAAAAAAAATTTAAAAAAATGAATAAATAAAATTACCATATATGTCTATATATCGAGAAATATAGAGAGGGAAAGAGAGTCAAGTGACAGTTGGGAAAAGCACCATCGTATTATTTTTGCTTCCCAGGTCAATTGTCGTGAGTCAAGTCCTTTTATGTTAATCCATACAGATATGTGGGGTCGTCACTATATTACCCCTAAGAAGGGATTTCAGTACTTTGTTAGTATGCTGGTGATTTTTTCTAAGTAACTTGGTAATATTTCAATGAAAGATTGCTTGGAACTTTCTCTACTTTTTGTGCTGAAATTAAAAATTAGTTTAACATTTCTGTTGGTGTCCCTGTAAGGATAATGCATGGGAATATTTTTCTCAACTCTTCAGCTCTTTTATGACACAGTCTAGAATGATACACCAGTCTTCATGTGCTCATACACCGCAATTAAATGGTGTTGCCTGAACAGAAAATAGACACTTGTTAGAGGTCACCCACACATTACTATTTGGGGCGATGTTCTTGTTGGAATTTGAATAGTATTTTAAAATCCAAATAATTATTTAGTTAATTATTTGAGAGTAGTTGTGTTTCAAAAGGTGTCTTTTCATGAATAAGTAGTTAAGTGAATAGGTACCTTAGAAGGCCATTACGAGATAGGCTTGTAGATTTGAGGAACTAGCCACCTCTAGATTTCGGGGACGAAATCTCTTTGTAAGGTGGTTAGAAGATAATACCCGTAATTTCCTAGAGATTCGAAATACGAATTTCACGTTTCGGACGTCTCGTGCCGAGTTATCAATATCTCATCCGTATCGGCCGAGATAATTCGTGATACCAAAAAAAAAAAATTTGACTCGACTGTGACTCGCCAAGTTAACTCGTATCGACAGGCCAAAAGCTCAGTCAAACTAACAGCTAGTTTGGCACTTTTTTCCACTTTTTACCCCTCTATCGGCTATAAAATGGCTGGTTGTGGGGTAACAATGTAAAAACGGCTACTTTTTACCTCTCAAGCCTGCCCCGCCCCGCCCCATTCCCTAGCCCGACCCTAGAAGAACCGGTCCACCAAGCCGAGCCGAACACCCCCCCACTCTCTTTTTTCCCAAGCCCGACCAGCTTTTTGGTTGAGCCCAACCCTCTAGCCCAGTTAAGCCCAATTTTCCCTACCCCGGCCCGACCCGTTTGACACATGGTTCAAAGTAACGGCCGATACCGAGACGTATCGGCCGAGTTAACTCGGTATCAAGAGGGTCCGATACGAGATATTGAATGAGTTAAGCTGAGTTAAAAAAAAAACTATAACAGCAAAAAAAAAAATCGGTCGTATCGGCTGAAACAGACGAGCTAAGAAAATATCGGCCGAGATGATAGATGAGATATTGAAAAAAGTGAAAAAAAAATTAATAATAATAATAATCAAAAGCTGCGTAAACATACCTGAAATCACATGCTTTTCTGTCTCTCTCTCTTTTGAAGACTCACTATCTCAGATCTACTCAAACCATCCCAGATCTTTGCAAACTTGAAGCCCTACCTAGATCTAAGGCCTTCTCTCTCACTCTCTCTCGAAGTCGAGCTCTTTCCCTCTCTTGGAAGTCGATCGATCTGGATCTCGATCTTGATCTAGAAGTCAAGCTCTTTCTCTCTCTGTGGAAGTCATCGCAAATCGCAATCTCTCAACTCTCTCTCTCTCTCCGTTCGCCTGGTTCTCTGTGTCTCAAAGGTAACAATGCAGTTTTTTTTTTTTTTATTAAGTCTGGGACGCAGTGGGTTAAGTTGGGTCTTGGGATTTTATTCCCTGTGTGAGTGTAACATGTGTATGTGTGTTGATTTTAGGATACTTGGCAAGGTAGAGGTCAAAGAGGTTTTAGTTTATTTATTTGTATGTGTATTAATTGTATTTTATTTTTAAAAAAATGTTTATTTAGTTGTATGTGTATTAATTTTTGTTTATTTATAAAAAAAAATGTTTAGATTTGGTCAAAATGTGTATGTGCATTAATTTTTGTTTATTTATATTAAAAAAAAATGTTTATATTTGATCAAAATGTGTATGTGTGTGTGTATTAATTTTTGTTTATTTATTAAAAAATGTTTATATTTGGTCAAAATGTGTGTGTGTATTAATTTATGTTTATTTATTAAAAAAATGTTAAATAATAACATTTAGTTATATAATTATATTTAATATAAAAAAAAGTCCATTTATAAAAAATATTTATCTATTTGTATTTCCTAGAATGCCTCCAAAGAAAGACATTGGTTGAGATCATGCATCACCTGTTGGGGGTGATAAAAGGATCGCCATGTGCAATTATTGTGGCAATTATTGATCAAGGGAATAACGATGATGATTTCGAGCCCCCACGACACTCCATGTAGCACTGATTGTTCTATTGTATGTTACAAAGTTGTATTTTCATTATCATGTTATTATAGTGTGTGTGTTATGTAGTACCATTGAACAAATTTTATCCAGTTATGTGTGTAGAGCTATCAAACACTAGATCGGCAGGGTGTCAATTGAATAATTTGTGTTTATATAATTGGTACATTGTGTATTGTGACAATCTATGAGGTCAATTTTGCTATTATGATTATTTTAGAATTTTTGGTTATTTTTTCATATTTTTTTGAGCCTTAAATCTAGCGTATCGTTGCGTATCGCCCAATACCAGGCCGCGACGCGGCGGCCGCGTCATCACACCAGTTGCCGATATCGCAACCAATACGGTGACCTCGAACCATGGTTTGACACCTCTATATAACCTACCAACAACAACATTTAACTATGAAGATATTTACCTATTGCAAAAACCAATAGGAAATGAGTGAATTGCCTAAGTTGCCATCTGCTTTTAAAAAAAAAAAAAAAGCCAAGCCAAGCCAAGCCAATAAATTTGGACAAAATGTTATTCGGTGGATATGGTTTTGTTTTAGGAATTTGAAGATGAAGCATAATGACATGGTTCTGAGAATGAAATAAATTTTGAAACAGCAGGTCAAGAATGGGTATAGCAAACACTAACAAATAGCTATTAAAAGGTTGGGATCAAAAGCAACAATGAAGTTTATAGAAGGCAGTAATTTTTTGTTGGAAAGAAGGTTAAAGACAACAAATCCGATAATGATTTTGTGAGAGAGAGCATGAAAATACACACATAATAGAACCGAACATGAATTGAGAAAACCCTCAGCCTAAACATATTATACACACTGAATATTTAAAATTGTTGCCAGCAATAATATCATGTTAGTGAAATAATAAACACCCTCAAATATTCTTCCTACTATGTCTAGATTTGTATTAAAAACAGAATAATGTCATGCTTCCCAATTTTGAATCCAAAATTTGGTTCCCAAATGCTTTAACAGATGTACCGTATGTTCTGGCAGTGGATGTTAGTACCACATACCGTTGCATGTGGTACAATTGGCAAGCCATTTACGAACATAATTTGCCAAGGATGGCATTTGGGAACTGATGTTTCTTTTTCGAAACCCTTAAAAGGTAACTGATCACTGCACTTTCATGGGAAAAAATTTCAGCATATTCTCCTGCAGAGAGAAGTAGAATCCAAGACTAAAAGTTTTAAGAGAGGTACAAACAAGTTCTACTAACAACATAGCCAAAAAATATTGTCGAATAGAGCAACTTCAAGGGGCATAAAATTTCTCACTTGAAGTTCCTACTACGCAAATAACAAGCAATCATATTCAAAACAGAAGGGAAGGAAATCTAATCTTGCCAACGACTAGAGCATGTATAAAAAGCAAGAATATCAAGTCATGAACAAAACGACTTCTAAAGAATGTCAATGAAGTCCAATTTAACTGAGATTTATTACACACCTTTCTTGCAATGACGTTTTTTAAGCTTTCCTCAAGTTCGCTGCCGATCTCTCGAGTTCCTCAACTGAACATGGACTCAAATCATGCCCAAGAGTTGTGAATAATAGGCATAAGTGTGGAAGGAAAGTAACAACTATAACAAGAACCGTTTGGAGACTTCAAGGATCTCTATGTTCTTTGCTAAATTTGATGTTCCTTGCTTCAAATGCTGCATTGTGATTATCATAAAAGAACCAATTTATTCGGATTGACCATAAGGTACCATAGTATTTTAAGATTTAGGTCATGTAGAGTGTAGATCACAAATGAATAATGCTATGCTTCCCAAATTTGAATCAAATATTAATGTTTCCAACCCATTTACTTCCCCACTTTCCTATACGTCTAGGATTAATATTGGAATTGGGAATAAAATAACTTCCAATCATGTACTAAACACATAGGTTCTATTCAAATAGTGAGAATAAAACAAAGCATGCTTTCATTTGTTCTTTTGCCAACACAAATGGGAATGAGCAAGTTGACAATGTCTATTTCATAATTTCAATTGATTAAGGCTCTGTTTGGTTTATGGATTTCGTGAGGGAAAATAAAAGGGAGGGGAAAACAAGAAGGAAAACTAATTCCTTTGTGCTTTCCCTTGTGTTTTCCTTCATGCTTAAATAACATTAAAAATCAAAATAAATTAAATATAATTGTAATACATAAATAAAGGAGAGTAAATGACTCACAACATTCAAAATGTTTAATTTATTTATCACCTTATTATCTTTTCTTTTCTATTTTCCTCATCGTTTTCCTTATTAACCAAAGGAAAAGGTTTTCCTCTATGTTTTCCTTTCTTTTCCTTCACTAAATCCAAGAACCAAACAAAGCCTAAGAGTCTTAAGTATACATTGATCCAAGTTTGAAGGCGAAAGAAAAACTATAACCTTATGAGTTTAAAGATTCAAGCATCATGAAGGTGTCCCACAAGGAATTCGTTTTCCTTCTTGATGGCATCAAGATTTGCTTAGAGCTATTCAATGTCTAGGATGTGAGACGCTAATGCTGCAAGTTTGACTTCACGTTCTGCGACTTCTCTTCGTGTCCTATCAGTTGCAAGGAAAAATGCCATAAACCAACCAAAGAAAGAATAACCTAATTAAGAATAACCTACTTTCAACAAAATGCCATATTGAGGGGAAAATGCTACAATCTCCACTTTAATTTCAGTCAGACTTATTAACGATATTCAGAGTTCGCAGACCAAATGAAATAAATCCAAACCAAAGAAAGAATAGTTAAAAGAAATTTCACATTTAACATAACCAAGCAACTCTCGATTGAGAATCTAACAATTTTCCGGTAAATGTCTATATGCACAGCTAAGAGGGGAGCCTTAGCGCAACAATAAGGTTGATCCATTGTGACCTAGAGGTCACGGGTTCGAATCTGGAAACAGCCTCTCTGCTTGCAGGGGTAAGGCTGCATACATCTCACCCTCCCTAGACCCCGCAATGGTGGGAGCCTCGTACACTGGGCTGCCCTTTTTTATGTCTATATGCACAGCTTCTACAAATCATGAATTATGCCACAGCCACATCATGCAAGTATGAAGTAATCAGCATCTAAAAGCCCTTCAAGGATCAATTAAACTAATTTCATAAATCATAATCATTAATAAATAAAAATACGAAAGAATATTTTTGGTTGAACAACTTGATCGTAGTAGCATTCCAAAAACCAACCTGTGTTCCTCAATCCACAAAGATACAAATAGAAATATGTTGGAAGATACCTATATTTTTCCCAATTGTTCCTCAATCTTTGATAATAGGGTTCAACTTTGTTATTGCCTTTTCACACGTAAAGGAAGGAAAATCAAAAAGTTTGAAATAGACACTATGCTTGCTAGGGGAAAAAAAGAAAAAGTCACGCAGGTCCAAAGCATTTTACAAAAAGAGGTGTAGAAGCTAAATAGTTATATAAAAGTTTGCGCAATTCATTATTCACTCTCATCATTTCAGTAATTTTGTTTCTTCTGGGCGAAATGTTTACTCCACGGCATGAATCCACTCTTGTAGCTGGGAATTGAGAGAGGGGGAGTTAGGGTTTGGAAGAGTTGTTTGTGCAAATTAACGGTTACCAACATACCTTGGAGAAATAGAGGGATCCCTAATAGTTAGTTGGAAGTAATACAAAAATGAGTAATGCCATGTTTCCAAATTTATATCCCAACCTCAATGATGGTGAGACCACTTCAACGTTCTCTGATGAAAGCAAAAAAGCATACAAGTTTTGTCCCTCTCCACACATGGTTTGAGGTCGCGGTATCGGCCGCGGTATCGGCAACCGGTGTGACGACGCGGGCGCCGCGTCGCGGCCTGGTATCGGGCGATACGCAACGATACGCTAGATTTAAGGCTCAAAAAAATATGAAAAAATAACCAAAAGTTATAAAATCATCAGAATAGCAAAATTAGCCTCATAGATTATCACAATACACAATGTACCAATCATATAATCACAATTTATTCAATTGACACGCTGCTGATATAGTGTTTGCTAGCTTTACACACATAACTGGATAAAAGTTGTTCAATAGTACTACATAATACACACATTATAATAACATGATAATAAAAATACAACTTTGTAACATACAATAGAAAAATCAGTGCCAGAAGGAGTGTCGTGGGGGCTCGAAATCATCATCATTATTCCCTTGATTGTTGAAGGCATTATATGGATATGGAAACTGAAGGCCTCCAAATAAAATTGAACCATACTCTGAAGGTGCAGGTTGAGACGACTAAATAAACATTTTTTAAAATAAACATTTTTTTATAAATAAAAACAAAAATTAATACACAAACAACCTAAATAAACATTTTTTTAAATAAAATAAAATTAATACACATACACATTTTGACCAAATATAAACATTTTTTTATAAATAAAATAAAAACAAAAATTAATACACATAAAACTAAATAAACATTTTTTTAGTTTATCCATGTTCCCACCGATGTCTTGCTTTGGAGCCATTCTAGGAAAAAGAAGACAAATAAATATTTTTTATAAACAAACATTTTTTTATTAATAAACATTAATTAATGCACTTACAAATTAAATAACTACATTTATTACACATACACATTTAAAACAAATAAATAAACATTTATAGAAGATAAATTATTTAATTTTCACCCCCAACTGTTTGGTATTTAATAAGACCAAATTAAGCCTAATTATGCAATTAATTCATAAATACTGAAGAGTTGTATATCACGCATACCCAATAACACCCGATTAAAATACAAATGGAAACACAACACACAAACATGTGTTACACACAATAAAATCCAATAACCCTTTAAGTATCGACTGATTCAGACTCTCGTTAGTGTTGATATGATCTATACCAAAGAAAAAAAAAAAAAAACCAAAACCAAAACAGAGCAACGACATCGATTTACCTATGGGTCGCAGCTTCGAAGAGCAGCAAGAGAGAAGATCGCAGCTTGGAAGAGGACCAAGACTCCAAGAGAGGAGATCGCAGCCTCGATTAAAGAAGATCGCAGGTTAGACTCAGAGATTCAAGAGATTTAGGGCTAGATCTGAGTGCTGAGGTTCAAGAGGGAGAGGTAATTCAACCCAAATAATGGAGGCGACAGATGCATGTGATATCTGGTAAGGTTAGGACAACTTTTTGGAATTTTCTCACTTTTTTGCTTTTTCGTCTCTGACTCGAGAGTATCGCGACAAATCTCGTGAAACAGAACCGAGATGGGCAAATCTCGGTTGTCTCGGCCCATACCTCCGATACGTCTCACGATCTGTAAATTTTTTTTAACTCACCTTGAATCGGTGTCTGAATCGGTATCGGCACCTCTCGATACCGAGTTGACTCGGCCGATACGACTCGGTATCGGCCGTTACTTCGAACCATGTCTCCACACTATACAAAATTTATTAGGTTATGTCTTCCAAGGAAGTGAATATACATATAGGGGAATGCTAACTTATAGCACGACGCCCTTTTAGCGAGAAAAAACGGTTTTAGCGATGAAATTGTTTCACTAAAAGTCGGGGTTTTTAGCGAGGTCGCTAAAAACTGGTGTATGCGCTACTAACCTACAACCACAGTGCTAGCCCCATATATATATATATTTAAGATTTAATAAAGCAAGTAAGTAAGCAATGTGGATGACGGAATTAACAAATCATATACATAACTCATAGGTTTTGATAATTTCAACAAACTAATATCAAATTTATGAAACAATTTGGAAGAGAAGAATGCAAAAGCATAAGAAAATGGTGTGTGTAAGATTTTTAGTTCAATTAATTAACAAGCTTCCTCATCCATCGAATAGCAAAAATAACACAATCGCTGCTGATCACTTTGAGTTTATTTCGGCAATTAGCTAATATGTCATAACACACTCACTCCATAGTGAACCTTCACAATCGTAAGTAATAATAAAAACAACATACCATACTACAACCAGGGCAGCAATAACCAGAGCTGGATTGTGTAAACCCTAGAATGCTTCCATGGAGAGATTGAGTGCGCGGAGGATCAGGGGTGAGAGTACTGAAAGCAACGGCGACCGGCGGTGATGGAGGCGCTGGGCAGTGAGAGGGAACGAGAAAGTTTAGATAGAGAGAGGGGACTGAGAGAGAGAGAGAGAGCAGGTTGCGTTTTGAACAATGAAAGCAGACGGTCGTTCTGACTAGACGGCGTCGTTTTTGCCTAATGCGACGTGGCAGCTCATAAGCAAGCATGTTCGGAACAGGGTCACTCCTAAGAATGCAACATGTCGCGTCGCGTACGTGTCGCAACTACCACACAGACACGACACTTTGCACACTTTTTATGTGCTGTTGACGTGCAATTTTGTAAGAATTTGTTTAATCAACATGTCAGTGTAGTATCATATCCATGTCGTCGTACCCGTGTTCGTGCTTCACAATACGAGGTATTTTGAACATTCAGGGAGTACCAAGATGTATAGAGATTTACGGGAAGTGTATTGGTGGAGTGGTATGAAACGAGAAGTCGCCGAGTTTGTGGCCAAATGTACGACTTGTCAGCAAATAAAACTAGAACATCAACAACCCGCCGGTGAATTGCAACCATTAGAGATACCAGAATGAAAATGGGAGCATATCACGATGGACTTTGTGTCAGGTTTGCCACGGTCTCCTAAGTCTAATGATAGTATTTGGGTGATCGTTGACCGGTTGACTAAATCAGCTCATTTCTTGCCAATTAAGACTCGTGATCCGACAAAGTTAGCAGAGCTTTATGTCAGAGAAATTGTTAGATTACATGGGGCACCAGTATCAATTGTGTCATATCGAGACACACGATTTGTGTCTAGATTTTGGGAAGGTTTGCAAAAGGCAATGGGGACGACCTTGCATTTTAGCACAGCATTTCATCCTCAGACAGACGGCCAATCCGAGCGAGTTATTCAGATTCTGGAAGATATGCTTCGAGATTGTGTTATGGATTTTAAATCAGATTGGGAAACACACTTGCCATTAGTGGAATTCTCTTATAATAATAGCTTCCAAACGAGTATTGGTATGACTCCTTACGAGGCATTGTACGGTCGTAAATGTAGATCACTAGTGTGTTGGACAGAAGTTGGGGAAAAGCAACTTGTAGGTTCTGAAATTGTGCAAATCACTACCGACAAAATCAAGTTAGTTAAACAACGGTTACAAATAGCACAGAGTCGTTACAAAAGCTACGCAGATACAGGTGGAAGACCGTTGGAATTTGAGGTAGGTGATTATGTTTATTTGAAAGTATCGCCTTCGAAAAGCATCACACGATTTGGTAAGCGAGGCAAGTTAAGTCCGAGGTTTGTAGGGCCTTATCTGATATTAGATAGAGTTGGTCCAGTTGCATATTGGTTGGAATTGCCACAAGAGTTGGCTAATGTTCATAATGTGTTTCACGTTTCTATGTTACGACGTTGTCTATCAGACTCGAGTCACCGTATCACTCCGGAACCGTTGATGGTTCGAGAAGACTTGACTTATGTTGAACATCCAGTTCAAATCCTAGATAGGAAGGATCGGGTGCTCAGAACTAAATTTATTCATCTAGTTATGGTGTTATGGCGTAATCATTCAGTTGAGGAGGTAACTTGGGAACGTAAAGACGAGATCCGAGAGAAATATCCTCACATATTTGACACTTGAGGTAAGAAAAATTTGGGGACAAACTTCCTAAAAGGGAGGAAGAGATGTAATACCCGTACCCAGAAAATGGAAGTAATATTTATTTTTTTTGTCATGCATTAATTAGTATAATTAATTGCATGTTATATTTGGGTAAGTTCCAGTTACCCCGATGTGATAAGTCCTTGATAAAGTGCACAGTTTGATAGATATGACGTGGGACCCACGGAGGTACAGATTGGATAAATTGCATTTAGTTGCATTTATGTGATTACATGGATATTTGTTTAATTGCTTTTAATATTTTATTGCTTGTGATGACATTTTATGGTACCAGTTTGGGTACCTATGTGGGAGCGGAGCGAATAAGAATTGAATTCATAACTAGTAGGCTAATTAGCAGCTTTATAAAATATTTGAAACCACTTTTGGGACCCATACGTGACATAGATACATATCCACTTAGACATTTGGTGGTTAGTATAATTATTAGGGAGTTTCATAATAGACTCTAGAAACTTATGGGGGTGTAAATAAAAATATGATAAAATTTTGACAATATCCTTTAGTATAAGGATATGTTAGTCGGCTAGTAAGTTTAAAAAAAATAAAAGAATCTAAACAAGTGTTCCACAGAGTTGGACTCAACGAGAAAGAAAGAAAAAAAAATAGGGTTTCGCGCCATTTGGTCGTCGTTTCTTCGCCGTTCGACCTCTATTTTGCGAACCGAAGCTATATTCGGACTCGCGAAGGTGAAAGGGTTATTTCTATGTATTTCTTTTTCAATTTTGGTAATGTTTTTCCGTGACCCATTTTAAGGGGTGATACATATATATGATACATATATGTAGGATTATCATTGGGAGTAACTAGAGTTAGTTTTGCGAAAGAGTTTGGGATTTCTAGGCTTATTTGGGACTTATTCGTGAGGTGAGTGTCCTAATCCCAAAATTGGATGTTTAATGTCTTTTAATTGTTATTAAATGCTTAGAATGCTTAATTTATGATTAAATAGAAAAGCATATGATAATTTATTATTTAACATGTCTAAAATGTTAAAATTGCCATGTTGACATATTGAGTTGCTTATGTGTTTATTTGGGTCAAAGGGAGTTAATTGATAATCACCATTATTTAGCCCGTATATAAGGGACGCCCATTCCTCAGAGAAAAGGGGGATGATGATGAAGTTCTCAGAGAAAAGGGGACGGTGGTGACGACCACAACGAATTGACTACGATCATATGAGAGTGTGTGATATCGCTTTTAAAGCGACAACAAAGTGAGAATGACCCAGAATCAAGGGTCCAATACGATGATGATTGATTATTTGACACGCCGGCGACCATTTATTATTGTGAATGCTTAATTGGTATTCATGATTAGTACCACGTACTCATGTACTAAGCGAAAGCTTAATCAATTTTTGTGGCTAATCGGACAAGCATCACAGTGAGAAGCGTTGAACTGTGGGGGTTCTGGGATGGCTCAAGATTATTGTTTTTTTTTTTTTGTGTAATATGTTTATATGTAAATGAGTTTAGATGAGTAGTTATATTCCTGGTGGTTGGGTTTTTGGAGATAAGTTGATTTGGTTTATATTAGATCCTTGTAATATATGAATTGTGGATTGAATTATGAAAGTATTTCCAAATGTTTGGGTGATATTTTGGTATTTCAGTTCTTGTTTAACAGGGGGAATGGTGTTGTAATAAGGGAAACTCCGTCCAAGTACCATTCGACGATTTTAAAACTTTAATTTTGTTATTGGTTTGTTGGTAGCTAGGAAACAAAGAATTCGCAGGTATATTTTCAGCCTGACGATTTTTACGGAAACGGACATAACTCTTTCTAGAAAACTCGGATTCCCGCGCCGTTTTTTGCGTTGAAACCGAGACTCACAGGGCTATCTTTTGATATAAAGTTTGGGCACATTTTCTTAATGAAAATTTTAGACTTGTACTGGTTTAAGCTAATGAATACCTTTAACTATATTTAACTCTTATTTTATTGCTAGTAGAGGGTGTTTTGTTATTGGTAATCCTTTGTTACACGTGTCCTAGCCCACTGGGGTGGATTGGGGTGTGACAATTTTTGGTATCAGAGCAATAGGCTAGAGCCTTGGGTACGAGTGACGACGCGTGAGTGTGCACACAATGACACGTAGTAATACGATCATGCATACACGTTTATTTAGCATGCTTTAAAATGTTATTTAGCATGCATTGTAATTTATTTAAAAGTAACATGTATGTATATACTTTGTTGTGGGTGCCAGGCAAGGATGTCTGGAGGCGAGAACCCATCTTCGGCCAGTATGGACAGAATTGAAATAGTTATGGAAAAGTTGATAAAAGTGGCTGAAACTCGAGTTACTGAGGAAGGACCGAGCTCATCAAATCCAGAACAAAGAACAGAACCGACAACTATTGCTATGTTCTACAAGCAAAAGCCAGGGCAGTTCAAAGGAGAATCTGATTCGATGAAGGCTGATCATTGGTTGACCGACATGAAGAGAATTTTTCGTGCTTTGCCATGTACAGAGGAACAGAAGGTCTTGTTTGCATCAGATACTCTGAAAGAAGAAGCACAAAATTGGTGGACGTCAGTACTAAAGCAATGAGCACCGACTACCTGGAATGGGTTTATCGAGGAGTTCTCGAAACAATATATTCCTCGATCTTTCAATGATCAGAAGGCCCGGGAGTTTTCTCATCTCAGTCAGGGTAATATGAGCGTTAGGGAATACGCAGCCCAGTTTACAAGGTTGGCCAGATTCGCAATGGATTTGATTCCAAATGAGTTCATTCCGGTAAGATGATTCGAGGAAGGACTCCGTGACGAGATTAGGGGAAAAGTGGATGTACTCCGGCTACCTAAGTATTCAGAAGTATTAGACGTGGCCCTGATTGTTGAGCAAGGTGTGTTGTCACCAGGGCAAAGTCAACCATTCAAGAGGCCAGGAGGTAGTCAATTTCAGGGACAGGGTAGTTCCAAGAGACAGAGTTTGGGGAGTTCATCGGGTAGTGGGGGCAATAAACCCAGGTGTCAGATCTGTGGTAGGTATCATTGGGGAATATGTAACTTGTCTCCTATTATTTGCAACAACTATCGACGGCCAGGACACGTTGTAAGAGATTGTCCCAATCTATCAAGACAGAATATGCCAAGACAAAGTAGTACTCAGAGACAAGGTGTAGATGACAGTAGAATACGGTGTTATTTGTGTGGTGACCTGGGGCATCGGGAGCGTAATTGCCCAAAGAGAAGACCAGGAAGTTCTAGTTCATCTGTGGGAAGTGCACCAAGCCAGAGGCCACCTCAGCAACAATCTCAAGGGAGGGAGCAACGACAAGGAAGGTATTTTCAGCTCAAGCCTGGGGAGACAACTACTGCTGATACTGTGGTTTTAGGTATACTTCCTATTTGTTCACAACCTGCTAGAGTATTGCTGGATTCAGGATCAACTCACTCTTTTGTTTCACACTCATTTGCTAAATATTTAGATAAACCCTTAGAACTACTAGATTTTGATTTGTCTGTTTCACTTCCATCGGGAGCTCCACTAGTAAGTTCGGGTGTCTTTGAAGCTTGTGGGATTGATGTGAATGGTAGAGGTTTGACTGTTGACTTAGTGCCATTGGTTATTCAGTATTTTAATGTCATTTTGGGGATGGATTGGTTATCTGCAAATCACGCCATTATCAATTGTGAGAATAAAAGAGTAACATTTTGATTGCCCAATCAAGATGTATTTTGTTTCCAATGGACAGGTGTAGCATCACCGCCCTATTTGGTGTCAGCTGTCAGAGCTTGCCGTTTGTTGAAAAAGGGATGTCGGGGATTCTTGTGTAGTATACTTGACACTAGAGGTACTGAACTGAAATTAGAAGATATACCAGTAGTGAAAGATTTTCCAGACGTCTTTCCAGAAGATCTACCTAATGTGTTAATTGAGAGGGAAATTAAGTTTGGGATAGATGTGATGCCAGGAACTTAACCAATTTCACGGGCACCATATAGAATGGCTCTGGTAGAGTTGAAGGAATTGAAAACTCAACTGCAAGATTTACTAGATAAGGGGTTCATTCGGCCTAGTGTATCACCATGGGGAGCACCGGTTTTGTTTGTTAAGAAGAAGGACGGAACAATGAGAATGTGTATTGACTATCGAGAAATCAACAAGGTGACTATAAAGAACAAGTATCCACTGCCGCATATTGATGACTTGTTTGATCAATTGCAAGAGGCACAAGTATTTTCTAAGATTGACTTGAGATCTGGGTATCACCAATTGAAGGTAAAAGCTGAAGATGTTGAGAAGACAGCTTTCAGAACTCGGTACGGGCACTACGAATTTCTTGTCATGCCATTTGGGGTTATGAATGCACCAGCTGCTTTTATGGACCTGATGAATAGGGTGTTTAAGACTTATCTAGATGAATTTGTGATAGTATTCATTCATGATATATTGAATTATTCCAGAAGTCAAGAAGAACATGAACGACACTTGAGATTGGTTTTGTAACGACTTAGAGAAAAGCAACTATTTGGGAAGTTGAAGAAAGTGAATTCTGGTTGACAAATGTTACTTTTCTTGGACACGTGATCTCTAAAGATGGTGTCTCTTTGGATCCACAGAAAATAGAAGCAGTTAAGAATTGGTCGAGACCGACGAATGTTTCAGAAGTTTGAAGTTTCTTGGGGTTAGCTGGTTACTACAGAAGGTTCGTTCAAGACTTTTCTAGAATCGCGACTCCAATGACTTAATTGATGATGAAGGATGTGGCTTTTGTGTGGAGTAAAGAATGTGAAGACTGTTTTCAGAAGTTAAAAGATAAGTTAACCTCAGTGCCGATATTAGCTATTCCGTCAGGTACTGGAGGTTTCACTATATACAGTGATGCTTCTCATCAAGGCCTGGGATGTGTTCTAATGCAAGAGGGTAAAGTTATAGTTTATGCTTCGAGACAGTTAAGGACACATGAGAAGAATTATCCGACTCATGATCTGGAATTGGCAGCGGTGATCTTTGCGCTAAAGATTTGGCGTCACTACTTGTACGGGAAAACGTGTGAGATATTCACCGATCACAAGAGCCTAAAATATTTATTTACCCAGAGACAGCTGAATATGAGACAGAGAAGATGGCTTGAATTGATGAAGGATTATGATTTGAAGATCCAATATCATCCGGGTAAAGCTAATGTGGTTGCCGATACGTTATGTCGAAAGTCCTCAAAAAATTTGGTTTATTCTTTAACAGCTCAAGCAACATTGGTAAAAGAATTTGAATAGCTAGAATTGGAAGTAATTCCCAGAATCCAGGGTGGTTTAATGGAGGCTATCATGGCACAACCAAGTTTAATCGAAGAAATCAAGGTGAGTCAACTTTTGGACCCAAATTTCAAGAAAATTGTTGAAGAGTTACCTGAGGGTAGACGGCCAGATTCAGTTTTCAGAACAATGTATTGAGGTATATTAATCGATTGTGTGTTCCTAATATCCAAGAGTTGAAAGACAAGATTATGGAAGAAGCTCACAATACGAGGTATTCCGTACATCCAGGGAGTACCAAGATGTATAGAGATTTATGGGAAGTGTATTGGTGGAGTGGTATGAAATGAGAAGTCGCCGAGTTTGTGGCCAAATGTACGACTTGTTAGCAAGTAAAACTAGAACATCAACGACCCGCCGGTGAATTGAAACCGTTGGAGATACCAGAATGGAAATAGGAGCATATCACGATGGACTTTGTGTCAGGTTTGCCACGGTCTCCTAAGTCTAATGATAGTATTTGGGTGATCGTTGACCGGTTGACTAAATCAGCTCATTTCTTGCCAATTAAGACTCGTGATCCGACAAAGTTAGCAGAGCTTTATGTCAGAGAAATTGTTAGTTACATGGGGCACTGGTATCAATTGTGTCAGATCGAGACACACTATTTGTGTCTAGGTTTTGGGAAGTTTGCAAAGGCAATGGGGACGACCTTGCATTTTAGCACAGCATTTCATCCTCAGACAGACGGCCAATCCGAGCGAGTTATTCAGATGCTGGAAGATATGCCTCGAGGTTGTGTTATGGATTTTAAATTAGATTGGGAAACACACTTGCCATTAGTGGAATTCTCTTATAATAATAGCTTCCAGACGAGTATTGGTATGACTCCTTACGAGGCATTGTACGATCGTACATGTAGATCACTAGTGTGTTGGACAGAAGTTGGGGAAAAACAACTTGTAGATCCTGAAATTATGCAAATCACTACCGACAAAATCAAGTTAGTTAAACAACGGTTACAAATAACACAGAGCCATTACAAAAGCTATGCAGATACAGGTAGAAGACCGTTGGAATTTGAGGTAGGTGATTATGTTTATTTGAAAGTATCGCCTTCGAAAAGCATCACACGATTTGGTAAGCAAGGCAAGTTAAGTCCGAGTTTTGTAGGGCCTTATCTGATATTAGATAGAGTTGGTCCAGTTGTATATCGGTTGGAATTGCCACAAGAGTTGGCTAATGTTCATAATGTGTTTCACGTTTCTATGTTACGATGTTGTCTATCAGACTCGAGTCACCGTATCACTCCGGAACCGTTGATGGTTCGAGAAGACTTGACTTATGTTGAACATCCAGCTCAAATCCTAGATAGGAAGGATCAGGTGTGTCACACCCCAATTTTCAGACAGCCAAGTATTAATCAAGGGAGAACCCTCAACCAATATCTAGTTGTCCAATCATCAAAGGTGCTTGTAATATAAAAACATCACACAGTCTGTACCGAAATAAATCATTACTCACATGTGCTAAAGCAACGGTCAACATCTAACTAAAAAGTCAAACCAAGATTTAAATCCAACTCCAAAACATAATGAAAATCTAAAAAGAACACTTCACTAAAATAAAATCTTAAATTGTTAAATGGCCCACGAAGCCATAAATTATTACTAAACTCTCTAGAATGAATTAAAAACGAATAAGGAAAAACAGCACAAGACTCCACATGCCTCCTGCTGCCAGGTACCACAACCTCCCTACTAGCCCTGCAAAGTTTGATCAGCTACGCTCCAACAAGAACGCACCAGCGAAAAAAAACTCACGGGTCAGTCACATGACTGGTATGAGTTAAACTACACACACACAGAGCTTAGGAATCACACGGTGACTCTTACTACCACACTCAACAGGTAATTCGGGTAAGAGGATAGTTCCACTTCACATGTCGGGACAAGCGGTAGTTTCCCTCTATGTGGTGGCCATGCAGTTCTCGCCCGAATTTAAATAAAATGATTCTTACCTTCCGTCACATGGTGAGTCAATACCTGCAAATTGTTAGTAGACTCACCATCTTGTAACCACAAAGATGAATAAAATTAAAATACCACAAGATTATGTTCAACTACTAGTACTAAGATATTGTAAGAACTATCATCACAATCTACTCACTACACGTCCAAAATAATTGTCTAAGAAAAGAATAAAGGTCGAGGCAATCAGCATTTTAGATCCATAAACTCATCAGAAATCTTATTGACAATATCCTCTTACTATTATGAACGATTCATTATTCAATTTCCTAGGTCCACCACTTGGCTACCCTCCATGGTACACCCACACATATATCCCATGTGTGCCCGGACATACTACCAACATCCACTCTGGTGCCAGTTTGGTTGGTGTATCAACCAAACCAGGTATACACAACGGAAGGCCGGTCAATATGCCTAGACGTCTAACAATTAAGCCGAGCATAAGGCTTAGGCTAGCTTGATCACGAAGCCACTGGCAAAAGGTACACTCAGCAAGTCGAGATACAAAAAAAAATATCACAACTGGGAGCGGTGAACACTAAGGAACTTGAAACCATTTTGCATTCTCGGAATTATAAAATTTAATCGAACTCAACGTTAATGACTATCACCCATTTTTTTTTTTATAGTTTAACATTATATGAGAATTCATGTATCTCCAAGTAAAATTTTTTTTTTCGTTAAGTCGTACGAACGAATAACAAAAAAACACAACGAATTATTTTCCCCCAATTTCGCACATTTTAATATACAAAAAAAAAAAAAAACTGCTACTGAAATCTTCGATTTCTGCCCAAACGGTGCAGAATCAGGAAAAAACACCATTAGACAAAAAGCGTGCAGAATCACGTTTTACATCAGACTCGCGAACAGAATGTTCAAATTCAAAGCCCCGATTTTCTAATAATTTTCTAAAGTTTCTGCAACTGTGTGAATTACAAAAAAAAAAAAACAAATTTCACATATATTTCGTAACAAACATGAATATTTCACATATAGTTTTTATCAAACTAACGATTCACCTCACCCTTTCGAATACCCTAATGTCATGATCGCAAAGTCACACGAAGGGGAAAGAAACTATCTAAATTACTTCAACAATAACGTGTATCCATTACAAAGATTTAACCCTAACAATTAAATTAAACATGTACTAATTTAATTACTCCCGTATACATATATACATACGTGTATATATATATATATATATATTTGAATACACAAAGTTGAACTCACCTAGTTGATAAAAAAATGGCAATCACGAACACCCCACGATTCCACACGTGACCACGAACCCGGGACCCTACTCCTTTCTCCTTCTTCTTCTTTTCTTCTTCTCTTCCTCTCTCTCTCTCTCTCTCTCTCTCTCTCTATCTATCTATCTATCTATTGCGACTGCCAAAAGAAAAAGGGGTTACCTAAACCCTATTATTATATTATATATATGTATACATGAAGCACACCTAATATATAAGTATATTAACACACACACCCGCACATACAAACAAACACACACACACGACACACATACACACACGTGCACTATGATGATGCTTTAAGTTTTAATTTAAATGATATTTATTATGGTATAAATACTCACACCAATATGTACGTAAGTCACATAAAACTTTTAACTAAAATAAAAAATAATGTAATTACTAATTACTATAACTATTTAAAATAAACGGGATATTAAAAGGTGCTCAGAACTAAAGTCATTCCTCTAGTTATGGTGTTATGGCGTAATCATTCAGTAGAGGGGGCAACTTGGGAACGTAAAGATGAGATCCGAGAGAAATATCCTCACCTATTTGACACTTGAGGTAAGAAAAGTTTGGGGACAAACTTCCTAAAAGGGAGGGAGAGATGTAATATTCATACACAAAAAATTGAAGTAATATTTATTTTTTTGTCATGCATTAATTAGTATAATTAATTGCATGTTATATTTGGGTAAGTTCCAGTTACCCCGATGTGATAAGTCCTTGATAAAGTGCACAGTTTGATAGATATGGTGTGGGACCCACGGAGGTCCAGATTGGATAAATTGCATTTAGTTGCATTTTTGTGATTAAATGGATATTTGCTTAATTGCTTTTAATATTTTATTGCTTGTGATGACCTTTTATGGTACCAGTTTGGGTACCTATGTGGGAGCGGAGCGAATAGGAATTGAATTCATAACGAGTAGGCTAATTAGCAGCTTTATAAAATATTTGGGACCACTTTTGGGACCATTACGTGACATAGACACATACCCACTTAGACATTTGGTGGTTAATATAATTATTAGGGGGTTTCATAATAGACTCTAGAAACTTATGGGGGTGTAAATGGAAATATGATAAATTTTGACAATATCCTTTAGTATAAGGATATGTTAGTCGGCTAGTAAGTTTAAAAAAAAAGAAGAGAATCTAAACAAGTGTTCCAGAGAGTTGGACTCAACGAGAAAGAAAGAAAAAAAATAGGGTTCCGCGCCATTTTGTCGCCGTTTCTTCGCCGTACGACCTCTATTTTGCGAACCGAAGCCATATTCGAACTCGTGAAGGTGAGAGGGTTATTTCTATGTCTTTCTTTTTCAATTTTGGGGGTTCTGGGATGGCTCGAGATTATTGTTTTTTTTTTTTTGTAATATATTTATATGTAAATGAGTTTAGATGAGTAGTTATATTTCTGGTGGTTGGGTTTTTGGAGATAAGTTTATGATTTGGTTTATATTAGATCCTTGTAATATATGAATTGTGGATTGAATTATGAAAGTATTTCTAAATGTTTGGGTGATATTTTGGTATTTCAGTTCTTGTTTAACAGGGGGAATGGTGCTGTAATAAGGGGAACTCTGTCCAAGTACCATTTGACGATTTTAAAACTTTAATTTTGTTATTGGTTAGTTGGTAGCAAGGAAACAAAGAATTCGCAAGTATTTTTTCAGCCTGGCGACTTTTACGGAAACGGACATAACTCTTTCTAGAAAACTCGGATTCGCGCGCCGTTTTTTGCGTTGGAACCGAGACTCACATGACTATCTTTTGATATAAAGTTTGGGCACATTTTCTTAATGAAAATTTTACCTTGTGCTGGTTTAAGCTAATGAATACCTTTTACTATATTTAACTCTTGTTTTATTGCTAGTAGAGGGTGTTTTGTTATTGGTAATCCTTTGTTACACGTGTCTTAGCCCGCTGGGGCGGATTGGGGTGTGACACACATATTCATATATATATATATATATACATAGATGGAAGGTGTGAATATACCTTACATTTATCAACCGAGAGCATCCAACGGATACCGATACATAATCGTGGCAATTGATTATTTCACTAAGTTGGTGGAAGCAGCGTCATATACAGCCTTGAAAGCCAAAGATGTAGTGAGCTTTATTCAGAAGAATATAATCTGTAGATATGGGGTTCCGAGTAAGTTCATTTCTGATCACGGTAATCACTTTTAAGGAGAAGTCATTCCCTTGTTGGAAAAGTACAAGATCATGCATCATCTGTCATCACAATATAGGCCACATATGAATGGGGCGGTAGAGGCAAAACCACAGATACTTACAAGGATTGGCACAAGAAATTGCCATTCGCACTATGGGGATACCAGACATCTGTGAGGACTTCTACCAAAGCTACACCATATTCGTTGGTCTATGGAATGGAGGTTGTCTTACTAGTCAAGGTGGAGATGCCATCTTTACGTATATTGGCGGAATATGAATTGTCGGAATTCAACTGGCTACGTGAGAGGTATGAAGAGTTAGCACTCATGGACGAAAAATGACTATCAGCCATGAATCATGTTCGAGGGTATCACAGAAGGATAGCTCGTGCTTTTACAAGAAGGCTCGCCCGAGGAAGCTTGCTGAGGATGATTTTCATTCTTGAAGAGTTAAAAGAACCAGTTTATGATCCTAGAGGCAAATTTAAACCAAATTGGGTTGGTCCTTACATCATCAAAACACTCCTATCTAGAGGAGCTACCTATCTCATGGACTTAGACGGATTTGAGTTCAAGCAATCGATCAATATTGATCGCCTCAAGAAGTATTTTGCTTAAAAGCCTTCTTTTTGAAACCATCCCTTCAAGACTTCCAAAGTCGATGAACTACGTTTTGACCTAATTCTCATTCGAGGATACGTAGGTAGCCTGTGCGGTTCGGTCACAAACACCCCTCATTCCACATGATGTTCTTCTTTCGAATTCTGGCCGAACTACTAAAGGACCTGATGCCCATTCGGCTATTCGGGGATAAGTAGGCGGGCCTCCGATGGCCTTCGGTCCCAAAGAAACACAACCAATCCATGTCCCATACCTTAAACTAGGGGTTCACTGACGTTTACCCATGGACTACTTCATCGCCATTCAACCAGGGGCAAACTTCGTTTGCTCAACATTCAAAAGCCCCTTGTCAAATTAGGGAGACAAACTGTCGTTTGTCCCCCAACATACCTTTGGGTCTACTGACTTTTCGAATAGGAATCAAGTTTGAACATCCTAAAAATTCATGAAGCTAAGAGATGAAGTTTCCATGCATGAATCTGAAATTGAGTAATAAAAGCTGAAAAGAAATATGAAAAGGAGAATTCTTCACTATCATAAAGTCACTTATAAAGGAAAATACAATTAAAAGGCATTGTGGGATGGTAATGTTCCTACCAAATCTTCCTAAACTATCAAGTAATTAGAAAAGCGCAAGAAAAGAAAGCAGAATTGGTCACAGCATGTGATAACTGTACCTAGAAAAATGAGATAATATCTGTTTTGCATGCATTAATTAGTATAATTAATAGTATGCGATAATTTGGGTAAGTTTCAATTACCCCGATGTGATAAGTGTTCAGAAAATAGCACAGTTGGACATATATGAAATAGGACCCATAGGAGGTCCGGATTAAATAAATTGCATTTAGTTGCATTTATATGATTAAGTGAATATTTGTTTAATTGCTTTAATATTTTATTGATTGTTGCAATATTTTATAATACCAGTTTGGGTACTCGGTGAGAGTGAATAGGAATCAGATTCATAACTAGTAGGTTAATTATCAACTTTTACAAAATATGTGGGACCACGTTTGGAAGATGAGCAAGTTGGATTCTAGATAGAAGTATGTTATTTTGTAGGGTATCCAAAAGGTAATTATGGATGGTATTTTTATGATCCAAGAGAATAAAAGTGTTTGTTACTACAAATGTTGTTTTCTTGGAGGATGATTATATCATGAACCATAAACCCAAGGGAAGAATGGATCATAGAGAGATAGAAGGAGTGCCCTCAGTTCTACCCGCAGTTGAAAATGATGTAAGACAATAAAATACCACTTCTTCACCCATTCCCTCACCGGTACCTCATCATAGTGGTGATGGAAAAATAGGTTTAAATTAATTTTTAAATGCGTAGCTGTAGACACCCCAATTTTGACCAAACGTCAAATCCAGGGATTGGTTACCTCTCAAAGACCGATGATGACAATGATCGGTGACATTCGAAGATCTTCCAGAAAATTCAAAATGATTCTTCAAGGCAAATTTCAAAATTAAAATAGAAAATATAAAAAGGAGAAGGAAGAGAGAGAGAGAGTTTGGGTATTCGGGAGAAACCCGAATAATAAAGAACGCGTGAGAAACCCAGTCTGGGAACCGGATTTTAAGAAAAATAAAAATAATAAAGAGTTCTTTTGAGAGAAATAGGAGGACAAAATAAATAAAAATCTTGGAAAAAGAGAAAATACAAAAAAAGAGAGTAGTATATTCAAAATATACCATGCACATGGTTGATACCATGCACATGGGGGATATTAATACAAATATATATATATATAGAATAGAAAAATTGTGTTTACACCAACATATTTTTGAAAAATCAAAAAGAGGGACAAAATTCAGTTAGCCCCGGCACGCGAAAAACGCGGCGGCACTCACTGAGTGCCGCGCCGGCACTTAGTGTTTGCCGCCCGGCATTCAGGGAGTGCCGCCCGGCATTCAGTGAGTGCCGCCGGCACCCGTCGAGTGCCGCCGGCTGTAACAGACTGCTTTTCTCACATGTTCTAGAAGAAATCTTTGCACATGGGTTTCCACCCCGAATTTACCCATTTATCCCTGGATTAATTGTCTATATAAACAAACTTTCACCTTCATTGTTGAGAGACTTGAAAAATATACTTGAACTTGAGAATTGAGAGAGAGAGATATACAAGAATCATATATATTTTGAGAAAGAGAAGAAGAAAGTCTTGAAGAACTTGAAGAATTTGAAGAATTTTGGGAAATCTTGGAAGGTTTTTCACAAGAAGTTGAAGAAATACTTGAGGTCCTAGAGGTAACCTCTTAATCTTTGATAGAATTAGGATTATTCAATCGCAAGTTCATAGTTCTAGGAACTTTACACATTTTCAAAACCTCTCTTCTTACCTCATTTCATCACACACCACTTAGAACTTGTGATTGAATCTCATATTATTTCATTGATTTGGGTCTAATTGATGCCTTGGGTTTAAAATAAATTCAATTTTGAAGAATTTGTGTTCTTGGTTTCTCAAAGCAAATTTTGATTTCTTATTTCTACCATTTCTTGTAAGGTTCATGAGATCTTCCATATCTCATTGAACCTCTTTGAGTTTGATTATTCAACTTCTAAGATCTCATGATCTACATGGAGGTTAGAATGAATCATAATTTTAATCTATATATAGTTAGAGAGATTCAAGTTTCAATCCATAACTTGAACCTCTTCATTAAGGAATCTTATGGAATCCCTACCATATTCCAATAAGGTTTCATTAGAGTTTAACTTCATTTAGACTCCAATGACCATCAAATGGTAGGAGTAATCTTAGTTTCTCTAAGTAATCTTTGATTTTCCTTACTTCTATTTCACTAAAAAGGCTCATGAGATCTTCCATATCTCATTGAACCTCTTTGAGTTTGATTCTTCAACTTCTAAGATCTCATGATCTACATGGAGGTTAGAATGAATCATAATTTTAATCTATATATAGTTAGAGAGATTCAAGTTTCAATCCATAACTTGAACCTCTTCATTAAGGAATCTTATGGAATCCTTACTATATTCCAATGAGGTTTTGAGTAGATGTTAACTATATTTAGACTCCAATGACCATCAAATGGTAGGAGTAATATTTTGAACTCAAGTTTTGGTCCATAGGTTTGAGTTCTTTATTTGAGGATTTTGCGAAGTTCATTTCAATACTTCATCAAGATCCATAAGTGTGGTGTGCCTCATAGTCTTCAATGACCATCAAATGGTAGAAGAAGTAGTTTGGTTTGAGCCCCAACTTCATGTTTTAATAGTTGAGGCCAATCAATAAACTTGAACTAGCAAAATGAAACAGTGGGTTCATAAACTGTTTTTGATCAAGGATTTTTAGTTTGAAATCCGACCGTTGGAATCGAATGAAACCAACGGGAAAATGTTCATAACACATTGTTTTACCACTGTGATTTTTGTTTTAGCAAGATCTTGTGATTAGAAGGGTTTGATCATGGTTTTTGTGAGCTAAATACAATCTGTCCAGAGTTTTAAAATACTTTCAGAATAGTAAGTCCGTTTTGAAATTAATAAATCAGAACCCTAATTAAGTTTTCGGGGTCTCAAATAATTTTTTATAAGTACCTTAATGTGTTAGGAAGGTACCCTAAAAAGATCTAAGTGTTTCTCATTTTTTTACTATTTTTAGAAAATCATACAAGATCTCTGGACAGAGAGTTGCAGAATCCTGAGTGAGGTCTAGTATTTTCCATATTCCCGGAGATCTAACCTTTGAAATCTTGATTTTCAAGTTGGGTTAGAAACTAGACTCACAGAGGCATGACATATCCAAAAATCAATAAGATCCAACCATCAAAAGTATTTTATTTCCATTTTTGAACGTCTGGTCTGCTCTCTGTAAATCACAAAAAACTGCTACTGTTTTCATCTAATCTTTTTTTATTTTAACTCAAATGGTCTCCTAATGTCTTGAGACCCAAACCATGTTTTGAATAACGATAATTTAGATTAAATCCAGAGGCTTAGTGATCCAAATTGGTGAAGAAATTCATGTCCCCTATTTGTTCATATTCATGCATTCATTCATACATGTTAATATCCATAAGTAGGACTTATCTCTTGCCTAAGATGTATCTAATTGAACATGACTTAGGATTTACTTATTTATGATATTATATCTTGTCTAAGGCATGTGTACTAACCTTTGTTTTGTAGCGCTTTGAGGTACAATTTCTCAACCCTTCTCTAGTTTAATCTATTTTATTGATTTTAATTAATTTTTCGACCCCATGTGCGACACCTTAGCTTAGGTTTTGCCTTATGTGTATATATGTATTAGAGACCTTTCTTAGGTTTATTTTTGCATGCATTGCACGTTTGATATTCGCGGCCGGATCCCGGGTATGTTTTCTAGTTCTCTATTGCATATCATGATGTTTGCTAGTTGAATTATGTGACTTATGAATGATATTTTACCGTTAGCAATTTTGCACCCTTTCAACATGCTTGTGTTATGTATACCTACATATATGTATTAATTGAGGGCATGCTTAGATTATTAATTTGATTAAAAAGGATGTTGAGTAGAGGCCTATCGTGAGATAGGATGAAAGGGGGTGTTTTAGTCCGCCGGGCTCCTTCCCCTTTCATTCCATAATCCCCGGACCCAGTTTATCTTTGGTTTCGCAAAAGATCAGTTTGCTTTTAAAATGGTTTCTTAATTTTTTCCTTTTAAAAATTAAGTGGCGACTCTTTGAATTTGAAAATATTTGTTTTAAAAGTGGGTAAAATTTGAAAACCTGCGATATCCACAATCTGGCGACTCTGCTGGGGATCGAACCCAGAATCTCTGGTTTCGCAGACCAGAATTTCTGATTTTGGGTTCACTCGAGGATTAGACTTGAAAGCATCCTTTTTTATCGAATTAATTAATTTTTGTGTGCCCGTTGCATTGCACTTGCATGTCTCGCCAGTCGATTGCACGGAACTATGACCTTGGAGGCTCGGGGCAACCCGGTCGGTCAAGTCATCATGGGACCGTGTGATCACCCTTGATCTCGTACCATGTTTTGGTATATGAAGCATCCTATCGGGTGTGTGTCAAGGGTCCCTTATTTGACCAAAACCCGGCCTTTGCATAGTAGTTTCCATAGAACCTTTCAAAATTAGGAATTAAATTCTTGATTAGGATTTATGTGCTAGGGAGTTTTGTATGCCCGAAAGGGGTTATTTGAGATGATGACGATGCTTGCTTGATTAAAGATGTGTAACCCTTTAATCACCTTTTAGCAATTCCTTCTCATGTCCCACGACATTTGGGAACATGCTGGATCTTGATTATGTGATTACATCTCTTACATCTTGCTAAGCTAAGCATCATTGACCTTGTATGCATCCAAATTCATGAAGAGTATGACAATAATCCGATCATATGATCCTCTTACCCAAAGAATTTTTAAATACGTTTTTGGTATCTGTATTCCAAGGCATTCAATCACTCGTTCAAAATTTTTGGAGTTCACTTTCAGATTTAAAATTTCCTTTCCAACCGTATTTGAAGAAAGAACCTAAAATTCTTGGAACCCAAAATTGTTGAAAGAGTTTGAAAAGTTTTACCAACTAAAGGAATGCTTTTTTTTTCAAAGCAAAATTTGGACCTAATCACCTTTTTATTAAGGAATATAATCCAAGAAATCTCTGCAATCAAAGAAATCGTTTTCAAAGAAATTTCAAAAGCAAAATTTCAAACCTAATCATCTTTTGTTTAGAAATGTTGTTGTTTTCAAAGGAAAGCTTCTTAAGGAATTTTGAAAAAGATCCCATCATCTAGGGGAAATACTTGTCAAATGAATTTCAAAAAATTCTTGAAAGGGTAAAAAGGATCACAATGAAAAGAGAAATTAGCACACTCAAACATGGATGAGGATTTTATGTGCTTACGTGTTTATGTGTTAGGATTAGAATTTTCTTTTATTTAGCATATAGAATAGGCACACACACACACATGCATTTGCATCCGCATGACATTTGAATCATTCATTGAAAGCATGTGAATCATTAATAAAAGCAAAAAGTAAACAAATAATGTTGCAAAAGGGGGAAAAAGTAGTTAAAAATAACTTAAACAAATATGGTTGTAGGTAAAAGATAGAATCAACTGCGAGTATAGCCTGGTACAGAGATTCTACTGCAAGACTAGTAAGAAAAGAGATGGCACAAGAGGCTAATGCAAGGGAGATGACAGAGTTAAGGACAATGGTGGAACAACAAGCAGGACAAATGACTAGAATGATGACTATGATAGAAGCACTAGCACGGCAGCAGCCAGACAATGATCCTCCTCACAGGGATGAAGATTGGTTTGATGAAACAGAAGGGATGGAAGCGCCGAGAATAGAAAGGGAGAAACTAGAAAAAGAGAGGGCTGAGAAGGACAAGTTGATGACTGAGAAGATGGAGAAGTTGGAAAGGGTGGTACGAAAGGCACAAGGGGTTGACACCTATTTGTTGGAATTGGAAGGGTTGTATGAGGGGGTTTGTGAGGTATTGCCCGCAGGATTCAAAATGCCTGTGTTCGATAAGTTTGATGGAACAGGGAACCCGCGTAGCCACATAAGAATGTGTATAGGGGCATTTAAGCCTAGCGGTCTAAGCACGGTCATGATGGCAGTCTTGTTTCAACAGACGTTAACGGGGGCTGCTTTGTCTTGGTATCTCACTCTGGAACCAGGGAAGACTAGAAATTGGGAAGAAGTGGTAAAAGCATTTGTGGCCCAATACGAATACAACCAAGATCTGGATGTTACTATCAGGGATTTGGAGACTACCCGGCAGGGGAACAAAGAGTCTTTTGCTGAATTTCTAAGCCGATGGAGGGGGAAGGCCGCTAAGATGATACAGAGACCGACTGAAAAAGAGCAAATCCGAATGCTGATGAAGAATCTCCAACCCATCTATCAGGAGAAGATGAGGTTCCAATCCCTCAATACCTTCACCGAGGTGTTCGATGTAGGTACCAGAATCGAAGACGCGATACAGGAAGGGGTCATTAAAAAGGAGGAGCCAGTGAATAGGTACAGACGACCGAACTATGGAACAGGAGGAGGACATTCAGGAGGTCATTCAGGGTCTACAGATGTGAACGCACTGAGCGAACCTGAGAAAAGGTTTGATGTAACCAGAAATTACCCAAAGAGGGGAGGGGATAAGCCGTTAAGGAGGTTTTCAGAGTTGGGAGTATCTTTGTCCACAGCTCTCGATAGGCTGGTAGCAAAAGGACATCTTCGCCTACTGGAGCCACGACCCAGACTAAATCCACAGCCTCCAAATTTCAAACCTGATTTATACTGCAAGTTCCATCAGGAGCAGGGGCACTCAACTGACCGGTGTTTAAGACTAAAGCATGAGATTCAGGATTTGATTGACAAGAAAATAATATCTGAACCACCCGCCAACCCGCCAAATGTTACCAGAAATCCACTACCGGAACATCATGCCGTGCCACCACCCAGAATTTACTACTTGGGAGATGAGGAGAGCTTTTTTGACCCGTCGGCATCGATCACCAAGTTGGGAAGACCGAGAAAAGTTTATCAGATGTTGGAGAATCTGCAAATTTGCACTCTAAAAGGATTGGTAGATGAAGGCAAAGGGAAAGAAATAGAAGGGGCTGTTGACGCAGATTGGTGGGCACCGGAGGCTGACAATTCACTATGGTACAAAGGGGATGGTATACAGGATCTTAGTAAAGTTAAGGAGGACCTTTGGTATGAAAGTGAGGAGGAAGGTTTAAAAATTGTTGAAACACAAGATAGGCTTTGGGTTAAAGAAGGTATTAGTCACCTCACACGGTCCGGAAGGCATTTTAAACCACACGAACTCGAGGAGGATCACCCTGAACAAGAAATGAATAAAGGAAAAGGGAAACTGAATGAGGAAGAAGAGGAGGACAGAGTCTTGAGACAGATGAAGAAGACGCAGGCGAACATCACTATTTGGGGGTTGTTAATCGCTTCCAAGCGTCATAGGCAAGCAGTCCTTGACGCTCTCAATCAGTCGGATGTTTCCATCAATGTTACTCCAGAAGATCTCGTCGGCATGATCGGCAGAAACCCAACCCTGGCTATATCATTCTCTGAAGCTGACTTACCTCCTGGGGGACCTGTTTTCAATAAGCCGTTGCACATTACCGTTGAGTGCCTGGGAAATTCTCTACCGGCCTGCCTCGTCGACAACGGGTCTGCACTAAATGTGTGTCCTTTTCGAACAGCTAAAAGGATGGGGCTCGATGAATCTACATTTATACCATCAGAACAAAAGGTGAGGGCTTATGACAATACTCTACGGGCAGTGATGAGGATCATCTTTCTGAATCTTTCTGTCGGGACTGGTGAAAGGGAAACGGAATTCCAAATCATTGACATTCCTGCATCATTTAACCTGCTTTTGGGAAGGCCGTGGCTTGATAGTTTGGGTGCCATTCCATCAACCATTCATCAGAAAGTTAAGTACATTTGGAAAAACAAGGTATATGATCTTCTGGGGGATAGCTGGATAAATGTGTCTGGGGCTTCATCAAGTGCTCCGATTTTAGAAGTACAGATACAAGAAGGTGAAGCAAGTTTGGGAGGGTTTGAATTTATTAACGTCATAGAAGAGGGGAAGCCGAAGGAATTTTTACCACTGTATTTTGATCAATACGCCAGTCCATTGGTGGCCGGGATCATGAGAAAAATGGGGTTCTTCCCAGGGATGGGTTTAGGTAAGAAACACCAAGGGTTGTCAGAATTCCCAAGTATCATCACACAAACCCACACCCATGGGCTGGGATACTCGCCAACCAAGGAAGAGTTGAAGAAGAAGAAGAAAGCAACGGATGCACCGATGGAACCATACATGAAAACTCTCAACGGGTACTTCATCAAGCAGGGAGAAGATTTTCCATTTTGTGGTTTTCCAGAGCCGTGGTTGGATGAAGCAGAAAAGCGTATGAAGCCAGGATTCGAGATTTTCTTTGCCCATAACTTCTCTGATTATAAGGATCCTTATCTTCAGCGGCCTGCAAAATCCGCCGTTACTCGGGACTGGGTCTGTACTATGGATGGCTCGGCAATGAAGAACCTGCTAGAAGAAGGATACAAGAAGATCGAAAAAGGGAGCTCTGCAGAGATCAAGGATGAGGGTGAGAAGGGTCGGGACAAAGAAGACAGTAACGAGAATAAAGAAAGGGAGAAACCAGAGTGCAAAGGGAAGCCGGAAGAAGTGGAAATAGAAGAGATTACTCAGGAAGAAGAAAGGGAAGATCGCTTCATAACTGATATGGGAGGGGAAAGCAAGAAAGAGTGGGTCTTTGAGTCTAGTGATAGGTTCCCCCCTCCCCCGGAGTCTGTATTGGCCCAAATGAGGCGTCTTTCCATTTCTATGTCTGTTGTAATTGCTCCCAAGAAAGTTAATGAGAATGTGACTAATTCTGCTTACTTGACTTCGCATAATAATAACTGTGATGCATGTGATGAAAATGATGAAATACCTCATGAATTGCAAAAACTAATTGAAAAAGAAAATGAACCTGCATGCAAAATCATGGAAAGCACTCTAACCGTTAATTTGGGAGATGAAGGTAATCCACAAAATGTTTCTATCGGCTCCACACTTAATAATGAGGAAAGCGAAGAATTAATCAATCTATTAAAAGAATTCAAAGATGTCTTTGCATGGTCCTATGATGATATGCCAGGAATTGATCCAGAAATTGTCCAACACCATATTCCCCTTTTCCCAAATTCAAAACCCGTGAAACAAAAATTGAGGCGAATGAGGCCTGAATGGGCGCTTAAAGTGAAAGAGGAAGTTGAAAAGCAATTGAGAGCTGGATTCTTGATTGTCACCGAGTATCCTGATTGGGTCGCCAATATTGTACCGGTTCCTAAAAAAGATGGTCGTGTTAGGGTTTGTGTAGATTTTCGGGATTTGAACAAAGCTAGCCCTAAAGACGATTTCCCTTTACCCCACATCGACGTGTTAGTAGATAATACCGCAGGACATGAACTTCTGTCTTTCATGGACGGGTTTTCAGGGTACAACCAGATCTTAATGGCATCAGAGGATAGAGAGAAAACAACTTTTATCACACCTTGGGGGACTTACTGTTATAGAGTTATGCCGTTTGGGCTTAAGAATGCAGGTGCAACTTACCAAAGAGCTGCCACCACATTACTGCACGACATGATTCATAAGGAAGTGGAAGTATATGTGGATGACATGATAGTGAAATCCAAAGAAAGGGGAGGGCATCTGGAGGCATTAAGAAAGTTTTTTGGAAGGCTGAGGAAGTTCGGGATGAGGCTAAATCCGCAAAAATGCACCTTTGGGGTCACCACTGGAAAACTACTAGGATTTCTGATTACCCAGAGAGGAATTGAGGTAGATCCCACCAAAATCCAAGCTATAGCCGAAATGCTGCCACCAAAGAATGAGAAGGAATTGAGAGGATTCTTAGGAAGAATACAGTTCATTAGTCGCTTCATATCCAAACTCACCATGACCTGTGACCCATTGTTCAAATTGTTGAGAAAAGGGGAAAAGTTCGAATGGGATAACCAGTGCCAAAAAGCCTTTGAAAAGATCAAAACCTACCTTCAAAACCCGCCTGTCCTATCACCTCCTAAACCCGGAAAACCTCTATTGCTATACCTATCCGTAACCGAGAACTCAATGGGGTGTATGCTGGCCCAAGAAGAAGAAGAGGGGCGTGTGGAAAAAGCCATATACTACCTAAGTAAGAGGATGACTGGGTATGAGTTGAACTATTCACCATTGGAGAAAGCTTGTTGGGCCTTAGTTTGGTGTACCCGTCGCCTTAGACATTACATGCTAGCCTTTCCTATCACCCTGATATCCCGAATGGACCCACTCAAATACCTTTTTGAAAAACCCGCCCTGACCAGTAGGATATCCCGTTGGACCATGATGCTGGCTGAATTCGATATCAGATATGTCACTTCCAAATCTGTCAAGGGGAGAGCTGTTGCCGAATATTTAGCTGACCTCGCCATAGAATCCGAAGAGAAGGGGGAATTTAAGTTTCCGGATGAAGAAGTAATGGAAGTTAAAGAGGACCTTTGGAAAATGTACTTTGATGGAGCAGCTAATCAAATAGGATACGGGGTAGGGATCATCCTCATATCACCTAGCGGGGCCCCCACTCCTTTGGCCATTAAGCTCAAGTATAATTCGACTAATAACACGGCAGAGTACGAAGCCTGTATAATTGGGATGGAAGCAGCCTTGACTTTGGGGGTAGAGAAGATCGATGTTTTCGGAGACTCTAATCTAATAATATCACAAGTGAGGGGTGACTGGAGAATAAAGCATGAGAAGTTGAGACCTTACCATGAATACCTAGAGAGCCTGAAGGTGCAATTCAAAAGAATTTCATTCTATTATCTTCCCCGTGAAGAGAACCAATTGGCAGATTCCCTAGCAACCTTAGCCTCAATGATCCAAATTCTTGTAGGAGTCTCCATGATTCCATTGTCTATAGAAGAGAGAACCCGACCTTCGTATGAAATAGTCGCCGCCATTGGAGAAGAGGAAGAAGTTGAGACACCATGGTATATAGATGTTTGGAACTTTGTTGAGAAAGGAGAGTACCCCGAAAGAGCTTCAGAGAAGGATAAGAGAGCGATTCGTAGATTGTCAGCTCAATTTGTAACCTATGCGGGAAAGTTGTGGAAGAAATCTTACACCGGTTATAATTTAGAATGTCTATATGGAAGGGAAGCAAAGAAAATGATGGAAGAAATACATGAAGGAGTCTGTGGGCCCCACATGAATGGACATATGTTGGCCAAAAAGATAATTCGGCAAGGATACTATTGGACGACTTTAGATAAAGATTGCTGTGAGTATGTTAAGAGATGCCATAAATGTCAGGTTCATGCAAATTTAATGCATACCCCACCTTCCCAGCTCTATAGCATGACCACCCCTTGGCCATTTTCCGTATGGGGTATTGATATCATTGGAGAAGTAATTCCGAAAGCTTCAAATGGACACCGGTACATAATTGTGGCAATAGACTATTTTACCAAATGGGTGGAAGCGGCATCATACGCAACTTTGAAGGCAAAGGATGTGGTGAATTTTATCCAGAAGAATGTAATTTGCAGATATGGGGTGCCAAATGAGCTTATTTCTGACCACGGGAGTCATTTTCAGGGAGAGGTTATCCCATTCCTAGAGAAGTATAGGATCACCCACCACCAATCTTCACCATACAGACCGCAAACAAATGGAGCAGTAGAGGCCGCAAACAAAAATGTGAAAGCCATCCTGGGGAAAATGACGGATACGTATAGAGATTGGCATGAAAAATTACCTTTTGCTTTATGGGGATACCGAACTTCTGTGAGAACCTCAACTGGGGCTACACCGTACTCATTAGTCTACGGGATGGAGGCTATTTTACCAGTGGAAGTTGAAATACCATCTCTAAGAGTTTTGGCAGAATGTGAGGTAACTGAACTGGAATGGTTGCGAGGGAGATATGAGGAGTTGATGTTATTTGATGAGAGGAGGTTGGCTGCTGTGAACCATACTCGGGGGTATCAGAAAAGGATAGCTCGTGCTTTCAACAAAAAGGTTCGCCCAAGGAAGCTTGCTGAGGGCGACCTGGTCCTCAAAGAACTTAAAGCGCCCATTTATGACCCACGAGGAAAATTCAAACCCAACTGGGTCGGACCATATATCATCAAGACACTCCTCTCCGGGGGAGCTGCCTATCTCATGGACCTGGATGGGGTTGAGTTTAAACAACCAATCAACCTCGATCGCCTCAAAAAATACTTTGCTTGAAACCTTGTCCTTCAAAACCTCCAGAATTGATGAACTACGCTTGACCTGATTCCCGGTAGGGGATACGTAGGCAACCTGCTCGGTTCGGTCACAAAAAAAAAAAGATGTATGTGTGTTCTTTCTAGCCTTGGCTGAACTACTGCGGACCTGATACCCGTTCGGGGATAAGTAGGCGGGCTCACAAGGCCCTCGGTCCAAAACCCAAACAAATTTAAGAGCCCCAAGTTTTCACCATGTCAAACTAGGGGCAAACTTGCGTTTGCCCTAGAACCGCATCTAAATCCCGAAACCAGGGGCAAACTTCGTTTGCTAAAACCGATGAACCCAGACAGAATTCAAACCCATTTCTGGATATACTGGCTATCAAAATATGCATCATGTGAAAACAAACAAGAATTCATTACATAGAGAGATTAAAACTAAGCAAGACTCATGAAGGAGTAATAAAAGCCGAAGGAGGCATTGAGGGGAAAACTGTTCATAACCCAGAGAAATTTAAGAAGTGCTAACTTTGATTCTTCATGATCAGAGCATTTTCAAAAAAAAAAAAAAAAAAAAAACGCATCACAGAAAATAAACCTAGCCAAAGTCAAGCAGAATTTGTCAAAACTTTTTAAAATCTCGCTTCTTACTTTTCTTTTTACTTTGTCTATCTGGAAGCTACCCCCTGACCAATAACTGAATCTCAAGCAAATACTCTGCGGTCGGGACGATTGGAGCTGGAATCCTCCTAAAGGGAGCTGATACCCTATCATGCCAAGCCTCTGCGAACATCCTTACGGTCAAAGGACGTAGAACAAAGCTCCTCAAGAAATCAGCAGTAATAACATCGGGGACATCCTGGAGCAAGCCGAACTGACGGGCTACCCGGCTGGGAATGTAAAAGGTGGTAACTCGCAGACCAGTCAACCAGATCCCGGGGCGCCCGGGAAGACGTACTGCGACAGAGCAATAGGACCAGCGAGGGCATATCCAATAGATGTCCTCATAACTCAAGCCTCGAAACCAAGTAAGCCAGCTGGTAACTGTGCGGGAAGGGTAATGGACGTCCATACGATCATAAGGAAGCTGTCTCCCGGGGGGGAGGTGAGCAAAGAAGCCCAAGCGCTCGAAGAGCCAAATCTGTAAAACGTGGGGTGACCCCGAAAGCAGCATCGATCCCGCGGTATGTGCATAATCCAGACCTAGAAAAGTCTCCCCCAGAACGAGCATAACAGCACTCCGCATCTCTCGGAGGCCGCATACGATCGGAATCAGGATATCAGTGGAAGACTGAAATAAAAAGTGTGAAAGCATCGCCAGAGAAAGGGCATTCCGTCTGATGACCTGATATCTCCTATCATCAGGATCGCCAATGGGTGCGTAAGTGGAGGAGAGGCGGTCAAAATCAATATGATGGTCATGAACAAGGGAGCCGGCAGCGCCCCGAGAAATGCCAAGAAGGGCCGATAAATCCTGAATATATCCTACCTGGATCTGCGGAACAATCAAATCGGCATACGGATCAGTGTGGAGGATGGCACTAAACTCCTCAAAGAGGGGACAGACCTCCTCGTGACCAAACCGGAAAACGTGAAGAGAAGGGTCCCAGCACATAATAGCTGCTCGAAGCAAGTCCTCATCCATAGCTGTATGACGAAAAGCGAAGAGGTCAGTCAGTCTATGGGATTCAAGGTTGAGTCGATCTATGCCAGAAAGGGAATCCATCCATGGGTACAAGATGTCGGAACTGATAGGGGCCATGAAGACCGGAGGGAGATATAAAAATGAAAAAGTTCGAATGAAAAGAAGGCAAAATGGCTCTAGAAATCATGAATGAACCTTGGAATGGGTAAATGGCAGCTTATATAGAAAAAGGGGACGGACCGGCACTCGGTGTAAAGTAGCGGCACTCTCTGAGTGCCGGCCGGCAGTCACTGAATGCCGCACGGCATTCACCGAGTGCCGCCCAGACTCACCGAGTGCCGGCCCAGGTTTAAAAGGCACATGGGTAATTTTATAATTTCAATCAGCCCAAACCTGCACAGAATTTGAATAAAAAATACTGCTAATCATCATTTTAAGCACCATTGCTTGCACCACTCATTAAAATAAAGCCAAGAGAGGGTATTCATGATCTAAATAAGCAAAAAAAAAAAAAAAAAAAAATAATTCAATACGGGGACGCAATCAAGCATGAATATGAACAAATTCAAAATGGGCACGCAGGCCACCATGCATAAGTGTTGCTAATTTAACCTAAATAAGAGAGTTCGATATTCGTTGTCCTCACAGGGACATGACATAGCATAAAGGAGATAATCTATCCTCGTCTACGACGAGGATTCCTTCTGGGCGTTTGATGAGTTGCCTGACTTCTCCCAGCTCCGCCATCGCCTCCATCTCCGCCATCACCTCCATCTCCTCCATCCCCCCCATCTCCATCACCTCCTTGGTAGCCGCCGCCTTGGCCACTACCTCCAGCACCTCCCTGATAACCGCCGCCCTGGCTCAGTTGAAACTCCTGGAGTTGTCTCCTCAGAGCCGCCATCTCAGCTTCCTGTAAAGAAAGAACAGGCGAAATAAGTAATGCAATTAAGAAGAGAGAGAGGAGAAAGGAAAAGAAGAGAGGGAATGTAATACCATAGCTCTAGCCTGAAGATCGGCAGTGGACCTTGCTCCATCAGCCTGCAAAAAAAAAAAAAAAAAAAAAAAAAAAGAGAGAGAGAAATAAAAAAAGAGAGAATTAGAATACAGTCATTAGAATAAGGTGATCATTTGGAAATCTTTTGAGTTTTGTTGGTTGTTTTTTTTTTTTTTTGCAAATAAAATAAAAGAAGAGAATTTTGTTCCAAACAAAAAGGGTTTACCCTCCATTCGCGTCCATGAATCCAGTGCTGGACGGTGTGAGCATATGACAGACCCTCTTCAGCATAATCCCGGGGGACTGTATCATATTGTAGAGGGATAGTCGGGACGTTCTGAGTGTAAGGGGTCAGCTGATACATGGTCTCTTGACCCATGTCGACCGTGGGAACGCTCCAATTCCACTGCGGAAGGGCCGGGGGTTCAACGACCCCAGGAACAGGCTGCAAATAAGAGTTTCCAGCATAAAAAAATGGAAAAGGAATGGAAAACAGAAATGAAAGAAGTATACATATGTGAATGTGAATAATAGCTGTTACCCGGACGACATCCATAAGGGGAAAATTATGCATAAGAGAGTTCAATCTAAAGGCTGCATAACCGTCAGGGCCATCCAGAAGGTTGGCAATGTTCTCCCCGTCTAGAGCAGCTACCAGGTCTTCGTGATCCAGGGTTTCTGTACTTCTCATAGTAGCTGGAGGGACCCACGGCACATAAAAGTTTGGGGCAGCAAGAGATTGCCTAGTCACCCTCTCACCAAGGTACCATTCCCGGCACGCCTCACCCACCATCAGAACCCTCAATCTAGAATAGGCCATCGCCGCCTGAATTGCTTCACCTGCCTCTGGGAGGGCCGCTGCCCACGGGTTCCATATCACATGAATCTCGCGCAAATTAATGAGAAGGTTTCGGTAGCCAACAAAATCATGAGCCCCGACTTTTCGGCCCGTTGCCTCTTTCCTCCACTTCAAGCCCTGAGGCATGATAGCCACCTCGTTGTCCCGAGTACTGGGAGCTCTCATCCGGAGGTATTCATGCGACCATATCTGCAAGGTAAAATAAAGAGGCAAAATTTCAGTTTTCAAAATTTGAGGAAAGGAATGCAATAAAAATAAAAGGAATAAAGATGAAATGAATGAATAAATAAATAAGTAAAGTTGAAGCTTTACCTCCCAAGCTCTCCAATACCCGCCCGTGGAGGGGGAATTTCCCCTAGAAACCTCACTCATATGGTTGTAGAGAGTGGCCAAACCTGCCCCTCCCCAGTTGTATTGAGAGATGCGGTCGACGTCTGTGAGAGAAGCCAGGTACCCCAGGCTGATTGTGTCACCCTTTGTACTCATCAGCGAGCAACCCAGCACATACATGATGAAGGCCCTGGCCATTTGATCGTCAGTGAAGGCCTGATCCTTGAAGGTATCCAGAAACCATTTTGCGGGAACTATGAAATCACCCGGGTGAGCCCCAAGCAAGTCAATAATTTCTTCATGACGGTTCTGAAGATCGTCATAGCGGGCAATAGGGAGGCCACCAAACGGGACGCCAGTGATCATGGCGAAGTCTAAGGGAGTCATCGTCATCTCCCCGAAAGGCATATGGAATGTGTTCGTTGTGTCCCACCATCTTTCCGCCAAGGCTTGAATGTGGGTCCGGTCATTTGTACTCTTCTCCAGGAGCAAAGCAAAGAGCCCGAATCCAGCATTGTTAACTAAGGTTCTCACATCGTCAGAGAGCTCCATATACCACCTTCGGCCATGGGCCATGCTCCCATGACCTTTGAGGACAAATTCTGGAGACTGCAAAAAAAAAAAAAAAAGAGAGAGAGAAAAAAGAAAATAAGAAAATGAAGGAATAATAATTACTTTCTTTCGGGATCCAAGCAATGCAATTGAGTGAGTAAAGGAAGATAAAGAAATTCTTTGGAGTCTAAGCGACTCATTGATTTGAAAATAAAGAAATTCTTTTGGAGTCTAAGCGACTCATTGATTTGAAAAATAAAGAAATTCTTTGGAGTCTAAATGACTCGTTGATTTGAAAAAAAAAAAAATAATAATAAGAAATTCTTTGGAGTCTAAGCGACTCGTTGATTTGAAAAATAATATAAGAAATTCTTTGGAGTCTAAGCGACTCGTTGATTTGAAAAATAATATAAGAAATTCTTTGGAGTCTAAGCGACTCGTTGATTTGAAAAATAATATAAGAAATTCTTTGGAGTCTAGACGACTCGTTGATTTGAAAAAAATAAAGAAATTCTTTGAAGTCTAAGCGACTCGCTGATTTGAAAAAAAAATAATAAGGGATCTCTTGTGAGGTCTAAGCAAAAAAAAATGTTTGTGGGTTGTAAGCAATGATTGGGTTTTAGGTTCATTCAAAATATTAAGCATATGCAAAATTCATCCAGATTAGCACAACCGCCCATTAGCAATGAATAAATGGAATAAAGAAATCAATGTGTCCAACTAAGGGCAATAATAAAAAGAGGAGGGGAACACAATACCAAGCATCGAATTCTAATCATGAAAGAGGGGATTGGTGGATATGTTGAATTTTCAAATATGGATTCATACAAGCATTGATTGTCATATACTACATTAGCATGGAAAGGGAGAAAGGGCATTCATGCATGCATTCATTGCTCATCATTCATAGCACTACATTGCATTATCTCATCATAAGCATAAAGAGGAAAGTTTGGGATGTACCATTCGATTGAAAGCCCGTGCCGAGAGATGTGCCCGGGGATCGGCAAGTAGAACTGATGAACTGTGGACTGGATTGGGCTTGTACTTCTTCTTGGGGGGACCATAAGACCCTGAACCACTAGCCATTTGGGGAATCTACAAAGAAAAAAGAGGGGGAAGTCAATGTTCATATCAAAACTTTGAAAGAGAAAGATCAAATTACATGAGAAACATGATTGCAAGCACAATGATTGAAACAAAGATGTAATCTTTATGAAACATACCTTGATTGTGAGTGGTTCTTGAAGAAGAATCAAGAGAAGGTGAAATTTTGGAGAAGAAATCCGAGAGAGGAAGAAGGAGAGAATGGAAAAGAGAGAAAAAGAAACAAAGTTTTAAACAAACTGCTGCTCAAACCGGCACTCGGCAAAAAGTCGCCGGCACTCACTGAATGCCGCCCGGCATTTGGTAGAGTGCCGGCCGGCACTCAGTAAGTGCCGGTTTCTCTCATTGAGTGCCGCCGCGTGTGACAGGTGGCCTTTTCACCCCTGATTTTCACTATTTACAAAAGAACCCCCGAATTTTGCTCCCATGTCCTTGAAAATTTTCCCTCGTTTCAAAAGAACCCCCGAGGTTTGAAAAAAGAGTTTTAAAGCCCTTTTGTGAATAAAAATTGGCCCCTGCTTTTTGAAAATTTTGTCAAGGGACACCCGTTTGCAATAAATGAGTTAATAAAGTCTAATCAACTCCGGTTTTTTATGAAGTTTGAACTTGATTGGAGTCTAATTGACTCCAGATTTTGGAAAAAGAATAATTCGGAGTCTAATTGACCCCCAGAATTTTGAAATTGATTTGGTTTGAGCCCGATTGGCTCCAATTCTTTGAAATTTGTTCGGTTTGAGCCTGATTGGCTCCGATTCTCTACCTGATTTGGCTTAGCCGATCAGATGATTTTGGGGATTTTGAGCATAGAGCTGCTCAATCTCTCTGCGTGCTACCTGATTCGGCTTAGCTGATCAGATGATTTTGGGGATTTTGAGCATAGAGCTGCTCAATCTCTCTGCGTGCTACCTGATTTGGCTTAGCTGATCAGATGATTTTGGGGATTTTGAGCATAGAGCTGCTCAATCTCTCTGCGTGCTACCTGATTTGGCTTAGCCGATCAGATGATTTTGGGGATTTTGAGCATAGAGCTGCTCAATCTCTCTGCGTGCTACCTGATTTGGCTTAGCCGATCAGATGATTTTGGGGATTTTGAGCATAGAGCTGCTCAATCTCTCTGCGTGCTACCTGATTCGGCTTAGCCGATCAGATGATTTTGGGGATTTTGAGCATAGAGCTGCTCAATCTCTCTGCGTGCTACCTGATTCGGCTTAGCCGATCAGATGATTTTGGGGATTTTGAGCATAGAGCTGCTCAATCTCTCTGCGTGCTACCTGATTCGGCTTAGCCGATCAGATGATTTTGGGGATTTTGAGCATAGAGCTGCTCAATCTCTCTGCGTGCTACCTGATTTGGCTTAGCCGATCAGATGATTTTGGGGATTTTGAGCATAGAGCTGCTCAATCTCTCTGCGTGCTACCTGATTTGGCTTAGCCGATCAGATGATTTTGGGGATTTTGAGCATAGAGCTGCTCAATCTCTCTGCGTGCTACCTGATTCGGCTTAGCCGATCAGATGATTTTGGGGATTTTGAGCATAGAGCTGCTCAATCTCTCTGCGTGCTACCTGATTTGGCTTAGCCGATCAGATGATTTTGGGGATTTTGAGCATAGAGCTGCTCAATCTCTCTGCGTGCTACCTGATTCGGCTATGGGGTATAAGGCGCAGAGCGCATCTCAGTCAATCAGACGATTCTCATATGCATATGAAGTGTACAATAGTCATAATATTCCTAGAGTAAGACGGTGTCATAATAGGATAATTCAATGTATAGGGTGCATTTCTGATAATAGGAAGAGTAACGTGACTCAGGAACATCACGTTTGGAAGCATAAGATATAAGATTGCATGAGCATATGCATCACGATGAGATAGGTGCATTCATCTGTGTGACTACCTGCGTTGGTGTGTTGTTGTCCTTTGCCTGAACTACGTCCTGGTCTGATTCCCGTTGGGATACGTAGGCAGCTCACCATTGAGCACGACCAGCATTTGGCTATCTGCGCGCCTGTTTTTGCAACGCACTTTTGTTTTTACCTGGATTCGACTATTTGGTCAAAGGCTTGTCTTTCACACAGGCTTTGACATTTGCTTGCGATACGCGTTGCTTCACGAGCTCTGTCAAAGAGGGGCAAACTGTAGACACCCCAATTTTGACCAAACGTCAAATCCAGGGATTGGTTACCTCTCAAAGACCGATGATGACAATGATCGGTGACATTCGAAGATCTTCCAGAAAATTCAAAATGATTCTTCAAGGCAAATTTCAAAATTAAAATAGAAAATATAAAAAGGAGAAGGAAGAGAGAAAGAGTTTGGGTATTCGGGAGAAACCCGAATAATAAAGAACGCGTGAGAAACCCAGTCTGGGAACCGGATTTTAAGAAAAATAAAAATAATAAAGAGTTCTTTTGAGAGAAATAGGAGGACAAAATAAATAAAAATCTTGGAAAAAGAGAAAATACAAAAAAAAAGAGTAGTATATTCAAAATATACCATGCACATGGTTGATACCATGCACATGGGGGATATTAATACAAATATATATATATATAGAATAGAAAAATTGTGTTTACACCAACATATTTTTGAAAAATCAAAAAGAGGGACAAAATTCAGTTAGCCCCGGCACGCGGAAAACGCGGCGGCACTCACTGAGTGCCGTGCCGGCACTTAGTGTTTGCCGCCCGGCATTCAGGGAGTGCCGCCCGGCATTCAGGGAGTGCCGCCGGCACCCGTCGAGTGCCGCCGGCTGTAACAGACTGCTTTTCTCACATGTTCTAGAAGAAATCTTTGCACATGGGTTTCCACCCCGAATTTACCCATTTATCCCTGGATTAATTGTCTATATAAACAAACTTTCACCTTCATTGTTGAGAGACTTGAAAAATATACTTGAACTTGAGAATTGAGAGAGAGAGATATACAAGAATCATATATATTTTGAGAAAGAGAAGAAGAAAGTCTTGAAGAACTTGAAGAATTTGAAGAATTTTGGGAAATCTTGGAAGGTTTTTCACAAGAAGTTGAAGAAATACTTGAGGTCCTAGAGGTAACCTCTTAATCTTTGATAGAATTAGGATTATTCAATCGCAAGTTCATAGTTCTAGGAACTTTACACATTTTCAAAACCTCTCTTCTTACCTCATTTCATCACACACCACTTAGAACTTGTGATTGAATCTCATATTATTTCATTGATTTGGGTCTAATTGATGCCTTGGGTTTAAAATAAATTCAATTTTGAAGAATTTGTGTTCTTGGTTTCTCAAAGCAAATTTTGATTTCTTATTTCTACCATTTCTTGTAAGGTTCATGAGATCTTCCATATCTCATTGAACCTCTTTGAGTTTGATTATTCAACTTCTAAGATCTCATGATCTACATGGAGGTTAGAATGAATCATAATTTTAATCTATATATAGTTAGAGAGATTCAAGTTTCAATCCATAACTTGAACCTCTTCATTAAGGAATCTTATGGAATCCCTACCATATTCCAATAAGGTTTCATTAGAGTTTAACTTCATTTAGACTCCAATGACCATCAAATGGTAGGAGTAATCTTAGTTTCTCTAAGTAATCTTTGATTTTCCTTACTTCTATTTCACTAAAAAGGCTCATGAGATCTTCCATATCTCATTGAACCTCTTTGAGTTTGATTCTTCAACTTCTAAGATCTCATGATCTACATGGAGGTTAGAATGAATCATAATTTTAATCTATATATAGTTAGAGAGATTCAAGTTTCAATCCATAACTTGAACCTCTTCATTAAGGAATCTTATGGAATCCTTACTATATTCCAATGAGGTTTTGAGTAGATGTTAACTATATTTAGACTCCAATGACCATCAAATGGTAGGAGTAATATTTTGAACTCAAGTTTTGGTCCATAGGTTTGAGTTCTTTATTTGAGGATTTTGCGAAGTTCATTTCAATACTTCATCAAGATCCATAAGTGTGGTGTGCCTCATAGTCTTCAATGACCATCAAATGGTAGAAGAAGTAGTTTGGTTTGAGCCCCAACTTCATGTTTTAATAGTTGAGGCCAATCAATAAACTTGAACTAGCAAAATGAAACAGTGGGTTCATAAACTGTTTTTGATCAAGGATTTGTAGTTTGAAATCCGACCGTTGGAATCGAATGAAACCAACGGGAAAATGTTCATAACACATTGTTTTACCACTGTGATTTTTGTTTTAGCAAGATCTTGTGATTAGAAGGGTTTGATCATGGTTTTTGTGAGCTAAATACAATCTGTCCAGAGTTTTAAAATACTTTCAGAATAGTAAGTCCGTTTTGAAATTAATAAATCAGAACCCTAATTAAGTTTTCGGGGTCTCAAATAATTTTTTATAAGTACCTTAATGTGTTAGGAAGGTACCCTAAAAAGATCTAAGTGTTTCTCATTTTTTTACTATTTTTAGAAAATCATACAAGATCTCTGGACAGAGAGTTGCAGAATCCTGAGTGAGGTCTAGTATTTTCCATATTCCCGGAGATCTAACCGTTGAAATCTTGATTTGCAAGTTGGGTTAGAAACTAGACTCACAGAGGCATGACATATCCAAAAATCAATAAGATCCAACCATCAAAAGTATTTTATTTCCATTTTTGAACGTCTGGTCTGCTCTCTGTAAATCACAAAAAACTGCTACTGTTTTCATCTAATCTTTTTTTATTTTAACTCAAATGGTCTCCTAATGTCTTGAGACCCAAACCATGTTTTGAATAACGATAATTTAGATTAAATCCAGAGGCTTAGTGATCCAAATTGGTGAAGAAATTCATGTCCCCTATTTGTTCATATTCATGCATTCATTCATACATGTTAATATCCATAAGTAGGACTTATCTCTTGCCTAAGATGTATCTAATTGAACATGACTTAGGATTTACTTATTTATGATATTATATCTTGTCTAAGGCATGTGTACTAACCTTTGTTTTGTAGCGCTTTGAGGTACAATTTCTCAACCCTTCTCTAGTTTAATCTATTTTATTGATTTTAATTGATTTTTCGACCCCATGTGCGACACCTTAGCTTAGGTTTTGCCTTATGTGTATATATGTATTAGAGACCTTTCTTAGGTTTATTTTTGCATGCATTGCACGTTTGATATTCGCGGCCGGATCCCGGGTATGTTTTCTAGTTCTCTATTGCATATCATGATGTTTGCTAGTTGAATTATGTGACTTATGAATGATATTTTACCGTTAGCAATTTTGCACCCTTTCAACATGCTTGTGTTATGTATACCTACATATATGTATTAATTGAGGGCATGCTTAGATTATTAATTTGATTAAAAAGGATGTTGAGTAGAGGCCTATCGTGAGATAGGATGAAAGGGGGTGTTTTAGTCCGCCGGGCTCCTTCCCCTTTCATTCCATAATCCCCGGACCCAGTTTATCTTTGGTTTCGCAAAAGATCAGTTTGCTTTTAAAATGGTTTCTTAATTTTTTCCTTTTAAAAATTAAGTGGCGACTCTTTGAATTTGAAAATATTTGTTTTAAAAGTGGGTAAAATTTGAAAACCTGCGATATCCACAGTAGCGGAAGGATTAAGTTTTAAAAACTTATTGGTATGCCCGAATCTACTACTCGTTAATTCCATAGATGCGTACACTAGAGAGGGAGAAGAAATATACCTTAGGTCTTGAACCCAATTTTGATTTTCCTTCTCCAGGATGGTGCAGCAGCCTCCACTAGGTTGTCTTCACCCTTATGTCTCCTACGAATGCTTCCCGGATAGGCTAGAGATGGTGGGATCTCTAATGGAGAGGATAAGGAGGGTTTGGGAGCTCTAAAATAGTTTCTCCAACTTCTGACGTTGAAAACGACGAACTCTTTTTTCTGGACACAGCTGCCCTATTTATAGATTCCCAGATCCGACCTAATGTTCGAGCGATTGAAGTGCATTCGATCGATCGAACCACCTTCGAGTGATCGAACCCACCAAGACTTGAATCAATCGAGACACCTTCGATCGATCGAACCCGCCTTCACTAGATCCTCATGTGCCTCTCCAAGCATTCTAGCGGAGCTAAGAGTGGGACCTCCTAGGCACTTTGTTGTTGCCTCAGACCAGTTTGTTAATTACCATGACCAAACTCTTTAATCAGTAAACTAACTAACTGGTCAGTTAACGTTTACTCCACTATAAAACGATAACTGAACTCCAACGCAAAAGAACATATGCGAAGCGATAACTAGACTTGTATGGTGTACTAATGTCCCTTTACCACTAGCATTCATAATTATGTTCAGGTAGTCGGATAAACAGTTACTGTCAATCTGAATCATGATTACTTCTTGTATTCCTTGAGTCCCATTCACCTCTCATGATTACCAAACATGTTGATAACTACTTATCAATAAGACTGCAATTCTCAGTAATCAACTTGGTGACATTCTCAAGGGAATGCTTACGCTGAATCAGAGGGTAAATTCTATCTTGACAATATATGTTCATAACCCCATGAACATGACATACCCAAGATACCCAGGTGTTGATCTTCTATAGACCTCACTGATTGGTAAGTCAAAGTAGCCATATCCACAGTCTGTGTTCATAATCGTCTCAAGATTAAGAACACGTTCTTTATACAAGTTATGAGTTCCAATCGACTGATTGACAGTCTTGAGTGTCAATAGGAAAGCTCAGGTCTATCAATGCACTATAAGCACTAGCATATTAACTAAGAGTTACACTCTAGTGATTGAGATTAATCACTCCATCCAATGGTAGTTAATCATGCTATAGTGTAAACCTGATGAGATATCTAGTCTCATCATTCACTGTGACATGTCTAAGTAAAAAAGAATAGTAATTCGTATCTCACTTGTATGTATCTTATACATACACGAATTACTTACTATGATACTTAAGGATAACAATCATCTCATGAAAGAAACATGCATAACTAAATGTAAAGATGATATCCATATATTAAAATGTCAATGTCTCATATATAAAGTAATGGTTTGAGGGCACAAACCCAACAAGTGGGAAGATGGTCAGCTTGCCTAACAGATACATGTTCTTAGGAAAAGTTTTTGAAGCTGTCTCCATAGAATCTGAATCTGATCCTACAACATATGAAGAGGCATTGGCTGATGTAGACTCAGCTCATTGGGTTAAACCTATGAAGACTGAATTAGAATCTATGGATTCTAATCAGGTTTGGGATCTTGTAGAACTTCCAGCCAATAAGTGGGTCTATAAGAGGAAAAGAGGATCTGATGGAAAGGTTGAGACTTCATGGAAAGGCTTGTAGTGAAAGGTTACACTCAGAAGGAGGGCATTGACTATGAGAAAACTTCTCGCTGGTAGCCATGCTCAAATCCATTAGAATACTCTTATCCATTGCCGCATGCCTAGATTATGAGATCTGGCAGATGGACGTCAAGACTGCAATCTTAAATAGCAATCTTGAAGAGGACATCTATATGCAGCAACCAGAAGGGTTCATAACTTGTGGGAAAGGTAACTTGGTATGTAAGTTTCAAAAGTCCATTTATGGGCTTAAGCGGCATCCGAAGTTGGAACATTCATTTTGACCAAGCAGTTAAGTCATTTTGTTTTATACAGAGTCTGGATGAACCTTGTGTATATAAGAAGTGTGAAAAAAAGTGGTAGCTTTTCTTGTTCTTTATGTTGACGACATTCTACTTATTGGAAATGATGTAGCGGCGTTGTCAACGATTAAGGTTTGACTAGCTAGTACTTTCGATATAAAGGATCTAAGAGAGGCGAGCTAATTTCGGGATCGTAAGCGAAAGATAATGGGATTATCTCAAGTTGGTTATATCGATAAGGTTCTAACTAGGTTTTCAATGGACAATTCGAAGAAAGGTTTGTTACCTTTCAGGCATGGTTTAGCATTCTCCAAGGACCAGTGTTCAAAGACATAGGAGGAGAGGAATTTCATGGCACGAGTTCCCTATGCTTCGACAGTGGGAAGTCTCATATATGCGATGTTATGCACTAGACTAGATATCTACTTTGCCGTTGGCTTGGTTAGCATGTATCAATCAAATCCAGGCCCAGAGCACTCGACAGTCGTTAAGCACATTCTTAAGTACTTAAGAAGGACTAAAGATTACATACTTTATATATGGCAGTGATGAGTTAATTCCAGTAGGATACACTGACTTGGACTTTATATCAGATAAAGATTCAAGGAAGTCGACATTCAGACATCTCTTTACCTTCGGAGGTAGAGCGTTAGTTAAAGGAGCATTAAGAAGAAATGCATTGCAGACTCAACTACAGAAGCCGAGTATGTGGTTGCTTGTGAAGCCGCAAAGGAAGCTGTTTGGCTCAAGAAGTTCTTTATGGAGCTTGGGGTGGTACCAGCGTCGCTGTCACCTATTACGCTTTAGTACAATAATAGTAGGGCGGTGGCTCAGTCCAAGGAGCCAAGGAACCATGGAAAGGGAAAGCACGTAGAGCAAAAATATCACCTAATCCAAGATATTATTCAAGGTGGAGATGTGACTGTCACCAAGATTGCCACCGCTGACAATCTTGTTGATCCGTTTACAAAGGCCTTACCACAGAAGGTCTTTGATCGTCATCTAGATAGTTTAGGTCTCAGACGTAGTCCTGAATGGTTATGAGTATAAGTGGGAGTTTGTTGGGTTTGTGCCCTCAAACCATTACCTAATGTATAAGACATTGGCATTTTAATATATAGATATATCAGCTTTACATTTCATTGTGTATGTTTCTTTCATGAGATGATTGTTAATCTGTAAGTATCATAGTAAGTAATTCGTGTATATATGAGATACCTACAAGTGAGATGCGAATTACTATTCTTTGACACTTAGAATTTGTCACAGTGGATAATAAGATTGGATATCTCATTAGGTTTACACTGTAGTATGATTAACTGTCATTGGATGGAGTGATGAATCTCAATCACTAGAGTATAACTCTTAGTTAAATATGCTAGTGCTTATAGTGCATGATGGACCTGTGCTTTCCTATTACACTTAAGACGGTCAATAGTCGATAGGATCTCATAACTTATATAAAACTAGCATATATCCCGCGCAATACGCGGGTAATGCTATTGTATGACAACTTTAAACTAAAAGTAATTTATACTTCACTAACTTTTTATTTATATTAGAACAGAAAGAGTCCGGTAAATAAGATGTTGTAGAATTTTTAGTCTTGGCTCCAAGTTGTCCAATCAATGAAGGACATTATAGGAACTGCGCATCTCAAAATATGGAGCCCAACAACTTATTTGGATCTACTATATAGAAATAGAAACTTAATATATACTATAGCAACAAGAGTTACAAGATATTGATTCATAGACCAAATCATACTAATAACATTACATCCTTGAATTAAAGCATCATTTAGCTAATTCTACAATATAGTAAGAGATTATACTTGTCACAAAGTCGCATAATTCATCCTTACAAAAAGCCCTTAATTCAACATTGAATCATTACAATGGTAATGAAAAGACAAATGTGAAAACACAGCTGTTATATTTGGCTTTAAAAAAACATAAACAGCATGAAAAGGGTTTGAAGAATTTATGGATCTCTACAAGGTATTTGCAAAATTTCACCCAAAGAAACATATGAGAAATCTTTACATGTGATGTATGATTCAAATTTGTTATCAAGGAAATTTGTATGGTTCTCTGGTCAAGAAATTCACTGATTAAAGTGAGCTCGTTTCCCTTCCTTATATCCCCAAATTTTATTGTAGACCTTCATAAATCCATGAGTTGATCATTCGGGTTGTATATATACCTTGACCTACGTCATAGCAGAAAGAATAAAGCATCAAGGTGGCATGTTGGCAGCATAACTATGATCATACAAAATTTTGTTCTGGTTTGCAATAGGTGAGAAAGATGAAAGTTCTAGTGCTTTAGTCCATCTATACAACCGAGGAATCTATGAGAGAATGTCAATTTTGTAGACTACCTATGGATATTCGATTATTCACATAAAATTCAAATTCTAAAGATAAAAAAACACGTCATGGGGCTTTTATATGAGATTAAGTTGTTATTTTCCTTCTTTTATGAGGCTTGCCATATCTAAACCACAAATTGGTCCCAAATGCTTTAACAAATGTTACATATTACCACCAACCACGATCACAGTATATGGTACATGTGTTAAAGCATTGGGGAGCATTTCATTATTCTACTTCATGAAGTTAAGTTAGTTAACAAAATTTTCTTTGATGAGGAATATTGGCAAATGTCTTATGCCTTGTCTTTCCTCTAATTGGTGTATATCCATAAAGCATTTCATATAGAAGAACTCCTTCAAAGTAGCCAGCAATGAATCATCAGGTGAGTCACTTATTCACAAATAGTAAGATGCAATGGAGTAAGAAAAACATAACCAGTATATAAGAGTAATGACACACACACACACACACACACACACACACACACACACACACACACACTTTTGTACACACTTTAATCTTGGCCATTGATTCCAGTGGACCCCATGTAGATTTCACATGGGTCCCACACGGGAGTACTTGCGGTCCACTGGAATCAATGCCAGGATTAAAGTGTGTACAAAAGTGTGTGTATGTATCATTATTGGTATATTAAGAAACTTCTAATGACGTTTAATTTCAGCTAAAAAATAAAACATTACCGAGATCCCAATTTTGGGTTGTTATTGAATAACTGGTAGTTTTGAATTTTGAGATTATTCGAAATAAACTAATAGTCACTGATTTGATTTATACAAATTTCGTACAATTGTTAAAGTATTTATTCACGATTAAAAATGTAAAGCATTTGGGAACTAAAATAGGGATTCAAATTTGGAAAAGAAAAACATACTCAAATTAAATTGCTCGTGCAACCAAGTTTCCAAAGCTTCCACATCACAGTTTTACTAACCACACCAAACAAATCTGGGTGAGTAACATGGGTACATACCATGAGCACATGCTATGATAAATATCCACCAAATTGAATATCACTAAAAATTTGCAAAAAACACAATAATTATTGTGTCAGCACATTACAAATATCCAAATTTACAGAATAATTGACCGAAAGAAAAAACAATTTAGTTGTGAACCAAAAGGTTTAGACTATATGTTGAGATAACAAACTCTGTGAACAAAAGTACTCATCACCCTTCCTAGTAGATTATGTACATGTGTATATTGATGTATATACATGATAAAGTTACTATCCATTTAGTAGAAAAAAGAACGTGTAAATTTACATGGAAAAAAACAACAAAAATTAAGTACGGTACTACTACTAACATTTTTAACGAAGACAATGGACAAAGAAAAATGGAAGATAGAGATGCAACAACTCATAAACAGAACGAATACACTTCTTTCCCAATGCTAAATAGGAGCTAAAATTTCCAAAATCCTACAATATTTTCCCATTCCATATGCTTTACAATGACTATTAACAAAAGAATAAGCAACAGGCAGCCACATGACGTCTAGAACACTTTCGACATTGAAGAGAAAAAAAGTTGTCCAATGTGTAAAATATAATTGTTGCACCTTATAATTTCTTATTTGTAAAAAAGTTGTCCAATGTGTAAAAAAGTTGTCCAATGTGTAAAATATAATTGTTGAATTCCTTTTTAAATCATATAGATTCTTGTTTAGTATTTTCTCTTGATCAATGAATAATATGTCTAACCTAATCAAATCATTGTTGTTCTTGAAATTCGTTGCATACTTGCATCCCATAAGAAAGAGAATATAATTATGTACTACCCAGGTCTAGGCAACATGATTCTTAGAGTGAGGCAACCAAAAGAAAACTATCCAAGCCCCATCAAAAAGAGAGGTCTCAATAACAATAGGCCTTAATATGTTTTTTCAAATTTTAACCATAAATAAGATAATCATGCAAAAGCAATATCAGAAAGAAGAACATGGCGATAAATTATACCAATGAGGGTTGAGAACTGCAACTGGTAACTTCAACTTGCGAGTAAGTGGCCTCCACGGATTGTCACTGATTTATCCTTCATTTTGTATATATATATTTGGATTTGGATTTGGACGCATTACTTTTGCAAAACAACCAATCAAATATGTAGCACTTAAGCAGATTTGACAAAATTGAGAAATTCATCCAAAATGTCATACTTCAAAATCGCTGTGTTCAAAAAATAAATTCCCCCCCCCCCCCCCCTTTTTAACTTATCAGAGGAAAAATAGCAATGAGAAAATCTCTTTTGGAAACCAAAAATTAAAGGGGAAAAAAGAAGAAGAAGAAGATCCTTTGATGTGATGAATGAAACTAAAAAAATAATTGTTATAAACCGCAAGTAATCAAATTGTTTAATCAAACCAAACGTTGAAACGACTTATTGACAAAGAACATGAAAAATAACCAATAAATAAGATATCTTTCAACAGATCACATAAATCCTTTGCAGTTTAGGGTGAGTCATTCAACCTCAGATTAGAAATTAGAAATTTCTAATGAAGGTATGAGATTTGAAGACCTCATGACTTCCAACAACTATTTCCTCGCTTCTGCCAGTGAAGGTGTTATGAACAATTGAACACCCTTCTCAGAAACCAAATTCAATTATTTTATGTTGAAACAAAAGCTATTTAAGTTAATCAATTGAATTTACATAAAATAAAATTATAGCAAACAACCAATAAACCTTACCATGATCTTAAAAAAGAATCGATTCAAAACCCTAGTGAAGAGGGAATAAAAAATAAATAAACTTGTTTGCCATTGACGTAAAGGAAAACCTAATGTACTCAAAAGAAAATGTTTCTAGCCAGTCCCAATTGATTCCATATGGGTAGATGAATCACAACTTAAAATACACCAATCTAAACAAAGTAAAGGGAAGAGAGTGATACCAGTCGATGCTGATATTGGTAGCGGCAAAGAGATCGGTGGTTGACAATGGTGAGGAAGAAGAAAATGGAAAAACGTAGAGGTTGAGAGAGAGGAAGGGGCACTGCACGTTAGAGAGAGGGAGGGGTCTTCCAATATCGGGAGATCGATCGACAGAGTGAGAGAGGGAGACATTTAATTAAGAATTTGCTGTTACAGAGAATATTGAGAATTTATTAGGGCAAATGAAGAGATAGGGGAGAAAATGTGAGAGGGTACATGTGAGTATGAAGAAAACTCATAGGAAGTAAGTTTAAATGTCACGTGGCAGTCTCACATTCAACTTGGCTTCAACTCTCCGCTTTTAGTTATAAGATAAGATAAGATAATATATGTATATTTTAGGAAAATTTCAAATTTTATAAAGCTTTGCACCCCCCTCCCCAAAAAAAAAATATGTATATTAGTTAGGCTAAAAGAAAATGATTTTATATGTAAAATGTTGCCCAATTATACTTCATTCTTTCAAAATTTGAAAAAAAAAACTTATTATATGTAATATATTGACCTAATTACAAAGAGACCCAAAATATGTTGCCTCGAGGATGGTGCCCCCAAACCCCCGTGTGACTCTAAGCCCTTATACATAGCCCTCCCCCCCCCCCCCCCCTAGCCAAAAATCCTAGATCCATCACTGCTTATCTTGTGAATACTCTCACTCTATACAAATGCATCTAATATATACACGTACAAACTTTTCGGAGAAAGAAGAAGGTAAACTAATCTTAAAGTCTAAATATTTTCAACATAAGAAATAAGCTAATCCTGAATCTGCAGTTACACTTACCTCTGTCACACTTGAGCATGGCCTTTTTTTTAGTACTAATGATATTCAAGCAAGAATTTAAGCATATGCTTGCATGCATTTTAATATATGACATCCATCTATCCCAGTGGCATCATATGCAAAAGCATTAGGTAGCCTATCTATAAATTAGGTGGGAAAAAAATCTTAAATTAACTATTTGAACAACTAAGTAAAGCATGTAAAATATGCCAGATAATGTCATGTATACATTATAGTACGCAACTACTTTCCTCCTTTTTTGAAGTATTGAACATTACCCAAGAGAGACAAATTCTGAGACAAATTCCAAGACAAATCAAAGAAAACTTGTAAGTTTGAATGCATTCTGCATGATTTCTTCATGTTCATCAGTGCCAAATAAGCACAAACAAAAGGAAAACACAAGAAAAAATGTTTTCTTTCTTGTTTTTCTTTCCATTTTCTCTTCCTTCAATGAATACAAAACACAAGGGAAACACAAGACGTTTAACACTGCACCAACTTAGCTATATATTCTCATTCTTATGACCTGTAACACGGCATCTAACATTACTAAATAGAAACCTCTTGAACAATGTATAATACACTTTCTTCTTCAATTCCATGAACTCACTTTACCATGTGCCAAAAAAAAATTGTTAAAAGTAAAATTTACAATTTTCTTTATGTGGTGACAATTTTTTGTTAACAGGTTAGGATGATTCTTAGGTGCACTATCAATTTTACTTAATTAAGAACAAAGGTCTGCATCACTTTACGATTTTTTTCATAGATTCAAACTCCAATATTAAGGAAACAAACCAATATTGAAAATTGAATGAAGGAAAACAAAAATCTCGCAATTTACCAGCATCGGCAATGATTAGTATGAGCGGCGCAGCAACACAAACGATTTCTACCATATCTAGCAGCCTACAATATAAAATCAAAATAAAAAATTTAATTCCCTACAGCCCGTAGAACTAAATCAACAAATGATATATATATATATGTTGTGTGTGTTTGTATGTGTGTGTGTGTGTTTGTGTACATTAGCAAGCCGAAGTCAGGTTTTCCAAGTGGGAAGCGGAGGGAGCGTAACCGGAGATGAAACCGGCACTATCCCTGCCAGCGACCCAATTCAATCAATTTCACAAATTGAGAATGCAAATCCACCCCCCGACCGACTACATCTCCCCAATATTATTTTTTTTGGATTGGGCAATGCAATCAGAGAGAAGAGAATTCGGAATTGCAAACCCCTAAAACTAATCAATATGTCAATTAAAAAATTAAACAAACAAAGCCTGTATAAAAATAACAGATACATCAATACATACACACATATATGTATGTACATATAGAGGGAAACATAGTGATACTGGCCGGTAGTGATGCTTGTAGATGCGGAGAGATCCGATGGTTTGTACTTCGTAGTGGTGAGGAAGAAAATTGGAGAGACACAAAGGTTGAAGAGAGAGAGAGAGAGAGAGAGAGAGAGAGAGAGAGAGAGAGAGAGAGAGATAGAGGCTTTCCAATGTCTAGAGATGAGAGGTGCGTTTTAATATTTAGTGAGTGTTTCAGTTTCCTAGGTGTTATAGCTGATATTAAGGGGAGAGAGAGAGAGAGTACACGTGTCAATCCTAGAGTAATAAAATGCTTACACTCTCCATTTTTAGATATAAAATATAGATACGTGTTCTCAATCTTGAGACGATTATGAACACAGACTGTGGATATGGCTGCTTTGACTTATCAATCAGTGAAGTCTTAAAGATTAACACTTAGGTATCTTGGGTATGTCATGTTCACAAGGTTGTGAACATATATTGTCAAGATAGAATCTTCCCTCTGTTAAAGAGTAAGCATTCCTTTGAGAATGTCACCAAGTTGATTACTGAGAACTGCAGTCTTGTTGATTAGTTATCAACATGCTTAGTAATTATGAGTGATGAATGGGACTCAAGGAATACAAGAAGTAGTCATGATTTAGGATGACAGTAATAGTTATACGACTACCTGAATATGATTATGAATGCTAATTGTAGAGGGACATTAGTACATCATACAAGTCTAGTTCTCACTTCGAATATGTTCTTTAGCGTTGGAGTTCAATTATCGTTTTATAGTGGAGTAAACGTTAACTGACAGGCTGGTTAGTATGCTGATCAAAGAGTTTGGTCATGGGAATTAACAATTGATCTGAGCCAACAATAAAGAGCCTAGGAGGTCCTACTCTTAGCTCTGCCAGGATGCTTGCAAAGGCACAAGAGGATCTTGTCAAGACAGGATCGATTGATTGAAAGAGTTTTGATCGATTGAAGTCAAGGCAAGTTCGATCGATTGAAAGTGATTCAACCGATCGAAGGTTCGATCGATCGAAGCCACTTCGATCAGTCGAAGACTTAAAGTCGATTTTAGAAATCTATAAATAGGGTAGCTGCGTAAAGAGTTTAATAATTTTCATTTTTCTATACAAGAGCTGCAAAAACTGTTTTAGGGTTTTCTTATTCTTCTTATCCTCCCCCGTTAGAGTTCCCACCAACTCTAGCCTTTCTGAAAGCATCCGCAGGAGTCATAAGGGTGAAGACAACCTAGTGGAGGCTGTTGCACCATCAAGGAAGAGGAAGAGCAGAATTGGGTTTAAGACCTGAGGTATAACTCTTCTTCCTCTTTTGGTTACGCATATGTAGAATTAATAAGCAGTAGATCCAGGCTACCAATAAAGTTTTTGTAACTTAATCTTTCTGTTGCACGTTTATATATTTTAAACCTATTTTTCCTTTAGTTGGACACCACCGGGTACGCGACCGGTGTGGCCTGCTGGCTATATTATATGGTATCGATGTATGGATACATAATTTATATGGCATAGGACACCATTGGGTAAGCAACCTGTGTGGCCTGCTGGCTATATTATATAGTATCGGTATGAATACGAAATTCGTGTGGTGTAGGACACCATTGGGTAAGCGACCAGTGTGGCTTGATGGCTCAGTTATATGATCTCCAATTTGTATTATTGTATCGACGTATGGATACAGATTTGTATTGTTGTATTGACGAATGGATACGGAAATGGATATGAATTATGAGAATGGTTAGTAAGATGATTATTCAGTTAGGGATTCAGCATCCCGACATAAAGGTAGACGCATGGGGTGGTTGCATGGGTTACATGCATGGATTTGGTACTGTTAGACATTGAGTAGCATGATGAGATGTCATAACATGATCTTTATCTTTGTCGTTACTTAACATGCTTCATGTTATCTTTGATTAAATGCATAGTTTAATGAGACCTCTGCTATGTCCGTGAGTGACGTCATTAATAAGAGATTAACTGCATTTTAAGATGCTGAACAATAATGGGTGAGGAGTGTGTTTGATGTACTCACTCAGCTTTGTATTCAAAGCTAATGGCATTTATGGCCTGGACATTCCAATATCTAGAGCATTGTAGATATTAAGGACAGAAGATTGATGTTCCACCAGACTTGGAGTTGAAGGCTTGAAAACAAAAAACGTGCCACTTTGTAATAATTAGTTTGTAAATCTTTTGTACTGCTGTTAATATTTGTTGTAGGCCTCAGACTATAAGCCAGATGTTGTAATAGATTTAGTATACTTTTTATAATTGGTACTTGGACATATGTTGCTTCCAAACCTTTTATATTTCTGCTATAGCCTCTAATTATGTTAATAAGATATGCTTTATGAATAGTATCCTCCCTATCATTGTGTTTATTGGTTTGAGTATATGACAATGGGGTTATTCACCAGTCATGAACCTACGGGACCAAAAAGGAACTTATTTTCTCTATTTTTGCTTCTCCTGGGCATGGCAGGATTTTTAGAATCAGAGCCTAGGTTTCAGTAGGGGTGGCAATTTTCGACACGACACGATAACTCGACACGAACCCAACACGGTTTAAGCAGGTTTGGGTTTGGCCTTAATAGGTTTGGGTCGTAAACGGGTTCACCCGTTTAGCATGATTAATAAATGGGTCGCGTTCGTGTTGTAATCGTGTCAACCCATATAACACGAATTGACCCGTTTACTTAGGCGGGTCAACCCGTTTAAACACGAACCTGATTTACCTATTTATTTACCTATTAAAAAATTGAACAAATACACTTAAATTGAAAAAACCCTAGCCGCCCACTTCATTTGAGCATTTTGAATTTTTGAGACTTGAGAAGTTGAGAGACTGTGAGAGTGAGAGAGAGAGAGAGAGAATCGTCTCAGACCCTCAGTGTCTCACCCTCCGGCCGCCTCCACCACTGCACGGTCTACATGACGTCACCCCCTCCTCTCCGGCCGACCACCACACCATCCACTGAATATATATGAAATGAAATCACGAAACTTCCCTGATATTGAAGAGGTAACTGACAAACAGTCTCATTACTTTCTTCTTCTTCTTCTTCTTCTTCTTCTTCTTCTTCTTCTTCTTCTTAAGTTGATTCAGACTATGTACTGTACATATGACATATCGATTTTTTTTTCTTTTTTTTCCTATCAATGTTTATTGTTCTATCAGATATGGTCCGTGGTCCATGGAGGTGTGGACCATGTGGTGCCTATGTCTCTTGCTTTGATTGTGATTTGTAGATGTTTGATTAGTGGTACAGACTGTACAGTACACTGGTACTAATTAGGGCTTTGTTATATTACCCCCAAAAGTTTGATCCTTTACATATAACATATATGTCTATCGGTCTATATATATTATATATATGTGTATATCATCAACACTCTTCACCAACCACTTTTGCTCATCAAAATTTCAAATGGCAGAGTTAGATAATGGTGAGACCCCAAAAAACGTGATGCCCAAACTCATCTACTTCATATCTTGCTTTGATTGTGAATGTCAATATGTTTGATTAGTTAATTATTTATTTATGGCATTTGATTTATTTAACTATTTTTTATTTTGTTCTTTGTTGAATTTATAAATCTAGTTAATTTAGCCTTGTTTAATGAGAGCATTTTTGCTCACCCATGTTTGGTTCACCATTGCTCACTCATTTTTGTTCACCCCTTTTTGGTTCACCATTTTTGCTCACTCGTTTTTGCTCACTCATTTTTGTTCACCCATTCTAGTTAAGGAGTTAATCTATCTTTCCTTTATTTTTTTCTTTTTTTTTTGTTATGGTTACCAATCATTTTGTTATGGTTTCCACTTTCCAGTACCTTACCCTAAGACCATTTCTTATTTTGTAGATGAAAATTGACCTTGATAGTGAGAATGAAGAAGATGGTGTGGATGTTGAAAATACAATTAAAAATGAACAAAATGTTGAAAGCAAAATTGGTTCAAGCGCCAAAGAAGAAAAACTTTGAAGGTATGGGCTTTTTTTGATTTGCTTCCCTTGGATGCCGAAGGGGTTGAAAAAGCAAGATGTAAAAAATGTAAGATGTCATATATTTCTAATAGTAAGTATGGTACCGGCAATTTGAAATGTCATGTGGTAAAGTGTCAACGAAACGGTGTTGACATAGGCCAATATCTTGTATCTAATTCTGATGGGTCTATGTCTATGCGGTCTCAGAATTTTAATCAAGAGATATTCAGGGATCTAGTCACTGTTGCAATCATTAGGCATGAGTTGCCGTTTCAATTTGTCGAGTATGAAGGCATTAGGGAAATATTCACTTACTTGTATGTGGGTGCCAAGAATGTTACTAGAAATAGATGCAAGGCAGATGTATTGAAGTTATTTGGCAAAGAGAAACATAAACTGTCACGACCCAAGTCTCGCTCAGTAAGATATTGTCCGCTTTGGGCCCAAGCCCGCACGGATTTGTTCTTGGGTCACTACCCAAAAGGCCTCTTACTAGGGAGACTTAGAACCACACATATATAGCACATTACTTTTCCACACCCATGCGATATGGGACGAACTCCCCATAGTGTGTAGCCTGCCAGCACATACTGCAGCCTCAAAGGCACCTACAGCAGCCCGCCCACAACACCAGGGTCGTTACATTCCACCCCCCTTAGGGCCCAACGTCCACGTTGGCACACTTCCGGCTGGGTCTAGCTCTGATACCATTCTATCACGACCCAAGTCTCGCTCAGTAAGATATTGTCCGCTTTGGGCCCAAGCCCGCACGGATTTGTTCTTGGGTCACTACCCAAAAGGCCTCTTACTAGGGAGACTTAGAACCACACATATATAGCACATTACTTTTCCACACCCAGGCGATATGGGACGAACTCCCCATAGTGTGTAGCCTGCCAGCACATACTGCAGCCTCAAAGGCACCTACAGCAGCCCGCCCACAACACCAGGGTCGTTACATAAACTTTCTAATTTGTTGCGTTCATGCCCTGGGAGAATTAGTTTAACTTCTGATTTATGGACCTCCATAGCAACTGATGGTTATATATGCCTCACTGCTCATTTCATTGACAAAGATTGGATATTACAAAAAAGAATTCTTAATTTTTGTTACATGCCTCCTCCCCACAGTGGTATTGCTTTGTCCGAAAAAGTTTACAAGCTATTATGTGATTGGGGAATTGAAAATAAGTTATTTTCCATTACTTTGGACAATGCTTCTTCCAATGATGTATTTGTTGAAATGTTAAAGAGTCAATTGAATTTGAAAGGTGCACTCTTGAGTGATGGTAGTTTCTTCCATATTCGGTGTTGTGCTCACATTCTTAATTTAATAGTGCAAGAGGGATTGAAAGAAATTGATGGGTCGGTAAGCAAGATGCGAGAGTGTGTTAAGTATGTTAAAGGGTCACAAGTAAGGAAGCAAAAGTTCTTAGAATGTGTTGCACAAGTTTCCTTAAATGGTACCAAGTCTTTGCGGCAAGATGTCCCTACAAGATGGAACTCAACATTTCTTATGCTTGGAAGCGCACTTTATTACCGTCGTGCTTTATGTCATTTGCAACTAAGTGACTCTAATTTCAAACACTGTCCTTCCGCTGAAGAATGGGTTAAAGCGGAGAAGATTTACAAGTTTTAGGGGGGTTTTTTATGAAATTACTTGCATATTCTCCGGAGTAAAGTATCCCACCACAAGCTTATACTTTCCAAATGTTTTCAAGGTTCGGCTAAGTTTGTCGAAAGAAATGCAAAGTTCGGATGACTTCATGCGTACAATGGCAAAGCAAATGTTCAGTAAATTTGATAAGTATTGGTCGAAACATAGCTTGATTTTAACTATAGCTGTGATTTTTGATCCCCGTTATAAGATCCAATTTGTTGAATTTTGTTACAATATGCTATATGGTGAGAATTCTTTTGAGTGCATTTGTGTTCGTGAAAAATTGTTCTCTCTCTTTAGTGAGTACATATGTAACGCTTCTAAAGGCACTTCAAGCTCATCTAGTTCTCAAGCCATTAGCAATGGTGCTTCGCGTGGTAATTATGACAAAGATCATGAGAAAGACTTCACAGATGTTTTTAAGGTACGAGGGAAAGCCTAAAGAAATGTCCTCATGATAATTGTTGTATATTACATTACATTCTTTTTTTCCCTCGTGTATTATTGACTAGTATGTCACTAATAATTAATCTTTGTTCTCACATTAGGAATTTGATACATTTGAAAGTACTGAATTTGTTACTAGTGCTCAAAAGACCCAATTGGAATTATACTTAGATGAACCAAAAGTTAAAAGAGAAGTATTCCTATTGGAGAGCTCATCAATTTCGATATCCTGAACTTGCTCGTATGGCACGTGATGTGTTAAGTATTCCTGTCTCTACTGTTGCATCCGAGTCTGCCTTTAGTACCGGGGGTCGAGTTCTTGATCAATATCGTAGTGCGCTACGACCTCAAGTTGTTGAGGCTTTAGTCTGCACTAGGGATTGGTTGTTTGGAGGAAAAGGTACAAAATAAAACTTATTAATGGGCTACCTAAATACTTTTAGGAAGAAACTTATCTTGAGTTTAATTTTTCTTTTTCATTTAGGAGATGAGCAAGTGCTTCTAGATGAGCTTACTGAAGATGTGATGAACTTGAATAACAATAAGGAGGATGAATTACAATCAGTTGGATGCTCAAATGAAGTTGTTAATGTTGATTCTTGATGGATAGTATTATACCAACTAGGCCAATATGGTGGTTAGACATTTTTCTTTCTTTGTAAATTGTAGTCATTTTACATTTATACACCGTTTCCTTATAGTTTTGTGTTTTTATATTTACAGGTGGCTTGAATATGGAAATGAAGTGGAAGATTCTTTTGTGGAACAAGAACTTGTTATTTTGAATCTTTGATGTTGACAATGACATTTTAATATTTTGGTATTTAGGAAGATGTCATATTGTCATGTGTCTTGCTATTTTAAATGGGAGCCGAGAGGACTCATTCATATTTACTAATTGTGTATGAATTATGATTAGTATATGGTTTTACTGTTTTAGAGACTTAGACTTTAGTATGTATGAATATGAAATTACTCATGATCATATTTTGATGTGTCTTGCTATATATGTGTGTTTTGTGTTATATATGTTACAGGGTTATATGTGTTACATGTTAAACGGGTTATATATGTTTTGTGTTATATATATGTTACAGGTTATATGTGTTTTATGTTATCAGGTTTATGGGTTAATCGTGTTGACCCAAACACGGCCTATTTATTAAACGGGTTAAGTGTGTCGTGTCATGTCAACCCGTTTAAAAAACAAGTCAGGTTAGGGTTGAGGTTCTTGACATGATTAATTAATCGTGTCGTCGGGTTGACACATTTAGCGTTATACTCAGCCCTTGACACGACACGATTAGACACGACACGACCCATTTGCCACCCCTAGGTTTCAGTTGTTAACTGTTTGTCTTTTTTGTTAGAACCCAAGTTCTAAGTTAATGTCGATAGCAGGAGGATTAGCTGAGATGAGATAAAACTGTTACCTTGTCACGCAGACAAGAGATTAGAAGAATCTATCTAAGGATGTTTCTTTGGAAGGTAGTAACTATTGGAGTTGATAAGATATCATTAGAGTTGTTTGTAGCTGAGTTCACAGAGAACAAGGCATCTAGAGTTAGTTATGGTTGTGGAGATCATAAATATAGAACCGTTGGATTTTAGACACTAACAAATTCCTAGGCGATCGTGGAACAGTCAGCATGACCTAGAAGTAGAAAGAGGCTAAGGATAAGATTATCCCGTTACCTTGAGTCATATGTTAGTTGAGTGGTCTCACATGTTAGTTGAACAGTACTTGTAGTCTGGAACCTTCTGCATTTGGAGACTAGTTGTTCAGATAGAGCCTAGGTATCATAATCTATTCATAGAGCTAAAACCTATGACTATGATATTTTCTCGAAATTCAACATATGAATTTCATACAGCTAAATCCTGAGGATTAGTAGCCATCACCCCAGTACTCGTAGATCATGATATCTTCGTTTTGCATGTTTAGAACTTAACTAGCTAACCTCTGATGTAATCGTCTATGTAAAATGAGAACTTGAGTAACCTAGAGTATGTCTTGCGAGATGGATTCCTTTTTGTTTTAGTACTACTGCTTCAGATTTCGAGGACGAAATCTTTTGATAAGTGGTGGATAATGTAATACCCTGTATTTTCGGATACATGGTTATATAAATAAAAACATATATGCTTGTGTGAACCGTTGGTGTAGAACTTTCCTTATTCGATCGAAGTCTTCTCAATCAATTGACCTTGTTTCTTTCTCAATCGATCAAAGTTTTCTCGATCGCTTGAACTTTTGTTTTCTCAAGCGATTGAACTTGTTTCAATCGATTGAAACTCTACCACCCTGATTCTGTGATGTAGGCCTTTTCTCAAGCGATCGAACCTTGACCGACCTGTTCTTGATCGATCAAACTTACTTTAATCGATCAAATATGTTATTATTCTTATCCCCGTTGTTGCCACCTGCCCCTCTTGTCTCCCTATATATATGTGTGCTCTGCGTGTGTGTGTGGTGTTTGGGAAGTTCAGGGACGTTAGATAAAGAGATAGCCTGTGTGTGTGTATGTGTATATATAGTCTCAGGCAGGAGGGAAAAGAAGAAGAAGAAGAAGAAGAAGAAGAGAAACAGAAAGACAAAGAGGAGAAGAGGGACAGAGAAGAAGGAGAGAGAAAAGGAACTCACCATAGTCGTCGCCATCGCTGCCATCAAGCTCGGGAACGCCGTCACGGGACCGCCGGAGTGAGGTGAGTTCATTAACTCACTCAAGGGATAATTCTAGGATGGTTTCTATATATTTAGAATGTGTATATTGTGACCACGAGACACCAGTTCATCTCTGCCCAGTTTTTGGGTAGAAGATGATTCTCAAGCGATTAAACCTTGTTCGATCGATCGAATTGTTTGTTCCTCGATCGATCAAAAGGACTTCAATCGATCGAACTTACTATTTCTTCAATTGATCGAATGAACATCAATCGATCGAAACTACTTTTCCTCAATCGATTGAAAAGAGTTCAATCGATCGAACCTCACAGAACATAATAAATTCCTATTGATTATAATATGAACTATTTAGTTGGTTAAATGTTGTACCATGATTCCATATGTTGATATTGTTAAACTAAATAGTGGAACGGAACACAACTGTATGTTAATAATCCGTAATGAGTAGTTATGTTGAACACAGAGTCTGTGATAGTCTGGTTATCTAGAGCATAAGCATTGCACAACATATGGTCAGCATGCATGGGATAGTGTTATGAACAGATAAGAGAATATGATGAGAATCAGGAACTATGTCTCAATGTGGAATATGAGATATGTGTACTTTGGATCCATGAGATTAATGACTGACGAGTCAGGTAGACATGGGATGGTTAGAATTCCTAGTACGCCTCTCACTATCGAAGACGTCCAATAATGTATGTGCACTGTTGAAGACTTCCAGTGTACCATTGACGATTACGTCTGGCTAGTGCCCTAATGTATACTCACTGTGTAGACGACTAGTCAGGATATACCGATGTGCTCCTTCCATCGTTTACAAATAGGATGTACTGTGTAGATGACCGGTAACCTGTCACAGGATCATGTGCAGTAGGACACCACGGGATGGATATTATGTGATATCGACGAATGGATATAGAATGGTATTATGGTATCGACGAATGGATACAAATTGGATTGTATGAAGTAGGACAGCACCAGGTAAGCGACCGGTGTGGCTTGCTAGCTATGTTATATGGTATCAACATATGGATACAAAATTTGTGTGGCATAGGACACCATCAGGTAAGTGACCGGTGTGGCCGACTGGCTATATTATATGGTATCGGTATGAATATAGAATTCGTGTGGCGTAGGACACCATTGGGTAAGCGACCGATGTAGCCTGCTAGCTCAGTTATGTGAAATCCAATTTATATTTTTATATCGATGTATGGATACAAAATTGCATTATTGTATAGACGTATGGATACAGATTGGTATTGTTGTATCGACGAATGGATACGAAAATGAGAATGGTTAGTAAGATGATTGTTCAATTAGGGATTCAGCATCCCGACATGAAGGTTGATGCATGGGGTGGTTACATGGGTTACAAGCATGGATTTGGTAATGCTAGACATTGAGTAGCACGATAAGATGTCACAAGCCGGTCCCACAATAGCAGAATCAGAGCCCGTTGAATGCCACCGAGGCTAAACCAATTCGTTAACGTTCCTAAAAAAATTAGTTTTAAGAACATGCAGCGGAAAAGCAAAACATTTGAAAACTAGAAGTCCAGTCGACTGAGACTGGTCCAGCAAAAAGTTGATTTTTCAAACATAATGCGGTAGACTGTTTTCAAAGTCCAGTTGACTGGGGCTTCAAATCTTCTGTCGACTGATACTGTCCGATCGACTGAAGTTTAGCCTAGACAAAAAATATCTGATTTGAAAACATGACCCAGTCGACTGGCTTTTGATAAAAGGATGCAGTGAGTTGCTGAAAAAGAGGCTCCAGTTGACTGTTTTCTGAACCAGTCGACTGGTTTATGGCAACAACACATTCTACATATTTTCTAAGTTTATAAGCTTTCTGAAATCGTTCAGGGATTAAACACGCACTCCAAACTTATACTAAAACGATCGTAACAAGATTATAACTTTACCAAAGCATAATTACAAAGGATTACTATCTATTACAACATTATAAATGCATTCTAAGATTTTAAGTTAAGCATAGTTTAAAAGCACACAAATCTTTATTACAAACATTCCATTACAAAACTACGCGATAGGCATAATAAGTCGCCTTCTACAAGAACTCCTAACCCACGTGCTCACTTCTGCGATTCCTCACCGGCATTAACACCTGAATTGGTTATTTGAATAACCACACATATTTCGATTTGTTTAAGCTAACACTTAGTGAATAAAACAACAAATGCACATGAATGATAAACATGCTCCCATTCACATCTCTACATTTCATAATAGTCTCCGGAGATCCCACGTGTACGCTTCATACTTCCTAATTCGCGACTCCTCGCCAATAAGTCCACGCGAAAAGGTAAGACCCACGTTTCTTCTCTTCAAACGTGCAACCCTATGCCTATGACGGCTCCACAATGATGGCTTGATACACATACTCCTTTGACCCAAATAATAACTCAACATGCTCAAATCACATATCACCGTGCTTTCGATAATCAAAACATTTCACCGTGCTATTGGGCCTACTTATCAATATAATCGCCCAATATAAACTACACAATATATATCTATACTAACACATGCTTTTCATATCACAACATGAATACATGTCAAGAAATCATTCCAAAAACATAGTTGAATCACTCACCTTCGAATAACGCTCCTATAATTCGATCCAAAGAAAACCCAAGCACAAAGAACGTGCAATAATTCTTTTAGTACAATTCCTATCGATCAAAATTTCAATTATCAACTTTTATGAAAAAATTCTAGAAAATAACTTTTCTGAAAACTTAGCCAAACAAGGCCTAATAGATATCAAAACGACGGCCTTACCTCAAAGAGTTCAAATATGAAATCTAGAAGAAAATTAGCGGATGAACGGTCATCGTTTGGCGTCGCAAAGATCGAAGCTTCAAAATCTCCATTTGGCCTCCTCTTAAAACTTAGGTTAGAAGTTTATGAAAATATCTAACTCATCTCTATCTATATATAGACAACACTTTCCAAAATTATGTTTACCTCCCCACGAGTTTTCAAACTCCTAATCAGTTTCTGAAACTTTCTACACAGCCAATTCATAGCTTCACAAATGAAATCTCAAAATTACAAAAGTTTCCAACTAAGTTCCGTTTGGTTGCTAAAACGCAAATTTCTACATGACTTTCCGAAGTAACTAATTAGCCTACCAAATTAATAGCGTGTTAATTCATCCTCACTAGGATACTAAATCAAACAACAGAATTATATTCTAAGCTAGAAAATAATACAGATATTGAAATACACAGGTAAACATTTTTTTTCAGATAAACATATAAGGTATTCCACAGTGACCATCTCAATCTCAGAGAGATGCCACAACATTAAAACATTCACTTTACACTGTCTCAAAGGGTTCTCTTACACAGACACCCAAATCGGCTCGCGAGTCAAAACTCACTCACACAAGTGCCAACATGCAGAACACATCACATTATTATGCATGAAAATATAATGAAATGCAATAACACAAATACGGGTGTTATAATACTCTCCCCCTTAAAAGAAGTTTGTCCCTAAACTTGTACCTCATGTCTAAAAAAGGTGTGGATACTGAATACGCATCTCTTTCTCTATTTCCCATGTCATTTCTTCAGTCATTTGGCTATGCCATAACACTTTTACCTTCGATATCACTTTGTTTCGCAAGACTTGATCCTTCTGATCCAAATCTTTACCGGATACGCAACATACGTCAAATCACTCTGAATCTCATTCGGCATCAGAGTCATCACTTGATCTCTATTGTTTGTTAAATGTTTTCGTAGTAATGATACATGGAATACGTTGTGAACTTGGGCATACTCATTCAGCAAGTTCAAACGATACGCTATGGGTCTAACTCTCCCAATGATCTCAAAAGGTCCTACGTACCTTGGGCTGAGTTTTCCGTATCTCCCAGATCTAGTAATTCCTTTGAAGGTGACACCTTCAAATAAACCAAATCTCCCACATCAAATTTCAACGGTCGCCTACGCTTGTCGGCATAACTCTTATACCTACTCTGAGCTATCAGTAACCGTTATCTAATTACCTTTATCTTGGCTGTCGTCTATTGTACAATTTTCAGTCCTTCAATTATTCTTTCTCCAACTTCTGTCCAATTAATCGGTGAACGACATACACGACCATACAAAGCTTTATAAGGAGCCATTCGAATACTCATATGAAAACTGTTGTTATACAAGTATGCATAACCTAAGCATGTCCTCCAAAATTTGGATTACTCTTTCTGATTGACCATCAGTTTGAGGATGAAAAGCGGTACAAAAATGCAATTTGGTACCCATTGCTTCTTGCAAGGCTCTCCAAAACTTTGATTTAAAACTACTATCTCTATCTGAAATAATAGAAACTGTAATACCATGTAGTCTCACAATCTCACGATTGTACAACTTAGCTAACGTCGTCGGCTTAGTTGTTCGAAGTGGTAGGAAGTGCAACGACTTCGTCAAACGGTTAACAATTTCCCAATTAATAGTATTCAATTTCTTAGACCTCGGAAACCCACTAAAAAAGTCCATTGTAATGTGTTCCCATTTCTACTCGACTATCGATAACGGTTGTAACAATCCCGAAGGTACTTGGTGTTCGGCCTTCACTCGTTGACAACTCGTACAACGTGAAACATAGCATGCTATTTCTCTCTTCATTCTCGGCCACCAATAAACATGTCTCAAATCTCTATACATCTTGATGCTTCTCAGATAAACAGTATACTTCTTATTATGTGCTTCCTCTAGGATGTTCCGTTTCAATTCTTTCTCGTTAGGTACACAAAATTTACCCCTCAATCTCAAAAAACTATTTTCAAAAGTGAATCCCGGCTATTTACCCATCGAAATCTCATCACAAGTCTTCTTTAAAGCCACGTCTTGAAGTTATTTCTTCGTGATCTCGTGAATCAAGAGCGGTTATGCCACAATCGTCGACATCAAGCCACTTTCAATCCTCGGAATCACTTCAAATTCCAAATTCTCCATATCTCGAATCAATTCGTTCTGAGAGGTCAAATCTGATGTAGTGTTGGTTGGCACCTTACAACTAAGAGCATCGGTGACGACATTCATTTTGCCCAGATGATAGTGAATCGACAAATCATAGTCCTTCATAAATCTAACCATCTCCTTTGCCTCATGTTCAAATCTCATTGCGTAAACAAGTATTTTAAACTCTTATGATCTGTATAGATCTCACATTTCTCCCCATATAGGTAATGACTCCAAATCTTCAATGCAAAAATCACGGCAGCCAATTCTAGATCATGTGTCGGATAGTTCTTCTCGTGTGGTCTAAGTTGTCTCGACGTATATGCAATGACCTTGTCACCTTGCATAAGAATGTAACCTAAACCTCTATATGAAGCATCACTGTAAATAATAAACCCTTCAGTCCCTGACAGAATGGCTAAGATTGGTGCCTTCACTAGTCGACCTTTCAATTCTTGAAAACTTTCTTCATATTCCGAACTCCATACAAAAGCAGCATCTTTCCTCATCAACTGTGTTATCGACATTGCAATACGTGAAAAATCTTTACAAACCTCCGGTAATAACCAGCCAATCCTAGGAAACTTCAGATCTCTATCACATTTGTTGGTCTCAACTAATGAAGTAGCCTCTATCTTTTGAGGATCCACTGAAATTCCTCTCACTGACACTCTATGTCCAATAAAAGCAATTTTTGTCAACCAAAACTCATACTTCTTCAATTTCCCATACAATTTCTTCTCACATAGTCGTTGTAAGACTAATCCCAAATGGTGTTCGTGATCTTCAACACTCAGGGGAAAAAATAAAGAGGAAGTGATTCAAAAAAGAGTCGAATTGGAAGTCCAGTAAGAAGGAAGGAGGCTATCCCGAAAATGCTCCGCGCGTAGGTTCAGTTGTCGTTGGGGCTTTACCTTCTGACTTATTCCGTAGTAGTTCGTCAGCCCTTACCATTATAGCAAAATATGCTCCGAACATCGTTCAGGTTATAGAGGAGTTCAAACCTAACTCAAGGCCTAGTAGATCTATTCCTTTAAGTCACCATGAACCAATGCTGTTTTAACATCCAACAACTCTAGCTCAAGGTCCAAGCTAGCTGTCACATCCAAGTAAACTCTAATAGAACTCATCTTCACCACTAGAGAGAGAGTCTCATTAAAGTCTATGCCTTTCTTCTGACCAAAGCCTTTTACCACTAATCGGACTTTGTATTTCACTAGCTTCTCATTGCCATCTTTCTTCAGTTTAAATACCCATTTGTTCTTCAAAGCTTTCCTGCCCTTGGAAAGTTCCACCAACTCATAAGTGTCATTTTTCTGGAGATAATTCATTTTTTCTTGCACTGCTTTCATCCATCTGACCCTATCATTATGAGATTCATTAAATGCATGAAAGCAACTGGTGCATTAGTCACTCCAAATGGCATAACCAAAAATTCAAAGTGACCATATCTAGTTCTAAAAGCTGTCTTCTCAACATCTTCCTCTTTAGCCTTCAACTGGTAATAACCGGAGCTTAAGTCAAGCTTTGAAAATACCTGAGCTCCTTGCAATTGATCAAATAAGTCATCTATTCGCGGCAACGAATAATTATTCTTGACGGTCAACTTATTCAACTCTCGATAGTTAATGCACATACGCATTGTCCCATCCTTCTTCTTTACAAACAGGATTGGAGCTCCCTGCAAAGCGGGGGTTTTTGTAAAATACAACCGCGCTAAAAGGAAGAATTATATTAATTTTTATCACAACTTCCCATGTTATCCGCAATTTGCATTACAAGGCTAATTTCTATACACTATGATTAATCTATGATAAGTTGTATTGTTTTAGCTGTTGATTGTGCAGATTACTGCTGTGTGGACTAAACAGATGAACATCAGAATAAATGGAATGCTGGAATGCAAACAAAAGAAGTCAAAGCTAAAATGTGAAGTTCGATCGCTCTAAGAAGGTTCGATCGATCGAAGGTTCGATCGCTCGAAGAGAGTAGAAGCGCTTGAAGATCAAGGGTTCGATCGATCGAAAGAAGTTCGATCGATCGAACGGGGTATTTCCAGTAACATTTGCGTGCGCAGCAGAATGCGGGTTTTAACCCTAGTGCCTTAGGTTTTCTATTTATATGCGTTTTGTACACGTCCATAAGGACGCCCACTTTTACATTTTAGCAGTTTAGAAGGAGAGATAGAGAGTTTGTTTGGTTTTTTGTAGGTTTTTCATATTGTGGATTGGATTCCTTGAAGTTTATACAAGTATCTTTCGTTCCAGGTTACATATTTATTGCTTATTCATATTCTGCACGTGTTAGACGTAGTTAGATTGCTTGTTTTACAGTGTGGCATTCTAAATAGTTATAAAACCATAGATTTTATAGTTTTCATGAATAACTCGCAACCAAACATGGTATTAAAGTTTTCTTACGTTAAAAATAATTCTGTGACACTCCAGACGATGTCTGAGTAGTCCCAGGTTGGGAGATCACGATGAAACAGTGATCTCCAGCCTCTGCCATGCAGCAGAATAATCGCTGTGTTCGATCGATCGAAGTTAGTTCGATCGATTGAGGGATGAAGGTCTTCGATCGATCGAAGGCGCGTCGATCGATCGAACTCCCTGATTCTTGAGGATGTTCCCTGCAGTATTCCAGGACCTTTTGTCTTAAGATGTGTTATCATTCTGTCCCAAACAAATGCTCAGTTTGTCAAAACAGTTTTAAAACTAAGGCCCTAAAGCATTTTCTTTCAATACATTTTGCAAACCATCTTCAATGCTAACACCATTGAGGATGCGAGTCTTAACTATTGAATTAAACCGCTTTTGTGTATTTCAATTTAACTGTGATGATATGGTCCCGGTCATGAAAGGGCCATAGAATCTTTATCTTTTGAGGAATACGGAAAACTGTAGGTAATATGCTCCATTGTGCTTCAAGGTAAATGCATGGTAGATGGCTAGGTTACTGCGGATTCGTGTAATCCCAACACTTTCTTTTTAAAGTTAAACTCCTTAATTCTAAGTACTGTTTAATTAGCTAGTTAGATTGTTTAGTTAATTTTAATTACTTTCATTAGTAAGCCTAGTTTGTGGAACTTCGTGTTCTGCACCTTCATTCAACCTTATTTATTTTATTTTGCTTTCTTTTAGAGGATAGTCTAATTCGATAGGTCAACACCTTCCCTGTGGGATCGACCTGGTCTTACCAGATATTACTTGCACGTCTACCTACACTTGGGTATTGCACAAGAGCGCACAAGAAAATTCTCGTGTCAAGTTTTTGGCGCCGTTGCCGGGGAAGGCGACGATCAATTCCTTAGATTACCTCAGTCTCTCTTCATCTCTTTCTATTTTTATTTTTCTCTTCTTTTCAGTTCTTTTGGGTAAGTTCTCACCCTAGGGACCCTCTCAGTTCATGTCCGAGAATTCCATTGAAGGAATTTTTGGAAATCCTTTCTATCTGTCTGACTCTGAAAGCTCCATCAACCCCATAGCCACTCCAACTGCATCAATGGATGATCATCAGAGTGAAAACGGTGACAATGTTTTGGTACCAATCGATGAGGCACTCCGTCCTCTTTGCGATCTCATGCAACCAGAACATGCACCTACGCCCTCTTGCATTCAAATCCCACCGCACAATGGCGAATTCCAGTTTCGCAATGGGATGATTCAACTGCTTCCCACTTTTCATGGGATGGAAAGCGAGAAGGCGTATTTACATGTCACCGATTTCGAGGATGTTTGCAAAACATTCTCGCAAACTTGTCCTAGGGAGGTGGCGCATTTAATGCTATTCCCCTTCACTTTGAAAGATAAAGCGAAGGCGTGGCTCCACTCCCTAAAACCTAATTCAATTTTCACCTGGCATGCGATGCGCACCGCATTTTTGAAGAAATTCTATCCTACTCGCATGACCACAGACCTTCAGCGTCAAATCAATTCCTATAAACAAAAGAGCAATGAAACCTTCACAGAAGCGTGGGAGCGTTTCAAAGATTTGCTTCTCTCGTGCCCACATCATGGGTTTGAGAAATGGCGAACAATCAGCTTCTTTTATCGGGGATTGAATGGTGAAACAAAGAAGTTGGTGGAAACGATGAGCTCGGGACCATTTCTGCGTAAAAACACTGAAGAGGCCGAAGCCCATTTCGAATGGTTAGCTGAATACGCTCATGAATGGTCAAATTCTGACAATATCTCACGCTCACAGATATCCTGTGTAGAGGAGAAAAGCCTATACCAGCTAACCAATGAAGATCACCTCATGACTAAGTATGCAGAGCTGGCAAAGAAGGTAGAGGAGTTAAGTATGAAAGGAGAGAGCTCTAGGCAAGTCTTGCCTGAAGAACCATGTGGCACATGCAACATGTTGGGACATCCAACTCAATATTGTCCTAATGTGCCACATTTTCAAGAGCAAGCCCCTATAGAGATGAATGCCATGCAAGGTTTTCGAGGGGCGGGGAATTCCAACAATAATTTTCAAAATAACAATAGATGGAATCACCCCGGTTTTGATTGGAGAAATAATGCTGGGGCCCAAAATCATTATCAACAGCAGCCCTACAACAATAATCAATATCAAGGGCAAAACAATAGGCCAGCCCAGCATTACAATCAAAACAGAACTAATAATTACAATCAAGCTCAACCCTCCAATGCACCACAAACCAATGCCTATGTGCCCCCGCACAAGAAGGTACAAGAGGAGGAGCCACTTGCTAATGCCAATCTAACGCAGCAACTCATCCAAATGATGAGTAGAATGTCTGCTACACTAGAGAGGATAGATGCACGGCAAGAGAGCTCAGGAGGAACATTCCCTGCTCAACCACTTCAGAACCCCAAGGGACATAACAATGGTCCTAACAATCAAGAACATGCTAAAGCTGTGACTACACTGAGAAGTGGAAAATCATAGAGAAAGGCATGCCTCTATCCACTCCCGAAGTGTACGATGAGGAGGAAGTGGTGGATAAGGATGTTGAGCTACCATCTATTCAAGAGGAGGAGCAGTCTACCAATGACGATCCTATCAAGGCAAACATTGCAGCTCCTGGAGTAGAGGAAGAAGTTGAGCGAAGGCCTGGGAAGGAGTCTGTTAAGGAGGAACCACCAAAATGCCCCTTTCCTGCACCTTATCCTCAACGGTTGAAGAAACCCAAGAATGAGACGAAGAATCAGGAGTTTCTGGAACTGTTTAAGCAAGTTAAGATTAACCTTCCACTCCTAGATGCTATCAAGCAAGTGCCGGCCTATGCTAAGTATCTCAAAGATCTATGCACGGTCAAGAGGAGGCAAAGCGTGAAGAAACATGCTTATGTCGCATGTCAAGCCAGTGCGATCATTCAAAATGAGTTGCCCCCAAAACTCAAAGATCCCGGCACACCTACGGTTTCATGTAGAATTGGGAATCAAAAGATAGACAACGCACTCCTCGATTTAGGAGCAAGCGTGAACCTGCTACCATACTCAGTCTATAAACAGCTAGGGTTGGGTGAACTCAAACCCACCCGAGTTGCTTTGCAATTGGCAGACAGATCTGTAAAATACCCTAGAGGGGTATTGGAGGACGTCCTTGTCCAAATAGACACTTTTGTATTTCCGGTTGATTTCGTGATATTGGACACAGAACCTGTGTCTAATCCTGGTGCACATATCCCGGTTATTTTTGGACGTCCATTCCTCAACACCATTGATGCCACAATCAAGATTAGAACTGGTATCATGACTATCGTATTCGGGAACATGACGTTGAATATCAAGATCTTCTCTAATCCCCGACCTGAAGAATACGATGATGAGGAAGAAATCCATTATATAGACACGGTCATTGAAGATGAAGTTGACTTGGTCGACTATAAAGATCCTTTGGAAGTTGTGATGACTCAATTTGGCGATATTTATCAGCCTGCAGAGTCCACCCCATTGGATGCTGACTTGAACCAGACGTGTCTTATGATGGATACGAAAGAGGAGGATAGAGCTGATTGCATGTGGATACAGCCATATGAACAACTGCCTCCTAAAACCAAGTTGGTAATGCCCTCTAGTTTCCAGTTCCCGGAATTAGAATTGAAGGAGCTTCCCAAAGAGCTAAAATACGCATTCCTAGGGACTGGAAAAACTTATCCTGTGATCATTTCATCTGTTTTAACTCATGAACAGGAAAGTAAGCTAGTGGAAATGCTTACCAAGCATAAGGATGCTATGGGATGGACAATTGCTGACCTCAAAGGCATAAGCCCATCCATATGCACACACAAGATATATCTGGAGGAAGACGCCAAACCCTCAAGGCAAATGCAAAGGCATCTGAACCCCAACATGCAAGAAGTAGTTAAAAAGGAAGTGCTTAAACTACTTGATGTTGGGATGATATATCCTATATCTGATAGTCCTTGGGTTAGTCCTACCCAAGTAGTTCCAAAGAAAGCAGGCATAACGGTCATCCCAAATAAAGAGGGTGAATTAGTACCGACACGTGTCCCCACTGGATGGAGGATGTGCATTGACTACAGGAAGTTAAATACTGTGACCCGAAAGGACCATTTTCCTTTGCCATTTATGGATCAAATGCTAGAACGCGTGGCGGGTCACAAGTATTATTGCTTCTTGGATGGATACAGTGGATATAATCAAATTGAGATTGCTCCTGAAGATCAGGAGAAAACCACATTCACGTGTCCATTCGGTACTTTTGCCTACCGACGAATGCCGTTTGGCCTATGCAATGCACCGGCTACCTTTCAGCGGTGCATGCTGAGTATATTCAATGACATGGTCGAAAACATCCTTGAAGTTTTCATGGATGATTTTTCAGTATTCGGCCATAGCTTCGAAGATTGCCTCAGCAATCTCGAACAGGTGTTAATGAGGTGTGAGGACAAACACCTAGTCTTGAATTGGGAGAAGTGTCACTTTATGGTGACCAAGGGTATAGTTCTAGGCCACATAATATCCGATGAAGGAATCCAAGTGGATAAGGCTAAGATCGACATAATCTCAAATCTACCTGTCCCCCGTACGGTGCGAGACATTCGTTCATTCTTGGGGCACGCAGGTTTTTATCGTCGATTTATCCAGAATTTCAGTGCAATCTCTCGACCCCTTTGTCAACTTCTTGTCAAAGATGCACCTTTCGAGTGGTCAGAGAGTTGCCAAAAGTCCTTTGAGGATCTAAAAGATCTCCTCACCTCCGCACCTATAATACAGGCACCCGACTGGAGTTTGCCTTTCGAATTAATGTGCGATGCTAGTGATTACGCCATTGGCGCAGTCCTAGGCCAGAGGAAGGACAATAAGCCACATGTGATATACTACGCCAGCCGAACTTTAAATGAAGCTCAAATGAATTACACTACTACTGAAAAGGAGCTGCTGGCCGTAGTGTTCGCTCTGGACAAGTTTAGGTCTTACCTGATAGGGTCGCCAATCGTCTGTTTTACAGATCATTCGGCCCTCAAGTATCTTTTGTCAAAGAAAGACGCTAAACAGCGGCTTATTCGCTGGATACTCTTACTCCAAGAGTTTGATTTAACAATCAAGGACAAGAAAGGAGTAGAGAATGTGGTTGCGGATCATTTATCCCGGTTGACTTTTACCGATAACACTGAATCCCAATCCATTAAAGATGAGTTCCCAGATGAACAGCTACTGGTAGTAAGTAGTCTGCCTTGGTATGCTGATGTTGTAAACTACCTCGTCATGGGTGAAACACCAACTCAGTGGTCGAACCAGGATAGGAAACGGTTCCTCTCGTTCGCGCGTCACTTCTTCTTTGATGACCCATACCTTTTCAAGTACTATGCTGATCAGGTCATCAGGCGTTGCGTACCCAACGAGGATATAACCGTAATATTAGCGTCATGCCATTCTGAGGCATGCGGTGGCCATTTTGCGTCACAGAAGACCGCACAAAAAGTGTTGCAAAGCGGTTTTTACTGGCCCACAGTCTTCAAAGATGCTTATTCCTTTTGCAAGACATGCCAACGCTGTCAAAAGCTTGGAACCATTTCTAAAAGGAATTCTATGCCTTTAACCCCTATCATCACAATTGAGATATTCGATTGTTGGGGCATAGATTTTATGGGCCCATTTCCCAAGTCGAATAACTGTGAGTACATACTCCTTGCTGTCGAGTATGTATCCAAATGGGTAGAAGCGATACCAACGAGACGAAATGACCACAGAACGGTCATGTCATTTCTAAGAGAGCATATTTTGTCTCGTTTTGGTACTCCGAAAGCTTTACTAAGTGACCAAGGCAAGCATTTCTGCAATAGGCCTTTGGAGTCACTTCTCAAGAAATACGGAGTTCATCATAAAATCGCTCTTGCCTATCATCCACAGTCTAATGGGCAAGCAGAATTGGCTAACCGAGAAATCAAGCATATTCTCGAGAAGACAGTTAGTTCCAATCGAAAAGACTGGGCATACAAATTGACCGACGCGTTATGGGCATACCGTACTGCCTATAAGACGAATCTTGGTATGTCCCCGTATAGACTAGTTTACGGGAAAGCTTGCCACCTTCCTGTTGAAATTGAACATAAAGCTTATTGGGCGACACGCTCATTGAACTTTGATATTCAAGAGGGAGGTCAGCTACGCAAGCTCCAACTTGCAGAGCTAGAGGAAATACGACGAGATGCGTATGACTCTGCAAAGTTACATAAGGAAAAGTTGAAGGCTCGACACGATCGTACGATTTTTCGTAAATCATTTGAGCCGGGGCAGAAAGTATTGTTGTATGACTCTCGCCTCCACCTTTTCCCAGGAAAACTCCGTTCCCGTTGGACAGGCCCGTTCATCGTAAAAACTATTTTTCCACATGGGGCGGTCGAGATTGTTAATCCCAAGAACGATGATTGTTTCAAGGTCAATGGCCAAAGATTGAAGCCGTTCTTGGAGAATTTCCACTCTGAAGTTGAGCACATCCAGCTGGATGAGCCCAGCTATTCTCACGCTTAAAAATCCGAAGTGGAATTCCACATTGTTGTTGTATTCCTTTTCTTTCCTTGCATTTTAGTTTCTCTCTCTTTTGTTTCTTTTTGGTGTTCGTTCTTTATTTCGTGTTTGTGATTTAGTTCTAATCCATTATTCCTTAAACCACTCTGTTGCAGGTGCGTAGATGCGAGGTGATGATGTTCACTCTGTCGGTTCTTGGGCTGATTCAGAATGTCGCTGTGGCACCTGGATTGAGGGTGAACTCATACCCTGCCCCTTGCTTCATCAGGATCCTGAAGCTCATTCTCTTATCGATGCTGCTCAAGGGTACATTCCATATCCACCAGCCCTCCTGGATATCAACCCATACAAAAATATGGGATTTCAGGATGATGATGATGTGGAGGAGGATGATGACCTGTACATGGGACGCATGGTGGATGACGCACTCATGGCGCAGTGGGAAAACGATGACATGTGGGAGCCATGGGAGGATCATGTCCTTCAGGATGTCGTCCCAGAACGCCACAATGCTGTCTTTGTTTTCGTGGACGATTTCCTCGTGCTTGAGTTGGTCCCATACCGCTACGTGCACCTGAGCTACTTGCTATTCAGGCTCCAATGCCCCTTACCAGCTAGTGCACTTTGGGAACCAATGCCAATAGTGAGGTTGGAACTTGTCACATTTCTTTGTATTATTGTTTCTATTCTTTGTTTTTCTTTTTGTGTTAATTCGTGTTTCTTGTGTTCTGTTGTTTTAATTTCAGCTTGTTGTCTTTTGTCCAGGATTGTCACTATGTTCCTAAATGGCATCCCGGTATTCCTTCCACATCAACTGATTCATGGTCTTGGGCCCTACATAAGGCCCCCACTCACTCCGCCGCAAGAGGAGGGTCCGTTGCACAATCACACTCCGTTATCCTTGTCTCCATCCGGATCACCTCTTGCATGGGCTTTCAATTCCTTGGAGACTCCAGACTTGTTTGATGATGTCCTTGCTGCGTTTCGATTGTTCTGGGAAAGGGAATCATCGAGTTTGGACTTCACGTCTGAAGATTCGGCGGATTATGAAGAGATCGTGGAAGAGGAAATTTTTACACTCGAAGACTAGTGCTACATTTCAGTGTTTCTGTTCAATTTCAATTCTTGTTTAGCAACTGGAATGTAATCCTTGACAAAATGTTTTTAGTTTTAGTTTTAGTTTTACTTTTGGTTTTTTTTAGCTAAATAAGGTTTTAACCACAGTTGGGGATGATAATGTTGCAATTTGGATGCAATTATAAAGTTTTATTTTTATATAAATTGCGATTTTCTATTCTGGGGATGAATTTCTGTCCTACATGCTTGTTCTTCAACTGTTCTTTCAGTCTATCTGCATGTCCAGATTTGTTTTTGATAGTTGGGGATGATGTGGTTCATATCCCATTGAATTCTGGAATTTTTGTGTTCGATCGATCGAGCCCAGTTCGATCGATCGAAACCTGAATGTTCAAGCGCTTGTAGTTTACGTTCAATCGATTGAAGGATTTGTTTTCGATCGATCGAACATAGTTCGATCGATCGAACGAGGCATTTAAACGAGGCGTCTTCAGGACACCACTTCATTTCCCTCACTCTCACTCTCAATCGCTCGAAGACAGAGGGGGGTGCGACTCGGCAAACTTCGATTTCTGGCATCCAAATAGAAGCCCTGATTAGCCTTCTGGATCATCTTCATCTTCATCTCATCATCCGTCCATCCCCACTGCAGGTTCTTACCCAAGGTAGGCCCCGTTCGTTTGTGTTCTCTTTTTCTTTCTTGGTTGTGTTAGAAAATCCCAAGGGGGTGTCCCCTTGGTCTTAGGATCGTCTGTTGTTAGCGTAAGTTAGGATTTCTTTTCGTTTCTGCGAGTGCTGAACACCGCTGTGTTCGATCGCTCGAACTGGTTTCGAGCGATCGAAGGGGAGATGTTCGATCGATCGAACAAAGTTCAAGCGATCGAAGTCTACTCCAGTTCGATCGATCGAACTCAGTTCAATCGATCGAACTCCAGCAGTGTTTGTTTTGTTTCTTTTTCTTCCTATTCTTATCTGTATCTTGTGTGGTCTTATTTTCAGGACTGCAAGATGAATCCAGTGACGGGCTATCATAAGTCCAAGCCCCTCGATCGTACTATACCAGATCCGGTACCCGCTCACGGGTTCCGGAATAACGAGGATAGGGTTTGGTTCGAGCGATATTTTCAGACACGGATGGTTATGATTGAGCGCCCTATTGAGCATATCTGGACTGAGAGCCCGTGGTTCCTTACACGCATCCGCTCTATGCCTCACTGGTTCGATCTCCTGTCGTTGGCCAAAAGGGTCAACCTATCCTGGATCAGAGGTGCGTGTGCGACTATGATCAGCGACCCGTTTACACCATTCACTTATCATGCTTTCTTTCGGAGTCGTTCATTCATCATTAGTCCCGCGACCGTTTCCGCCGCGTTGGGGGTACCAGAGGTGCCTGATTATGTTTGCCCCCACCGGCCTGATGCACCTGTGACCCCACCATCCGCTATTATCAGGGAGCTCACTGGAGGCACCGTCCCGTCTTGGGATGGCGATGCTTTGATCGAGGACCACTTTCTCACCGATGACTACCACATGCTTCATTTGGTCCTCAGCAATTGCCTCCTAGTGACGTCCTATCGAGAGAAGATCGCGGCTTGGTATGCGCGAGTCTTATATGCTGTGGGGACGGGACAACCTGTTTGTATACCACGCCTATATATTGATTTTATGGTCCACCCCACCCGTTATATCTCGTCCAGGAAGCACCTGAAGGGTGCTTGGGCTATTCAGAGGGTCATGGCCGATGCCGGGTTCCTCGAGCTCCCTGGAGATGATATCCGCCCTTCTCCCCGCCGATTTAGCGAGGCGGCTGCTCGCCGCTCCGACGCCCAGAAGAGGAAGCGCAAGGGGAAAGGGACAGCGAGGGTGAGGGGGAGGAAGAAGAGGCGTGGCGGTACCGACACGGAGGCCGGAGCTTCAGGGACACCCACCGAGGTGGAGGAGCTTGACTCGGATGATGAGGATGATCCAGTTGCTGCGGTTCAGCAGTTTGAGCTGCGACAGCGGTCGCAGTCTCGTGCCCAGGGAGAGTCTTCTTCTTCTGTGCCTCTCCCGACAGTTCGCGAGCTATTATTGGAGGAGCGAGAGGCCAGGATTAGACTCGAGGGCCGGATGGATCAGATCCAGACTCTACTAGAGTCCATTTTAATTCAGATAGGGGTTGATCAGGCTGTTCACTCTGCTCACCATCCCACAGCCACCCCTTCTGCCCCGCCTACTGCTGATCCGTCACATGTTGCTACTCCTACAGATCCACCACTTACTGATCCATCATCTGCTGCCCCAGCTGCTGAGGCTACTGATCCGGTTTCGACCACTGCTTCCGAGCCATCTACTACTCCTACTACTACTGTATTGCCGCCTGCTCCTATCGACATCCCTTCTGATATAGCCGATGATACGCCATCTGGGGTCGATTAGTTTTAGTCGGGGAGGTGGTATTTATGTATTTTTGGTGGGTTGTATATGTTGGTGGTTTTTGGGTGTATTATTTGGTTAGTTGGTATTGTATGGACAGTATTTATCACTGCTTGTATTTTATTTTATTCTGTTCATATTCCAGTGGTTTCGATTGATTGGATCATGGTTTTATTGTATTATTGTTATCTTTTGATCCTGTCTGTTTTGGAGATTGTGTTCTACTTTTCTATGCTAGGTTGCTTTGCTTGCGATCATCATTTGCTCTATACAGGTGATACCCATCTCTTTTATTTATTGAAAATCAACTTCTGAGGACTTTGTTGTTTTCAGTTGGGGGTAGGAGACAATAGATAGGTATACACCCGTAATAATCAGGTTTTGCACTTAGATATGTTTTAAATTTAATGAGAACACAGTCTGTTAAAATTTGAAAAAAATTTTATTGAATAGTATTGATAGAATAACTCTGAATAACCTCTCCTGCTTGTTAATTAGACAATGATACATTTGTAGTATTCTTATCTTTTTATGGATTAAATCCACGCGGTTTTTCTGTATCATTGAAATGAATTGCATCTGTAAAGCTATTATGTACCCAACACTTTTGTGCACTAATTGGCAGCCATGTAGAAAATCTGAAAATGGAGTTAAAATGAATATTGTGCGAAAAAGAACAAGTAGTGGAAGCTAATAACCCTTTGTGAGCTTTTGAGCCAATCTTCATTTCTGAGGGGATTCTCATACATTGTCGAATGTTTTTTTCTTGCATATACTTGGTAAATTCGTTGTTAAGTCTCAGTTTTCTTTAAAGTTTTGACTGCTTGTTAGAGGAGAACGTTCAGGATTTACCAATTAAACTCGATGAACACTTAAGTGCTAAAAATTGAAAGCTGAGAAAATGATTCAAGCCATCGTTTACCCATTCCTTTACCTAATATAGCTCACCCTCATTCATTGAATCGTTTCACCCCTGATCCCACCTCAATTAAATATTTCCAATAAAATCACAAGAATCCAAATCTTTTATCTATACCTTGACCTCATTGAACCGTTTGATAAATTTATTGAGAATGAGTCATCAAAGTATGTGAAATGGAAGGAAGTTGTTGTGGGGATGTTCCAGGTTAAAAAAAAAAAAAAAAAAAAAAAAAAGTATATGAAGTGAATGGGAGATTGGGTGGAGAAAAGTATAAATAATAAAAAGAGAAGAAATTCCATCACATACTAAAAAGCACACTCTTCTCTACAACACCCCCACCTACTAAACAAAAGCCGCAAGTCAAAGTCTTGAAGATTCTCAATAATTGATTTGAACATTGAAGTGTGAGTTGAGTTCTCCACGGTATTTCGCTCCTCTAGTAAGTAGTATTCCATTCATGAGACTATACACTCTTAAATGTTCGTTTTTCATAGAGTCCAGTATGAAAGCATTAGCACTTAGAATATCATCCTTATAAAAGCTTTCATACGATGTGCGATCATTGTAAAGCAAGTTTCTGAGAGACGTTCTTTTTGAGTGTGACCAATGTGAGAATTGAGCTAAAACTACAAGTTTTCCAAAGTATAATATTCTGGATAACTCTTAATAAGGGTTGGACGCATGGTTGTTAATTTCACACACACACGGGTGCATGATAGTAATACATTTGTATATTTTACTTGGTGATATGGGAGAGCATGTGGATCTCTTTCATGGGTTGATAGAGGATATTATATTATTGTAGAGTTGAATTAATAGCTTAATGGAAGGGGAAATTCTACAAGTTGTTCTAAATCTTTTTGAGCTTAAAAATGGAATTTTGTGGGTATATTCACTGCAAACCCTCACGAGACAACACTCGTCCACTAGGGGGAACCTAGGGGTTTAACGGCTTGTTGCATTCGCTAAATGCAACCGCGATTCCTGCGAAAGTGAGTTAGGATTTTTTCTCTCTGTCTTAGTTTAGGTTGTTTTTAGTTTTTCTTTGTTTCTTAGTCGTGGTAGTATTAGTTTAGGTTTCTTTATTTTATTTTTATTTTCGCTTTATCGCTAGGGACTAGCAATAAGCTAGTTGGGGGTTGTGCAAAGCGGGGGTTTTTGTAGAATACAACCGCGCTAAAAGGAAGAATTATATTAATTTTTATCACAACTTCCCATGTTATCCGCAATTTGCATTACAAGGCTAATTTCTATACACTATGATTAATCTATGATAAGTTGTATTGTTTTAGCTGTTGATTGTGCAGATTACTGCTGTGTGGACTAAACAGATGAACATCAGAATAAATGGAATGCTGGAATGCAAACAAAAGAAGTCAAAGCTAAAATGTGAAGTTCGATCGCTCTAAGAAGGTTCGATCGATCGAAGGTTCGATCGCTCGAAGAGAGTAGAAGCGCTTGAAGATCAAGGGTTCGATCGATCGAAAGAAGTTCGATCGATCGAACGGGGTATTTCCAGTAACATTTGCGTGCGCAGCAGAATGCGGGTTTTAACCCTAGTGCCTTAGGTTTTCTATTTATATGCGTTTTGTACACGTCCATAAGGACGCCCACTTTTACATTTTAGCAGTTTAGAAGGAGAGATAGAGAGTTTGTTTGGTTTTTTGTAGGTTTTTCATATTGTGGATTGGATTCCTTGAAGTTTATACAAGTATCTTTCGTTCCAGGTTACATATTTATTGCTTATTCATATTCTGCACGTGTTAGACGTAGTTAGATTGCTTGTTTTACAGTGTGGCATTCTAAATAGTTATAAAACCATAGATTTTATAGTTTTCATGAATAACTCGCAACCAAACATGGTATTAAAGTTTTCTTACGTTAAAAATAATTCTGTGACACTCCAGACGATGTCTGAGTAGTCCCAGGTTGGGAGATCACGATGAAACAGTGATCTCCAGCCTCTGCCATGCAGCAGAATAATCGCTGTGTTCGATCGATCGAAGTTAGTTCGATCGATTGAGGGATGAAGGTCTTCGATCGATCGAAGGCGCGTCGATCGATCGAACTCCCTGATTCTTGAGGATGTTCCCTGCAGTATTCCAGGACCTTTTGTCTTAAGATGTGTTATCATTCTGTCCCAAACAAATGCTCAGTTTGTCAAAACAGTTTTAAAACTAAGGCCCTAAAGCATTTTCTTTCAATACATTTTGCAAACCATCTTCAATGCTAACACCATTGAGGATGCGAGTCTTAACTATTGAATTAAACCGCTTTTGTGTATTTCAATTTAACTGTGATGATATGGTCCCGGTCATGAAAGGGCCATAGAATCTTTATCTTTTGAGGAATACGGAAAACTGTAGGTAATATGCTCCATTGTGCTTCAAGGTAAATGCATGGTAGATGGCTAGGTTACTGCGGATTCGTGTAATCCCAACACTTTCTTTTTAAAGTTAAACTCCTTAATTCTAAGTACTGTTTAATTAGCTAGTTAGATTGTTTAGTTAATTTTAATTACTTTCATTAGTAAGCCTAGTTTGTGGAACTTCGTGTTCTGCACCTTCATTCAACCTTATTTATTTTATTTTGCTTTCTTTTAGAGGATAGTCTAATTCGATAGGTCAACACCTTCCCTGTGGGATCGACCTGGTCTTACCAGATATTACTTGCACGTCTACCTACACTTGGGTATTGCACAAGAGCGCACAAGAAAATTCTCGTGTCACTCCCCACAGTAAAACACTTGGTCAAATAAAACCCTTATCAAGCAGTTCCTGTAACTGGACTTTCAATTCTTTCAACTCTACCGGTGCCATTTGGTACGATGCCTTGGATATCGATTGTGACCCTGGAACTACCTCTACTGTAAAGCTCTCTTTCAATCAGTACATCAGGTAATTCATCGGGAAAAACATTTGGAAATTCTTGAACTACTGGAATGTCTTCTACTAGTGGCCCAAGAACTATCGTGTCAACAATCAAACATAAGAAACCCGAGCAACCCTTATTCAACATCCTAATTTCTTGAATCATCGATATCAAGTATGGCGGTACTGTCACACCTTACCTTAAAAAGTATACTCATCTTGTCCTGACGGGTAGAAACTAACCCTTTTTTGCTCATAATCAATTCTAGCTTGATTGACCGACAACCAATCCATACCCAAGATAACATCAAAGAAATTCACTATCAATGGAATCAAATCAACGCTCAAGACCTTATCGCCTATCTTGATCTCACATGACTTGAATACTGAAGAAGTTACTAACGGTTCACTACTAGGTAATGATACATATAAATCATATCCAAGCGGTTCAAACTTAACAGTTAAATGCTTAACAAAGTCACGTGATACAAATGAATGCGTGGAGCCAGAATCCATGAGTATACGTGTTGGATGTGAACAAATAGGAAGAATATCTGATACGATGGTATCATCCGTATTCCCCGGCCTGAGCTAGAAGTATCATCCTTGTTGTTGCTCGACTCCCTTTCCTTTATCCACTCGTTGCCCTGCCTTTGATCCACTCGGCATACTCGATGCCCCGGTACTCATTTCCAGTTGTCTCTTACTTAGGCAGTTCTTCGCTATATGTCCCAGTTGTCCACATTTAAAACATTTTCCCTCATCTCTGGGTTGTAGCTCTTTGTGTTCAAGGTTGTATTTGATGTGTTCAAATTTGCATTCAAAGGACAGTTTCTGGAGATGTGCTCTAATTGCTTACATAGGTAACACGTGCTCAATTGATAGCAGGTTCCTCTGTGTCGCAGGTTACATGTCGGGCATAACGGTCTTGAGTCTCCTATGAACGTACTCCCTCCCTGACTATCCATGTTTGATCCTGAGCTTTGTGTAAACGATTGCTTTGCATTCCCTTGGATCTTTCCTCTATTGTCATTTACTCTCTTTCCTTGTTGTCCTTGTCGATAGCGATCGACACTTTTCGCATCAATACGGGCAGCTTTTGCAACTAGAGAAATAGTCGGGTGTTGCAACGTGTCCACACGACTACAGATATTCTCCCTATGCCTTTCTTCAAACTTACGAGCCCTATCTCCATCAATCGGAATGGTAGTTTTCCCAAAGCGCAACAAGGCATTGTAACGAGATACATACTCACTCACAGTCATGTCTACCTGGACTAAACTTGCAAACTCTTGGTGTTTCTTAGTATATGCAGATTGTGGAAAGAAATGCTTGTTGAATTCATCCTTAAATGTCTCCCACGTAGTTGGCTTCCCTTACTCTAGAACATTATTCCACCAATCCAATGCTTCGCCCATCAATGTATCGGATGCGCACATAATTTTCTCCTCATCGGTACATATCACAGTATGGACATGTCTTTCTATGTCCATCATCCATGATCGGCCAAGTCTATGTCAACTTGTCCATGATACAAAGTCGGTTTCTGTTTATGGAATTGCTCTAGGATGGTGTGTTGAGCTCTCGGTACCGGTGGTGCATTGATATAGCGAATTTAATCAGTGGAGCCTGAATTAATCTAATCTCTTTCACTTACAGCTTGAATAAAATTTCCTACCATGTTCACTATCTGATCCATACGCGAATGCGGTGACAACTCTCTTATCGGGTCAGCCATAGCGTTTCAAGAACTCATCCTGTTAATTTCGATGCATAAAGCCTATGCTTGCGATGCCATAATTCATATATGTACGTACAAAGCATCATCACTTTAACAATGCTAACACATGAAGCATCTCAAGAATGATAATAACATTATCTTTACAATTACACACTCCACTCAATGTCGCTCAGCATATAACGTCACTCGTTCCCAAGGCTCTAAACTTAATGTTCTGATACCACTAAATGTCACAGCCCGATCCCACAATAGCATAACCGGAGCCCGTGGCACGCCATCAAGGCTAAACCAATTCGTTAATGTTCCCAAAAAAATTAGTTTTGAGAACACGCAGCAAAAAAGCAAAACATTTGAAAACCAGCAGTCCAGTCGACTGCACCTCGTGCCACACTGGTCCAGCAGAAAGTTGATTTTTCAAACATAATCTAGTCGACTGTTTTCAAAGTCCAGTCGATTGGGGTTTAAAATCTTTAGTCTACTGATACATTCCGGTCGACTGAAGTTGTAAAAACCTGCATTTTCATTTAATTTTAATTGCATTTTCACTTTTAATATGTATTCCCGGTGTTAATTTAAATTGCAATTCTCATGTTTTGAATCTTATTATTTGTTTAATTCATATTAAAATTATTGTTGGAGTCAAACTGTAATTTTATAAATTTAGCGATACCTGTGTTGGATTTCAAATATGTACTTTCAAAACAGTGAAATTATGTACTTTTGACTCAAACTGTATTTTTATGAAACCAGAAAACTATTTCTTATGTTACAATAGTTTTTCTGTATTTTTGTTGTGATCACCGCGCAGCAAAAAAAAATACCAATTCATGTTCAAAATTGTTCGCGCCGCGTTGAATTTCCGCAAAATTTGTAATCTACATAAAGCAGTATTAGACTTTTGCTTTTAAACATTTATAGCAACTAAACAATTGGTTGGGCTTGTTTGGCAATGCCCTTCCTATGTGAGTTAATGTTATGCCATAAGCTACTTTTCCAAACACTCTAAGAGATTCCTAGACAACATACTTGTGCCTTGTTTGGCAATGCTTAAACTAGTGCTATAAGCTTAGTTTTCCAAACACCTAGATTTGGCCCATACTAGTAACCCCTATGAACCCAATTAGAAGGTATATTTATTATATAATCTGATTATATATGTATATACATATGTATGTGTGTGCTGTGTATTAGATGTAATTATGTAATTAGTAAACTAAAACTAATTTGTTGAGTGAGGAGCAAAGAACTTGGCCCCCAAGTTCTTGGTTTTGATTTTCTTTATATACACTACTCACACACACATTCTGGAAAGGTTTTCAAACTGAAATATAGAGAAAATAGAGAGAGAAGAGAATTTACAAAAATTATAGAGAGAGAGAGAGAGAGAGAGAGAGAGAGAGAGAGAGAGAGAGAGAGAGAGCTTAACTCCATAGCCATAAGCTTACAAGTGGGTTTGGTTATTTTGATTTTCTTTCTCAACAAACACACCACCTTCAATCACAATGAGTATTACAAACTCACTTGAAATGTAATTTTATGCTTAATTACAATTTTTATTGCTTGAATTAGTATGTGTTTATATGAAATTAGTTTAAGCTTATTCATGGTGTAAAAATAGTGATTTTGTGAAACTTAACCAAAATTCATTTTGATAGATAAAAATGAAAGATTACAGTCCATAGATGTTATGTTTAAAGTTGTAGAGCTTAAATTGTTCATATAAGAAAGTATATTAGAATTGAAGTTTTGTCACCTCTCAGTTTTTCGTAAAATCCGAGAGCTATGATTGAAATTGGTTAAATCCGATCACATATTTATAATCCTTGCGGAAAAACAGAGAGAACCATATATTACAAGTCATGTTTACATTCAGATTTCAAAATGGGTCAAAAATAGGCTTTAAATTCGTAACAGGGGAGAAACTGCTGATACTAATTGATTAGAATGTATACCAATCGATTGGCACTTTTGCCAATCGATAGGCATGTTTCAGCACTGACGACTTTTAGTAAAATGTTCATAACTTTCTCTAGGAAACTCAAAAACGCGCACCGTTTGAAGCATTGGAAACTAGACTCGAAGGCCTTTATTTTGATGTATAATTCATCCACAAAAACTATATCTCATTTTTGAGGACATTGCTTCAAAGTAGACCCACTTGTGTTTTAGTAAGCAATAAAAGCATATTAAAGTATTCTTTGATGAATTCATTGGTTGTTTCATATAAGATTTGATTTCTTCTCGTATATCCATGCTTATCGTTCCTAGTACTTTATATTTCTATATTAAGTCACATGTCATTCATGTGGAGTCAGTTGTACATGCATGGTGAGTGGTGGTCAGTGTGGAAAAAAGTATGTGGTTGAGATTGTGTGTGGACACTCCCTAGTATTGGTGTACCAAAGTGTGATGTTACGATTTTGCGACTATAGTGTCTTTGAATTACGACGGTGAAAAAAACTAGACACTCCCTGGTGCCCATGGTAGCGCTAAAGTGTGTGACACCGACTCGGACATTCCCTGGCACCCATGGTAGTGCTAAAGTGTGGCCTAATAGACACTCCCTGACATGCGTGGTATGGTCAAAGTGTGAGGCATTGGACACTCCCTGGTACCCCGTACTAAAGTGTGAGGAAAACTGGACACTCCCTGGTACCCCTGTACTAAAGTGTGGTCATCTTAGTGTTTCAAAGATACTGGAGTAAGAGAGTGGGTTGATGTGTTGTCGAGAGAAAAGAGTCGGTAAGATGAGATTGGTTGCATTGTTCCCATACACGGTCACATGTGTTATGAATTAAAGTTTATTAATGTTATCCTTTCTGTTTTATCATATAAACTCATTTCTATATTGTTAACCCGTTGAATAATGAAACCGTGAAAATAGTAATTGAGTATGTTTTACATTCAAACATATGTTTTTAATACTCACCAGCTTCTTAAAGCTGACGGCGTTGATGCGCCCTGGACATTCGTGTCTAGGTTTTTCAGGTTATAACCAGTCAGAGCAGTATGACTACGTGAATTGATTATGACTATCAGAGAAGAAGAAACTGTTTTGTTACTATCTTATGCTTTTAAAATAAATTTGAAATAAGGATGACTGTAATAGATATTAGATATTATTTTATTTGTAAGGCGGGTTGTGCCTTTATTAGATTACGCGCTGTAATAATTATAATTTGGCAAAATTTTGTAAACCTTGATTGTTCTACTCTGATTCATATTATTATATTGTACGACGTTTGGGATGGAATCGATCTTTCAAACTGTCACGACCTACAGGTCCATAAAGGAAATTAAATGCTTTCCATATTTATGCTACGTCGGGGTGTGACAGAAGTTCAGCCTGGACAAAAAAAATTTTATTTGAAAACACAACCCAGTCGACTGTGTTAGGGACCTAGTCGATTGGCTTTTGATAAAAGGATACAATAAGTTGCTGAAAAAGAGGCTCCAGTCGACTGTTTTCTCAACCACGACTGGATTATGACAGCAACACATTCTACAGATTTTCTAAGTTTATAAGCTTTCTGAAATCGTTCAGGGATTAAACACGCACTCCAAACTTATACCAAAACGATCCTAACAAGATTATAACTTTACCAAAGCATAATTACAAAGGATTACTATCTATTACAACATTATAAATGCGTTCTAAGATTTTAAGTTAAGCATAGTTTAAAAGCACAATAATCTTTATTACAAACATTTCAGTACAAAACTACGCGATAGGCATGATAAGTCGCCTTCTACAAGAACTCCCAACCCACATGCTCACTTCTACGATTCCTTTCCGGCATTAACACTTGAATTGGTTATTTGAATAACCACACATATTTCGATTTGTTTAAGCTAACACTTAGTGAATAAAACAACAAATGCACATGAATGATAAACATGCTCTCATTCACATCTCTACATTTCATACTAGTCTCCGGAGATCCCACGTGTACGTTCCATACTTCCTAATTCGCGACTCCGCGCCAATAAGTCCACGCGAAAAGGTAAGACCCACGTTTCTTCTCTTCAAACGCGTGACCTTATGCCTATGACGACTCCACAACGATGGCTTGATACACACACTCCTTTGACCCAAATAACAACTCAACATACTCAAATAACATATCACAGTGCTTTCGATAATCAAAACATTTCACCGCGCTATTGGGCCTACTCATCAATATAATCGCCCAATATTAACTACACAATATATATCTATACTAGCACATGCTTTTCATATCACAACATGAATACATGTCAAGAAATCATTCCAAAAACATAGTTGAAACACTCACCTCCGAATAACGCTCCTATAATTCGATCCAAAGAAAACTCAAGCACAAAGAATGTGCAGTAATCCTTTTAGTACAATTCCTATCGATCAGAATTTTAATTATCAACTTTTATGAAAAAATTCTAAAAAATAACTTTTTTGAAAACTTAGCCAAACAAGGCCTAATAGGTATCAAAACGACGGCCTTACCTCGAAGAGTTCAAATATGAAATCTAGAAGAAAACTAGCGGACGAACGGTCGTCGTTTGGCGTCGCAAAGATCGAAGCTTCAAAATCTCCCTTTGGCATCCTCTTAAAACTTAGGTTAGAAGTTTATGAAAATATCTGACTCATCTCTATCTATATATAGGCAACACTTTCAAAATTATGTTTACCTCCCCACGAGTTTTCAAAACTCCTAATCAGTCTCTGAAACTTTCTACACAACTAATTCATAGCTTCACAAGTGAAACCTCAAAATTACAAAAGTTTTCGACTAAGTTCCGTTTGGTTGCTAAAATGCAAATTTCTACATGACTTTTCCGAAGTTGCTAATTAGCCTACCAAATTAATAGCCTGTGAATTCGTCCTCACCAGGATACTAAATCTATCAACAGAAATATTCTAAGCCAGAAAATAATACAAATATTGAAATATACAGGTAAACATTTATTTTTAGATAAACATATAAGATATTCCACAATGACCATCTCAATCTCGGAGATACGTCACAAAATCAAAACATTCACTTTACACTGTCTTAGAGGGTTCTCTTACACAGACACCCAAATCGACTCGCGAGTCAAAACTCACTCACACATGTGCCAACATGCACAACACATCACATTATCATGCATGACAATGTAATGAAATGCAATAACACAAATCCGGGTGTTATATGAGATGTTATAACATAATCTTTATCTTGGTTTCCTGTTACCTTTGATTAAATGCATAGTTTAATGAGACCTCTGCTATATCCGTGAGTGACGTAATTAATAAGAGATTAACTGCATTTTAAGATGCTGAATAGTAACTGGTGAGGAGTGTGTTTGATGTACTCACTCAGCTTTTTATTCAAAGCTGATGGCGTTTATACTCTAGACATTCCAATGTCTAGAGCTTTGTAGGTATTGAGGACGGAAGACTGATGTTCCCCCGGACTTGGAGCTGAAGGCTTGAAGACGAAAATGTGTTGCTTTGTAATAATTAGTTTGTATATCTGTTGTACTGCTGTTAATATTTGTTGTAGGCCTCATACTATAAACCAACTATTGTAATAGATTTAGTAGACTTTTATAATTGGTGTTAGGGCATATGTTGATTCAAACCTTTAATATTTCCGCTATAGCCTCTGATTATGTTAATAAGATATGCTTTATGAATAGCATCCTCCCTATCGTTGTGTTTATTGGTTTGAGTAGATGATAATGCGATTATTCACCAGTCACTAACCTACGGGACCAAAAAAGAACTTGTTTTCTTTATCTTTGCTTCTCCGAGGTGTGACAATTAGGGTGAATCTAGAACACTACGAAGTTTGAAGCATGTTTGCTATGTTTTGAATTCAAACTTAGCTCTCTTGATTTTGTGCCTATGTGTTCTTGATGTTTATGTGTTTCCACTAAGTGCTTATATGACTCATGTGCTTATTTGGTGATTGAAAATATGTCTATAAGCTTTACTACAAGTTTTAATAACATGCTTAGTTGATTTTTCATAATGTCTTGCATATGCTTTAATATTATGAAATGTTGTTAATATGCATTGATATTTACATAAATATTCTTAATTGTCATCCTTGAGCATGAACATGTGCATGAACAGGAAAATGCACGAAAGGATTTTTGAGAGAAAGACCTCCTTGTGTGGGGCTTTCTATTTGTAAAGGGAATGTTCTCCATGTGTGGGACTTCCAAGATTTCAAAATGAGAAAAACCTCCTTGTGTGAGGATTTTGATTTAAAGATTAGATAATCCCGGTTGTGGGTGTGAATATGAGGTTTGGATCTATTAAGAACGCGATCTCCTGGTCTTGCAAACCATAGGAATCGTAAGCTAAAGACCCGTATGAGGTGGTTAAAGGCCCCCATAACGTGGAGACCCACAGACCGGGTATTGTGTTGAGAATGAGTTTTTAGAAAACTCATAAAAAGGCCTACGGGCAACATTGCATTGCTTCGACAACTTCTTCATTTCATTCATTGCACTCATATACGATATACATGGGGTTGTGTTAGCTATATGTTTTCTAGTAGGCCATTTGTGCTTAAGGAATATGTGTTTTCATGGTTCCCAGGTACTCGTTGATGGGCTAGGCCCGGAGGTGATGACTCGTGGAGTTGAAGATTGAAGGCTCTGAGTGTGGAGTTTAGTAGAGAACATGTATTAGTTATATCATTTTCAATTCATTTGATTTCAATTTGATAATCATAGATGTGGGAGATTAATTTATGTAATAACTTATCTTGCATTCCATTTTCAATTCGTTATATAATTGGAGGATTGGAAGTTAGTTACTTGTATAACTTGTGTATTCGGAGTTGAAGTAGCATACTCGACTTGTATTGAGTGTTATCAGAGTTTTAGAACTCATTCGGATTGAATTTGGGCAAATGTTAGCCCTTTAGAAGTTTCAAACTCCAACTTTCGTGTTAAAATCGGATTCGAGTTTTCAATCCCTTCAATTATGATTTTCGATTTCAAAACTTGTTTAAACTTGTGTATTACATCACTTGATAAAGTTTTAAGGTTTGCATACGTTTATGGGAAATTAGTATGGGTTTGGGGTATTATGGAACTCCAACCCTTTAAGGATTTTGAGACTTAAGCATTTTTTTCAAGTGTTTTTAAGTACGAGTTCAGGTCAGGTCCCTTTCGACCGGTCGAAAGGGCATCTCAACCGGTCGAAAGGGGCATCTCGACCATTCGAACTACCCCTGCCAACGAATAGTATTTTTTGAAAACTGTGAATAGTTACACAACATTTTGCTTCTACTACATGTTAATTCCATTCGTGCCATTTAAGTAATCATTCCTCCCTTTCATTTATTAGTTTACTTAAGTCATTAATGTAATTAACCCCCCCCCCCCCCCCCTCTCTCTCTCTCTCTCTCTCTCTCATTTGAATCCAATAAAAATACTTTCAAACCTTAATTCCTCATAGAAAAAAAAAGTCAAATTTCCCTTCGAAAGCAAAATTATCGATTTTCTGTACAGTGTATGATGTTGGAGCATCATTTTCACTAGGTTCTATTTCTTTTAAAAATTCTCAAAAGTCATATTTGATATATGGGGATCTTGAACTATTTCGGGGACTTTTAAACTCTTGAATCGAAAGTTTCATTTTTGACCATACTTAGGGTCAGCGTTTGACTTTTCTAGAATCCTCGTCGAAATTTTGAGTACTTATTCATCTATGGTTTGGTCTACCTATGATTATCAGATTTTTAAAAGAGTTTCAAAGAAAGTTTATAGTTTTATTTTATATATCCGCGCTAATGTCCATGTTTGGGATGCGGGGCGTTATAGTTGTGGTCGGTGGTATCACCATTGCATATGGTACAATTGTTAAAGCATTTGGGAACCAAATTTTGAAATTCAAACTTGAAAAGCATAGCATTATTTCTTGACTTGGGGCACATCCAATGTATTATAATTGTATTTTTGAATTGGGTAAATGTTTATTGTGCTTATAATTATTTATGCTGAAATAAAATAATAATCTTATATATATATATATATATATATTATTTTCTATTAATTATTAGTAATATATAAAAAAATTTATGTATTTGATAATCATGATATCACGATTTAATCGATTTGATTCCGTTCACTGAGGTAGATTTCTGAAGTTGCGAATATTGATCTTAAAATAAACTTTGAATTTCATGAATTACCACAAAAAAAAATTAATAAAAAATTCTAAAACAACATTCTGTGTTAAAAATGTGTTTTGATAAGTTACATTTTTAAAAATCAAATTTGACATTGATAGCGTCATCAAACACATTTTCTGTATTTGTTTTCATTTTTCCAAAAATTAATGTTATCAAACATAACAACAACTGATTTTCCATTTTTTTTTGTTAAAAAAAATCTGAAAATTTAAAAACAGAAAATATTACCATGCAAACCCATAACTAATAGATTTGTAGTTGAAGAATCCAATCCGAATCGATCCGTTTTATGAGTCTGTGTGTCGGAGGTATTACCAAACGGATCCTAAATTTTGCAGGCCCAATGGTCTTTGGAATTTGAGTTTGCATACCACATGTAAGAAGGCCCAAAATTAACTACAATAATCTCTTATAGAGTGAGAATCGACGGTGACAATTCCTAGAGAAATGCGAGCCTATGATAAGTTTACATTGGGATTCGCCACATTACATCAAATCCCAATCAACTTGGTTTTTTTAAACGGTCCACAGCCTATCAATAGCTGTCAAACGACTCAAACCCTTTTCTAATTCTATCTTCTTCCTTCCCCAAATTCCACAAATCAAAATTTTCAATTTGGGATCATTACAATTCAGTTATTTTTATGTGTTAAAATTAAAAGTCAATTTACTATTATTTTTAAATTAAATAAATATTAAGTTTTTTTGTAACATAAAAAAAAAATCAAATTTTACATAACGTTTTGGAGATATTCTTCATACGGGTGAGAGCAACTCTTCGAAATGGTTGGAGTTACTCTCCCAAACACAGAGAGCAGCTCTTTTAAAAGTTAAGTGCAACTCTTCATAATATTGAGAGCAAGCAAGTCTTCAAACGTTGAGAGTAAGTCTTCAAACATTTTAGTATAGGTTTAAAATGTTGGAAATTTTTTTTTAATTAAAATATAAAATAACTATTAAAAAGTTGATTTTTTATTTTTTTGATAATTTTTTTATTTTTTTTAATTATTGTTAATATTTTTTTAATTTTCAAAAGTAGTAAACTGATTATTAAATTTTGTACAAAACATTGACTGAAATCTAATTATCTCTTTAATTTATTATACTCCAAAATAACCGCTCTCTCTCTCCCTCTCCTTATTCTAAGCTGCCCCCTCCCTCCCCTCTCTGTCTAAAATAGTAAAATCTCTCTCTCTCTCTCTCTCTCTCTCTCTCTCTCATCAATGACAATGGCACGCGAAGAGAACGTGTACCTGGCGAAGCTCGCCGAGCAAGCCGAGCGGTACGAGGAGATGGTGGAGTTCATGGAGAAGGCGGTGGCCGCCGTCGAAGGAGGAGACGAGCTGACCGTGGAGGAGCGAAACCTCCTCTCTGTCGCCTACAAGAACGTGATCGGAGCCCGAAGAGCCTCGTGGCGGATCATATCGTCGATCGAGCAGAAGGAGGAGAGCAGAGGGAACGAGGACCACGTATCGGCGATCCGAGACTACAGATCGAAGATCGAGTCCGAGCTGTCGTCGATCTGTGAGGGCATTTTGAAACTGCTTGATTCGAAGCTCATTGGGGCGGCCTTGAGTGGTGACTCGAAGGTGTTTTATTTGAAGATGAAAGGGGATTATCATCGGTATTTGGCGGAGTTTAAGACCGGGACTGAACGGAAGGAGGCGGCTGAAAGTACGCTTTCGGCATACAAGGCGGCTCAGGTAATGCTGTTTTTATTATTATTGTTTTGTTTTGTTTTTTTTTTTTAATGTTAGTTATGGTTTTGATCTGTTGCTTAATTCATGTACAATTTTATTGCTTACTGAGAAAATGTTTGAGTACTGAAGAATTTAAATTTTGAATCTTGCACTTCTGTTTTCGGTTTACACTTCGTTTGGATTGAGAGAAGTGGAGAGAAGAGAAAAGAAACTTATCAAGAGAATAGAAGAGAAGAGAAGAGAAGAGAAAGTTGAGTTTTCTCCATATGTTTGAATAGACAATAGAGGAGAGAAGAGAAAAGAAAAGAAACATAATTTTTTCTCGTTTGGATAACTTTCATAAGAGAAAAGAAAAGAAAGTACTTATAACCAATTTACTTTTTTTGTCCTCTATTAAGGATACATGTTAGATGGAATAATAATATATTGGGGCGTATTTGTCTTAAACACATCATTTAATTAAGTTTCTCTTCTTTTCTCTTCGGAATCTCTCCGATTTGGAGAGAAACAAAACTGGGCTCTTTTTCTCTCCACTTTCTCCCCGCTTTCTCTCCATTTCTCTTCTCTTCTCTCCCCACTTAAATTACCAAACGAGATAACTGGAGAGAAAGTGGTACTCTTTCTCTTCTCTTCTCTCCATTTCTCTCAATCCAAACGAAGTGTTAGAAATTGAGAATGCGGCAAAATTTTGATCATTAAAACCTAATAATGTACAAATTTGGGATTGAAAACCTTTTCGCTTTTATGATTATAGTTGCAGACTTGCAATGGGGTTATGTTTTTGAATTGTGCATTCAGGAAATTTGTGCTCTCTCTTTTTTTTCTTTTTTTTTTTGTTTGGTTGAGGTTTCATTAGGTTAGGGTTTTGATCTATTGCTGGATTCATGTACACTACACTCTAATTGGTTGGTGAGAATGTGTAGAGTTCTAATGATTTTAAATTTTGAATCTTGCACTTCTGTTTTCGGTTTAAAATTTCACATTGTCGAAAATTTGGATCATCAAACCTAATTTACCTATTTGGGATTGAAGTTTTTTTGTGTAGAGTTTTATTTATGATTTTAAATTTTGAATCTTGCACTCAGTGTTCTAAAAATCGGCCTAGGCGGCCGCCTAGGCGGCGCCTAGGCGCTAGGCGGTACCCGGCCGCCGAGATTTTCCCTAGGCGTTTGAGAAAATCGGCTAGTGGATTAGTCGGCCTCTAGGCGGGGCCTAGGCGGTGCTAGGCGGGGCCTAGGCGGGCTAGGGTGAGTATGCTACAGAGTCTTATTTGGGTCTGACTCTTTGGAAAAAAACCCTAACATTAGTATATATACACTTACGGTTTAAGTTAATTATGGAGAGATCCCTAATAACTTTTTAAATATTAATAATCTTTACTTATTTCCAAAAAACACCACATAACCTTTATATATATATATATATCTATTATTTGAACCACAAATCTATAATTATTTTTAATTAACACCACATAACACGTATATATATCTATTATATAATTAATTTTGTTTATAAAACAAAATCCGCCTAGGCCCCGCCTAGGCCCCTAGGCGCTAGGCCCCCCTCCACCGCCCGACTAGCGCCTAGCGATTTTTAGAACATTGCTTGCACTTCTGTTGTCCGTTTAAAATTTCACATTGAGGAAATTTTGGATCATCAAACCTAATTTACCTATTTGGGATTGAACTTTTTTCCCTTTTATGACTAGAGTTGCAGTGTGTTTTAGTATTATGCTTTGAATCGTGCTTTCAGGAAAGTGGTGCTTTAAACTTTTTTGAGACTAGTGTTTGATTTCTTTTTGAATGTGGAATTATTTTTTTGCTGTAGTGTATATGAATTTTTTTGTGTGCGCTAAATATGGCGAAGTGGAAACGTTCCCTTGTGAATTTTTGGATGTTGTTATGCTTGGCTTCATGTATTGGGCTAAGGTTTTGTGAAATGTATTTGTGTTTGCAGGATATTGCTACTGCAGAACTAGCCCCAACACATCCAATTAGGCTAGGACTGGCCCTTAACTTCTCAGTGTTTTACTATGAGATCTTGAATTCTCCAGATCGTGCGTGTACTCTTGCGAAACAGGTGAGAAAAGAGTTCTAGCGTCTGAATCTTTCCATGACATGTGGACATTAACTGTTTTTGTTAATGCATTCTGAAAGCTGAATTTGTAGCTTAATTAGGGTGTATTTGATAACCCAATTGAGTCTTGAAAATTTTGCAGCACTTCTTATTATTTTCCAGTGTGTGTGGTAATGTACAAGGGCTCACCAATTAACAGAAAAAGTAGCCAAAAACCTATTGAAAACTTTTAAGTAAAAGAAATTCTAGCAAAAAAATTCTACTGAAGACTTTAAATAAAGCATTGCTAAAAATTCAGTACTTAAAAATTACATAACATTTAAGAATGGGTTAACCTTAGGAGTTGTGTTCAAATATTACCTAATAGCATTTTCTGTTTTGTGAAGGCATTTGATGAAGCCATTGCTGAGTTGGATACCTTAGGAGAGGAGTCTTACAAGGATAGCACCTTGATAATGCAGCTTCTTCGTGATAACCTCACTCTGTGGACTTCAGACATGCAGGTAGTTATTTTTCCTTCGTTATTTACTGTCCAGTCTCTCTCATTGTTGTTTTTCTGATTAGAATCGTTGTTGGGTTTGATTCAGGATGATGGTGCAGAGGAGATCAAAGAATCATCCAAACCTGATAATGAATAGTTAAGTTTCTTTTTGGATTTGGGCTTGGCTTGCTTTTAAATTAAGCTCGTTGTTGGGCAGTTTTTAGTTCTATAGTTGTAGGACTTGTTTCCTATCATTTGTCGGTACTGTTACTTGCTAGTCTTTTTTCTTTAGTTTTCATTGCCTTTTAACATCTTCTCTTTTGAAGATATTGAATATCTTATGTTGTATGTTGCTTATGGGTATTATATATGCTTTGATCTTTTATTTGCATTGATTATCCCAACTGATTTGGTAAGATTATGGGGTTTATGTTAGCGATACGTTGTAATCGAAGATTTTGATTTGGAAATGCATCCTCATTTGTAATGTGTAATGCTTCTTTCACCCATCACTAACTCGCATCTTCAAGTAGTTCAGAGTTGGGCTTTTTGTCAATTTTGGTAATTGATGTTGAATTTGTGAGTTACCACAAATTGGTGGGTGTATCAAGAGTTTAATTTGGACTGATCGATCCGAGTTGAGAGATATATGTCAACTGTCAAAGAACCTCCCACCTCAGAAGGCTTCTAGGGTGACTTTAAGTGTCCAAACTATATCAATATGGATAAAAAGTTAGAGAAATTGGGATTATGGGTTGAATACCATTTTCGGATGCCCTTTATGCAGGACTTATTAAAGAGTGAAGAAAATTCCTTGGATAAAGAAGTTGGTGCAATAATTGGGTTTTAAAGTATTTTTAGTTTGCTCTTTAACTAGGACTTAGTTATTAAACAGGGTAGAACAAGCCATGCCCTTTGAATAAGATCTAATCCTTTGAAGCTGGACCTAATCAACATATGTTCTCCACTTCCCACATTTTTCTCTTTTTCGTCTTAGCTTCCTGTTTCCCACATTATTACTTGCACTTTACCATGAAAGACTGTAATAAAGGGTAGAGGACATATGATATACCTCCAGTGTTTATAGCTGGTATCTCAGAGCCTACTTTGTCACTTTGTGGGGGTCTATGGTGGGCATAGGTATGGCATTTGTGCTTCCTGTTTTTTTTGTTTGCTTTTTTTTTTTTTTTTTGGGTACTTTACAGTTGGACTGGAATAGGTACTTTTTGTATTCATGGTAACCACTTAATTTGTTGAAACTTGTACAAATGGTGGGTGAAATTAAACTTTGCTTGAATCTTTAGCTAGTTATGTTAGGGTTAATTATACTGACCTCCCCTGAGGTTTCGCGAAATTACACGAACCTCTCTTTTATATTGCAAAATTACATGGATTTGCATTACACACACCTCCCCTCAAGATTACAAAATTCCCCGAGATTCCCTTCTTAATTTACTAATGACAAAAATATCCATAGTTATATTAAAAAAAAAAAAACCCTCTTCTCTCTCACTACTGAATGTACATAAATACATGGATACGTGCATACACACCCACCATATATACATACACGACGAGGATAAAGTGCGGACCTTAAGGGATGGACCACCTTTAGTGACAAAAAATTTCATCGCTAAAAATCATCATTTGAGCAACGCAAATTTTCGTCATTAAAAGCAGTCCGTCCCTTGGTCTGCTCCTTAGAGTCCGCTTAAGATCTGGACTGTATACACTATACATACATATTTGTATATATATATAGCCATTGAATATATATATACACATAGATACTTGTATACATCATTAGCGGTGAGTTTGGTATTTTGGGTTTAAATCTTATGTGTTTGGAACAAATTGATTTGAATAATGCTTGGGGCACCAAAGGACACAAAAAACTTTCACAAAATGAGTGGAAAGTCTATGTGGCACACTGGGACCCGCCATCAATTAACCATTTTTTTCATTAATTGCTGGCGGATCCCAGTGTGCCACATAGACTTTCCACTCATTTTGTGGAAGTTCTTTATGTCATTTGGTGCCCCAAGCATTATTGAATTGATTTTGAGTTTAAATCTTAGGAATAAATTAGTTTTGGAATAAATTGATTTTTAAATCTTAGAAACAAATTGGTTTTTGGATTTAAATTTTTGATTTTTTGAATAAATTCATATTCATATATATATATATATATATTCATACAAAAATTCTCTAAAGAGAGTGCCATTTCTTTATTAAAGAGAGGGCTTTTGTTTTGGCCATCGGATCGTGTTTAAAAATTGTTAAATGACAAAACTGCCCTTAATGAAAACATGATCCGACAGTCAAAACAGAGGCCTCGCTTTACTAAAGAGATGGCGCCCTCTTTTAGAGCCTGACTGTATATCCATATATTATGTATGTACTTGTATATCTATATCTATATATACACACAGTAGAGAGAGGAGAGAGAGGCGTGTAATTTAGTAAAATGGTAAACAAAGCAAAGGTAAAATAGTAATTCATACTAGAAGGGAGGTCTGTGTAATTTCGCGTAATTTTTATTGTCTTCAACTATTTAGCAAGCATGGTTATCATTTGTAGGTGCTGATGCTCAACAGTCAACATCATCTTTTGTAAACTAAAAGGGTCCACACCCAATGGTACTACCCCCTCCATCCCTGAAGGATATGTATATATATATATATATATATATTAAAATATATATATATATATCATTTAGTTAATTTGTTTGCATGTATTCCACTTGTATTCTTTGTCACACCCTATCATTTCTTAGTCATCTATTTATATTATCCACACCTCGTCACCCCCTTCATTTCTCAAAAGCCCGATCTACTAGTATACTACTTGTACCCCTCTCTTAATCAAAATATATGAAAAAGGGCTTGGCCCCAGTTTTTTGTACATTTGCAGATTTTGTGGTTAACTTATATATATATATATATATATATTTACAAAATCACATTTGTCATTTTTCTCTTCTTTGTTACAATTTATTATCAAAGAGAAGAGTCACAATTTTCGCCAAATTAGAATTTGTTAAAAATTATTTTTCAATAATTTCATTGAAATGGGTCATTTAAATTTTCTTTTTTTTTTTTTTGTTTGAAAAAGACGTGCCCAAAAATTATTTCGAAATAAAATACTCGTCGACACGAACGCGCAGTTTTTTGAATCGTCTCAAACGGATATCGAATGTGGCAAGTCAAAGTTTATTTGGTCAAGAAAGTTAGCATGTGTGCACTTAATCCTAGTACATTCAATAATCTCCATTTTCTAAAACCTCTGGGATGTCTTGTGTCTCCAACGGATTGTTTGAGTATTTAATTCAACATCACATGAGCATTTCTTTATTTAACTATTCTTGAATTATTTAATTATTTGATTCATTACAATATCTTACCTTATCATAATATCTAACAAAAACTTTGACCTTATCATAAATTTTACAAATTCCTTTTGACAATATCTCGGCACTTAACCGAGACCTCCTCACATAAAAAAAAAAATTTAAATAAATAAATAAAAGAAGAGAAAAAAAGAAAGGCGCATCGGAACTCCCCTTTTTGGGACTTCTCTCCACCCGGACACCCCCACTGGGGGTATACTCGCAAGCATGGTTAGCGAACAGAAACAACAATCCTCTGGTATTGTTGATGCTCAACATCATCTTTTGTAAATATAACACCTGTGTCCGAAAAATATTTGGTTATTATTTTAATATGCATTAAATTGTATAATTAGTATATATTATGAAATAAAAGGGAGGCTTTGGACTCGTCCGTATAAAAAATGTTTAGAGAATGCACAATTTGGAAAAGTCATCAGTGAGGAGGGACAGGTATTGGAGTGAGACCCAATGAATGGCTAATTAGTAATTTGCATTTTAAATGATTAAATGCATTTTATATGACTACATGCATAATTGTTAAATTGCTTTCATATTATATTGTTATGTGTTAGTATTAGTTTTGACACCCAAATAAGGGTATAAATGAAAAAGACTTATAATTGGTAGGTACGTTAGCAATTTCACAAAATATTTGGAATCACGTTGGGACCCAAATGGGACGTAGACAAACACTCATTAGATAATTGGGTAGTTAATGGAATGTTTGGGGGATTTCATAATAGGAACTTAGGAAATTCCAGGGGTGCAAATGAAAAGTGGGAAAAATGAGGCTTTGACACCTCATGTGAGTTGCATGGGTGTGTGTATGTGTCAAAGAAGAGAGATGTAGACTCTCACTTACAGAAAAATTAAAACAAGATATGGGAGAGCTCGAAAGAGAAGACGTCGACGAGACACCGACACCGTTTTCTTGCTGTTCCTTCGCCGTTCGACGCCGGATTTACAATCCGAGACCACTTTTTGGACTCGTGGAGGTAAGAGGATTACATGCACGTAATTTGTTTTCATTTTCGACAACGTTTTTCCGGCAACTGTTCTTGATAGACGATATTTGTTGTACCAAAACTATGTAGGATTACTCTAGAACAAGAATTGACTCTGGTTCTAGCTTGAATCGGGATTTTATGAGCATAATTGCGTATAATTTGAGGAGGTGGGCTTTTGTCACGCCCCGGAGTAAGCCAAAAATAGGGAAAATAAAAATTTTCCTTTATGGGTCCATAGACACGTGACTAGTTTGTTAGCCGTCCTATCCTTCTAATTCCGCACCATGCAATCATAAGGTAAATTCTAGAGCATAAGTGTCACACCCCGATTTTTGAAAAGCCAAATAATCAGCATAGAACTAAATCTAGACTACTATTCGACTGCCCAACTATCGGAGTGAACACCACGAAGCCTATCCTAATAAAACTTTTTAATGGAAATAGATGTTCTTAAAAATCTGGTTAAAACATTTGTAATAAATCTCCATTTATGTTTTTAAAACAAAACCACCACAGTTCCATTTAAAAAAAAAAACACTCATGCGGTTCCGAAAATACTCAAATATATTTGATTAAAGCTACAACTACTAAATCACTTATATTGAAAAGCGGAAGCTGAATAAACATTTCTAAATTCTCATTAAGAATAAAAATCTTTTCATTTACAATTAAAGCTTTGAAAGAATAACCTCTATTACAACCTTTGGTCAGAGCTACTAAACGTCCCAATACCAACTACAATAATGGCCCACAATGCCAAATAAATGAAAATAGCAAATGAACAGTAAAGGTCTTCATGCCTTCAAGCAAGTCCATGCAATCCAATAGTCATACCGGCCTACTCCTTAATCTGCAAAATGGCTACGTTTCCCGAGAAACGCCCCCGCATGATAAACATCACACGGGTCAGTATTGTATAACAACACTGGTATGAGTAAACACGCCCCAGTCTCAAAGATCACTCGTGGTCCCCTCGACTCCAACCCAACAATAATCAATTAACATAATAATACCCAATAAATTTCTCTGAGGTTGGGAATCCGCTGGGCTCCCTCCCTTTCTTGACCACAAACACATATAGAGTTGTAGGCAGAACTGTAGTTCCACACGTGAGTGAGGACAAGCGGTAGTTTACTCGAGTCACGGTGGCAGGTTGTTCCACCCACAAAATAAAAGAAACACTTACTCTTAAATGACATGGTGAGCCAAAACCTGCATACAATGGTTAGTGGGCCCACCATCCTGCAACTCGAGAGTTTGCACAAATCCTTAGTATTAGAATAAGAAATTCTCCAATATTGAATCATTATATCAATTTCCTTCGCATTATACCACGGTAACCATTTCGAGTTTTCAATTTCATGTTTCGCAACAATTTATCCATTTGCATTTAACGCTCTACAATCACTGTCATTTTTTTCTTGCCCTAGGTTCACCATAAGGTCACCCTACTCATGGTCAACTTACTCTTTTTTTATGAACGACTCATTATTCAATTTCCTAGCTTCACCACTTGGTCACCCTCCATGGTACACCCACACATATATCCCATGTGTGCCCGGACATACTACTAACATCCACTCTGGTGCTAGTTTGGTTGGGGTATCAACCAAACCAGGTATACACACAGAAGGCCAGTCAATATGCCTAGACGTCTAACAAATAAGCCGGGCATAAGGCTTAGGCCAGCTTGATCACGAAGCCACTGGCAAAAGGGTACACTCTGCAAGTCGAGCTACCAAAAATAACATATCACACAACGGGGAGCGGTGAACACTACGGAGCTTGAAACCATTATTATTTTTATTTACCATCTACGTTAATTCACATAAGTACCATTCATGAGGATTTAAATCACGTCATTAACCACTTCGGAAATTTATCATTCATTACATGGATTATCATTATCCGATTATTCACAATAAGGCCCTTGCGCCAAACTTCTATTCACGTCTCTAACGTAGTATTTCCACAATCATCATTTAATACCGCACATAGCATAAGTTATAGCATTTAAAATCGGCATTCAACAGCACTATTTAAAATTGTCCCAAACAAATCATATATTAAGCAGCCCCAAAACCAGCATGGGTTGAAATTGTTCTTCATAATAATACCGTACAAGGAAACATCTCTAACAATTTTCATAAACATAATTCAAAATTCGGAGTTAACATTTACTGCTACTGTAATATGAATTTTCTGCCCAAACGGTGCAGAATTGAGAAAAATACCATTAGACGAAAAACGTGCAGAATCGCGTTTTACATTGACTCACGCGAACAGTTTTACCAAAAACAAAACGTATGAATTAATACGAATTATTTTCTAAAACAGATTTGAGAGTTTTCTTCAATTTTACCCAAATCCGAATTTGGGTTAGTCTTCCTTTTTTTTTTTCTTCAATTTTCTAAATAATTTATATCTAACCTTTGATATATATAAATATATATATATAAATGTATATGTATATATCACTAGAGATCCGTATTATATAAACACCCATCCATACGATTTATTCAAACTATAATGAACACAAATAAAAAATCAATCAAACTACGAATCAACCCTACATATCTAAATGTTTACTCACCAAATTAGGAAAAGCAAGATGATGTTGATGATGTTGATGATGGTGAACTCCCTTCTTTTCTCTTCTCTTCTCTTTTTCTTCTCTCTCTTTCTCTCTCTCTCTCTCTCTCTCTCTCTCTCTCTCTCTCTCACACACACACATACACACACAACACACGTCTGTTCTCTCTTTGTCTCTCTCTCTCTCTCTCTCTCTCTCTCTCTCTCTCTTGAGGCTGCTCTCCTTTTTTTTTTTTTCTTCTAAACCTAGGATATATTATCTATCTATATACATATAATACACACACAATACATACATTACTCACACAAATATTAATAATCCCGTTTTTCTTTTTATGGGCTAACAAAAGAGACACATATGAGCCCAGAATGTAACACAAACCACTAAAATGGCTAGCCCGAAGGGTACTCATACCCCGTGTACTTAATTTCAATACCAGATACACTATTTGACTCATTCGCGGGCCTGTAAATACTATACAAAAAAAACATATCAACCCTTCATTTTTTTTTAATAAATTTAAATTAATAACATGTAGCATTCAAACTAAAGGGCTCACTAATGATTTAATTTATATGTCCACCAAACACTTAAAATTTTCAAACACGTTTCTTACATAGACACACTCATATAATATTGTTAACTGAAACTAATAATTAAAATAATTATTTATTCACTTAGAAATTTTAGGGTTGTTACATTCTACCCTCCTTAAAGATATTTCGTCCCGAAATTTGAAGCAACGATAAATACACACAGTAGTCATCAATAAAGTTGAACACGTAATTTTAAACAAAGCATTGATTAAGTTTAACTCTCAACTATACGAGACCAAGTACGTCGAGCGACTAATCCAAACAAGGAAACCCTCATCTATATACCTTATTCTCGTATAGTTTATCGTCAAACACTAATAGATAATTCAAAACACAATTATTGATGCAAAACATGTGAATACAAACTAGGCATGCAATGATGCAACATGCTCGCAGTTAATCAATGATTCTAATTATATGCCCATATTTACCTCTTACCATGTCCCCCATTACACCTCCTCATGATACCCATACTTATTATTCAAACATGCCGCTTCAAGAATATACATAACTCTGCACTGGAAATAAGACTGCGAAGATAATAATGCGGTCGTAAATAAACCAACATGTGCTCAGATTCGTCATAGTTGTAGAAAATAGAATCCCATTGATCCGATAGATGCTCCAGAATATAATAGAAAGCCTGAATACAGACACAAGAATTATGATCCATGCCAAAATACTTGTTGATAAATACAGCTCCATGATAAGAAATCCGAGATAACCAAATTATAGAACACATATGAGAATACCAGTCGATAATAAGGGAAATAATATATAAGGTTTTTCCGATAATAACAAAATTTCCGATACTCCAATAGAATAATAATCTCTCGAATAATATGCCTGTAGATACCAGATAATGTTGAAAACTCGCTAATAATAATAGAAATCCACTAGGCAGGAGCTCCACTGTTGATCATCCTCCAATTCTCCTCTACTACCCGTCATACCAACAATATGTATGCATGCACTATTATACAACTCATAATATATCAAATGATTTCAACAAATTAACATGTAATGAGAGACTCGGAAAGTTATGTAATTAATTAATTGAAAACAATTAAATAACATATAGACGACACATGGATAACACATAAGTACACATAACCCGGAACCCAAATAAATCCGCGACCTATAGCTCTGACCCACTACCATAATGCCGAGGATCCCCTAGACTCCTCCCAATCTAAGGCAACCAAAAGCTCTGATACCAAACTGTCACATCCCGATTTTTGAAAAGCCAAATAATCAGCATAGAACTAAATCTAGACTACTATTCGACTGCCCAACTATCGGAGTGAACACCACGAAGCCCATCCTAATAAAACTTTTTAATGAAAATAGATGTTCTTAAAAACCTGGTTAAAACATTTGTAATAAATCTCCATTTATGTTTTTAAAACAAAACCACCACAGTTCCATTTTAAAAAAAAAACACTCATGCGATTCCGAAAATACTCAAATATATTTGATTAAAGCTACAACTACTAAATCACTTATATTGAAAAGCGGAAGCTGAATAAACATTTCTAAATTCTCATTAAGAATAAAAATATTTTCATTTACAATTAAAGCTTTGAAAGAATAACCTCTATTACAACCTTTGGTCAGAGCTACTAAACGTCCCAATACCAACTACAATAATGGCCCACAATGCCAAATAAATGAAAATAGCAAATGAACAGTAAAGGTCTTCATGCCTTCAAGCAAGTCCATGCAATCCAATAGTCATACCGGCCTACTCCTTAATCTGCAAAACGGCTACGTTTCCCGAGAAACGCCCCCGCATGATAAACATCACACGGGTCAGTATTGTATAACAACACTGGTATGAGTAAACACGCCCCAGTCTCAAAGATCACTCGTGGTCCCCTCGACTCCAACCCAACAATAATCAATTAACATAATAATACCCAATAAATTTCTCTGAGGTTGGGAATCCGCTGGGCTCCCTCCCTTTCTTGACCACAAACACATATAGAGTTGTAGGCAGAACTGTAGTTCCACACGTGAGTGAGGACAAGCGGTAGTTTACTCGAGTCACGGCGGCAGGTTGTTCCACCCACAAAATAAAAGAAACACTTACTCTTAAATGACATGGTGAGCCAAAACCTGCATACAATGGTTAGTGGGCCCACCATCCTGCAACTCGAGAGTTTGCACAAATCCTTAGTATTAGAATAAGAAATTCTCCAATATTGAATCATTATATCAATTTCCTTCGCATTATACCACGGTAACCATTTCGAGTTTTCAATTTCATGTTTCGCAACAATTTATCCATTTGCATTTAACGCTCTACAATCACTGTCATTTTTTTCTTGCCCTAGGTTCACCATAAGGTCACCCTACTCATGGTCAACTTACTCTTTTTTTATGAACGACTCATTATTCAATTTCCTAGCTTCACCACTTGGTCACCCTCCATGGTACACCCACACATATATCCCATGTGTGCCCGGACATACTACTAACATCCACTCTGGTGCTAGTTTGGTTGGGGTATCAACCAAACCAGGTATACACACAGAAGGCCAGTCAATATGCCTAGACGTCTAACAAATAAGCCGGGCATAAGGCTTAGGCCAGCTTGATCACGAAGCCACTGGCAAAAGGGTACACTCTGCAAGTCGAGCTACCAAAAATAACATATCACACAACGGGGAGCGGTGAACACTACGGAGCTTGAAACCATTATTATTTTTATTTACCATCTACGTTAATTCACATAAGTACCATTCATGAGGATTTAAATCACGTCATTAACCACTTCGGAAATTTATCATTCATTACATGGATTATCATTATCCGATTATTCACAATAAGGCCCTTGCGCCAAACTTCTATTCACGTCTCTAACGTAGTATTTCCACAATCATCATTTAATACCGCACATAGCATAAGTTATAGCATTTAAAATCGGCATTCAACAGCACTATTTAAAATTGTCCCAAACAAATCATATATTAAGCAGCCCCAAAACCAGCATGGGTTGAAATTGTTCTTCATAATAATACCGTACAAGGAAACATCTCTAACAATTTTCATAAACATAATTCAAAATTCGGAGTTAACATTTACTGCTACTGTAATATGAATTTTCTGCCCAAACGGTGCAGAATTGAGAAAAATACCATTAGACGAAAAACGTGCAGAATCGCGTTTTACATTGACTCACGCGAACAGTTTTACCAAAAACAAAACGTATGAATTAATACGAATTATTTTCTAAAACAGATTTGAGAGTTTTCTTCAATTTTACCCAAATCCGAATTTGGGTTAGTCTTCCTTTTTTTTTTTCTTCAATTTTCTAAATAATTTATATCTAACCTTTGATATATATAAATATATATATATAAATGTATATGTATATATCACTAGAGATCCGTATTATATAAACACCCATCCATACGATTTATTCAAACTATAATGAACACAAATAAAAAATCAATCAAACTACGAATCAACCCTACATATCTAAATGTTTACTCACCAAATTAGGAAAAGCAAGATGATGTTGATGATGTTGATGATGGTGAACTCCCTTCTTTTCTCTTCTCTTCTCTTTTTCTTCTCTCTCTTTCTCTCTCTCTCTCTCTCTCTCTCTCTCTCTCTCTCTCTCACACACACACATACACACACAACACACGTCTGTTCTCTCTTTGTCTCTCTCTCTCTCTCTCTCTCTCTCTCTCTCTCTCTCTCTCTCTTGAGGCTGCTCTCCTTTTTTTTTTTTTTTTTTCTAAACCTAGGATATATTATCTATCTATATACATATAATACACACACAATACATACATTACTCACACAAATATTAATAATCCCGTTTTTCTTTTTATGGGCTAACAAAAGAGACACATATGAGCCCAGAATGTAACACAAACCACTAAAATGGCTAGCCCAAAGGGTACTCATACCCCAGGTACTTAATTTCAATACCAGATACACTATTTGACTCATTCGCGGGCCTGTAAATACTATACAAAAAAAACATATCAACCCTTCATTTTTTTTTAATAAATTTAAATTAATAACATGTAGCATTCAAACTAAAGGGCTCACTAATGATTTAATTTATATGTCCACCAAACACTTAAAATTTTCAAACACGTTTCTTACATAGACACACTCATATAATATTGCTAACTGAAACTAATAATTAAAATAATTATTTATTCACTTAGAAATTTTAGGGTTGTTACAATAAGTATGACCTAAACTTATCAGAGTATAAATACAGCAGCGGAAATTAAACAAGAGTTACAATAACTTCAATCCTAACATAAGAGGCTATACTAAGCAATTTACATAAGTTTAAAAACTTGAGAAACTATCTATCAGATCTTGGGCAACACTCTGGGCACTACATCCTGAACTCTTCTATCTATCTCCAAACCTGCAACACTATGGGCATACGAATGCCCAGGGCGTAACATGCCTTCAGCCTTAGAACAAGGCAAAGTGAGAGTCTCAACAGCACAATAATCAATAAATACAAAACATCTCTCGACTCACGTCATAGTTTAGTTTCTTAAGGTATGATTAATCTCTTATCAAAAGACGCATTCTTACCACGGACATAGCAGAGGTCTCAACAAGTCAAGTAGACAGATAAACATAACATTATAGAAAACATTTTTCCTTATTTTATCCTCGTACGTGCAAATGCATGACCGATGTGACTTACTCCCAACTTTTCTCAAAGACACTTGTTTTTCAAAATAGATACTTTTCAAAACCATTTCATTTTAAAACCAAAAATTTCCAACCAAATCATTTTGAACAAAACCATTTTACTCATCAATTCAATCTCATCATTCATTTTCTCTTTCTCGTCCACTTGACAACACTCGATACATCAAGGATGATAACCTGCTATAACAGCCAATTCATACTCATCCCTTGATATGCCACCGGATGTCTTCACTGCGCACACTATCTGTAAACAATGGAACTGGCACATGGGACGTCTTCAACCATGTGTATACTCTCACCGGTCGTCTACACGGTTGAGAAGTATATTAGAGCACTAGCCGGACCTCTTCAACGACACATGGGATGTCTTCAACCACGTATGCGCATCGCCGAACGTATTCAACGACGAGAGGCGCGCTAGGAACCCTAACCGTTCATGTCCACCCGGCTCGTCAGCCGTTGATCCATCGGATCTAGTAATCACATCTTCTTCACATTCACATATCTCATCTCGTTCACATTCTCATCAAATACCTCTCTTTCTCATACAATGCATGCTAACACATGTCATGAAATGCAAGTGAGTCCACTACCGATACCCATATGCAAAACCACTTTCACTAACATAGCATGCGATATCTAATCCAGTTAACAATCATCGCAAAATGTGCCTTTAACAGTTAGCAGCATAAACATAACATATAAAATATCGACCACATAACATGAATTCGATACCAATAATCATATAGATAAAACCCTTGACATGCTCACGAATGCGATAGCACTACCATAACATGCTTTGTATAGTCTTACAATTATTGGAATACATGTAGCATCATAAATCAACATTATACTAATACAAAACATCATACAGATAACTTTTAACATCTTATATTCATCTTATTAGGATTAGAGTGAGGTTAGGAAACTCACCTCGAGTCGCCGATCCTTGAAAAGCAGATAACGTCAAGTTCTACAACAATAAACGGAATAAACAGTAATAATGCATGAGTACAAGTATAGGGGCAAAATGGTAATATTACCAAATGAGATTATAAACCTCAAGGTAGTGATCTACGTGTCATTCTAAGTCTAACGCCATTGACTAGACTCAAATCGGAGTCCGTCGCGTTTTACGAGGTAAAAAGGTAGGGCTTACTACACTAATGCGGGCCCTAAAAGACAGACTGTATTTTCGATCGAGTCAAAAAGTCACTAAACTTTAAAGGAATTTTCTAGACATAATTCTAAGACTTTGGGAACTGACCGCGTAATTTTCGGACTCCTAGATTATTTATTATGAATTATTGAAGATAGCATATACCAGAAAATACCCGAAAAGGGATTTAAATACATAAATATACCTATACTATGAAATCAGTACTTAGATGTATTTTTATTAAATACTAGATATTAAAATACACTTTCAGTATTTATCTCATAATTTTCGGAACTCGTTTAGTATTTTTAATAATTAATATACTCATAAAATAGCTCCGTAATAATTATTAAAAAGACTAAACTATAACATAATAGCTTTATAATTTATATTATATAATACAATAGTCCCAAGGTCGTTACCCTAATTTTCTAAATTTTATAAATATATATAGGTATTTAAATACCATTCAAATACTATTTAAAACTGATATATTTATTATTTATATTAACCATATATATAACATATAATATAATAATCATATACAAAATATTAGATTTATTAAATAATAATGTTCTATAAATTAAAAGTACTAAAATTTCATTTTAATACTATTTATAATAATTAAAAACATTCAAAATCTATTAATACTAATAATGATAATTATAATAATAATAATAATAATAATAATAATAATAATAATTAAGACCCGCGGGTCAACCTGAATCGACATAACCAAATGGGTAACCCGAATCTACTCAAAAGGAAACCCAAAGGCGCGACCCGTTGGGTCAGACCCGACCCAACAAAAACCTAAATGGACTACCCAGATACACACTCACGCAAACCCAACCCGAGAACCCATTCGGGTTGAATCTAAACCCGAATCCAAACACACTCATACTCACAAACTAGTCCTACCCATTAACCCGAACCCGTATCGAACCTAACCCAAACCCAGATCTACTCACAGACTCAACACAACTCGAACCATACCCAACCAAACCCGCGACCCGGCCCGTGGCGTCAAAATGACGCCGTTCCACTAAAAATAACCCACGAGTTTTTAAATCCGATCCAAGCCCAGACCCTTACCCACTTATACACATAGACCAAACCGCCCGTTTACCCGAACCCGACCCAAAGTCAGCCCGACGTCAAAACGACGTCGTGCTACTTAAGTTGGCCCACGGGTTAACTTATGTAACACCCTGTATTTAATTTTCATTAATAAATAAATATTTCATTTCATTTCCATGTGTATTTGGTTTTATTTCTTTTTATAAATTTTTGGTTGGGGTCAAACCGTAATTTCTTTAAATATAAAAATATTTTCTATGGTTTCAAAAGCAATATCTATATCTTTGTATAAACCGGGAATTTTATTCCTACGCTGATATTATTTTCCTGTATTTTCTTTCAACCGTAAAATACCAGTTTATATTTTAATCTGCGTCTATTCCGCGTTTGGGGTGTGGGAGCACGTGAGCTCGACCACACCGTGCGTTTCTTATGGCCTTGCTTGGAGCCCAATCAGTGGGTTTATATATATATATATGTGTGTATATCTCTCATTCTCTCCATAACTCTCACAGTGTCTCAATCTCTCCCAAATTCTCTCAACCTCTCTTAATCTCTCAAGATACAAACACACACACATACAGTATATACATACTCATACACACATTCATAGTTATATATATATTTATATCAAGAACGGAGGAAGAATTATTCGAACGACGGAATTCTCGGCGGAATTATCACTCTCAAATTCTCTGTATCAAACACCTCAGTGAGTATTATAAACTCACTCGCCATGTTTATATACGTGTATTTCAGTATATATAGGTGTGTATATGTGTATATATATGTATTTCACCATTGAAGCTTGAAATTGGAGTTTTGTCAAACTCAACCAAATTCAATTCCGTGAATTGATTATGGAAGATCTTTGTCCCAATAGGCCACGGTTCAAATCCTACACAGTAATTCATCCGTATCGCGACGTACGGTTGATTTAAAGTTTTGACACCCTCACTTTAATCGCGAATATTTAGAGATATAATCCGTATTAGTTAAAATTGATCGCGTATTCTTAATCTACGCGGAAAACTAAAGAGATCCATATATTGCACGACATGTTTGAGACAGAATCTGAAAATGGGTAAATTTCAGTCCAGAATTGAAAACAGGGGAAAAACGAAGAAGATGACATTCTGCAAGAACTCGCGCGCGCGACCCGCTCGCGCGAGGCTCGCTCGCGCGGACCATTCCCCCCCTTCGCGCGCGCGATCCGCTCGCGCGACCTGTTTCGCCCCTTCGCGCGCGCGATCCGCTCGCGCGATTTGTTCTCCCCTTCGCGCGCGCGACCCGCTCGCGCGACCTGGCAGTTAGAGCAATTTCTGTATTTTCTTATTAGGGACTGTTTGGAAAATGTTTGAAAAGTTTTTAAAGAACTGTTTGGCAAATGTATTGTTTTAAAGGCTTATGTTTTAAGAATTGTACGAACAAGAACAACTAAGACCGAAAGTTATGCTTGTATGATTATCCGGCTTTGTGATTAATTAATGGTGTTATTTATGAAACATTGACATACATATTAGGGTTGAGGTTGTGTCAACATGCATGTGTGTGAGAAAGCATGAAAAGAGTAAAGCGTGGCGGTCTGGTGTGCGACCTCAATATCGATCGGATATTATTCCTGGTATTGAAGGCGACAGTGTTGTTTACGATTTAGATATCGATCGGATAGTATTCCTGGTATCTAAGGCGCTTGTTTCGGATATCGATCGGATAATATTCCTGGTATCCGAAATGATGGTATTGTGTACGGCTTAGATATCGATCGGATATTATTCCTGGTATCTAAGGCGCTTGTTTCGGATATCGATCGGATAATATTCCTGGTATCCGAAATGATGGTATTGAGTGTGGCTTAGATATCGATCGGATATTATTCCTGGTATCTGAAGCGATAGTTTGGTGTGCTGTTTTGGATATCGATCGGATAGTATTCCTGGTATCTGAGATAATGGTTTGGTTGTGTTGAGTTTTGTTGAGAGAAAAGAGTCAGAAAGATGAGATGTTACATTGTTCATACACGGTCGTATATTTATTTGCTTTCTTTATTCCCCCATGGCTTATGTTGGAATTGGAACCTTGAATCTATTGCTTTTAAAGTTAGATTGCACCGTTGTTTATATGCTTATATATACATTGCGAGCACTTGTTTATTTTGCTCACCAGCTTTCATAAGCTGACGGAGTTGATGCGTCCTGGACTGTATGTCCAGATTTTCAGGGTCAGGAGCAGCCAGGGTATTTTGACTATGCTAGTTAGAGGCAGGGGACTTTCCAGGAGGCTGTTTTATATTTTCCTGTCTTTTAATTTGGGGTTGTAATAAACTGGTTTTAGACATTTGAATAAGGCGTTTTGTGCCTAAGTTTATGACTGCTGTAATAGTTTTAGTAAGTTTTATTTCGGAGCTTATGTTTATTAGTATCTTTTCTTTAGAAATGTTTTTAAGTTATTTGTTGCAGGGACAATTGGTTATACTCACTTGTCACGACCTATGAGTCCATAAAGGAAATTAAATGCTTTCCTGAATTATGCTACGTCGGGGCGTGACAGGCTTTTTGGTATCAGAGTCAGGTTATGGCTCGACCGATTGTCCAGACACATAGGATCTCCCATTAAGATAGAATTAAGATAAGATAGTTCGAATTCGTTCCGTGTTTAGTCGTTTCCTATCGTTTAGAATTTTCCTTCTTCTCGAGAGGTTGACCGATTTCTTGCTGATCAATGGATAGGTACCGTTCTCTCGATCATATGGCTGGAAGAAATCTCAGGAATCGTCCCGCTATTGAAGATGCACCCCAGGTAGTAGATCCAACCGGAATGTTTGAGGCTTTTGTAAGAAGATTGGAGAGGGTTAGTGATCAGAATGCGAGGAACAATAATCAGAATGGGAATCATAACGGGAATGGAAGGCAAGCCCACCAGACTGGAGACAAGCTTCTCAAGGAGTTTCGCGCTCTGCGACCTGAGTATTTCGCTGGGACTGATGAACCCTGGTGTAACACCCTGTATTTCTTTTTCATTAATAAATAAATACTGCACTTCATTTCCACGGATATTTGATTTAATTTCTCTTTATAATATATATATGGGGTCAAACTGTAATTTCTATAAAAATAGAAAATATTTTTCTATGGTTTCAAAATCGATATCTATATTTTTGTATGAACTGGGAATTTAATTCCTACACTAATATAAATTTCTGTATCTTTATTTCAACCGTAAAATACCAGTTTTGTATTATATATGAGTCTATACCGCGTTTGGGGTGTGGGAGCACGTGAGCTCACCACACGGGATGATTCTCGTGAGTTGCTTGGAGGCCACAACTCTATTACAGTATATATGTTTGTGTCTCCCTCACAATCACTCACAGTCTCTCAATTCTCTCAATCTCCCTCTAATTCTCTCTTCCTCTCAAGAACACAACACACACACACAGATTATACATATGATATATACATACACACATACATAGTTATATATATATATCAATATCAAGAACGGAGGAAGAAATTATTGGACGACGGATATTACGGCGGAAGTTCTCGGCTTTTAATTTTCTGTATAATCGCCTCTGTGAGTATTATAAACTCACTCGCCATGTTTATATATGTATATTTCAGTTCATATAGGTGTGTATATGTGTATATATATGTATTTCACCATTGAAGCTTGAAATTGGAGTTTTGTAAATCTTAACCAAAATGAAATTTATGAATTGGGAATGAAAGATCTTAGTCCCAATAAGTTGTGGTTCGAATCCTACGCAATAATTCATCCGTATCGCGGCGAACGGTTGATTTAAAGTTTTGTCACTCTAACTTTGATCGTGAAAATTAAGCGATACAATCCGTATTAGTTAAAATTGATCGCGTATTCTTAATCTACGCGGAAAACCGAAGAGATCCATATATTGCACGACATGTTTGAGACAGAATCTGAAAATGGGTAAATTTCAGTCCAGGAATTGAAAACAGGGGAAAAACGAAGAAGATGACATTCTGCAAGAACTCGCGCGCGCGACTCGCTCGCGCGAGGCTCGCTCGCGCGGACCATCCCCCCCTTCGCGCGCGCGATCCGCTCGCGCGACCTGTTCTGCCCCTTCGCGCGCGCGACCCGCTCGCGCGACATCACCTCTTCCTCGCTCGCGCGATCCGCTCGCGCGAGGTGGCAGTTTTGAGCAGTTTCTGTATTTTTGTATAAGGGACTGTTTGGAAAATGTTTTGGGAAATTTCAAGGAACTGTTTGGCTAATATACTGTTTTAAAAGCTCACTGTTAGAAATTGGACTTGTAAGAATGTTTAAGACCGAAATTTATGCTCGTACGATTATCCGATTTTGTGAGGAAGTAATGGTGTTATTTATGGAACATTGACATACATATTAGGGTCGAGGTTGTGTCAATATGCATGTGTGGAATAAAGCGTGAAAAGAGTAAAGTGTGGCAGTTTGGCGTGTGACCTCAATATCGATCGGATAGTATTCCTGGTATTGGAGGCGATAGTGTTGTGTACGACTTAGATATCGATCGGATAGTATTCCTGGTATCTAAGGCGCGCGTTTTGGATATTGATCGGATAGTATTCCTGATATCCGAAGCGATGGTGATAGTGCTGTGTACGACTTAGATATCGATCGGATAGTATTCCTGGTATCTAAGGCGCGCGTTTCGGATATTGATCGGATAGTCTTCCTGATATCCGAAGCGATGGTGATAGTGTTGTGTACGACTTAGATATCGATCGGATAGTATTCCTGGTATCTAAGGCGCGCATTTCGGATATTGATCGGATAGTATTCCTGATATCCGGAGCGATGGTTGGTTGTGATCGGTCTAGATATCGATCGGATAGTATTCCTGGTATCTGAGGCAGTAGTGTGGTGTGTGACTTCAATACCGATCGGATAGTATTCCTGGTATTGGAGGCGATAGTGTAGTGTGTGAATTGGATGACTGAATTCTTATTACTCCTGGTAGCTGAAATGATGTGTTGATTGAATTGGATTGTTCTAAAGGAAAGAATTGGCAAAATAAGATGTTTCACAATTCATGTACAATTTCGTTTTTAATTCTTACTATATTCCCCCGTGATTCATGTTGGAATTGGAACCTTGAATATATTACTGTTAAAGTTAAATGGTACCGTTGTTTATTTGCTTATATATACATTGCGAGCACTTGTTTATTTTACTCACCAGCTTTCATAAGCTGACGGCGTTGATGCGTTCTGGACTGTATGTCCAGATTTTCAGGGGCAGGAGCAGCCAGGGTACTTCGACTATGCTAGTTAGAGGCAGGGAACTTTCCAGGAGGCTGTTTTATATTTTTCATATGTATTTTAAATTTGAAGTTGCAATAGACTTTATGATAGATTTGAATAAGGGCGGTTTGTGCCACAAGACTTGACTGATGTAATAGTTTAGTAAATCTTAAATTCAGAGCTTATATTTATTAGTATCCTTTTCTCTAGAAATGTTGTTTAAGTCATTTGTTTGCAGGGACAATTGGTCATACTCACTTGTCACGACCTACGAGTCCATAAAGGAAATTAAATGCTTTCCTGTATTATGCTACGTCGGGGCGTGACACCTGGCAAGAGGAACAGTGGCTACGCCAGATGGAGCGTATCTTTGAGACCATAGAGTGCACTGACCTGGAGAAGAAGCGTCTAGCTATCTTTCAGCTGTCTTATGCAGCGGCTGATTGGTGGGATGCTGAAAAAGCAACTATAGGGGAAGAAGTTGCAAGGAGAATGCCGTGGGTGGTGTTTAAGGAAAGATTTCTCAAAAAGTATTTTCCTGAAGAAGAGAAGGACAAGAGAGAGAAAGAGTTTATGGAGTTGACTCAAGGGAATCTGACTGTCCGTGAGTACACCACTCGGTTTGAGCGTCTGTCTCGCTTTGCTCCACATATGGTGGACACGCCCCAGAAGAAAATCAAGAAGTATCACCGAGGTCTCAACCTGTCTCTCCGACATTTGACTATGGGGCATCTGGGCTAGTCATTTGAAGCTCTGGTGAGATTGGCTACGGGGTTAGAAAATGATGGTTGTCAGAATTCGAAGCCGTTTGGAATTCGACCTCCGCAGAAGGGTTATTCCGGACAGAAATCAGGGTACCCTCAGGGACAGAAAAGGACCTGGGATGGAGGGAAGAAACCTCAACAGACACAAGTAGTACAGCAGTATCCGCCTCGAGCAACAGGAGGGGACAACAACAACAACTGCTTCAATTGTGGTAATCCCGGTCACCGAGCTAAAGATTGCAGACAGACTAGGCGTGCTGATCGTCCGGGAATTGTGTGCTATAATTGTGGCATGCCAGGTCACATAAGTCCGGAATGCAAGGCTCCTAGGAGAGGCAATTACGGTCAGCAAGGACAGGCCCGCCTGAATGCTGTTATCCCCGAGGCTGCTGGTTATGAAGAAACAGGATATGGAGAAGGTGTTTACGAGGAAGAACCGCCTGAGCAACGAGCAGTGGAAGGTACTCTAACCTTGTTTAACTCTCATGTTAAAGTTTTATTTGACACGGGTGCTACACATTCCTTTATATCTGTTAAGACTGTTCGGAAGTTGGGTATAGTACCGCAACGTTTAGATGAAGCTTTGAGTGCTGTCTCACACTTAGGGACCACCGTCAAGTTATTACATGTATGTAAGGACTGTCCTCTATGGTTAGGAGACCGTGAACTTTTGGCGAGATTGGTGGTTCTGTCGATGAAGGAGTTTGATATAATCCTGGGAATGGATTGGCTCGAGGAGAATCATGCAAAGTTAGATTGTGCAAGGAAGAAGATCACATTTGCGGACAATGGGAATCGACTCTTTGATTTCCAATGCAACCCTTCAGGTGATATGTTCCTCACCAGATGCTTAGCAAACATTGAGGTTGTTAGTGCAGAGGTGACAGTATCATCAATCCCGGTGATCAAGGAATTTGAGGAAGTATTCCGAGATATTTCAGGATTACCGCCAGAAAGGGGCATAGAATTCTGTGTGGAATTGGTGCCAGGCACTCGACCTATAACCAAGGTTCCCTACAGGATGGCCCCTACAGAGCTACTAGAGCTGAAGGAACAAGTTCAAGAACTGGAGAAGTTGGGTTTTGTTCGTCCAAGTACTTCACCCTGGGGAGCACCAGTGTTATTCGTGAAGAAGAAGGATGGGTCAATGCGGTTGTGTATTGACTACCGAGAACTGAATAAGGTTACTATCAAGAATAAGTATCCTTTACCTCGGATAGACGATCTGTTTGATCAGTTGCAAGGAGCCACGACCTTTTCTAAGATTGATCTACGGTCAGGGTATCACCAGTTGAGGGTGCGGAAGGAGGACATATCTAAGACTGCTTTCAGGACGAGATACGGACACTATGAGTTCTTAGTGATGCCGTTTGGGATGACGAATGCTCCGGCTGTGTTTATGGACTTGATGAACAGAGTATTCAAGCCCTATTTGGATCAATTCGTTATTGTCTTTATTGATGATATTTTGATCTATTCAAAGTCAGAGGAAGAGCACGAGCAACATCTACGGATTGCGATGCAGACTCTCAAAGATCACCGCCTGTATGCTAAATTTAGCAAGTGTGAATTCTGGCTTCAGGAAGTTAAGTTCCTCGGGCATGTGATCTCACAACAAGGAATCGCAGTTGACTCCTCAAAGACCGATGCAGTGGCGAATTGGACTCGGTCGACCAATGCTACAGAAGTCAGAAGTTTTCTGGGACTCGCCGGTTACTATCGGAGATTTGTGGAAGGATTCTCAAAGATAGCAGCCCCGTTAACTGGTTTGACTAAGAAAGACTTGAAGTTTGAATGGACTGATAAGCATGAACGCGCTTTTCTGGAATTGAAAGAGAGATTGACAACAGCGCCAGTGCTTGCGATACCAAAGGATGGTGAGAAGTTCACTATTTTCAGTGACGCCTCGTATCAAGGATTGGGATGTGTCCTTATGCAAGACGGAAAGGTCATAACCTATGGTTCACGACAGTTGAAGCCGAATGAATTGAACTACCCAACTCACGATTTGGAGCTGGCAGCCGTTGTGTTTGCGCTCAAGATCTGGAGACATTACCTCTATGGGGAGAAATTTGATTTATTCTCAGACCACAAGAGCCTTAAGTATTTGTTTACTCAGAAGGAGTTGAACATGAGGCAACGCCGGTGGATGGAGTTGATCAAGGACTACGACTTTACATTAGAGTACCACCCTGGTAAGGCTAACGTAGTCGCTGACGCCCTAAGTCGGAAACCTCGAGGAACGATTGCTTTATTGATGATGAGGGAATGGAAAGCTTTAGAGGCAATCGCAGAATTTGATATGCAGATTTCAGAGGGAAGTGCCGGGCAGCACTTTGGATGCCTCGTAGTACAACCAACACTTGTGAGTCGAATCATCGAAGCCCAGAAGGAAGATGAGAAGTTTCAAGCATGGTTCGCCAAGATGTTAGAGAAGGACCCGACAGAATGGAAGGTTGGGGCCGATGGAGGATACCGATGTCGAGATAGATTGTGTGCGCCAGATTCAGGAGATTTGAGAAAAGATATTCTCGAAGAAGCACATAAATCGAGACTGACAGTACACCCAAGAGGAACAAAGATGTATAAGGATTTGAAGAGAAACTTCTGGTGGGAAGGGATGAAACGAGAAGTAGCCGAGTTTGTGTCTAAATGTTTGACTTGTCAACAAGTGAAGGCCGAACATCAGAGACCCTCGGGATTGTTACAACCCTTACCCGTCCCAGGATGGAAGTGGGAACACATAACTATGGATTTTGTGGTTGGATTACCCCGGTCACAACAGAATCATGACGCGATTTGGGTAATTGTGGATCGTTTGACGAAGTCTGCACACTTCATCGCGTACAATATGACTTACCCAGTAGAACGGATGAGTCGAATGTATCTTCAGCATGTGGTGAGACTGCACGGTGCGCCTGTGTCGATTGTATCTGACCGCGATGCACGTTTTACCTCGGGATTTTGGGAAAGTTTGCAGAAGGCTATGGGAACTTCGCTCAAAATGAGTACTGCTTTCCATCCTCAGACCGATGGACAGACCGAGCGTGTTAATCAAATTATGGAAGATATGCTCAGAGCTTGTGCAATCGACTTTGAAGAGTCTTGGGAGACGCACTTGCCGTTAGTTGAATTTGCGTATAACAACAGTTATCACTCAAGTATTGGAATGGCGCCGTTCGAAGCTTTGTACGGACGGCCATGTCGATCTCCATTGTGTTGGGCTGAAGTGGGAGACACAGAACTTTTGGGACCAGATTTGGTGAGAGAGACCAATGAGAAGATTTCACTGGTCAAGGAAAGAATGAAAACTGCACAGAGTAGACACAAGAGTTATGCAGATCGGCGACGAAAGGACTTGGAGTTCAGTATCGGTGATCACGTACTCCTTAAGGTTTCACCTGTTCGGGGAGTAGTACGTTTTGGTCAGAAAAGAGGTAAGTTGGCACCTCGTTTCATCGGACCGTTCGAGGTTTTGGAGCGTGTTGGAAAAGTGGCTTATCGACTCGCGTTGCCACCAAAGATGTCTGGTGTTCATAATGTATTCCATGTCAGTATGTTAAGGAAATACATACGGGATCCTTCACATGTGGTTAATTTTGATGATATTGAGACGAGTCAGAATGTTGTCTACAAGGATAGACCTGTGAGGATTCTTGACCGGAGTATCAAGAGGCTGAGAAGAAGAGACGTTCCTTTGGTTAAGGTTCAGTGGAGGCATGATGACGAGGGAGAAGCGTCGTGGGAGCTAGAGTCAGACATGAGGACTAGATACCCCGAGTTGTTTCAGGATTAGTTAGCTCAGATTTCGGGGCGAAATCTCTGTTAAGGTGGGTAGAGTGTAACACCCTGTATTTCATTTTCATTAATAAATAAATATTTCATTTCATTTCCATGTGTATTTGGTTTTATTTCTTTTTATAAATTTTTGGTTGGGGTCAAACCGTAATTTCTTTAAATATAAAAATATTTTCTATGGTTTCAAAAGCAATATCTATATCTTTGTATAAACCGGGAATTTTATTCCTACGCTGATATTATTTTCCTGTATTTTCTTTCAACCGTAAAATACCAGTTTATGTTTTAATCTGCGTCTATTCCGCGTTTGGGGTGTGGGAGCACGTGAGCTCGACCACACCGTGCGTTTCTTATGGCCTTGCTTGGAGCCCAATCAGTGGGTTTATATATATATATGTGTGTATATCTCTCATTCTCTCCATAACTCTCACAGTGTCTCAATCTCTCCCAAATTCTCTCAACCTCTCTTAATCTCTCAAGATACAAACACACACACATACAGTATATACATACTCATACACACATTCATAGTTATATATATATTTATATCAAGAACGGAGGAAGAATTATTCGAACGACGGAATTCTCGGCGGAATTATCACTCTCAAATTCTCTGTATCAAACACCTCAGTGAGTATTATAAACTCACTCGCCATGTTTATATACGTGTATTTCAGTATATATAGGTGTGTATATGTGTATATATATGTATTTCACCATTGAAGCTTGAAATTGGAGTTTTGTCAAACTCAACCAAATTCAATTCCGTGAATTGATTATGGAAGATCTTTGTCCCAATAGGCCACGGTTCAAATCCTACACAGTAATTCATCCGTATCGCGACGTACGGTTGATTTAAAGTTTTGACACCCTCACTTTAATCGCGAATATTTAGAGATATAATCCGTATTAGTTAAAATTGATCGCGTATTCTTAATCTACGCGGAAAACTGAAGAGATCCATATATTGCACGACATGTTTGAGACAGAATCTGAAAATGGGTAAATTTCAGTCCAGAATTGAAAACAGGGGAAAAACGAAGAAGATGACATTCTGCAAGAACTTGCGCGCGCAACCCGCTCGCGCGGACCATTCCCCCCCTTCGCGCGCGCGATCCGCTCGCGCGACCTGTTTCGCCCCTTCGCGCGCGCGATCCGCTCGCGCGATTTGTTCTCCCCTTCGCGCGCGCGACCCGCTCGCGCGACCTGGCAGTTTGAGCAGTTTCTGTATTTTCTTATTAGGGACTGTTTGGAAAATGTTTGAAAAGTTTTTAAAGAACTGTTTGGCAAATGTATTGTTTTAAAGGCTTATGTTTTAAGAATTGTACGAACAAGAACAACTAAGACCGAAAGTTATGCTTGTATGATTATCCGGCTTTGTGATTAATTAATGGTGTTATTTATGAAACATTGACATACATATTAGGGTTGAGGTTGTGTCAACATGCATGTGTGTGAGAAAGCGTGAAAAGAGTAAAGCGTGGCGGTCTGGTGTGCGACCTCAATATCGATCGGATATTATTCCTGGTATTGAAGGCGACAGTGTTGTTTACGACTTAGATATCGATCGGATAGTATTCCTGGTATCTAAGGCGCTTGTTTCGGATATCGATCGGATAATATTCCTGGTATCCGAAATGATGGTATTGTGTACGGCTTAGATATCGATCGGATATTATTCCTGGTATCTAAGGCGCTTGTTTTGGATATCGATCGGATAATATTCCTGGTATCCGAAATGATGGTATTGAGTGTGGCTTAGATATCGATCGGATATTATTCCTGGTATCTGAAGCGATAGTTTGGTGTGCTGTTTTGGATATCGATCGGATAGTATTCCTGGTATCTGAGATAATGGTTTGGTTGTGTTGAGTTTTGTTGAGAGAAAAGAGTCAGAAAGATGAGATGTTACATTGTTCATACACGGTCGCATATTTATTTGCTTTCTTTATTCCCCCATGGCTTATGTTGGAATTGGAACCTTGAATCTATTGCTTTTAAAGTTAGATTGCACCGTTGTTTATATGCTTATATATACATTGCGAGCACTTGTTTATTTTGCTCACCAGCTTTCATAAGCTGACGGCGTTGATGCGTCCTGGACTGTATGTCCAGATTTTCAAGGTCAGGAGCAGCCAGGGTATTTTGACTATGCTAGTTAGAGGCAGGGGACTTTCCAGGAGGCTGTTTTATATTTTCCTGTCTTTTAATTTGGGGTTGTAATAAACTGGTTTTAGACATTTGAATAAGGCGTTTTGTGCCTAAGTTTATGACTGCTGTAATAGTTTTAGTAAGTTTTATTTCGGAGCTTATGTTTATTAGTATCTTTTCTTTAGAAATGTTTTTAAGTTATTTGTTGCAGGGACAATTGGTCATACTCACTTGTCACGACCTACGAGTCCATAAAGGAAATTAAATGCTTTCCTGAATTATGCTACGTCGGGGCGTGACAACTTAACCCAGCCCAAACCCAAACTCTAACCCATCTACACACACATCCTAACCCGCCCCTAACCCGGGTGTTATAACCCGAAACCCAAACGGGTTTCACCTTCTTCTCCGGCGATGCATGGCCGCCGGAAAGTCGATGCTTGCCGGAAAATCTTTCACTGCTTGTTTCTCTCTCATCTCTCCATGAAAATGGATGAGATAAACGCCAAAATGACCGGTTTGTGGTCCCCTACAACATACTAGGAGCTGGGGGTTGGGTTATCTTGTTTGGTGGCCTAACCAGTTGTAGACACCCCAATTTTGACCGAACTATTAAACTTAGGGGAGATTTACCTCTAGAAATCAATGATGAATAATGTCCCGACGATTTTCTTCAAGTTTATCGCTTCGACTTCTGAAAAGCTTCAAGCTCCCAAAACTTGCTCCTAATATCCCTAGATTTGGCCAATCACTGACCATCTGTCTCGAGCTCACTAGATCATGGGTTACTTTCTAAAAAAAAATAGAATAGATTAAATAATAATAATAATAATATTTTATAAAAATAACATTGTTTCTCATATTTTTAGATTCAAAAAGAAAAAAAAAAGAAAAAGATACTATTTGGTGACTCATATGATTAATTTAGATTTAAAATAAAAAATGTGTCTATATATATATATATATATAAGAAAAGGAAAATAATAAAAGAAAGCATCCCATGTGATTTGGAGAGTTAGAGATTCCTTGGCATATTCCTAATCTAAAGTAAATACCCAAAAAGCCCTTTGTTGGGCACTAATCTCCCATGTGCTTTGAAGATGCTCTAGAATGTTCCTTTATTCTAGCCAACTTAAATGCCCTTCAAGTTTCTTGGAATTACATAGAAGTGCCATGGAGAGTTAGAGATGCCATAGAATATTCCTAACCCACCCCAAATTGACCTATCTACCCTTATCTTAGCCCCTAAGTAATGAAAGTCTATAAAAGAACCCATTTTCTCTCATTTTAGGGAGACACTTGAATTGTATAGAAAAATATTGGGAGAGCTTTAGAGGAAAGAAATATAGAGAGAGAAACTCTACCAATTATTTTACCCAAATCCCACCAAAACTCTACCCAACCATCAAATCACCATTGAAGGAGCTTGAAGCTTGAGGAAGAAGAAGAGGAAAAGCTTGAGGAATTCAACATCTCTACAAGTTTTGAGAAAATCTAGAGGTAAAGCCTTCAAATCTATATATATATATATATATAATAATAATTCAATCACAAATTCCTAGTTCTAGGATCTTTACACATTTTCAAAACCTCTCTTCCTACCTCATTTCATCACACACCACATAGAATTTGTGATTGAATCTCATGGTAGTTCATTAGTTTGGATCTAAATAAGCTTTGGGTTTAGAAGTATGAGTTGGTTTTAAAGAATTTGTCCTCTTGAATTTTCTTAAGTGAACCTTGATTATTATTTTTTTATATTCTTATTTTCCCTTTTTAGATTCATAAGATTTTATATATCTTATTGAGTCTCTTTGAGTTTGATTCTTTAGTTTCCTATGATCCTATGATCCATATGGGAATTAAGTGAATCATGGTCATAATCTACACATAGTTGGTAAGATGCTAGTATCAACTCATGACTAGGATCTCTCTACTATGAATCTTATGGAATTCATACTATATTACATGGAGATTAGAGTAGATTTGCTTTTTTTAGTCTCCAATGACCATCAAATGGTAGGAGAAATATTTTTAAGTCCATCTTTATGGCTTAGACTAATCTCTTCCTTGGGTTTTGAGAAGGTCTCTATACTTCATCCAAAACCTAAATGTATGTGTGTCTTTAGCCTCCAATGACCACCAAGTGGTAGGAGTAATGTTTTGAATTCAAGCTTGGGTCCATAGGTTTGAGTTCTTTATTTGAGGATTTTGTGAAGTCCATTTCAATACTTCATCAAGATCCATAAGTGTGAGATGTCTTAAAACTCCAATGACCATCAAATGGTAGGAGTGATAAATTGAGTTCAAGCTTGGGTCCATGGATTTAAGTTCATCGTTCTTTGGATCTCATGAAATCCATGCTATACTTCATCAAAACCTATGAGCATATATGCCTCTTAGTCTTCAATGACCATCAAATGGTAGAAGAAGTAGTTTGGTTTGTGCTCCAACTTCATGTTTTTAATAGTTGAGGTCAATCCATAAAGTTGAATTAACAAGACAAAAACAGTGGGTTCACAAACTGTTTTTGATCAAAGATTTTTAGTTCAAAATCTAACCGTTGAAATTGAGTGAAACCAATGGGAAAATGTCAATAACACATCATTTTACCACTGTGATTTTTGTTTTGTAAAGATATTGTGTTTAGAAGGGTTTGATCATGATTTTTGTGAGCTAAATACAATCTGTCCAGAGTTTTAAAATACTTTCAGAATAGTAAGTCCGTTTTGAAATTAATAAATCAGAACCCTAATTAAGTTTTTGGGGTCTCAAATAATTTTTTATAGGTACCTTAATGTGTTAGGAAGGTACCCTAAAAAGATCTAAGTGTTTCTCATTTTTTTACTATTTTTAGAAAATCATACAAGATCTCTGGACAGAGAGTTGCAGAATCCTGAGTGAGGTCTAGTATTTTCCATATTCCCGGAGATCTAACCGTTGAAACCTTGATTTTATTTTTGGGTTAGAAACTAGACTCACAGAGGCATAACATATCCAAAAATCAGTCAGATCCAACCATTGAAAGTATTTTATTTCCATTTTTGAACGTCTGGTCTGCTCTCTGTAAATCACAAAAAAACTGCTACTGTTTTTGTCTAACCTTATTTATTTCAACTCAAGTAGTGTCCTAGTGGCTTAGGACTCAAACCATGTTTTGAATAATGATATTTTAGATTAAACCCAGAGGCTTAGGGATCCAAATTAGTGAATAAATTCACATCTCATTCTTGTTCATATTCATGCATTCATTCATACATATTCATTTTCATAAGTAGGACTTATCTCTTGTCTAAATTGTATCCAATTGAACATGACTTAGGATTAATTACTCTTTGATATTATATCTTGTCTAAGGCATGTGTACTAACCTTTGTTTTGTAGCGCATTTGAGGTACAACTTCTTATCCCTTCTCTAGTTTGATTCATTTCATTGATTTATATTGATTTTCGACTCCATGTGCGACACCTTAGCTTAGGTTTTGCCTTATGTGAATATATGAATTAGAGACCTTTCTTAGGTTTATTTTATTCTTGCATGCATTACACGTTTAATATTTGCGGCCGGATCCCGGGTACGTTTTCTAGTTCTCTATTGCATATCATGATGTTTGCTAGTTGAATTATGTGACTTATGAATGATATTTTGTCGTTAGCAATTTTACACCATTTCCATCATGCTTGTGTGATGTATATGTATATATGTATTAATTGAGGGCATGCTTAGATTAATAATTTGATTAAAAAGGATGTTGAGTAGAGGCCTATCGTGAGATAGGATGAAAGGGGGTGTTTTAGTCCGTCGGGCTCCTTCCCCTTTCATTCCATAATCCCCGGACCCGGTTTATCTTTGGTTTCGCAAAAGATCAGTTTCCTTTTAAAATGGTTTCTTAATTTTCCTTTTAAAAATTAAGTGGCGACTCTTTGAATTTGAATGATTTTGAAAAGCTGTGGGTAAAAGAAAGAATAAACCTGAGATATCCACAATCTGGCGACTCTGCTGGGGATCGAACCCAGAATCTCTGGTTTCGCAGACCAGAATTTCTGATTTTGGATTCACTCGAGGGTTAGACTTGAAGCATCCTTTTAATCGAATTAATTAATTTTGGTGTGCCCGTTGCATTGCACTTGCATGTTTCGCCAGTCGATTGCATGGAACTATGACCTTGGAGGCTCGGGGCAACCCGGTCGGTCAAGCCATCATGGGGCCGTGTGATCACCCTTGATCTCGTACCATGTGTTGGTATATGAAGCATCCTATCGGGTGTGTGTCAAGGGTCCCTTATTTGACCAAAACCCGGCCTTTGCATGATAGTTTCATAGAACCTTTCAAAATTAGGAAATCAATTCTTGATTAGGATTATGTGCTAGGGAGTTTTGTGTGCCCGAAAGGGATTACTTGAGATGATGACGATGCTTGCTTGATAAAAGATGTGTAACCTCTTAATCACTTTTGAGCAATTCCTTTTCATGTCCTATGACATTTAAGAATAAGCCAAATCTTGATTATAAGATTACATCTCTTGTATCATGTTTAGCTAAGCATCATTGACCTTGTATGCATCCAAATTTATGAAAAGTGCGGTGATTATCCAAACATGTGATCCTCCTACCCAAAGAATTTTAAATATGTTTTTGAAAGCAAATAGATTTTTGGTATCTTTATTCCAAGGCATTCAATCACTCTTTCAAAATTTATGGAGTTCACTTTTGGATTAAAATTTCAAATCAACCATATTTGAAGGGAGAACCAAAATTCTTGGAACCCAAAATTCTCGAAAGATTTTGAATAGTTTCACCAACTAAAAAAAAAAAAAAAAAACGCTTTTTCAAAGCAAAATTTTGACCCAATCACCTTTTGGTTGAGGAATATAATCCAAAATTCTTAAGAATTATATTAAAGAAATGCTTTTCAAATGGATTTTAAAGCAAAGTTTCAACCCAATCATCTTTCGTTGAGAAATGTTGTTGCCTTCAAAGGAAAGCTTCTTAAGAATTTGAAAGACCCAATCATCTGGGGGAAATACTTGTCAAATGGATTTCAAAAATTCTAAATTTGTAAACCTTGAAGGGGTAGTAAGGATCACAATGAAGAGAAATTAGCGCACTTGACATGAATGAGGATTCTATGTGATTATATGTTTATGTGTTAGGATTAGGATTTTCCTTTCTTTTGCATATAGAATAGGCACACACACACTTGCATTTCATCCGTGTGTGCGGTGCATGCATTTAGTCATCAAAGCATTGCATGCATGTAGAATCCAAATTTAGACTATCCTCTTTCCAGTCAAGATCAAAGTAATTCAAAAGTTCCTCAAAATTTCTTGCCTCCTGAAAATCAATTCTGCATGTGGACCTTTTACCTATCTATGTTGAAAGAGTGGAACAACTAGATCCCTTAGTGAGGACACTTTTTGGGTTCTTTTTCCTTGATTTTAGTTAAAATGGCGCAAGAAACAAACACAAGAGAGATAGCAGAATTGAGGGCCATAGTAGAGGAGCAGGCAGGGCAGATGACTAGGATGATGACCATGATGGAAACATTGGCATGACAGCCGCCACCAGTTGTCGATCCTCCTCCGGTTAGGGAAGAGGATGGGTTTGAAGATCCAGAAGCACAAAGAGCTAAGAAAGAGAAACTGATGGCCGAAAAAGTAGAGAAACTTGAAAGGGTAGTCCGTAAGGCTCAAGGAGTTGACACTTATTTGCTTGAACTAGAGGGATTGTATGAAGGGGTGCAAGAAACATTGCCTGTCGGTTTCAAGATGCCGATTTTTGACAAGTTTGATGGTACCGGTAATCCTCGCAGCCATATACGGATGTGCATTGGGGCTTTCCAACCAAGTGGCTTGAGCACAACTATGATGGCTGTCTTGTTTCAGCAAACATTAACCGGAGCTGCTTTGTCGTGGTACCTCACGATCGAGCCAAGTAAAACTAGGATTTGGGAAGAAATAGTGAAGTTGTTTGTGGCCCAATATGAATACAACCAAGAGATAGATGTGACAGTCCGGGATTTGGAGACCACCAGGCAGGAATATAATGAATCATTTGCTGAGTTTTTAAGCCGATGGAGGGGTAAAGCAGCCAAAATGGTTCAAAGGCCATCCGAAAAAGAGTAGATCAGGATGTTAATGAAAAATTTACAGTCGGTTTACCAAGAGAAGATGAGGTTCCAATCAATCAATACTTTTGCTGAGGTTTTTGATGTGGGGGCAAGAATTGAAGACGCTATCCGCGAAGGGGTAATCAAAAGAGAGAATCAGGCGAACAATTATGTGGGGCCAAGATCCGATGTTAACACTTTGGCACAACCACCTCAACAGAAGGGCCATTATCAAAAAGGTAATCGGTCAAGGTCCAATCAAGGTCGACATGGAGAGACCGTCGAATTTGGAGTACCGTTAAGCGTGTTATTAGAACAAGCAGTAGAGAAAGGATGCTTGAAAAAGTTGGATCCACAACCCGTGCCTGACCCCATCCCAAAAGGATATAACGTTGATCAGTATTGTGCTTATCACCAGATGTTGGGTCATGATACTGACCATTGTATGAGATTGAAGCATGAAATTCGAAGCCTGGTTGAGAAAGGAGTTATGACACATGCTGTTGGAGAGTGGTGAACCCGAAGGTTCAAGTAATGCTAGTGAGGTAATAGTGTTTGGAACTGCTGCTGCTAAAGCAAATGTGGATGCTCCTGGGGACCCAATAATTTGAAAATCGTCTGTGACACTCCAGTTGAGACCAAGTCGAGTCTAGTCTGTAGTCGAGTTATGTTAAGTTGGAGTCAAATGTCAAGTCCAGTCGAGTCTTCTGGTCAGTCTGTCATCAAGTTTGTTTGCAAGTCTTTGTCGAGTTTATCGAGTCGAGTGATGTAATCATCTTTTCCTACTAGTTGAATAAAATCTCATTTTTCTTGATTCAGTGTGCTAAGTCGTGAATGTATGGATCATTAAGCCAAAAAAAAAAAGTCACTTTTTCAAACGATCATGGAAAATACTTTGTTAATAAATCTTTGCATTGGAAAGGATCCCAAGCGATCAAGCAAATTCTGTGCCAAATCCAAAGAGCAGAAGAGAATTGATTAGTTTTACTTTAAGAATTTAAAGATGCTCTTGCTCAATCTTGAAAAGATGAACTTGGAACTTGAAGCTTGCTCACCATCCCCTTCTCTCAAATACCAAGCCTAAAAGATGAGCCCAACCAGTCTAAAGCCATAAACTTGGTCCTTGATGGTAGCCAGACATTTTAAATGAACTTCTTATTCCAAAAAAAAGAAGAAAAAGAAAAAAGAAAGAAAAAGAGCTCGCTAGGATGAAAACCCGGAAGGGCGCCTAGGCAAAAGTTAGAGCAAAAATATGATGCGTGTTGATTTCAAAATCCTAATCCTGGCCAGTCAAAATCATGGAGAGAATAAGAGATAATGAGGTAGAGAAAAGAAAAAAAAAAAAAAAAAAGAGAGAATAAATAAGATTGAGAATTCTTGAGCACTTCAAGTACATCATTGGTACATGAATTATCTGAAGACTTTGTGTTGTTCTAAACAAAGAAAAGATTTGGAAAAGAGAGATTTGAAAGTATCAATTAGTCTAAAAAATCTTGTGAGAGGCTCAATGGCTAAGTGGGCCCAAAACAATGCAAAGATATCTTTGAGGAAAATAAAGAGTAATCTGGAGGGTTGATATTGCTTTGTGAGTGTGATAAAAACACGATACAATATGAGAATGGCAAAGTTGACTGGCTAGTGAAAGGGTTAAAAGAATCAATCGCCAAATAAAGAAAAGAAAAGAAAAGAAAAGAAAAGAAAAAAAAAAGAAAGAAGAAAAGAAAATGAAGCGGAGAAGAAGTTCATGTTCTCATCATCCTGTTCAAAGGCTACCACAAGTGGCCCATTTCGGAAAGAGCACTCATTTGACCTAAATGGAAACATGGCTCGAAAAGCCCACTATTTCTTGAAGCCTTATTCTTTCGAGACTTCCAGAGTCGATGAACTACGTTTTGACCTGATTCCCACTTGGGGATACGTAGGCAACCTGCTCGGTTCGGTCATCACCCCATCATCTCATGCCATTTTTTTTTTCAGGTCTTGGCCGAACTACTTTGGACCTGATTCCCACTTGGGGATAAGTAGGCGAACCTCCCAAGGTTCTCGGTCCATAACCATTCCTAAACCGAAAGCATCACCCTTTGCACCTTTGGTTTCCTTCCTTCAGACTAGGGGCAAACTTGTGTTTGCCTGGAGCCCTATATGTATTGCCAAACCAGGGGCAAACAAAGTTTGCCCATCAGCATTGGGTTTCCCGCTTCAGCCCACCACATTCATGATGATTATCTCTAGGTTGGGAGTAAATGCACTGCAGGCATCCTGTACCATCATGTTCTCAAAACCCTTGGATGAGCCTATTTGCCCTTAAGACTTGGGGCAAACTTCGTTTGCCAAAATCCCTCTGTGCCAGAGGTAAGTTCTCAAGTAATCAAGTTTGTTTTGAAAGGATCGAAATAGAGTGCTTTTCATTCTATAAGCTAAAGCACTAATTTGAAGCACACTCTAGATAGGCAAAGAATTCGCTAAATCGAAAAGGGGAAGTTTTCAAAGTATCGGTTTATCAGCAAAACACTACCATTTGTAAGATGATGAATAAATGAAAAGTGAGATGATACATTATTCGCAATGAAAGCACATTGATTCATAATGAATGTAGAGTTTGAGTCAGTCATCTTGAGTAACTAGCTTTGTTAGGTATGTCCTCCTTTGATGAGTCAATAAATGGTCTCAAATGTGTGGGTTTAAGATGATGAATAAAGATTCGAAAAGTCTCCATGAGCATCCTAAGAGCAATACGAGCAAAGGTTTTGAACACTATCACAACATAGTGCTAAAGTGGCAATATAAGAAGAGTCCAATACTAGGGGCAAAGGTGACTTCCCTCTTTTGACGAAATCGATGTGTTTCTTCCAAAGGTCCGCAAATGCAGAAAATTATTCTTTCTATCAGCTCCGTTCAAATTCTTTGAATCTGAAAACTCCTCAAATTTTGAAAAATTAACTCTGTGAGCCCGCGGACTCCCGAACTTTTGTGAAATCAATTCTTTGAGTCCGAAATGACTCCGAATATTGAAATTTGGTTCTTTAAGCACGACGAGACTCCTGAACAAGCATTAGTCCTCAATGGCTGCTTCTCTTCATAAACATTAGTCCTCCATGGCAGTTTCTCTTCATCTGCATTTGGCCTCAATGGCAACATCATTTATCTTAGTCCTCAACGGCATCTGCATTAGTCCTCAATGGCAGCATCATTTGTGTTAGTCCTCAATGGCATCTGCATTAGTCCTCAATGGCAGTATCATTTGTGTTAGGCCTCAATGGCAACCTTGCATTAGTCCTCAATGGCAGCATCATCGGTGTTAGTCCTCAATGGCAACCTTGCATTAGTCCTCAATGGCAGCATTATCGGTGTTAGTCCTCAATGGCAACCTTGCATTAGTCCTCAATGGCAGCATCATCGGTGTTAGTCCTCAATGGCAACCTTGCATTAGTCCTCAATGGCAGCATTATCGGTGTTAGTCCTCAATGGCAACCTTGCATTAGTCCTCAATGGCAGCATCATCGGTGTTAGTCCTCAATGGCAACCTTGCATTAGTCCTCAATGGCAGCATAATCTATTAGTCCTCAATGGCATCTGCATTAGTCCTCAATGGCAGCATCATCTCTGTTAGGCCTTAATGGCAATCCTTGTTAGGCCTCAATGGCAGCTTCCCTTCAATCTGCATTAGTCCTCAATGGCAGCATCATCTATTAGTCCTCTATGGCAATCCTCGTTAGTCCTCAAAGGCAATCTCTGTTAATCCTCGTTAGTCCTCAAAGACAATCTCTGTTAATCCTCGTTAGTCCTCAAAGGCAATCTCTGTTAATCCTCGTTAGTCCTCAAAGGCGATCTGTGTTAGTCCTCAATGGCAACCTTACATCAGTCTTCAATGGCATTTTTCGTGTTAGTCCTCAATGGAAATCTCTTTGAACTTGCGTTAGTCCTCGATGGCAGCATCTTTTGGTCTGTAATAACCTGCATTTCCATTTAATTTTAAATTACATTTTCATATTTAATTGGTAATTACATTATCATATTTAATTTCATTTGGTATTGACTGCTTCATTTAATTACTTTTCCCATGTTCTAAATTTTATTTCTTGATTTATTGTAAGTTAAGAATGTTGTTGGGGTTAAATTGTAATTTTACAAAAGTTAGTAATACCTGTGTGGGTTCCAAAATCTGTATTTCAAAACGGTGGAAATATTTCTTTTTGATTCTAACGGTATTTTTATAAAACCAGAAAACCGTTTCCTACAGTAAAATGAATTTTCTGTATTTTTGTGGTGGACACCGCACCCTGAAAATACCAGTTTATGTTCAAAACTGTCCACGCTGTGTGAACTTCCACAGTTTTTGGAAGTGACCGATTTGGACATTTGCTTTATTTTTCATTTATGGCAACTAATGATTGCCTTGCACTTGTTTGGGAATGTCTAACTTGTGTGTGTTTTGTTGTGCCTAAAAGCTAGCTTCCCAAACAACTAGCACTTTGACCCCTAGTGAATCTACTTGACCTTTGGCCTAGCTTAGAGTCCATATAATCTATATGGACGTATGTTTACTTGCTGAACTTCTTGAGTAGTTAGAATTGAACTAACTTAAATGTTGAGTGACCAATACATATCTTGGCCTCCAAGTTCACCTCACAGCAGATTCTACTTATACACACACAGAGCTCATTTTTTTTTTACACATCCTACACACTTTGTAAACTGAAGCTTATAGAGGGAGTTTGAGAGATTAAACTTAGAATTTGGATAAGGGAAATTTCTTCAGAATATATATATATACACTCAGAGAGAATTATATAGAGAGAGAAAGCTCAATTCTCCATAGCTAACTCAAGTGGATTTCTTGATTGGTCTCTCTTTCTCAACACTTATCTCTACACTCTTATTCACAGTGAGTATTCTAAACTCACTAAGAATGTAATTACATGTCTATTTACTGTGTGTTTGCTTAATTTTGTAAAACACCATGGTTGATTTACGTATGAACTCCATGGCTTGAAAATCAAGATTTCTCAAACTTAACCAAAACTTGTTTTCAGAGATGATTATGATAGATTACATATCATATATGTTATACCCAAAGTTTTAAAGTCTAATTTGTTCATATGGAAAAGTATATTAAAAATGAAGTTTTGACATCTTTTGAAAACTCATAAAATTTGGGAGCTATAGATTGAATCTTGTAAAATTGATTTCATATTTGGAATCCTTGTTGAAAAACAAAGAAATCCATATATAATAGGACATATATGCTTACAGAATTGAAATGGGTCAAAAAGACCCCTGTTTTGCTGAAACAGAGAGATCTGGGGGAAGAAGACGAAGCCTCAGCTTCATCTCGCGCCGCGATCGCGCGCGCGAGGAATCGCGCGAGCGGCCCGCGCGAGCGACCACTCGCGCGAGCGACCCGCGCGCGCGAGCCTTGTTTCCCCAGGCAGACGAAAGAGTTTTTATATATAATTGGAAATTAGGCTGGTCGCGCGAGCGAGGGTCGCGCGAGAACCCCTTCGCGCGAGCGATCCGCGCGCGCGACCCTGGCTGTTTCAGGCGGTCAGAAAAGTTTATTATAAAAGGAAAAATGGGCATATCGCGCGAGCGGCCCGCGCGAGCGACCTGTCGCGCGAGCGGCCCGCGCGCGCGAGGTTTGGCAGTTTCTGTTTTTGTCTGTTTTCTGTTAAGGACTGTTTGGTTCAACTTTTATAGTACTGGTAAGGCTCTGTTTGGGAATTTAGTTGATTAGAACTCTATTTGGTTATGTTTCAATGATTAAAAACATTTCATTATGACTCATCAATCCCCCGTATGCATGTGGCTTCTTTAATTCAGTATTGTACTTATGTTTAAGTGCATATCATTCATAAGGGGTCAGTGGTACATGCATGTGGGTGTTAGTCAGTGTGGATAAGAGTAATGGTGGATGTGGTGCGAGTATGTGATTGAGTTTGTGTTGTGGTTGTGGTTGTGGTTGTGGTTGTGGTTGTGGTTGTGGATGTGGTGAGGGTATCTTTGAAATGCGACGGTGGCAAATATGGACACTCACTGGCACCCATGGTAGTGCTAAAGTGTGGCCTACGGACACTCCCTGATAACTCAAGTCTGGATACTGCGAGAGGGGTTGCCCCGGTATTTGCATGGCGGTTAGGGTATTCAAAGTGTGAGGCATTGGACACTCCCTGGCGCCCCGTCGCTAAAGTGTGGCTATCTTAGTGTTTCAAAGATACCAGGAGTAAGATAGTGGGTTGTTGGGTTTTGTCGAGAGAAAAGAGTCGGTCAGATGAGATGGTGCATCGTTCCCATACACGGTCACATATGGGTGAATTTATCTTTTAAATAACGCTGCGGTTGTTTTCTAAACGAATTCTTTATTTTAAATATAAACTTGTGAATTTAAATGGGAATTGAAAAAGGTAAATGGGTATGTTTTACATTCAAAGTCATGTTTTCAATACTCACCAGCTTCTTGAAGCTGACGACGTTGATGCGTCCTGGACATTCGTGTTCAGGCTTTTCAGGTTACAATCAGGAGGAATCGTACGACTATGCAAATTGAGAATGGCCGCTTTGGAATAAGAGAAACTGTTTATTTTTATGTATTAAGTTTATTTGTTTGAGTTTTAAAACTGTTTTGTTTAAGGATGACTGTAACAGACACTAAGCTATTGTTTTATTTTCAAGGCGGTTTGTGCCTTAGTTGACCCCGGTTCATAAGATGTAATAAGATAGAAAATTTTTTGTAAGCCTTGATTGCTCTACTCTGATTATTATGTTTTGTTGTTTAACGTTTGGGACGGAATCGATCCTTCAAACTGTCGCGACCTACGGGTCCATAAAGGAAATTAAACGCTTTCCTTATTTATGCTACGTCGGGGCGTGACAGGATTTAGTGGTATCAGAGCCAGGTTATTATTTATCTCAAGATAGTTTAGCCAGGTTAGGGTTTACCAGTATAGACCCGATTCCACTTTCCATTAAGTGTTACACACCCGATGATACGACAGGGAGGATAGACTCAGAACCCAAACGCCTAAGATTATTCTGTTCTGACTTAAGTAGTACCTTTTTCAGGTATGGATCCAGCTCAGCCCCTGTTTGTACCTGATCCTTTTGGAGGACATTGGGTCACGGTAGGAGCTATAGTGCCGGCCTCGGCGACCCTTTATTTCACTGCTGTGGGGCAGCGTGCAGCTGCTACTGTCGAGCTAGACCTTTGGCATCAGATTCATATATTAGGACTGGTCGACCTATCTCGTGCTCGCCTCGAGATTCTTTACTTCATAGAGATTCAGCGCCTTGTACTCGTTGAGATGGTTCGCTTGGTTAACAGCGATACCTTCTATTTTCCTTTGGAGGCTCAGATTGTGCAGGCCCACCTTGCACAGTTGGAGGTACCTCCACCAGTCGTCCCTGCTATTGAGGATGATGATGACGTTGACGTTGTGCTCGCTTCCATTTCCGAGGAGGATGGCTTAGGATGGGACGACTTTGCGGTCGACCTTGAGGAGGCGCTTGCACTTGAGCCAGCCTTGCCTGAGGCAGATGTCCCTGGACCTGCTTCACTGATGACCTCTCACAGCTGTAACTTTGGGGCAGGCCCCTCCCATGTTCAGCGACTGCATCAGGCCGACTCGCTTGACCTGTTGATGGCTACTTACGGCGATGACTGATTATTTAGATATCGCTTTGTATATATTGACTGTTTTAACTATTAGCTCTATCTCTTTTTGCAAACTGTAATTACATGCATTAAAGCGTAGGGCAATGACCCCATTTTTGTAGCATTGACTCTTGCATGCGTCCTAACCCATGCAGATAGGGTAGGCATTGATCTGACCATACATGATTTTTGTATCTACTTGGCAGAAGTTATATATATATAAGATATACTCTTTTGAACGTTGCTGTCATTTAAATTACTTTATGGCATTGTTGCATGCATGTTTCTCATTCTACTACCACTATCATGCATAGAATGGCTGGAGGAGTCAGGAGGAACAGGAACCTGATCGAGGGAGCGCCCGAAGCTGCCGATCCTACAGGGATGTTTGAAGCATTTATCAGACGGTTAGAGAGGATCGGTAATACGAACGACAATCGAAGAGACCGTCAAACGGGAGACAAGTTGCTAGAAAGATTCCGTGCTCTAAGGCCCGAACAGTTTGCGGGTACAGCAGAACCCTGGAAGGCCGAGCAATGGTTGAGACAGATGGACCGTATGTTCGAGGCTGTCCAGTGCAATGAGATAGACAAGAGGAGATTGGCTACGTTCCAGTTGACCGATGCTGCCGCAGATTGGTGGGATTCGGTTATAGCCACTATCGGGAATGCGGCTGCTACCGGAATGACGTGGACGGCATTCAAGGGAAGATTTTTGGAGAAGTATTTCCCGGCTACGGAGAGGCACAGAAGAGAGAAGGAATTTATGGAGTTGACTCAGGGGACCAAGTCGGTGCAGGAGTACACCACACAGTTTGAAAGACTGTCTCGATTCGCTCCACACCTGGTTGATACTGAGGAAAAGAAGATCTGCAAGTATAATCAAGGCCTGACACCGCAGATTCGCCGCTTGACTCTCGGCCACTTGGATAAAACGTTTGAAGGACTTGTTGGTTTGGCTACCGATCTGGAAGAGGATGCTCGAGTAAGCCGAAAACAATTTGAATTCCGACCGCCTCAAAGGGGTAATTTTGGAAATAGACCACCAATGAACCGTACCCAGGGGCAGAAGAGGAATTTCGACGGAAGCAGGAAGACCCAGGCTATTACCTATCCGACTCAACCTCGAGTAGGAGAAGGAAGTAGTAGTGGAAAGTGCTTCAACTGTGGTAACCCTGGACATGTGGCTCGTGATTGCAAGGCACCAAGGCGTGCTACTCAGCAAGGGATAGTCTGCTTTAACTGTGGTGAACCAGGTCACATCAGCAGGTTCTGCACTGCTCCTAAGCAGGTGACTTATGGTCAACAGGGACAGACTCGCGTGAATGCTGTTATCCCAGATACCGCTGGATATGATGGAACTGCGTACGAAGAAGGGAATTATGAAGAAGCTCAACCTGATCAGCAAGCAGTAGAAGGTACATTAACTCTGTTTAACTCCCATGTTAAAGTGTTATTTGATACGGGTGCTGCTCTTTCGTTCATATCTGTTAATACAATTCAGAGATTGGGTATTTTACCTCATCGTTTAGAGAAAGCTTTGAAGGCTACTTCCCCATTAGGAGCTGCAGTCAGATTAGGACACGTGTGCAAGGATTGTCCTCTACGGATAGGAGACCGTGAGATTCCATCTAGATTGATTGTCCTCTCAATGAAGGAGTTTGACATAATCCTAGGAATGGATTGGCTCACTCAGAATCAAGCAACATTGGATTGTGCGAGGAAAAGAATCACATTCTCCGACAATGAGAATCAGTCATTTGATTTTCAATGTAACCCTTCGGGAGATATGTTCCTCACGAGATGTTTAGCCAACATCGAAGTCGTCAGTACAGAAGCGACAGTGTCGTCTATACCTGTAGTCAAGGACTTCGAAGGAGTATTTCAAGACGTTTCTGGTTTGCCGCCCGAGAGAAGTATAGAGTTCTGCATTGAGCTTATACCGGGTACCGTACCAATCACCAAGGTTCCCTACAGAATGGCCCCCACCGAACTGCTGGAATTGAAGGAACAAGTTCAAGAGCTCGAGAACCTAGGTTTTGTACGTCCAAGTACATCTCCTTGGGGAGCACCGGTGTTATTCGTGAAGAAGAAGGACGGTACGCTCAGATTGTGTATCGACTACAGAGAATTGAACCGCGTGACTATCAAGAACAAGTATCCTTTGCCTCGGATTGACGATTTGTTTGATCAACTTCAAGGAGCTACGACATTTTCCAAGATCGACCTAAGGTCGGGATATCATCAGTTGAGGGTACGAAAGGAAGACATACCTAAGACTGCTTTCAGAACCCGATATGGTCATTATGAGTTTCTGGTAATGCCATTTGGAATGACGAACGCCCCGGCAGTGTTCATGGATTTGATGAACAGAGTGTTCAAACCTTATTTGGATCAGTTTGTCATCGTCTTTATAGATGATATTTTGATCTATTCTAAGTCAGGAGAAGAACACGAGCAACATCTACGGATTGCGATGCAGACGCTTAAGGACCACCACTTGTATGCCAAGTTCAGTAAGTGTGAGTTCTGGTTACAAGAAGTGAAATTTTTGGGACACAAGGTGTCATCTCAAGGAATTTCTGTGGATTCGTCCAAGACCGATGCTGTATCAAACTGGGTTAGGCCGAGCAACCCTACAGAAGTTCGGAGTTTTCTTGGACTCGCAGGCTATTACAGGAGATTCGTTGAGGGATTCTCAAAGATAGCAACACCTTTAACTGGGTTGACGAAGAAGAATTTGAAGTTTGAATGGACAGAGAAGCATGAGCGAGCCTTTCTAGAGTTGAAAGAGAGACTCACTACCGCGCCAGTACTAGCAATACCCAAGCCTGATGAGAAGTTCACTATTTTTAGTGACGCATCATATCAAGGACTAGGGTGTGTACTTATGCAAGATGGCAGAGTTATAGCTTATGGATCCAGACAGCTGAAGCCGAATGAGTTGAACTAGCCCATTCATGATTTGGAATTGGCGGCAGTAGTTTTCGCACTCAAGATTTGGAGACACTATCTCTACGGTGAGAAGTTTGATTTGTTCTCCGATCACAAGAGTCTAAAGTACTTGTTCACACAGAAAGAGTTGAACATGAGGCAACGCAGATGGATGGAGCTGATCAAAGATTATGACTTCACGTTAGAATACCACCCGGGTAAAGCTAATGTGGTTGCTGATGCCCTGAGTCGACAGATTCGTGAGACGATCGCCTCCTTAATGGTTAGAGAATGGCGAGCATTGGAAACCTTAGCGGAGTTCGATATACAGAGTGCTGAAGAAGGAGAAGGACAGTTGTTCGGATGTCTTATCCTGCAGCCTGTTCTTATCGACCGCATCATTGGAGCTCAGAAAGAAGACGAGAAGTTTCAGGCATGGTTCGTGAAGATGTCAGAAAAAGACCCGACAGAATGGAAGGTGAGAGACGATGGAGGATATCGGTGCAGGAATAGATTATGTGTGCCAGGTGATGAAGAGCTTAGGAGGGATATCCTGGAAGAAGCGCATAAGTCAAGATATACAGTTCACCCGGGAGGAACGAAGATGTACAAAGATCTGAAGAGAAATTTCTGGTGGGAAGGTATGAAGAAGGACGTGGCAGAGTTTGTATCCAAGTGTTTGACGTGTCAGCAAGTCAAGGCCGAACATCAGAGACCGTCCGGATTGTTGCAACCGCTACCTATTCCTGGTTGGAAGTGGGAGCACATTACGATGGATTTTGTAGTAGGATTGCCTCGGTCGCAACAAAATCATGACGCCATTTGGGTAATCGTAGATCGATTGACGAAGTCAGCTCATTTCATCGCTTATAGTATGACATACCCGGTAGAGAAGATGAGCCGAATGTACATACAACAAGTTGTGCGGCTTCACGGTGCACCCGTGTCGATTGTGTCAGACCGTGACGCCCGTTTTACTTCTGGATTTTGGGAAAGTCTGCAAGAAGCCATGGGAACTTCACTCAAGATGAGCATTGCTTTTCACCCTCAGACAGATGGACAAACCGAGCGTGTTAATCAGATCATGGAGGATATGCTTAGGGCTTGTGTGATCGATTTTGAAGAATCTTGGGAGACACACTTACCATTGGTTGAATTAGCCTATAACAACAGCTATCACACGAGTATCGGGATGGCTCCGTTCGAAGCACTATACGGACGACCATGTCGTTCCCCTTTGTGTTGGGCTGAAGTTGGGGATACAGAGTTGTTGGGACCAGATTTGGTTAGAGAAACCAACGAGAAGATTACTTTGGTCAAGGAAAGGATGAGGACCGCTCAGAGCCGGTATAAGAGTTATGCTGATCGACGCCGGAAAGATTTGGAATTCAGTGTTGGAGATCACGTGCTTCTCAAAGTTTCACCGACACGAGGAGTAGTGCGTTTTGGTCTCAAGAGAGGAAAGTTAGCTCCGCGTTTCATCGGACCGTTTGAGATTTTGGAACGAGTCGGGAAAGTAGCTTATCGACTGGCGCTACCACCGAAGATGTCTGGGGTTCACAACGTGTTTCATGTGAGCATGTTGAGGAAATACATACGAGACCCCTCGCACGTGGTTAGTTATGACGATATTGAGACGAGTCATAACGTTTCTTACAAAGAGAGACCTGTGAAGATTCTGGATCAGAGTATCAAGAAGCTGAGGAATAAGGATATTCAGTTGGTGAAAGTTCAGTGGAATCACCATGACGAGAATGAAGCCTCGTGGGAAGTTGAAGCTGATATGAGGAAGAAGTACCCGGAGTTGTTTCATGACTAGTTAGTCTTGATTTCGGGGGCGAAATCCTGTTTAAGGGAGGAAGGGTGTAATAACCTGCATTTCCATTTAATTTTAAATTACATTTTCATATTTAATTGGTAATTACATTATCATATTTAATTTCATTTGGTATTGACTGCTTCATTTAATTACTTTTCCCATGTTCTAAATTTTATTTCTTGATTTATTGTAAGTTAAGAATGTTGTTGGGGTTAAATTGTAATTTTACAAAAGTTAGTAATACCTGTGTGGGTTCCAAAATCTGTATTTCAAAACGGTGGAAATATTTCTTTTTGATTCTAACGGTATTTTTATAAAACCAGAAAACCGTTTCCTACAGTAAAATGAATTTTCTGTATTTTTGTGGTGGACACCGCACCCTGAAAATACCAGTTTATGTTCAAAACTGTCCACGCTGTGTGAACTTCCACAGTTTTTGGAAGTGACCGATTTGGACATTTGCTTTATTTTTCATTTATGGCAACTAATGATTGCCTTGCACTTGTTTGGGAATGTCTAACTTGTGTGTGTTTTGTTGTGCCTAAAAGCTAGCTTCCCAAACAACTAGCACTTTGACCCCTAGTGAATCTACTTGACCTTTGGCCTAGCTTAGAGTCCATATAATCTATATGGACGTATGTTTACTTGCTGAACTTCTTGAGTAGTTAGAATTGAACTAACTTAAATGTTGAGTGACCAATACATATCTTGGCCTCCAAGTTCACCTCACAGCAGATTCTACTTATACACACACAGAGCTCATTTTTTTTTTACACATCCTACACACTTTGTAAACTGAAGCTTATAGAGGGAGTTTGAGAGATTAAACTTAGAATTTGGATAAGGGAAATTTCTTCAGAATATATATATATACACTCAGAGAGAATTATATAGAGAGAGAAAGCTCAATTCTCCATAGCTAACTCAAGTGGATTTCTTGATTGGTCTCTCTTTCTCAACACTTATCTCTACACTCTTATTCACAGTGAGTATTCTAAACTCACTAAGAATGTAATTACATGTCTATTTACTGTGTGTTTGCTTAATTTTGTAAAACACCATGGTTGATTTACGTATGAACTCCATGGCTTGAAAATCAAGATTTCTCAAACTTAACCAAAACTTGTTTTCAGAGATGATTATGATAGATTACATATCATATATGTTATACCCAAAGTTTTAAAGTCTAATTTGTTCATATGGAAAAGTATATTAAAAATGAAGTTTTGACATCTTTTGAAAACTCATAAAATTTGGGAGCTATAGATTGAATCTTGTAAAATTGATTTCATATTTGGAATCCTTGTTGAAAAACAAAGAAATCCATATATAATAGGACATATATGCTTACAGAATTGAAATGGGTCAAAAAGACCCCTGTTTTGCTGAAACAGAGAGATCTGGGGGAAGAAGACGAAGCCTCAGCTTCATCTCGCGCCGCGATCGCGCGCGCGAGGAATCGCGCGAGCGGCCCGCGCGAGCGACCACTCGCGCGAGCGACCCGCGCGCGCGAGCCTTGTTTCCCCAGGCAGACGAAAGAGTTTTTATATATAATTGGAAATTAGGCTGGTCGCGCGAGCGAGGGTCGCGCGAGAACCCCTTCGCGCGAGCGATCCGCGCGCGCGACCCTGGCTGTTTCAGGCGGTCAGAAAAGTTTATTATAAAAGGAAAAATGGGCATATCGCGCGAGCGGCCCGCGCGAGCGACCTGTCGCGCGAGCGGCCCGCGCGCGCGAGGTTTGGCAGTTTCTGTTTTTGTCTGTTTTCTGTTAAGGACTGTTTGGTTCAACTTTTATAGTACTGGTAAGGCTCTGTTTGGGAATTTAGTTGATTAGAACTCTATTTGGTTATGTTTCAATGATTAAAAACATTTCATTATGACTCATCAATCCCCCGTATGCATGTGGCTTCTTTAATTCAGTATTGTACTTATGTTTAAGTGCATATCATTCATAAGGGGTCAGTGGTACATGCATGTGGGTGTTAGTCAGTGTGGATAAGAGTAATGGTGGATGTGGTGCGAGTATGTGATTGAGTTTGTGTTGTGGTTGTGGTTGTGGTTGTGGTTGTGGATGTGGTGAGGGTATCTTTGAAATGCGACGGTGGCAAATATGGACACTCACTGGCATCCATGGTAGTGCTAAAGTGTGGCCTACGGACACTCCCTGATAACTCAAGTCTGGATACTGCGAGAGGGGTTGCCCCGGTATTTGCATGGCGGTTAGGGTATTCAAAGTGTGAGGCATTGGACACTCCCTGGCGCCCCGTCGCTAAAGTGTGGCTATCTTAGTGTTTCAAAGATACCAGGAGTAAGATAGTGGGTTGTTGGGTTTTGTCGAGAGAAAAGAGTCGGTCAGATGAGATGGTGCATCGTTCCCATACACGGTCACATATGGGTGAATTTATCTTTTAAATAACGCTGCGGTTGTTTTCTAAACGAATTCTTTATTTTAAATATAAACTTGTGAATTTAAATGGGAATTGAAAAAGGTAAATGGGTATGTTTTACATTCAAAGTCATGTTTTCAATACTCACCAGCTTCTTGAAGCTGACGACGTTGATGCGTCCTGGACATTCGTGTTCAGGCTTTTCAGGTTACAATCAGGAGGAATCGTACGACTATGCAAATTGAGAATGGCCGCTTTGGAATAAGAGAAACTGTTTATTTTTATGTATTAAGTTTATTTGTTTGAGTTTTAAAACTGTTTTGTTTAAGGATGACTGTAACAGACACTAAGCTATTGTTTTATTTTCAAGGCGGTTTGTGCCTTAGTTGACCCCGGTTCATAAGATGTAATAAGATAGAAAATTTTTTGTAAGCCTTGATTGCTCTACTCTGATTATTATGTTTTGTTGTTTAACGTTTGGGACGGAATCGATCCTTCAAACTGTCGCGACCTACGGGTCCATAAAGGAAATTAAACGCTTTCCTTATTTATGCTACGTCGGGGCGTGACATGGTCGATATTAGTCCTCAATGGCAATCGTTGTTGAAGTCCTCTAGATTGAGGTAAATCCTTGTTGAAGCCCTCTAGATTGAGGCAAATCCACTGAAGTCCTCTTGATTGAGGCAAATCCTTGTTGAAGTCATATAAGTTAAGGCAATACATATCGATGTAAGGCATAGAATGCATTCATATCACCAGGAAGAGCATGATCTTGGATCTTGGCATCTACATAGCATGAAGCATGACGTTTGCATAATCAGGTCAATTCAAGAAAATACCATTGCATAGCATGTGCATCACGACAGGATAGGTGCATTCATCCGTATGATTATTTGCGCTTGTGTGTTGTCCTTTGCCCGAACTACGTCTTGGTCTGATTCCCGAAGGGATACGTAGGCAGCTCACCATTGAGCACGACCAGCACCGACCGTCTCCGCGAATGTTTTTGCAACGCATTTTATTTTTACCTAAGTTCAATAGCTCGGTCAAAGGCTTGTCTTCACACAGGCTTCGACATTCACTTGTGATACGCGTTGCTTCACAAGCTCTGCCGAAGAGGGGCAAACTGTAGACACCCCAATTTTGACCGAACTATTAAACTTAGGGGAGATTTACCTCTAGAAATCAATGATGAATAATGTCCCGACGATTTTCTTCAAGTTTATCTCTTCGACTTCTGAAAAGCTTCAAGCTCCCAAAACTTGCTCCTAATATCCCTAGATTTGGCCAATCACTGACTATCTGTCTCGAGCTCACTAGATCATGGGTTACTTTCTAAAAAAAAATAGAATAGATTAAATAATAATAATAGTAATAATATTTTATAAAAATAACATTGTTTCTCATATTTTTAGATTCAAAAAGAAAAAAAAAAGAAAAAGATACTATTTGGTGACTCATATGATTAATTTAGATTTAAAATGAAAAATGTGTCTATATATATATAAGAAAAGGAAAATAATAAAAGAAAGCATCCCATGTGATTTGGAGAGTTAGAGATTCCTTGGCATATTCCTAATCTAAAGTAAATACCCAAAAAGCCCTTTGTTGGGCACTAATCTCCCATGTGCTTTGAAGATGCTCTAGAATGTTCCTTTATTCTAGCCAACTTAAATGCCCTTCAAGTTTCTTGGAATTACATAGAAGTGCCATGGAGAGTTAGAGATGCCATAGAATATTCCTAACCCACCCCAAATTGACCTATCTACCCTTATCTTAGCCCCTAAGTAATGAAAGTCTATAAAAGAACCCATTTTCTCTCATTTTAGGGAGACACTTGAATTGTATAGAAAAATATTGGGAGAGCTTTAGAGGAAAGAAATATAGAGAGAGAAACTCTACCAATTATTTTACCCAAATCCCACCAAAACTCTACCCAACCATCAAATCACCATTGAAGGAGCTTGAAGCTTGAGGAAGAAGAAGAGGAAAAGCTTGAGGAATTCAACATCTCTACAAGTTTTGAGAAAATCTAGAGGTAAAGCCTTCAAATCTATATATATATATATATATATAATAATAATTCAATCACAAATTCCTAGTTCTAGGATCTTTACACATTTTCAAAACCTCTCTTCCTACCTCATTTCATCACACACCACATAGAATTTGTGATTGAATCTCATGGTAGTTCATTAGTTTGGATCTAAATAAGCTTTGGGTTTAGAAGTATGAGTTGGTTTTAAAGAATTTGTCCTCTTGAATTTTCTTAAGTGAACCTTGATTATTATTTTTTTATATTCTTATTTTCCCTTTTTAGATTCATAAGATTTTATATATCTTATTGAGTCTCTTTGAGTTTGATTCTTTAGTTTCCTATGATCCTATGATCCATATGGGAATTAAGTGAATCATGGTCATAATCTACACATAGTTGGTAAGATGCTAGTATCAACTCATGACTAGGATCTCTCTACTATGAATCTTATGGAATTCATACTATATTACATGGAGATTAGAGTAGATTTGCTTTTTTTAGTCTCCAATGACCATCAAATGGTAGGAGAAATATTTTTAAGTCCATCTTTATGGCTTAGACTAATCTCTTCCTTGGGTTTTGAGAAGGTCTCTATACTTCATCCAAAACCTAAATGTATGTGTGTCTTTAGCCTCCAATGACCACCAAGTGGTAGGAGTAATGTTTTGAATTCAAGCTTGGGTCCATAGGTTTGAGTTCTTTATTTGAGGATTTTGTGAAGTCCATTTCAATACTTCATCAAGATCCATAAGTGTGAGATGTCTTAAAACTCCAATGACCATCAAATGGTAGGAGTGATAAATTGAGTTCAAGCTTGGGTCCATGGATTTAAGTTCATCGTTCTTTGGATCTCATGAAATCCATGCTATACTTCATCAAAACCTATGAGCATATATGCCTCTTAGTCTTCAATGACCATCAAATGGTAGAAGAAGTAGTTTGGTTTGTGCTCCAACTTCATGTTTTTAATAGTTGAGGTCAATCCATAAAGTTGAATTAACAAGACAAAAACAGTGGGTTCACAAACTGTTTTTGATCAAAGATTTTTAGTTCAAAATCTAACCGTTGAAATTGAGTGAAACCAATGGGAAAATGTCAATAACACATCATTTTACCACTGTGATTTTTGTTTTGTAAAGATATTGTGTTTAGAAGGGTTTGATCATGATTTTTGTGAGCTAAATACAATCTGTCCAGAGTTTTAAAATACTTTCAGAATAGTAAGTCCGTTTTGAAATTAATAAATCAGAACCCTAATTAAGTTTTTGGGGTCTCAAATAATTTTTTATAGGTACCTTAATGTGTTAGGAAGGTACCCTAAAAAGATCTAAGTGTTTCTCATTTTTTTACTATTTTTAGAAAATCATACAAGATCTCTGGACAGAGAGTTGCAGAATCCTGAGTGAGGTCTAGTATTTTCCATATTCCCGGAGATCTAACCGTTGAAACCTTGATTTTATTTTTGGGTTAGAAACTAGACTCACAGAGGCATAACATATCCAAAAATCAGTCAGATCCAACCATTGAAAGTATTTTATTTCCATTTTTGAACGTCTGGTCTGCTCTCTGTAAATCACAAAAAAACTGCTACTGTTTTTGTCTAACCTTATTTATTTCAACTCAAGTAGTGTCCTAGTGGCTTAGGACTCAAACCATGTTTTGAATAATGATATTTTAGATTAAACCCAGAGGCTTAGGGATCCAAATTAGTGAATAAATTCACATCTCATTCTTGTTCATATTCATGCATTCATTCATACATATTCATTTTCATAAGTAGGACTTATCTCTTGTCTAAATTGTATCCAATTGAACATGACTTAGGATTAATTACTCTTTGATATTATATCTTGTCTAAGGCATGTGTACTAACCTTTGTTTTGTAGCGCATTTGAGGTACAACTTCTTATCCCTTCTCTAGTTTGATTCATTTCATTGATTTATATTGATTTTCGACTCCATGTGCGACACCTTAGCTTAGGTTTTGCCTTATGTGAATATATGAATTAGAGACCTTTCTTAGGTTTATTTTATTCTTGCATGCATTACACGTTTAATATTTGCGGCCGGATCCCGGGTACGTTTTCTAGTTCTCTATTGCATATCATGATGTTTGCTAGTTGAATTATGTGACTTATGAATGATATTTTGTCGTTAGCAATTTTACACCATTTCCATCATGCTTGTGTGATGTATATGTATATATGTATTAATTGAGGGCATGCTTAGATTAATAATTTGATTAAAAAGGATGTTGAGTAGAGGCCTATCGTGAGATAGGATGAAAGGGGGTGTTTTAGTCCGTCGGGCTCCTTCCCCTTTCATTCCATAATCCCCGGACCCGGTTTATCTTTGGTTTCGCAAAAGATCAGTTTCCTTTTAAAATGGTTTCTTAATTTTCCTTTTAAAAATTAAGTTGCGACTCTTTGAATTTGAATGATTTTGAAAAGCCGTGGGTAAAAGAAAGAATAAACCTGAGATATCCACACCAGTGGATTATTCTTTTTAGCCAAAATAGAGATTATTGCTTGCATGGCTATCCAAACGAGATCTAAATCGAAAACTGCTCCTGGAGGGTCTATTTGGGTCCAAGGGGGTCTGTTTGGTGTAATAAAAATGGGTTTTTGGTCATAGTTCCAGAATCAAGCTTCATTGGTGAAGCTTTAATGGTGACCGGGGCATGTACAGAGCTTAAGGTTCTATTTGGGGCTTTGCATGTGGTCTTAAACATGACCTAAGGACATGCAGAGGTCCATAAATGAACACGGGGTGAGGGTTTACCTTAGATTCAGTCTGGTCTTCCTCCTTCTCTTTTTTCTACGATTTTCCTCTTCTCTGCGTGGATGTGTGTGTGTGTACAATGAGGTAGGGAGAGCACAGTGAAAGAGTGTAGTGTGTGTGCTGGAAAGAGATGGATAGAGATAGGTGGTGGTAGTGTACGCAATGTAGGAGGGGGTGTGTATAGACCGAGGGTGAGGGAAATTGTGTTCTCTCAAGCTCTCTCTTGGGTCTCTCTCTGTATAAGATCTGTTTAGGACAGATTTAGGGTGGCTGGGAGTGTGCTAAATGAGAGGGTGAGGGTCATGTATATAGAGGGGAATGGGAGGGAAAGTATCCCAAGCAATGTGTGCACAATTTGCACGGGTATGTGTGTGCGTGTGTGTGTCCAAGGGTAGATAGTTAGGGAACAATGTGGTGGTAGTGTGGGGCCCACGCGGCTAAGTGTATAGGGGTGTGTGTTTGAGTCCTAGTATATGTGCACAACAATGACGGTGAACCCTGATACAAATATATATATATATATATATACAAAGGCCACGTATGAGTCCTAGTGTGAAAATAACTATGGTTCTTAAAATAGAACTATAGATGCCGGGGTTACGATTATTCTAGTAGATTTTAGATTACCAACTATGTCGTCGTCGTTAAGACGTTAACTAAAGATCCTGGCTAAGGATTCATATTTTAGGTCATCCTAATCGACCTTCTGTAACCGTCAACAAGGTGATGTCATCACTTCTAATCCTACGTCGAATATCTAGGAGAAATTCAGGGTGCTACATCTCTACCCACCTTATCAGAGGATTTCGTCCTCGAAATCTAGAGTTTGCTAGGTCTTAAAATGTACAAATCCCTATCCATTAGGTTAGTCCTTCTATACCAACTCAGGCGCTCTTATCAATCTAAATGGTCTATCGGACTATAAGTTGTTGTCAACTGTTCCGTGGTCTGATTCCCTAGAAATACATCAGCTCCTCCTCATAATTTCTTTCGAATGTCCCAAACATCTTGTAATACCATCCCCATATAAGATTCAATGTTCTAGTATTGGGCATGGTACCTTCGGCCTTCTATTTTGTTCAGTGCTAGGATTGATTTACTGATCTTCGAGTTCTCTTTCTGGATCTTTGTGGTGGTGGAGTATTGTTCTGAGCTTCTTGTTCGGGGCAATCTTTGCATACATGTCCAGCCTTTCCACAATTGAAACACTGCACCTGTTGTCTTATGAGTTGTTTCGGTGCTGTGCTGTAATAACCTGCATTTTCATTTAATTAATCTGTACATTGCATTGTCATATTTCAAATTAAATTTCATTTTCTGCTCTTATTTTAATTTTAATTCTTATGTGTGAAATTTATTTCTTGACTGATCTCATAATTAAAATTCTTTTGGGGTCAAATTGTAATTTTTACAAAAGTTAGTAATACCTGTTTGGATTTCAAAATCTGTATTTCAAAATGGTGGAAATATTTCCTTTTGACTCAATCAGTATTTTTATGAAACCAGGAAATCACTTCTTACACTAAAATGAAATTCCTGTATTTTGTGGTGACCACCGCGCCACGAAAAATATCAGTTTATGTTCAAAACTGTCCGTGCTGCAATGATCTCCCACAATTTGGGATACTCCACCAATCATGAAGTGACTATACATTACTTTCCATTTATGGCAACTAATGATTGCCTTAGGTCTTGCTTGGCAATACTAGTAGTGTGTGTGCATTCCTTAGGCCATAAGCCAAATTCCCAAACAACACTAGTTGGCCCCTACTAATCTATGCTTGGCTCTTGGATACACAGTAGAGTTATATCATCAGCACATATACACACACGGATGTATAATTGCTGTGTATTTTTGGAATTGAGAACTAAACTCAATTTGTTGAGTATAGGATACTAAACTTGGCCTCCAAGTTCTCATACTCCTATATAATCACACACTCTATCTCATACACACACTTTAAAATCTGCATCCTTGGAGTAAACCCAATATCAGAGAGTTAAGAGAGAGAGCTTGAGAGTTTAATTTTCTGGAAAGAGAAACTACACAACTCCATAGCCAAACTTGAGTATTGGATTCTTGTATTTCCATTCTTTCTCAACAATTACTTCCCTCTCTAATCTCAGTGAGTATTTCAAACTCACTCTTAATGTAAAAGTCATGTCTATTTACTGTTTATATGTGTGTATTTGTAACTACTATTGCTAATTTCGTCCATGGAAGCTTGAGCTTCAAAATCATGATTTTTCAAACCTTAACCAAAACTTGTTTTTAGAGTTGATTATGAAAGATTATACCTCATTGATGATATGTCTGAAGTTTTAGAAACACAATTCATTCATATGAAAAAGTATATTGAGATTTAAGTTTTGACACTTTTTAGTTTTTCATAAAATTGGTAAGCTATGTGTAGAATCATGTAAAATTGACTTCATATTCGAAATCCTTGTGAAAAACTAAAGAGAATCATATATTACATGACCTATGAAGTGTTGGATCTGAAAATGGGTCATTTTAGACCCTGAATTGCTGAACAGAGCAATCTGACGAAGAAGATGAAGCCTCAGCATCAGCTAGCGTCACAATCGCGCGCGCGAGAATCGCGCGAACGACCCGCGCGCGCGAGGCATGCGTCTCCAGGCAGACAGAAAAGTTTATATATATAAAATGAAATTTAGGCAGGTCGCGCGAGAGACCTTTCGCGCGAGCGATCCGCGCGCGCGACCTTGGCTTTTTCAGGCAGACAGAAAAGTTTATATATGAAAAGGAAAATGGGCATATCACGCGAGCGGCCCGCGCGAGCGATCCATCGCGCGAGCGGCCTGCGCGCGCGACTTCTCGCAGTTTGTGGTTTTTGTCCGTTTTGTATTTAGGGACTGTTTGGTTCAACTTTTAAGGACTGATAAGGCTCTGTTTGGGAAATCTAGTAAATCAGAACTCTATTTGTTATGTTTGAATAATTAAAACATTGTATTATGACTTATCAATCCCCGTACGTACATTGTTCCCTTAATGCAGCGTTTTGCTTTGTGTTTAAGTTCATGACATTCATATGAGGTCAGTGGTACATGGATGTGGGTGTCAGTCAGTGTGGAAAAGAGTAATGGTCGGTGTGAAAAGAGTATGGGATGAGTACGAGTTTCAAGTTTGAGATTGCGGTTGTGGTTGTGGTTGTGGTTGTAGTTGTGGTTGTGGTTGTAGTTGTGGTGGTGGTTGAGGTTGCGGCGAGGGTATCTTTGAAATGCGACGGTTGCAAATATGGACACTCCTTGACGCCCATGGAAGCAAGTGTGTGAAGCCGAACTTGGACATTCCCTGGCACCCATGGTAGTGCTAAAGTGTGGCCTACGGACACTCCATGATACCCGAGTCTGGATACTGCGTGAGGTTGTTCCGGTATTTGCATGGCGGTTTAGGTATTCAAAGTGTGAGGCAATGGACACTCCCTGGTACCCCGGACCAAAGTGTAAGGCAAACTGGACACTCCCTGGCGCCCCGTTGCTAAAGTGTGGCTATCTTAGTGTTTCAAAGATACCAGGAGTAAGATAGTGGGTTGTTGTGGCTGTCGAGAGAAAAGAGTCGGCAAGTTGAGTGTGGTGTATTGTCTCATACACGAGTAACTGTTTTTATGAATGAACGACCTTTAATATATTCCTTGTTGTTTTATATAATGAATTCTTTCTGCGGTTTAACGATTGATTTTACAAATTGAAAAATGGAAAAATGGTAAATGGGCATGTTTTACATTCAAAGTTATGTTTTTAATACTCACCAGCTTCTTGAAGCTGACGACGTTGATGCGTCCTGGACATTCGTGTTCAGGTTTTTCAGGTTATAACCAGGAGGAATCATACGACTATGCTAATTGAGAATGGCTGCCCTCGGATGAGAAAACTGTTTATTTATTTTACGTTTTAAGTTCGAACTGTTTGTTTTATAAGGATGACTGTAATAGACATTAAGCTATTGTTTTGTTTCAAGGCGGTCTGTGCCTTTAGATGACCCGTGCTGTAATATTGTTTAAGTTAGAATAATATTTTGTAAGCCTTGTTTGCTCTGCTCTGATTATTTTGTTTTGTTGTTCGACGTTCGGGACAGAATCGATCCTTCAAACTGTCGCGACCTACGGGTCCATAAAGGAAATTAAACGCTTTCCTTATTTATGCTATGTCGGGACGTGACAGGATTTAGTGGTATCAGAGCCAGGTTATTATTTATCTCAAGATAGTTTAGCCAGGTTAGGGTTTACCAGTATAGACTCGATTCCACATTCCATTAAGTGTTACACACCCGATGTTACGACAGGGAGGATAGACTCAGAACCCAAACGCTAAGATTATTTCTGTCCTGACTTAAGTAGTACCTTTTCAGGTATGGACCCAGCTCAGCTCCTGTTTGTACCTGATGCTTTTGGAGGGCATTGGGTTACTGTGGGAGCGATAATGCCGGCTTCGGCGACCCTTTATTTCACTGCTGTTGGGCAGCGTGCAGCTGCTACCGTCGAGTTAGACCTCTGGCATCAGATTCACATATTAGGACTGGTCGACCTGTCCCGTGCTCGCCTCGAGATTCTTTACTTTATAGAGATCCAGCGTTTAGTGCTCGTTGAGATGGTTCGCTTGGTTAACAGCGATGCCTTCTACTTACCTCTCGAGGTTCAGGTTGTGCAGGCCCACCTTGCACAACTGGAGGTGCCTCCACCAGTCGTCCCCGCTGTTGAGGATGACGGTGACGTTGACGTTGTGTTCGTTCCTATTTCCGAGGACACCGAGGAGGATGGCTTAGGATGGGATGACTTTGCAATCGACCTTGAGGAGGCACTTGTACTTGAGCCAGCCTTGCCTGAGGCAGATGCCCCTGGACCTGCTTCATTGATGACCTTTCATAGCTGTAACTTTGGGGTAGGCCCCTCTCATGTTCAGCGTTTTCATCAGACCGACTCGCTTGATCTGTTGATGGCTACCTACGGCGATGACTGACCGTTTAGATATCGCCTTGTATATATTGACTGTTTTGACTATTAGTTCTATCTCTTTTTGCAACTGTAATTACATGTATTAGAGCTTACGGTAATGACCCCATTTTTGTAACATTTACTCTTGCATGCGTCCTAACCCATACAGGTAGGGTAGGCATTGATCTGACCATACATGCTTTTTGTATCAACTTGACGAGAAGTGATATCTATAAAATATACCCTTTTTAATGTTGTTTAAATTGCTTCAATAGAACTGTTTCATGCATGTTTTTCATCCTTCCATCACCATCATGCATAGAATGGCCGGGGGACTCAGAAGGAACAGGAATTTAATCGAGGGAGCACCTGAAGCTGCCGATCCCACAGGAATATTTGAAGCTTTCACCAGACGTCTCGAAAGGGTTAGTAATCAGAATGAAAACCGACGAGACCGCCACACTGGAGACAAATTGCTGGAGAGATTCCATGCACTAAGGCCCGAGCAGTTTGCGGGTACAGCAGAACCCCGGAAGGCCGAGCAATGGTTAAGACAGATGGACCGTATGTTCGAGGCTGTCCAGTGCAATGAGATGGACAAGAGGAGATTGACTACGTTTCAATTGACCGACGCCGCCGCAGATTGGTGGGATTCGGTCATAGCTACTATCGGGAATGGAGCTGCAATGGGAATGACGTGGATTGCGTTCAAGGGGAGATTTTTGGAGAAGTATTTCCCTGCTATGGAGAGGCACAGAAGAGAGAAGGAATTCATGGACTTGACGCAAGGAACCAAGTCGGTGCAAGAGTACACCACACAGTTCGAAAGACTGTCTCGGTTTGCTCCACACCTAGTTGATACTGAGGAGAAGAAGATGCGTAAGTATAACCAAGGGCTGACACCGCAGATTCGTCGCCTGACTCTCGGCCACCTAGATAAATCGTTTGAAGGACTTGTTGGTTTGGCTACCGATCTGGAAGAGGATGCTCGAGTGAGCCGAAAACAATTTGAATTTCGACCGCCTCAAAGGGGTAATTTTGGGAATAGACCACCAATGAACCGTACCCAAGGGCAGAAGAGGAATTTCGACAGAAGCAAGAAGACCCAGGCTATTACCTATCCGACTCAACCCAGAGTAGGAGAAGAAAGTAGTAGTGGAAAGTGCTTCAATTGTGGCAACCCTGGACATCTGGCTCGTGATTGCAAGGCACCGAGGCGTGCTGCTCAGCAAGGGATAGTCTGCTTCAATTGTGGTGAACCAGGTCACATCAGCAGGTTCTGCACTGCTCCTAAGCAGGTGACTTATGGTCAACAAGGTCAGACTCGCTTGAATGCTGTTATCCCAGATGCCGCTGGATATGATGAAACTGTGTACGAAGAAGGAGATTATGGAGAAGCTCAACCTAGTCAGCAAGCTGTAGAAGGTACATTAACTCTATTTAACTCTCAAAGTGTTATTTGATACGGGTGCTGCTCTTTCGTTCATATCTGTTAATACAATCGGAGATTGGGTATCTTACCTCATCGCTTAGAGAAAGCTTTGAAGGCTACTTCGCCATTAGGAGCTGCAGTCAGATTAGGACACGTGTGCAAGGGTTGTCCTTTACGGCTGGGAGACCGTGAAATCCCTACAAGGCTGGTTGTCCTATCGATGAAGGAGTTTGACATAATCCTAGGAATGGATTGGCTCTCTCAGAATCAAGTGAAGTTGGATTGTGCGAGGAAGAGAATTACATTCCCCGACAATGAGAATCAACCCTTTGATTTTCAATGTAACCCTTCGGGAGATATGTTCCTCACAAGATGTTTGGCGAATATCGAAGTCGTCAATACAGAAGCGACAGCGTCATCTATACCTGTAGTCAAGGACTTCGAAGAAGTATTTCAAGACATTTCTGGTTTGCCGCCCGAGAGAAGTATAGAGTTCTGTATTGAGCTTATACCGGGTACCGTACCGATCACCAAGGTTCCCTACAGAATGGCCCCCATAGAACTATTGGAATTGAAGGAACAAGTTCAAGAGCTCGAGAACCTAGGTTTTGTACATCCAAGTACATCGCCTTGGGGAGCACCGGTGTTATTCGTGAAGAAGAAGGACGGGACACTCAGATTGTGTATCGACTACAGAGAATTGAACCGCGTGACTATCAAGAACAAGTATCCTTTGCCTCGGATCGACGATTTGTTTGATCAACTACAAGGAGCTACGACATTTTCCAAGATAGACCTAAGGTCGGGATATCATCAGTTGAGGGTACGGAAGGAAGATATACCTAAGACTGCGTTCAGAACCCGATATGGTCATTATGAATTTTTGGTGATGCCGTTTGGAATGACGAACGCCCCAGCAGTGTTTATGGATCTGATGAACAGAGTGTTCAAGCCTTATTTGGATCAGTTTGTCATCGTCTTTATAGATGATATTTTGATCTATTCAAAGTCAGGAGAAGAACACGAGCAACATCTACGGATTGCGATGCAGACGCTTAAGGACCACCACTTGTATGCCAAGTTCAGTAAGTGTGAGTTCTGGTTGCAAGAAGTGAAATTTTTGGGACACAAGGTGTCATCTCAAGGAATTTCAGTGGATTCGTCCAAGATCGATGCTGTGTCAAATTGGGTTAGGCCGAGCAACCCTACAGAAGTTCAGAGTTTTCTCGGACTCGCAGGCTATTACAGGAGATTTGTTGAGGGATTCTCTAAAATAGCCGCACCATTGACCGGATTGACGAAGAAGAATTTGAAGTTCGACTGGACAGAAAAGCATGAGCGGGCCTTTCTAGAGTTGAAAGAGAGACTCACAACCGCGCCAGTACTAACGATACCCAAGCCTGATGAGAAGTACACTATCTTTAGTGATGCGTCATATCAAGGGTTAGGATGTGTACTCATGCAAGACGGCAGAGTTATCGCCTATGGATCTAGACAGCTGAAGCCGAATGAGTTGAACTATCCTAATCATGATTTGGAGTTGGCGGCAGTAGTGTTTGCACTCAAGATTTGGAGACACTATCTCTACGGTGAGAAGTTTGATTTATTCTCCGATCACAAGAGCCTGAAGTATTTATTCACACAGAAAGAGTTGAACATGAGGCAGCATAGATGGATGGAGTTGATCAAAGATTACGACTTCACGTTGGAATACCATCCGGGTAAAGCCAATGTGGTTGCTGATGCCCTGAGTCGACAGAATCATGGGACGATCGCCTCCTTAATGGTTAGAGAATGGCGAGCATTGGAGACATTGGCGGAGTTCGATGTACAGAGTGCTGGAGAAGGAGAAGGACAACTTTTCAGATGTCTTATCCTACAGCCTGTCCTTATCGACCGCATTATTGGAGCTCAGAAAGAAGATGAGAAGTTTCAGACATGGTTCGTGAAGATGTCAGAGAAAGACCCGACAGAATGGAAAGTGGGAGTCGATGGAGAATATCGGTGCAGAAATAGATTATGTGTGCCAGATATTAGAGAACTTAGGAAGGATATCCTGGAAGAAGCACATAAATCAAGGTATACAGTTCACCCGGGAGGAACAAAAATGTACAAAGATTTGAAGAGAAATTTCTGGTGGGAAGGTATGAAGAAGGATGTGGCCGAATTTGTATCCAAGTGTTTGACATGTCAGCATTAAAAATATGGTAAATGGTCATAAACTATAGATACATAGATATTTTTTTGCCATAAATGGAAAAACAACCCATCCAGATAAATTTGCCAATTTAAGATTAGTGCACAGAAGCTGTCGTTTCTATGTTTTATTGCATTTTCCCAATTAAAGTTTTAGCCTACCATTTTGGAATTGAAACTCTACTCTAAATAAAATTTAAAGATAAATTAAATATATGCACACAATCACCGTCCGATTAAAATTAAAGTTATAAAACTAAGGTAAGGATGAAAACTAATATTAATACATATTTTCTCCACTTAACATGAGTTGGGGTTGAATTTGTGGAATCTGCAAAATAACAAAATTTAGTACAACTAGGCTAATAAAACATAAATAAATGGAAATACTGAACCAAAAATAAAATATTAAACCTTTGATTTTGAATTCTTGAGGGGTCACAGTGGTTGAATTCCAAGAATACAAGCAAGGCCAAACCAAATCCTAATATAATTTAGGAGTGTAATATGAGTATGGTGTGCTTGGGACTTTAGTAGGTGATTATAACAACTATATAATAAAGAAATCTGGTAGTTACTTGCAAAATCTGTCTTCTAATGAATGGAAATATTGTTATAAAACTGAAAATTTGGGGTTTCAAACTATTTTAGGATACAACTACAAGTACTACTAGACTAAAAATATTAAATCTAAATTTTTGTAGGAAAATTTTTACTACTACAAATTGACAAATGTTGTACAAGAAAACAAATATTTTATTTTGAGAAAGACAGTACACAAAGTTTTGTTACATATTATTGAACATGAAATCATCAATTACATAAAAGGAAATTTTTACAACTACTATAACTAAAAAATGCAAAGAAAAACTAAAGTTTCCTATTCCTAAGGACACTATGAAGTGCTCACATGATAATCTCCCTAAGCTATTCTCTCTATTTGATGGTGCGTAATAAAGCTGTTGCTTGGCAGTTCTGATTGTTGGTGTGCTCCCTCTCTTTTTATAGACGATTATGAGATGAAAATTCATCACTCCATTCGTCACTTTAAACAGGAGACGAGCAGAGTTTGCCAATTTTTTCTTTCCTTTCGTCCCAATTTTCTATTGACTAAACCTGTGAGAGGGAGAGAGAGAGAGAGAGGGAGGGAGAGAGAGTTAGACGAAGAAGAAAAAACATCACTTTCAATCGGTTTTGTTTTTCCTTCATTTTGGATTCTTGCTCTGTGATTGTTGATTCTTTACCTTTTTTTTTTTTTTAAGAAGAAGTTACTGATGATAGACTAACCAATATGAGTTCCCAAATCAAGGCAGTAACTACTCCAACAGTTCATCAAAGTGGCTCATCATTTTATCCCACGTGATTGCTTCACCAATTCCTCAAGATTGGGTCAACACTTGATCTCAAGTCCAATGCCTTAAACTACTCATTCTTTATTGTATATTTAATGTATTCATTTGCTATAAAGTTGTAACTGACCCATGATTGTGGTCTAATGTTGAATATATATATATATATAATAGAGATACTACCACGTTTGGTAGTGTGGTTTTGAAGCCATAAACAAAGTGTATCTGTTTTTACTTTATGGTATCAGAGCCCAATAACCAACAATTTCTTTGATCCATTTATTGTTTTTTTTTTCCTCCTTTTCTCTTTTCATCACTACAACCTTCATTGTAATGGAAGGAACTTCGTCCAACTCAAATGCTAGTGTCGTATGCCTAGCGTATCAGGATTTTGTCAATCAAGCTTGACAGAACCAACTACCCATTGTAGTTGGCACAACTTTTACCTCTTTTACATAGCAGAAATTTAATGGGTGTTGTTGATGGTACCATTAAGTGTCCATCACAGTTCAAAATAGGTGCGGACGGAGTTGCATCGAAAGAAATTAATCCAACATTTGATGATTGGCAGCAAAAAGATCAAATGATCCTGGGATGCATCAACAATTCATTGACTCCGAAGGTTCTTTCTACTGTTGCTCGCTCGAAATCTTCCTACGAATCATGGACCTCACTGGAGAAACGGTATGCGTCTCAGTCCCATAATCACATCATGCAATTACGGTGTGAATTATTTACAACTAAAGGGGATGGTCTTTCCATTACTGAATTTGTGGATAAGATTAACCATATTTCTGACAATCTTGCATTGGCCGAAAAACCTGTCGATGATGATGATATTATCTCCATAATTATGAACAATGTTGGACCTACTTATGAGGCTACTATAAGCTCTGCATAAGCAAGAGATACCCTAATCTCTTATGATGATCTTGTTGCTCTTCTTCTTGGTGCGGAAATGAGATTTAAGGCCCAAAATACTCCTGTATTAGAGACCAATCCTACTGCACTATATGCTCAGAAATTTTAGCATAATTCAAATCGAGGCAGAGGTCCAAACCGGGGTATACACATGAGAGGTCGAGGCAGGGGTCTCCATTCACCCAATAATATCCCAAATGCTACAAGCATTGTCACTTCAAGTGCTAATAGAAATATTCCCGTGTGTCAAATATATGGTAGACAAGGACACATCACAATTAATTGCTACCAACGCATGAACTAGGCCTATGAAGGACGCGTACCGACTCAACAACTCAGTGCTATGGCAGCCACTGCACAAACTACACCGCCTCTCAACAATGCTTCTACCACATGGGTTACAGATACTGGTGCTTCTAACCATACAACTGCCGATCTCTCAAATCTTGATATTCATGATGACTATCATGGAAAATCACAAGTTGTTGTTGGTAATGGTGCAGGTTTGAAAATTACACACATTGGTTCTTCTCATATTCATCATAATTTCTCTTCCTTGAAACTAAACCACATCCTTCATTGCCCTAACGTTGCTACCAATCTTTTATCTATTCATCAATTTACACGTGATAATAACTATTTCTTTGTTTTCTTTCCTGATTGTTCTATGTAAACGATCGGGAATCCGAGAAGACGATTTTCCGTGGAAAGAGTAAAAATGGATTATATCCATTGACTATTCACAATCAAATTTCAATAAATCAGGTCATCCATTCGCTTTTATAGGGGTTCGTGTTCCTGTGCAAATTTGGCATTCTCGGCTTGGATATCCAACTTTGAATACAGTTTTGCAACTTGTTACAAATAATGTATTACATGTTAAAGGATCAAACTCATTGTCGTTTTGTCAGTCATGTCCTTTAGGGAAAAGCACCAAGTTACCTTTCCAATTATCTGATTCGATTGCTAAAACTCATTTGGAATTAATTCAGTCTGATGTATGGTGCTCTCCAGTAGCCTCTATTAAAGGTTCACAGTACTATGTTTTATTTGTTGATGACTTCTCTAGGTATACATGGATTTTCCCAGTGCAATTTAAGCATATAAGTGTTTGATATCTTTGTTAAATTTAAATTACATGTGGAAAACATGTTTTGCTCCACCATTAAATCTTTTCAATCTGATGGAGGAGAAATGTAACACCCGTACCCGGAGAACGGGTTAATTATCATGTTAATGTGCATTAATTAATATAATTAGTGTATAAAACGAATTAAGGGAAGGCTTGGACTCGCCCATATAAAAAGTGTTCAGAGAAGGACACCATTTGGAAAAGTCCCCAGTGAGGTGGGACAGGTATTGGAATGGGACCCAATGAAGGGCTAATTAGTAATTTGCATTTTAATTATTAAATGCATTTTATATGACTACCTGAATATTTGTTTAAAATGCTTTCAAATTATATGATGATATATGTGGTAGCATTTGGTATTGGTTTGGATACCCAAATAAGGGCATAACTGAAAAGATTTATAATTAGTAGGTGTGATAGCAACTTCACAAAATATTTGGGACTCACGTTGGGACCCATACGAAATTTAGACAAACACTCATTAGATGATTGGGTAGTTAATGGAATGTTTGGGAGATTTCATAATAAGAACTTAAGAGTTCCGGGGGTGTAAATGGAAAATGGAAAAAATGAGGAAGTGACAACACACTATATATATTGCATGTGTGTCAAGAGAGTGTAAACTCTCCAAAATTTACAGAAATTAAAGGAGAAAGAGAGAGCCGACAAGATTCCGAGACGCCGATGCCGAATCACCGTCCCGTCGCCGTTCGTCGTCCAATTCGCGAACTGAAGCCATTTTCGAACTCGTGGAGGTGAGACGATCATTTCTATACCTTTAATTTACGTTTTAATGGTCGAATTTTGGTAACTCATACTAATAGGTGAGACGCCATCTACCGAATTCATGTAGGAATCTCTTTGGAGTAGGAATTGAGCTTGAATTTGGTGGATCAAATTTAGCATTCTTGGGTTGATTTTGGGTAGAACCTATAGGAGGTGAGTTTTCTAACTTAAAGCTTGATGTGGTGCATGTATTATGTTTAAATTGGTAGTTAAGAATTGTTAGTTCATGAAGTTATGATAGAATTCTTGCTAGATGCTAGAAATTATATTGATTTGGTATGAATTTCCCATGTTTATGTGGCTATGTGCTTATATGTTAAGTGGTCAATGAATTATTGGGAGTAATGGTTCATTGTTGGGGGTAATAAGGAAGGGGAAGAGAAAGAATCCGATAAATACGGAAGTCCAAGGAATAGAAGTGACCGCGTGGCCAAAGAGTTGGTCTTCCGGTTTGAATGAACCATTAACCCATGAATTCTGTGATTATGTATGCTTACGTGCCTATATTGTTGCATTATACATATTCACGACATTCAAGCATGTTAGTTAATTCACTAAGCGTAATGCTTAAGAAAATCGTTTTCCTTTTCTGTTGTGGTAAATAACAACCACCGCATGTTCGGAGCAATACCCGGAGAAGAAATGATGGGAGAGATGGGAGAGATGAGAGAGATGGGGAAGATTTGAGACTTATGCATAAGAACTCTCTTAAAACTTGTAAAATGTTGTAAAATGTGGTTTTGGTAATGGTGGATTGGTACTTTAATGTAATTATAAGTCTTGAGTCTTGGACTTGTCATTTGGGTAGTTTCAAAGTTAACTTGGGAAAACTTATGTAAATTGCTATGTAATAGTTGGTGAGTGGAGTTTTACTTGTAAATTTCAAGTATTTTCCTTAGATATTAACTATGTACACATCTAGTTTGTTCCGACAAGTCCGGATGTAAGTGTTGCAAGGTTTGGACAAGTTCTGCTTGGTTTGTAAATGCTAAATCTAGTTTGAGACCCTTCCGGGAAATTTTATGTGAATGCTTGCTTGGATTGAGTGGAAACTTGAGTTCAAGTGTTTAACTTGATTAAAAAGAATTTAAGCTCATGATTTAAATGCTTGGTTAATGCTTAAACATGTTTATGAATGTGTTTGAAATGTTTTCTTGAAGTCCTAAGAAGTTTGGTTTGGTTTGGATATGAGTTGGATAGGTTTTGACAGTGTTTTTAGCAGCAAAAATATGTTCTGCAGAACCTGGATCGATATGGTTAATGAAGGGATCGATCCGCTTGTATTTTCACAACACGTCCATTTTTACGGAAACGTGCATAACTCTTTCTAGAAAATTCGGATTCGCGCGCCATTTTTTGCGTTGGAATTGGGACTCAAAGATCTATATTTTGGCATAAAATTTTGGTATCCTTTATTAATTACCATTTTTTCCTTGGGGCTGTTTTGTCTCAGCAAACTCTTTTATGTTGCTCCAAATCATGCCTTTCTTTAATAACTACCATGCTTTCTTGCTTTTTAGTGTATTTTGGGTACGTATAGTCTTGTTACACGTGCCCCAATCCACTGTGGGTGGGTTGGGGTGTGACAAGGAGAGTATACCAAATGCGCTTTTCAAAATTTTTTAGCTAACCATGGTATAAGCTACTGATCTTCATGCCCAGGTCACCCCGAACAAAATGGCTTAGCTGAAAGAAAACATCGCCACATTGTTGAAACGGGTCCTACTCTCCTTGCTCATTCTCGCATGCCTCTTACATATTGGGTGGATGCTTTTAACACAGCTGTATATTTGATTAATCGCCTTCCAACTCGAGTCTTGAAAAATAAACTCCATATGCCAAATTGTTTGAAAGAGATCCAACATATGATTCACTTAAAGTTTTTGGTTGTGCATGTTTTCCTTATTTGCATCCATATAACACCAATAAATTGCAATTTTGGTCTAAAAAATGTGTGTTCTTAGGCTATTCATTGAATCATCAGGGTTATAGGTGTCTTGATCCTTCAACGAGCCGTGTATATCTCTCTCGTCACATTGTATTTGATGAACATTCTTTCCCTTTCCGCAAGGATAGTAGCAACCCTTCCTTCGCATCAGTTACCCTTGACTCATTTGTGCCTTTAGTAGAGATGGTTCCTTTACCTTCACAAAATAATGCACAAAATGCCATACAACCTATAGTTTTCAACCGTTCACCACCACATTCTCCCTCTCTCTAAACTGACTGATTCGAGATGAAAAGTGCATATTTATAGCGTAATACATGGTCCTTTATGCATACTTTTATCCTCAAAGTCCCTACATTTAGGTGTATTCTAATAAAATGTTCTTTTTATTGTGTTAATGCTAAAATGTATGTTTTTGCAGTATTTTATAGGTATTAGAATGCAAATCAATGAAGTGGAGCTAAAGAAAAGTGATTCTGGTGAAGAGGACAACAGAAGCAGCTAAGAAAACGCCAATTTTGACAATGAAGACTTCGGATTTGGAAGAAGAGATATGAAATGTAGATCTTTTGAGTTACGGTCGCGTGGACGCAAACGAGAGGTCAATCCGAGGTCCGAGTGAAAAGTTATGGCCATTCTCCCATCGGTGCGCAGAGCTGTCAAAATCAGAGGAGTTCAAACCCTTGAGCAGAGTTCAATCGATCGAACGTTCGATCGATCGAACTAAGCTCGATCGATCGAACTTTTTTTTCATCCAAAAGTTGCGTAAACTCTGCAGGAACCCTATATATAAGTCGTTTTGACTCCAGACGAAGGGAGGACGCTCCAGAACGCAGAAAATAGCAGTTTTAGGGTAGTTTTAGGGTTAGATTAGGTTATATTCAAGTTTTCTTCCTCCTTTTCCATTGTTAAACTCAAGATTGATGTTGATTACAATTTATATTCATATTATCTTCAGGTTTTTCTTCTCCTTTTTCTTTATTTGATTGTTTATTGCTTTAGATGTTAATGATTGCTATGTTTTGTTATTTCCGTATTAGTTAATCATGTTTTCATAGCTTAGACGTTGGGAATATGTGATGAAATATTGATTCCCAACCTCTGCCATGCAATCTTCAGAACACCTGGGCTCGATTGATCGATCGAACCAGAGCCATAGTCAAGCGATCGAAGTCATTTCTATCGATTAAAGGATGAGGCTGTCCGATCAATCGAAAGCTCTTCGATCGATCGAACTTGTTAATTCCTGAGATGATTCTTTTAAGTATTCCATGACTTTTTGTTTTAGAAATCTGTCATCAAATTGTCCCTATAAGCTCAGTTTGTCACAACAGTTTTTAGAACTTAAAGCCGTAAAGCTATTTTCTTCAATGACTTTTGAAAACCACTTCGAATGCCAACATCATTTAGAGTACAAGTAATAACCATTGTTTTAAACCGTCTTTCAAGTGTTTTAAATCACTTGTGATGATATAGTCCCGGTCATGAAAGGGCTATTGATTCTATATCTTTAGAGAAATACGGAATGCTGAAATGGAATGAACTCCATAGAACGTTAATGAGTATGCATGGTAGATGGTTAGGATCAATGTGGATTCACGTATTTCCAACTTCTTTAGTTTATATGTTTAATTAGTTATATTTCTTTATACTTTAGTTTATTATTTAGTTTAATTTAATTAATTAGGATTTGTTAGTACACCTCCAATTATTCATTCTTATTTTCTTTTTCTTTAGGTTGTACTTGGTAGATATTCTTCCTATTCCTTCCCTGTGGGATCGACCTGGACTTCCAGTACTATATTACTTGCACGATCACCTACACTTGGGTGTTGCACAAGAGCGCACAACTTTTTAGTCGTGTCAAGTTTTTGGCGCCGTTGCCGGGGAAGGCAACTAGGTTAGGATTTTACTAAGTTATTTCCAATTTTTTCTTACTTTTCAAAAATAAAAAAAATAAAAAAAAAATTAAGAAAAAAAATATAATAATAATAACTTTGGACTTTTTCTCTCACAAGTAAATAAATAAAAATTTTATTGTTTAAATTTTTTTTGGATAAACATGTCTTATCCATATTGCCCTCCATACAATACAAGCACCAATAATAAGTACACACTTGAAAATCAAAATAGTTATCCCCCAAGTTGGCAACCAGCCACATATGACGCAAATTATCAACCTGAGAGCTACCAACCACCACAATGGGAAAACAATAGTGGTAGTCCCCCGTATTATCAAACACAACAAGAACCACCACATGGAGAGGTCTATCAACCGCAATGGGGATATAACCAAAATAATAATGTAGGATACAGTTGTAGTTCCCACGATTACCAAACGCACCAAGACTTTCCCTTTGGCGAGTCTTGTCCACAAACACATTGGGATGGGAATTACTACCAACAACAATGGAACGAAACTTCGTATAGTTACAATGAGGAGAATAACCAAGTTGAGGATAATGGTATGTTAAAATTACTACTTAGTGAAATGAAAAAGCTAGATAGTGCACTAGATAAATTAGAAACTAGATATCAACAAGCATATGCTAGCCAACCTTTAGAAGACTATACCCGTCATTCAACACTACAACTTAAATTTCAAGACACTAACAATGGAATGGAATTAGAGGACAATGACGGGTTTATACCGAATGAGGTTAACAACTCACTCGAGAAAGTCATAACCCAACAAGAACTCCAAAATCAAACCATTAAGCATGAAGTTGTAGAACCATCTTATCCTCAATATACAACCCCAGACATTAACTCCTTCACTGCCTGGATAAAGTTGCACAATTCCTTTGTCCAGAGAATCTCAATAGATGACATATATAGTGAGGAGAGTTACACGGATGAGAATGAGGTTTTTACTGATAATGAGAGTTTAGGTGACTGCACGCAATTAGGAAAGGATGAGTCCCCTGTTGACTCTACCCCTACCTTTGATAGTGACCCTAGGGAGGATGTTATTGAAAATTCTAAATTCAATTTAGATTCATCTGATATTCATGAACCCTCACCTCTTTCGGCCGAAGAGGTGGTGTCACCAAGTTGCCCATCACATATCCTCTCTATCAATCAATGCTCTCATCCCCAGCTTGACAATCATGTGTACCCTAATATTGAACAAATAGAATGTGTTGTGGAAGAGGATGGTAAGGATTCTAGCACATGTTCTTCACAAAATTTTATTTTTCAAAATTCTTTGAGAAAGGACTTAAAAAAATTTTGGGCCTACATTAGATGATCATAAACTTCAACAAGAAGCTAGTAATCTCCTAGACTGCTTGACTTTCTTGAATAATAATGACATTGAGGCCCAAATAGATAGCTTTATCCAAGTCCAGTCCAAATCAATGTACATAGAACAGAAATTCAATTCATATGATCACATCTCCATAGATTCTGTTCTAGAACAAGAGGAGGGTAGTAAAGCTTCATTAGAACATCACTTAGACCATGCCCCTTTTATTGAACCGTGGCCACCTACTTGTATTAAAATAGAGGCTGTTATAGAAAATACCAACACCAAAGATCTTTCCTTGAGTATAATTCCTAAAAAGTGTGGTATTCCTCTTATAACTATGCCCAACAAATTTGGAAGCCATAGGTTTTGCATCATCTCCTCTGACCTTGAGCCTAACATTAGTTGGGGGGAGTTGCATTTTTATGAGGATCCCTACGTTCTTCTCACTATTAAATTATTTCATTGGGAGGATTCTCAAAAATTTCGGTTATTAATATATGATAAATATCTTGATTAATCGAATTTATTTACTGAGTAATTCTATTATATTCTCTATTTTTCCTTGTTTCTACTAATGATTTTGTAGGTATTTATAAAAAAAAATTGGGTATTAATGCCTCGAGGTAACAGCCTTCTCTCGCTTTACTTTATATGTCCATGTGCTTAGTTTAGAACATTGAGGACAATGTTTAGTTTTAGTTAGGGGGAGTGAGTCATTGCATGCCTTGTTTCTTTCTTTTTATGCTTTAATGTCAATATACTTGCTTAGCAACATGTCTCAGTAAATCAAAATTGCAAAAATTTTTAAATTTTTAATTTTTTTAAGATAATAAAATGGTTCTCGTATTTCTCTCTTAGTTAATGTAGTTAGTTATGATGCAGTAGTGTTATTTTCTGTATGTTACTAGTCTGTGATGCACAATGACAGTTTCATTACTATCTTAGTTATAGTATGTTTTAAGCTTTTTAATCTTCAAACAACTTTGAGCACGTTATGACAACCTTGTACTTAGCTAAAATGGATTAGTAAGCATAACTTAGGTATCTTGAGAGACTGTAGTGGAGGCTAATAACCCAAGTGAGCTTTTGAGCCATTCTTTTGTTTTTGAGGGTTTTATAAAATTACTCTTACTTTTTGAAAAGCGTATTAATTCATTGAAAGTCTCATTTTTCTTCTTCATTTTGACTGATCTCTAGAAGAGAACGTTCAGAATTTACCAAATTTAGAGCTCTTGAATTTACTAAAATGAATAATCATAATGAACTTAGAAGATGATTTAGGCCATCTTTTGACCATACACGCATAATACAGCCTTGGCCTACCTCTGTGCTATTCCTCTACTTCACCTCTTGAGCCTTATCATAATTGTATTGTCATTATAATTCCTTAAATCTAAGCCTAACTCCAAAATACAAGTTTGAGCTTCTTTTCTCTAGAAGTGATTGGGATGCGTTATCTTGACAAGAAGTTTGGTAGTGTGAATAAGGGAAAGTTGGCAAAGAAAAAAAATGATGAAAAAAGAAAAAGAAAAAAAAAGCATGAAAAGAAAAAAAAGTGCCAATGGTTGTTAGAAAAGAAAAAAAAATAATGATAAAAAAAAGAGTGTGGAAAAAAAAATAAGAAGAAGAAGAGAGAGATTGGAGACGTGGGAAGTTTGAAAAGTTATAGTAGACATTCCATTCACATCCTTTGACCCAATAGAAAATCACAAGCCTCTTTCTTCTTAATCGAACACCTCTTTCTCAAAGTCCTGATGATTTTAAGTAAATTGGATTTGAAGTTAAGGTAATAAGAGAGTTCTCCACGGTATCTCGCCCTTCTAGTGAAAAGTATCCATTCATGAGACTTTGTGCACTATAAAATTTCCGTTTTTCTATTTAGATATGAGAAGCATCAGATTCCATTCACATTTACTCTTTATAGCTTCCATATCATGAGTGATAATTATTACACCCAATTCGGAGTGATTTCATCTTGAGAGTGTAATCCCGGTGAGAGTTGAGTCAAAATGAACGTCTTGATAGTATCTTAGGTTATGCAAGCTTTGAAATTAAAGTTTTGTATTTTGGTTGTCGATTTACACACACACACTTGAAGATTAATAGGTATGGAACATTCTAATGACTTTGATAGTAGATTAACTGTAATGTGTGTGTTGCATTGCTATGGCTTACTAGAGAGTTTCATGAGATTGTTGAGCTTAACTATATTGCTAAATGAGAGGAAAAATTTTTCTTGAAAACATTTAAATGAGAACCATTATCATAAACATGAATTTTGTGGGTAGATTCACTGTAAACCCTCACGAGACAACACTCGTCCACTAGGGGGAACCTAGGGGTTTAAAGGCTTGCTGCATACGCTAAATGCAATCGTGATTCCTGCGAAAGTGAGTTAAGATTTTTACTTACTTTTTTTTTCAATTTTTTAGAGTTTAAATAAATATTATTGTAGTTCGCTTCATTGCTAGGGTCTAGCAACGAGCTAGTTGGGGGGTGTGATTCGAGATGAAAAGTGCATATTTATAACGTAATACATGGTCCTTTATGCATACTTTTATCTCCAAAGTCCCTACATTTAGGTGCATTCTAATAAAATGTTCTTTTTATTGTGTTAATGCTAAAACGTATGTTTTTGTAGTGTTTTATACGTATTAGAATGCAAATCAATGAAGTGGAGCTAAAGAAAAGTGATTCTGGTGAAGAGAACAACGGAAGCAGCTAAGAAAACGCCAATTTTGACAATGAAGACTTCAGATTTGGAAGAAGAGATATGAAATGTAGATCTTTTGAGTTACGATCGCGTGGACGCAAACGAGAGGTCAATCCGAGGTCCGAGTGAAAAGTTATGGCCATTCTCCCATCGGTGCGCAGAGCTGTCAAAATCAGAGGAGTTCAAGCCCTTGAGCAGAGTTCAATCGATCGAACGTTCGATCGATCGAACTTTATTTTCATCCAAAAGTTGCGTAAACTCTACAGGAACCCTATATATAAGTCGCTTTTACGTCAGACGAAGGGAGGACGCTCCAGAACGCAGAAAATAGCAGTTTTAGGGTAGTTTTAGGGTTAGATTAGGTGTAGATTATGTTAGATTCAAGTTTTATTCCTCCTTTTCCATTGTTAAACTCAAGATTGATGTTGATTACAAGTTATATTCATATTATCTTCAAGTTTTTCTTCTCCTTTTTCTTTATTTGATTGTTTATTGCTTTAGATGTTAATGATTGCTATGTTTTGTTATTTCCGTATTAGTTAATCATGTTTTCATAGTTTAGACGTTGGGAATATGCGATGAAATATTGATTCCCAACCTCTGCCATGCAATCTTCAGAAAATCTGGGCTCGATCGATCGAAGATATTTTGATCGATTGAACCAGAGCCATAGTCAAGCGATCGAAGGCATTTCGATCGATTGAAGGATGAGGTTGTCTGATCGATCGAAAGCTCTTCGATCGATCGAACTTGTTAATTCCTGAGATGATTCTTTTAAGTATTCCATGACTTTTTGTTTTAGAAATCTGTCATCAAATTGTCCCTATAAGCTCAGTTTGTCACAACAGTTTTTAGAACTTAAAGCCGTAAGGCTATTTTCTTCAATGACTTTTGAAAACCACTTTGAATGCTAACACCATTTAGAGTGCAAGTAATAACCATTATTTTAAGCCGTATTTCAAGTATTTTAAATCACTTGTGATGATATAGTACCTGTCATGAAAAGGCTATTGATTCTATATCTTTAGAGAAATACGGAATGCTGAAAAGGAATGAACTCCATAGAACGCTAATGAGTATGCATGGTAGATGGTTAGGATCAATGTGGATTCACATATTTCCAACTTCTTTAGTTTATATGTTTAATTAGTTATGTTTCTTTATGCTTTAGTTTATTATTTAGTTTAATTTAATTAATTAGGATTTGTTAGTACACCTCCAATTATTCATTCTTATTTTCTTTTTCTTTAGGTTGTAACTTGGTAGATATTCTTCTTATTCCTTCCTGTGGGATCGACCTGAACTTCCAGTATTATATTACTTGCACGATCACCTACACTTGGGTGTTGCACAAGAGCGCACAACTTTTTAGTCGTGTCACTGACCATCCCCATCGCCCATCCTTATCACCCGATCCAAGTACCATTGCCACCACCGACCCTATAATAGGACCATCTGAACTGGCACAACACCCAACAAATACCGAACCATCATACTCCATCGTTCGACGAAGCCAACTTGGTGTTCATAAGTCCAACCCAAAATATGTGATGCATGTGGTACTTACTAATGATTTTGAACCAAGTTGTTTTAGTCAGGCAGTTAAGCAACAAGAATGGCGGCATGCTATGTGAGCATAATTTAATGCTTTGCAACAAAATGGGACATGGTCTTTGTTTCCACCTCGTCCACATATGAATGTGTTACCCAATAAGTGGGTGTTTAAAAGAAAATGGAAGGTTGATGGGTCAATTAAAAGATACAAGGCACGGCTTGTAGCAAATGGGTTTCACCAACAAGAGGGCATTGACTACACAAAGACCTTTAGTCCTATTGTAAAACACTCCACCATTCGTACGGTTATTGCATTGGCCGTTCACCATAATTGGTCAATTCGACAACTAGATGTACAAAATGTTTTTTGCATGGATTCCTCTCTGAAGAAGTTCATATGAGACAACCTGTAGGTTTCAGTGATCCAAATTTTCTAAACTATATGTGCATGCTTCACAAGTCTTTATGCGGTTTAAAATTGGTTTAAACGATTCTCTGATTATTTAGAGGATCTCGAGTTTGAAGAATCTAAATCAGACTATTCATTGTTCACTTTTAAGAAAGGACAGATTCTTGTTATCTTACTAATTTATGTTGATGATATTCTAATAACAGGAAACAATGTGTCCTATGAAGCCAAGTTTATTCAACAACTTGGTCAACTTTTTTCAATGAAGGACTTGGGACCCTTGAATTTCTTTCTTGGGATTGAAGCAACTTATTGAGATGATGGTTTGTATCTAACTCAAACAAGATACACCGCTGATTTACTTGTTCGCACTAAGTTTCTTGATGTCAAGCCGGTATCTTCTCCAGTTCAAGCTAGTAAGAAATTGAGTATCTATGATGGTGACTTTTTACCTGATGCTAAAGAGTATAGAAGTGTTGTGGGTGCTCTTCAGTATCTCACCATTACACGACCTGATATTTCATATGCGGTGAATCAAGTTTGTCAATTCATGCACACGCCTACTACATCCCATTGGACAGCAGTCAAACGAATATTGAGGTATTTAAAGAACACCCATGATCAAGGTCTTTTCTATCGGCTAGTTCCCTAAGCATAGAAGCTCTTTTTTATGCAGATTATGCTGGCAATCCCGATGATCGTCATTCCACCAGCGGGTATTGCATAAATCTTGGACATAATCCAATTTCTTGGAGTGCTAAGAAGCATCGCACTATCTCTTGATTGAGCACAGAAGCTGAGTATTGACAACAGGCATATACAGCAGCAGAGATTTCATGGCTTCGCTCATTATTCAAGGATTTAGGGGTTGTTTTGTCAACACCACTTATCTGATGTGATAATATCAGTTCTATATCTCTAGCTTCTAATCCTTTTTTTCACTCTAAGATGAAGCACCTTGAAGTTGATTATCACTATATTCGGGAAAAAGTGGTTCGAAAAGAGCTTGACATTTGTTACATCAATACTGACAATCAAGTGGCAGATATCTTCACCAAAGGCCTATCATCCTCACGGTTCAAAAAGTTGTCACACAAGCTTATGTTGCGCACCTGCCCCATTAGCTTGCAGGGGTGTGATAGACTAACCAATATGAGTTCCCAAATCAAGGCAGTAACTACTCTAATAGTTCATCAAAGTGGGTCATCATTTGATCCCACGTGATTGCTTCACCAATTCCTCAAGATTGGGTCAACACTTGATCCCAAGTCCAATGCCTTAAACTACTCATTCTTTATTGTATATTTAATGTATTCATTTGCTGCAAAGTTGTAACTGGCCCATGATTGTGGTCTAATGTTGATATATATAATAGAGATACTACCAAAGTGTATCTATTTTTACTTTAACTGACATGTCACTATTCATACTTTGACTAACATATGGGAGATACTATAGTGTGGTTGCTATTTCTTTCCTTCCCTTTATTTCACTTCATTTTCACCTAAACATATAAGATATGTAAAAGCACATAATTACATATATTTGAGTGACATCACCATTAAATTATATTAATTCAAATATGCATGTAAAACTAGGGATTTGGGGGATTAAATGAGCACTATATCTATTATATTAGCACATGAATGTGCAATATTCAGTGTTTGTCAGCGATGCTAGTATGACCCTCAAAAACACCAATCCAATGATGTTTTGGCATAAGACATGGCATTTGTAAATTGACACAAGGTTTAGCACACCATTACAGTGGTTTTTTGGGAATGGACGAGGTTCTAGCCACTGCTGGGGTTACAAAGAAGCTAAAGTAAATTGCTTTAACGTCAATAGTACATAATTGATTTAGTGACCCCGTTTTAACGTGGTGGTTAACTTTTCTTGCCATTAAGCTTGGTGTAGTAGGGTCATATATACAACCATACAAGGCTGTAAACTCCAATTTTGACCAGACTACCGAACCTAGGGAGAATTACCTTTGGATACAATGATGATACTGTTTGGCGTGCTTGGACGGTCTTCAAAGAACTCTTCATAACTTCAGAAAATCTTTTTAATCAAATTGTTTTTCAAATTTGTGAACAGATCTTCAAAGGCGAGCTTCTATGATTTATTGAGTATCGAATACATGTGGCAAAGACATTAGAGCGTTTGGGATAGCAAAGATCCAAGGAAAGAGGTTCAGGAATTTAAAACTATTATTTTCCTATTTTACAAAGGAGAAATAAAAAAAAATGATAACAAGCCAAGGAGTTTAGGCTCTTGAAATGAATCCTACTTATTCTAGATTTTGAAACAATCCTAAGGATATTTTATTTGTCATATTTGAAGTTAGGATGAGTTAAATAGGGATTTTCAAGGCACAAAAAAAAAGGGAAAGAAAAAAAAAAGAGATGTTTAAAATAGTAAGAGCCAGCACTCAGTGGGTGTCACTGCGGCATTCGCTGCATTCACTGAGTGCTGCAGAGGCCTTTTCGAGTGCCGCGCTGAACGCAGCTTTGAGAAATAAGATTGCTTCTAGAATTTTCTTTGGATTCCTAGAATATCCCAAACGACCTCGTGTCTTGAGGACATATTTTATACCCTTACATCATCTTTAACATGATAAGATCATCTTGAATAGGCAGAATACTCTCCCCTTTGAGGATTTTTCTATAAATATAGACCTATTTCAAGGGAGAAGAGGTTGGTTGGTGGGTTGACTAATTTTGGGCAAGAAATTCAAAAAATTGGGAAAAACTTTGAGAGAATGAGAGATATAATCTGAGTTTTTTTCAGAGAATTCAGCCTTTGAAGATCTAAGATTAATCAATCAAAGAATTTGGAGAGATAAAAAGGAAGAAAAGAGAAAAGAAAGAAGAAAAAGCTTAAAGAAGAGAAGTAAAGAGAACTTGAAGATTGATCCAATTCAATCAAAATCCTTGTGAATCTGAGCATTCCCAAAGGTAATTCTCTCATCTAGTGTGTTATATATTCATAATTCAATCACAATTCTTATAATTCTAGGATCCTTTTACACCATTTTCAAAAAGCCTATTCTAATCCCATTTCATCACACACCACTTAAATTGTGATTGAATTTTCATCTATATTTGTTGATTTGGATCTAGTTGATCATGGATTGGGTTTTGAAATAAATTTTCAAAAGAAAATTTGCTTTAGATCATCAAGTTAGTTTGAATTCTATCTCTCTTTGTTCATGCTCTTCTCTTGGAAATCAATGGGATCTTCAATATCTCATTTGAATTCCTTGAGCTTGATCTCTTAATTTTCTGTAAATTGATGAATTACATGAGGATTAAGGTTGATTTTGATCATACTTAGGACCAATTGGTAGATTAGAGTATTGTATCCATGGCTTGGATCTATCAATTTGAAGGTTGCATGGAATGCTCTTCATATTCTATTGAAATCTATGAAGGTTAGTGTTCTTAATCTCCAGGGACCATTGATATGAGAGGAGAATCAATTAAAATAAGTCTCAATTCCTCAAGGACCATCAATTTGAGAGAGGAATTAGATTTAGAACAAGCCAACTATCATGGTTTGATGGTTAGATTCAAATAAGTCTATGTGTTTACGCATACTAATGAAATTGAGTGAAGTCCTTAGAGATCTCCATGGAGGTTTCTTCAAGGTTGAATCCATGAAGGCTCTTAATGTTTGTTGATTATCTTAATTGGTCATAACCAATACTTGGTCTAAATTCTCCCTAGAATTTTGAACTAAATTGAGTTCAAATAAGAAATGACAATTCAAAAATGGTGCAGTGATTTCAATGATGACCTGTGATCAAAGATTTTTAATTAAATAATGATCCGTTGGATTTGAATGAACCAATTGGAATGTGTTTATAACACCTTGGTCAACCACTGCAATTTTTTGTTTTGATAAGATTTTATGGATAACATGGCTTGATCATGGGTTTTGTAACCCAATTACTCTCTGTCCAGAATGCCAGAACAATAGGTCTCTTTTGAAATGTTTGGATCAGAGCCTTAGCCAAGTATCTTAGGTTTTAAATTAATTTTTTTTTATGATCTATGGCGAGTCCACTACATTCTCCAAGAAAGTTAGGGGGTTTACGATTAATTTTCTATTTTTAAATAATTATACAAAATCTTTGGACAAAGAGTTAATAAATTCTGAGTGATGACTGATCTTGGTCCAATTTCCAGAGATTGGACCTTTTGATCTTTGATTTTCTTTTTGTTAGATAATAGACATACACAAGCCTATCATACTCAAAAATCATTGAGATCAAGCCATGGAAACCATGAGTTTCCTATTTTTGAATGTCTGATTCCTTCTCTGTAAATTCTGGAATTATGAAACAAATTTGGTACGTCTCACTCATTTTGATCTAAATGGTTGTCTAATGCCTTAAGGCTTGAATCATGTCTTGAATAAGAATAAATAAACTCAAATCCAGAGTTCAAGTGATCCAAATCATCAAATGATTCATGTTTTGTTCATTTTCATACATTCATGATCATCATGTTTAGAGATAATACTTGTATTTTAGGTTGTAGAGTATAGGAATAAATCATGATTGGTCGAACATCGTTGTGGATTTTTTTAATTATGTTGAAGTCATATCATCTCTATATGGAGATTACATTGGCTCTAGGTTAAGGTCCCTCTAGATCTTCCCGTTGAGACTTGTTTGTCTATAGGGATGTTACAACTTCAACGATTGGAAAGAATTCATGATTTTGTCAACCCTATTCATTTTGTTAGATTTAAATGAAAATTTCATAATATTATATCCAAGCATGTGGACTAACCCTTATTTTGCAGCGCACCTGAGGTAAGCCGCTCTGTCTTCTCTCAAGTTTATTTTATCACTAATTTTATTGATTTTACGACTCCATGCTTGAAACCTTAGATTAGGGTTTTGCCTTATGTGCTGATTTGATTAGAGACATTTTTTCTAAGTTTTCTATATTTTGTATGCATTGCACGTTTTCAATTCGTAGCTGGATCCCGGGTGAGTTCCCTCGTTCTCGGGTGCATATCATTTGTGTGTTATTTGAACTTACTTGGTTATGGATGTCCTTTTTAGCAATCTTACACCCCTTTCGACTTGCTTGTGCTATGTATATTTATATCTATATATTGTTAGGGACACACATAAACTTTTAAATTGAATAAAATGAGGGTGACTAGATGCCTATCCATGATAGGATGAGAGGGGGTGCTTTAGTCCCACCGGGCTCCTTCCCCTCTCATTCCATGATCCCCGGACCTAAAAATCTTTGGTTTCGCAGAAAAATAGCTTTTAAAGGGTTTCTTAAAAAAAATTTCCTTAAAATTAAGTGGCAACTCTTTCTTTCGTTTAAATTGATTTGAAAAATCGAGAAAAATAGGCTGAAGTCGTGGGCCAATGTCTACAAGGGCAAACTTAGTGCAAGAGATGCTCATCACCATGAGGTTTACATAAGGTCTTACTCCGAAGCAGAGAGGTAATTGGCGCGTTTCACTTATTAAATACTTAGAAGTACACATTTGTTTATTGGACAAAGAAATTTCAAATAATTCTCCATCATTTTATTGAAATGACGAGACTAAAATAATTTTAGAAGAACATAAACTAAAATACTTTATTATATATTCTTACCATGTTTTTTTTTTAATGCATTAACTTTGACATGTGCTATTATGCCAGCAATTCTAAATGAATCTCCAACAACAATATATGCGAATCAGGTAGAGTTACTAAATATATGCCAATGTTTGGTGATGAAAAATCTCACCCAAAATGTATCTCTATACACGGGATACCATGTAGGATTTTGTAACCTCTCACATATTTCAAATATTTGTTGAGGTGGAGATTTTTTAGGCTGAGTTAAAGAAGGATTCGCATTTAAATAGGAGGCCAGTGAAGTCACATAGGCTCCCTACTGACGTGTTATACTATGTAGGATTATATAACCATTGTACGGAGTAATGAATATTTTCTCCTAATCAAGGTCATCAAAGTCTCAAGGGATTGGATTTAATGGGTTTTCACGGGAATCTTAGGTTTGTCAATGATTGTAGGGTTGGTTAAAAGTGTGAAGATTATGTACCATAGTCTACAAAAAAATAGAATAAAAATCATTGACAAAATGGGCATAATAATGAAAGACTATATATGGTTTCTTATGACCAAGTCACATTTAAAGAGTGGTTGCTTATGACCAAGTCACCCAAAGCAGTCATCCAAATCTTGCAGTAACTAACTTCATTCTGAAGAAATACAAACAAACAAGACCTACCAGTAACATAAGCCCCTAAAATGTATTTCTTTTAGAAATTTACACTATCATTATTCAACCTTTTAACTACAAAAATCTACATAAATAGTATATATAAATGAGTACGAAATAAAAGTTGCTTATTCAATTGGTATCTCCTTTTTCTGAAAACTTCTTCTCCTAGCAAGAAGGTCTCCAAATCTTCGTAAAAGTGCTCTTCTTTTTCTCTGTGAGTTTCTATCATTTTCTGCATCATCCGAATGAGTCCCATCAATATGATCATAATCTTCGGAATTTATAGTTTCTCCATCATCTGTGAATGAAGAACCACTTTGTCTATGTGTTGCTGATTTTGGTGTATGTGGCTCCGATCTTGGTGAATCTATTGTATCAAATATAGACCCCTTAAGTGTCTCAGCCTTTTCAGGATCTTCATTCAGAGTCTCTTCGTCTATATCTTCGGGTTCATGCAGAAACTTAATCTCTTGAAGATTAAAACTAAAAGAATTTATCAGTTTTTCACCCTCTTCGTGCTGATCAACCATAGAATTTGGATTATTATTCTTAAAATCCATCTTCGATGCTGCAGAAAGTAAACTTTTCAATTCCTTGATGCTTTCATTAGCTGCAGCTTCGTCGATCCTCAAACGTTCATTTTCTCGGGTGAGAAAATCCAAAGCCTCATCTTTCTCGGATAAACAATCTTTGAGTTGGGAATTTTCCTCTCTAGCTATTCCAGCGGCTTCTTTTGCAACGCTTGCTTCATTAAGGGCCTGTTTCAGTATATCCCTCAATTTTAGATTTTCCTCCTTAGACACCCTATTCATATTCTCCACTGACCTAAATGATTCAATCAGCCTAATATTTTCCTTTTGAGCAAAATTCCTTTCATCTTCGGCCCTTTTTATACAACCAACAAATCCCATTTCCTTTCCGTTCCACGCCAAAAGTGATTCCTCGGCTTCTAATCTAAGTCTGTCCGATGTGTTTTTGTAAAGTTCGGTTTCTTTCTTTGATTCATCCAAAAGTTTTTTATGCCTATCCTCGTTGTTTCTCACCATTAGCTTCAATTTCTCAGCTTTCTCTTTAACATGCTCTAATTCCACTTGGGTCGAACTGAGCTTCTCTTTCGCTTGGTTAGCTTCTGTGGCAACTTCTTTTAAGGCCAATGCTAGATCATCCATAGCCTTCTTGCTCTTCTCTTCCGCCTCAATAGCCAATTTTAGCTCATTTTTAAGCAATTCCATCTCCCCAAGAAGTCTCTTGGTATTTGACGAGAAGACTTTTTTGCCCTCTTCGGCACGACCCAAATTTTCTTTCGCCAATTTGAGCTCAGATTTGAGATTTTCAAATGCTTCATTCATCGAACCAACATTCCCATCACTTTGGGAACTATTAGGATCTCCACTACTTTCCAACTTGTTGCGAAGAGACTCAATTTCAAGCTTTGATTCTTCGAGCTCAATCTTTGTTTCCTCGAGCTGTTGTGTTTGGGACACCACAGCTTGAAACATTTTGGATTCGGATAACTTTCCTCTCTCCGATTCAGCCTCGAGCTCATTAACCCTTTTTCTGATTTCGGACAATGAACTCATTGCTAAACTCAACTCCTCATTCAATTTGAGGTCTAACTTTTTTGCATTTTCAAGTTCGAGTTTCAAGGACTCGATGTTCTTTTCTTTCACTTTCAATTCTTGTTTGGAATTCGATAATGACTCGCTTAGCTTCAGATTGGCCTCTTGAGCCACCAATTTCATTTCTCTAAGTTCATCAAAAGCTCGGTTTCTTTCTTCCTTTGCTTCACCTAATTGTACCTTTGTGTTCTTCAGCTCTTCCTCAATCTCACCCATTTGTTGCTGCATCATAGAACCTCTATCGATCCGATTCTAAATCAAATATATTACACAAAACCTCATCATCGCATAAAACCAAAAACCCAATTCAATTCTATTATTGCCTGTTTGGTTGTGCCATGAATTTGAATGCGTCCACTCACCAATTTATAAAATACAGTTAATAACCATCAATTTGAATTAGTCCATGGAGAAAAAAAAATTTGAGAAATTTCACCATGTTACTTCAGAATCAATCATTTTTTAAGTATTCAATTTTAAATTTTGACAAAATTACCAATTTTAAAATAGTCACTTTAAAAATAAAAAAAAATAAAAATAAAAAAACAGTTCAGATTAAAATTCTAGTACAAAATTGCGAATTAGGCTATTCAAATTCATGGAGGGGGCCAAAGAGGCCATTAAAAATTGAAAGATATATACAGAAAGAGTAATGCTATGCGTCCCAAATTTTTTTCCCAAAAGTTTTTCCCAACACATGTGGCAGTGGCCAGTTGATTTGATTGGTTAATGCTGAAGTGATTCACCATTATTGAGCCGCATGTGTTAGGAAACACTTTTTGGGAAAAAAAATTGGTAAGCATAGCATTACTCATACAGAAATATATATATATATATAATCAATACCTCGGATGAAATCGAGGCCTTGGAGGGATTTCGATCAAGAGAAACAACAGCTGTGGTGTCAATTTGTGAAACCAAAGCGCCCCCTCTACAAAATTTTGATGCAGAGAGTGTTCTAGAAAGAACAGAGTTGTTGTCCTTTACTCCAAAACGAAAATACCCAGATCTAAAACCAGGTTAAAAAAAACACAAATTCAATGTCAAACACATGATATATATATATATATATATAACGGTGTTTGATGGTCTATATAATTTAAGCTATATATATGCGTGAAATAATCAATACCCATCAAAGAAAAAAACATGCAAACCAATAAAACCCCATATATATCAGAGAATATATATATATACCTACATGTATATCTTATGAGAGAGAGAGAGAGAGAGAGAGAGAGAGAGAGAGAGAGGAGGGATACCTTGATTTGGAACGCAACATGATTGAATATGGCAACTATTTGGGCTATGTATATCTCCACTCTTTGAGAAATCAGGAAAAACTGAGACAAAAATAGGAACCAAGTGTGCAGAGATTTAGGACATTGGAGAGAGAGAGAGAGAGAGAGAGAGAGAGAGTTGTTAATACCTAATGGCTACGAACGAGTCCGAAGTTGGCGGGTTTTCCTCTCAACGAAATTCGGCTCTTTGCCGTAACGGCAAATGTAAGAGATTTAAGAGAGAGAGAGAGAGAGAGAGAGAGAGAGAGAGAGAGAATGAAAGGCTCTTTGGACGGAGTTATTTGGCGGACGTAGGAAATGGGGAAAAGAAACTAGGAAAATTTTAAATGAATTGACCAAATCACCCTCCAATTTTGAACTTAATGACGGAAATGCCTCGAAATATGAGTGCATCTCTCTATTGGGGCCGGGCGGCAAAAATGACCCTTGGAATTGCGAAAATGTCAACCGGCTCATTCTATACGCACGCGCTTTAAGAAATTTACTTGCTTTCTCTAGTTTATATAATTTTGGGTAAATTACACTTTACACCTATATAGTTTGGGTATGAAGTCACTTTGGTCCTTATAGTTTCAATTTTGTCATTTTGGTCTTTACTATTTCATTTTAGGTTCAATGTAGTCCATTCATCAAATTTTCATACAATTTTTGTCAGATTTAGGTTCAAAATAGGTGAGTAAAGTGTAGTTTCTGTAAGTAAATTCACCATTATACCCTTAAATGATACCTAACATGTGCATCACATGACCTAATGATTGATCAACATTAGACGTTAGAAAACTAGTCGATTTTCTGACATGAGTATGATTCACACTTACCCTTTCTCCCCATTGCTCGACGCTCTACAAATTTTTCTTCGGCGTCGCCGATCTTCAAAATTTCCTTTCAAACACAACTTCAATGAACATACGCCCTAGAATGTGAGATTTCAACACTAAGAAGGTAACGTTTTGTGTTTGAATTTGAATCCCCCAAAATTTGGCACTGATTTTGGGGTTTCTTGTTTATGATATCGACGAGATTTCCATTGATATATTTGGAGGATTTGTTTGAGTGTGCGCGCGAGTTATGGATGGGTAGTTTCTGTTGGATACAATGGATAAGAAACTTTAATAACACAGTGACTAAACTTAAGATCGAAGCATGTATGTATATGTTGTCCGAAAAACAAGTTTACGTCCCACACACCGTTGTTTTGTGGACTATGAATCTTGTTCTTGAGGATACTACGATCTAACAATTTAAGTACAACAAACTTCAATTGCTCTGCAGAACCACATGTATATAAATTGCTCTCAATGACACTAGAATATATGAAGAAGAGAAGATTAAAAAAAATTGTGAAAAGTATTTCTCATACTAACTTACTATATTGTATATATAGAGGTGTTGATTGGGTAAGAGATGTCTCTCTACACAAATGGTTGTATCCCAACACCTATACACTAAGTATATAATAGTATATACACGTTTATCAGCCATTAGAATAGATGAAGTTCAAACAAATTCGAAATTTCTACATAAAAATTTGTGACTCTTCACAAACAGGGTCCGGTCGACCGGTCAATGCCCCTCTACCAGAAAATGTTTTGAATTTCTTATAGTCGTTGACCCGGTCGACCGATTGAACACTCCTCTACTAGAATCTTGAAACTTAACGGTCCAAGCCTTTCTTTGAGCATTGAACCGGTCCATAGCGATCCTAACGATCCCCTTGAGCTTACATAAGCTCTCATTCACACCCCGAAGCTAACAATCCCCCACATGTGAATGATTATGGTTACCTAAATAAAAAATGAAATACAATAAAACTACGAGAGCAATTCACAAATTTGCGATGCATTAGGAGATTGTCTTGTGGACTTGAACTTTCCCTTAGTGAATATCTACTGTATTTACTTGGTGTCGCAGTTTACATTAAACCAACACTAGATAACACATACCACCTATCCTTATACACATTAATTCATTCAGTTATGTTCATTTTTGGTCCTGAACATGATCCTATTTCATGAAAATTCTTAGAGAATCAAGCCTTTGAAGTTCTCATAGAAGCAACCCCACTTCTATTTTCATATAGGTGACATCAATTAAGAGTACTAACATTACTCATCAATATCATTAAATGTAAATACATAACCTCAACATTTTATTACACACTTGAGCAATATACATGAATAGAGCCACATTAAATGTATGATTACAACATGAACTTCCCCAACTAGTTTGCCTATTGAACCTAGATCTTATGATCTCCAGTCAACTAGGTTAGGTTTCCACCCGGGTTGTTCAAAGTATTGGATTTAGGCCCATTCCTTTCATTGTATATTGAACTTGATCTCTAGGGAATCTTTTCGTAAGAGTATCCGCAATATTTTTCTTTAACTTGACATAGTCAATCGTGATTACACCACTAGAGAGCAATTGCTTGATTGTGTTGTTTCTTTGTCTTTTATGCCTTGACTTGCCATTATAGACAGCATTCTTAGCTACGGAAGATGTCGCATTGTAGTCGCAATGCACAACTATGGTCGTTACCGGTTTCGGCCACAATGGAATATATTCTAGGAAGTTCTGAAGCCATTCTCCTTCCTCACCCGCCTTGTCTAAGGCTATGAACTCCGATTCTATCGTCGAATGTGCTATACACGTTTGCTTGGTTGATTTCCAAGAAATCGCAACTCTACCTAAAGTGAATATATATTCACTTGTGGACTTAGTCTATTGACTATCCGAAATCCAATTCGCATCAGAATATCCCTCTACCATGGGCGGGTATCGTGTGTAGTGCAATCCATAACTTATGGTATGCTTTAGATATCTTAACACTCTCACAAGAGCGTCCCAATGATCTACTCTTGGATTGCTAGTGTATCTAGCCAGCCTTCCCACCGAATATGTAATGTCCAAACGTGTACAATTCATGATGTACATCAAACTCCCGAGTACTTGCGAATATTCAAGTTGAGATATGCTTTCACCCATATTCTTCCTCAACTTGCAATTGGCATCAAACGGAGTTACGGTCGATTTGCTATCCCATTGCCCAAACTTCTTTAATATTTTCTCAACATAATGTGATTGTGTGAGAAGATATCCTTCGGAAGGTTGTCTCACTTATATACCAAGAACAACATCGTCTTTACCCATGTCATTCATGTCAAAGCTTGATCTTAACATTTTCTTGGTTTCGTTGATTACTTTCTTATTCATTCCTGTAATAAGCAAGTCGTCAACATACAAACAAACAATAACACATAAATCCTTAAGTTCCTTGACATACACACACTGATCACATTCAATTGATTTTAAAACCATTTGCGATCATGGTGTGGTCACATTTCTCGTGCCATTTGTTTTTGGAGCTTGTTAAACCATAAAGAGACTTAACAAGTCGACACACTTTATGTTCTTGTCCCTTCACAACAAACCCTTTCGGTTGTTCCATATATATCTCCTCATCTAAATCTCCATTAAGGAATGCAGTGTTCACATCCATTTAATGTAATTCTAGGTTGTAGATGGCGGCTATAGCGATTACCATCCTAATGGAAGTAATCTTAGTAACCGGGGAATAAGTATCAAAGAAATCTATTCCCTCTTTTGTTTATAGCCTTTTGCAACTAGCCTAGCTTTGTACTTATCTATGGTACCATCGGCTTTGAGTTTCTCCTTAAAAATCCATTGGCAACCAATTGGTTTACTACCCGGAGGTAAGTCAACTAACTCCCATGCATGGTTTTGCATAATAGAATCCACCTCACTATTTACTGCTTCTTGCCAATACGGCGCTTCGGGTGTACTCATAGCCTTGTTGAAGGTTTGAGGTTCACCAATGGTAACTAGTGTCACAAAATTTGGTCCAAAAGATGTAGCTTTCCTACCTTTTTTGCTCTTTCTAGGAGCAACTTTGATTTCTTCGTCATTCTTAGAACTTGAAGAAATCTCTTCAATACTTCTTTTAGGTGCTTAATTTCGTCGTTCTTCCCTAAAAGGAAATATGTTTTCGAAGAACTCAACATCTACCGATTCCATGAATGTGTTGACATGAATGTCTACATTCTCGGACTTAACCACAAGGAAACAATATACAGTACTATTATTAGCATAACCAATAAATGCACAATCTATGGTCCTTTTTTTTTTTAAACCGTGGGTGTTCGGGCCAGCTTGATCGCACTTCGACTAATCCCACGAGGTCAGGGCATCTGGCTGAATCACATGTGTCCTAGTTTTCTTCTTTTAGGAAGCGGAACTTGTACCTTATCCAGACACCCCACACTTTGAGCTTTTTATATGAGGGTACTCTATCTTTCCAAACTTCATAAGGAGACTTATTAGTCTTCTTATGTGAAATTCTATTAAGAATGACATTTTTCGTAAGAATGACATCCTCCCACAAGTTGTGTGGCACACCCGAGCTATTTAACATAGCATTTTCCATTTCCTTGAGGGTTCGGTTCTTCCTCTCAGCTACACCATTTTGTTGTGGTGTATACGGTGTGGTTTCATGGACAATCTCATTATTAGCACAATACTTGGCTAGTGGAGTTGAATCATATTCATCTCTTCTATTCGATCTAACTCATTTTATTGTTCTAGATAATTGATTTTCAATTTCAGCTCTATATGTCTTAAACATGTCCATCGTTTCATCTTTAGAATTAAGTAAGTACACATAATAATATCTATTGCTATCTGACGAACATTGAATATTGCGCATTTATGTGCCAATATAATAGACATAATGCTCATTTAATCTCCCAAACCCCTAGTTTTACATGCATATTTGAATTAATATAATTTAACAGTGATGTCACTCAAATGCATGTAATTATTTGTTTTTACACATTTTATATGTTTAGGTAAAAATGAAGTGAAATAAAGGGAAGGAAAGAAGTAGCAATCACACTGTAGTATCTCCCATAGTTAGTCAAATATGAATAGTAGTGAATAATAATGAATAGTGAATAAACAGTAAAAATTACTGTTTGAATAGGAAAAATCCAAAAAAAAAAAAAAAAAAAAGAACGGAAAGCACATCCAAGCAATTGCTTGGATGTGATGTGGATTTTTTTATTAGTTTTTGTTTTCTTCTTCAGTTCCTTCTTTCTCTCTCTCTCTCTCTCTCTCTCTCTCTCTCAGTTTCGTTTTTTTCAAAAGTTGTCAGAAGAGGTAAAGAAAATGGGATTGAACACGCGGAGAAAAGGGTGCCAAAGGTGATCGAAGCAATGACGAATTGTATCACTGAATTCGTCTATAAAAGGAAAGGATGAGGCAGAGGAAGCAACACACACAATCCAAGAGCAGCTCCACAAGCAACAATCACTGTTAAGGGAGAGAATAGTTTAGGGGAGGTTATCATGTGAGCACTTTATATTGTCCCTAGAAATAGGATACTTTAATTTTTCTTTGTCTTTTCTAGTTCTAGTAGTTGTAAAATATTACTTTTATGTAATTGATGATTTTATGTTCAAAAATATGTAGCAAAACTTTATGTACTGTATTTCTTAAATTTAAAATATTTATTTTCTTGTATGACCTTTGTCAATTTGTAGTAGTAAATTAGTCCTATTTAAATTTAGATTTAATAGTTTTAGTCTAGTAGTACTTATAGTTGTCCCCTAAAATAGTTTGAAACCCCAAATTTTCAGTTTTTATATCAATATTTTTATTACTAGAAGACAGATTTTGCAAGTAAACATCACATTTCTTAGCCACGTAGTTGTTATAATTACCTACCAAAGTCCCAAGCACACCATATTTATATCTCACTCCAAAGTAGATTTGGATTTGGTTTTGGTTTGGCCTTATTTGTGTTCTTGGAGTTCAACCACTGTGACCCCACAAGAATCCAAAGTCAAAGGTTTAGTATTTTATTTTTGGTTCAGTATTTCCATTTATGTATATTTTATTAGCCTAGTTGTATTAAACTTTGCTATTTTGCAGATTCCACAAATTCAACCCCAGCTCATGTTAAGTAGGAAAATAATATAATAATATTATATTTCACCCTTAACTTAGTTTTACAACTTTAGTTTTAATTTAACAGTCACTGTTTACACCTATTTAATTTATCTTTTAAATTTTATTTGGAAGATAGTTTCAATTTCAAAATGGTAGGCTAAAACTTTAATTGGGGATATGTAATAAAAACTTAGAAACCACAGCTTATGTGCACTAATCTTAAATGGGCAAATTTATCTAGATGGTTTGTTTTTCCATTTATGGCAAAAAATATCTATGTATCTATAATTTATGACTATTTAACATGTTTATATATTATGGCTATATTGGGCTCAAAAGAGTACATATTTGAAATAAAAAGCCTAATTATGTGGATTGTCAAACTATGCCTTTTGTCATAAAAAACTCCTAGCATACTCAAATAACTCATATGACAAAGTTAATATTTCAAATATGTGTTTATATATATTTCTATCCAATAATGGATAGGCAATTGTGTAGTGGCAGAGTGGTGGGGACTGGAAGCCGAATAACCCACGTCCGCGGCGGGGCACGGTTCGAACCTGGCTACTGCCCAATTGCCTCTTTATTTTTCTTTAAACCAAACGATGTCGTTTCATATCAAACCTGACACACTTGATATGACCCTGACCAGTGAAAGTTTATTTTTAAATAAAGAATGACTCTACGGTCTTAAATGCCAAATACTTTTCAAATGCACAAAAGTTGTGGGATCTAGTGTTGCTTTGCATATTCCCAATTCCTTTAAATCATTTCCCCCTAGTTAATTAATATTTCCTGTTTTATAATAGTTTTGCTTAAATATCTGTATTATTTCCATCTTTTGCTATTATTACATCTAAAAAGTTTATCTCACAAAAATTTAGCTTTTATTTATTTTTTTTTTCCTTTTCTTATTAGTATGTTAGTTAATTTGTTTTGCACTGTTAAAATCTTTACCATAAACTGTTAAGAAAAAAATAGCTTTAATTACTTTTATTGCAAAACTATAAAAATTAGTAGTTTAGTAAAACCCCACAAAAATCCATCATATTTTATTTTCTTTTTAGTGACAAAATAATTATCTGCCTAACTTTATAAAATTTTATTCCGTTCCCTGTGGGTTCGACCTGGACTTCCAGAACTTTATTACTTGTACGATCACATACACTTGGGTGTGATAAGAAAACGCATCAATAAGATGTCGTCACTATCATCTATCAATATAACAAAGTATTTCTTCCACCTCTTGTTGGAGTTAGTTTTAAATCACATAAATCGGTATGAATTAAATCTAGTAACTCACTTGTTCTATCTATTGATTTAGATGACTTTCTAGCAAATTTTGATTCTACACATGTTTCACATTTATGCGACTGGTCAATGTCAAATTCAGGCAACAATCTAAGATTAATCATTTTATGCATGTATTTGAAATTCACATGTCCTAATCTAGAATGCCACAATGAACACAACTCAACAATATAAGAAGAAGTTATAGCACTCTCACTAATAATAATTTAGGAGCACAATTGATCTTTAAGAGCCCTTCATTGAGGTAACTCCTTCCTACATATATACTGTCACGCCCCGAAGTACCAAAAATAGGGAAAAATAAATTTCCTTTATGGGTTCGTAGACACGTGACTGGTTGTGAATATCACCTGATTGTCCAAACATGCTTAAAACAATGATATAATACGGAAAAATGACTAAGTTCAGCGGAAGCAAGAATCTAAAACATTCAAGTCTTACATGATTAATATATTACAGACCCAAGGATATCCAAAAGATACATATTACATGTTCAACAAAGCTATTACATCATTAATCATATTAACAACAGAACTATATAAAAAGAAAAGGTCCAAGATCTTCAGTTGGTGAAATCGTAGCCTTCCTCGTAGTAATCTTCACCAGCATAGTTGTCAGTTGTAAAATCTGCATCTTGATAGTAGCCAGCTCCGTCAGGACCTGCAAAGGCTGGACGTGGATGGTCCAACGGCATGAAACGCCGTTAGCGGTTAAGCTAAGTGAGGGTACCCTTAAGGTTACCACCATTAAGGTAAGTTATTCATCATCTTTCATTCTCAGAACCATGTCTCGTTCAAACCCAACCATACCCTTCGAAGCTTAGCCCAGAACTGAACTGAACAACAACATTGACTGAAAGAAGACTCAACTCCAAACGCATTTATGGGTCAAGAAAGAACAACACTTGACAATGAATCGCTTGATCAAACACGTCACTGACGATCCTCAGGTCACCCGTAAGACCAAACACGTCATGACGATCCTCAGATCAAGAATGCGGGATGTTAATTGTCACTTGATCGAACACGTCATGACGATCCTCAGGTCACCCGCACTTAACCGAACACGTCATGCTAATCCTCAGACCAAGAGTGCAGAATATAGTCAATCACTTGATCGAACACATCATGACGATCCTCAGGTCATCCGTACTTGACCGAACACGTCATGCCGATCCTCAGACCAAGGTACAAAACATTTCACAACTCCCCAATCGACTCCATGGAATTACGGAATGACTAACTCTACAAGAAATATCCGAACATGACACGAAAGTTTACGAATCAACTTTGACCAGAAGTTACATGACGAGAAACGAAGCTCAACATCCCTTATTCGCATAAAATCTGTTATTGAAGGTTTTATCGTTATTTTACGCGTTCGAACGTTTCGTAGTTTAGTTCAATAATAACATTCATTTATACTTTCGAAGTTACGTTTATACATCCGTCATTCTGTTTTTTATCATAATATACTTATGATGAGAACTTACCCAATCACTATCAACGCAATAATCATGTTGTACAACATACTTAAAGCTTGGGTATGAACTTTCAACGATCATTAAACTATATTCATAACAATGGAAGACATAGCACGTAGCTTAATGATTTATAACATGGATTTAATACCAATAAACATATAGTTGAAACCCTTAACATACTCATCTACGCGATAGCACTACCATAGCACAAGATTTTCATAACAACACAGGTACCAGAAAACTAGCATCAACAATCAACAACATGCATAAACTTTACCTCATACAAAAAGCATTACAATCTGCCAGGATATATTTCACCGTGTTGACTGAATTTATATGATCTATTTGGGCATGATGAATTACTTTATAGATCAAACTCACAACTAGAACATTATAGGTATTTTGATTATCTTTATGTACAAAAAAATCTAGCTTCATATAGATTTTTGAGCTGTTCAAAACATTTATTTTACTAAGACATTTCTATATTTTCGGACTGCTCTGTCCCAGATTTATAGCACTACGTTGTACGTGAATTTCACCTATGAAGGAGTCATTTTTAGACCAGACTATAAAAGAGTTATTTGTATATAAATAAGTTAGATTTCTCCACAAAAAAACCTAGCCTAATTCAATTTTTTTAGCTACTCCAAACGTTCATTTTACTAAACTATGTTCTGCTGAAAGTTTCTATTTCCCAGATTTATAGCACTGCATTGTACATGCATTTCACCTATGAAGGAGTGATTTATAGACTGAGCTATAGAAGAGCTATTTGTAGATAAATGAGTTATCTTTCTCCACAAAAAAAAACCTAACCTAATTCAGACTTTTGAGCTACTCCAAACGTTCATTTTACTAAACTATATTCTGCTGAAAGTCTCTGTTTCCCAGATTTATAATACTACTTTTTACATGCATTCCACCTATGAAGGATTGATTTCTAGACTGAGATATATAAGAGTTATTTTTAGATAAATGAGTTAGCTTTCTCCACAAAAAAAACCTAGCCTAATTCAGATTTTTGAGCCACTCCAAACGTTCATTTTACTAAACTATGTTCTGCTAAAAGTTTCAGTTTCTCATATTTAAGGATTTGTCTTGCATGGCATGGAATCCTCAAAATAGCAACATCAAGCTCTTACTAAACATCACTACATACTATATATGTTCTAAAGTAAGATAGTAAACTCACCAATACTTGAAATTTGGTTTGAATGTAGGATTTGAGCTTAAGGAGCTTGAGCTTAAGCTTCTATGGTGGAAGCTTCTTCTTCTTCTTCTTATATTTCTTCTCTCTCTCTCTCTCTCTCTCTGAAATTTATCTCCTAACTCTCTAACTCTATATGTGCTGATTATGGAGACCAAGAGAGTAAAATGCTTGCATGTGGGTGTGTTTATATAGAAATGGTGGACATGTGTCTCCATGCATGCTTGCATGCTAGGACACATGTCAAACATGTGGACAAGTGTCACAAGAGGTGACATGGACTGCCATGTGGCCGGCCATGTGGGGCCCACCTCGAATTATGTGCTACTTTTCTCGATTTGCATGCATAAGTTCTTCGATATACGTGTCGGTCTCGATTTACATGCAAACTGTTATTATTTCTAATATTCGGGTCCGGGTACGTGACTAAGCTGAGTCTTATTACGGTCAAACCGGTACGGTTATTACAATCTAATTAATAATACTACAACACGTCAAAACCGTCACGCAATTAAAATAATATAATAATAATATAGTCGGTCTAATACAGAAATTCGAAGAAAAAAAACCTGATGTTATTTAATGAAAAAAAAATTACAGGTATTACATATACATTCCTCCTTTTGTTAATACAAACTTATCGGATTCGAAGAAAAGTTTGAATCCTTTCTTACTAAGAATAGGACCCGAAACCAAATTCTTAAGAATTTTGGAAACATGCAATACATCTAAAAGAGTCATTTCCTTTCCGGAAGTGAACTTTATAACCACATTACCTTTGCATTCAACAATCACAGTCGCGGCATTTCCCATATAAATCCTCTCACTACCATCCGACTTTGTATAGGTAGAAAATATGTTTCGATCCCCACAAATGTGCTTGGTAGCCCCAGTATCCATCCACCAACCTTTTGAGTTGGTTACAGCACAAGACTCCATGATTACCGCCGCAAGATCGTCGATATCCATCATGTTAGCTTGGTTACGCTTCTTGTTCCCATTTGGTCCTTTTGTATGACGACATTCTCTAGCACGATGTCTAGGTATTCCGTATACCCAATAATTCCCTTTTATCTTCATGGGATCTCGGTCCTTAGACCCATTATATGTAAATTTCATTTTTCCTCCCTTATTCTTAGACTTAGAAGTGGGTTTTAAGGACTCACCTTCAACAAGATTAGCATTTAGTTCCGAAGTACCTTGTTGCCCCTTCTTGTTTCCCTTACGATTATCTTCTTCAATTCTCAAACGGACCACCAAATCATCCATCAAAACTTCCTTTCTTTTGTGCTTGAGATAGCTTTTGAATTCTTTCCGCAAAGGCGGCAACTTCTTAAGTATGGACGCCACTTGAAACGGTTTACTAATTGTCATCCCCTCTAAGATGATTTGGTTGATGATCACTTGAATCTCTTCTAATTGCTTGACCACCGGAATTGAGTCCACCATTTTAAAATCCAAAAATCTACCCACAATGAACTTCTTTGTACCAGCATCTTCGGTCTTGATCTTTTCTCCAAGGATTCCCATAATTCTTTGGCGATAGTAATAGTCGAATAGACATTGTAGAAAATATCTTCCAGTCCATTAAGAATATAATTACGAGAAAATCAGAATGATTCCATGCTTCCAATGTGGCTTATTGCTCTTTTGATGGATTTTCAGTAGGAACCACCGATTTTTCTTGTCGTAGGATATGAGCAAGGTTGAGGGTTGTGAGATAGAAGAGCATCTTCATTTACTATCGTTTGAAGTCTTCTCCCTTGAATTTCTCCGGCTTCTCGGCATGAGTATTCTTGATAATAGTTGTAGTAAAAGTAGATTCTCCAGCTATTATTCCAACTATTAAACTTGTTTTTCGATTGTTGGATGCAATGGATAAGAAACTTCAATAACACAGAGACTAAACATAAGATTGAAGCACATAAGAATACATTGTCCGAATAACAAGTTTACGTCCCACACACCGTTGTTTTGTGGACTATGACGTATTACTCTTGAGGATACTATGATCTAACAAATGAAGTACAACAAACTTCAATTGTTCTGAAGAACCATCTGTATATAAATTGCTCTCACTGACACTAGAATAGATGAAGAAGAGAAGATTAAAAAAATGTGAAAAGTATTTCTCAAACTAACTTAATATATTGTATATACAGAGGTGTCTATTGGGTAAGAGATGTCTCTCTACACAAATGGTTGTGTCTCAATACCTATACACTAAGTATATAATAGTATATACACGTTTATCAGCCATTAGAACAGATGATGTTCAAGCAAATTCAAAATTTCTGCATGAAAAGTTGTGACTCTTCACAAATAGGGTCCGGTCGACCGGTTGAACAGGTCCGGTCGAATGCCCCTCGACCAAAATTTTTTTTAAACTTTGTTTGCCCAAAATGGAAACCTTATAGGGGGTGAATAAGGTTTTAGCGAAAAATAAAACTTTTTAAAACTTAATTGTAAATTAAACACAATCACAAACGATAATGTAAAGAGAGAGAAGAGAAGAGACACTTGCAAACTGAGTTTTCAAGTGGTTCGGCAATCTGCACACCACGACCTATGTCCACCCCTCAAGAACACATCTTGAGGATTCCTTTAATCGATCTACTTCACGGATATAGACCAAACCGTTACAAGAGCCTTCAATCTCTTCCAAAGAAGAACACCTCTTTCTTTGCACACAAGGGTTACTAACCATCACTCTTTACAAATGATTTGAATTACAAATTGAACTCGATCTCTCTCTCTCTAGAGTGGATGGATACAATTATAGCTCACACAACAACTCCTTAGTGAGTGGATAATACAAATGAAAATCAAGAATTATAATTGAAATCAAGAACCAAATTGATTTTTCACTCAAACTAAGGCTCAAATAGAAATGATGATTAACCAAGTCGTTTGCATGATTTTGTTAATGTTCCTTGTAGTTTATAACCCTTAAAAACACCCCTATATATATCTTTTGAAAGATTATAGCCGTTGGTGGTGATGGGGTATATTTAATGCTGCAGAAATTAGCCGTTAGTGTTGTTCTGCGCAATCCAGTCGACTGGATCGAAGGTTCGGTCGACTGGAAAGTTTATACCAGGGAGTAGACATTGTGTGTGAAATCCAGTCGACTGAACAGTACCTCCAGTCGACTGGACATGCAATTTTCTGGTCGATTGGATTTCCTATTTTTTTTTCGCAGACTGACTTCTATTTACTAAAATGGCCATAACTCTCTCTGCAATACTCGTATTTATGGTTCGTTTGAAGATTCGGAAACTAGATTCAAATACCTTTCCAACCATATAAAATTCAACATCTAGTTCCTTACCAATTAGATCAGATTTGTCTTTAAAGATGACTCATCTACAAAGGGTACTTGATTTTGACTTAGCTACTTGAAAACTTTTGTGAAATGAATTTAATTGAGTGGTCTAAGTATGTTTAGGTTCTTGAAAGTATTTTAAAGTGTGAGTGCAAGGATCCTAAAGTACAACTAATGTTACTTAAGCCCCTATGAGTGATTGATCAAAATGCTTACAACGAAATCCTAGTCTTCAACCAAGGATAAAAAATCTTCAAGTCTTCAAGTTTGATCATTGTTGAGCTCAATCACTCTTGGACTTCACCATATGCTATCTCATGATCTCAAACAAAATTAGAACATTTAAATGCATAAATCAAGAGATTAGCACAATGAAAATGACTTGATTACAAACATGCTATTATCAATAGATTTGTCATCATCAAAACAAATATAAATAATGCCTTAAAGAAATTCAAGGCTAACAAACTTCTTATAGTCGTTGACCCAGTCGACCGGTGGAACACCCTTCCACTAGAATCTTGAAACTTAATGTTCCAAGTCTTTCCTTGAGCATTGAGCCGGTACATAGCGATCTTAGCGATCCACTTGAGCTTACATAAGCTCTCATTCATACCCCGAATCTAACAATATCTTCCAAATTATATGAATAGACTTATGACTAAATAATTTTTGTGTATAGGCCTATTAGACTAGATGTACACCAACTTGGACTTAATACTAGTTACCCCTAAAATTATATCAAGAAAATATTCCCAACTCAAAATTTATTAACAATTCTTTCTCCTAACCTTTTGAGGTTGCATGAGGAAGAAAATTTGATTTTTTTTTTCATTTCTTTTTACCTTTTTTGAAAATTTAGAAACTGATTAATTTCTAAAAATGATTGAGAAAAACAAGGGAAAAAATGAGAGAGGCGTGAGTATTGAAAATTCTTTCTGCACTCAATTTCATATTTCTCCTTTTGTTTTCAAATCAACATGGTGCCAAGCGAGCCTAGCTCAATTGGTGTGACCTCCTCTTCCTAGGAGGGTTTGAATCCCCTTAGAGGGATTCTTTTGCTTGCTCTCCTATTTGTTCTTCAATCGGAATGAGTGATCTTTGTTGGGCTTTATTGTGTACCATTGTGGGGGTTTAGAGTTGGGTTGGGTGTGTGTGTGTGTGTGTGTGTGTGTGTGTGTGTGTGTGTGTGTGTGTGTGTGTCCGACCATAATCCGGGTAAGTATTAACAAAAAAAAAAAAGGTACGATTAACTTACATAAAAAATAAAGAAAAAAAAATATCTTTATTGTTTTTCCAATAAAAAGTGGTCTTCCTTCCTAATGGATGAGGGATTACTTTGCTTGCTCTCTTATCTGTTCTTCAATCGAAATGAGTGACCTTTGTTGGGCTTTATTGTGGGCCATTATGGGCATTTGGAGTTGGGTTGGATTATGATGAGTGTGTGTATGTCCAACCATAATCTGGGTAAGTATTAAGGGAAGATTAACTTACCGAAAAACCATGAAAGTTAATCTTTTAAAGAAAAAAAAAAAACTTTGTTGTTTTTCCAATAAAGAGAGGTCTTCCTTCCTGATGGATTATTTAATTGAGTGTATCGTAATAGAAACCTACAACCAAATACAATTTTTGAAATTAACTTCTTCAATTTTTTCACCTTTAAATAAAATTTTGAAACAAATTTTTTTTCAAAAATGATAGAGAAATAAAAGGAACTATGAGAAAGGCATGAGAAATGAAAATTATGTCCACACTCACTGTGATACTTTCCCTTCTGTTCTCATTTTCTACAACAAACGAATAAGGAAAAATCAACTTAATTACAGAAAAAAGAAAAAGAAAGGAAAGTTACTAGTTTTGTTTTCTTAAAATGTTCCTAAAGGACTATATATATATATATATATTAAGCGCATAGGATTATAAAAACAAAACCAGGATAAAAATTATTGTAATACTTTTTGGAAAAATTCTATTATATCATATAAGAAATTATTTGGTTGTATAACAGAACAACCATACTTTTTGAAAAAAAGGGTGGCTACCATTTCCCATTTCCTAATATAAAAATATGTCTGATCAGATTCCATTCACCTGCTTAAGACAATTTCTTAGGCTCTTAGCACCAAAAAAAACTAAATGAAAACAAATGGATAAAATAATAGATGATGGAATATTTCTATATAATTATACGTTGACCAAAAACGCTGCTCTGACCTTTCATTTATGTGAATTTTCCTCGCATGATATCACGGTGACATGTGAAGCAATATTTATGTGAGACACAAGACTTTTTAAAAAAAAAAAAAAAAAAATTTGGCTGATAAACACAAGGAAATTGAACATGTATATTCGTTGACCAAAAAAAAATAAAGGAACATGTATATTCTCTAATATTAAATAAGAAGACCAAGTGTTTAAGAAAAGTTTTTAAGACCTAAGTGCGATGTGAAAGTGAGTGCCTATTTTTGGTCAAAACTCTTTTAATACCGTCCATAGTTGTCCTAGAAATATCATTACTCAATACTTGAGGTGTTACCTAAAACAATTCAAAACAAAGGTATAAAAGTGAAATATTGGGTTAAATATAAGATATTAAACCTTTGGTAGTTCAATAAAAATAAGTGCCTCCATGGAGGAGAAAAAATTACATACTCAAAACACATAACTTTACAACATTGTGTCAACTTTAAATATTGGACAAGAAAAGTCATTACCATCTCGTTAAAATGGAGTCATTAAAATAGTTTTGTGACGAGGGCATTAGCGTAGCTTTTTGCAATATTACTTTAGTGTCATCATTTTAATGATGTGGTATGAAATTTTCCTTTTAAAAAAATGTTCATATTTTAAGATATGTATTATGTTAGCATTTTTTTTCGTATATACAAGGAAATGCTATATAGTAATTTCCGACAAAATTTCTACAAAAAACTTTATCTTCATAAACATAATTAAATGGTTATAACAACTTCGTAATATGTCTGTGTTTTCCATGTGTACCAAGAAAGTAATCATATGTAAGCTTGGTGATAACCTTCACCATTTCAATTCAAACAAAACAGCACTCCCTTACTTTAGTGTCATCACTTTAATGATATGGTATGAACTTTTCTTAAAAAAAAATGTTCACATTTTTAGATATGTATTATGTTAGCATTTTATTCATACATACAAGGAAATGTTGTATAGTTTTTTCAGACAAAATTTCTACAAAAAAACTTCATCTTCATAAACATAATTAAATGGTTATAACTTTGTAATATGTCTGTTTTTTCCATGTGTACCAAGAAAATAATCATAAGTAAGGTTGGTGCACCATTTCAATTCAAACAGAAACAGCACTCCCTTCCACCCAAAGTGTTTATTCCACTTGTCCACTAAAATATATGTGATAGAAGCCACAACCAGAAGTTCGGTTTTCTTAGTACTAGTTGTCTACAAATCTATAGATAATGACACAATTATCTCATGTTACATCAAATATTTGTCCACAATCAACATGATCCAAAACACTTCGACAAAATACTAATTCCTCGCATCTTAGACATTCAAATCAAGAATAAACTTATCTTACAGAATGTTTGGTATGAGCTAAGAGGGGAAGGAAGAAGAGTCCAGGAAAGAGATGAGGGATACATCTTTTACTAGGCATACAAATTTCAATCTGTCCAAAAGTGGACGGATTAGGAAATTGAAAAAGCTTCCCTTGCATTTTGACTTTTTGCCCTTCAAAACACTGAAAAAGCTTCCCTTTTATTTCGTCTTTTTCTGTGTAAAGGTATAATAGAAAAAGATACAATACTCCCTTTCTTTCATTCCTCACTTCCTTCTTACTTAACCATACAAAATGAGACCCCTCCCCTCCATTCCCTTCACGAAAATAGCACAGTCTCTGTCAAATCTGATATTTATTTTCCCATTTCATACCACATTTCTCAAAGATTACCCAGTTTTGGATCATCCCCTGATGAATAGTTCCACAATCAGAGTGCGAATTTCGCGGACTTTGAATCTTCTCACGGACAATTATTTTCCCTCTTTCTTCAGACTTCAACACTTCATGGCATGGTGGACCATTCTCTTCCCACTCAGATTCACATCCCAAAGCAAGTTCACAAACACCTTGCTTGGTTCATGTATATGTTGCTCACCCAATTCTGTACAAGGTTTCAGGGTTGACCGCTTCTAAACACCTTATCTTTGTATTCTTGCTTTTACTATCAGCGTTGACTGCTTCTATCCAATAACAGGCCTTCTCAGAACAAGACTCTTTCTTTTTTGCTCAATCCTACGGCTCTGTTTGGTTTGTGGATTTAGTGAGGGAAAGGAAAAGAAAATACAGGAGAAATTACTTTTCATTGTTTGGTTAATAAGGAGAACGGTGAGGAATATACAATGAAAAATAAATTAAAAATATTTGAATTTTTCGAGTCACCTCCCTTCTGTTTTCCTATTATATATGAAAAAGTATAAGCTTCTAATACATATTAGTATGAAGGAGATACTAGAGGAAACCATAGGGAAACAGTTGTGCTCTCCTTTTTCTTTTCTCTCTCTGATTCCAGAAGCCACACGGAGCCTACGTATACATTTGAGATTCATTTCAACTAAAATAGCTCCACGCTAAAACAATCTCGGCAATATCATCCAAGGCCTTCATCTGTAAGTTGATCCGCTTAAGCTCTGAATGAATCTCTTCGATATCCGGATGAGAAATGTCACCTCCCAAGAAATGATGCACTTTATTCCCAATCTCCGTCCAACTATATGCGGGTTGCTTCTTAACTCCTTGATCTTTCATCAAACCCCTTACTCTTATAACTTCCCTCCACATCCCAGCCGAAGCATATATATTTGACAACATAACATAAGCCCCCGAATTCTTAGGGTCTAACCCAACAATTTTCTTGGCGGCAAATTCTCCGAGCTCTACATTTAGATAAACACGACAACCCGCAAGTAGGGCGCCCCAAATACCAGAGTCCGGTTCAAATGGCATCTCTTGTATCATTGTATATGCCTTTTCTACTTGACCCGCACGGCCCAATATATCTATCAAACAAGCATAGTGCTCGGACCTAGGTATAATTTTATAATCTTTAATCATTGAGTCAAACCAATATATACTCTCATTCACCATACCAGAATGGCCACAAGCGGATAATAAACTAAGAAATGTTATACCGTCAGGTTCAAGTCCAGCGGGCCTTATCTTGTTGAAGAAACTAAAAGCTTTCTCATAGAGACCGTGCTGTGCAAAAGCAGCAATAATGGTGTTCCATGAAACAAGGTCCGGATGGGCAATGTGTCCAAAAGCCAACTCAGAGTTGAAGATGCTACCGCATCTGCTGTACATGGTAACTAAAGCATTAGATACAGATATATGTGAGTCCAACCCATTTTTGAGAACGAGTAGGTGAGTTTGCCTTCCTTCTTTTAGTGACGCAAGACTAGAACAAGCAGTGAGAACCGAAACAAGAGTGGACTGATCTGGTTGCATACCACTCCTGAGCATTTCTATGTACAACTTCAGTGCCACTTCACCGCTTTCGTTTTGTGCATAACCTGTGAAATAGTGAAAGCTATGTATTACTCTGCTTGTGAAGGTGTAAACATTTTTGGGAAAATGAAACAAATGTACAACCCTCATAAATGACCAAGCCTTGTTTGTTAAGGTGTAGTAAGAACCATTGGGTGTAAATTTATCCTCTACAACTCAGGAAGGTTTCTAAAAATGTTGAAATAGACTTTGAATTCAGACTCAAATGACAGCAAATCAGACAGACAAATTGAACAAGAAGTGAAACAAGCAAAGGAAAACAAAATGCTTTATGTGGTTCGGCTTAAAGCCTATGTACATGGCAGGAGATTGTAAGGTTCCAGAATTTCAATATGAATCAGCAGAAAATTGGTTCCAGGTGCAATGTGTGCAGTTGCACAGCTCTCTCTCACTTGGGGCAACACTAGCCCAAAATTACATATATATTTTTATAAGTTTAGCTAATCGGGTCAGTGTAAAAATATCGCACTTTGTCTGCTTTTCGAGTCATGAAGAGTTTTGTCGGGTTGATTCGAGCTACCACACAACACAGAATAAATCACAGCTATCTACATTTCAAGATCTGGAAATGTTGTGAAGAATGGCAAAGTCCAGTGTTGTATATCACAAGCATATCGGAAAGTCCTCTCAAATACTTTGATTAGTTGGAAACCTTGCACTATCTGGTGCCCTGAAAAATTTAATGTTTAAAGAAGTTCACAAAGTAGAGCCCATCCCCAAAAGAAAATCCAAATGTTTAAGGCAAAATGGTCTACACTCGAGATTTTTCATTCTAACATTGTGCCAGTATGGATCTAAGTAGCTACCAAACCAAAGGGGAAAAGGACCTAACACCAATGTTTTTGTAAATGTGTGTGTATAATCACAATGTATTGAATGAATTAGAAGAAGAATACAAGGGCCTATTATATAGGCGTCTAACACCTAGACTAATAAACTAACTAAGCGATGTGGGACAACCCGAAATACAATAATACACATTATTAACACACTATTAGCACTCCCCCTCAAGCTGGAGCATACATGTCATATGCACCAAGCTTGCTACAAATATATTTCACTCGAATCCCTCCTAATGCTTTAGTGAACAAGTCAGCCAATTGATCTGCAGACTTCACATGCACTGTATGAATAACATTTTCCAAAAGTTTCTCTCGAACAAAGTGGCAATCGACTTCAATGTGCTTTGTCCTTTCATGAAAGACGGGATTAGAGGCGATATGAACTGCAGGTTGATTATCACAAACCAAACTCATTGGAGTAGTTTGAGTAAACCCAAGTTCCTCTAATAAATGCTTCATCCATACTAGCTCAAACATAGTGTGGGCCTTGGCTCTGTACTCTGATTCTGCGCTAGATCAAGCTACCACAGTTTGTTTCTTGCTTTTCCATGAAACAAGGTTGCCTCCAACGATAACACAATAGCCAGTAGTGGATCTCCTATCACCAGGAGAACCTGCCCAATCTGCATCAGTGTAACCTTCAACCCGTATGTGGCCATGATCTTTGTACAACAAACCACGTCCTAGAGCACCTTTGAGATATCTTAAAATGTGTATCACTGCATCCCAATGAGTTGTTCGAGGACAATCCATAAACTGGCTAATCACACAAACAGCGAATGCAATATCAGGTCTAGTTACTGCTAGGTAATTCAACTTCCCTAACAAACGTCTGTACTGTCCTGGGTCATCAATGAGCTCTCCCTGATCTGGTAACAACTTAGTATTAGGATCCATAGGAGAATCCAAGGGCTTGGACCCTAACGCTATGTTTGGGAGTTTAGGGGAGAAAAGAAAAGGAGAGAAAGTTATAAGTGATGAGAGAAAAGTATAGAAGAGAAAGGATGATAGTTTCTTTCATTTTTGTTTGGGAGTTTAGGAGAGAATAAAAAATGAGTTTCTTTCCTCTTGGTTGGGAGTTGAGAAGAAAAGAAGAGAAAAGAAAGAAAGTTACCATTTTACCCATTAATGACTTGAACTAATGAAGCCTCTAACATCTCTTCTTTTCATTTTCTATTCACACCAAATAACATCCAGATTTACTTGGTACATAAGCTTTTTTGTTTGTTAGGAAAGAGAATATAAATTTATAGTGTATTAAGAGCTTAGGACTTAGATGTAATTAAAATTAGTTAAGAATTAAATAAAGGGTATTGTGGGTATTAAAAAAAATTCATTAAACCCACTTTCTTTTCTCTCCTTTTCTTCCCAATTTGGAGAGAAAGAAATTGAGAGAAAGTGGGGATTAGTTTTCTCTCCCTTTCTCTCCTTTTCTCTCCTCACTTAAACTCCCAAACGAAAGAAAGCGAAAGAAAGTGAGGTACTTTCTCTCCTTTTCTCTTCCTTTCTCTCGTTTTTTAAACTCCCAAACATAGTGTAAAAGGCCTGTTTCAGAGAGGAGATCAAGAACATACTTTCTTTGAGAGAGGCAAATCCCTTCACTAGATCTCGCCACTTCAATGCCCAGAAAGTATTAAGTTGTCCCAAGTCTTTAGTTTGGAACTGCTTTTGCAAGAAGGTCTTCAACTCCAAAATTCCCTTGGAATCATCTCCAGTTATAACAATATCATCAACATAAACAACAAGTAGGATTTTACCTGCTGAAGAATGCTCATAAAAGACAGAGTGATCAACACCACACCACTGGAGACCAAATACGGCAACAACTTCACTAAATCTTCCAAACCAAGCATGAGGGGACTGTTTCAGACCATATAGAGACGTCTTCAACCGACAAACCATACTAGACTCCCCCTGAACAACAAACCCAGGTGGTTGCTCCATATATATCTCCTCCAAAAGAGTGCAATTGAGAAAGGCATTTTTGACATCTAACTGATGTAACGGCCAGTGATAAGTAGCAGCAAGGGAGATAAAGAGACGAACAGAAGTACTCTTGGCAACCAGAGATAATGTCTCGGAATAATCAAGACCATAAACCCGAGTATAGCCCTTGGCAACAAGACATGCTTTTAACCGATCAAGAGTGCCATCAGGATACATTTTAACAGTAAACACCCAACGACACACAACTACAGACTTCTCAGGTGGAAGAGGTACTAATTCCCAAGTACTAGTTTCTCTCAAAGCAAGCATCTTATCCTCCATAGCTTGTTTCCATCCTGAACGGGAAAGAGCCTCTGCAGTAGACTTAGGAATAGAAAAAGTAGACAACGAGGCAACAAACGAAGAGAAAGTAGGAGACAAGTAATCATAAGATACAAAATTTGCAATAGGATGAGAAGTACAAGTACGCTTACCCTTCCGAAGAGCAATCGGAAGGTCTGAGTTTGACGGAGGCAGATCTGAAGACACGGAGGCCACAAGCGTAGTAGCTGAATCTTGAATAGTCTCAACAGTCTGATGACGGCGAGTGTATGTCTGGAGGTCAGGATGGTCTAAACCAGCTTTGGGAGGTAAGGAGAAGGGAAGGGGAAGGGGGAAAGGGAAGGGGAAGGGGAACTATAAAGTCAGGATCAGTAATAGAGTGAGACTCGGAGTAATATGGGGTGAATTCAAAAAAGGTAACATCAGCAGAAACAAAGAAGCTATTCAAGGAAGGACTATAACAACGATAACCTTTCTGTGTTCTGGAGTACCCCAAGAAAACACACTTGATAGCACGGGGATCCAACTAGTCGGTACCTGAAGTGAGTTGATGCACAAAACAAACACACCCGAACACACGTGGAGCAACAGGGAAAGGTGGAGTAGTGGGAAACAAGGTGGCATGGGGTGTGCCCCGATCTAGAATGGAAGATGGCATACGGTTAATCAAATGGCAAGCAGTAAGGACTGCATCTCCCCAGAAGGTCTTGGGGACCCGTATCTCAAATAACAATGTACGGGTGACTTCTAATAAGTGACGATTTTTTTCTTTCTGCAACCCCATTTTGCTGAGGGGTATGAACACACGAGGATTGATGAAGCATGCCATGTGCCATATATGTTGTGAAGGGATGGGAAAAATATTCTTGTGCATTGTCACTACGGAGAATTTGAATAGGAACATTAAACTGAGTCTTAATTTCATTACAGAATGTAGAAAATATAGTAAATAACTCAAGACGATTTTTTATTAAATAAAGCCACGTAGTTCGGGAAAAATCATCAACAAAACTAACAAAATATCGATACCCCTTAATTGAAGTAATACGGTGTGGACCCCAAACATCTGAATGCACTAATTGGAATGGACTAGACACACGATTATTATCTCAAGGAGCAAATTGGACACAGTGATGCTTCCCCAATTGACAGGACTCACATTCTAAAGTAGATAAATGACTTAAACTAGGTACTAGTAGCTTCAAATTGGCCAAGGAAGGATGACCAAGACGGCAGTGAATCTGGTGAGGAGACATAGTGGCAGGACACGCTGTTGGAGTTGAAGAAGCATGCAATTCATCAAAGTAGTAAGACCTTCAGATTCATGCCCTACGCCAATCGTCCTCCAAGTCGTCAAATCCTGAATAAGAACAGAATCAGGGAAAAAAGAAACACAAACATTAAGATCTTTAGTCAACTTCCCAGCAGATATCAAGTTAAAGGGTGAACGAGGTATAAAAAGGACAGATGATAAGTACAAAGACAGGGATAATTGGACAGTCCCTATGCCTTCAACGGGCATAGAAGAGCCATCTGCCAAAGTAACGGGAGGTAAAGAAGAGGACAATTCAAGAGACGAAAAAATGGTGGATATACCTGGGAGATGATCGGTGGCAGCAGAGTCAATTACCCAAGGACAAGTACGGGAAGTAAGACAAGCAATGGAGGTACCTTTCTGAGCAAGAGATGTACTAGGAACAGAAGCATGCTAGGAGGCCTGGAACTGAAGAAATTGAGAGTACTCTTCACCAGAGACGGAAATCGGATCACCCGCAGTAGGAGCATGAGAAGATGACGTAGCATCACTAGAGACAATAGCATTTGCAAATCGAGCAAGGCGACCAATAAGATCCCAACATGTCTCCTTATAATGACCGTCCTTATCACAATTAGTGCAATGAGGACGACCACCACGACCACGGCCCCCATATCCACCACGGTAAACACCACGGCCACGACGGGGATTACCATCACCTCGACCAGCAGTAGATGGTGGAGCCTGAGTAACTAAGGCAGAATGATCAGTAATAGAGGAATTAGAACCCTGATCACGAGATGTACTCCGGAGAACACGCTGATATGTCTCAGCAAGAGAAGGCAGAGAGGCACCCCTTAGAATCTGGGATCGAACAGGCTCAAAATCAGGTTTTAAGCTGGCAAGAAACTTCATATGACCATTTGTTCCCGATGTTCTTGTTGTTTCTTTGCATCAGTAGTAATAGACATAACGTCGTTCAATTCTTCAACTAACTGTTTGAAGGAGGCAAAATACTCCGTAACAGCGAGATCGCTTTGTTGCAGCTGAAAATACTGAGAGGAGAGATCATACATCCGAGTGAGATCGCTAAAGAATAAGAGATGTGTATAATCCCAAAAATCCTTACAAGTGCCCAAGTGACCGCACATATCCGCAATGTGTGGTTCCATACAATTCCAACGGAGGGCAACGATTTGGGCATCTATTTGTTTCCATGTCTTGATGGCCTTGTCATCGGTGGTGGGAGAAGACTTGGAAAGGTGAGCATCAAACCCCAAGCCAGTGAGAGCAATATTCACAGCCCGAGACCATTGGAGAAAATTAGATCCATTCAACTTCCTAGTTGTGAGTTGAGGAAGAGCTTTGGACTCCATGAGATTGACAGAAACAAAATGGAAGCACAAAGAAGCCAAAAAGTGTAACACAGAAGTAGATCGGAGCCAAAAAACCTTGAAAAAAGGACGAAGAAGTTGGAAAGTGGTTACACAAAAGAGGAGTCAACAAAAGATATATTGATTATGAGAGAAATATTACAAGCGGTAGTAGTTTGTACATACCCAAAGTGCAAGGCCGGCCTTGAGATGCCAAAATTTGACCGAGGCCTCAAGCGAACTTTCAAAGGGGCCTAAAATATGAGACCTCTATACTAAGTTTTATAGAAATTAGGAAGAAATTAGAAGAAAATAGGCCTAAAAACGATAAGTTTCATAGAAATTAGGAAGAAATTAGAAGAAAATATACCTAAAAATGAGGCCTAAAAATGATGCCCCATGCGGCGGCTTCGTCGCTTTGGCCCAAGGTCGGCCCTGCCAAAGTGTAGGTGAGGGGGTCTCCTTAAATAGAGATAAAACTTGACTACTATTTGAAACATGGTTCGAGGTCGTGGTATCGGTCGCGGTATCAAAGTCCGTTGTGATGACTCGGGATTGCGGTATCGGCCTGGTATCGGGCGATACGCAACGAAACGCTAGATTTAAGGTTCAAAAAAATATGAAAAAATAACCAAAAATTCTAAAATAATAAAAATACACAATTGGCATAATAGATTGTCACAATATCCAATGTACTAACTATAAAATCACAAATTATTCAATTCACACGCTGCCGATCTACTGTTTGAACATTTTTTTTATTACACATACACATTTTAAACAGTAAGTGAACATATTTAAGCATTTTTTTTTATTACACAATACATATTTTAAACAAATAAGTAAACATTTTTTTTGGATTACACACACACATTTTAAACAAATAAGCAAACATTTTTTTTTGATAAATAAGTAGACATTTAAACAAATAAGTAAACATTTTTTTGATAAGTAAATATTTTTTAATGCACATTCAAATTAAATAATCTTCAAACATAATATTAGCCCTAATCATGAAATTAATAATTAATTAAATACAAAAAAAAATATTGCACATCACAACCACCCAATAAAATCTAAATTTTAATTAGATGGAAACACATGCACACAAACGCATGACACACAGAATAAAATCCCAAACATAACTTAACCACTCCCTTTGACTCTCGACCAAATCCAGAAAAGAGAGAGAGAGAGAGAGAGAGAGAGAGAGAGAGAGAGAGGGATCTGAGAAGAAGAAGACAGAGGAGGAAAAAGAACAAGAAGACGACGGCAGAAGAAGAAGACGATGGAAGAAGAAGAAGAAGACGATGGAAGAAGACGGAGGAAGAAGAATGAGAAAGAGAGAAGAAAAACATACCTCTTTTCAGATCTGGTAAGTATTTTCTTTCTGATTTCTCTCTTTTTCACTTTTCCTCTGGTTTTTCTTTTTTCCTTTCAGATTTTTCTCTTTTTCTTTCATAGATGTTCATCGTCTCGGGCGTATCGCTGGTTATCTCAGCCGAGATGTAGAAAACTCGGCTGTTTCGGCCGATATATAGAACGATACTCAATTTTTTTTTTAACTCAGCTTGAATCGGCCTATATCTCGTATCGGAGCCTCACGATACCGAGTTAACTCGGCCGATACGACTCGGTATCGACCGATACTTCGAACCATGATTTGAAAGGACAATCACTATTCGGATTCCAAAATGTAAATTCTACATCCGGATAGTTATCTCTAACACTAAATTACAAGTCATCATTTATTAAATCTACTGTCCTTTTAACATCTTTAGTCAATACATTTTAATGGGGATAGTCCACTTGACCTCAATCCCGCGTTTTAAAAAGTGACCCTGTCTAGATTACTTTTTCTTCCTGTTGCAGAAACCTCCACGTGTCCTGGATAAGGTTGGAGTCGTTCCGGAGTCTTCTACAATAATTTACCCTTTGTTGGGTCCCATTATGCTTCCATTGCATTTACTAGGTTTTGGTATGCTTCGTCATCAAAGCCGTGGGTGCTTTCGTCATCTGGGTCCTGGCTGAACTGTTGCGAACGAAATTGCTCCACGTCATCAGCTGTCATAGACAGATCTAAAGGAAGATCTAGTTGATCTCTCTTTCTTAGTCTTAGTAGCAGTTATTCTGCTTCTTTGATTTGTTCATCTGACCTTGTATAGGCCATGGCATGATAAGTAACACATAGTATTCTACCATCTGTTACCATAAATGGGAGAGTTGCTGATCCATTAATGTCTGCAGCATTTGATGATATAAATAAAAGACTATCTACCCAATATTGTGTCGGATCAAGTTTCCTGACCACATCTGATGAATCAGTTTTTATTAAATCATTTTCGAATTCTCATTCTCCTGTGGGTTTAAGATACCAAATCTGATATGGTTGAAAGAAATTTTCTCTTTCTCTCCATCCAACGGTGCTTGCGATCCAAAAAGTGAATATTTATTCCACATGTAGGTCCGAACTATATAGGAAAGCATGCACTTAATCATAGCTGGGAAATGAATCCAACTATGTGATTCAAGAATCAGAAAAATAACTTGATTAGCTATTCCCCATTGAATATTTTCCTAAAACCATTCTTCGTCGTTTACAAAGATGGTTATTTTAGGAATACTATCATGAAAATTAATTTTTTTCATGGGATCGAAAAAGTAACGCACGAATCATTTCTTGATGATCTTCCACCATTTCTTTAATTTGAATAAAAATATCTCTTGGTAGAAGATGTCTTGCCTTTTCAAAGAGAAATTCTCTTAATTTTTTAAAAAATTGGATCTGAAAAATCATGGCTTATGAGATTAGATATTTGAATAAAATTGTTTATTTTCTCAAAATTAAAATCTTCTGCCCAATTCATTTGTTTAATGATATTGAAACAAAGATTTTGAATACTAGATAATTTTGCTATTTTCTCATCTAGTCTAGCTGTTTTTTCAGCTACTTTATCTGCCAAAGCACTCATATGCTTTCGAAATTTAGATCTTTCATTGGCACAATGGGTTTTCCATGCACCATTGAGTTCATCATAAATTTCCATAGGTAATCCAGGATTATAAAAATTAGAACTCTCACATTCATCATTTTTTGGTGTCTGTGTATTTTCAAATCTTGGCATATGCTCAAATTGCTTGTTTGGCAATGGCATAGGAATAGTAGAGTAATAGGCTTTTCTAGCCTATGTCATGCTTTCATAAGATTGATAGCATACTCCATGAAACTGATTAACTTGCTGATGGCACTCTTGCCATATTTGATAAATGCCTGGTTTTCGTCCAGTGAAAACAACATAAACTTTCTTTTAGAGTTCATTTGCCTTTTTGGCAATGGTGACCCAGTCTCCTTGTGAGGGTTGTTTACCCTTATTCATGCTCCTTAGCATAGCAGTTCCTGCTAAGCAAATCTGCAAGCAAATTGTTAGTACCTTTAAGATGTTTTACCTCAAAAGTATATTCAGAAATTTTATTATACCAAGCCAATCTTCTTCCGTGTTCAATAGATTTTTTATTTACAAGGAAATCTCTTATAGCTTTATTGTTTGTTCTAACAATAAAGTTTTATGGTGCCAAGTAAATATGAAATCTTTTAATTGCTAATTTAATAGCAAGTAATTTTTTTTCAAAAATGATATATTTATGTTCGTTTGGTTTAAACGTACCAGAATTATATCCACAAATAATTTCTTCTTTTTCAAGATACAAAGGAATTGGTTTCTTTCTTGGTTTTATAATATTAACAAAAAGAGGTGGTCCTCTTCTGGCCATAAAGAATCAGGAATAGCTTTTAAAACACATCCCCAACATGTATCAGAAGCATCTGTTTCTAAGATTAATTTATCTCCATTCTTTGGAAGATAAACATCTGGTAATTGATAGATATTATCCTTAATCTGTTTGAGTAAGGTAACATCCTTATCAGTCCAATCAAAAATAATATCTTTCCTTAGTTTAGCTAACCAAGGAATTTCTATTTTTGATAAACTTTGAATAAAATTTCTTCCGTACTTTTAGAATTCCTAATAAACCTTGTAATTGGGTTTTGTTTTCCAGTATATCAGGAAAATCACGAACTTTTACTAAAATATGCTCTTGTAGCTTTAAACCGTTCTGATTTAAAATTATTCCCAAAAAGTCAATTGATTCTTTTTCTAGGTCAATCTTTTTTGGGGACAAGATGATTCCATGTTTTTGAAATCGTTCACAAAGAATTTTTAAATGTTGTTTATGCTCCTCCCTGGTTTTGGAGAAGATGAGTATGTCATCAATGTATACAACACAAAAATCTTTTAGATCTTTGAAAATTGTATCCATTCATCGCTGATAAACTTGAGGTGCAATGTTTAATCCAAAGGCCATAACCTTCCATTGGTAATGACCTCTAGCTATCAGGGGTTTTGACTCTTCAGTTAATTGGATTTGCCAAAATCCACTTTTACAATCAAATTTACTAAAATATCTTGATCCTTGGGTTAAGGAAATCAAAACATCTTTTCGAGGTATAAAATATCCGTCAAATTCTAATTGCTCATTTAGCCTTTTATAATTGACAATCATTCTAGCTTTTCCTCTCTTAATTTCTGCATGGTTTCTTACCATGAACGATGGGCTAGAGTGAGGGCTAGTGGTTTCTTCTATTATAAACTTTTTGTCTAGAAGTTCTTGAGTTTGAATATCAAATTCAATGTTCTAAAAATCGCTAGGCGCTAGTCGGGCGGCGGAGGGGGGCCTAGCGCCTAGGGGCTTAGGCGGACGTCTAGGCGGGGCCTAGGCGGATTTGTTTTTTAAATAAAATTAATTGTATAATAGATATATATACGAGTTATGTGGTGTTAATTAAAAATAATTATAGATTTGTGGTTCAAATAATAGATATATGTATATATATAAAGATTATGTGGTGTTTTTTGGATATAAGTAAAGATTATTAGAAGGCTTTAATATTTAAAAAACTATTAGGGATCTCTCCATAATTAACTTAAACTTTAACTGTATATATGTACTAATGTTAGGGTTTTTTTTCTGAAGAGTTAGACCCAAATAAGACTCTATAGCATTCTCACCCTAGCCCGCCTAGCACCACCTAGCCCGCCTAGGCCCCGCCTAGAGGCCGACTAATCCACTGGCCGATTTTCTCAAACGCCTAGGGAAAATCTCGGCGGCCGGGCACCGCCTAGCGCCTAGGCGGCCGCCTAAGCCGATTTTTAGAACACTGATCAAATTCATCTATATCCTGTCTGGTATAGATCATAGGTTTTACTCTGATGATGACATTAGGATCTCTTAACTTTAAAGTGCAAAATCTAGGACTTCGAGACCATAATTTTAATGGATTTTCACTAAAATTTTCTTCTAAGATTTTATAAATCCAATGTGATTCATCTTTGATGATGGGTGTCATTTCACCACGTGGAACGGGCGCAAACTCTGTATCACATATATATTTATGTTGTTCAAGCAAAGGTATCTGAATCAAAGTATTTTTAGTACTCAAAGCAATACCTTTGTCATAGATATGCATAGGTACATATTTGTAAATAAAATTTCCTAAAAGGAAATCACCATGCATATAAGGAAAACATAAAATTTTAGGTATGATGAATTTATTTTCACCTAACCAGACTGCTACATCTTTAGCTTTAAACTGAATTGAGGTGTGATTACCATCAATTCCTGTGACAAGGATAGGGTGTTTCATTAAAGTCCATTTTTTCCTTGGGAATTGCATTTCATTTACAATAACTAATAGTAGCTCCTGTGTCTATTAGAACACAAAGGTTATATGGTTTATAACTTGCAAAATTAAATGTTCCTTGAACATACGTATATCTCTTTTTTCCTTGACTAGGAGAAAAAATGATAAAATCATTTTTAGCTTGAAGATGATAAATAGAAGCTAATTTTATTTCATCTTCTTTTTGAAATATTGTTCCCGGTAAAATTGGAACTTGAACATTTTTGAATTCAATGCTATTTTGTCTACTGGATTCTCCTTTTTCTAATTGTTTATTAGAAAAATCTCTTTCAAAGACGGAGGTAGAAGTTGTTCTTCTTTGGTTTTGAATATACAAGTTGTTTCCTGAAGCTTGTAGATTCAACATAGGAGTTGAGTTTCCCCTATTTTCTTCTTCTACGAGATCTGAAATTAACCATTGTCTAGGAATTTCTAGATCACTCCAGTTAATCAATCTGGGTTGAATAACTGTGTCAAAGGGTCTAGGTTCAAAAATTTCTACTAATTTATTTTCTGTTTGTTTGACCCTAGTTTCAGTAAACCTTGTTAATTCATGGATTGTTTTCCATTTAATTGACAAGTCATGGGAATTTGCTTTCATAGCAATTCCTTTGGTCTTGATTCTTATCCTAACTGTGTCTTCAATATTAGGATCATTTACTGAAATAAAGAAATTTGGTCTGATGTTAAACCAAATTACTCCATTAGCCATATTACACTGGATTCCTCCAATGATTGCTTTCATTGGGTCTGAAAATCTTTTGTCAAAAATTACTGCTAATATTGGGGTGTCTATCCCTTGCCTAAATAAAGCAGTAATAGTAACTTGAATAACACCAATATGAATATATTGGATATGGGGGTATTTTGTCTTCCATCTAGCAACTTTTCTTTTATCAAAAAGTGGAATATCAATTTTTCCTTCGCTGGAAAATTGAGCTTCTGTGTTTCCACTATATTGTTCAAACACTCGTGCTGAGAAAAAATTAAATCGAGAAATTTTGTAAATTTCTGGTACAGCAAGAGTTTGAAGTTTTTCAAATAGTGCTAATTCAGATTCAGTGAGAGTGACTTCCTCTCCTACAACATCTTTAAGGCGAATATTTTCTAATTCGTCTTGTGGAACTTCTTGAATGTTATCTTGCATCATGAAGATATATTTATTAATTTCTTCATCTGAAGAACTGTAGTCTTGGCTAGAAATTTCATAAAGAATTTCTTCCTTATCTGAAATTTCTTCTCCAAAGAGTACTTCAAATTCTTGTTCTTCAAGAACTTTGATCATTTTCTTTGCACTCTTCCCTTTTTTAGGACAGTCAGGTGCATAATGACCTTCTTCATTACATATGAAGCACCTACAGGTTTTCTTTTTTAAAGTACTTGTATTTTTTTGCTTTTTCCTACAAACGTATTTTTTCTTTTTGGAGAAATTTTTATTTTTATTCCATGGTCTCCACTTAAACTTTCTTTAATTAAATCCTTTCTTTTTCCTATAGGATGGGTTTGAACATCCTATCTTTAGATTTTCCCTTAAAATTTTGTCACAACATTGTTGACCATATTTATTATTGGGAATATGGTTTTTTACCTGTTTTTTCGCTTTTAGTTCTAAACAGTGATGGGTTATCAACCAAAGAACATATTGTATGCGAAAACCCAAGTTATCTAAATCTTCCTTTCCTATTTTCGTAAGAAAGTCTGGGTAGCCTTTAATAGCTAATTCATCCCATGATTAGGGAATTTGTGAAAAAATTGATCAAGCCAATATGTTGTGGCTGATGGATTAAGTTGATAATAATACTTTTTAAAAGTTGCAACATAGTCTTCATAAAGACATATATTACATAATTCTATCTTAGCGAGAATATAATTTGCATCTTCTTGCAAATTACTATCACCTACAAAGCCACATAAATTAGTTTTTAAAAGAAGGGCAAATTTGGCTAGGATTTTGTCAAAGGAGTCATATTCTAATAATTCCTTTTTCTGGACTTGTCCTAACTCACTTTTTTCCCATTGCTTTAACCATTGTATTGCATCACCTTGTAGGATGGCTGCTATATAATCTAGGAACTTTGCTTTAGACCATATAGTACCATAATTTGTAATGATGATGGACAGTGATTGTGCCCAATCTTCAATAGTGGCTATTTGGTCTCTAAATGGTACATTAGTAAGATTTAAATAAGTACCATTCTGGGCTATTGGGTACTTATGGTTATCATCTCTCTTGGCTGCTACTGGTTCAGGAGTTGATTCTGAAGTAGAGGGTTTGTCTACTTTAGCTTTTCCATCCTCCCCTGCTTGAATAAATTCGTCTAAATTGAACTCATTCATTCCAAAGTCACCAAAATATTCTAGATCTAAGGGTTCACTAGCTTTTCTTTTTCCCTTAGGAGTTGGGGTTTCATCCTCATGTGTTTCATCTGAGGATTCTTCTAAAGAGGATGATTGACTATCATCATCTGATAAGACATTTATGGAATATTCAAAATGCCTTAATAATTCCTCATATTGCAGAGAAGTGTCTCTTATCTGCGTTATTATTTTATCTTTCCTCAACAGTTAAATCTGGGTCTTTATATAGTTGACGCCAGTAATCTAGGATTTCAACGATATTCTCATACTCGGTCTTATTATAGGATTTTTCTTGTAACATCATAATATCTTCAGATCCATAATATAATCGAGGGATTCTATTATCTCCTAGATTATTCATACCATTATAGATTTTTCCGTTAGTTGGTTTTTCCAAACTTTTGATTAAAAGACTAATATGTTTTTTTGTTTCTTTTTCCATATCAATACTAGTAATAGATCCAAGATTATCTATCTTATGATCTATTGAAGTTACTACTGACTCTAGATAGTTGTGGTTTATTTGTTGGGTTTTTTCTAGTTTAGAAAAACAATAACACATAATATATGTTATACTATTTAAACTTTAACACATACTACCTATAGTAGCTGACTCTTTTTCAATATGAAGTGCATACGAGTTATTTATACATTCTACAGTATTTCCTACACACGTTACTGTCTTATACTTATCTGTCATTATGAAAATTTCTTTCTCAAGCTTCGTAATTGTCTGGTGCCTAAGACCTCCCAATAGTTCACAAAAGACCTGAACAAGCCTAACTACAGCAACAAAAGGTCATGAACAGACGGGTATATAGGCTCTAACAACTAATAACTAAGAGAAATAACAACCGTAAAAATAGAATAATATAAGCAAGTATGAGGTATTTAGAAAAGATATAAACAAAGAGAATACTTACACAAATGCTATATAGATCTTTAATATATCTTACAGATAGAACACTTATGCTATGAACACTGAAGCTCTGATACCAGTTACACAAAGTGAAGTAGAAGACGAAGAAGTTGGAAAGTGGTTACACAAAAGAGGAGTCAACAAAAGATATATTGATTATAAGAGAAATATTACAAGTGGTAGTAGTTTGTACATACCCAAAGTGTAGGTAGAGGGGTCTCCTTAAATAGAGATAAAACTTGACTACTATTTGAAAGGACAATCACTATTCGGATTCCAAAATGTAAATTCTACATCCGGATAGTTATCTCTTAACACTAAATTACAAGTAATCATTTATTACATCTACTGTCCTTTTAACATCTTTAGTCAATACAAAAAACTGCTGGAGGGTCGTCGGAGCTGCTGGAGGGTTGCCGGAGTCAGGCGAGGGTCGCTGGAGGGTCGCCGGACTCAGGTGAAGGTCGCCGGAGGGTGGGCTGAAGGGATGGTGTTGCGGCTGCTGTGTGGGGGCTGCGGCTGCTATGTTTTGGTTAGGGTTTGGACACTTTTGGTTGTGGCTGCTGCTGAGTGTGGTTAGGGTTTCGATGTGTGGGCTGCGGCTGAAAAGGAAAAACAAAAAGAGACTCTCGAACTTCATACGAAAATCTGGCAATGACGATGAACTCTCGAATCCTAATCAAGAATCGTCAAGATGAGCAAACCCAAGAACGAGCGCTCTGATACCATGTAAATGTGTGTGCATAATCACAATGTATTGAATGAATTAGAAGAAGAATACAAGGGCCTATTATATAGGCGTCTAACACCTAGACTAATAAACTAACTAAGTGATGTGGGACAAACCGAAATACAATAATACACACTATTAACACACTTTTAACAGTTTTTATCCTCCATCACCTACAAGAGTCTCAATGCATCTATTGTTGTTTAGTACACCAATGTCACAAATTGATAGGATCATGTAGTTAATCGTACATGGGTCTGCCTAGGTATTCTACATCCAAGTCCATCCCAAGCAAATTATATACTTAATATAAGCCCCGTCATAATTGCAAGTTCAAAGGAACATAACAAGCATGTGAACAAAGCAGTACTTTTATAGCGGAAGATTGAGGGACTCCTTGAAAAGACCTTCCGGCCCACTTCATTTCTCATCAACAGTGAAAGACAAAAAGTCTGCTACTAGTAATTGTGATCGCAGCAGAGTACAAACAACTAAGAAATAAAAAATCCTAGCGCCTCTGAGGCATGTCACAGACAATATTGCCTCCACTCAAAAGAGTTGCTACCGGGTTAGGGTACAACAAATTGACCAAATTTCTGCAGACAACGATTCTGTATAATTCCCTTCAGAAATTCCCTACGAAATTGTGTATATGACTGATTAGACAATAGAAGAGAGAACAGTGGTTGAATTCGGATATTTGTCTTTGATTTTAATTCTTGTACTTAAAGAAGACTAAACGCCACCAATTGCACCCTTTCTAAAAATTCACAACTCTTAGAAGAGGCACCCTTCCAGTTAACAAAACGACGATTAGAGTTTTAACGGGGTGCCTTTTCAAAATTTAAATTTTAAAAAAAAAAAAAAAAGGGGGGGGTCATTTCTTCAGAATAACTTCCAGGAGTCGTAATCCAGTGCATCTCATTTATTTCTTTACAATAAAATACTACCATTCGATCTTCATTGCGTCTCATTATTTCTTTAAAATAAGAGATCAACAGTTTGATCTTGATCACACGCATCCAAGTTCCAAGTCCTCACACATGCTTTGTAACGCTAGATTACATCCTATCCAAATTCAATCTCATTCTCCAATAAGTAATTGGTTGGAGTTTGTGCCACTTCAAATATATAAGTACCATGTGATATGGAACAAAGTTTTTAACATGACCCATTTAATATTGAAATCTACTTATTGCAAACATGACAGTTAATCTCTTTAACACCCTCAAACCACTTGTCTAAGAAACTTGGCATACCTGTTATCATAGCATTAAAAGCGACCCGGTCCTTGCACTGAATTTTCTCAAAAAGAATCCTTGCATTTTCCATCTTCCCCTCCTTACAGTGACCTGTGATCATAGCAGTCACCGCAACAACATTCTTACTCGGCATCTGATCAAACAATTCCTTTGCTTTCTCAAATCTCCCATTCTCAACATACCCACTAATCATCACCGTCCAAGAAACAGCATTCCTACTCTTCATAGAATCAAACAAAGCCCGTGCACGATCAATCTCTCCGTTTTGCATATACCCATCAATCATTGCAGTATAAGATATCACATTCCTCCTCGGCATCTCTTCAAAGAACCTCTCAGCTTCCTCTATTCTACCATACTTAACAAAACCTGAAATAATCGCATTCCACGATGAAGTATTTCTTTCAGGCATCATTTGGAAGTACTTCAAAGCCTCTTCTATCCTATCATTTTGGACACAACCCGCGATCATTGAATTCCAGGATACCACATTTCTCACAGACATTGATTTAAACAACTCCTTAGCTTCCTGGAAATACCCATTTTGCCAGTAACCTGTGATTATGGAATTCCATGAAACAATGTCTCTTTGGGGCATTTTATCAAACAATTTGTGGGCAGCTTGGACATTGCCGGCATGAGAAAGAGCTGCGATCTTTCGATTACAAGCATAGACATCTTGAGTTGAATGGAACCTTACGGTAAAGTAACGGTCAAGGGAGTGAAGGGGAGAGAGGAGATTGAGATTTTGAATTTTGGGTATGAGAAAGAGACAGTAGTTATAAGAGAGTTGGAGTGAGAAGCAGAGGTCACGCATAAGAACGACTGAGAAGTTTTGAACGGGTTGGGACTTCTTTTGGGTAACTTAATATATAGTCCTATAATATACATCTAACTAGAAATAGTTTCCTTTTTCAAATGAATCTAGAAATAGGTCCCTATAATATTTTATGGACAAAACTGCCCCGTATATATATATATATATGAAATCAGGGTTTCAAATTCAAATCAGAAAATTTCTCACTTTTAACACACTTCCCACTTTTTTGTGAGAAATTCTCACATTTCACACAGTCCGTTTTTTAAGGTCCACTTAAAAGTCGGACCGTCTATATATTTAGATAGAAAGAGAGAGAGAGAAAATCTGCTAGAGAGAGAAAGATGAAGACAGAGAGCGAGAAAGAAGAGAGAGAGGATCGCAATCCCTCCACCGCCACCGACGACTACCCACCACCTTCATCCTCCTCCCCTCTCTAGCTCCCTTCACCTATATCAACCATGCACCACCATCTCCGGCCACCACTCTCCACCGGTGACAACTATGTGGACAAATTACTCACTAATTCGTGAGAAAAAAAAAAATCAAAATATCTCACTGAAATCGAATCGTTTTAGGCGCGAAAATTCGATTTCACCTTTGTTCTCGAAAATGCGAGTAAAAAGCAAGGTTTCAAATTTGCAACCTATCATCAACAAAATCAACCGATTGCGAGACGAGACAGAAGACGATCTGTCACACCCCAAACACCCCCCCCCCCCCCCCCCCCCCCCCCCCCCGCGAGCTAGGACACGTGTAACAAAGATAACAAGGACCAAACAATTAATTTTAACGTTCCAAGGATGAACATTTTGATTGAAAATATCAGGGGTAAAATATCTTTCTTTCTTTTTTTTTATCAAACAAATTAATAAAAAGGAATAAATAAAGCTTTAAAACCATCAAATAGTACTTGGGCAAAGTTTCCCCTATTACAGCACCATTCACCCTGTTTTCATAAACTAAAATATTTTAACCCCTGCTGCATTTATTTATTTAAATATTTTAAAATACACCAAAAGCCCAACTAACAATATATAAACTCTTTCTAGCATTTATTTCTAAACATATCTGAAAACATAAATTTTAAACTTATTACAATCTTATTCAAATCCTCACATATAAACATACTCCCAAGTTGTCCATAACCCCGTGGTTTAACGCGTCTCACAGTGATGCTCATCTGAACCTGCGTGGTCATTAGCCACAAAAAAAAAAATCGAATAAGCTTTCGCTTAGTGAGTACGTGGTGCTAATCATGCAATTGGAGTATTTAATGATTCATAACACCAATTAAACATCACAACAATAAATGGTCGCAGGCGTGTCAAGTAACTAATCACCATCGTTTTGGACCCCTGATTCCGGGCCATTCTCACTTGTCGTCGCTTTTAAAACGATATCACTCACTCTCATGTAGTCAATTCGTTGTGATCGTCACCACCGTCCCCTTTTCTCTGAGGACTTCATCATCATCCCCCTTATCTCTGAGGAATGGGCGTCCCTTATATACGGGCTAAATAATGGTGATTATCACTTGAGACCCTTTGACCCACATAAGCACATAAGCAGTTCAACATGTCAACATGGCAAATTCAACATTTCCAATATGTTAATTGCTAATTAATCACATGATTTTTCTACTTAATCATAATTAAGCATTTAAAAACAATTAATAATAATTAAAAAAACATTAAACATCCAATTTTGGGATTAGGACACTCACCTCTACGAATTACCAAATAAGCTTAGAATTCCCAAATTCCTTTGCAAAACTAGCTCCTAATGCTTCCAATGATAATCCTATACAATTTTGGTACACTAAATGTTACCAACCCATTTGGGTCACGAAAACCTATCGATTAAACTGAAAATAAATTATACCATAAGATTGGGCTTACCCCCACGAGTCCAAATATGACTTCATGTCACGATTTGGGCAACATACGACGAATCTATGGCATCAAGAGGGTAGAACCCTCACTTTCCTCTCTTTTCTTTCTTGTGGATTCTCTCACTGTGAACTCACTGTTTTTTTCCTCTCCTTCCTTTCCTTTATTTTTTTTTCTTACACTTTGATTAACTAAATATAGATATATAATACAATATGTATATAATATGTACATGGCCCCGCCGCCTTAAACTATGATACATACCCACACGTTTTGTTCTCTTTTTTTTTTTTTTTTTTTTTTGACTTGAGAGTAAAATAGAATATTTCATAGAATATTCTTTAACTTAAGTCTATTTCTATTCACACCCCCATAACTTCTAAACTCCTATTATAACACCCACATTAATTATATTATTATCTCAATATCTAAGTGGGTTTATATTTATATCACGTATGAGCCCCAAACGTGGTCCCAAATATTATATGAAGGCACTAATTAGCCTACCAATTATACCATGTGTTCAATTGCGCCCTCACAAGGGTACTCAAATGGTTTCATAAATAATCATGAACAATAATAGATTATTAAAGCACTTAACATTTCATCAATTAAGTAATCATATGGCATCAACATGTATCATAATGTACACATTTACATTTACATGTCTACCATTTAATCACATAAATGCACATTTATGTAATTTATATTATCCAAACCTCTCTTGGGTCGCACTTTCATATCTGTCCCACCTCTAATGGAACTTTCAACTGTGCCCTTTATCAAGTACTTATCACATGGGGTAACTGGAACTTACCCAAATCATCACATGCAATTGTTTATATTAATTAATGCATATAAATTAAATATTACTTCCCTTTTTCCGGGTACGGGTATTACATCTCTCCCTCCCTTTTAGGAAGTTTGTCCCCAAACTTTTCTCATCTTCACGAAACAAATAGATATAAGTAATTCTTCTCAACCCTTTGCTAGTTCATCTGCGGCAATATGATGATAAAATATGTTACACCCACTGGTTTGACCACAATCACTACTGACCTGTTCTCATTCTTTCAATATTCTCAATTGGCACACTAGAATTTCAATCCCACTTGGTTTGTAAAATTATACCATTTTCTGAAGATAAATCTTCTAGAATATTTCTTTCCCCATAGTAGTCATTTTCCCAATTATTCTTGAACACCAAGTATCAGCGGGTGATAAAACGTCTCGCAACAGTTCAGTTTCACTTTCATTGCTTCTTGTAAGATTCCAGAACTTCTTCATAATCGATTATTTCCTTCTAGAATGACAAGTGCTAGTATCCACATAATTTCACAAATTCTTTTCACATATAGGTTGTTAATCCCAGCAAATCCGCATTTTCAATCAATACCACATTCTGATTAGATCAACCTATCGACAAATCATTATATGAAAACACCTAATTCTTGTTGACTTTGGCAATGCCGTCATGGAATTTAATATGATAAACATTCAATTTCAGATTGTCAATAGTATCAATCACAATAACCCCATGAACCTTTTATTTCTGCCCTTATACCACATATTACAAATAATGCTTTACGTTTTCCATCGAAGAGCAGCTTCCTCAATAGCTTAATTCAACTTTTATCCGATAGTACCTAGATGCCAAATCAATCTTCAAGAAAACTTGTACCTTTGTAACTAATTACTAAATCATCATATACAATGAAATGCAATTAGTAATGTCACATACCCAATTACTAACGTATTTATACTCAAATCTCATTATATAATTCAATATTTCTTCTGAACACATTCCCCTGAGCTATCTTTACTCAAAGTACATACTTGACCTTGAGATTCTGATACATTTTAACGTAGAGCAGAGCCCAATCACTTTCCTTTCAATGCTTTATCACAAATTTCTAAAATAGAAACCCAAATCGATCTTTAAGTCAATTTCTACTCATCTATTATAGTAATGCTGATTGGCCTCAATTAATTACCATTATTCTTTGTCCAATTTCTAGAACAAATGTAGATTCTAATAAATTGAATCTTGACTCAAATCCTTTCTGAATAGTCAAAGCGCACACCAAACCCCCATTAACCTCTGAGTCGAGTACCAACAACCATTTTGTTTTCACCTGATTACTATAAAAATTTAACTGTAGCCATCATGAGTTCCAACTGTCCTTCATACCCTGTATCCAATTACCATTGTATAACTAAATATTCCAAGTCACGGCAATTAATATAAACTTCAGGCTCGTAAGAATATCACTGCCAAATGCTCAATATAAAAAGAATACACTGAACTCTAGATCTTGTACCAGATAATTCATTTTCTGAAATTTCAACCATATGCAGTATAAGTCACTGTTGCATCAATATATAACCCAATCCCAACACAAAACTTTGCAATAATAATATCAATATCATCATAGATCAATTTTCTTTGATTATTGAGAACTTCACTGTAATCAATATAAGTTTCACACGTGTTCTTGCACAGAAAAGAAATCTTCAGTATGTTTCTAATAATACCCAGTCAATCTCATAACTTCAAATTCATTTCACCTTCATAAGTCCCAATTGATTGATTTCCAAAGACACCCATGAAATCTCTATCCTTTTTAAATCACATATTCGAGAGATACAAATCACATAGTGTGTTCAGCTGAGCTTCCTAGCTGCCCAATAGTACTCATTTAAAATCTTACTCCATAGAATAAATGCATTTACACAACTATCATATAATCAAATTATTTTCCATTAATAACTCCTTTAAACAACAATTGAAATACCCACATTTAATTTAAAATTCTTTTCACTAATTTTCCCTTTCTACCCAATTTGGGTCAAATCCAACAGTTTCCATTTATTAAAATATTTTTTTAAACACTTACTGATTCACAATAAATCAGTTTTTTTTTTTCACAAAAGATAATTTCAAAATATTTTTTACTCGTTTAAATATGTATATATATATATATAACCTCACTTAGCGTGACATACAAAGAATTCCAAAGTCTGAAAGTTTCCAGTGATATACTAGGATATTTGACAATTGCTACAGTGCAGTGCAATAGTCAGATCTCAATTGCTTACATATAAAGTACAAAGAAATAATAAAAATATTATTACCTGAGGCACATGGTGGTTGAACGAATCTTGTAGTGGTTTGGTTGTCAAAGAGATTACTACTTACTAAACTGGTAACCCATTTTCAAATTCAAATCTCTGGTAGAAAATTCTGATACCCCGTGTAGCCAATCAACCCCATTAATTATTCGCATAACACAACTACTTAGTTTTGATCCCAATCAACCATATTCTTAACCAAAAAAGAATAATTTAGAACCGTAGTGACACCAAATCGATAGAAACACAATGGAAAAGTCTATTACTTTTAGTTAACCCCAAGTCTACTATTCATACTGACACGTTGGAGAACCAATCATTATTCGATAATAAGATAAGCTCCCAAGATATAGAAATAAATAAATTTATGTTGAGAGATTCCTCAACAAGCCGATATGACCCAAATAGAGTTGAGAGATTCCTCAACAACCCAATATAATCCAAATAGAGTTGAGAGATTCCTCAACAACCTAAGACAACTAAAGTGACTGGATAAATCCCCAAATATCTCATCACCTCGACAACCTCAATACTTCACCCTCAATCCCAAGAGAATATATAAGGAGCTCGATAAATACTCCCAAAAATCATTACCAAATAAATGGAGAAATAAGAGATAATAATAATACCGTATTTGCTCATGATGCCCAATACAAATCATAAGAATTCCAGAATTCCCAGACTATAACATTGAACACTAGAAGACCCACCGTAAATAAAGAAATCCAGATATCCAATTTCTTGGCAGAAAATAAGAGAGAATCTTCACTAATAATAATACCCGATAATATTTGAAAAGAAATCCATACCCACAATCATAACCCAATACTCAATAACCCTTCATCAAGTCAATATCCTTGATAAAATAATATCAGCCAAATTATTTCAGTATGACCAATTCAACCCTTGATTTCTGAACCCAAATTCCACAAATATTCCTAAACTCGGATTTTCTTACCAAATTCTCAGTCCCCCTTTCCAACTGAATTAATTCATCATATGGGAAAAACATTTCCCTTTTATACTCCATTTCATCATAATGAAGTTTCCAACTATCTCTCCACATATTATAATATGTAGAATGCATGCAACATGATATGCATGCTCAACAATATTTAAATCATGTGCTGTAAACATGTATGCCTTTACATGTAACTACGTGTCATGATTATCATATACATACATTTTATTTATTTATTTATTTTTTTACGCGTCGTATTCGTCTCTCGTTCCCAAAGGCTCTAACCTATTGCTCTGATACCAAAAATTGTCACACCCCAACCCACCCCCCCCCCCCCCCCCCCCCCGCGCGAGCTAGGACAAGTGTAACAAAGATAACAAGGACCAAACAATTAATTTTAACGTTCCAAAGATGAACATTTTGATTGAAATATCAGGGGTAAAATATCTTCTTTTTTTTTTTTTTATCAAACAAATTAATAAAAAGGAATAAATAAAGTTTTAAAACTATCAAATAGTACTTGGGCAAAGTTTCCCCTATTACAGCACCATTCACCCTGTTTTCATAAACTAAAATATTTTAACCCTTGCTGCATTTATTTATTTAAATATTTCAAAATACACCAAAAGCCCAACTAACAATATATAAACTCTTTCTAGCATTTATTTCTAAACATATCTGAAAACATAAATTTTAAACTTATTACAACCTTATTCAAATCCTCACATATAAACATACTCCCAAGTTGTCCATAACCCCGTGGTTTAACGCTTCTCACAGTGATGCTCATCTGAACCTGCGTGGTCATTAGCCACAAAAAAAAAATCGAATAAGCTTTCGCTTAGTGAGTACGAGGTGCTAATCATGCAATTGGAGTATTTAATGATTCATAACACCAATTAAACATCACAACACTAAATGGTCGCAGGCGTGTCAAGTAACTAATCACCATCGTTCTGGACCCCTGATTCCGGGCCATTCTCACTTGTCGTCGCTTTTAAAGCGATATCACTCACTCTCATGTAGCCAATTCGTTGTGGTCGTCACCACTGTCCCCTTTTCTCTGAGGACTTCATCATCATCCCCCTTATCTCTGAGGAATGGGCGTCCCTTATATACGGGCTAAATAATGGTGATTATCACTTGAGACCCTTTGACCCACATAAGCACATAAGCAGTTCAACATGTCAACATGGCAAATTCAACATTTCCAATATGTTAATTGCTAATTAATCACATACTTTTCTACTTAATCATAATTAAGCATTTAAAAACAATTAATAATAATTAAAAAAACATTAAACATCCAATTTTGGGATTAGGACACTCACCTCTACGAATTACCAAATAAGCTTAGAATTCCCAAATTCCTTTGCAAAACTAGCTCCTAATGCTTCCAATGATAATCTTATACAATTTTGGTAAACTAAATGTTACCAACCCATTTGGGTCACGAAAACCTATCGATTAAACTGAAAATAAATTATAACATAAGATTGGGCGTACCCCCACGAGTCCAAATATGACTTCATGTCACGATTTGGGCAACATACGACGAATCTATGGCATCAAGAGGGTGGAACCCTCACTTTCCTCTCTTTTCTTTCTTGCGGATTCTCTCACTGTGAACTCACTGTTTTTTTCCTCTCCTTCCTTTCCTTTATTTTTTTTTTCTTACACTTTGATTAACTAAATATAGATATATAATACAATATGTATATAATATGTACACGGCCCCGCCGCCTTAAACTATGATACATACCCACACGTTTTGTTCTCTTTTTTTTTTTTTTTTTTGACTTGAGAGTAAAACAGAATATTTCATAGAATATTCTTTAACTTAAGTCTATTTCTATTCACACCCCCATAACTTCTAAACTCCTATTATAACACCCACATTAATTATATTATTATCTCAATATCTAAGTGGGTTTATATCTATATCACGTATGAGCCCCAAACGTGGTCCCAAATATTATATGAAGGCACTAATTAGCCTACCAATTATACCATGTGTTCAATTGCGCCCTCACAAGGGTACTCAAATGGTCTCATAAATAATCATGAACAATAATAGAATATTAAAGCACTTAACATTTCATCAATTAAGTAATCATATGGCATCAACATGTATCATAATGTACACATTTACATTTACATGTCTACCATTTAATCACATAAATGCACATTTATGTAATTTATATTATCCAAACCTCTCTTGGGTCGCACTTTCATATCTGTCCCACCTCTAGTGGAACTTTCAACTGTGCTCTTTATCAAGTACTTATCACATGGGGTAACTGGAACTTACCCAAATCATCACATGCAATTGTTTATATTAATTAATGCATATAAATTAAATATTACTTCCCTTTTTCCCGGTACGGGTATTACACGATCACTCCGAATTGGTTCATGGATTTGATGCATTCATCGACGGTTGTGCCATAGATTTACTCACTTCCATGAATTTGTAAACACAGTCTGAACTGTGTAAAAAGTGAAAATTTCTCACAAAAACGTGCAAATTTCTCATGTTTTGAAATTTCTTTTGTCCGATTTTTAAGGTTCGCTTAAGATCCGAACCGTTTGTATACATACATATAGTATTGATGAGTATCTCCTTATTGTATAGGCTGTAAGAAATTCCTCACTTGTTATGTAGATGAAGTTAGTGAGAAATTCTCACTTTTATAGGCTGCAATAAATTGCTCATTTGTTATGTAGTGATATTAGTGAGAAATTTCTCACTTGTATAAGCTGTAAGAAATTACTTCATCATTGTATGTAGATTAAATTAGTGAGAATTTTTTCACTTGTATAGACTGTAATCAATAGTTATTGTGTTATGTAAATGAAATTAGTGAGAAATTTCTCACAAAAAAATAAGAAATTCCCACATCACTTTGTCAAACCAAAAATCCCTTGATTATAGGGATATTAATTCCCTTATTCATGATCTCCTAAAAATACGTTTCCCAAAACTGCATATAACAAAATTTTGGAAGTTTTTTTAACTTACAAAACAGTATATACAAAAAAAAAAGTGAGAAATTCTCACATTACTCTGTTAAACCGAAATCCCTTGATTTTAGGGATATTAATCCCCTTATCCATGATCTCCTAAAAATTCGTTTCCCATAACTATATATACACGATTTTGGAAGTGTTTTGAATATACACAGCTATCTCTCTCTCTCTCACTCTCTCTCTCTCTCTCTCTCTCTCTCTCTCTCTATATATATATATATATATATGAATTTCGTACTATATTAAGAGAATTTCTCACCTTTTTTCTCAGCAACCTTCAATAAGGAAACTTCTTGATTTTAGCACTTAGTATTTAGTCCTAATATAGACACTTAACTAGCAAACAAATTTGAAAGTTGAGTAAAATAAGGAAACTTCTTGGAAAACAAAATGAAAAACCATGCATAAGATATGTGAAATTAAATACATTCATGTGAATTTCTCATACTGTTTACAGAAATTTTCACATTTTTCTTATCAACCTTTAAACTTCCACGCAAGATTATTTGTTATTTTTTTGATACGAAGCAAATAACCATGTTGACATGCAGATTTAAAAAGGGTCTTTTTTGAAACACAAATCAGCATAATTTTTGGGATACATATCCATGATCTCCTATAAATCCTCTCCATTTATTAACTACCTTATTTAGACTTTTTTGAATTTCACATGTTTGCTTATATGTGAATACATATAATCAGTTATGTATAGATATCTATATCTATCACAAGGGTATAATGGTCCAGAATTGAACTAACTATTTAGGAATAGAGACTAATTATTGATTCTTATTGCAAATTAAGGATTAATTTCTGAAAACCAAATCAAGTAAGGATCAATTTCTATTAATGGCCATAATTAGGGACCAAATCGTATATTTCTACTTCTTTTATAAATCTTACTTCCTGACTCTGGGCCTTTAGCTCAATTTACAGGCCAACCAAAATAATTAGGGTAGGGCATCGTTGGGGCCCACACCTTTTCACATAGAGTACTACTTTATATAATCAGACTTTTTGGTCTACGAACCGAAATCCTTTTGCATGTACAAATTTGTCCTACGTACATTGACGACATCCTATTAACGTGTTTTCTTATCACACCTAAGTGTAGGTGATCGTACAAGTAATAAAGTTCTGGAAGTCCAGGTCGAACCCACAGGGAACGGAATAAAATTTTATAAAGTTAAGCAGATAACTATTTTGTCACTAAAAAGAAAATAAAAGATGATGGATTTTTGTGGGGTTTACTAAACTACTAATTTTTATAGTTTTGCAATGAAAGTAATTAAAAGCTATTTTTTTCTTAACAGTTTATGGTAAAGATTTTAATAGTGCAAAATAAATTACTTAACATACTAGTAAGAAAAGGAAGAAAAATAAATAAAAGCTATTTTTTTTTTTGTGAGATAAACTTTTTAGATTTAATAATAGCAAAAGATGGAAACAATACAGATATTTAAGCAAAACTATTATAAAACAGGAAATATTAATTAACTGGGGGGAAATGATTTAAAGGAATTGGGAATATGCAAACCAACACTAGATCCCACAACTTTTGTGCATTTGAAAAGCGTTTGGCATTTAAGACCGCAGAGTCATTCTTTATTTAAAAATAAACTTTCACTAGTCAGGGTCATATCAAGTGTGTCAGGTTTGATGTGAAACGACGTCGTTTGGTTTAAAGAAAAATAAAAAGGCAATTGGGCAGTAGCCAGGTTCGAACCGTGCCCCGCCGCGGACGTGAGTTATTCGGCGTCCAGTCCCCACCACTCTGCCACTACACAATTGCCTATCCATTATTGGATAGAAATATATATAAACACATATTTGAAATATTAACTTTGTCATATGAGTTGTTTGAGTATGCTAGGTGTTTTTTATGACAAAATGCATAGTTTGACAATCCACATAATTAGGCTTTTTATTTCAAATATGTACTCTTTTGAGCACAATATAGCCATAGTATATAAACATGTTAAATGGTCATAAACTATAGATACATAGATATTTTTGGCCATAAATGGAAAAACAACCCATCTAGATAAATTTGCCCATTTAAGATTAGTGCACAGAAGCTGTGGTTTCTAAGTTTTTATTACATATCCCCAATTAAAGTTTTAGCCTACCATTTTAGAATTAAAACTGTCTTCAAAATAAAAATAAAAGATAAATTAAATAGATGCACGCAATCACCGTCCAATTAAAATTAAAGTTGTAAAACCAAGGTAAGGGTGAAAACTAATATTATATATTATTTTCTTTACTTAACATGAGCTGGGGTTGAATTTGTGGAATCTACAAAATAGCAAAGTTTAGTACAACTAGGCTAATAAAATATACATAAATGGAAATACTGAATTAATAATAAAATACTAAACCTTTAACTTTGGATTCTTGTGGGGTCACAGTGGTTGAACTCCAAGAACACAAGCAAGGCCAAATCAAATCCATATATAATTTGGGAGTAAGATATGGGTATGGTGTGCTTGGGGCTTTGGTAGGTGATTACAACTACGTGGCTAAGAAATATGATATTTACTTGCAAAATCTGTCTTCTAGTGAATAATAATATTGCTATAAAAACTGAAAATTTGGAGTTTCTAACTATTTTAGGGGGCAACTATAAGTACTACTAGACTATAAATATTAAATCTAATTTTAAATAGGAATATTTTACTACTACAAATTGACAAAGGTCATACAGGAAAACAAATATTTTAAATTTAAGAAATACAGTACATAAAGTTTTGCTACATATTTTTGAACATGAAATCATCAATTACATAAAAGTAAAATTTTACAACTACTAGAACTAGAAAAGGCAAAGAAAAACTAAAGTTTCCTATTTTTAGGGACAATATAAAGTGCTCACATGATAACCTCCCCTAACTACTCTCTCCCTAACAGTGTGTGTTGTAGCTTGTGAGTTGTGTTGTTGGCTCTGTGTTGCAGCTTGTATTTATAGGCGAAGTGAATGACGAATTTCGTCATTGCTTCCATCACTCAGCAATTCTTTTCTTCTTCTTCAGTCTTAATTTTCTTTACTTCTCTGATATGGTTTGAAATTGATCCTACAGAGAAGAAAAGAGAGAGAGAGAGAGAGAGAGAGAGAGAGAGAAGAAGAAGAAAAAAAACGAAAGAGTCAAAAAATATATATATATATATATTATATACTATATAGTAGTAACATCCAATTGGATGTTACTTTCGTCTCATTTCTTTACTTTTTCTTTTCTTTTTTTTAAATAGTAAAATTACTATTTATTAATATTCACATTTGACTAATAATATGGGAGATACTACAGTGTGGTTGCTACTTCTTTTCTTCCCTTTATTTCACTTCATTTTTACCTAAATATATAAAATATGTAAAAACACATAATTACACGCATTTGAGTGACATCACTGTTAAATTATATTAATTCAAATATGCATGTAAAACTAGGGATTTTGGGGATTAAATGAGCACAATTTCTATTATATTGGCACATAAATGTGCAATATTCAATGTTTGTCACACCCCTCAACTAGCTTATTGCTAGTCCCTAGCAATGAAGTGAAAGAGAAATTGTTCTAGAAGTTTTATTTAAAAGTAGGAATAAACTAAAGAAAATAAAATCTAACTCACTGTCGCAGAAATCGCGATTGCATTTAGCGTATGCAATAAGCCGTTAAACCCCTAGGTTACCTCTAGTGGACGAGTGTTGTCTCGTGAGGGTTTGCAGTGAATATACCCACAAAATTCAAAAAAAAAAAATTTTAAATGTACAAATAAACTGAAGTAAAAATAAATGTAGATTTTCTCCTTTTACAACAGATAAGATTAATTTTGACAATAAAATGAAATTTTCAAGTATGTAATAGTAATGCAACACATATTGTCACACCCCAACCCGCCCCCGCGGGCTAGGACACGTGTAACAAAGCCAACAAACCAAACAATCACTTTCTTAACGTTTCGAAAATAACATTTTAAAGTGAGATACTAGGGATAAAATAGCTTTTTATCAAATAAAATAATAAAAAGAAATCAAATAAAGTTTTAAAATCATTGAATGGTACTTGGACAGAGTTCCCCCTATTACAGCATCATTTTCCCCTGTTAAACAAGAAATTAAAATACCAAACTATCACCAAAACATTTGGAAAATACTTTTAAAACTTCAATCCACAATTTATATTACAAGGATTTAATAAAAACTAAAACATAAACTTATCTCCAAAATTCACACACTAGGAATATAACTACTCATCTAAACTCATTTACATATAAACATATTACACAAAAAAAAAAAAAAAAAAACAATAATCTCGAGCCATCATAGAACCCCCAAAATTCAACGCTTCTCACTGTAATGTTCGTCCGAACCTGCGTGATCATTAGCCACAAAAATTGATTAAACTTTCGATTAGTGAGTACGTGGTGCTAATCATGCAATTGGAGTATTTAATGATTCATAACACCAATTAAATATTCACATCAATATATGGTCGCAGCGTGTCAAGCAATCAATCACCATCGCATTGGACCACTGATTCTGGGCCTTTCTCACTTTATCGTCGCTATAAAAGCGATATCACACACTCTCAAGTGACCAACGTCAATTCGTTGTGGTCGTCACCACCGTCCCCTTTTCTCTAAGTACTTCATCATCATCCCCCTTTGACCCAAATAAGCACATAAGCAACTCAACATGTCAACATGGCAATTTTAGCATTTTAGACATGTTAAATAGTAAATTATCACATGCTTTTATACTTAATCATAAATAAAGCATTCTAAGCATTTAATAACAATTAAAAGACATTAAACATCCAATTTTGGGATTAAGACACTCACCTCACGAATAAGTCCCAAATAAGCATAGATATCCCAACCTCCTTCGCAAAACTAGCTCTAGATACTCCCAATGATATTCCTACATATATATATATCACATATATGTATCACCCCTTAAAATGGGTCGCGAAAAAACATTACCAAAATTGAAAAAGAAAGACATAGAAATAACCCTCTCACCTTCACGAGTCCGAATATGGCTTCGGTTCGCGAAATAGAAGTCGCACGGCAAAGCTACAGCGACAAAATGGCGCGGAACCCTTTTTCCTTTTTTTTTTCTTTTGCGAGAGCAGACTCTGTTACTTTTTTTTTTGATACCTTTAACAAGATGACAAAGGGAAATGAGATGTATATCTCATTTTTGACTTTTCTTATTTGCGTTTATACCCCCACTACTTCCTAAAGCTTATTATGAAACCCCCAAATAATTATATTAACTACCAAATATCTAAGTGGATATGTGTCTATGTCACGTATGGGTCCCAAAAGTGGTCCCAAATATTTTATAAAGCTGCTAATTAGCCTACTAATTATGAATTAAATTCCTATTCGCTCTCACACGGGTACCCAAACTGGCACCATAAAAAGGTCATAACTAGCAATAAAATATTCAAAACAATTAAACAATTATTCATTTAATCACATAAATGCAACTAAATGCAATTTATCTAATCTGGACCTCCCGTGGGTCCCATTTCACATCTATCCCACTGTGCCCTTCTCGAAACACTTATCACATCGGGGTAACTGGAACTTACCCAAATATCACATGCAATTAATTATACTAATTAATGCATGAAAAATAAATATTACTTCCATTTTCTGGGTACGGATATTACATCTCTCCCTCCCTTTTAGGAAGTTTGTCCCCAAACTTTTCTTACCTTAAGTGTCAAATAGGTGAGGATATTTCTCTCGGATCTCGTCCTCACGTTCCCAAGTTGCCTCCTCTACCGAATGATTACGCCATAACACCATAACTAGAGGAATGACTTTAGTTTTGAGCACCTGATCCTTCCTATCTAGGATTCGAACTGGATGTTCAACATAAGTCAAGTCTTCTCGAACCATCAACGGTTCTGGAGTGATACGGTGACTCGAGTCTGATAGACAACGTCGTAACATAGAAACGTGAAACACATTATGAACATTAGCCAACTCTTGTGGTAATTCCAACCGATATGCAACTGGACCAACTCTATCCACAATCAGATAAGGCCCTACAAACCTCGGACTTAACTTGCCTCGCTCACCAAATCGTGCGATACCTTTCGAAGGCGATACTTTCAAGTAAACATAATCACCTACCTCGAATTCCAACGGTCTTCTACCTGTATCCGCGTAGCTTTTGTAACAACTCTGTGCTATTTGTAACCGTTGTTTAACTAACTTGATTTTGTCGGTAGTGATTTGCACAATTTCAGGACCTATGAGTTTTTTTTCCCCAACTTCTGTCCAGCACACTGGTGATCTACACTTTCGGTCATACAATGCCTCGTAAGGCGCCATACCAATACTCGTTTGAAAGCTATTATTATAAGAGAATTCCACTAATGGCAAGTGTGTTTCCCAATCTGATTTAAAATCCATAACACAACCTCGAAGCATATCTTCCAGAATCTGAATAACTCGCTCGGATTGGCCGTCTGTCTGAGGATGAAATGCCGTGCTAAAATGCAAGGTCGTCCCCATTGCCTTTTGCAAACCTTCCCAAAACTTAGACACAAATCGTGTGTCTCGATCTGACACAATTGATACCGGTGCCCCATGTAATCTAACAATTTCTCTGACATAAAGCTCTGCTAACTTTGTCGGATCATGAGTCTTAATTGGCAAGAAATGAGCTGATTTAGTCAACCGGTTAACGATCACCCAAATACTATCATTAGATTTAGGAGACCGTGGCAAACCTGACACAAAGTCCATCGTGATATGCTTCCATTTCCATTCTGGTATCTCCAACGGTTGCAATTTACCAGCGGGTCATTGATGTTCCAATTTTACTTGTTGACAAGTCGTACATTTGGCCACAAACTCGGCGACTTCCCGTTTCATACCACTCCACCAATACACTTCTCGTAAATCTCTATACATCTTGGTACTCCCTGGATGTACGGAATACCTCGTATTGTGAGCTTCTTCCATAATCTTGTCTTTCAACTCTTGGATATTAAGAACACACAGTCGATTAATGTACCTCAATACATTGTTCTGAAAACTGAATTCCGGCCGTCTACCCTCAGGTAATTCTTCAACTATTTTCTTGAAATTTGGGTCCAAAAGTTGACTCACCTTGATTTCTTCGATCAAGCTTGGTTGTGCCATGATAGCCGCCATTAAACCGCCCTGGATTCTGGGAATTACTTCTAATTCTAGTTGTTCAAATTCTTTTACCAATGTTGCTTGAGCTGTTAAAGAATAAACCAAATTTTCTGACGACTTTCGACTTAAGGCATCGGCAACCACGTTAGCTTTACCCGGATGATACTGGATCTTCAAATCATAATCCTTCATCAATTCAAGCCATCTTCTCTGTCTCATATTCAGCTCTCTCTGGGTAAATAAATATTTCAGGCTCTTGTGATCGGTGAATATCTCACACGTTTCCCCGTACAAGTGGTGACGCAAAATCTTTAACGCAAAGATCACCACTGCCAATTCCAGATCATGAGTCGGATAATTCTTCTCGTGTGTCCTTAACTGCCTCGAAGCATAAGCTATAACTTTACCCTCTTGCATTAGAACACATCCTAGGCCCTGATGAGAAGCCTCACTGTATATACTGAAACCTCCAGTACCCGACGGAATAGCTAATATTGGCGCTGAGGTTAACTGATCTTTCAACTTCTGAAAACATTCTTCACATTCTTTATTCCACACAAAAGCCACATTCTTTCTCATCAATTGAGTCATCGGAGTCGCGATTTTAGAGAAGTCCTGAACGAACCTTCTATAGTAACCAGTTAATCCCAAGAAACTTCAAATTTTAGAAACATTTGTCGGTCTCGACCAATTCTTAACAACTTCTATTTTCTGTGGGTCCACAGAGACACCATCTTTAGAGGTCACGTGCCCAAGAAAAGAAACATTTGTCAACCAAAATTCACTTTTCTTCAACTTCCCAAATAGTTGCTTATCTCTGAGTCGTTGCAAAACCAACCTTAAGTGTCGTTCATGTTCTTCTTGACTTCTGGAATATATTAGAATATCATCAATGAATACTATCACAAATTCATCTAGATAAGTCTTGAACACCCTATTCATCAAGTCCATAAAAGCTGCTGGTGCATTCGTAACCCCAAATGGCATGACAAGAAATTCGTAGTGCCCGTACTGAGTTCTGAAAGCTGTCTTCTCAACATCTTCAGCTTTTACCTTCAATTGGTGATACCCAGATCTCAAGTCAATCTTAGAAAATACTTGTGCCCCTTGCAATTGATCAAACAAGTCATCAATACGCGGTAGTGGATACTTGTTCTTTATAGTCACCTTGTTGATCTCTCGGTAGTCGATACACATTCTCATTGTCCCGTCCTTCTTCTTCACAAATAAAACTGGTACACCCCACGGTGATACACTAGGACGAATGAACCCCTTATCTAGTAAATCTTGCAGTTGAGTCTTCAACTCCTTTAACTCTACCGGAGCCATTCTATACGGTGTTCGTGAAATTGGTTGAGTTCCTGGCATTACATCTATCCCAAACTCAATTTCCATCTCAATCAACAGACTAGGTAGATCTTCTGGAAAGACGTCTGGAAATTCTTTCACTACTGGTATATCTTCTAATTTCAGTTCAGTACCTCTAGTGTCAAGTATACTACACAAGAATCCCCGACATCCCTTTTTCAACAAACGGCAAGCTCTGACAGCTGACACCAAATAAGGCGGTGATGCTACACCTGTCCCTTGGAAACAAAATACATCTTGATTGGGCAATCGAAATGTTACTCTTTTATTCTCACAATCGATAATGGCGTGATTTGCAGATAACCAATCCATCCCCAAAATGACATCAAAATGTTGAATAACCAATGGCACTAAGTCAACAGTCAAACCTCTACCATTCACATCAATCCCACAAGCTTTAAAGACACCCGAACTTACTAGTGGAGCTCCCGATGGAAGTGAAACAGACAAATCAAAATTTAGTAGTTCTAAGGGTTTATCCAAATATTTAGCAAATGGGTGTGAAACAAAAGAGTGAGTTGATCCTGAATCCAGCAATACTCTAGCAGGTTGTGAGCAAATAGGAAGTATAACTGAAACCACAGTATCAGCAGCAGTTGTCTCCCTAGGCTTGAGCTGAAAATACTTTACTTGTCGTTGCTCCCTCCCTTGAGATTGTTGCTGAGGTGGCCTCTGGCTTGGTGCACTTCCCACAGATGAACTGGAACTTCCTGGTCCTCTCTTTGGACAATTACGCTCCCGATGCCCCAGGTCACCACACAAATAACACCGTATTCTACTATCATCTATACCTTGTCTCAGAGTAATACTTTGTCTTGGCATATTCTGTCTTGATAGATTGGGACAATCTCTTGCCACGTGTCCTGGCCGTCGACAGTTGTTGCAAATGATAGGAGATAAGTTGCACATTCCCCAATGATACCTACCACAGATCTGACACCTGGGTTTGTTGCCCCCACTTCCTGATGAACTCCCCAAATTCTGTCTCTTAGAACTGCCCTGTCCCTGAAATTGACTACCTCCCGGTCTCTTAAATTGTTGACTTTGCCCGGATGACAATACACCTCGCTCAGCAATTAAGGCCACATCTAATACTTCTGAATAAGTCGGTAGCCGGAGTGTATCCACTTTTCCCTGAATCTCATCACGGAGCCCTTTCTCGAATCGTCTTGCCCGAATGAACTCATTTGGAATCAAATCCACTGCAAATCTGGCCAAACTTGTAAATTGGGCTGCGTATTCCCTAACACTCATATTACCCTGACTGAGATGAGAAAACTCTCTGGCCTTCTGATCACTGAAAGATCGAGGAATATATTGCTTTGAGAACTCCTCTACAAACCCATTCCAAGTAGTTGGTGCTCCTTGCCTTAGTATTGATGTCCACCAATTTTGTGCTTCTTCTTTCAGAGTATCTGAGGCAAACAAGACCTTCTGTTCCTCTGTACATGGCAAAGCACGAAAAATTCTCTTCATATCGGTCAACCAATGATCAGCCTTCATTGAATCAGATTCTCCTTTGAACTGCCCTGGCTTTTGCTTGTAGAACATAGCAATAGTTGTTGGTTATGTTCTTTGTTCTGGATTTGATGAGCTCGGTCCTTCCTCAGTAACTCGAGTTTCAGCCACTTTTACCAACTTTTCCATAACTATTTCAATTCTGTCCATTCAGGCCGAAGATGGGTTCTCACCTCCAGACATCTTTGCCTGGCACCCACAACAAAGTATATACATACATCTTACTTTTAAATAAATTACAATGCATGCTAAATAACATTTTAAAGCATGCTAAATAAACATGTATGCATGATCGTACTACTACGTGCCATTGTGTGCACACTCATGCGTCGTCACTCGTACCCAAGGCTCTAGCCTATTGCTCTGATACCAAAAATTGTCACACCCCAACCCGCCCCCGCGGGCTAGGACACGTGTAACAAAGCCAACAAACCAAACAATCATTTTCTTAACGTTCCGAAAATAACATTTTAAAGTGAGATACTAGGGATAAAATAGCTTTTTATCAAATAAAATAATAAAAAGAAATCAAATAAAGTTTTAAAATCATTGAATGGTACTTGGACAGAGTTCCCCCTATTACAGCACCATTTCCCCCTATTAAACAAGAAATTAAAATACCTAACTATCACCAAAACATTTGGAAAATACTTTTAAAACTTCAATCCACAATTTATATTACAAGGATTTACTAAAAACTAAAACATAAACTTATCTCCAAAATTCACACACTAGGAATATAACTACTCATCTAAACTCATTTACATATAAACATATTACACAAAAAAAAAAAAAAAAAAACAATAATCTCGAGCCATCATAGAACCCCCAAAATTCAACGCTTCTCACTGTGATGTTCGTCCGAACCTGCGTGATCATTAGCCACAAAAATTGATTAAGCTTTCGCTTAGTGAGTACGTGGTGCTAATCATGCAATTGGAGTATTTAATGATTCATAACACCAATTAAATATTCACATCAATATATGGTCGCAGCGTGTCAAGCAATCAATCACCATCGCATTGGACCACTGATTCTGGGCCTTTCTCACTTTATCGTCGCTATAAAAGAGATATCACACACTCTCAAGTGACCAACGTCAATTCGTTGTGGTCGTCACCACCGTCCCCTTTTCTCTAAGTACTTCATCATCATCCCCCTTTGACCCAAATAAGCACATAAGCAACTCAACATGTCAACATGGCAATTTTAGCATTTTAGACATGTTAAATAGTAAATTATCACATGCTTTTATACTTAATCATAAATAAAGCATTCTAAGCATTTAATAACAATTAAAAGACATTAAACATCCAATTTTGGGATTAAGACACTCACCTCACGAATAAGTCCCAAATAAGCATAGAAATCCCAACCTCCTTCGCAAAACTAGCTCTAGATACTCCCAATGATATTCCTACATATATATATCACATTTATGTATCACCCCTTAAAATGGGTCGCGAAAAAACATTATCAAAATTGAAAAAGAAAGACATAGAAATAACCCTCTCACCTTCACGAGTCCGAATATGGCTTCGGTTCACGAAATAGAGGTCGCACGGCAAAGCTACAGCGACAAAATGGCGCGGAACCCCTTTCCTTTTTTTTTTCTTCTGCGAGAGCAGACTCTGTTACTTTTTTTTTTTGATACCTTTAACAAGATGACAAAGGGAAATGAGATGTATATCTCATTTTTGACTTTCCTTATTTGCGTTTACACCCCCACTACTTCCTAAAGCTTATTATGAAACCCCCAAATAATTATATTAACTACCAAATATCTAAGTGGATATGTGTCTATGTCACGTATGGGTCCCAAAAGTGGTCCCAAATATTTTATAAAGCTGCTAATTAGCCTACTAATTATGAATTAAATTCCTATTCGCTCTCACACGGGTACCCAAACTGGCACCATAAAAAGGTCATAACTAGCAATAAAATATTCAAAACAATTAAACAATTATTCATTTAATCACATAAATGCAACTAAATGCAATTTATCTAATCTGGACCTCCCGTGGGTCCCATTTCACATCTATCCCACTTTGCCCTTCTCGAAACACTTATCACATCGGGGTAACTGGAACTTACCCAAATATCACATGCAATTAATTATACTAATTAATGCATGAAAAATAAATATTACTTCCATTTTCTGGGTACGGGTATTACACATATACTCACAGTTTGTCAATGGTAGCATTTTTTTATACTCTTTAAACTTACAGTGTGTACTTGAAAAGTCAAGCAACTGATCTTAATTTCAAAGTTTACATAACTATTAACAGTCATAAAACTTGTAGTTTTAACTCAAATCTCACTAGGATTTCACTTTTTTTAAGGAGAAACTCTCAGAAACCGGTGTAGAGAACATCTCACTTGGTAGAAAAGCAAAGATAGAGGAATTGCTTCCATTTTTTTTTATGACTCAATATATAGGCATTTGGAGTATAATAAGTCTCATGAAAGAATACTTAGCATTAGAAGAGCGATCTACCATGGAGAACATCCTTATCTGTAACACCCGTACCCGGAGAACGGGTTAATACCGATGTTAATATACATTAATTAATATAATTAGTGTATAAAATGGATTAAGGAGAGGCTTGGACTCGCCCGTGAAAAAAGTGTTCAGAAGAGGACACCAATTGGAAAAGTCCCCAGTGAGGAGGGACAGGTTTGGGAGTGGGACCCAGTGAAGGGCCCGAATAAAAATATGTGCATTTTATGTGATTAAATGCATTTATATGATTACATCATTATTTGTTTAAATGCTTTCATATTATATGATGATATATGTTTAGCATTTGGTATTAGTTTGGACACCCAAATAAGGGTATAATTGAAAAAGATTTATAATTGGTAGGTACGATAGCAACTTCACAAAATATATGGGACCCACGTTGGGACCTATATGAAACTTAGATAAACACTCATTTGATAATTGGGTAGTTAATGGAATGTTTGGGGGATTTCATAATAAGAACTTAAGAAATTCCGGGGATGTAAACGAAAAATGGCTAAAGTTGAGGTTAAGGCACCTCATGTTTACATGGGTGTGTATGTGTCAAAAGAGAGAGTAAGACTCCCATGTTTTGCTGGGAATTAAAGAAAAAGAGAAGAGAGCTCGGAGAGAGAAACGGAGACGGACCGTCACCGACGACGTTTTTCGCCGTTCCGTCGCCGCCGTTTGCCGGATTTACGATCCGAGACCACTTTTGGACTCGTGGAGGTAAGAGGATCACATGCACATAAGTTGTTTTCATTTTCGGCAATGTTTTTCTGGAAACCGTTCTTGATAGACGCTATTTGTTGACCCAAAACTATGTAGGATTTACTTTGGGGTAGAAATAGAGCTTTAATTTGGTGAAATTCAGCATCTACTTGGTTGAATTTGGGTGAATCTTGCTAAGGTGAGTTTTCTAGCCTAAAGAATGGTTGTGTTAAACTATGTTCAAGGCATCAATGATGTAGAGATGTAGAGAATGGTCTTATTGTGTTGATTATTCATGTTTAGAAAGCATGTAGTTACTAAATTGTGAATTGCATGTTAGCTTTATGAAGAATTTATGTGCCTACATGTTTATGTGCTTATATGTTTATGTGGTATTCAATGAGCACCGGAAAAATGATTCATTAGTTGGGAGTAATAAGGGTGGTGAAGAGGAAGAATCCGAGAAATACGGAAGTCCAAGGAATAGAAGTGGCTACGGGACCAAGGGAGGTCCCAGGTCTGAATGAATCATTGAACCGGTGACTCAGCGAATACAAAGATATGACTTATGTGTTTATTGTTGCATTGCACATGTTTAAACATTCAGCCATGTTTAGAATTCTCACTAAGCGTAATGCTTAAGAAAACCATTTTCTGTTTCTGTTGTGGTAAATAACAACCACCACAGGTACAGAGCAATATCCGGAGAGGAAGTGACGTGCTCGGGATTGGGGAAGAGAATTGGGTCTTGTAAATATGTTTATGACATGTAATATAGTATAACTTGTGGGTTAGTATCCTTGACTTGTGAATTAAAGCCTTGACTCGTGGTTGTAGAGTTGGAGAGTTTGAGAACTAGTTCGGATTCTATAACTTATGTGTTTAATGTATATTTGGGGAAACTTGTGTAATTCTCTATGTTAGTAGTTAGTAATGGGTAAGAAGTTGGAGGATTTGAAGGTTGTTTGTAAATTCTATATATGTATCCTTAAGTTTTCAACTATGAATATGTGAGATGGATTGGCAACTCTTTTGTGTAAGTACCTTTTTGTAACTATATGGTTTGAATGGTTTTGGAATCATTTTCGGAAAGTTTCATGCTTATGGTTGTTCTTGAAAGAAATTGGTTGTAATCACTTGTTTTGATCCAAATGAGGTCATGATAGTGTTTTGGATGTTTGAAAGAACTTGGATTTGTGGTTGGAAACATGTAAACGTATTTATAAATGGTTTTGGAAATGATTTCTTGAGGATTCCATGAGGTTTGATGATGATTTGGGTGAGTTTGGGCTGATTTAGCAGAGGTTTTGCTGTCAAAAATGGGTTCTGCAGGAACCGGATCGATCCGAGCCTTAAGAGGATTGATCCGGAGCTTCTGGAGGAGCCAGAGATGACAATCTGCTGGATCCGGATCGATCCGGTTTTGGGCGGATCGATCCGCAGGTCCAGATTCAGCACTGTCGGCTTTTACAGAAACGGGCATAACTCACTCTAGAAAACTCGGATTTGCACGCCGTTTTTTGCGTTGGAACCGGGAATCAAAGACCTATCTTTTGGTATAAAATTTTCTATATCTTATTAATTACCATTTTACCCTTGAGGCTGTTTTGTAACAATAAAGTTGTTTGATGTTTCTAAACATATGCGATTCTTAGTAATTCAAATGTTTCCTTGCAAATTAATGTACGTGGACTCTTGTAGCATTGTTACACGTGTCCTAATCCGCACGAGGCGGGTTGGGGTATGACAGTTTTTTTGTATCAGAGCATTAGGCTAGAGCCTTTGGGGACGAGAGACGTATACGACGCGTAGTGTGCACATAACAACACGTAGTTGCATAAACATACATGCACATTTACTTAGCATGCTTTGAAATATTGATTAGCATGTCGTGTGTTTCTTAAAAGTAACGTGCATGTGTGTACTACATGTGGGTGCCAGGCATAATGTCTGGAGGTGACACCTCAAATCGTATGGAACGTGTTGAAAGGGCAATCGAAGGATTGGTCCGAGTCGCTGAAACTCATGTGGTCGAAGAGAGACCGGTACAACCGAATCCAAATCCGAGGAAAGACATTGTTACTATTTCAAAATTCCACAAACAAAAGCCGACCATATTCCGCGGGGAAGCCGATCCGATGAAGGCGAATTTTTGGATCTCAAATATGGAGAAAATCTTCAGGGTTCTACCATGTACAGAGGAACAAAAGGTATTGTTTGCAGCCAATACACTGAAGGACGCAGCACAATATTGGTGGCGTACTAAGCTGGGTCTGAATTAACCGACTACTTGGGATCAATTCCTTGAAATCTTCAATGAACAATATTTTCCGGAATCATTTGGGGATCAAAAGGCTCAAGAATTCATGGAGTTAGTGCAAGGGGGAAAGACGGTTCGGGAGTACTCAACGCAATTTACTAGTTTGGCCAGGTTTGCCAGGGACATTGTAACGACAGAAAAAGTACAAGCAAGGAAGTTTGTAGCAGGACTCCGAGTTAACATTCGAGGGCGAGTGACCGTATTCCGTCCAGAGACCTATGCTAAGGCATTAGATATTGCTTCTATTGCTGAGAGAAACCTTGGGTATACCTCAAATATGCCACCACCACCAAATCAACAAGGTAAATGGCCGGGATCAAGTCAGTTCAGTGGTCAGGGGAGTGCAAAAAGGCAGAGTTCAGGAGGATCATCAGTTAGTATCGGCAGTGGTTCTGGTGGAAGTAAACCGAGGTGTCAGACTTCTCAGAAATTTCATTGGGGCCGATGCAATCAACTTCCAAATCCAATCATTTGCAATATTTGCCGACTACCGGGACACATTGCCAGAAACTGTCCGAATAAGAATTTAGATATGAGGGGTCGATGCTTCACTTGTAAGGAATTGGAACATCAAGCTAAGGATTGTCCAACCAAGCGACATGGAACTTCCGGTTCCGGTTCCGGTTCATACGCGGCTAGTGCTATTACACCAAGGACTACTCAACCACCGAGGAAGGAGCAGCGGGAGGCAAGATCATATCAGCTCAGGCCGGGAGAGACCGCTTCTGCCGATACCGTTGTTTCAGGTATGGTTTCCATTTGCTCACACCTAGAAAATGTACTTGTAGATTTGGGATCCACGCACTCGTTCGTATCACATCACTTTGCTAAGTATCTAGATAAACCACTAGAGTTTTTGGATTACAATTTATCTGTTGCAATACCATTGGGGGTTCCGTTGATTAGTTCAGGGGTGTTTAGAAACTGTGAGATAAATATAGGTGGTAAAAGTTTAACAGTAGATTTAGTACCGTTAATCGTTCAGCACTTTGATGTTATATTGGGTATGGATTGGTTAGCGGCAAACTATGCAAATATCGATTGTAATAACAAAGGGGTCATATTTCGTATTCTGAATCAAGATACGTTCTATTTCCAAGGCAAGGGTGTTGTGTCACCGCCATATATAGTATCAGCTATTGAGGCATGTCGTTTGTTGAAGAAAGGTTGTCGAGGGTTCTTGTGTAGTATTCTGGATACTAGGGGTAATGGTTTAAAACTTGAGGATATTCCGATAGTTAGAGAATTTCCGGATGTGTTTCCAGAAGAATTACCAAGTGTGTTAATTGATCGAGAAATTGAGTTTGGTATCGATGTTATGCCAGGAACTCAACCAATTTCGCGAGCACCATATCGAATGGCACCGGTTGAGTTGAAAGAGTTGAAGATACAGTTGCAAGAGTTGCTAGACAAAGGTTTTATCCGACCGAGTGTATCCCCGTGGAGTGCACCGGTATTATTTGTGAAAAGGAAGGACGGTACAATGCGAATGTGCATTGACTACCGGGAGATCAACAAGGTAACCATCAAGAACAAATACCCGTTGCCACGCATTGATGACTTATTCGATCAACTTCAAGGGGCTCAGGTATTTTCGAAGGTAGACTTGAGATCGGGATACCACCAATTGAAAGTCAAAGTAGAGGATGTAGAGAAGACTGCCTTTAGGACTCGCTATGGGCACTATGAATTTCTAGTGATGCCGTTTGGGGTTACTAATGCGCCTGCCTGCCGCCTTCATGGATTTAATGAACCATGTGTTCAAGTCGTACTTGGATGAATTCGTGATAGTATTCATTGATGACATTCTCATTTACTCGAAGAATTCAGAGGAGCATGAACAATATTTGAGACTAGTCTTACAACGACTTCGAGAGAAACAGTTATTTGGGAAATTGAAGAAGAGTGAGTTTTGGTGAACAAGTGTCACTTTTCTAGGGCACGTAATTTCTACAGAGGGTATTTCTGTTGACCCACAGAAGATTGAAGCCGTTATGAATTGGTCAAGGCAGACAAATGTATCCGAGATTCGAAGTTTCTTGGGGTTAGCCGGATATTATAGAAGATTTGTTAAAGTCTTCTCTAGAATCGCAACTCCAATGACGAAGCTGATGAGAAAAGATGTACCGTTTGAGTGGAACAAGGAATGTGAAGATTGTTTTGTCGCATTGAAGAAAAAGTTGAGTATGGCACCAATACTTACAATTCCAATAGGTACTGGGAATTTCAGAATTTATAGCGATGCTTCGCACCAAGGCTTGGGATGTGTGCTAACGTAAGATGACAATGTAATAGCCTATGCTTCACGACAGTTGAGGTCTCATGAAAAGAACTATCCAACTCACGATTTGGAATTAGCAGCGGTAATCTTCGCCCTGAAAATTTGGAGACATTATCTATACGGGGAAACTTGTGAAATCTTCACAGATCACAAAAGTTTGAAATATCTGTTCACTCAGAGAGATCTTAACATGAGACAAAGAAGGTGGTTGAAACTTATGAAAGACTACGACTTGAAGATTCAATATCACCCGGGAAAAGCAAATGTAGTTGCCGATGCTTTGAGCCGGAAATCGTCAGAAAACTTAGCTTATGCCTTAACCGGACAGGAAAGGTTGATGAAAGAATTTGAACAACTAAAACTTGAAGTGATTCCCAGAATTGAAGGTGGGTTAATGGCTGCAATTATGGCACAACCAAGTCTTGTTGGTGAGATAAAGTCTAATCAACTACTAGATCCAGATTTTAAGAGGATTGTGGATGAATTACCTGAAGGTAAAAGGCCAGAATTTAGTTTCCATGATGGTGTCTTAAAGTATATAAATCGTTTATGTGTACCTAAAGTTGGAAATCTGAGAGATAAAGTTATGGAGGAAGCTCACAATACCAGGTATTCAGTACACCCGGGAAGTACCAAAATGTACCGAGACTTGTGAGAAATTTATTGGTGGAATGGTATGAAACGAGAAGTCGCAGAATTTGTGTCTAAATGCATGACTTGTCAAAAGGTGAAACTGGAACATCAACGACCCAGGGGAGAACTACATCCGTTGGAGATACCGGAGTGGAAATGGGAACATATTACAATGGATTTTGTATCGGGATTTCCAAAATCTACAAAATCGAATGATAGCATTTGGGTTATTGTTGACCAGTTGACTAAGTCAGCCCATTTCTTGCCTATCAGGATCAAAGATCCATCAAAACTTGCATAGATTTATATTAGAGAGATTGTACGGCTTCATGGAGCACCGGTTTCGATAGTATCGGATCGTGATACTCGATTTGTGTCAAGATTTTGGGAGAGCTTGCAAAGAGCTATGGGAACATCTTTACATTTCAGTACGGCGTTTCATCCCCAGACTGATGGTCAATCCGAGAGGGTGATTCAGATTTTAGAAGATATGTTAAGGGTTTGTGTTATGGATTTTAAAGCTGATTGGGAATCTCATTTGCCGTTGATTGAATTTTCTTACAACAACAGCTTTCAAACTAGTATTGGAATGGCGCCTTATGAGGCACTGTACGGAAGAAAGTGTAGATCGCCAGTTTGTTGGACAGAAGTTGGTGAAAAACAACTTTTGGGGCCGGAGATAGTTCAAATCACTACTGATAAGATTCGATTGATTAAACAGCGGTTACAAACGGCGCAAAGTCGTTATAAAAGTTATGCGGATACGGGTAGAAGACCGTTAGAATTTGAGGTGGGAGATTATGTATTTTTGAAAGTATCGCCTTCAAAAGGCATAGCACGTTTTGGTAAGCGAGGTAAGCTCAGTCCGAGATATGTTAGGCCATATTTGATTCTTAATCGGGTGGGACCGTTAGCTTATCGGTTGGAATTACCACAAGAGTTGGCGAATGTTCATAACGTATTCCACGTGTCAATGCTTCGACGTTATGTGCCGGATTCGAAACATGTAATCGTTCCAGAACCGTTAGAGATTCGGGAAGATTTGACCTATGTAGAGCATCCAGTACAAATTCTTGATAAGAAGAATCAAGTCTTGAGAACCAAGGTGATTCCACTTGTTATGGTCCAATGGCGAAGCCATTCAGTAGAGGAGGCTACTTGGGAGCGAGAGGATGAGATTCGAGCAAAGTACCCGCACTTATTCGATTCTTGAGGTAAGAGTAAGTTTGGGGACCAAACTCCCTTTTAGGGAGGGAGAAATGTAACACCCGTACCCGGAGAACAGGTTAATACCTATGTTAATATGCATTAATTAATATAATTAGTGTATAAAATGGATTAAGGGGAGGCTTGGACTCGCCCGTGAAAAAGGTGTTCAGAAAAGGACACCAATTGGAAAAGTCCCCAGTGAGGAGGGACAGGTTTGGGAGTGGGACCCAGTGAAGGGCCCGAATAAAAATATGTGCATTTTATGTGATTAAATGCATTTATATGATTACATCATTATTTGTTTAAATGCTTTCATATTATATGATGATATATGTTTAGCATTTGGTATTAGTTTGGACACCCAAATAAGGGTATAATTGAAAAAGATTTATAATTGGTAGGTACGATAGCAACTTCACAAAATATATGGGACCCACGTTGGGACCTATATGAAACTTAGATAAACACTCATTTGATAATTGGGTAGTTAATGGAATGTTTGGGGGATTTCATAATAAGAACTTAAGAAATTCCGGGGATGTAAACGAAAAATGGCTAAAGTTGAGGTTAAGGCACCTCATGTTTACATGGGTGTGTATGTGTCAAAAGAGAGAGTAAGACTCTCATGTTTTGCTGGGAATTAAAGAAAAAGATAAGAGAGCTCGGAGAGAGAAACGGAGACGGACCGTCACCGACGACGTTTTTCGCCGTTCCGTCGCCGCCGTTTGCCGGATTTACGATCCGAGACCACTTTTGGACTCGTGGAGGTAAGAGGATCACATGCACGTAAGTTGTTTTCATTTTCGGCAATGTTTTTTTGGAAACCATTCTTGATAGACGCTATTTGTTGACCCAAAACTATGTAGGATTCACTTTGGGGTAGAAATAGAGCTTTAATTTGGTGAAATTCAGCATCTACTTGGTTGAATTTGGGTGAATCTTGCTAAGGTGAGTTTTCTAGCCTAAAGAATGGTTGTGTTAAACTATGTTCAAGGCATCAATGATGTAGAGATGTAGAGAATGGTCTTATTGTGTTGATTATTCATGTTTAGAAAGCATGTAGTTACTAAATTGTGAATTGCATGTTAGCTTTATGAAGAATTTATGTGCCTACATGTTTATGTGCTTATATGTTTATGTGGTATTCAATGAGCACCGGAAAAATGATTCATTAGTTGGGAGTAATAAGGGTGGTGAAGAGGAAGAATCCGAGAAATACGGAAGTCCAAGGAATAGAAGTGGCCACGGGACCAAGGGAGGTCCCGGGTCTGAATGAATCATTGAACCGGTGACTCGGCGAATACAAAGATATGACTTATGTGTTTATTATTGCATTGCACATGTTTAAACATTCAGCCATGTTTAGAATTCTCACTAAGCGTAATGCTTAAGAAAACCATTTTCTGTTTCTGTTGTGGTAAATAACAACCACCGCAGGTACAGTGCAATATCCGGAGAGGAAGTGACGTGCTCGGGATTGGGGAAGAGAATTGGGTCTTGTAAATATGTTTATAACATGTAATATAGTATAACTTGTGGGTTAGTATCCTTGACTTGTGAATTAAAGCCTTGACTCGTGGTTGTAGAATTGGAGAGTTTGAGAACTAGTTGGGATTCTATAACTTATGTGTTTAATGTATATTTGGGGGAACTTGTGTAATTCTCTATGTTAGTAGTTAGTAATGGGTAAGAAGTTGGAGGATTTGAAGGTTGTTTGTAAATTCTATATATGTATCCTTAAGTTTTCAACTATGAATATGTGAGATGGATTGGAAATGAACCTTTCCGGCAAGTTTGGATATGCGTCGCAACTCTTTTGTGTAAGTACCTTTTTGTAACTATATGGTTTGAATGGTTTTGGAATCATTTTCGGAAAGTTTCATGCTTATGGTTGTTCTTGAAAGAAATTGGTTGTAATCACTTGTTTTGATCCAAATGAGGTCATGATAGTGTTTTGGATGTTTGAAAGAACTTGGATTTGTGGTTGGAAACATGTAAACGTATTTATAAATGGTTTTGGAAATGATTTCTTGAGGATTCCATGAGGTTTGATGATGATTTGGGTGAGTTTGGGCTGATTTAGCAGAGGTTTTGCTGTCAAAAATGGGTTCTGCAGGAACCGGATCGATCCGGGCCTTAAGTGGATCGATCCGAAGCTTTTGGAGGAGCCAGAGATGACAATCTGCTGGATCCGGATCGATCCGGTTTTGGGCGGATCGATCCGCAGGTCCAGATTCAGCACTGTCGGCTTTTACGGAAACGGGCATAACTCACTCTAGAACACTCGGATTTGCGCGCCGTTTTTTGCGTTGGAACCGGGACTCAAAGACCTATCTTTTGGTATAAAATTTTCTATATCTTATTAATTACCATTTTACCATTGGGGGCTGTTTTGTAACAATAAAGTTGTTTGATGTTGCTAAACACATGCGATTCTTAGTAATTCAAATGTTTCCTTGCAAATTAATGTACGTGGACTCTTGTAGCATTGTTACACGTGTCCTAATCCGCACGAGGCGGGTTGGGGTGTGACATTATCACTTAAATTTAAAAATCAATTTCTTTTAAATCATTAGGACTTTGACTGGTAGGTTAGAAATTAAGATGAGTAGGAGATTTGGGGTGTATTTGTTCTAAGCATGTGATTGGAGTGTTATCGCAATTCATTCCAACCTCTTCCTTTTCTTCTCCTTTTTATTATATGTACATTTTTTTTTATTTCTCATCATTTTTATTTTTCGTTTTTTTTTTTTACAATCAACTCCTTTCTTTCTTTACCACTTCTTACAATATTAATACAGTCCAATCACATACCTGGATATAGAAGTGAGGTTTGTACTCCCAGGTGGAGCAAAATATGATTTGGATAGAACTGAGAATAAGGTAATATTAGGTGAAGGGGGGTGCATTTGAAAGAAAAGATGGCCTAAATCATTTTAAAAATAGATTGACTTTGTTTATTTAAGCAATTTAGACGTTCTAATGGTAAATCCTGAACGTTCTCTTCTATTGATCAGTCAAAGAAAAGTAATGAGACTTTCAACGAGTGGTATGATAAAGAGAATAAAATGAGACTAAAAAGAAATAGTAACCCTCATAAAGAAAGATTGGCACAAAAGCTCACATGGGTTAATTAGTTTCCACTACTTGTTTTTAAACTGCATAGTTTATGTTTACTCATCCATTTAAATTCAGTAAATATTTTCACACTGTTTCAAAATGTTTAATGTTTAAAGAGTTTCTAGCATTTGAAAATAGTAAAACATGTGACAATGTGTTGTATGCTATTAACATACCCAAAATAACATTAACGTGTCAAATTTATCTTATATAAAGTAAAAGAAAAACTTCTGAAAAATCCTAAGCATATCCACTAAGTTGGATACATATATGGTGCAACTAGTATCCTCTGTACCTATACAAAAGAGGCTACGCAGTCCGGAGCGTCCAAGTTGTCATGATTACCCATCCACCTCTAGTAAAAGAGATGGGTCTAGAACCACTAGCAAGCTAAAACATCAGTAAGAGGCTAGGAGATAATTCTGGCTTTACTTAGTTTTTCGCTACCTCTAGGGACATTCACCGCACTAGACATATCTGGTGATGCTTGGATCATGCAAATTACTCCTATCGAACCAGCTAATGAAAGCCAGATGTACACGTAGGATCATTTTAGAGTCTGACCTGACTGAAAATTAATGACTGTACAAAAACTAAAAATAAAAATAAAAACAAATGAGGGATGGGAAAACAAAATTTATTTGGGTATCAAAGGATCTAGTCCTCTTTCTCAACCAAATTTTTCTTGTGTTTTGATTTGAATTGTCTTTTGTAACAATAGTAAACTTTAAAAGATGTGACATTATGAGCAATTAAACCAGGACATTCTTCTCTATAACAATTCAAACACCATTCTAACCTTTTAGCTTTCCTTTTGATGGCATAAAGGCTAGTGCCAGCAAAGGGTTTCTTCTGCTCAGAAACAAGTGAACAACCCATTAACGTCTGGTCATCAACTATTGGATCCATTTTTTATACTCTCAGCCAACAAGAGAGACTAGACTCAACCCTCCACTCCTTCCAACTATCAACTAAGATCTAATTAAAGAGAGCTTAGAAGGGGTGGGTGGGAATTTTATTTAAAAACTAAAAATATTTATATATATAAATATATACATTCAAAAAAAAAAAAATTTAAACAAAAAAACTAGAAAACTACATTTTTCTCTCTCTCTCTCTCTCTCTCTCTCTCTCTCTCTCTCTCTCTCGCTCTCTCTTTTTTTTTTTTTTAGAAAAGTCCAAAACAGCGTATCATTACAATAACAATAATAAGGAAAATTATGGTATAAACTTCGAAAATCATAAGAGCGGTGACGTGTTCGTCATTCATATATTTTTTTTAACAAGGGCAACGCAGCATTATCATAACAGCAATTAAGAAAATGACAAGGTAAAGTTCAAAATACATAATACCAATAGCTAGCGAGTCATCCAATTTTTTTTTTTTTTTTTTACAAAGAAATGGAAAAATATCACCTGTCTCTTGAAAATCTGATAACCTGGTAGGGCCGTAGATCGAATGGTATTTCCAAGCTTCTTTGGTGCGTGGGTACCTACAACTTATGCATTATATTTTTGTTAGATAATGGAAAAGAGAGAAAATAAAAATAAAAATCTAAAAAAAAAAACTAAAAATTTAAGATTTAAGCTGAAATCGAAAAAATAGAAAAATAAAATCAAAATTAAGCTTTTTTTCTGGATTATAGATCTTACCTTTAGTAATCGCTAGAGTGGATCTTGATTTTAGATCGTAGAAAATAAAAAAAAATGGAAAGAAAATGAGAGAGGGAGATCGGGTCGAGAGAGTGAGAGAGTTGCAGAGAGTGAGAGAGAGATTGCGGCGAGAGAGGAGAGGAAGAAGAAAAAGAAAGGAAAAAAGAGAGATAGGGAAAAGTTTTTAGGGTTCTAAGCCCTATATATAGCCATTTTCTCTTTTTCAGTGTATCTCTCTCTAGAGAAACTAATTTTTTTTTTTATTCTTTTTTTATGAACTAAAGATAAAATAAATAAACAGGTGTTAATCGTGAAACCGTCCCCCCAACTGAATCTGACATTGTCCTCAATGAGTGAGATGAGAAAAAGAAGCTAAGGATAACACCTATAATAAAAAGAAATACAAAAAGAAAAGATAATAATAATGACAAAATTAACTTATATATAAAAAGTTATCTAATTAAGAATATAAGACTTATGAAAATATAAATACTCTGATACACTATGTCCTATACCAATTATGTTTTAAGATATTAAACAGCATTATAGTTAGGGTCCTCCAAAGGAATGGACTCCAACTCAGGTTCAAATCCTTCTAAAAATGGCTTTAATCTATGTCCATTAACTTTAAATGTATTTCCATCTTTAGGGTCCTCAATCTCGACAGTTCCATAAGGATAAACATTTTTTACAATCTATGGACCAGTCCATCGAGATTTCATCTTTCCTCTAAAAAGATGTAGTCTTGAGTCATATAATAGAACTTTTTGCGCGGGGGTAAATCTTTTGGGCAAAAGATTCTTATTATGATACATTTTAGTTCTTGCTTGATAAATTCGAGCATTATCATATGCGTCTTTACGAATTTCTTCAAGCTCACTTAATTGTAATTTTCTTAAAATTCCTCCCTCTTCAATATTACAATTTAAAGTTCTAGTAGCCCAATATGCTTTATGTTCTAATTCTACTGGTAGGTGACAAGCTTTTCCATAGACAAGTCTATATGGAGACATCCTCAAATGGGTCTTATAAGCAGTTCTATATGCCCACAAAGCATCTGTTAATTTTGAAGACCAGTCTTTACGATTAGAATCAACAGTTTTTTCGAGAATATGCTTAATTTGCCTATTAGCTAATTCAGCTTGTCCATTTGTTTGTGGATGGTATGCAGTTGACACCTTATGGGTCACTCCATATCTTTTCATTAATTTTTCAAATGGCTTGTTACAGAATTGAGTTCCTTGATCACTTATTATTGGTTTTGGAGTTCCAAATCGAGAAAGTATATTATCTTTTAAAAATGCAATAACTGTACGGTGATCATTCTTTCTTGTAGGAATAGCTTCTACCCATTTTGAAACATATTCGACTGCTAATAAAATATATTCATATTGGCAAGATGGAGGAAAATGTCCCATAAAGTCAATGCCCCAACAATCAAAGATTTCAATTGTAATTATAGAGGTCATTGGCATTTGATTTCTTTTCGTAATACTGCCCAACATTTGGCAGCGGTTACAAGCCTTACAATATAAATATGAATCTTTAAATAGAGTTGGCCAATATAAACCACTTTGTAAAATTTCCATGGCAGTTACTCGAGATGAAAAACGTCCTCCACAAAAGGACGAATGACACATGAAAAGTACATTTTTGATTTCTTCATTAGGAACACATTTCCTAATTACCTGATCGGCACAATATTTAAACAGATATGGGTCATCAAACTAGAAATGCCTAGCAATAGCTAGAAATCTCTTTTTATCTGATGATGACCAATTGCTTGGTATTTTTCCAGTTACTAAATAATTAACAAGATCAACGTACCATGGCAGGGAAGTCACAGAAAATAACTGTTCATCAGGAAAAGAGTCTTGAATAGGTAAGGGTTCACTAGTATTGTCTTCAAAAGTGAGGCGGGATAAGTGATCAGCTACCACATTTTCTACTCCTTTTTTATCTTTGATTATTAAATTAAATTTCTGTAGTAGGAGTATCCACCTAATAAGCCTAGGCTTATTGTCTTTCTTTGAAAGAAGATATTTAAGAGCTGAGTGGTCAGTAAAATAGACAATAGGGGAACCAATCAAGTATTGCCTAAATTTATTAAGGGCGAATACCACGGCTAGCAATTCTTTTTCAGTGGTTGAGTAGTTCATTTGAGCACTATCCAGAGTTCTACTGGCATAGTATATAACTGATGCCTTTTTATCCTTTCTCTGCCCTAGGACAACTCCAATGGCAAAGTCGCTAGCATCACACATTAATTCAAATGGTAAACTCCAATCAGGAGATTGCATAATAGGTGCAGTAGTGAGATGCTCTTTTAATTGCTCAAAGGAGTTTTGACGTTCTTTAGTCCATTCAAAAGGTGTGTCTTTGGCCAATAATTGACATAAAGGTGTGGAAATAGTACTGAAATTTTTTATGAATCGGCGATAAAAACCTGCATGTCCTAAGAATGAACGGATGTCTTTTACAGTCTTGGGAATGGGTAAATTAGCGATAAGATCTATTTTAGCTTTGTCTACTTGTATCCCATTTTCAGAAATAATGTGTCCTAAGACAATACCTTTAGTGACCATAAAATGACATTTTTTCCAATTTAAAACTAAACTTTTTTCTTCACATCTCTGGAGAACTTTTTGAAGATTGCTAAGGCAGTCATCATAGGTTTTGCCAAAAATTGAAAAATCATCCATAAAGACTTCTAAATTCTTTTCTACCATATCGCTGAAAACACTTAGCATACACCTTTGAAAAGTCGCAGGTGCGTTGCAAAGACCAAAGGGCATTCGGCGATAGGCGAAAGTTCCAAATGGACACGTGAAAGTAGTTTTTTCCTGATCTTCTGGTGCAATCTCTATTTGATTGTAACCACTATAACCATCTAGAAAACAGTAATACTTATGACCCACTATTCTTTCTAACATTTGATCCATAAAAGGTAAAGGAAAGTGATCCTTACGAGTTACAGCATTGAGTTTTCTGTAGTCTATGCATACACGCCATCCAGTAGTGACACGAGTGGGAATTAATTCTCCCTTTGAATTTGGAACAACTGTAATTCCTGCTTTCTTTGGCACAACTTGTGTTGGACTTACCCATTTACTATCGGATATTGAATATATAATGCCCATGTCGAGTAGCTTGAGAACTTCCTTCTTTACTACTTCCTGCATAATCGGATTAAGTCTTCTTTGCATTTCTCTTGAGGTTTTAGCATTATCTTCAAGATATATATTGTGAGTGCATATTGAAGGGCTTATTCCTTTTAAATCTGCTATACTCCAACCAATAGCACTTTTATGCTTCTGAAGCATACTAATGAGTTTATTTTCTTGACTAGAGTCTAGAAGAGATGATATTATTACGGGATAAGTATTATTATTATTAAGGAAAGCATATTTTAGCTCTTTAGGGAGTTCTTTTAATTCCAACTGTGGAGTTTGTAAATTAGATGGAAGTGTTAAGGTAGTCTTTGGTGGTAAAGGTTCAAAATATGTGGTCCACATTGCTTCTTGAATTATTTCTTCTGTTGAATCTTCATTAAAATATACTTGACTCATAAGATGTTCTTGTAGATTATTACTGTCTTGCTTCTGAATAGAGTTATTAATAACAGATTCTACTGGATCATTGTAACAAGTCAATTTAAAATATTCTCATGATAGAGATTCAATAGCATGAACTTCTTCAATATTCTCATCTTCTTCTTGATGTTGTGGATTAGAAAAAACTTTAATATTTAAAGTCATATTTCCAAATACTACAGTCATCATACCACTGCGGATTCGAATAGTGACATCAATGGTAGCCAAGAAGGGCCTTCCAAAAATGACTGGTATTTGCACATTAGTATCTAATACTGGTTCTGTATCAAGGATGACAAAATCTACTGGGAAAATAAAATTTTCAACTTTGACAAGAACATCTTCCAGAATTCCTCGTGGGTATTTTGTAGATCTATCAGCAAGTTGTAATACCATGCGAGTAGGCTTTAGCTCACCTAATCCAAGTTCTTGATAAACAGAATAAGGAAGCAAGTTCACACTAGCTCCTAAGTCAAGGAGTGCGTGATTAATTTTGTGATTTCCAATAATACACGATATTGTTAGTGTACCTGGGTCTTTAAATTTTGTTGGTAAATTATGTTGTACGATGGAATTAATTTCTTCAACGAAGTCAGCAGAATACGCATCCTTTCGTACATTTTGCTTATGTTTGACAGTACATAAATCTTTTAAGAATTTTGCATAAGTAGGTACTTGATTAATTGCATCTAAGAGAGGAATATTAATATGCACTTGTTTAAATAATTCTAAATATTCCCGATTCTTATCATTTTGGTGTTTTCTTAAACGTTGTGGATAAGGAATTTGAGGAGAATATTCGGGAGTTTCCTCTGTTTCTTTTTCCACTGGTAAATCAGATGTTTCAATATCTTGAGAAATTTGTTGTTTTTCAAGGGTTTCAACTTCAACTTCACCAGTAATTTTATCTTCATCTATTTCTTCCTCAATTTCTATCATATTATCTTCCTTATTTGTATGCTCAATTTCTTCTAAAGAAGGTGAAATTTCTCGTTCAACAGCCTTACCACTTCTTAGTACAGTTATAGCTTTTACTTGTTCATGTTGATTATTACCAGAAGTTGAGGGATCACCTTGTGGTTGTCCCCTTGGATTAGGTTGTGGTTGGGCAGGAAAAATGCCTTTTCCTTGAGAATCGTGTTGATTATTAATCCTATCCACAGATGTTTGTAGTTTCCCCATGATTTGTATTAATTGTTGCATCATAGACTGTAAAGGCTCTTCTTGCACTTTCTTGTGCGGAGGCACATAAACATTAGAATTTTGCTGTGTATTAGGATATGTATTTTGTGTTTGTTCAAATTGAGGCAGAGGAGGTAAATATTGATTATTTTGAGGAGGTTGATGTTGAGTTTAAAATTGTAGAATACCCTCTTTTGTATACATATGATTTGGAGGATTTCTCCAGTTAGATTGGTATGAATTACCATAGGCGTTTTGGGGACCCCTATAATTATTCACAGCGTTTATCTCTGCTGGAGTTGTTTCCTGACAATTTGAACTATTAGGACATTCATTCGCAGAGTGTCCTAAAGTATGACAACTGTCACAAAGTTCTCTTTTCTTCTTAGGTAGATTATTTTTTCTACTGTTATAGCTTCTACTTTACGTGCTAATTCTTCATATTTCAGTGTTAATTCATCTTCTGCTCGTAGTTGGTATAAACTTTTAGCTTTTTCCGTTCTACCAATTTCTTCTTTTTCCCATTGGGAAGCATTTTCGCTAAGTCAATCAAAATATGATTCAGCTTCGTCAGCAGTTTTACTCAAAAATTCTCCTTGACACATAGTTTCAACTAATTTATTTGATTTTGGTTCTAATCCTTCATAAAAGAAATTAATTAGACGCCATTTTTCAAATCCATGATGTGGACAAGCTAGTAGAAGATCTTTAAAACGTTCCCAAACTTCAGGGAATGGTTCATTTTCTTTTTTAGTATAAAGTTTAATTTGACGCATCATACTATTAGCTAAATTTTTTGGATAGAATTTTTTTAGAAATGCTTCATTCATATCATGCCATGAAGTTATAGATCCAGGACGGAGAGATAAAAGCCAAGCTTTAGCTTTATCTTTTAAAGGAAAAGGAAAAAGCTTAAGACGGATTGTTTCAATAGGACAGCTTTGATCAGAGAACGTACTACAAACTTCTTCAAATTCATCACGAATATGAAGATAAGCACGTTCTGACCCCGTTCCATGGAAAGTTGGTAAGAGTGGAATCATGCCATGTCTAAAGTGAAAATTTCCTGTATGTCTAGGTAGAGTGATGCAAGAAGGAGTGATGTTTCTTTCTGGGGTAAATAAATCACGTAAAGGACGTTGTTCACATTCTGGTAAAACAAATTGTGGTATATTTTCCCCCTGCTCACTATGAGCATCATCAGCTATTCCTTCTATGCCATCAATTTCCACCATGATTCTAGGAAACTGTATACTAGATGATTCACTAGAAATATTAGAATTATGTGGTACTTGATATAAAGCCTCAGTAGTATCTAAGGACATAAGAAGTAAGTGAAAACTAATTATAATAATAGTATTATGATTATTATTATTATTATTAGCTAAGTAAAAATAAAACTCATTTTTTTATTTATATTTTTATTTTTTTAGAAGATAGGCTTATACATGTATATAAATGCTTTTTTTAGAAGATGCACAAGTACATATCTATAAATATATATATTTATATATTTTTCACAAAGAAAGATTATATATAGTTTTTTTTTTAATTTTTTTTTTTTTTTATGTTATCATTTTTTTATAAAAAGAAAACTAGATTATTTATAAGGTAGAATAGGTATATATATATATATATAGATATAGTTATAGTATGAAAAATAGTTTTAAACCTAACTTATTTATTTATTTATTTATTTATTTTTAACCGTTCCTCGGCAACGGCGCCAAAAAAACTTGACGACATCCTATTGACGCGTTTTCTTATCACACCCAAGTGTAGGTGATCGTACAAATAATAAAGTTCTGGAAGTCCAGGTCGAACCCACAGGGAACGGAATAAAATTTTATAAAGTTAAGCAGATAACTATTTTGTCACTAAAAAGAAAATAAAAGATGATGGATTTTTGTGGGGTTTTACTAAACTACTAATTTTTATAATTTTGCAATAAAAGTAATTAAAAGCTATTTTTTTCTTAACAGTTTATGGTAAAGATTTTAACAGTGCAAAATAAATTACTTAACATACTAGTAAGAAAAGGAAGAAAAATAAATAAAAGCTATTTTTTTTTGTGAGATAAACTTTTTAGATTTAATAATAGCAAAAGATGGAAATAATACAGATATTTAAGCAAAACTATTATAAAACAGGAAATATTAATTAACTAGGGGGAAATGATTTAAAGGAATTGGGAATATGCAAACCAACACTAGATCCCACAACTTTTGTGCATTTGAAAAGCGTTTGGCATTTAAGACCGCAGAGTCATTCTTTATTTAAAAATAAACTTTCACTAGTCAGGGTCATATCAAGTGTGTCAGGTTTGATATGAAACGACGTCGTTTGGTTTAAAGAAAAATAAAAAGGCAATTGGGCAGTAGCCAGGTTCGAACCGTGCCCTGCCGCGGACGTGGGTTATTCGGCGTCCAGTCCCCACCACTCTGCCACTACACAATTGCCTATCCATTATTGGATAGAAATATATATAAACACATATTTGAAATATTAACTTTGTCATATGAGTTGTTTGAGTATGCTAGGTGTTTTTTATGACAAAATGCATAGTTTGACAATCCACATAATTAGGCTTTTTATTTCAAATATGTACTCTTTTGAGCACAATATAGCCATAGTATATAAACATGCTAAATGGTCATAAACTATAGATACATAGATATTTTTGGCCATAAATGGAAAAATAACCCATCTAGATAAATTTGCCCATTTAAGATTAGTGCACAGAAGCTGTGGTTTCTAAGTTTTTATTACATATCCCCAATTAAAGTTTTAGCCTACCATTTTAGAATTGAAACTGTCTTCAAAATAAAAATAAAAGATAAATTAAATAGATGCACGCAATCACCGTCCAATTAAAATTAAAGTTGTAAAACCAAGGTAAGGGTGAAAACTAATATTATATATTATTTTCTTTACTTAATATGAGCTGGGGTTGAATTTGTGGAATCTGCAAAATAGCAAAGTTTAGTACAACTAGGCTAATAAAATATACATAAATGGAAATACTGAATTAATAATAAAATACTAAACCTTTAACTTTGGATTCTTGTGGGGTCACAGTGGTTGAACTCCAAGAACACAAGCAAGGCCAAACCAAATCCATATATAATTTGGGAGTAAGATATGGGTATGGTGTGCTTGGGGCTTTGGTAGGTAATTACAACTACGTGGCTAAGAAATATGATATTTACTTGCAAAATCTGTCTTCTAGTGAATAATAATATTGCTATAAAAATTGAAAATTTGGAGTTTCTAACTATTCCAGGGGGCAACTATAAGTACTACTAGACTAGAAATATTAAATCTAATTTTAAATAGGAATATTTTACTACTACAAATTGACAAAGGTCATATAAGAAAACAAATATTTTAAATTTAAGAAATACAGTACATAAAGTTTTGCTACATATTTTTGAACATGAAATCATCAATTACATAAAAGTAAAATTTACAACTACTAGAACTAGAAAAGGCAAAGAAAAACTAAAGTTTCCTATTTCTAGGGACAATATAAAGTGCTCACATGATAACCTCCCCTAACTATTCTCTCCCTAACAGTGTGTGTTGTAGCTTGTGAGTTGTGTTGCAGCTTGTATTTATAGGCGAAGTGAATGACGAATTTCGTCATTGCTTCCATCACTCAGCAATTCTTTTCTTCTTCTTCAGTCTTAATTTTCTTTACTTCTCTGACATGGTTTGAAATTGATCCTACAGAGAAGAAAAGAGGGAGAGAGAGAGAGAGAAAGAGAAGAAAAAAAATGAAAGAGTCAAAATATATATATATATATATATATTATATACTATATAGTAGTAACATCCAATTGGATGTTACTTTCGTCTCTTTTCTTTTCTTTTCTTTTTTAAATAGTAAAATTACTATTCACATTTGACTAATAATATGGGAGATACTACAGTGTGCTTGCTAATTCTTTCCTTCCCTTTATTTCACTTCATTTTTACCTAAATATATAAAATATGTAAAAACACATAATTATACGCATTGGAGTGACATCACTGTTAAATTATATTAATTCAAATATGCATGTAAAACTAGGGATTTGGGGGATTAAATGAGCACAATGTCTATTATATTGGCACATAAATGTGCAATATTCAATGTTTGTCATACATCTTAGGTTTAGGGTATGTTTGTTTGCCGGATAAGGATAATATAGGGGGATTGGACTAAAATAGTCCAATTCAGATCTATACTTTGTTTGGCTAGGTCTTTTCAGTATTAGTTAACTCATGGTATTACAATGTGTGGTTAAAAATAATGCTGACTAGGGGGTATTAACTAGTAACTGGGGGAGGGAGGTATCAAAAACGCGGGTATAAGCTTTAGTGGGATAAGAAAATGCAAAAGACAAGTTTACCCTTGATATTTAAAACCACCCAAAACTCATTCACATGATATTTCATTTCTCCCAAAAACAAACAAAAGACAGAACGAGAGAGGCGAGAGAGGCGACCGAGGAGATCGCGAGGCAAGTGTGGAGATCAAGGTCGGATTCTCACCGGAAAGGAAGGAGTTTTATATGATTTGAACAGTCCATCAAGGAAGGTAACGATTGGTAACATTTTTACTGACGTTCTTTCGTTTTTGTGAAATCTCACAACTAGGGTTCCATACAAATTGGGCAAAATGTTAGATTTGCAATTTGTTTTGAGTTTTTCACATTAATTGTAGAATGTTTTTGAGTTTTCGTTGTTAGATCTGCATCTCTCTAAGTTGTTCTTCCACAATGATGTTCGTATGCAGCCATGTGTATACGTATGTGTTTGTATATAACTGAGATTTGGGTTTCATTTTTAGTTGTAATTGATGTTTCAAGTTTTAATGCTTGAGTAGGTAAAATTGACATGCATGTATTTTCATTTCTTTTTTATTTCATGGAAATCTAGATCTCAATCTCTCATAATCTCTTCAATACAAACAATTAGATTAATTATTTGGGACATCACTCATTCAAAAGATTTAAAAAACAGAGATGCTCATGTGATCCGAAAAAAGATTTCAATGAACTCCTTTGCCCTGTTTGTAAGTCTACAAATGAAACCTACTTTAGCTAGAGCAATTTGGTTCTCCATCATTCCTTGGCTCTCAGTTTCATCTATGGATCAATTTTTCATTTGATACCCTTAAATCCACCTCTAAAGATGATTATTTTTTCCTCAAAGTTTCATTTATTTTGTCTAAAATTTGGGAAGTTTGTACTCCTGTTCTTATAAATTTACTAAACTTGATCATACAATTGAATTTTTGGTTTTTGTATGCTTAACTTGTATGAAATTTCACTATAGTTGTCAAATTATGTGGGTATCCACATTGACAAGGACACATGGGTTTAGTTACTCAGTGCTTCAAGGAATTTTACTTTCCTCAGAAGGGTATAGAATCTCTGTGACCTTCACAATCATTCTGAGCACCGAGGGGCTTAAGTTTTATTCATACTAATATGCGTATACTTTTTCCAGACTGAATTCTATGAACCTTCTGCTTTACATGGCTCCAATAATAGTTGTATTTCTACTTCCTGCAACACTGCTAATGGAGGAAAATGTAGTTGGGATCACAATAGCACTTGCAAGAAATGATGTAAATCACAATACCATTTAGCTGTGTGTATATATGTGCAGATTGCATCTCATTTAAACAATCAACTTTTGAGGAGGAAGGGGAATATGGATATCAGGTTGAAGCTGCAAGAAGATGATGAAAGAGGGTGAGCATATGGATGTTAGTCAGTTACCATGCGGGAAGAAAGGGGAATATGTGGCTCATAACTTAGATAGGCACTCAAAATTTAGTTTGTAAAATGTGTGATTTGCTAAGAGTATGTCTGAGTGTCATGGGCTTCTTTGCCTTGGAGGGAGTTTGCTTTTGTATTTTGTATCCTTTATTAGCAATGAAAATCTCAATCTTGCTGTTAAAAAAATTAAATAAATTATGTTTTGTATTTTGTATCCTTTATTATCAATGAAAATCTCAATCTTGCTGTTCAAAAAAAATAAATAAATTATGTTTTGTATTTTGTATCCTTTATTATCAATGAAAATCTCAATCTTGCTGTTCAAAAAAAAAAATTTATCTTTTGATGGAACATGTTGATTTTATTCTAATGACGTCATTATTGTAGTTAAATGTTATGAAAAAAATACTTTATTGTCAAGGTATTTAGATATATTTATAGTAATTTGGTAATTTTTTAACAAAAGGGGTATTTATGGAAAGTTACAGATTAATTCAGGCTTATACCATGGTCATCCAAACACAGTATTGTACTAATTGCATTTTATCCCCAGTATAATCCAGCACGAACCAAACACGGTATAAAATTAATACTGCATTATTTTTATCCTGTGGTTAGTTATCCCAGGATAACTAACTACACTTTATACTATACCCCTTTATCCTATCCGGCAACCAAACGAGCCCTTAGGGTATCTATATAATAAGGGAGTAAGGTCTTTGTCTCCCCCCAAGACAAAGACAAAAAAGGGCTGAGATTTAATCTTATTAAAGACAAAGAACGGTCCAGATCATCCCCGACAAAACTCACCCATCGGCACATGTGCCATCTCCTCTCATTTTGAATTTCAAAACTCCACTCACCACACTCTTTCTAATTATATCCCCTCTCTCTCTCTCTCTCTCTCTCTCTCTCTCAAAACAGTCCTCTCTTACACACAACACAAGCCCTAAACTTCTCGCTCCTTTTCCAATCAGACGTTCTCACTAGTGAAGGCATCATTGATTTAACGTTAGAGGTGAGGCCGCCGTTGGAGGTGAGACCGTAGTTGAACCGCGGTAGTCTTCCATCTCCATTTTCCCTTTGGTTTCAAAATGACAGAGTTTTTAAATTGCTATCACGTTTTACACATACACCATTTTCTCACTTTTCCACACACAATGATTCACATGCCCATTGTGTAGATCTATACCAGCTCCAGCATGTTTAGTAGATGTTAACTCCTTTTTTTTTTTTTTTTGGTCAGAATTCATATTAGCTCTTGAAGATTTGAGAAAAGATATTGGAGGTGAAAAACTCTTTGCTTAATTTGGTTGTGTCCTGGATTTGGGTCTATTTGTATGTTTTGGGTCTTGGATTTTCTAATTGCAGGGTGGGAGATTCATGGTCCCAACCGGCCACCGTCGACAGAACCAGCCACCATCACTGTGAGTTGGCTATGCATTGTATAACATGCCTCTTGGCTATTTGCCCTATTGTTAATTTAACATTCTGAGTTTTGTTATTGTTCAACTTAAAATTTCCAAACTAGATGAGATTGCTGAAGGTAGCTATCTGCAGGGGAGGTGTTTTAAGTTTTAACTTCTATCTCTCTCTCCATTAAATGAGATTGCTTAAGGTAGCTATTTGCCTATGATCTTAGATTGATGATAAATGAGATTGATTTTACTGAATTTTTGGGTTTTTTTTTTAGTGTATTTTCTTATAGTATTTAGTAGTCTAGGTAAATAAGAGCAATCTTTGTCTTCATACTGATAATTTATGGAAGCTTAAAATCAGTCCTCTCCCAAGGCGTCCTTATATTAGTCGTTCTCTCTATGTCAACCCAGTGATTTCAGGTATCTATGAGTTCAAATGCTACTTTATCATTGAGTTCAAATGCTACCTTAATTCATTAGTTTGTGCAAGGACCTTCTTTTCAGATTACTTTATGAAAAAAAAAAATTTGTTCTTTTTAGCTCTATTTTGTGTTTTTCAAAAAGGAGGAAACTTCTGACAAAGGTTTGTATGAGTCCCAAGCATTTGTGTCATTCTAACTTCTAATTTATGAACATCAAATTGTTCCCTTTTTTGTTAAGGTTAATTTGTGAGTTTTTTTTTTCTTTCTTTCTCTCCCGCGGGACCAAACTATGGTTGCCCCTGGCTTTTGCTGATTTATTATCATATTTGCCGTCTCATACTCTTCTTTGGTCTGAGCATTCTCATAGTTGGTAGGCCCCAAATTTTGGAGCTTATTTATTTGCAAATAAAACGTAAACCACGGGAATTGTTTGATTCAAGACTTTGGGGAAATTTAAATTACATTGTTGTTGATTGCTCCGTCTGTTTGTTAAGGAACTACACACAAATAAAATAAGTTACTTTGGTAATATGGAGTAGCTCTTGCTAATTGGTAGTTTGCTCCCAGCTTGCTAAAGATATTTTTAATTTATTTCAATGGGTTCTTCTTAGTTGTTTATTTGCAGATCTTGAGATGTAAGAAGACGCAAGTGTGATCTTTACAATTTATTTTGGGTTTGTTCCCTAGAAGGCATGAATTAACAAAGTAGAGCATAAAAAATTTACCACAGTTTTTGTAAACGTTGTACAATTGGCGAGTAAGCTAAACTGCTCATTTTTTACTTAGAAATTTTTTTTCCTTCTTTTTAAAAATTTTTTATTTTATTTTTTTATATTGCCCTTGAGAACAGTGTTATATAGGAAATTAGTTCTTGATCGAAATCTCGCATGGTTAGAATTTAGTAGTGGCTTTAGTCACGGGCAATACCCCTAATGCTGTGAAAATTGCATCAATGCTTCTTTTTTTTTTTTTTTTTCATTTTTTCCTGATTTTTTCTGAGCATAATATAGAAGAAATCCAAATAGACTACGAAAAAAAGAGAGCAGGGCTATGGTTCCCAAATTTCATTGCAGTGGGGACCATTGAGTTTCGTTGGAAGTTGTATTAGGTAGTACAACTATCAAAACATGAGTAATGCTATGATTCCCAAATCTAAATCACAAATTCACATCTCAAATGATGTGACAGTAAGCCCACTGGATTTTGATTGGAGGATGTTGAAGTGAACCCATAGTAATCTCACTCTCACATCATTTGAGGTGTGAATTTAGGAAGCATTACATTACTCTCAAAACATTTGTATACCTAATTTGGGAACCATTGCATTTTTTAAAAAAGAAAAGTGGTTTTACCTTGATTAACCATACTCTGTTTTTTAGTCCTTGCAGTTCAATTTTTTTTTTTTAAATGTTTTTTTGGTGAACCTTGATTGACCATGCTCGGACTTTAATGCTAAAGGGTGTTGGATAGTTTGCCAATCCTCCATAGTGACAATGGGAGCCAAGGTACTCTCCATATAACCCACCAATCAGTGTCTTCCTATTTGATTTTATTAATCTGTAATCACTACTACAAATGCTTTGAATATATTTTTTTTCTCTCATCAAAATGCTTTGAAATAGTTGGGCATGGAATGGTAGATAGTTGGAATTTTGAAACAGAGTTCCTTATTATCATAAAGGTAATAAAAATTTATACGCACTTGAAATTAAAAAAAAAAAGTTATATACTGTAAAGCTGAATTGTAAAATTGTTACATGGTGAACAAAGCATCAAAATTTCAGTCTTTGGGAATTGAAATATTTTGTGAAAACAGTAAGAAGAATTAGAAACAGAGAGAACATTAAAAATATAAATGTGTGAAGATACAATACAAGCATGTATAGACAAGAAACTTTGTATAAGTTGTAACTAATTTTGAGCAACATTGTTTATTATGTTGCAGGCGGGTATTATAACCCCCACCCCGTTGAGGAGACTTGGAAATGTTAGAGTGAAAATATTCCATATTACAATGCTCAAGTCACACGATGAGTTGTATTTGTCAACTTGGGAATATTCTTTCTTTTTGTTTCTTAAATACACAAATGGTGGTTCTAACATTTGTAGAGTGATTCTAAAATTTGTACGCATAGTTAGGGTTTATAAGTCCCGACCCAATTCATTAATCTTTCAGAGTAAGTAGGTTTTTGGAACAATTATGGTTCCCAAAAATTGTTTAATATTTTTGGCATTTAAGATGTAGAATTTTGTATCTGCAATGGCACTTATGAAAACCCTTTTCTTTTTGGGTAGTGGTTCATCTTTGGGCAGTGCCCCTATGGGCATGCTATTTAGTTATTAAATCGTTGATTTACTTATTAAAGTCTTTTTTCCCACGTTTTCACTTTTCTTTGCCTAGATGAGTTGAGTTGTAATTGATGTAAAATTATAACAGGCTAATAAATTTTGGATCCTCCCGGTACAATCCATTTTCTAAAGGGTCATTCTGGTGTTATAATTGGTTAATAAATTGTATGTTAACAAGGTTTAATGTTGAAATAACAAAGTAGACTTTGTCAATTTTTGTTTTTTTTTATGTTAATTTTACACGTTATACAATTTAAAAGTTAAAACCAGTTTTTTACTGCTCATTTTAGACTTAAAAGCCCTTTTTATTTTTGGGTAGTGCCATCGGGCACGGGCAATAATGTTTAATAAAACTGAAAATTAAGTACTGTAAATTAAGTGCTAAATTTTAAGTATTGAAAATTAATTAAGTGATTGAATTTGCAATACTGAAAACAATATTTCAATAAATGCAATAGACTGCATTCAGTGATTATTTTCAGTAGAAGTTTTTCACTTAAAGCTTTCAGTGAATTTTTGACTGCTTTTTCAATTAAATGGTATGTCATCAAACGCACTGAAAAAAAATAAGTGCCGAAACTTTTCATTTCCAGCACTTAATTGGGTTATCAAACACACCCTTAGTTTGACCCCAAGCTTAAATGCATTTTACACTCTTACAATTTTCACCTTGTGTCAATTTAGTCCATGAGTTTTCAATTGTGTCATTTTTATCCTTTAATTTCTTAATTTGTGTCAAAGTAGTCCATCTGTTAACCTCCCTCAATGAGACAAACGGAATTTTGTCATGTGCGTGGCATGTGATATTTTATGAGGGGCAAATATGTCATTCACTTCCTGAATCCATTCACCTATAGGCTTTCCCCTTCTCTAGTATATGCACATATGGCACAAATAAAGGATTTTGTTATTGGTTTGGCATCCTAGATTTGAAGATTATTTGGTTGAACAACAGGTTTGTAGGTATGTTTGTTACTAATTTGGCAAAATTGGTGCTAATCCGCCGCTGCCCTGCCGGCAGTGGCACTATCCCCCGCTGCTTTGGGTTGTGAACAATAGATTTGAAGATCAATTACCGTGAAGAATTGAAGAGGAGGACAGAGGATTTGGAGATGGAAGAAAGGTTTTGGGATTTTTGAGGAGATTTTGATGGATTTAAGGGAGCAGAGCAATAGGGTAAAATGACTAATCTACCCCTCATTAAAATGGCATGTGCCATGCACATGTCAAAATTCCGTTTGAATTTTTTACAGTGTGGTACTGGACAACTTTGATACAAATTAAGAAATTAAATGACCAAAATGACAATTGAAAACTCAAGGACCAAATTAACACAATGTGCAAACTGTAAAGGTGTAAAATGCATTAAAAATTTAAAGCCTTTGACCCCATTTTGTTCCTTCTATTTTTTAAACTATAAATTCATATAAATTCAATTTGATAACTAGTTTATGAACTTTATAAAAGATAAACTTGGGATTTTTATTGAAAGCTTTTAAAAGCTCAAGAATAAAACTTCTAAAAGCTCAATACTCTTTTTTTTTTTTAGGTGGTGGTTTTTTAAGAGTAAGAAGTCGCTAATTGAACTAACGACTATTATAAATATGTATACTCTCAAAAGGTTTATGAAATATAAAAGTAACTAACGACTTCTTGTTGGAGTCTGAAGTCGCGGGTTAAACTTTTACAAATTTTTTATTCAATTATAATTGCTCTAATTGAACTAACGACTATTATAAATAGGGTAAATTATGTAAATACCCCCTTTACTATGACCGGTTTTCACTAATACCCTTTCATCTTTTTTTTTGAACAAACTGACCCCCTCAAGTTTCCCTGTTTGCCACTTACACCCCCTCTGTTATATTTGCTGTCAATAACGTAACGAGAGGGCTATCAACATAATTGTCTGGACTTTTTTACCCTTGTTGTCAAAAACGAATCACTCTCTCTGCCTCTCTTTGTCTCTCTCTCTAAAAAGCCATGTACCCAAAACAGCAAAACCCACTATGACCCAAATCATCCCCACCGGCTACCACTACTTTTCATTTCCAATTTTTTGTTTTCCACTCTTATACTTATTGAAATTATTTAAAAATTGATTCAAAATGTGTGTATAACACCTGCATTTGTGTTATTGCTTTTGCATTACATTGTCATGCATGATAATGTGATGTGGCGTGTCTTTTGACACATGTTTGGGTGAGTTTTGACTCACGAGTTGATTTGGGTGTCTGTATTAGAGAACCCTTTGAAACTGTAGTGATTGAGGATTTGTTGTTGTGACGTCTCTCCGAATGTGAGACGGTCACTGTGGAATACTTTAAATGTTTATCTGAAAATAAATGTTTACCTGTGTATTTCAATATCTGTATTAATTTCTGTTTTAGAATTTATATCTGTTGCTAGTTTTAGTATCCTGGTGAGAACGAATTAACACGCTATTAATTTGGTAGGCTAATTAGCAACTTCGGAAACGTCATGTAGAAATTCGCGTTTTAGCGACCAAACGAAACTTAGTCGAAAACTTTTATAATTTTAAGGTTTCACTTATAAAGCTATGAATAAGCTATATAGAAAGTTTCAGAGACTGATTAGGAGTTTTGAAAACTCGTGGGGAGGTAAACGTAATTCCTGAGAGTTTTGCCTATATATAGATAGAGATGAGTGAGATATTTTACAAAGCTTACAACCTAAGTTTCCAAAAAGAGGCCAAGGGAGATTTTGTTGCTTCGAGCTTTGCGACGCCAAACGACGACCTTTCGTCAGTTTGTTTTCTCCCAGATTTCATATTCGAGCTCCTCGAGGTAAGAGCTTCGTTTTGATATATGTTAAGGCTTGTTTGGCCAAGTTTTCGAAAAAGTTGTTTCCTAGAATTTTTCATAAAAGTTAATAAATGGAATTTTGATCCATAGGAATTGTACGAGACGGACTTCTACACGTTCTTTGTACACGGGTTTTCTTTGAATCGAAGTTTAAGAGCGTAAATCGGAGGTGAGTGATTCAACTATGTTTTTGGAATGGTTTCTTGACATGTATTCATGTTATGTTTGAATAGCATGTATTAATACTTAGAGATATCTTGTGTAGTTCATATTGGGCATTTATATTGATAAGTAGGCCCAATAGCACGATGAAATGTTTTGATTACCGCGAGCATGGTGATATGTATTTGAGCATGTTAAGTTGCTTATTTGGGTCAGAAGGAGCACGTGGTCACCGTGCCATTTTTGTGGAGCCGATATAGGCATTAAGGTCGCACGATTGAAGAAAAGAATCGTGGGTCTTATCCTTTCGCGTGGACTTATTGGCGAGGAGTCGCGGATTGGGAGTATGGACGGGCACGTGAGTCTCCCGCGACTAGTATGAATTGTAGAGATGTGAATGCGGACATGTTTATCATTTATGTGCATATGTTGTTTTATTCACTAAGCGTTAGCTTAAACAAATCAAATATGTGTGGTTATTCAAATAACCATTTCAGGTGTAAATGCTGGCGAGGAATCGCAGAAGTGAGCACGTGGGTTGAGAGTTCTTTTAGAAGGCAACTTGAACGTTAATCTTGTAGTTTTGGGACAATAGGAATGTTGTAATAAGAATTCTTATGGTTTTTAGTTATGTTTAACTTGGTATGTTAGAACGAATCTAAAAGGTTGTAATAGTTAGTAACATGTTGTAACTGTGCTTCGGTAATATGTTAATACAGTTAGGATTGCTTTGGAGTACTTTTGGAAGTATGTGTTTGATCCCCGTTTGAATTTAAAAAGCTTTTAAACTTGTTTTCTGCAGATTTTGGGCTGCTGTCAGGGGAGCAGTCGACTGATCCAGTGTTCAGTCGACTGAACCCTTTGCCTGCTAGCTACTGCTTCTTATTATGGCAAAAGCAGTCGACTGGGCCCTGCCTCAGTCGACTGGACCTCTGAAGGTTATGTGTTCATTTTGGTTCTACTTACTTCAGTCGACCGAAGGGGGGATTCAGTCGACTGAAAGTTGGAGACCCAGTCGACTGGACCCCAGTCTCAGTCGACTGAATGATCTGTTAAACTGTTTTGAAAACTCTCTGCTTTCTTCAGTCGACTGAGGTCCTGACCCAGTCGACTGAACCCCTAGTTTTGAAAATGTGTTTTATTTTTCCGTTGCGTGTGTTCTTCAAACTAAATTTTGGGAACGTTAATGAATTGGGTTAGCCTCGGTGGCGTGCCACAGGCTCCGGTTCCGCTATTGTGGGATCGGGCTGTGACATTTAGTGGTATCAGAGCATAAGTTTAGAGCCTTGGGAACGAGTGACGTTATATTTGTTGAGTGTCGTCGAGTGAAGCGTGTAATTATGAAGATAATTGTTATCATTGTAGAAATACTTCATATGTTAGCATTTATTGATTGTGATGAACTGTGCGCATATATCTATATTGTGGCATAGCATGCATGGTCATTATGCATTGAACTCAACAGGGGAATATTTGAAACATTATGGCGGATCTGCCGAGAGAATTGTCACCGCATTCGCGGATGGACCAAATAGTGAATATGGTGGGAAATTTCATACAAGCGGTAAGTGAAAGAGAACAGATGAACATTCAGCCTCCATAAGTGGAAATTCATTATATCAATGCACCACCGGCACCGCGACCTCAACACACAATCGTGGAACAATTTCATAAGCGGAAACCGACCTTGTATCATGGACAGGTTGACATAGACTTGGCCGATCATTGGATGATGGACATGGAAAGACATTTCCGTAAGGTAAAATGTACCGATGAGGAGAAAATTTTATGCGCATCCGATACGTTGATGGGCGAAGCATTGGATTGGTGGAACAACGTACTTGAATAAGGGAAGCCGACCACGTGGGAAGCATTTAAAGAAGAATTCAACAAATGTTTCTTTTCGCAATCTGCTTATACTCAGAAACGCCAAGAGTTTGCAAGTCTGGTTCAGGGGGACATGACTGTGAGTGAGTATGTATCCTGTTACAATGCCTTGTTACGATTTGGGAAAACTACCATTCTGACTGATAGGGATAAAGCTCATAAGTTTGAGGAAGGACTTAGGGAGAATATCCGTGGCTGTGTGGATATGTTACAACACCCGACCGTTTCTCTCGTTGAGGAAGCTGCTCGTATTGCTGAGAAAAGTGTCGACAGATATCGACAGGGACAACAAGGGAAGAGAGCAAATGATAGTCGGGGTAAGAGTCAAGGGAATGCGAAGAAACCGTTTACGCAAGGTTCGGGATCATATATGAGTAGCCAAGGAGGGAGTACGTTCATGGGGGACTCGAGACCGTTGTGTCCAACATGTAACCTGCGATACAGAGGAACTTGCTACCAATTGAGCACCTGTTACTTTTGCAAGCAGTTAGGACACATATCCCACAATTGTCCTTTGAATGCAAACTCGACCGCACCAAATACCTTTCCGAATACGAAGAGCTACAACCCAGAAACGAGAGGAAAATGTTTTGAGTGTGGACAACCGGGACACATAGCAAAGAACTGTCTGAGTAAGAGACAAACGGGAATGAGTACTGGGGCATCAAGTGTGCCAAGCGGATCAAGGGTAGAACCTCGAGTAGATAAAGGAAAAGGAGTCGCGCAACAGCAAGGACGATACTTCCAGCTTAGGCCGGGGAATACGGATGATACCGTCGTATCAGGTATTCTTCCTATTTGTTCGTATCCTGCACGTATACTTATGGATTCTGGTTCAACGCATTCATTCGTATCACGTGATTTTTTATTAAGCATTTAACTGTTAAGTCAGAACCGTTAGGATATGACTTGTATGTATCATTGCCTAGTAGTGAACTGCTAGTTACTTCTTCGATATTCAAGTCATGTGAGATCAAGATAGGTGATAAAGTCTTGAGCGTTGATTTGATTCCGTTGACGGTGAATTACTTTGATGTTATCTTGGGTATGGATTGGTTGTCAGTTAATCAAGCCAGAATCGATTATGAATAGAAACGGATTAGTTTCTATCCATCAGGGCGAGAAGAGTTTACTTTTCAGGGTAAGGGAGTGACCGTACCGCCATACTTGATATCGGCGATTCAAGCAAGTAAGATGTTAAAGAAGGGTTGTTCGGGTTTCTTATGTTCAATTGTCGACACACGAGTTCTTGGACCACTAATAGAAGACATTTCAGTAGTTCAAGAATTCCCAGACGTTTTTCCCGATGAATTACCCGACGTATTGATTGAAAGAGAACTTGAGTTCACAATAGAAATAGTACCAGGGTCACAACCGATATCTAAAGCGTCGTACCGAATGGCACCGATAGAGTTGAAAGAATTGAAGGTTCAGTTACAAGAACTACTTGAGAAGGGTTTTATCCGACCGAGTGTTTCGCCGTGGGGAGCTCCAGTCTTGTTTGTGAAGAAGAAAGATGGAACGATGCGTATGCGCATCGACTACCGAGAGTTGAATAAGTTGACCGTCAAGAACAAGTATTCGTTGCCGCGAATAGATGACTTGTTTGATCAGTTACAAGGGGCTCAGGTATTTTTAAAGTTCGACTTGAGATCCGGTTACCATCAGTTGAAAGTCAAAGAGGAAGATGTTGAGAAGACAGCTTTCAGGACTCGATATGGTCACTTTGAATTTTTGGTTATGCCATTTGGAGTGACTAATGCACCAGCTGCTTTCATGGACTTGATGAACCGTGTTTTTAAGGATTATTTAGATGAGTTCGTTATCGTGTTCATAGATGACATCCTAATCTACTCCAAAAGCGTAGAAGATCACGAGCATCATTTACGATTAGCTTTACAACGATTGCGTGAAAAGAGATTATTCGGTAAATTGAAGAAGTGTGAGTTTTGGTTGACCGAGATAGCTTTCCTTGGACATATAGTGTCGGCAAAGGGAATTTCTGTAGACCCTCAGAAGATAGAAGCAGTTACCAACTGGGTGAGACCAACGAATGTGACAGACATCAGAAGTTTCCTAGGATTAGCTAGGTATTATCGAAGATTTGTAAAAGACTTTTCGTGTATAGCAATGCCGATGACACAGTTAATGAGGAAAGATATTGTTTTTGTTTGGAGTCCAGAATGTGAAGAAAGTTTAAAAGAGTTGAAGGGTCGACTAGTGAAAGCACCAATATTAGCCGTTCCGTCAGGGACCGAAGGATTTATTATTTACAGTGATGCTTCATATAGAGGTTTAGGTTGCGTTCTTATGCAAGGTGATAAAGTCATTGCGTATGCATCGAGACAACTTAGACCACACGAGAAGAATTATCCAACACATGATCTAAAATTGGCCGTCGTGATTTTTGCATTGAAGATTTGGCGTCATTACCTATACGGGGAGAAATGTGAGATCTGTACGGATCACAAGAGTTTAAAGTACTTGTTTACACAACGAGATTTGAACATGAGGCAAAGGAGATGGTTAGAGTTGATGAAGGACTATGACTTGTCAATTCAGTATCATCCGGGCAAGGTGAATGTCATCGCCGATGCTCTTAGTCGCAAAGTACCAACCAACACTGCATCAGATTTGACTTCTCAGAAAGAACTGATACGAGACATGGAGAATTTGGAGCTTGAAGTGATACCGAGGATTGAAAGTGGCTTGATGTCGACGATGGTGGCACAACCACTCTTGATTCACGAGATCGTAGAGAAACAACTTCAAGATGTGGCTTTGAAGAAGATTTGTGATGAGATTCCAATGGGCAAACAACCGGGATTTACTTTTGAGAATGACGTTTTGAGATTGAGGGGTAGAATTTGTGTGCCTAACGAGAAGGAGTTGAAACGGAACATCCTAGAAGAAGCACACAATACGAAGTATACCGTTCATCCGGGAAGCACCAAGATGTATAGAGATTTAAGACATGTTTATTGGTGGCCAGGAATGAAGAGAGAAATAGCACGTTATGTTTCGCATTGTACTAGTTGTCAACAAGTAAAGGCCAAACACCAAGTACCCTCAGGATTGTTACAATCGTTACCGATAGCCGAGTGGAAATGGGAGCACATAACAATGGATTTTGTTAGTGGGTTTTCGATGTCAAAGGGATCGAACACTATTATTTGGGTGATCGTTGATCGTTTGACGAAGTCGTCACATTTCCTACCAATCCGAACAAATAAGCCAATGACGTTAGCTAAGTTGTATATTTGCGAAATTTTGAGACTACATGGTATCCCAGTTTCTATCGTTTCGGATAGGGATAGTAGTTTTACATCGAAGTTTTGGAGAGCCTTGCAAGAAGCAGTGGGTACCAAATTGTACTTTAGTACCGATTTTCATCCTCAGACTGATGGCCAATCAGAGAGAGTAATTCAGATTTTGGAAGACATGCTTCGGTTATGTGTACTTGATTTCCAGGGTGATTGGGAATACCACCTGCCGTTAATTGAGTTCGCATATAACAACAGTTTTCAGTCGAGTATTGGAATGGCTCCTTATGAAGCTTTATATGGTCGTGTATGTCGTTCACCAATTAGTTGGACAGAGGTGGGAGAAAGAAAGATTGAAGGGCCGAAAATTGTAAAAGAAATGACGGATAAGATAAAGGTAATTAGACAACGGTTACTGACAGCCCAGAGTAGGTATAAGAGTTATGCCGACAAGCGCAGACGGCCGTTGGAATTCGATGTAGGAGACTTGGTATATTTGAAGGTGTCACCTTCAAAGGGAATAACCAAATTTGATAGATACGGAAAACTCAACACGAGGTATGTAGGACCTTTTGAGATTATTGGGAGAGTTGGACCCGTAGCTTATCGTTTGAAATTGCCGAGTGAGTATGCTCAAGTGCATAACGTGTTTCATGTATCATTGCTACGTAAACACTTAGTGGAGGATAGAGATCAAGTTATGACTCCGATATCGAATGAGATTCAGAGTGATTTGAAATACGTTGCGTATCCGGTAGAGATCTTGGATCGAAAGGATCAAGTCTTATAGAACAAAGTAATATCGAAAGTGAAAGTGTTATGGCGTAGCCAAACTACGGAAGAGATGTCGTGGGAAATAGAAGATAAGATGCGTACCCAGTATCCGCACCTTTTTGAGACATGAGGTACAAGTTTGGGGACAAACTTCTTTTAAGGGGGAGAGTATTATAACACCCGCATTTGTGTTATTGCTTTTGCATTACATTGTCATGCATGATAATGTGATGTGGCGTGTCTTTTGACACATGTTTGGGTGCGTTTTGACTCACGAGTTGATTTGGGTGTCTGTATTAGAGAACCCTTTGAAACTGTAGTGATTGAGGATTTGTTGTTGTGACGTCTCTCCGAATGTGAGACGGTCACTGTGGAATACTTTAAATGTTTATCTGAAAATAAATATTTACCTGTGTATTTCAATATCTGTATTCATTTCTGTTTTAGAATTTATATCTATTGCTAGTTTTAGTATCCTGGTGAGAACGAATTAACACGCTATTAATTTGGTAGGCTAATTAGCAACTTCGGAAACGTCATGTAGAAATTCGCGTTTTAGCGACCAAACGAAACTTAGTCAAAAACTTTTATAATTTTGAGGTTTCACTTATAAAGCTATGAATAAGCTGTATAGAAAGTTTCAGAGACTGATTAGGAGTTTTGAAAACTCGTGGGGAGGTAAACGTAATTCCTGAGAGTTTTGCCTATATATAGATAGAGATGAGTGAGATATTTTACAAAGCTTACAACCTAAGTTTCCAAAAAGAGGCTGATTCCGTCAAAATCAAGTTCTTATTTAACCCTATTACAAACGTAGTATGTTGGAAGTAGGGTGTCGAGTCCACAGGGATTGGAGTGCAACAATACTTGGTGGGCGCTTAATAACCAATTATAATGCGAAGAATGATTAACAAACTAAGACATAGAAATGAGTCTTTTCGACTATGGGTTTGATTCAATTAGTGTTAAATTCAATCACGACGCCTATTTAGGAAATGGTAATTGACTTTGAACAAAGCTAAGTTTAAGTAAAGTTTGGGGGTTTTGCAAATGGAGGAATCGAGGTTGGGGAGCATTCCCCCACCTTGGACCAAACAACACAAGACGTCCATACTCGTAGCACATTCTAGAGTAAAAAATTTCATTATGACAAACCATCAAACATGTGGTAGACAACCAACATGCTAGATGGATGTTCCAATTCGACACATGGGTGTAGTGGTAGAGTTTAGAGATTTAGCAACTTCCAATGCTTGACATTGGAAGTGGAGTCTCAAAACACCCACCCATACACCCACGAACTCTAGATATGCTACAAAGTATGTGATTTCTACAATAAAATGCACATGGGTCCAATGGTGGGTTTATGATCCCCAACCTTCAAGATCTAGCTACTCATAATGATAATGACAACAATATTAAAGAGAGGGAAGGAGAAATTGTACCAACAAGAGAAAATCACTATAAATGTCATAGGATATCCAAAGAAATCTTCAATAAAAACTACCAAAAATTCAATGCCTTGACCCCCTCTTCTCTCTAACACTAAAATGGAAGTAAGTATTGGTAGATGGGGAGTAAATGAGGGAGAGAGCTCTAAAAAACAAGTTAACCCTAGAAAAACATTATCACTAACTATATATAGTCCTCCCACAAAAAGGGCAAAGTTGTAATAAAAAGAGAGTCTTCAGCAGAGGCGCGGATCGATCCCTTCGTAATGGGCGGATCGATCCGCCTTTCATCTGGGGAATTACCAGCTTCTCGAGAAGGCGCGGATCGATCCGCTCATATTGACCGGATCGATCCATTTATAGGAGTTCTTCGCAGAATGCTCCAGCAAAGACGCGGATCGATCCCTTCACAACTGCGGATCGATCCGCCCTTTTCGAAGCTGATAGAGAATTCCTTTTAAACACACGGATCGATCCCCTCTAAATGGCGGATCGATCCGCCTTTCCTGAAACTCCTTTCTTGCTTCTTTTTACTTCAAGAGAGCCAACAGGGTTGGGTGCCACCATACCCAAGCATACATAACCTACAAAAGAGACCTTTATTAATTAACAGAGGGTAATAACAAGAACAATCAAAAACACAATTTATCCATTAAGTCTCCGATTTGAGTAATAATTTGGGTCCAATACAGGTAAAATTATAAAGTTTTAAAATGCAAAATTGGACACGAATCACACCCCCCAACTAGCATGTTGCTAGTCTCTTAGCAACAAAGCTAAAAACCAAGAGATTTAAGAATAACCTTGCATAACAACTTATTTAAAATGAAAGATAAACTGTTTTCGTGGGGAACACGATTGCATTGAGCATATGCAACAAGCCGTTAAACCTCTAGGTTACCCATAGAGGTGGAGTGTTGTCTCCGGAGGGTTCTCAGAATGATACTCACAAACATTTTGCTTCCTCATGATATTTGCCCATACTGTAATGCCGACACTCCACATAGTCCCAAGAGTTTTCAAAAGATTTTAGTACATGACACGCGAATCCAACAAGTTATCAAACTATCAAGGTTATGAGATAAATTTCATTGAGCTCAAACTTGGATGCGTGTATTGTGTGAAGTGCATAACTACAACTATCAAGGAGATTTTAATGCTTTCATCCTCCGAATTTCGTTCAAACGTGCGCTTCAACTCAATTCTCACCGGTATTACACTCTAAAAAGAAAACACTCGAGGTGGGTAATACTCTCGGGGCATGCGGGTAAACAGAGTAATGGAAATAGGAATCAAAACCACGCACATGCCAATGATGAAAAACGTAAGAGTGAAAAATGAGTAAAATTAATCTCATGAAAAGATACCATTCACTAGAGGATGTGGGATGACTCCACTACTTGTCATGAACGCTTCAAACTCTGAATCACAAAACTTTAGACTCAACAAGGACCGCAAGGGTGTTGTAAAATGGGGAAGGTGTTATGGGCTGGAAAGCAAGGGAAAGGAGGAAGAATGTCTGTGTACGAACATGGGATTTATTGGAATGCATGATTACAAATGCGCGCAAGGGATGGATTGACGAGAACATTTCTTTGAAATTCCAAAGGAGAGTACAATTGTTCATGAAGTTTTTTTTTTTGTACTCTCAAAATTACATGATTCAATCTCCTTTACAACTTTACACACGTGATTTCATGCAAATATTGAAGGAAAAAGTGGTTTAAAGTTAGAGTTTAAACGCGCAGCGGAAATAGGTTAAGTTATAAAAACTTTTGGTATTCCAGGATTTACTACTCGTCAATTCCATAGATGCGTACAAGGGGGTGCAAGAATTATACCTTAGTGTCTTGAACCCAATTCTGAAACTTCAACTTCCAGCAGCCTCCACTAGATGATCTTCACCCTTATGACTCCTGCGGATGCCTGCCGGAAAGACTAGGGTTGGTGGGAACCCTAATAGAGAGGATAGGAAGGTTTTGGGAAGACTATGATAGTTTCTGCAGCTTCTGCGTACAAAAACGACGATCACTTACTTCCAGAACGCAGCTGCCCTATTTATAGAATTCCAGAACCGACCTAGACTTCGATCGATCGAAGTGAGTTTGATCGATCGAACCTTCGATCGATCGAACCATTCTCGATCGATCGAACCTGAAGACTTCAATCGATCGAACATGCTTCGATCGATCGAACCTGTCTTAACAGCTTCCTCAAGTGTCTTTCCAAGCATCCTAGCGGAGCTAAGAGTAGGACCTCCTAGGCTCTTTATTGTTGGCTCAGACCAGTTTGTTAATTACCATGACCAAACTCTTTGATCAGCAAACTAACTAACTGGTCAGTTAACGTTTATTCCACTATAAAACGATAACTGAACTCCAACGCAAAAGAACATATCCGAAGCGATAACTAGACTTGTATGGTGTACTAATGTCCCTCTACCGTCAGCATTCATAATCATATTCAGGTAGTCGGATAACTGTTACTGTCAACCTGAATCATGATTACTTCTTGTATTCCTTGAGTCTCATTCACTACTCATGATTACTAAACATGTTGATAACTCTTATCAACAAGACTGCAGTACTCAGTAATCAACTTGGTGACATTCTCAAGGGAATGCTTACTCTGAATCAGAGGGTAGATTCTATCTTGACAATATATGTTCACAACCCTATGGACATGACATACCCAAGATACCCAGGTGTTGATCTTCTATAGACCTCACTGATTGGTAAGTCAAAGCAGCCATATCCATAGTCTGTGTTCATAATCATCTCAAGATTGAGAACACGTACCTTATACAAGTTATGAGTTCCTATTGACTGTTGACAGCCTTAAGCGTCAATAGGAAAGCTCAGGTCCGTCAATGCACTATAAGCACTAGCATATCAACTAAGAGCTACACTCTAGTGATTGAGATTAATCACTCCATCCAATGGTAGTTAATTATGCTACAGTGTAGACCTGATGAGGTATCCAGTCTCATCATCCACTGTGACATATTCTAAGTATCAAAGAATAGTAATTCGTATCTCACTTGTGTGTATCTCATACACACACGAATTGCTTACTATGATACTTAAGGATAAAACAATCATCTCATGAAAGAAACATACACAATGAAATGTAAAGCTGATATCCATATATTATAATGCTAATGTCTCATACATAAAGTAATGGTTTGAGGGCACAAACCCAACAAACTCCCACTTGCACTCACAACCATTCAGAACTACATCTAAGACCTAGACTATCTAGATGACGATCAAAAACCTTCTGTGGTAAGGCCTTTGTAAACGGATCAGCAAGATTGTCAGCGGTGGCAATCTTGGTGACAGTCACATCTCCACGTTGAACTATATCTCGGATTAGGTGATATTTCCGCTCTACGTGCTTTCCCTTTCCGTGGTTCCTTGGCTCCTTGGACTGAGCCACTGCCCCACTATTATCGCAGTATAGCGTAATAGGTGACAGCGACGCTGGTACCACCTCGAGTTCCATAAGGAACTTCTTGAGCCAAACAGCTTCCTTTGCGGCTTCACAAGCAGCCACATACTCAGCTTCTGTAGTTGAGTCTGCAATGCATTTCTGCTTAATGCTCCTCCAACTAACAGCACCACCTCCCAAGGTAAAGAGATGTCCGGATGTTGACTTTCTCGAATCTTTATCTGACATAAAGTCCGAGTCAGTGTATCCTACTGGAATTAACTCACTACCGCCGTACATAAGCATGTAATCTTTAGTTCTTCTCAAGTACTTAAGAATGTGCTTAACGGCTGTCCAGTGCTCTGGACCAGGATTCGATTGATACCTGCTAACCATGCCAACGGCAAAGCAGATATCTGGTCTAGTGCATAACATCGCATACATGAGACTTCCCACTGCCGAGGCATAGGGAATTCCTGCCATGCGATTCCTCTCCTCTTGTGTCTTTGGACACTGGTCCTTGGAGAACGCTAAACCATGCCTGAAAGGTAACAAACCTTTCTTCGAATTATCCATTGAAAACCTAGTTAGCACTTTCTCGATATAACCAGCTTGAGATAATCCCATTATCTTTCGCTTGCGATCCCGAAAGAGCTTTATCCCAAGAATATAGCTCGCCTCTCCTAGATCCTTCATATCGAAAGTACTAGCTAGCCAAACCTTGACCGTTGACAGCGCCGCTACATCATTCCCAATGAGTAGAATGTCGTCAACGTAAAGCACAAGAAAAGCCACTACTTTCCCTTCACATTTCTTGTATACACAAGGCTCATCTAGATTCTGTATGAAACCAAACGACTTGACCGCTTGGTCAAATCGGATGTTCCAACTTCTGGGTGCCTGCTTAAGCCCATAAATGGACTTTTGCAACTTGCATACCAAGTTACTTTTCCGACCAGCTATGAACCCTTCTGGTTGTTGCATATAGATGTCCTCCTCAAGATTGCCATTCAAGAATGCAGTCTTGACGTCCATCTGCCAGATTTCATAATCTAGGCATGCAGCAATGGATAAGAGTATTCTGATGGACTTGAGCATGGCTACCGGCGAGAAGGTTTCCTCATAGTCAATGCCCTCCCTCTGAGTATAGCCTTTCGCCACAAGCCTTGCCTTAAAGGTCTCAACCTTTCCATCAGATCCTCTTTTCCTCTTATAGACCCACTTGCAGCCAATGGGTTTAATATTGGCTGGAAGTTCTACAAGATCCCAGACCTGATTGGAATCCATAGATTCCAATTCAGCCTTCATAGCTTTAATCCAATGAGCTGAATCAACATCAGCCATTGCCTCTTCGTAAGTGGTAGGATCAGATTCAGATTCTATGGAGATAGCTTCAAAAACTTCTCCTAAGAACATGTATCTATCAGGCTGGCTGATAATCCTCCCACTACGACGAGGTACTGGTGCGGAAATGGGTGAAGAAGTGGTATTTTCTTGATTTTCATCGTTATCAACTGCGGGTTGGATTGAGGGCTCTCCTTCTATCTCTCTAAGATCTATCCTTCCCTTAGGTTTATGGTTCATGATATAATCATCCTCCAAGAAAACAGCATTTGTACTAACAAACACTTTCTGTTCTCTTGGATCATAAAAATACCATCCATAAGTACCCTTTGGATACCCTACAAAGTAACATACTTCCGATCTAGAATCCAACTTGCTCATCTTTCCTTTAAGCACATGTGCCGGACACCCCCATATCCGGAGATGTTGCAAAGAAGGCTTGCGCCCAATCCACATCTCTCGTGGTGTCCTGGGAACAGATTTGCTTGGTACTAGATTTAGTATGTATGCAGCGGTTTCCAAAGCATAACCCCAAAGGAATAATGGCAACTCTGAATAACTCATCATCGACCTAGTCATGTCTAAAAGAGTCTGATTCCTTCTCTCCGCTACACCGTTCTGCTGAGGCGTACCAGGTGCAGTCAACTGTGACAGAATCCCATTCTGTACGAGGTGATCAATAAACTCATTAGAGAGGTACTCGCCACCTCGATCAGATCGAATGGCTTTGATATGTGTGCCCGATTGCTTCTCCACTTCAGCCCTAAACTCTTTGAACTTGTCAAAGGCTTCAGACTTGTGCTGCATTAGGTACACATATCCATACCTAGAGTGGTCATCGGTAAATGTTATGAAATACTCATAACCACCCCTTGCTCTAATATTTATTGGTCCACACACATCAGTATGAACTAATTCCAACAATGCATTGGTCCTATTGCCCTTTGCAGGAAAGGGCCTTTTGGTCATCTTACCCTCCAAACAAGATTCGCAGACTTCCATTGGTTCGAGAACCAAATCGCCTAAGACCCCTTCTTTGACTAGTCTGCCAATCCTATTCAGATTGATATGGCCAAGCCTCATATGCCAAAGCCTTGTTGGATTAGTGGAAGGTTCCTTTCTTTTAGATGGTAAAGTTACCACTGAGTTATTAAGTTCCAAACAAGAATCTTTTGAAATATTGGGAGTAATCACATACAAACCATTTGATTTAACACCAGAACATATAAAAGAACTGTTTCTTTTAATGACAACTTCAGTTTCAAAATGAAAGGAATAACCATTATTCGTTAAATTAGAAACTGAAATTAAATTACGTCTCATTAAAGGGACGTAAAGTACATCTGATAAAATCAAAACTTTATTGTCTGAAAATTCTAAAACTACGACTCCTATAGCAACCGCAGATACGGTTGTGCTAGAACCTAGAGTAAGCACGATCTCCCCATCACTGCATTTCCTGGTTGATCTGAACCCCTTGAACTCTTGTAGCTAAGAATTCTGGACAGTTCCTCTTCCAGTGGCCCTTCTCACCGCATTGGAAACACTTTCCTTTGCCTTGGCCACCCACCTTCCCTTTGCCCTTACCTTTTCCCTTAGATTTTGCAATCTTAGGGACTGGTCCAACACTTGAACCACCAGTGCCAGCCTTCTTCTTTCCTTTCTTACCTTTCGGTGTAGATCGAGAAGAAGAAACGCTTTTCTCAACGTTTAAAACGCTGCCCCCAGGTTTGATCACCCCTTCTGCTGCCAGTAAAGAACTCATTAATTCGCTCATTGAAAAATCCATTTGATTCATATTATAGTTTAGTTTGAATTGAGCGAATGATGGCGACAGCGAGTTGAGGATCATATCAACTTGGGTCTGTGCATCGATGTTGGCTCCCAAGGTCTCCAGTTCGTTTAAATAACCAATCATTTTTAAAACATGTTCTTTGACTGGAGTACCTTCCGACATCTTTGCACTCATTATCTTCTGCATGGCTACCTGTCTGGCAGGCCTGCCATGCTCCCCAAACATCTTTTTCAGGGATGTGATAATGTCACTGGCAGAATCGTTCGATTGGAATTGGTGTTGTAACACACCAGCCATTGAGGCCAGAATGTAACAACGGGCCATTCCATTCGACTTCTTCCATTTGTCGAACTCGCGTCTGGCAGCTGCCGAAGCATTTGCCGCTGGTTCTTCAGGGCTTGGGGTGGTGAGGACATATATGTGATCCTCCGCAGTTAAAACGATGTCAAGGTTACGTTTCCATTCAGTGTAGTTATTTCCAGTTAACTTGTTTTGAGTGAGTATGGTGGCAAGTGGACTAAATGCAGATCCAGACATTATGATTTACTGAAAATCAAACAAACAAAATATATATGGATATCAGAATTGACAGTTTGAAATAAAAGAATCCTTAAAACTCTTATTTAAAAACAAAGTCGCCGGAATATCGAAACGAAAGAATAAAGCCTCCGTGTGGTGGTCAATGTTCGATCTTTCGATTTATCATGACTTATCCGCTATGCAACTCTTGCAAAATAGCCATGACTCCCGAACCTATTTGATCTCTAAGTTTCTGAATAATGCCCCGTGTGGGATCCCTTATCCATAGCTTAGCTAGTGTGTACCATTAACTAGGATCCAATCACAACCGTCTCAAGTAGCGCCTCCGTGTGGTGGTCACCCTCTAACACGTCTGATTGATCCTATCCATAGGAAGTTCACATCTAGTAACCAATGAGCAGTGTACCCTCCGTATGGAATGATCACCCCTGGCGAGGTGACACAGAATACACTACTCATCTTACAATGAACCATTAATGGAAGATCGTGGGTGTTATTTGATAAGACCCTCTCCCACTAGATTTAGTAAATTAAGGATTTTGCTTTTGAAAAAATGTTTCCACACACTACCCATAAACATCCAATGTTTACTAATGTGTTGAAAACGGTTTTTGAATTTTATTTTAGAAAACTTGTTTTAAGTGCATGCAACAATGTATTATACGCCAATCACTAAACAAGCACATAAAACAAAAAAAACTAAAATGAAATATAGGCATTCAAACAATGCCTCTATCTCCCATGGCTCTATTTCCATAGAACCACCTTCTTGGTTTGGTCGCCTCCGGCTCCATCTTCATGGACAACGGCTCCTTGCTCCATCTTCATGGAATTTCTAATTCTATTACATTGGACCTATGCTTCTTTTGAAGCTTACAATTTATCTAGAAAAAAGAAATAGCAAAAAAGAAATAAAAGGCTAGGGAAACCGGTGCGACTTTCCTATTCGTGGGATTGAAGCCGCAGCGCCCTTTACATACGCCTTAAAACCAAACCATTAATAAATTACAACATGCACCAATCTCAAACAATTTAAATATAAATATTTAAACGACTTGGTGCCATGGGAGATAGCGACTAATTTTGCTGCAAAAGGGTTAGTCGTACACGCATCCACACATACATAACAAATATATGTAACTATTGGAACACTTAATTGATTCACACAGTATATAAACACTTTACATACTGAATTAGAACTTAAAACAGCATCTTACTTCTCTGTCACAGTTCGATCAATCGAAGACCGTTCGATCGCTCGAACCTTCGATCGATTGAACACTGTTCAATCGCTTGAACATTCTGTTTCACAGAATGATTTAAAAATTTACAGAATATTTTAAAATTAAAGTTTTTAATTTCAAAACACTTTAAAACTGTGAAACAGAGAACCAGACAAAGTATCTATCTCGATCGATTGAACTTCATTCGATCGATCGAAAACCAGAAGGTTCGATCGATCGAAGACTGTTCGATCGATTGAGAACAGAATGTTCGATCGATCGAAACAAGTTCGATCGATCGAACCCACCTTGCATCCTATGCAATCACAGTTTTGTATTCTACTGCGATAACACTGCAGAAACAGAACTGTGACGATGCAGTTTCAAAAACAGTTCTAAAATCAACATGCAAATCAAAACTAGGGTTCCAAAAACGTATCTATAGATCCAAACGAGCTTGGCTCTGATACCAATTGAAGGAAAAAGTGGTTTAAAGTTAGAGTTTAAACGCGCAGCGGAAATAGGTTAAGTTATAAAAACTTTTGGTATTCCAGGATTTACTACTCGTCAATTCCATAGATGCGTACAAGGGGGTGCAAGAATTATACCTTAGTGTCTTGAACCCAATTCTGAAACTTTAACTTCCAGCAGCCTCCACTAGATGATCTTCACCCTTATGACTCCTGCGGATGCCTGCCGGAAAGACTAGGGTTGGTGGGAACCCTAATAGAGAGGATAGGAAGGTTTTGGGAAGACTATGATAGTTTCTGCAGCTTCTGCGTACAAAAACGACGATCACTTACTTCCAGAACGCAGCTGCCCTATTTATAGAATTCCAGAACCGACCTAGACTTCGATCGATCGAAGTGAGTTCGATCGATCGAACCTTCGATCGATCGAACCATTCTCGATCGATCGAACCTGAAGACTTCAATCGATCGAACATGCTTCGATCGATCGAACCTGTCTTAACAGCTTCCTCAAGTGTCTTTCCAAGCATCCTAGCGGAGCTAAGAGTGGGACCTCCTAGGCTCTTTATTGTTGGCTCAGACCAGTTTGTTAATTACCATGACCAAACTCTTTGATTAGCAAACTAACTAACTGGTCAGTTAACGTTTATTCCACTATAAAACGATAACTGAACTCCAACGCAAAAGAACATATCCGAAGCGATAACTAGACTTGTATGGTGTACTAATGTCCCTCTACCGTCAGCATTCGTAATCATATTCAGGTAGTCGGATAACTGTTACTGTCAACCTGAATCATGATTACTTCTTGTATTCCTTGAGTCTCATTCACTACTCATGATTACTAAACATGTTGATAACTCTTATCAACAAGACTGCAGTACTCAGTAATCAACTTGGTGACATTCTCAAGGGAATGCTTACTCTGAATCAGAGGGTAGATTCTATCTTGACAATATATGTTCACAACCCTATGGACATGACATACCCAAGATACCCAGGTGTTGATCTTCTATAGACCTCACTGATTGGTAAGTCAAAGCAGCCATATCCATAGTCTGTGTTCATAATCATCTCAAGATTGAGAACACGTACCTTATACAAGTTATGAGTTCCTATTGACTGTTGACAGCCTTAAGCGTCAATAGGAAAGCTCAGGTCCGTCAATGCACTATAAGCACTAGCATATCAACTAAGAGCTACACTCTAGTGATTGAGATTAATCACTCCATCCAATGGTAGTTAATTATGCTACAGTGTAGACCTGATGAGGTATCCAGTCTCATCATCCACTGTGACATATTCTAAGTATCAAAGAATAGTAATTCGTATCTCACTTGTGTGTATCTCATACACACACGAATTGCTTACTATGATACTTAAGGATAAAACAATCATCTCATGAAAGAAACATACACAATGAAATGTAAAGCTGATATCCATATATTATAATGCTAATGTCTCATACATAAAGTAATGGTTTGAGGGCACAAACCCAACAAATATATCCCCAGAATGAAAGTCAAACATGGACATGGAAAGTGTATGGTTAAGTGAAGGGTGAGTATACGTGGTTGCGGCTAGAGATTGTCAAGCAAAGGCCCTAAGATCAATTCTTAGAATAATGCGATTCTTTGTTCTCCCCTATAATGACAAGTAATCATGAGTTTCCTTCCACATAATGATTTCTCTAATGAATGATCAAAACAAGAAGATGAGATTATCTACAACTTTGTATGTTTTTCAAAAATAGAGAATTGACGTATGTACCACTCAACAATGGGAAAAAGGATCGAAAGCTCACAAAGGTACCGTCTCCATATATGTTTCGACCGATTTCCGGATAACAATTGCATTAAAACACCATCCTAACACAAGTAGTCATGCAACGTATTTGATAATTCAAGATTTAAACTTCGTGCAATTCACTATAATCAAGATAGTTATGAAGCTAGCAGGATTACAAAGTGTCACATACTAAAATCTGAAGAAAATTCTCAAGACACGTGTCTTTGCTCGGCATTAGAACGGGGCAACTATGCTAAAGTCATTGGAAACACAAGATAATAAAAAAAAATTTAATTTTTTTTTAATTTTTTTTAACAAGAACTCAAACCGCGATGAGAGAATCTAGCAAGCTCTCACACCCCCCAACTAGGACTGAACATTGTCCTCAATGAAACAAGAAAGTACAAGGGGAAGAACAATATTACCGGCGGCAAGCAAAGGGACCGGTCGGTAATAAACTGTGCCTGTAAAGATAGAATCCACAAAGAAAGAGCAAGAAAAGAAGAGGAAAAATTGTGACATGGCATAAAGGATAAAGAAATAAGCATAAGCCAACAACAATCCATAGACATCCATACTGAGTTAGCAAAATCTAAGAACAGAAAATAACGCAATCATCCAAACCCACAAGTACAACTCCAAACAAAACAAAAGAAACAAACGAGCATCCTAAAAAGAACATTTACAAAAGAGAACTGAAAAGTCCCGCCAACTACTCATCTCCATCTCCGTCTCCATCTCCACCATCAAAAGGGTCCAAACCACCAGTGCCACCATACGCACCAGAACCTCCAGCACCGCTATACGAGCTTGAGCCGCCTGCGCCACCATACGGGTCGCGGAAGTACTCAGGGACATCGGCGCCTGGGTACTGCATCCGAAACGAGTCGCTCTGGAAGCGTATCATCATGCTGATGTCTCGCCGATAACTCACACCGAATCCATCAAACTCGCCCCTCAGGTTGCGAACATCGCTCCGTATCCCAGCAATCTCTACACCCTGATGCCTCTGCTCAGTGCTAAGTGTCTCGAATCGAAGGTGTAACTCGACCAAACCCTGTGTAGGCTCCTCGTCCTCCACCACAGCGTGTGCTCCAGACGGTCCCTCCTCCACCCTGGCCTGCTTGGATGCGGACCTAACCTGTGCGTCGCTACGCGAAAGCGTCGTCCCATTGATAGGGGCCGACACGGTTGTTAGGACATCGGTTTCAAAGGCCTCGCACCCATGTTGGGTGCATAGCCGGGTAATAAGGGTAGGGAAAGGGAGGCTAGCAGGTGGGTAATGATTAGGTTCGCGAAGTCGACTCGGGTGGTGAGGTCGGTGATAGCGTACATGAGGGTACCATGGTCCCCCCTAACGGTCTTGTGGCGAGTTGGCCACACCGCAGCAGTAAAAATGATATTGCAGTAACGGTAGAGTTTGGTGAAGGTGGATGGGGCAATCTGGTCCCCAATCCACTCAGTCGGGCGTCCCGCGAACCGTGTGGCAATGAGATTAAGGTCAGGTCGCAATTGGCTCAAATCAACAAGGTAGGGCTTGGGGTCCTCCACGTGGGGAACCCCCATGAACACGGCCAACAACGCCGGGGTGACCGGAATGCAGACACCGTGCACGTATGCCTCGAAAGAGTGGTCGGCAGTGGTGACGAGACTCGCGAAGAAAATCCGCACCCAAGTCTCGTTGTACCCTCCTGAATGCTCCAACTGGGGGAGCCACCGGCGCGCCCTAAAGATCTGGACCACATTGTCCGGAAAATCAAAAATAGCAATGGGTCATTCAGGGAGGATGAATTTCTTAGATTTGAAGTAGTTTACGAACCACTGCTTCTCGATTTTGGACCGAAAACGGTCATAGCCACGAGCCGGGGAGCACTCGGTTTTGTTATACTTTAAAGGATTCACCATTGTGCCTGAAAAACAACAAGAGCACGCGCACAAATAAGACGATGAACGAAACGCTAATGAAATGCTCAAGTACAGATTCATGTGAACACCCAAGGTATGCGCACACCCGACCCATAGGCGTGAAATTTTGGGACAATGTATGGAATGCCCGAAAGGACATTAAGCACGGTACACGGGCAAAGTGCACGGGCAAAAGATGCGAACGCACGTGCACGATCGACGTGCACGTGTATGGCAGTGCATGGGGTGAGAGTGACGTGCCACAGGCCATGAAATCAACAGTAAAAATCGCACACAAGAATGATAGCATGCTCCTAAAATGAGAAAATATGAACAATGCACGCGACGGTTTGAAAAATGCACGTGTGGATTGGAAGAATGCACGGTGGGATTTCAATGCGGCGTTCTTCTGAACGCCTTGTGGGAAGATAGAAAACTCTCAACAACAAGCAAGATATGAAACATAGATTTATCCCAAACAAGCCACAATGTGGCTTGAGCAAGAGGCGCAGTCAAAATACATGAGAAATCAGCCCACAATGCAAAGAAAATGATGAAAAATCAAACCCGAAGGTTATGATTTCCAAAATAGTGAGTAAAGGGAGAATTCATTCATCTTAGGGGGAAACCATGATCAAAACATGAAAAATAATCAATGAAAGTTGTTAGATTCATACCTTGGATGGATGATGTTGAAGATCAAGACAATGAGAGAGCACAAAGGGGAGATTTGGAGAAGTATGGGCTATGGGGTTTGAGAGGGTTTGAGGGAGATTAAAATGAAATGAGAAGTGATCTCATATAAAAACCGCTGCTGCTCCCCACGGATCGATCCGAAGTCGGGCCGGATCGATCCGGCCTTTTAAAACGTTGTTAATGTGCCCTTTCAAATTCGCGGATCGATCCGCTTGAATTGGCCGGATCGATCCATTTACAAGTGTTTCTCGCAGAATGCTCCCCGAAATCCGCGGATCGATCCCTTCACAATGGGCGGATCGATCCGTCTTTTCTCAATTTTGTCAATATCCTCCCCAAGAACCTGCGGATCGATCCCCCAAATACCTGGATCGATCCGCCCCTTGTTCTTCTCAGTTGTAAACTTTAGAACTCCATTTGGATGCGGGCAAAATGTGGATGCAATGGACACGACTACGAACAAAATTTATGCCAAAAATGAAATGTGGGGCATACAAAAAAAGAGAGTAAAGCTCACAAGAGCCTACTCAACCCCAACCTTGGGGTCGTCCAGAGGAATTGACACCAACTCGGTGTCAAAACCTTCAAGAAAAGGTTTGAGCCGTTGCCCATTGACCTTAGAAATTGTCCCATCTGCGGGATCTTGAATCTCAACGGCTCCATGGTCATACACTCTATACACAACGTAAGGGCCAATCCAACGGGATTGCAACTTGCCAGGAAATAAGTGGAGCCGTGAATCGTATAACAACACCTTGTTACCAACTATGAATTGCTTACGAATAATCCGTTTATCATGAAATGCCTTAACACGTGCCTTGTACACTTTAGAACTCTCGTAGAGCTCGCTTCGAATTTCCTCCAACTCGTCGAGTTGAAGCTTTCTCTTCTCACCACTCTCGTCCACATCAAAATTTAGCTTCTTTATGGCCCAATAAGCGCGGTACTCAAGCTCGACGGGTAAATGACATGCTTTCCCATAAACTAACCGGTAGGGGGACATTCCTAAATTTGTTTTATAGGCCGTCCTATACGCCCAAAGCGCATCGGTTAGCCTAGAAGACCAATCCTTCTTCGACGGATCGACCGTCTTCTCTAAAATCCCCTTGATTTCACGATTAGCCAATTCGGCTTGGCCATTAGTTTGAGGGTGATACGTGGTGGAGACCTTATGGGTAACGCCATATTGCTCCATCAACCGAGCAAAAGGGGAATTGCAAAAGTGCACCCCTTGATCACTAATTATGGCTTTTGGCGTGCCAAAACGGGACAAAATATGTTCTTTGAGGAATTTCAAAACCACCTTGTGGTCATTAGTCCTTGATGGCATGGCCTCAACCCATTTGGAGACGTAGTCAACCGCCACCAAGATATATTCGAAATTATTGGATTTAGGGAATGGTCCCATGAAGTCAATACCCCAACAATCAAAAACTTCTATAACAAGAATGGGGTTTAGAGGCATCATGTTCCTCCGGGTGACTCGCCCAAGAAGTTGGCACCGGGCACAAGTTTTGCAATAAGCATGTGCATCTTTGAAAATTGTGGGCCAATACAACCCGCTATGGAGCACTTTAAAGGCCGTCTTTTGTGAAGAAAAGTGGCCTCCACATGCTTGATCATGGCAAAAAGACAAGACACTTGGTATCTCATCATTAGGCACGCATCTCCTTACAATTTGATCGGCGCAATACTTAAACACATAGGGATCATCAAAGAAGAATGACCGTGCCATGGTTGTTAACCGTTCCCTATCTTGAGTTGACCAATCTTGAGGTAGTTGGCCCGTGACAAGGAAATTCACCACATCGGCATACCAAGGGAGAGTTGAAACATTTAGCAATTGCTCATCCGGGAAACACTCTCTAATAGGCACGGGGTCGACATAACCATGATCAACTGTCAAACGCGACAAATGATCCGCAACAACGTTTTCTACCCCTTTCTTATCTTTGATGGAAAGATCAAATTCTTGTAAAAGAAGGATCCATCAAATTAGCCGAGCCTTAGCATCTTTCTTGGAAAGAAGGTACTTGAGGGCGGCATGGTCGGTGAAACAAACGATCGGCGATCCTACAACATAAGGCCGGAATTTCTCGAGAGCAAATACTATGGCGAGCAACTCTTTCTCCGTCGTGGAGTAGTTGGATTGTGCACTATCTAATGTGCGGCTTGCATAGTAAATGACATGGGGCTTTTTGTCTTTCCTTTGCCCCAAAATGGCTCCGATGGCGTAGTCACTCGCATCGCACATTAATTTGAATGGAAGGCTCCAATCGGGCGGTTGCATAATTGGTGTGGAAGTGAGCAATGCCTTGAGCTTCTCAAATGCCTCTTGGCAATCTTGAGACCACTCAAAAGTAACGTCTTTGGCTAAGAGGAGACACAATGGTCTAGAGATCGAGCTAAAGTCCTTTATAAATCTACGATAGAAGCCCGCGTGGCCCAAAAATGACCTAATGTCTTTGAGATTCCTGGGAGGGGGAAGGTTGGAAATGACATCTATTTTGTCTTTGTCAACTTGCATTCCCTCGCTAGACACAATGTGGCCTAGCACAATCCCTTTTGTCACCATGAAGTGGCATTTCTCCCAGTTAAGAACGAGATTCTTTTCTATACATCTCGTGAGAACTTTTTCAAGATTCGCAAGGCATTCATCGAAAGAATCTCCAAAGACTGTGAAGTCGTCCATGAAGACTTCCAAAAACTTGTCCACCATATCACTGAAGATACTAAGCATGCACCTTTGAAAGGTGGCAGGTGCATTACAAAGTCCGAACGGCATCCTCCGATAGGCAAACGTGCCAAAGGGACAAGTGAAGGTGGTTTTCTCTTGGTCCTCGGGGGCTATTTCTATTTGATTGTACCCTGAGTAACCATCTAGGAAGCAGTAGTGCTTATGGCCCGCTACTCTTTCTAGGACTTGATCAAGGAAGGGTAAAGGGAAATGGTTCTTTCTAGTGACCGAATTTAACTTCCTATAATCAATACAAACATGCCACCCCGTGGTGGCTCTTGTGGGTACCAATTCTCCACTCTCATTCTTAATGACGGTGATCCCCGACTTTTTAGGGACTACTTGGGTAGGGCTCACCCACTCACTATCAGAAATGGGATAGATTATCCCCACATCCAACAACTTGATGACCTCGGTCATCACCACCTCTTTCATGTTAGGATTAAGCCTCCTTTTCAATTGACGTGAAGGCTTGGCTTCATCCTCTAAATAAATCTTGTAGGTGTAAATCTTCGGAGAAATGCCCCTCAAATCTGCTACACACCACCCAATAGCACTTTTGTGCTCCTTCAACACCTTCATCAATTTCCCTTCTTGACAGGGGTCAAGATGGGAAGATACAACAACCGGAAAACTCTCGTCCTCACCCAAAAAGGCATACTTGAGCTCACTTGGCAGGGCTTTGAGCTCTAGTATTGGTGTGATTATATTGGATGGAAGAGGAAAAGTATCCCTCGGAGGTAGTCTTTCGAAATTAGAGGCCCACATGGCCTCTCTTAAGGTTTGTTCGACCTCCATTTCTCCCTCTACTACAACTTCCTCCTCACTCATCTCTGTTTCCTTCCCATACTCATGATCACACTCAATAAGGGTGTTATCAATAGCTATGCATTTCTCAACATGTTCAAGAGTTGCTATATTATCATCAATAGAGCATACAGGATTAAGAGAAGGATTATTGCAAGAATAATTAGTGCTAGTAGTACCGGAAGTATCAAAGAAATCCTGCACCAAAGAGTCAACAAGAGAGATTTCATAAATATCCTCACCATTTTCCTCATCCAGATCAGGTTGCTTAAAGAGTGAGAAGATGTTCACATCCACGGTCATATTTCCAAAAGTTAAGCGCATGAGACCATTCCTACAGTTAATTAAGGCGTTAACAATAGCGAGGAACGGCCGCCCTAAGATGATTGGAATTTGTGATTACTCATTGACCACGGGTTGCGTGTCAACCACGATAAAGTCCACCGGATAGTAGAAATTACCCACTTGGACTATAACATCTTCTATAATGCCCCGTGGCATCTTAACGGACCTATCGGCCATTTATAAGGTTACACGGGTCTCCTTAAGCTCTCCTAAGCCTAGTTGGACATATACCGAATATGAGAGAAGATTCATACTGGCACCCAGATCAAGGAGTGCTCTATCTATGTGGTGTTGTCCAATCACACATGCTATAGTAGGACAATCGGGGTCCTTGTATTTGGGTGGAACCTCGTTAAGGATAACGGAGCTCGCATGTGCGGCCATGTAGGCACTCTTTTTTACTTAAGCTTTCTTTTAACGGTGCAAAGATCCTTGAGGAATTTGGCATAAGCCAGAACTTGTTTAATTGCCTCTAAAAGGGGAATGTTAATTTCAACTTTATTAAATAATTCCAAGAACTCGTTATTCTTGGTGTCCTCAACCTTCTTTGTTAACCTTTGAGGAAATGGTGGGGCACGGTTCAAGAATTCTTGGTTCATGGAATCGGGGGCTTTAGAGAAGTCCCCATCCAAGTCGACCCCTAGTCGAGGTCAAAGTGTCCCTGCTATTACATTCGGCCTCCCCTTCACTCTGATTGGAACTCATTGGTGGTTTTTGGACATTGTTGTCCACAACCTTACCACTTCGAAGAGTGGTGATTCCTTTTAAGTGCTCAACGGGGTCATTAGGGTTTGAGGTTCCACAATTAGATTGCCCTTTGGGATTTTGGAAAGGTTGAGCGGGGAGCTTTCCTTTATCAACAACTTGTTGGTTTTGAAACAATTGAGCCAATTGAGCTTGTAAAGCTTGCATGGATTGAGCATGCGATGATTGCATTGCTTGAATGGATTGCTCAAGTTGGCTCATCCTTTGGGACAAGCTATGGTTATGATCTTCAAAGCTTTTCTTGTGAGGGGGCACATAAGGGGTTGCGTGTTGATGCGCCCCTTGATTTTGGGTGAAATGTGGCCCTTGAGATTGAGGAATGGGTGAACCAAAGTTCGGAGGGGCATACGGTGATGGGGGTGGTTGATGCGGATAGTATGGTTGTGGAGGGGTATTGGGTGCCACTGTTGCCCCTTTATTGTTGTGGTAATTGTGCCCCGGAGCACTCCACCTTCCGGGAGGATTGTAGGCATCATTTTGGGAAGGATTGAATCTAGGCCTAATGTTCATCCCAAGTGCACATGCTTGCTCCAAAGCTTGGGTTTGGAGGATAGGAAGAACGGGGCATTCATTGGTTGAGTGCTCCGGATCATAGCACAAGTAGCAATGCAAAGGATTGATCGGTGCGAGGATCGGGAGAGGAGTGGGGCCAATGGTGACCTTTTGAGATTTCAAAGCCTCCACTTTTCTAGTGAGTTCAGAAATGGATTCGGCCTCACTCGACACTGGGTAAAGGTTATGGTTTAATGGGGCTACGGTGACCGGTAAGGTGCGGTCATGAGGGTTGGATGTACCCCACCCTCGCGAAGTCTCATAAACATACTCCAAATGGGCTTCGGCTTGCTCAGCTTCTAGAGTTAAGAAACTCCCGGAGCACATGGTTTCGATTAATTGTTTTGTATTGGGTTGTAACCCTCCATAACAAATTAAAATTTGACGGAATTTGTCAAAACCATAGTGCGGGCACTTCCTAAGGAGATCCTTGAACCTCAACCAACACTCGGCAAAGGTCTCGTGCTCTCCTTGGGAGAAATTTTGAATTTGTTTGACCAAAGCTTGTGTTTTGTGCATGGGGAAAAACTTCTTATAGAATTGCTTTTGGAGTTCCGGCCATGAGCCTATGGAATTTGGGGGTAGGGTTACTAACCAATCCTTAGCCCTATCCTTTAGGGAGAACGTGAACAATTGGAGCCTTATAAGCTCAGGTGTGCATCTTTGTTGTTCAAACGTTCCATATATGTCCTCATACTCCCTAATATGCTTATAGGGATCCTCGTTCTCTCGTCCATGAAAATTGGGTAAAAGATTGATCATTCCTGGTTTAAATCGAAACACCCCAGCATTGTACGGGAATGTTATGCAAGATGGGGAAGACACGGCCTCGGGTTGAAGGTAATCCCCGATCGTTCTCCCAAAGGTTTGATCCATTTGCGGAGGTGGAGGGGGATAATGATGTTGAAAAGGAGGTGGAGGATGCGGCGGGTACAGAGATGGAGGAGCTGGGTTATGTTGACCCCATTGCTCCCGATGGAATCAATCCATGGGAGTTTTGCCTTCTGTGGCAAACGTAGCATGATCCAAAAATACGTCAACTACCAGCTCTCGGTGGTTGGTACTATGCGAATTTTGGGTGAATGACGGAGATGAGGTGGACGGAGGCCGCCAAAATGACCCACTACTATTACTGCTAGAACTAGCGTTAGTATTAACTATAAAGGAATTAGTCATACATGCGTTGCTCAGATTTGACATTGTAAGAAACTGTCGACTCTCACTTAAAGGCTACTCCTTCAAAGACAATCAACAAGAAAGCAACAAAGGTTAAAAGCAAAAGCACTATAATTAGAAACTAAGCGACCTAAGGTTGTTGCCAATTTTAATCCCCAGCAACGGCGCCATTTTGATTCCGTCAAAATCAAGTTTTTATTTAACCTTATTACAAACGTAGTATGTTGGAAGTAGGGTGTCGAGTCCACAGGGATTGGAGTGCAACAATACTTGGTGGGCGCTTAATAACCAATTATAATGCGAAGAATGATTAACAAAATAAGACATAGAAATGAGTCTTTTCGACTATGGGTTTGATTCAATTAGTGTTAAATTCAATCACAACGCCTATTTAGGAAATGGTAATTGACTTTGAACAAAGCTAAGTTTAAGTAAAGTTTGGGGGTTTTGCAAATGGAGGAATCGAGGTTGGGGAGCATTCCCCCACCTTGGACCAAACAACACAAGACGTCCATACTCGTAGCACATTCTAGAGTAAAAAATTTCATTGTGACAAACCATCAAACATGTGGTAGACAACCAACATGCTAGATGGATGTTCCAATTCGACACATGGGTGTAGTGGTAGAGTTTAGAGATTTAGCAACTTCCAATGCTTGACATTGGAAGAGGAGTCTCAAAACACCCACCCATACACCCACGAACTCTAGATATGCTACAAAGTATGTGATTTCTACAATAAAATGCACATGGGTCCAATGGTGGGTTTATGATCCCCAACCTTCAAGATCTAGCTACTCATAATGATAATGACAACAATATTAAAGAGAGGGAAGGAGAAATTGTACCAATAAGAGAAAATCACTATAAATGTCATAGGATATCCAAAGAAATCTTCAATAAAAACTACCAAAAATTCAATGCCTTGACCCCCTCTTCTCTCTAACACTAAAATGGAAGTAAGTATTGGTAGATGGGGAGTAAATGAGGGAGAGAGCTCTAAAAAACAAGTTAACCCTAGCAAAACATTATCACTAACTCTATATAGTCCTCCCACAAAAAGGGCAAAGTTGTAATAAAAAGAGAGTCTTCGGCAGAGGCGCGGATCGATCCCTTTGTAATGGGCGGATCGATCCGCCTTTTCATCTGGGGAATTACCAGCTTCTCGAGAAGGCGCGGATCGATCCGCTCATATTGGCCGGATCGATCCATTTATAGGAGTTCTTCGCAGAATGCTCCAGCAAAGACGCGGATCGATCCCTTCACAACTGCGGATCGATCCGCCCTTTTCGAAACTGATAGAGAATTCCTTTTAAACACACGGATCGATCCCCTCTAAATGGCGGATCGATCCGCCTTTCCTGAAACTCCTTTCTTGCTTCTTTTTACTTCAAGAGAGCCAACAAGATTGGGTGTCACCATACCCAAGCATACATAACCTACAAAAAGAGACCTTTATTAGTTAACAGAGGGTAACAACAAGAACAATCAAAAACACAATTTATCCATTAAGTCTCCGATTTGAGTAATAATTTGGGTCCAATACAGGTAAAATTATGAAGTTTTAAAATGCAAAATTGGATATGAATCAGAGGCCAAGGGAGATTTTGTTGCTTCGAGCTTTGCGACGCCAAACGACGACCTTCCGTCAGTTTGTTTTCTCCCAGATTTCATATTCGAGCTCCTCGAGGTAAGAGCTTCGTTTTGATATATGATAGGGCTTGTTTGGTCAAGTTTTCAGAAAAGTTGTTTCCTAGAATTTTTCATAAAAGTTGATAAATGGAATTTTGATCCATAGGAATTGTACTAGACGGACTTCTACACGTTCGTTGTACACAGGTTTTCTTTGAATCGAAGTTTAAGAGCGTAAATCGGAGGTGAGTGATTCAACTATGTTTTTGGAATGGTTTCTTGACATGTATTCATGTTATGTTTGAATAGCATGTATTAATACTTAGAGGTATCTTGTGTAGTTCATATTGGGCATTTATATTGATAAGTAGGCCCAATAGCACGATGAAAATGTTTTGATTACCGCGAGCATGGTGATATGTATTTGAGCATGTTAAGTTGCTTATTTGGGTCAGAAGGAGCACGTGGTCACCGTGCCATTTTGCGGAGCCGATATAGGCATTAAGGTCACACGATTGAAGAGAAGAATCGTGGGTCTTACCCTTTCGCGTGGACTTATTGGCGAGGAGTCGCGGATTGGGAGTATGGACGGGCACGTGAGTCTCCCGCGACTAGTATGAATTGTAGAGATGTGAATGCGGACATGTTTATCATTCATGTGCTTATGTTGTTTTATTCACTAAGCGTTAGCTTAAACAAATCGAATATGTGTGGTTATTCAAATAACCATTTCACGTGTAAATGCTGGCGAGGAATCGCAGAAGTGAGCACGTGGGTTGGGAGTTCTTTTAGAAGGCAACTTGAACGTTAATCTTGTAGTTTTGGGACAATAGGAATGTTGTAATAAGAATTCTTATGGTTTTTAGTTATGTTTAACTTGGTATGTTAGAACGAATCTAAAAGGTTGTAATAGTTAGTAACATATTGTAACTGTGCTTCAGTAATATGTTAATACAGTTAGGATTGCTTTGGAGTACTTTTAGAAGTGTGTGTTTGATCCCCGTTTGAATTTAAAAAGCTTTTAAACTTGTTTTCTGCAGATTTTGGGCTGCTGTCAGGGGAGCAGTCGACTGATCCAGTGTTCAGTCGACTGAACCCTTTGCCTGCTAGCTACTACTTCTTATTATGGCAAAAGCAGTCGACTGGGCCCTGCCTCAGTCGACTGGACCTCTGAAGGTTATGTGTTCATTTTGGTTCTGCTTACTTCAGTCGACCGAATGGGGGATTCAGTCGACTGGACCCCAGTCTCAGTCGACTGAATGGTCTGTTAAACTGTTTTGAAAACTCTCTGCTTTCTTCAGTCGACTGAACCCCTAGTTTTGAAAATGTGTTTTGTTTTTCCGCTACGTGTGTTCTTCAAACTAAATTTTGGGAACGTTAATGAATTGGGTTAGCCTCGATGGCGTGCCACAGGCTCCGGTTCCGCTATTGTGGGACAGGGCCGTGACAGTGTGTGTGTGTGTGTATATATATATATATATATGTATGTGTGTGTGTGTTGCGCTGTGTGTAAGTCGGACCTCCCAATCGCCACCACTTGATCACCCAATAAAATCACCACCACTGCCACACAAAATCACCAACATCGAACCACCATGAAGGGCGGCGGCGGCGGCAGCGATTAGAGTTGTAGGTGATGAAGGGGGATACCATGGAGGGTTGTGGGGTGCGACGGCGATTGTGGTGTTGCAGAGAGAGAGACGCGATTGTGTTGTTGGAGAGAGAGAGAGAGAGAGAGAGAGAGAGTAGAACTTGGGAGGGTAAATTATGTAAGCACTGAAATCCACAGATATAGGACAAAAAAAAAATAGCAAACATTGAAATTTGGAAAGGATCACATGTATATATATCTATATACCTATATATCTATCTAAACATTGATAAGCAACCGGAATCAGAGCCGGATATGAGTCTGTCCCTACTGGAGTGGATCATCTTGCTGCCTTGTTGTGAGTAAACTCGGATCAGAATTTCAGCTTGTAGGTCTCGAGCCATCATTCAAATCAAACCAAACAAACCAATTAAATGTGAAATCAAACAACTGAAATTAGTTTAATTGATGGGTTTGATGTATATCAGATAGATCTATCGGAACCCAGGAAAAAAAAAGGTGTTTGAGCTTTTGGGTGAATTGTTAAAATGGGTGTCCCTAACGTGGCAGATCTTCATGGGATTAAGAGAGAAAGAGCCTAGAACTAGGAAGAGTAATAATGTAAATATATTGCATAGAGGTGGGCAATTAAGTCATTTCATACTGTCCTTTTACCTCAGTCTGTTAATATGGCTAGGGGTGTAAATCGGTCGGTTTCGGTCGGTTTAGCCACCAGAATTCCGCCGAACCGAATGTTTCGGTTTCCATATGCTGACAACCGATTTCGACCGACTCATTGGTGTCTCGGTGTACCACCGACTGTGTAGCCGGCGGTCGATTTCGGTGCGGTTTCGATTTTTCTGACAGCCACCATGTAACAGAAACAATTCCATTCCCAAATCAGAAAAATCAAATGAAATCTCCAAACAAGAACCAAAATCCAAAGAGTTTCTTCTATATAGGTTACCCCCCCCCCCCCCCCCCAAAAAAAAAAAAGAGAGAGAGATCTCTGACATAACCCCCACAAATCAACAGACCCACACATACACAAAAAAAAATAGATCTTCTATATAACCCACACAAATCAACAGACCCAAACAAAAAATAAAAAGATAGATCTTCTACATAACCCACACAAACTGTGGCTCTTCGTACCACTGCTCAATCATCTCTGTAGTGTTGACCGGTGACGGAATCGTAGCTCCGATCAAATGGCCTCTGGATTGTCCTTGGGATCCTCCATTTGTGATATATTTTGGTCTTCATGGAGCCACAAAGAGGGAGAGAAAGCAACAGGGAAAAAAGATCATATTTGTGTCTGTGTGAGGAGAGAGAGTAGAGAGAGAGAATGGGATGCAGAGACCCAGAAATGAGGGGGAACTTTTAGGGAGTTGGGCGGCTAGGGTAAAATTTAGTATATAATATAATATTAATAATATTAGAGCAACCACAGTGAAGCCGCTACAAGTTACACGCTAAAGTCCTTAGCTTGCCACCGCGTGTGCATGGTGCAGTGTGTTTGCTTTAAAGTCTGACCAAAATGTTTGACAAAAACAAAGACACTACAATGGATATGTTTAGTTAAGTGTGAGCAGAATGAATAAAAAAATCATTCCGTTTGGGCTTTACTGATAAATATAGCCTTTGGCATGGATTTACAACCATTCCAATTATTTAAATAATTTATTTTGCCAACTCAACTCACTAACATGCTCGCAACAGTTAGAGGTAATTTAAAATCTGACACTTGGCTCCACACTTTAGCAGTTTCTTTAACAGCACCACTGCAGCACTTTGGTATACACATTAGCTAACATCTTACACTAACAGCTTGCTTCAAATATCCACTGTGGTTGCTCTTAATGTATCATTAAATGGTCTCTGACACACTGTCTAAACTTTTTACAATGTTCTCCATTTTGCCCTCCCAACTTTGTGTTGGTCCTTACTTGTAGGGTATACTTTTAGTCATTTACGAGTAACAATTACTACTAGTAATATGGTCGGTCGGTCGATTTCTATTTTTTTTTTAATCTAAAACTGCAGACCGAACCAAAAATTCGATTTTTAAGAGAGCAAAAACCGTGGACCGACCAAAGTATATTCTAACCGACCAAAACTGATAAACTCGGTCGGCTTCAGTCGGCCGGTTCGATTTTATCGGTTATACTTACAGCCCTAAATATGGCCCCTCAAATACATGAGGGAGTTAATTTGTTCAAAAAAAAAAGATGAGAGAGTATTAGTGAAAACCGGTCATAGTAGATGGAGTATTTACATAATTTACCCTTCTAAATATGTACACTCTCAAAAGGTTTGTAAAATATAAAAGTAACTAACGAATTCTTGTTGGAGTCTTAAGTCGCGGGTTAAACTTTTACAAATTTTTTATTCAATTATAATTGCTACTTTCAACTAGCGACTTTAAAATAGTAATAAATTTGAGAAACTAGTAATATTAAAGTCACAAAAACATACTCATAAAAAACATAGCATCCATGTATCAGAGTTAAATGTAATAAATTATATTGCCAAATAAAATACCACATACTTGCATACTTTTGTGGACATCTACTTTTTGTGATATTCTCTTCCTGACTTTTGTTTAACTCTAGCATTACTTGAGAGAAATGAGTTAGAACAATAATGGATTGTATATATATTGATCCCACATTGATTGATTGGGTAAAAAATTCATGAAAGTAATAACAATGAATGCCTTTTCTCATGGTATCGCTTAAAGCATTAAAACTAGAGGAAGAGAGCAGTGCTGCTTAAACATCAAACACGCATGAAATCCAAACTCCATATCAAATTGAAACACCCCACACATTTTATTTAGACTAATCATCGCACCACCTTCTATTCCAATAATTGGGATTGATCTATTTTCCAAGGAGAGAGCTTCTAAAATAAAATTTACCAGCAATGGTAAGATCTCACTACTACCATAGACATTAATAAGCCATAACATGAAATAAAAAATTGGAATTGGGAGAAACCACCATATAATAACACTAGTAAATTAGAAACAAATGTAAGAAAGACTATTCAACACCATTCACTGGTGTGACAAAAAAAAGACCTCTTACCCAGAAAATACTAAATTTTCAAGTCTTTCAATTCCCAAAAAGCAAAAACAAACAAAAGGGTCCACAACCATTACTGCACACCACCAACTTTTCCTAGATTACACCATCCATCTACTGCTGCTGCAACTACCCAAAGACTAGGAGGGTGAACTTTAAAAACAAACCTTTAATCTAAAATACTGTATCAACTTAAAAACACAGAGAACACATAACCATGACCAAATCCATTGAATTATTAAGCACGCTCGCCCCTGATCCTCCTAGCCAACTGGATGTCCTTTGGCATTATGGTCACGCGCTTGGCATGGATGGCGCACAGGTTAGTATCTTCAAACAGACCCACAAGGTATGCCTCCGCTGCCTCCTGAAGTGCCAGCACTGCGTGGCTCTGGAAACGAAGGTCCGTCTGCAACCCAAAAACCACAACATTACAACCACCTCCCATTACCAATAGCCGTTTCAAAGAACAAAAATAACTTTTCTTTTCCATATAAAAATAATTTTATTTTGATATAGGCAAAATAGAATTTAAAGGGTACTATTGGGGTGTCCTCATGTAACAACATCAACATCCCCCAATTTAGAGCAGAAAGTAAAATTCTTAATAGAATTTGTCCCCCAGACAGGTTAACAAAGAAGAAAATAATATAATCACAACTGGGTATAATCCATTCTCAAGATGTCATATCACAATTACGTAATGACAAAACATAAATAGATATATATATATATATATATATAAATGCACTCAAGTCACTTTTACCTTGAAATCCTGAGCAATTTCACGAACAAGCCTCTGGAATGGCAGCTTCCTAATCAGGAGCTCAGTACTCTTCTGGTACTTACGGATTTCACTGCACATTAATTACACATAATAAATATATATACATGTATCACAATTTTGCACCAAACAAAAATTCAAGCTTCAAAATATATTATTCATAGAGAATTTATATTCAAGCAATTATAGTCAGAGCAATCAAATAAACTAACTCACCGAAGAGCAACAGTTCCAGGGCGGTATCTGTGGGGCTTCTTAACACCTCCAGTAGTTGGGGCAGACTTACGAGCAGCCTACACACACAAATCGAAAGCCAATTCAATTTAAATGACTGCAATCCAAATATAACTGTATATGATATATATATGGTAGCTGGTAAGGGCAGGTGCATTTTTTAATTTGGGCACCTCTTTTTAAGTTAAAAAATTAAATTTTTATCTTTTACTGTAATTAGTAAGGGCACCTCACTTATTGTACTATATATATATGGGTAAATTGTAAATTACACTCCAATAGTTTAAGGGTTGTGACAGTTTGGTCCCTATAGTTTCAATTTTGGCAATTTACTCCCTTTCCAGTCCTCAAATTGTGCAAAATCCACCCAATTACAAAATAAGCAAGGGTACAATGGGAATATCACATTATTTCTGGCCCAAAATGACCCCATAATCTATCCCATAATTTTTTCACGGAAGTTTTGTATTATAAGCTTAATTTTTTTATTTATTTTTATCAATTTCACTTTGATATTAGTGTACAAGTGCGTGTCCAGCTTTAAATGTATCAGATTATTTAAAAGATTACAAGATATTATCATGTGGTTTAAAAGATCATAAGATATTATCAGATTATTATAAATTTTAAGTGTATCAGATTGTTTAAAAGATTATAAGTTATTTATGGGATAGTGATGGTGTCACACCCATTCCAAAAATTTATAATTTTATCATGCATATTGACTGTAGTGGTTATCAATGTTATTTGATAATTGGATGGGGATGAGGTTGACTGTGAGTCAACGGTAAGGTGTCAAGGAGGACACAGGAAAATGGAAGTTCATATTGCTTAATCACGAGTAAATGACATTTACGTGATTTAAATGTTATTTGACTTTATCTGGTAATTGTTGAATAGTAATTATACATGTGTAGTATAATTCTGGTAAATTTTGATTTGGTAGTATCATTTCGAGAACTGTGGTGAGAACGTGAGAGATACGTTAATTAAAAGGTAGGTTGTGTAGAGATTCCACAGAATATAGTTTTCGGACGTTATTTTTGGACCCAAACGAAACTGAGTTGAAAACTTTTGAAATTTATAATTTTCACTCGTAAAGTTATAAAATGAACGTGTGCAAAGTTTCGAGAGCTAATTAGAAGTTTTGAGAAACTTGCGGGGAGGTAAATGTAATTTCCCGAAAACTTGCCTATATATAGATGAGTATGAGATTTCAAATCTCATCCAAACTCACAAATATCTAGAGAGAGGAGAGAGAAGGGAGATTTTGTTGCCGCGGGCTTTGCGACGCCGATCGACGACCGTTAGTCCGTCAGATTTTCTCCAGATTTCAGATTTGAACTCGTGGAGGTAAGATCTACGTTTTGGTACTACTTAGGTCGTGTTTGGCAAGGTTTGTGTAAAATCTTAATTTTGGACTTTTGGGAAAAATCAGGTAAAACTTATAGGAATCGTACCAAATTCGAAATCCGACGATTATTTATTCCCCTAGACAATCCTTCAAAGTTTGAAGAGATTCGCACGAGGTATGAATTCTAGATCTATGAAATATATGGATTTTCATGTTTTGGACATCACTTTTGATATTCTTGGATCCGGGCGAAATTCATGTGTTAGTTAGGCCCGTTAATTATGCACGTGAATTTATGATAAAAGCACGTATAACTGTTTATGTGAGCATGTTATATGTCTACTTGGGTCAAAGGGGAGTTTGGTGCAAATTCATTCGGAGTAAGCTCCTCGAACCTTGAGGATTGTGATCTTGTTGGAATTGGAAATTGTGGTTGTGTCTGGATTGGAGGTGGGCCCAACCAGTACACGGTACCTGGTATGGAGGAAGGCCCAACCAGTGTACGAGATGCGTGGGAGAGGTGGGCCTCCTACGGCATCGACCGGATGAATGCGTACCACTCACCCCAGAGACTATTTCTATGTGTTTTAGATGCTTAAACCATGAATTGTCATATAAGCATACATTTAGAATTGTACGCTCAGCATATAGCTGAGCAGTGGAGATGTACTCCATTGTAGGTAAGAAGAAAGACAAGAAGAATCGTGAGGAGTGAGGCCGAGGAACGCCGGGGATTTTACACTTGTATATGTTTTGGTTGTTGTATTTTAAATCCTGAAACTTGTGTAAGGATTGGTAATATGTTGTAATAGAACTATAGATTAGTTCTATAGTATTGTAATCTTGTAATTGAACGTCTGTAATTATGTTTTAATACGTTAAAAATCAGTTATGGTTGTACCTATGGTGGGTGTTGAGAGGCATGAGTTGTGAATATTTCAATACAGGGCCGTCAGCAGGGGAGCAGTCGACTGAACCCCCTGATCAGTCGACTGGACCTCGTGGAATTGAGATACTGTAAGGGAATATCAGAGAAACAGTCGACTGAAACCCTTGGACAGTCGAATGAAGACTGTTTATTTTAGCTACTGCTTCCATTGATTGAAAAGAAGTCGATTGGATCCCCAGATCAGTCGCCTGGACCTCTTTGCTATATGATGTATATTTGGTTCTGCTTAACACAGTCGACGGAGCAGTCGACTGGACCCTAGTGCAGTCGACGGGGCAGTCGACTGAACCTCTGTTTTCAAAACTATTTTCTTTGAATGTGTTTTCAATGACCAAAACTTTTTATAACTCTGATTTCAATAGATTTTACAAACACAGAGGGGAACGTTTTCCTAAGTTTTAAACTACCAAGGTTGTTTTATAGAAGTTCTTTCCGCTGCGTATTATTAGATGATGTTTGGTTGAGCCTTGGTGGCGTGCCACGTGACCTATTTCCACGCGTAGTGGGATGGGTCGTGACAGATGGTAATAGTGATGGCGATCCACGGTTGTGGTGGAGACGCGATGGCAATAGTGGTGGTGGTGGTGGCAACGACGGCGATGGTGATGGTAATCGACGACGATGGTGGTGTTGGCCGGCGATCATCGCCGATGGTGATAGCGATCTCTGTCTCTCTCTCTCTCTATACACGTGTTCCTTAAAAAAAAAAAAAAAAAAAAAAACCTAACTATACACGTGGCATGTGCATGTCCATATGCGTTCCTTTTGAATGCAGAATGTCGGATAGTGCATGTGCGCGTGCTAACAATACACAAAAGACTATTTTGGTCAACTAAATTTCATTGGGCATTTCATTAAACTAGTTCACGGGTTAGCCCAATCACGTAAAAAGTATCTAATGTGGCACCTAATCCTAATTAACCCAAAAAAAAAAAAAAAAAAAAGAAAAAAAAAAGAGGAGGACTAAAACTTATAATAAGCTGAAGAAGGAAGAAATTAAGAAAGAAACAAAATAAGAATAAATAAATAAATACAAAACTACACTGATTTACGAAACTAGTGGAGTGTAATTTGCAATTTACCCATATGTATATATAGTACAATAAGTGAGGTGCCCTTACTAATTACAGTAAAAGATAAAAATTTAATTTTTTAACTTAAAAGAGGTGCCCAAATTAAAAAATGCACCTGCCCTTACCAGCTACCTATATATATACATATATACGCACACTCATATATATATATATATTCTATAAATAAACTATAGATACAAGGGTGGGTATGCGTAGGGGGGGCGAGAGAGAGAGACCTTGGTAGCGAGTTGCTTCCTAGGAGCCTTTCCTCCAGTGGACTTACGAGCAGTTTGCTTGGTACGAGCCATCTGCAGGAACACATAATACAAACGTTCCAACAAATTTACAGATCGGCCACAAAATAGAAAATCAGAAACCCCAATTTCCAAAAAAAAAAAAAAAAAAACTCTTATCAAAAATCTCAGGAACCCTAAATTCAAACAACGTGCGAACCAAATTTCAAAATATACAAACTAAAAAAAAAACATGACAAATAGAACAAACAAATATATTTCCAGAACCTGAGACAAAAATTGAGCAGTTTGCTTGGGTACGCGAAGACAAGATCAAGACGCAAAATTTTCAAAAATCCCAAGTCCCTAACCCTAGATTTTCATGTGAAAGACGCAAATTTTGTAATTATCACCTCATAATAAGCAAATTTTCAAGGGGAAGACAAGATCAAGACGCAAAAATCCCAAATCCTTACCCTAAATTTAAATGCGTAAAAGACCCAAATTTTCAAAATTATGAATTTTTTTTATTAAAAAGAAAAAATCACTGAATAATACTGTAATAAGAAGAAGCAAAATCATTTGATTAAGACAAAGAGGGAAAAATCGCTGACAACATAACATTACAAAAGACAAACTTACTTCTCAGTTGACGAACAGGGAACTCTCTTCTCCTTCTCCTTCTCTCTCTAGACAACCAACAAAATGAAAAATTTTGAGAGGGATAGAGGTACATCCATATATATAGCGTGTGGTGTCAGTCAATTAAAAAAAGTGAATCAGACGGTTATAATTCATTATCCGTGTGCTTTATTCAGTACGGTATCTGACGGATACCAATGGCTTTACTTGTGTTTTCCCGAATGAAGTGGACGGCTAGGATTTGAAGCTCGGCTTTCACTCGGATCGTCAGGCTTCGTTAGTTGATTCCTATTGGTCAAAGTGATTCACTTGTTTTTAACTTTGTTTAGGTGGTGATGGTCTTGCAAAGTTAAATCGGATATTTGCTCATACACTTGTTAAAATTAAGTATTATAGTTCAAAATCTATATGATTTGACTATTTTTTATAAAGTCTTTTGCTTGTTGAATTTTGTGAAATGGTTAAAGAAATATTACGGAGTATTTGTCAATTTTTTTTTTGATTTTTTGAATTTTTTTTTTTGGTAAAAGGAAAATAGAACAAACAAGCAACCTAGCTTCCATGCGAGAAATTATTACCTGAGGTATCAGCCAAAAGTGGCAAACAGAGCTCCTGAGTGGGAGAATCAAGCAGAACGAAAAGACCTAGTTTGATTAGCTCCTAAGTTAGCTAGCAAGTCTGCACAGCGATTATCCTCCCTTGTAACATGGCAGATAGTAGATTGGGTAATTTTTTTGTGACAACTTTCATACAACCTCCTAAAAGATGTGTCAATCTCTCTCCTGTGTCATTGTGGGGTCCAGTGACATCACAAGAGAGAGATAGACACATCTTTTTTGGAGGTTGTATGAAAGTTGTCACTAAAGAATTACTCTAGTAGATTACATCTAAATAAAAGAAATTTGCTTTCCTCAATAAGGGGTTTCAGTGGGTGATTCTCTTCCTCCTTCTGGATTAGATGGCAAGTGTCCATAGAGTCGGTTTCCACCATAACTTTTTCAATTCCTTTTTGGAGCACTAGGGTGAGACCTTGTCTGATTCCTTCCATTTCTGCGTGGAGACTGGTGCAGTGCTTGATGCTCCGTAGAAACCCATTTGCCATCATCCATGGTCATCACGAATAATGTCTCCAAATCCTCCTCTCCCTGGATTACCTTTGCTATTTCCATCAGTGTTAAGTTTGAAATAACCTGCAATGGGAAAGACCAGCCTATTAAATCAGTATTTTTGTCAATATGGTTGGACCATTTTCTTTTGAAAGCTTTTTGAAAATCTAAGGCCAGATTATTAGCCATCTTGGCTAATATAAAGTCAGGGGCAGAGGTGCCATTAAAAACATAATTATTTCTATCCTTCCATAGATACCACATTCCGGCTATGAATACATGGTCATTGAACATGTGAGAGGTTGGGTTCATAGAATCATCCTTCACGTGGGAATGAATCCAAAGATCCAAAGAAAGACTCATAGCATAGCTCATGGTAGTTGTAGGAAGTAAGATTTTTCAAACGGCCTTGGCTTTGGGACAATCACGAAGGATGTGAATAGTATCCTCCTTCCAGTGGTGGCACCTGTTACACGAGGCATCAGTAGTAATACTTCTCACGTAAAGTAAATTTCTAGATGGGAGTATGTATTGTATACTTTTCCACACGAAGAATCTAAGCTTGTTAGGGATTTTCCATTTCCACAAATCTTCTCAAATATTGTTTCTTTAGTAGTTAATGTTATTAGTGAGAAGTATATAAGCACTCTTGGACCTATAGTTACCATTTCCAGTAAGGGACTAAGAGGGGAATCAGCAAGAGATTTATGAGTAGAGAGGGTTGTTCCAAGGATATCGACCTTTCTTTCCTTAGTGAGCCAAGGTGAGATATTATCCAAATTCCAAGAACCATCTGCAGTGATAATGTCTTTAACCATAAGATCTGTAGGGGGGGGGGGGGGGGGAGGGGGAGGGGGAGGGGGGGTTCCCTAGTATCAGTATTAGTCTGGATTGGAGAATCCCCACACCACTAATGGTTCTAAACATTAATGCAATTGCCATTTCCTGCAATTGCCATTTCCTACAATCCATTTTGTCCCTTTAAAGAGGAGATTTTTGCAAGCAATGATTCATTCCCATGTGTTGGAATTTCTCCTTTTGGCCTTCCACTCTAGAAGAGGGTTGGCTTGTAACAACCTGCATTTGCACATAAATTGTAATAGCATTTGTGGCATTTAAATTTAATAATTGTCTGTTTTTAATTTAATTACAATTCTCATGTTTATAATTCTAATACTTGCTATAATTCATATTGAAATTCTTATTGGGGTCAAAACTGCAATTTCTGTAAAATTAGCAATACCTGTGTTGAATTTTAAATCTGTATTTCAAAGACGGTGAAAATAATTTCTCTTGACTCAACCTGTATTTTTATAAAACCGGGAAATCAATTCTTACACTAAAATGAATTTTCAGTATTTTTGTGGTGAACACCGCGCCGCGAAAATACCAGTTTATGTTCAAAACTGTCTGCGCCGCGTTGGGATTCCACAGATTCTGGAATCTTCGTAAAGCAAAGACATGACATTTGCTTTATTTCTATTTATGGCAAGCAATGATTGGGTTGAGTTTGTTTGAGAATGCTTTGTGTGTATGTGTGTATTCTTATGCCATAAGCTTGATTTCCCAAACAATTTTCAAATGCCCCCTACTAGTCTATGCTTGACCCTTAGTAGGACTATAGAGTTCATATCCCCTGCTTATACGTATGATTATATGCTGAATTTATGAATATTTAGAGAATTGATAAACCAAATTGATTTGTTGAGTATATGTCAATATACTTGGAGCCCAAGTTCTCCATGTTGTCTTTCTATTTATACACCACTTATACACACTTCACAATTTGCACTTGGATAAAATAGAGAGAGTTCTGAGAAGAGAATTACAGAAATTTAGAGAGAAGATTAGAGAGAAGAAGCTTGAGTCCCCCATAGCTTGAAGTTGTATTTGGGTGTTCTATATCTTAATTCATTCTCAACAATTCCTCTATAATCAATCTCTGTGAGTATTATTAACTCACTTCTAATGTAATTCATACCTTGTTTACTGATTATATAGCTTGGTTTGAAAATCTCCATTGTTGATTTTACGTTTGGACCTCCATAGCTTTGAAATCAAGATTTTTCAATCTGAATCAAAATCCGTTTTCTAAGATAAATATGAAAGATTGCATGTTACAGATGCTATGTTTAAAGTTTTATAGCTTAGTTTGTTCATAGGAGAAAGTATATTGGAAATTAAGTTTTTGTCATCTTTTAGTCTTTCATAGAATTGGAGAGCTACGGATTAAATCTTGTTAAATTGATCATGGATTCATAATCCTTGTGAAAAAACAAAGAGATCCATATATTACTTGTCATATTTAAATCGGAATTACAAAATGGGTCAAAAGACCCCCTTAGAACTGAAACAGGGGATTTTTAACGAAGAAGACGAAGCTTCTGCATGAACTCGCACGCGCGATCGCGCGAGCGACCCCTCGCGCGAGCTGACCGCGGGAGAGACCCCTCGCGCGAGCGGCCCATGCGCGCGAGCTGTGTGTTTTCCAGCAGAAATAAAAGTTTTTATAATAAAATGAAAAATGGGCATATCGCGCGAGCGGCCCCGCGCGTGCGACTTCTGGCAGTTTAATTTTTTGCTTGTCTTATGTTAAAGAACTATTTGGGTGATATGTTATGAATTTTTAAAGCTCTGTATGGAAAATTTACAAAAATAGAATCCTATTTGGGTATGTTTGGACGATTAGAACATGGTATTATGACTTATCAATCCCCGTACACACGTCGTTTATATAATTTAGTGATTTACCTCATGTTTTAAAGTTTCATGACATACATGTGGAGTCAGTTGTACATGCATAGTGAGTGTGAATGTTGGTCAGTATGGAAAAGAGTAATGATCAGTGTGGCATAGTGAGTGCGATTGAGATTGTGTTGTGGACACTCCCTGGTAAGTGAGTACCAAAGTGTGTTGTGATTGAGATTGCGGTGAGAGTGTCTTTGAAATGTGACGGTGGTAAAACTGGACACTCCCTGACGACCATGGTAGCGTCATAGTGTGTGAAGCCGAACTTGGACATTCCCTGGCACCCATGGTAGTGCTAAAGTGTGTCCTACGGACACTCCCTAATACCTAAGTCTGGATACTGCGTGAGGGTTTCTCCGGTATTTGCATGGCGGTTTAGGTATTAAAGTGTGAGGCATTGGACACTACCTGGTACCTCGGACCAAAGTGTGAGGCAAACTGGACATTCCTTGGCACCCCTGTGCTAAAGTGTGGCTATCAGAGTATTTCAAAGATACTGGTGTGTGATAGTGGGTTGTTGGGTTTTGTCGAGAGAAAAGAGTCGGTAAGATGAAATGGTAAAATATTTCCAAAAAATTTTGGTTCCAAGATTTAGCTTTAAGACAAAAAAGATCATTAGCTGCCAGGAGATTCTGGTTTGTTTCCTTTCAAGTCTCCTCTACCACATTGGGAAAATCTAGATGGTTAAACCACATGTTCTTAACCCTGAAGGGTTTGTTTAAGCGAGGGATAAGAAGGGGATGGTGATCAGAGTAAACTCTAGGGAGCACCTTAATAGCTGCATCAGTAAACTTGGAGCACCAACTAGCATTAACCACAACTCTGTTTAACCTTTCCATAGTGTTGGCCATACATCTTCTGTCGTTGGTCCAGGTCATAGCAGGTCCCGAGGCTCCGAGATCAATAAGGCCACATTTGTTGAGATTGTTAGTAAATCGGATAGTTCTTGCTCTAGTATCACAGTCCGTGTAGCCTCTGCATTCACTGGCTACCGCAAAATCATTGAAGTCACTAGCAGCCATCCAAGGGTTGTTTTGGGGATGAGATATATCTTCAAGAGTATACCAGAGGAGATCTCTATTTCAGGGGTTAGGACTCCCATAGATCATTGAGAAAATCCAGTCGTCATAATCTTTATACAAGATTATGACATGGACTACTTGAGCTTCTTTCTGAATCGTTGTGACATTGACAAATTCAGGGTTCTAGAGAACCTAAATTCCTCCCGATCTGTCCACTAGGTCAACATGTGCATAATCACTAAGGCCAAGGTTGTAGAAGACGTTATCAAGAGACGCGATGGGAATTCTAGTCTCAGTAAGAACAACAATGGTAGGCATACGAGTGTTAAAAAGATCTGTCATATTACGTCTAAAAGCTAGATTACCAGCACCATGACAATTCCATACTAAGATCTTCATGTAGAAATGGTTAGAGATCGTAGGACAGGGGGTAAAAAGGTCACGGTCTTGTTCCATGTTGAGTCTGATCTGGTTTTCGAATTCCGATCGCGTCAGTCTCACTCGCACATTTTAAGTTAGGACTTTGGCTCTGTCTTGGCTCATCTGAGCGATCACTCTTATAGTCTCTGTTAGCCAATGGACCTCCATTGTGCTTGCTTCTTGGAACTCTTAAACTTTGCATACTCGAATCGTTTCCATTAGTAGTAGTGTGGTTCTCTCCATGATTAGGAGCAGAGTTAGAGGGGTTTATTATTTGCTTCTTAGGTTGGGGGGAGAAGAGGAAGTATCTGAGGGTTTGGATTGGGGGGAAGAGGAAGGAGGCTCGGGGTTTAATGGTATCAGGGGACTCATGATCAAAAGCAATAAATTGATTTTGGCGTAGGGGGAATGGTGGATAATCAGAAATGGATTTAGGGTTTGGCATTTTGAGTGATTGGTTTTGGGAAGACCTAGAAGAGGAGGCTGGAGTAGAAAAGGGATAAGGGCTTGTAGGGTTTTCTATGGCCATAGGATCAATAGGCGCGTTCAGATTGGATCGGGTTAGACGGTGGGGATTAACCCCTTCATATGGTAGGACTTCCTGGTTGTGGGCTTTAGCCTTGCCTTTATCAACTAATCCACTCGTTGGGATGGGTTGGTCACGCTTACGTCCTCTGGGCCCAACCGACTAGACCACTGGAATTTTGGTATTTTTGGCTTATTGGTTGGGGGTTAGCTTCATAGGTGGGTCTTCTGAGAACATTAGGCCTCTTAGTCTTTTGGTTTTGGCCCATCATCCTCAGCCCAAATCCGCTTTCAGATTTAGGCATATCGAGACTAGACCCATTAGGGATAGGGGTTAGGCTTGGTCCGTGTGAGTCATCATCCTTTCCAACGGTCACATTACTGCTTGTCTAGTTACTCTCCAGTGCTTCGTCGGGGAAGAGATTCTAGTTAAGGGATTGAACAAAGGGTTTTTTGGTAGGGCAGAACTCAGTTCTGTGACCCACAAATCCACAAATGAAGCAAATTGAGTTTGTAAATTCATATTCAGCCTTGTAATTCTTATTACAAATTTTAAACCTTGGAAAAATAGGTTTATTCAAATCGATTTCCACACAGATTCTGGTGAATTTACCTATGGTTGTTGAAGCTGTGTTATAATCAGTATTCAATGGCTTCCCCAGAGCTTTTCCAATTTGAAAGAGGGCCTTTTTCTCAAAATATTCAATAGGAAGTTGTGGAAGCCTGACCCAAATAGCTGTGTGTACATCTTCAGCTTCAGAGGTCTTGAAATCATGAGTCCATTTTTGGACCGTAAGGTAGTGATTTTGAATAATCCATGGTCCTCCTAAATAAACATACTAGTAATCAACTTTCACGTTGAATTTGATGAGGAAAAAACCCGATTCAAGGTCGGCCATTTCAAAATTGCCTTGTAGGTAGGTTCCACATTTTTTTTTCAGCTTGTCCAGTAAAGATTTATAACCAATAGCTCTACCAAGTAGGCTGATGATAAGGCTGTCTTTCCAAGTGGCTTTGATTTTTTTCAAGATAAGAACGGGGAAAGGGGATGTTAGGGTAAAGGGGGTCAGATTCCTCCTCCTGGTTCATATAGACGTCACTTTCATCCTCCTCTTCTTCAAATAGGTTACCCTCAGAGCATTCGAAGGGAACATCCACGACAGCTTTTCCGTTTAGGGCTTTAGAGTAAGATTTGGGGAGAAACTCTTTCTTTGAGTTCAAAGAAGTTTCTGCACTAATCGGGGCTTCAAGAGTCTCCAACATGGGCTCACTTCTCTGATATGACTATTCTTGGTTTTCTTTGTACTCCTTTATAAGTGGTCGAGTTCTTCCATGGAGAGGGAGGTTTTCTATCCTGGAGGCTGGTAGGATGATTCTGGTAACGAGGAGCTTGACTGGAGAGCGGACGACGGAGAATCGCTATTAATGGTCATATTTCGTCCTTGGAGTCTTCTGCAGTGCAGTTGTATATCTGTCAACTTTAAAACACCATAACTAACTCGTTTTTTTAGCCTTTTTAAGTGATTATTCTTTTGATTTCATTTATTTCTTTGAGATCTACGTAATGGAGTTGAAAAGTGTACAAAAGAAAGTAATTTGGAAACTCATTTTTTGATTTTATATGTCAAAATAGATGAATTTATCTCTTTTGACATATAATCAAATTTAAACCATTATAATTCACTCATTGTTTTAGTTTTTTTTTTAATTTCATGTATTTCTTCTAGATCTACGCAATAGAGTAGAAAATTATACACAAAAGGTAATTTGTGACTCGGCAAGAACTCAAGGTTGAAGGTCTAGTAGCTAATTTTAATGTAATATTTTCAGTTCGTTTATGTTTTATTAGCTTAGTTGTACTAAACTTTGTTATATTGCAGATCCTTCGAATTCAATCCCAACTATTGTTAAGTGAAGAAAAAGTGTATTAATATTAGTTTTCACTCTTTCCTTGGTGATATGATCCTTAATCGTAATTGGACAGTGACTGTGTACACCTATTCAATTTATCTTTAAAATATTATTTAGAAGACAGTTTCAATTCCAAACATGTTAGGCTAGACCTTTAATTGGGGATATGCAATAAAAAAAATCTAGAAACCACAACTTTTATGCACTAATCTTAAATGGAAAAATTTATTTGGATGAGCTGTTTTCCATTTTTGGCCAAAAATAACCATGACTTATGAATATTTAACATATTTATAGATTATGGTTGATCTCGTCAAAATCAAGATATAAAAGTATACTTTACTTATTAAGATTTGCAGTGCGGAAGTAAAGGTCGAATCCACAGAGACTGTTTATTTTTATTCTTTAATTTATAAGACCTAGATCTAATCTATCTATTCTAAATACTAAAAATGGAGAGTGTTACCTATAAGCTTTGTGGTAATGCCACGTGGCAAAGGGCATTAAAACTCTCTTCACGTGCGTATGCGTTGAATCGTCTCCAGCCCCCCCGCTCTCTCTCTCTCTGCAAGCTACATTCAATACATTTGCATTGAATACATGTTTAATGTCCTCTCTTTCTACCAAACGCTATGTGCGTTGAAGTATTCCCCTCTGGATTAAAACCACACCTCTCTTTCTCTCTCATACTTGAAGAAGACTTTATATTGAAGTATTTTAACTCTCTCCTCTCCTCTCTCTCTCTAACATTCTCTCCGACATTGAATACATCTCTCAAATTGAAGCCCCAGACAACCAGTCCTCTTATGTGCTTTGAAGAAGTTTTCCCAATTTCTCACCTCTTCAAATTGACTCTAATTTTATGGGTTTTGGTAGACCCATGGGCTTCCGGCCATTTACCGTTTGCGGAGACAAGAAGACAATATAAACCCCTTTACCGTACCTACAGCTTCTACCATCGCAACACCGGGTATCTTGAAGACTATCTCTGTAGCAGAGGGTATGATTTCGAAATTCAGAAGAGATTTATTCCTTGCTTTTGTTGAACTATTATTGTACTATCTTTGATTATTATTTGCCATTTGGTGTTGTTTGGGAGAATTTGGGGGGTATGTATGTTTCAGTGGTCTTGGGTTTTTGGGGATTTCTCCAGTCCTACTTGAAACCACTTCATGGGCTGAACCCACATGGTGGATTAACATTTCTAAATTTTTTTTTTTCTCTTTTCTTACTTTCTAGGAAAAATTACACTATTATATCTCATCCGGCCTCTTGTTCCAAAATTGGTACACAATTAGCACTATATTACTATTTCTCAGAATCATACTGCACTCTAAAAAGTTCCATATAGCTTTAGATGTCACGTCTTTGTGGTAATTGTTGAAATTTACAAAAAATAGTTTGGGTAGATGATAAAATACATATAGAAATTTCATGTTTTGAGATAAACAAACCACTGAGATGCAACTTACAATGTTTCTGAACACTGCAAGAGCTATATAGTTTCACTTTTTTGTTGGGGAAAATTCTATAAGATCATGATTTGTAAAAGCTGTGTATATTTACATTTACTGGAAAATTATTAGATTTTCAATCTTTGAGTTGCTTGGTTATGTTATATGTTACTTTTTCCCTTAAAACTATATATATATTTTTTGGTTTGGATTTATTTGATTTGCTTTGGAAGGCTGAATATTTGTTCTACCCCCACACACACAATCCCCCCTGCCGAATATGGCATTTGGATGAAATGAGGTTAATCTTAATTATTAACACCGTTTTTTTTTATTCACAACTTCCAAGTCCATAAGTTATGTAGCAGCTTACTTAAAACTCAAGTTTCTTTCTTTTTCTTTTTTCTCACTTTTTAAACTAAATAATGATAGTTTATAATATGATGGGTCAAAAGCAGAGATTAATTTTAAAGCAAACCGCAGCTTTGCCTAATGTAAGTTCATTCATTCTTATTATTTGTCAAGTTCTATAGTTCGTAATCTTCATGTTGTTGAGTTCTATAGTTTCTAATCTTCATTGTTTTTATAACCTGATGAGAAATTGGTGCTTATCTTGAGGATTAAGTTTTTCTGAATGTGTTTTCAATATGTTGGCCTTTATAATGAACTTGGCCTCTCTGATTGTTGTATTAGACTAGATTCAATAAGACTCTAGCTGGCCCATTCATCTTGTGTGCCTGCCTTTGTGTATTTTTGTGGAAAATAGTACATCAGCTGCTTGCTTAAGGCTCTGTCTGGTTTATACTCAATTAGTTTGGTGTGGTTTATTCCTTTATAGAATCATTTTTAATGAGAAGGAAAGTTCTATGATACAACGAAGAGCACTAACTAGATCACTACAAAGAGTTTATGATTACATAAATGAATTTTACATAAATTTCAGCATAAGGGTGAGGTAGGCATAGACCAGTGGCCTATTTCTAGGTAGCAGTCGGGCATATAAATTTGATTTGAAGAAATGTGATGATGAAGGCCATTTTTTTTTCTTCTGAATTTGATATATTTGAATTGATGCATCTTTTGAAATTTGATAAACCATTTGGAAATCAAATTTGGGAATAAACTTTGGGAAGCATAGGATTACTTATATGAATTGAAACTTGCCATTTTAGAAGCATAGGATTACTCATGCTTGGTACATGAGGTACTAAAAACGTGTTAGTTTGATAAAGAACCATTTTAGAGGTGACCACAAACTCCCATGCAAACAAACAGGACTCCAACAAACACTTATTTTGTTAATTTATATGTCAAAACACTTGATTTGGAATTAGAAGGTTAGTAAGCTGCAAGGCACGTCTTTCTGTATGAACTATTAGGGTAACGATGTTAACAAAGTTGTTATTATATACTTCTGAGGTAGAGCTTAAAATAGTAAAGTTAAAAAAAGATATGGGTAGTGCAATACACATGATATTAAAGCTTTTATCAATGAAGTAATATCATTTTTAATATTCCATTAAAAAAATTACAAAAACTTTATGGTTATTTTTCCTTTTTCCCTTACAAAGTACTAAGGGAGCATATTATGCGGATATAATTTTTCACTCAATTACCTACATGTAACCTACTTAATTCTTAACACATTTTAAACCCAAAGGGTAGGTGTTGCACAATTTCTCCCTCTTACGCAAAACAAATTGCTCATACATGGGGAGATCACTGTACAATGCATCATTATTTTTTTTTATTATTTTTTGTGATTAGGAAAATATTTTAGTGAACTTTTTCGTTGAAGGACAATAATATAGAAGTAGTTAGATTAGTTTTCAAGGCTGACAACCATATATAGGGTTATAATATTTGTGATTAAGTTGCTTAATGTATAAATCTCAACTTTAATTTAATTAGGAAACATATGGAAAACTATTTTGCGATGAAAGCAAATTCAACTAGACATGATGGACTCCATGGGATTGGAGAAAAAGAGGCAAGGCGCTACAAGTTAAACAACTGATATGCATGAAGATGAAGATGAAACTTCTTCTGTAGACGATTATCATCGGGAAGATGGAATGGTAAACACATCTTGAAAAAATGGGAAAAGAAGGAAACCAATCATACGAGGATCTCTGTAGACTTAATCACAAAAGGGAGGTTTGTTGTTTAACATCCCTTTTGTCCCACTACATTCTCTGTGGCAGAACAACACATAAGTTATTATGGAAAAATTTCTGTGTTGAATTGGCAGCTCTCTGCTTATAGGCATTGTTGAACATTAAGAAATCATGCGAACTGTATTCAAACTTGTCAGGTTTTTTTGATTTGTCTTAGAACTTGTCTTCAATGGTTATACATAGAAAATTCAACAACCTGGACTAATTTCATATTTCTTTTCCACTGCGTTAATTGTCAAATTACATCCAACCCTTTACTATTTTCTACTCTTTTTACTTCGGTGGGGCATCTAAACTTATTTATGCATATGCATTACATTTCATAAGATGGATCCATATTTCAATACATCTCTGTTTTTGTTTATCTTGAACAATTCATAATTCCAAGGCTGCTGATGAAGTTTTAATGGATCAATTCATAATTCAATGCATGTCCTGGAGTTTTATCAAACTTTGGGCAGCTCAAATTCTTTCATTTTTCATGCATGGAATGCTAATTTCTTGTGATAAATGCAATGGGACAATTACTTCTGATACTGATCATCTTAGGAAAGCTTCTAGAATTAATTGATTAATAGTTTGTGTATTTTGTACTATTTACTATCCTATGGTTATGCATTGACCAATCAACACATGTGAAAGGAAATAAAGCCTTCATTATGGTAATGAGTTACATAAGGTTTTTACCTAAGACTTGACATGTGTAACTTATGTAAGTATCACATGCCTCTCTTGGGTTTGGCCAAAGCAAAAGTTGCTGCTCCTTATATTTCAGATGAGCAATGTCATACTCCCTAAATTTGATTGCCAAATGCTTACTTAATCCTTAAAACATTTTAAACCCCAAAAGGCACATTTGAATGGGTGTTGCATAGTTTCTCCCTCTTACTCAAAACCAAATGTTCACGTTGGAGAGGTCATTGTACAATGCATATTATTATAATTTTTTATATGCATTTTATTTATTACATATAAGTAATGACTGGTGCACATAAAGATTTGAGTCATTAATTTCGGTGGGTTTCATGTATGCAGGCATGAACTCCACCGAAATTAATGGCCCAGATCTTTATGTGCACACTTTATGTGCACATAACATTACCCATTACATATTCCAAAAAAAAAATGGCTCGGAGTAAAAGACGTACCCCGCGCATCGCGTGGGTCATAGGCTAGTTAGTTATAGAAAACGAAAATTTGATTGAATTTTGATTTAACTACTTTTATAAACTAAACTATAGAACTATGAAAATACTGAAACTAAAGCTAATTAAACGAGTGCAATATTCAAGGTTGTTTTAATATATGTGAATGGGATCTAGAGTCGCAAATTCACCACTAACCATGCATTGGGGGTCTATACTTCCTACTTTAAGATCTATGATTGGATAGTTAAGATATATCGTAGCTACAAGCACGATAGTATCGACAAGAGGATATTTCTAGTTCAATCTAAGCATAACTCATCTTCGGTTAGCATGGATTGCCTACCAATAACTAGGGTGTAGCACAACCCATCTTCCCTAGGCATGAGTCATATAAAATAAAAACATCACAATCATGTAAGCACTATTGTATGTACATACTCCAATCAATCACAGAAATCAAGGAATATTGAGTTCAATAAATACAAGGGAGAATCTAAAATAAGAATAAACCCCAACTATTATTGTTTATTAACATTAAAAACATATTATATTCTTATAATCCTCAAACATACAATCAGCTATCCAAATACATAAAACCTAAAGAAGAAAAGTACAGAAATCCCCTTTACATGGCTAGGGTTTTATTGAAACCTAGACTCGAAGTTTAGCTGCACATGGTGGATGAAAACATAGAGATGGGGATGATTGTTGCCATTAGGAACCTTCAAGCTAGATCTTCTTCTTCTCTTGCCTTGATCTCCCAAGTTCCTCCAAAATTGTATGATATGATGTGTGTATTATTGTGTAACTCCCAATATTGAATTATAATTATGTATAGATTTAGAGGGATTAGGAATGCTTTTATAAACCTAATCCGACTAAAAACAACTGTATTTTCTCTTCTGGACGCATTCAAGCAATTTCGTTTACCTAGGAGTCTTTAGTATATCAAACACGCAACTTTGATTTTTTTTCCACTAGTCGAACAAACGGGCCGCACGAGCGCGATGCTGGTAAATCAATCGAGTGGTCTGCGCGAGCGAAATGCTCTTTTTTGCTTGTTTGGATCTGTTTTCACACCCCAAATAGCCTGGAATAACTGCTTTTCTTCAAAAACCTGACAAAAAGTGAAAAACAAAGTAAAAGTATAAGGAAACAGGTGTTAAGTGCTAACAGATGCAAATAAAGGACTATGATCAGGAACTATTCATCCCCAATCAATGGTTATATTGAACTTCAAAGGATTACATATTTGAAATAAGAATTTAATTATGTGAATTGTCAAACTATGACATTTGTCATAAAAAAACACCTCACATACAAAACTATTTATTTAGTAAAGTTTATATTTTAATTATGTGTGTGTGTATATATATATATATATATTTCTATCCATTAATGGACAGGCAATCGTGTAGTGGCAGAGTAGTGGGGACTGAGCGTCGAATAACCCACGTCTGCGGGCTTGAGTTCTAACCTAGCTAATGCCCAATTGCCTCTTTATTTTTCTTTAAACTAAACGACGTCATTTCATATTAAACCTAACACACTTGATATGACTTTAACTAGTATAAGTTTATTTTCAAATAAAGAATTACTCACATGGTCTAAAATGCAAAATCCTTTTCAAAAGCATAGAAGTTGTGTGTTTTAGTATTGATTTGCATATTCTCAATCCCTTAAAATCATTCCTTCCAAGATAGTTAATATTTTATGTTTTTTAAGATGACTTAGATTCAATATTTGTATTATTTCCATCTTTCACTATAATAAAATTCAAAAAGTTTATTTCATGTGAATCTAGCTATTATCTCATCTTCTTACTAGCATCTTAGTTAGTTTATTTTTAATGTGTAATGTTAAAATCTTTACCATAAATCACTAGAAAAAAATTATTTTAATTAGTTTTACTGCAAAAACATAAGAACTAGTAGTTTAGGAAAAGTCCCAAAAATCTATAATATTTTATTTTCTTTTTAGGGACAAATAGTTACTTCCTATCTTAAAAAATATTTTTACTGTTTCCTGTGGGGTTCAACCTAGTCATACTAGAACTTTATTACTTGTACGATCACCTATATTTAGGTGTTGATAAGAAAACGCGTTAGTATAGACTCGTCAAGTTTTTTGAGCCGTTGCTAGGGAAAGGCTTAAAATATATTTTAAAAAAAGCTAGGTTTAAAACTATTCCACTCACTATATACATATATACCTATTCTATCTTATAAATAATCTATTTTTTTTAAAATAATAAGGAAAACAAACTATAGAGAATATAATATTCTATCTTCTAAATAATTTAGTTTTTTTTATAAATAATAATAATAATAATAAGAAAAAACTATAGAGAATTTTTCCTTGATAAATATATGTTCATAAGTATGTACGTGTCCATCTTTGAAAAAAAATCATATATATATACACATATATAAACCTATCTTCTAAAAAAATAAAATAAAAATATGAAAAAGGTTTTTTTTTACTTAGTTATAAATCATAATAATAATATTTCTAATACTTAGTTTTCTTTTACTTCAAATGTCCTTAGACACTACTGAAGCTTTATATCAAGTACCACATGATTCTAATATTTCTACTAATTTATCTAGTACACAGTTTCCTAGGATAATGACTGAAATTGAAGGCATAGAAGGAATAGCTAATGACATTCATAGTGAACATGGGGAGAATATACCACTACCTGAGTGTGAACAACGCTCTTTACGTGATCAATTTATCCCAAAATGAAACATCACTCCTTCTTGCATCACTTTACCTAGACGTGCATGAAACTTTTATTTTAGACAAGGCATGATACCCCTTTTGCCAACTTCCCATGGAATGGGGACAAAACGTGCATATCTTCATATTCATGAATGTGAAGAAGTTTGTAGTACATTCTCTGATCAAAGTCGTCCTCTTGAAATAATCCGTCTTAAGCTTTTTGCTTTTTCTTTGAAAGAAAAAGCTAAAGCTTGGCTTTTATCTCTCCGTCCTGGATCTATAATTTCATGGCATGATATGAATTAAACCTTTCTAAAAAATTCTATCCAAAAAATTTAACTAATAGCATGATGCATCAAATTAAACTTTTTACTCAAAAAGAAAAAAGAACCATTCCCTGAAGTTTGAGAATGTTTTAAAGATCTCCTACTAGCTTGCCCACACCATGGATTTAAAAAATGGCATTTAATTAATTTCTTTTATGAAGGATTAGAACCAAAATCAAAGAAATTAGTTGAAACTATGTGTCAAGGATAAATTTTGAGTAAAACTATGCTCTTAACACTGTCACGCCCCTAGAAGTATCAGTTAAGTTGAGTAAGGTATGCAAGAGCTGCACTTTAACCATAGAAGACCGAGTTCTTCTAGCTGACCTGATCGTGTTATTCATGAAGGAATTTGATATGATTCTTGGAATAGATTGGCTTACGAAGTATCGTGCCAAGTTAGATTGTACTAGTAAGTCGATTTTGTTCTCCGTACCAGGGAGCGTGCCCTTCTATTTTTAGTGCGACCCCTTGGGTGATGCATTTCTATCTAGTCATCTGGTTGCCATAGAAAGTTCTAGCGCTAATTCTGTGACCCAGATACCCGTGGTTCGAGACTTTCCAGAAGTGTTTCAAGATATCGCTTGGATTACCACCGAAGAGGAAAATCGATTTCTGTATGGAGTTGGTACCAGGGACACTGCCAATCTTTAAGACCCCTTACCGGATGGCCCTAATGGATATATAGGAATTGAATAGGGAAGTTCAAGAATTGGTAGATTTAGGATTCATTCGGCCAAGTACATCACCTTGGGGAGCGCCAATGTTGTTTATAAAGAAGAAGGATGGGTCGCTCAGACTTTGTATTGATTATCGAGAATTAAACAAAGTCACGATCAAGAACAAGTACCCCCTCCCTCGGATAGACAATTTGTTTGACCAACTGCAGGGAGAAACGATCTTCTCAAAGATAGATCTACAGTCAGGATATCATTAACTGCTACCGAAGGCTACTTTTAGAACCAAATATGGTCATTATGAGTTCTTGATGATGTCATTCAGACTCACTAACGCCCCTACTATATTCATGGATCAGATGAATCGGGTGTTCTGACCATACTTAGATCAGTTTGTAATATTGTTCATCGACAATATATTGATCTACTCAATGACTAAGGAAGACCACGAGAAGCATGTCCAGATTGTGTTGCAAATGCTCAAGGATCATCAATTATATGCCAAGCTCAGAAAGTGCAAATTTCAATGGAGGAAGTTAAATTCTTAGGTCATGTGGTCTCTTCGAAAGGAATCGCAGTTGACTCGTCTAAGATTGATGCGGTCTTAAGTTGGAATAGGCCATCTAATGCCTCAAAAGTAAGGAGTTTATGGGATTAGCAAGTTACTACTGAAGATTTGTAGAATGATTCTCAAAGGTTACGACACCATTGATCAGCTTAAGGAAGAAGGATTCGAAGTATGTATGGTTAGAAAAGCATGAATGCACTTTTTTAAGAGTTAAAGAAGAGGTTAACTTCCATGCCAGTGCTTACCATCCCAAAGAGTGGAAAAATATTTACCAGTTACAGTGACGGATCTTATCAAGGACTCGAATGCGTACTTATGCAAGAAGGAAAAGTGATCGCCTATGGATCACGACAAGTGAAACCGTACAAGGTAAACTACCCAACACACGATTTGGAGCTAGCAGGTACTATTTTTGCTCTCAAGACTTTGAGGCATTTTCTATTTTGGGAGAAGTTTGATCTATTCTCTTATCATAAGAGCCTCAAATACTTGTTCTCTCAGAAGGAGCTGAATATGAGACAACGATGATGGATGGAGTTGCTGAAAGAGTATGACTTCACTTTGCAATATCACCCGGGTAAAGCGAATGTAGTCGTTGACACATTGAGCAGGAAACCTTGCAGTAGGATTATTTCCTTGATGATCATAGAGTGGCAAGCATTGGGGACTTTATCCGAATTTGATTTTCAAGTCACTGATTCGGAGGAATGAAGACACTTTGGATGCCTTATCATTGAACCAACTCTTATTAGTAGAATTATTGAAGCTCAGAAGAAGAATGAAGGATTGCAACAATGGTTTGAGAAAACGGCAGCTAAGGATCCGGAGGAATGGAGAATTGGACAAGACGAAAGCCTCCGATGTCGAGATAGACTTTGCATGCCAAAGGACGATGGTTTAAGAGAAGAAGTAATGAATAAAGCGCACAGGTCAAGATTGACAGTTCATCTATGGAGTACGAAAAATGTATAAGGACTTGAAGAGAAATTTTTGGTAGGAAGGCATGAAGAGGGACGTCGCAGAACATGTTTTGAAGTGTTTTACATGCCAGCAAGTCAAGGTGGAACATCATAAGCCATCTGCACTTTTCCAACCGCTACCGGTACTCGGATGGTAGTAGGAGTACATTTCCATGGATTTCGTTGTAAGATTACCAAGAACCATGATGCTATTTGGGTATTTGTGGACTGGCTCACTAAGTCAACACACTTCATCGCGCATAATATGATGTATCAGTAGAGAAGATGAGTCAACTCTACTTACAACAGATTGTTTGACTGCACGGCGTGCCTGTCTCAATTGTTTCGGACTGTGATTCACAATTTATTGCCAGATTTTGGGAGAGTCTACAAGCAATTATGGGAACCTCCCTGAAGTTGAGTTCTGCATTTTATCCCCAGACAAATGGATAGACGGAACAAAGGAATCAAGTATTGGAGGATATGCTGCGAGCATGCATAATTGACATCGAGAGCACCTGGAAGATGCATTTATCACTCATCAAATTTGTGTGCAACAAAAGTTATGCATTGGGATGACACCGTTCGAAGGGTTGTATGAAAGACCGTGTCGTTTGACTCTTTGTTGGGCAAAAGCTGGAGAAGGCAGCCTTTTGGGACTTGATATAGTTCGAGAGACTAATGAAAAGGTCAAAATAGTACGAGAAAGGATGAAGGCAGCCCAAAACCAACAGAAGAGCTATGCGGATAAGCGCCAAAAAGACCTGGAATTCTGCATTAGAGATCACGTTTCTCCAGTCAAAGGAGTGCTGAGATTCAAACAGAAGAGAGGAGAGCTTTCGCCTCGCTACATTGGACCATTCAAAATTTTGGAATGCATGGTTAAGTAACCTACAGACTAACTCTACCGCTGAAGATGTACGGAGGACACAATGTGTTTTACATCAGCATACTGAGGTAGTACATACAAGGATCTACACACAAGATTGGCTTCAAAGATATTAAGGTGGACAGCAGGGTCGTACACTGAGAGACCAATGCAAATCTTGGGAAGAGAGATCAAGAAGCTCAGAAATAAGGAGATCCCATTGGTGAAAGTTCAATGGAAGCACCATGACGAACACGCAGCTTCTTGGGAGATGGAGTCCGTTATCCGAGAGAAGTACCCAAAATTGTTTAGTGAGTCTTAGCTTAGATTTTGGGGATGAAATCTTTTGTTGGGTGGTAGAGATATGTAACACCGTCCCTTTTACCTGTATTTATCCGTATATGGATGTATCTCTGTATTTCTGTATCCGTTTATGTAAGTTACAATCGTATATGAATAAACATTTGAATATAGTTCATATGGATATTAATACTTGGGCCTATGAACTCTTGAAACTTTAGAAAGATTTAAGAAGTAGTAGGCCTGAGTGCTCGGACCTTGGGAACGCTCGAGGTACGAGCGCTCGAGCTTTAAAAGAGGTAAAATGACTATTCTACCCTTGGGTGCCAAAAAGTCTATAAATATTAAGCATTTCTCAGCATTTTGGGCATTGGAAACTCTATTTTTCAAAGAGTGTCTTTGAGAGAGAGCTTTTGAAAGCTCTTATGCTTTCATTTACACACACACACACACACACATATAAACACTTGTATGCTTTCTATTTTATGATCAACACCCACATGCACATGTATTTCTGCAACAAATGAAATTTTGAATTTGAGTACTTGAGGATTAAAGAGGCTTAGAGGAGGATCAAGGCCTTGATCATGCCTTGATATGGTTTTGGAGCTTATGCTTAGAAGATTAAGCACACACACACACACACATATACACACACACACATACACACTTTCTTCATATTTCTTCATCTAGATCATCTAAATCTTTAGTGAGTCCTCATACTCGCTTATAAATATGTTTTATAAACTTATCTAGACAATCTAGAGCCATGCACGTAACATGCAACAAGATTTTTGAGCTTATATTATGCTGCTTAAACTGCCACTGCTTTGTTCTGGTAAACTCGAGCCAAGCCTAATGAACAAGCCAGGTGCGAGCGCTCGAGCTCAACAGTTCTTGTAAGAATAGATTGTTGTATATATAACTAAGATAAACTATGTTATCTATTGTGGTACTATAAGCTATAATGCTTGTACCTTGGGTTGAACTTCTTATAGATGCTTACATGTACTTACTAGAAGTGGTACCTTATGCTGTTGGAGTAGTACTTTAGTAAGGATTAACTTTCATAAAGAGGAGGTTATGTTTTCTTAACATAGTAACACGACAGACCTGTAAGGCCTATACGTACGATATATGATAACTACAAGAATAGTAATGTGATGTAACAACTTGTACCACACACGTTAATTGTTAACGAGATGATCGTATCCATTGGTCTGTTCCTTGTGTTTCGTCCGCTTGGTCAGTTCGAGAAAGAGTAAAGAGTTCCGGTTCGGTTGTGAGATGGTTAATAGCCATGTGGGCTGATGTCAAGCAAGTAGCCAACTGGGGAAAGATGACAAGTTAACCGAGGCCGAATGGAATAAGATTGGGATTACCAAGTAATGAGGCCGTAAGGCAGATGTCAAGCAAGTGGCCAGTTGGGGCAAAGATGACAAGATTGTAATCCATGACCAGAAAGCAGTGATATTCTAGGCCAATGACACTCGTGTCGGATGCATGAATGAGTCGAGCCGGTAAGAGATTGGGACTGTGGTCCAAAGATTGGATCAGTCATCCAAAGAGTCAAGTTGTAAATATTGAACATATGCTTCAAAGTGAAGTGTTAAGTTTGTAAAGATTGGACCGGTAGTCCAAAGTGATCAATCAATTGATGTCAGTTGTGTTTCCAATTTGAGTATTGTCAGTAAACGACTTCTAATCCATGAGACACGTCGAGATTGAGATTTATGGGAGACTTTAACAATAATTTTTTTAAAAGGAGAATGAAACAAAACGTCTTACTTTTCTAATGGACTAACAAATATTTTCTAAGCCTGTTTAGTTTAGTAAGTTTAATCACTCAGCTTGTAGTAAAGCTGACGACTTTCATGTCTTGGACAATCAAATGTCCAGATCTTGCAGAGACTGATTACCCGGACGAAGAGTATGTCGAGGAAGGATATGGGTTTTCGAGCTAGCTGGCGGAAGTAAAGACTTTTGTTTATTTATCTTTTGTTAGTAGTTGATGCACTAGATGTCAATCTTACTATTATTATGTTGTAGGGCTTTATGCCCCAGATACTATCTTCTCCTTCTTTTCCCTTTTCTGTGAGATTGTAACAATGAGACTTAAGACTCTGATATTTAATATTATGTATGCCTAGATTTACCATGCTTATTAATGCTGCTTTCATTACTGTATATTGTTTTTATCTTGGTTCTTTCTTGCTATGGACAATCATGCAGTCCTTAAACTTGTCACGTATCCATGGGTCCAAAAGTGAAAATTTAATTTTTTTCCTATTTTTCTATGCCGGGGCATGATAGGACTTTATGGAATGAGAGGGGAAGGAGCCCGGTGGACTAAAACACCCCCTCTCATTCTATCTCGCGATAAGCCTCTACTCAACATCCTTATAATCAAATTTAAAACTAAAACATGCCCTCAAATAATACACACACATATATATATATATATACACACATTCCAAAAGCATGTCAAAAGGGGTGCAAGATTGCTAATGATAAAAGGCATACAAAACCACATAGTTCAAATAACAAGCAAGATGACATACAATAGAGAACGAGGAAACTTACTCGGGATACAACTGCAATATAGAAACGTTCAATGCATACAAAATAGAAAACCTAACAAAAAGGGTCTCTAATCCATGTATACACATAAGGCCAAACCTTAGTTTAAGGTGTCGCGCATAGAGTCGTATAATCAATAAAATAAATGAAGAACTAAACTTGGGAGAACATAGAGCGACTCACCTCGGAAGTGCTACAAAACAAGGTTTAGTCCACATGTTTGAACATAATATTATATTGAATTTAACCTAAATGTTACAAGAATGGAGAAGGTTGATGAAATCATGAATTCTTTCTAATCGTTGAAATCACAACATTCCTATTGATTCGTGGTGAAAATTGCATGTTCATAGCGTATTATATGGTTCTTTATGCATAATTTTATCCCCAAAGTCCCTATATTTAGGTGCATTCTAATAACAATGTTCTTTTTATTGTTTTAATGCTAAAATATATGTTTTTGCATTGTTTTATAGGTATTAGGATGCAAATTAATGAAGTGAAGCTAAAGAAAAGTGATTCTGGTGAAGCGAACAACAGAAGTAACTGAGCAAATGCCATTTTTGACAATGAAGACTTTAGATTTGGAATATTTTCCTAGAGACATAAAATGTAGATCTTTGAGTTACGGTCGCGTGGCCGCAAACGGTAGGTCAATCCGAGGTTCGAATGAAAAGTTATGGCCATTCTCCCATCGGTGCGCAGAGCTGTCAAAATCAGAGAAGTTCAAGCGATTGAGGAGAGTTCAATCGATTGAACCTTCGATCGATCGAACTAAGCTCTATCGATCGAACTTTATATTCACCCAAAAGTTGCGTAAACTCTGTGGGAACCCTATATATAAGTCGTTTTGACGCCAGACGAAGGGAGGACGCTCCAGAACGCAGAAAACAGCAGTTTAGGGTAGTTTTAGGGTTAGATTCGGAGTAGGTTAGGTTAGATTCTTGTTTTTCTTCCTCTTTTCCATTGTTATTCTCAAGATTATTGAAGATTCAAGTTTATTACAAGTTATAATCTGATTATTTCCAGGTTTTTCTTCTCCTTTTCTTTGTTTCATTATTTATTGCTTTAGATGTTAATGATTACTCTAGGTTACAATTCCTGTATTAGTTTAATCATGTTTCCGTAGTTTAGACTTTGGGATTATGTGATGAAATATTGATTCTCAACCTCTGCCATGCAATCTTTAGAAACCTTGGGCTCGATCGATCGAAGGTATTTCGATCGATCGAACCAGAGCTATAGTCAAGCGATCGAAGACATTTCGATCGATTTAAGGATGATGATGTCCGATCGATCGAGAGCGCTTCGATCGATCGAACTTGCTAATTCCTGAGATGATTCTTTTAAGTATTCCATGTCTTTCTGTTTTAGAAATCTGTCATCAAATTGTCCCTATAAGCTCAGTTTGTCACAACAGTTTTTAGAACTTAAAGCCTTAAGGCCTTTTCTTCATTAACTTTTGAAAACCACTTTGAATGCTAACACCATTTAGAGTGCAAGTAATAACCATTGTTTTAAACCGTCTTCCATGTATTTTAAATCACTTGTGATGATATAGTCCCGGTCATGAAAGGGCTATTGATTCTTTATCTTTAGAAAAATACGGAATACTGAAAAGGGATGTACTCCATAGAGCGTTAATGAATGTGCATGGTAGATGGTTAGGATCAATGTGGATTCACATATTTCCAACACCTTTAGTTTATCTGTTTAATTAGTTATGTTTCTTTATGCTTTAGTTTATTATTTAGTTTAATTTAATTAATTAGGATTTGTTAGTACACCTCCAATTATTTATTTTTATTTTCTTTTCTTTAGGTTATGACTTAGTATATATTATTCCTTTCCTTCCCTGTGGGATCGACCTGGACTTATCCAGTATTACTTGCACGATCACCTACACTTGGGTGTTGCACAAGAGCGCACAACTATTTAGTCGTGTCAAGTTTTTGGCGCCGTTGCCGGGGAAGGCAACTAGGTTAGGATTTTACTAAGTTATTTCCATTTTTATTCTTTTTCTTATATATATATATAAAAAATACTTTGGATTTTTTCTCTTACAAGAAAAAAAAAATTCCTATTTTTTTGAGTGAATATGTCTTATCCATATTACCCTTCATACAACACAAACACCATGAATATGTACACATTAGATAATGAAAATTGTCCCCCAAGTTGGCAAGCACCCACTTATGATGCAGATTATCAACCTGAGTGCTACCAACCACCACAATGGGAAAACAATAGTTGTAGTCCCCTATATTATCAAACGTATCAAGAACCTCCACATGGAGAGTTCTATCAACCGCAATGGGGATATAACCAAAATAATAATGTAGGATATAGTAATAGTTCCCACGATTACCAAACGCACCAACACTTTCCTTCTGGGGAGTCTTGTTCACAAGCATTATGGGAAGGGGACTATCACCAACAACAATGGGACGAAACTTCATATAGTAAAAATGAGGAGAATAACCAAGTTGAGGATAATGGTATGTTAAAATTGCTAGTGAGTGAAATGAAAAGGCTAGATAGTGCACTTGATAAATTAGAAACTAGATATCAAAAAGCATATGCTAGCCAACCTTTAGAAGACTATACCAATCCTTCAACACTACAACCTAAATTTCAAGACACTAATAATGGAATGGAATTGGAGGATAATGACGGGTGTATAACAATGTCTGAACTCCAAAACCAAACCATTGGGCATGAAGTTGTAGAACCATCTTCTCCTCAATATGCATCCCCAGACATCAACTCCTTCACTACCTTGATAAAATTGCACAATCTCTTTATCTAAAGCATCTCAATAGATGATATGTATAGTGAGGAGAGTTACAAGAATGAGAATGAGGATTTAAAAGATAATGACAGTTTATATGATTGCACGCAACTAGGAAAGGAGGAGTCCCCTGTTGACTCTCTCCCTAACTTTGATAGTGACCCTAGGGAGGACATTATTGAAATTTCTAAATTCGATTTAGATTCATCTGATATTCATGAACCCTCACCTCTTTCGGCCGAAGAGGTGGTGTTACCAAGTTGCCCATCACCTATCCTCTCTATTATTCAATGCTCTCATCCCGAGTTTGAAAATCATGTGTACCTTAATATTAAACAAATAGAATGTGTTGTGGAAGAGGATGGTACGGATTCTAGCACATTTATTTCGCAAAATTTTATTTTTCAAAATTATTTGAGAGAGGACTTAGAAACTTTCGGGCCCATATTAGATGATCTTAAACTTCAACAAGAAGCTAGTAATCTGCTAGACTGCTTAACCTTCTTGAGTAATACTGACATTGAGGCCCAAATAGATAGCTTCATCCAAGTCTAGTCCAAATCAATGTACATAGAACAGAAATCCAATTCCTATGATCACATCTCCATAGATTCTGTTCTAGGACAAGAGGAGGGTAATGAAATTTTACTAGAACATTACTTAGACCCTGCCCCTTTTATCGAACCGTGGCCACCTCCTTGTATTAAAATAGAGGCCGTTATAGAAAATACCAACACCAATGATCGTTTCTTGGTTATAATTCATAAAAAAGTGTGGTATACCTCTTATAACTGTCCACAAAATATTTGGAAGCCATAGGTTTTGCATCATCTCCTCTGACCTTGAGCCTGACATTAGTTGGGGGGAGTTGCATATTTATGAGGATCCCTACATTCTGTTCACTATTAAATTATTTCATTGGGAAGATCCTCAAAAATTTCGGTTATTAATTTATGATAAAAATCTTGATTAACCAAATTTATTTACTGAGTAGTTGTATTGTATTTTCTATTTTTTCCTTGTTGCTACTAATGATTTTGCAGGTAACTTGAAAATAAAATCTGGATATTAACTTCTCGAGGTAACATCCTTTCTTCTCTCGCTTTACTTTACATGTCCATATGCTTAGTTTAGAACATTGAGGACAATGTTTAGTTTTTGTTGGGGGGGAGTGAGTCATTGCATGCCTCGTTTATTTCTTTTTATGCTTTAGTGTCATATACCTGCTTAGCAGCACAAGACTCAGTAAATTAAAAACTGTCAAAAATTTTATTTTTTTTTAATTTTTTTTAAAAGATAATAAAATGGTTCTTGTATTTCTCTCATAGTTAATGTAGTTAGTTATGATGCATTAGTGTTATTTTCTGTATGTTATTAGTATGTGATACACAATGGTAGTTTGTTTACTATCTTAGTCATAGTATATTTTATGCTTTTTAATCTTCAAACATCTTTGAGCACGTTGTGACAACCTTGTACTTAGCTAAAATGGATTAGTAAGCATAACTTAGATGTCTTGAAGGACTATAGTGGAGACTAATAACCCAAGTGAGCTTTTGTGTCATTCTTTTATTTTTGAGGGTTTTATAAAATTACTCTTACTTTTTGAAAAGCGTATTCATTCGTTGTAAGTCTCAATTTTCTTCATTTTGACTGATCACTAGAAGAGAACGTTCAAAATTTACCAAAATCTAGAGCTCTTGAATTTACTGAAATAAATAATCCTATGAACTTAGAAGATGATTTAGGCCATCTTTTGAACATACATATATAATACAGCCTTGGCTTACTATTATGTTATTCCTTTACTTCACCTCTTGAGCTTATCATAATCGCCTTGTCTTCACAATCCTAAAGTCTATACCTAACTCCAAATTAGGAGTTCAAGCCTCAGTTCTTTATTTAGGAGTGATTGGGATGTGTTGCATTGACAAGAAGTTTGGTTGTGTGAATAAGGGAAAGTTGGCAAAGAAAAAAAAGAAAGAAAAAGAAAAAGCAAGAAAAAAAAAATAATAAAAAAAAAATAAAAAAATAAATAGGCCAATGGTTGTTACAAAAGAAAAAAAAAATAGTATGAAGAAGAGTGTGGGAATGAAAAGAAAAAAAAAGAATAGAGATTGAAGATGTGGAGAAGTTTGAAAAGTTGTAGTAGACATTCCAATCACATCTTTTAACCCAGTTGAATATCACGAGCCTCTTCCTTCTTAACTTAACACCTCTTTTTCAAAGTCCTGATGATTTTAAGTAAATTGGATTTGAAGTTAAGGTAATGAGAGGGTTCTTCACGGTATCTCGCTCTTCTAGTGAAAAGTATCATTTCATGAGACTTTGTGCACTAAAATGTCTGTTTTTCTATTTAGATATGAGAAGCATTAGATTCCATTCCATTTACTCTTTATAGCTTCCATATCATGATAATTATTACACCTAATTCGGAGTGATTTCATCTTGAGAGTGTAATCCCGGTAAGAGTTGAGTCAAAATGAACGTCTTGATAGTATCTTAGGTTATGCAAGCTTTGAAATTAAAGTTTTGTATTTTGGTTGTCCATTCACACACACACTTGAAGATTAATAGGTATGGAATATTCTAATGACTTTGATAGTAGATTAACTGTGATGTGTGTGTTGCATTGCTATGGCATACTAGAGAGTTTCATGAGATTGTTGAGCTTAACTATATTGCTAAATGAGAGGAAAAATTTTCTTGAAAACATTTAAATGAGAACCATTACCATAAATATGAATTTTGTGGGTAGATTCACTGCAAACCCTCACGAGACAACACTCGTTCACTAGGGGGAACCTAGGGGTTTAAAGGCTTGTTGCATACGCTAAATGCAATTGCGATTCCTGCGAAAGTGATTTAGGATTTTTACTTTATTTTATTTTTAATTTTTAGAGTTAAATAAACACTGTTGTAGTTCGCTTCTTTGCTAGGGACTAGCAACGAGCTAGTTGGGGGGTGTGATTCGTGGTGAAAAGTGCATGTTCATAGCGTATTATATGGTTCTTTATGCATACTTTTATCCCCAAAGTCCCTATATTTAGGTGCATTCTAATAACAATGTTCTTTTTATTGTGTTAATGCTAAAATATATGTTTTTGCATTATTTTATAGGTATTAGGATGCAAATCAATGAAGTGAAGCTAAAGAAAAGTGATTCTGGTGAAAAGAACAACAGAAGCAGCTGAGAAAATTCCATTTTTGATAATGAATACTTCAGATTTGAAAGATTTTCCTGGAGACATAAAATGTAGATCTTTGAGTTACGGTCGCGTGGTCGCAAACAGGAGGTCAATCCAAGGTTCGAGTGAAAAGTTATGGCCATTCTCCCATCGGTGCGCAGAGCTGTCAAAATCAGAGAAGTTCAAGCGATTGAGGAGAGTTCAATCGATCGAACCTTCGATCGATCGAACTAAGCTCGATTGATCGAACTTTATATTCACCCAAAAGTTGCGTAAACTCTGTGGGAACCCTATATATAAGTCGTTTTGACGCCAGACGAAGGGAGGACGCTCTAGAACGCAGAAAACAGCAGTTTAGGGTAGTTTTAGGGTTAGATTAGGAGTAGGTTAGGTTATTCTTGTTTTTATTCCTCTTTTCCATTGTTATTCTCAAGATTATTGAAGATTCAAGTTTATTACAAGTTATAATCTGATTATTTCCAGGTTTTTCTTCTCCTTTTCTTTGTTTCATTGTTTATTGCTTTAGATGTTAATGATTACTCTAGGTCACAATTCCTGTATTAGTTTAATCATGTTTTCGTAGTTTAGACTTTGGGAATATGTGATGAAATATTGATTCTCAACCTCTGCCATGCAATCTTTAGAAACCTTGGGCTCGATCGATCGAAGGTATTTCGATCGATCGAACCAGAGCCATAGTCAAGCGATCGAAGACATTTCGATCGATTGAAGGATGATGATGTTCGATCGATCGAGAGCGCTTCGATCGATCGAACTTGCTAATTCCTGAGATGATTCTTTTAAGTATTCCATGACTTTCTGTTTTAGAAATCTGTCATCAAATTGTCCCTATAAGCTCAGTTTGTCACAACAGTTTTTAGAACTTAAAGCCTTAAGGCCTTTTCTTCAATGACTTTTGAAAACCACTTTGAATGCTAACACCATTTAGAGTGCAAGTAATAACCATTGTTTTAAACCGTCTTCCATGTATTTAAAATCACTTGTGATGATATAGTCCCGGTCATGAAAGGGCTATTGATTCTTTATCTTTAGAAAAATACGGAATACTGAAAAGGGATGTACTCCATAGAGCGTTAATGAATGTGCATGGTAGATGGTTAGGATCAATGTGGATTTACGTATTTCCAACACCTTTAGTTTATCTGTTTAATTAGTTATGTTTCTTTATGCTTTAGTTTAATTTAATTAATTAGGATTTGTTAGTACACCTCCAATTATTCATTTTTATTTTCTTTTCTTTAGGTTATGACTTAGTATATATTATTCCTTTCCTTCCCTGTGGGATCGACCTGGACTTATCCAGTATTACTTGCACGATCACCTACACTTGGGTGTTACACAAGAGCGCACAACTATTTAGTCGTGTCACCTATAGATATACAAGTCTCAACGGGGAGCCAAAGTAATGTCCATATAGAAATGATATAATCTCAATTTCACACCCCCAATTTTTAAAAAGCCAAATATCAAATCAAGTGCATACCTTGATCAATATTCAACCGCCCAAAAATCCAAGCTTGCTAACCCACACCCAATTTTAAAATACCATTTTAAGATAAATTGAATTTAAATTACTTTCATAAACCACATTATCTCTTTCTTTTTTTTTCAATCCAATTCTTATCAAACTCATTCCCAAAATTATTACAAGAAAACCAAACGTTTCCCTTTACATAGAAATAATAAAATTTTCCTCCAGTGAATCACAATAAAATAATCTGGTTACAATGATAAACGGAACAATATTCAACACTACAATATCTCTGGTCAGATCTGCTACAAATGTCCCCAAAAGTCCAATAATACAACTGAAATATAACTACACCTAATACAAGTTCTCAACCTTGGCTCACAGTGATGATGCCAAAATTTGGGTAAGAATAAATTTAGAGATAGAGATGGACATGATGAATTTAGTATGTGGTTTGGCCCCGTTAATGAGGTGACCTACATCTATGGGTGCGTCGGTGCGCTTTCATGAATAAATCACTGGTGGCTATTGGTGAGCCAACAAAGTGGGCGGCACTACCAGAAACCGGCTGGGTATATGCATAATAGTGAGTTGTTTGTATGCTATCCTTTAGAGTCAGAATGCGATCCCCTTCATTGGGGTGAGTGGCCTCTTTTATAGGTGCAAGAGATCACCCGTACAAGGTAAGTCTACAAATTAGGAAGCCTAATCTCATTACAACCGATTTACATGAATTTAGGAGAGTTTCCTAAGTGGTTTAGGAAACCACTTGCTCCTTCCATTTAGTCTTCTAACTGGAATAGGAAACTGTCTGGAGGCTTGCTGGGCAAGCAACCACGCCTTCTGGAGGTGCGCCCATGTAGGGCCAGTCTGGAGCAAATGCCCGGGCTTTGGACAGAACCAGGCGGTTTTGTGTAACGGCCCGGGATAATTGGGTGGTCAACCCAAATTCAAGGTGACTTGGCTCCTCTTTACTGAGGTGGCGAGGCTTGACTTTGACATGATATTTTTGTACATATCAGCTGCCCCTCATTTTCGAAACTGATATGATGCTCTATCAGATGAGGTTTAAAAATTAAGGCTGCTTTCGAAAAATCATCCGGGAAAGAGGCCGAGATCTTACCCGGGGTATGACCGGTCGTGCTGGTCAACCGGGGTTTGGACCGAGCAGTGACTATGTGGACTTGGGACCGACTTCTACCACATGTCAATTGGTGGTTGGCCTGGTCAGGATCCGACGAAGCCAATATGAACATAACCTAATGGTTACATTGTAACCGAACTGTTGTGTCGCGCATTTAATGCGCATGCCTTTTTAGGCATCACTTTGCGTGCTCGAGGTGACAGCTGTCGGACAATTTTGGCAAGAATGAATCATGGTCGTTGGATCCGATTTGATCTGGACCGTTCATGCTTTCTATTTAAGGGACACTTGTTCATTTTTTTCATTCGTGCTGCCTTGATACAAAGATTACCGAGCGGTTTGAGAGCAAAAGTCCCCGGTCAAGCTTTCCGAGCTCTTTTCCTACTTTAATCTTTGCAAGTCCTCATTCCCTTAGTCTCAATTCACTGTTTTCTTCCTTTCCCTCCTTCCTCCTTTGGTTTCGAGTGAAGCTAGAGAAGACTAATCTACTAGGGTTAGCACAGGAGTGGGATTTCTTCTTCCTTAGGTTCTACTTTTTCTTTAGGTCAGGCGGTACGGTAGGTCAACTGAACCGAGTGGGTTGTCCCAGGGTAGTGTTGACAGAGTACCACTTTCCCTTAAGAACTTTGTACGCCTTGCCCTTTAGATTTGTGGCCTTACCTTCTCTGTACCTTCGACTTGGAGTCTCCGACCCCTACATAGGTCGCCGTTTACTTTCTCAGCCCAACACAGGAGTACCAGAGATGTGTCATTTTGATTTTGAATCTACTTTTCGACCGGAAGACAAAGAGTTAAGGTCTGGGACCCCTGGTACCAGTTTGGATCCGCCTCTGCTACCCTGTCTGATCGTTATAGCGAGGGTAGAATTCCCGTCTGGGTGTCAGATGATGAGTCAGACCAGGAGGCTCCGATGGCTTATGTTTTTAGGGGCTGAAGTAATGAGATACCGGAGGGTCCTGACCCCAATGTAGCTTTCGTTTGCGAGTTCATTCCCTCTGTCTTGCGTTCCCCAGGCCTCACTCGGATCAGGGAGAGATGCCATTCCCGATGGTTGCTCATTGTCCGTGCAAACTGGTGGGGCCCACGTTTCCCATCAAGGTTTTATTACTTTATATAAGGACTCCCTTCTGGATGGATTCCGTATCCCCCTTCACCCGATCCCTCGGGACATCCTGATCTACCTCGGGATCGCTCCCAGGTAGTTGGCCCCGAATAGGTGGAGGTTCATGATGGAGTGCATCTCTCTCTGGCCCCAAGTCTTCGGGTATGAGCTCACCCTCCAAGAGTTCTTCTGGATCCACCGACCGTTCCCTATGCACGGGGTGGTCGGGTTCTATTCTCTGGGTGCTCGGAAGGGGAGAAAAATCATCATCAACTGCCCGAGCAACAAGAAGGGGTGGAAGAACAAGTTCTTCCAAGCATCCTCCGCAGGGCTCTGCAAGGAAGCCCCACGGGTCCAACTAAGGACTTCCTGGACAGGGGAGTTGAGGGGTAAGACCACTCTGTCTCTTTTTTTGATTCCCTTTTGCTTCTGATTACAATCATGGATCTAGCTGCTTCATGGCTTATTGTACAGCGGGGTCAACTGAGCTGACGAGCATTCCAGAAGAGTGCCAGGAAAGGATCAGGGGCTTGGCTAATCGTCCTGTCAACATTTGGGATGTCCTGAATCGGTCAGAAGATTAGAGAGGTGATCACCAGCCAGACCAACCCGCCGAAGCTCCAATCTTTCCCCCCATCATCTCGGGTAAGCGTTCGGTCAACTATGGCTTTGGCCATTCTTTATTGTTTTACCTTTCATTGCTTTCTCCAGCTATTAACTTCATAACTTTTCCTCTTGTAGAAATGTCCCGGAGAGATTCGGAATAGCTAGGGGCCGCGCAGGCTGACACTACTGCCCGGATGGAGGCAATTAGAAAAAGGCCGACTGTTGAGGCCGCCAGCAGCGACCGCCTACTCAGGCAACTCAGGCGCGGGCCGACGACTCAACAGGGCCCCGGGGAGGCATCGACTTCCCGCGTGGTCGTAGTGGGGAAGACGTCTGTTCCCCGGGCGGACGTACCATATGGGACCCCACTGGAGGAGTTGACGGAGATCTGGGAAAGGGTCAGACCGTGTCTTCTCCCTAGCCAGGTGGAGCGGTGCGAAAACTTGTCTCCTCAGGCCTTCCAAGGGTGGTTGTATAGCCTCTCCCACCTTGTAAGTGTTTTCATCATGCCTTGCTTTCCATTTATTTCGTCTGCTTTGGCGAGTGACCAGTTTTCCTTGTTTTCAATTTTGTAGGTCGGTGTATGGCTGTTGGAGTAGAGTCTTTCTTGCCTGTTTTGGCCAGGAAGGCCACGCTGCTGAAGTTACCCTAGAAGAGGGGCAGATGGCCCTCAAAGCCAAGGAGAGGGCCCCGACCGTGGAGAAAAATAGGGTCAAGGGTCTGGTCCTAAACCTGGGAGCAGCCCAAGAGGAGTTGGCGATGGCTTTTACAGAGCTAGAGACCGCTTGGGCTGGCCGTGCGGCAATAAAGGCCAGGGAGAAGGTGCTGCTAGAGGCAGCGGCGGCCTTTGGGGCCCCGGGGGAGACCTTTGATGATGGGTTCTTCCTGGGCTATGAGGACCTGAAGAGCCGGCTGGCCCGGGACCACCCAGAGTGGGATACTTCCCTTTACGAGGGGATGAATTCTGATTACTGAGACTTGGCGAATGCTGCTGCTAAGGGTGCGGCCGCCACTTAAGGTACCACTACCCAGGGGGTTCCGGAGGGAGAGGTTGCCCTGGTGGGGGAGACAGGACGGGAAGCTAGGGAGAGGGTGGATGTGGTCGATGTAGAAGACTCCTAGCTTCCCTTCTTTTACTCATTTTCTTGGGAGGCTACTACAACTTCCCCCTAGGCAATGTACAATTTTTTAATTAATGAAGAGGTCCCCTCTGAGGGCTTCCTCATTGTCCTATTCACTGAAATTTGCCACCTGGTAAGTGGGTAACCCGAGCTCCATGGGGACCACCGCCTCGAGCCTGTAGGTGAGAGAGAGTGGTGTTTCACCCATTGCCGCTCGAGGAGTGGTACGGTAGGCCCACATGAGGGTCAGTAGTTGCTCTGCCCAAAGTCCTTTGGCATTTTCAAGCTTAGTTTTGATTGACTGTAGAATAATCCAGTTTGTTATCTCGGCTTGGCCATTGGCTTGAGGGTGCTCAGGCAAAGAGTAGTGATTGGATATGCCATATCCCGAGCAGAATTGCCTGAAGACCGGGGTATCAAATTGCCTGCCATTGTCGCTGACTAGGACCCTGGGAATGCCGAATTGGATGAGGATGTTTCTTTCAATGAAGGTCTCCATTTTCTTCTTGGTAATTGTTGCCAAATGCTCGGCTTCTGCCCATTTGGTAAAGTAGTCCACGGCAATGACAGCGAACTTGACTTGTCCTTTTCCCATCGAGAGGGGGCCAACAATATCGATGCCGCACTTAGCGAATGACCAAAGGGCTGAGTATTGGTGTCTGGGGCTCTCTCGGGCGGTTGATCATGGGCGAGTATCTCTGGCATTTGTCGCATCATTTGACATATTCCTGGGAGTCCTGGGCCATTGTCGGCTAGTAGTAACCTTATAACAGGGCTTTTCGGGAGAGTGTCCACCCTCTTATATGGCTTCCATAAACACCTTCATGGATTTCTTGTAGTATTACTTGGATCTATGCAGGGTGGACGCAGCGGAGATACGGGATAAAGAACCCCCTCTTGTAGAGGATTCCATCGATAACGTGATATCTGGCTGCTCGGTACTTGACCCGGCGGGCTTCTTCCTTTTCGTCCGATAGCGTACCAGTTTTGTGGAATGTCATGATCGAATCCATCCAACTGGGGCCTAAGGCGACTGGCTCGACTTCCACGCCTTCTGAATTGATCACACTTGGCTAGGGTAAGTATTCTATCCTTATCCTGGGCAAGTCTGACTCGGAGGATGAGGCGAGACAGGCTCACCGATCGGCCCTAGTGTTATCTTCTCGGGCTTCGTACTCCTGATTAACTTGGTTGACCATGAGTTGGGAGTCGCTATACCCTTGAACTTGCTATGCACCCATTGAAGTAGCCAGCTGTAATCCTACCAACAGGGCTTCATACTCGGCCTCATTGTTAGAGGCACGAAATCTGAACCTTAGTGCATACTCAAGCTGGTTTCTATCGGGAGTAGTCAGGATGATCCCTGCCCCGCTCCCTTGTTTGTTGGAAGACCCATCCACGTAAAGTACCCAGGTCGGGATATTTGACTGTAGGCAGGGCGGTAGGTCGGGTGGGCTGAGCTCTTCAACTAGGTCCTCTGGGTATGTGAACTCCACAAGAAAGTCTACCACGACCTGTCCTTTAATTGCCATCCGAGGTCTGTAGGCCATCTTGAATTCTTCCAACTCCAAGGCCCACTTGACGAGCCTTCCAAAGTTTCAGGCCAACTTAAGATTCGATGGAGAAGCTGATCTGTGAGGACCACAATCATGTGGGCTTGGAAGTACAGGCGAAGTCTCTGGGCAGAAGTGATGAGGGCATGGCATGCTTTTCAATGCGGTAGTATCTGTGATGTAGACTGGGAATTGTATACCGTGTTCTTCTCAGAATTGAGGCCCATTTGATAGGTTGCTCCAGCATTTTTGAGGCCGAAGGGCATCACCTTGTAGTAGTACGTTTCTTGATCTGTGATGAAGGAAGTCTTCTCTTCATCCCCGGGGTACATACTGATCTGATTGTACCCTGAGTAGGCATCTATGAACGAGAGGAGCACATAACTAGCTGTGGAGTAGCAGTCCTTGGGACATACCTTGTTCAGGTCGGTGAAATCCACGCACATTCTCCACTTCCCGTTACTTTTCTTGACCAGTACCACATTTGCTAACCAGTAGGGATAGTTTACCTCTTGGATGGAATTTGCTTTTAGGAGCTTCTCGACTTCTTCACATACTACCATATGCCTTTCGGGCTACCATACCCCGCCTCTTTTGCTTGACTGGCTGACAGTCGGGGTTGATGTTGAGACGGTGGGACATAAACCGAGGATCTATCCCAGGCATGTCTTCATGGCTCCAGGCAAAGACGTCATGGCTTTGCCGCAGGAATTGAACCAACTTCTCCTTGATGCCTAGTTCTAAGAGAGTGCCAATGCTGATGGACCGGTCGGGAAACCAAGGATCCAGCATCACTTATTCCAGCTCCTCCATTGGACCCACTCCGTTACTTTTGTCTCTAGGGTCCATCTCCTGAATATTTAATGTTTTAGTAATGTCTTCTCTGTGCAAGGAACTGACATAGCAACTCCGGGCGACCGCTTGGTCTCCACATAGGCTCTCGGGTCCCTGAGGTGTCGGGAATTTTACACCAGGTTGTACATTGACACAACCGTCTTGGCCTTGTTGAGAGTTGGCCTCCCAAGGATGACATTGTACGCGGATGGAGCTTCCACGACCACAAAGCTTGCCAGTACAGATGTCTACTGGGGGTAAGTCCCCATAAGAACTGGGAGCTCGATGGTACCAAGTGGTTGTGTGTTGTCCCATTGAATCCGACCAGCAGAGTAACTACTGGTCAAGGTCAATCTCTGGATATCTCAAGGTGATCGAATGCTGAAATGAACATGATATCAGAGGAGCTTCCTGTGTCCACCAACACCCTTTTCACCACGTAATTTGCTATGGTGAGCGTTACCACCAGCGGGTCATCGTGGGGGTAATGTAAATCCCGTATGTCATCAGATGAGAACGTTAACATGTCATTCGAGGAGGAGCCGGTGGATTGGACATGCCAGGCATCCGATCGGGATGCCCGAGCATGCCTCTTCTTGGCCGACTATGAATTCCCCCCGCCCAAGGTTCCTCCTAAGATTACATTGATTTTCCTGAGGGGTTGTGGCTGATCCTAGGCTCGAGCATCTAGCCGAGGTCGTCTATCTGCAATGATGAATTCGACGAGAAGGCCCTGCTTAATCAGCTTCTCAATAGCGATCTTAATCTTGAATCAGTCCTCCGTATCGAGTCCGTGGTCTTTGTGGAAGCGGTAGAACTTGTCCCAATTTCTCTTACCGGGCGGGCTCTTTATCTTCGGTGGCTACTAAAGCAGCCTTTGAGTTTTAGCAGTGGCTATGACCTCGTGGATAGGCCAGGAAAGTGGTGTGAAGGTAATCGAGGCTTGATCCTGACCACCTTTCTGCCGGTTTTGCTTTGACTTCTTTCCCGGTCCCTTCTCGAGGCCACCACCCTTCCATTTTGCTTTCAGGGACTCATCTCCTACGAAGTTGGCGCACTTTGCTTTCAAAAACTCCTTAGTGTCAATATACTTCCCAACCCTCTCCGAGAGCTCCACCAGGATTGCCGGTCGGTTGCGATGAAATGACATGGCAACTTTGGTGTGTTGAACTCCCGAGCAAAAGGCCATGATCGTGGCTATTTCTTTCAGGTTGTGGATCTGGAGTCTCTGTTGATTGAAACGGTCCATGTACTCCTTTAGGGATTCCTCCTTTCATTGCTTGACGGTCAGCAGTTGGGTGTCCGGTTGTGACCGATCAAGAATCCCCACGAACTAGCTGATGAAGAGCTTGCTCAATGTCTTGAAGTTATCGACCGTTCGGGGTTTTAGGGCATGGAACCACTGTGCGGTTGGCCCTTTAAGGGTGCTGGGAAAGGCCAGGCATAGTAACTCGTCAACTGTGGTGACTAGCGCCATTTGAGCCTTGTAAGTGCGGACATGATCCACTGGGCTCCCTGAACCGTCATAATAACTGAGATGTGGCGGTTTGAATTTCTACGAGATGAGGAATCCCATTATTTGGGCGGTATAGGGCGACTCGGTCTTTGTGTTGGTGAGGTCCTGTCCAGACTTACGACTCAACCTTTCGATTTGCTGCTACAAGTCCTCGATCTGGGCCTTTACATCTCGCCCGACCTTCTTCTCTATATCTAAGCGGTAGGTCGGGTCTGATGATGAGGCCTCTTCCTCAAAGTACGTCGTCCTTGGGGATAGGACATGGCTTCAACTCCAGGTAATCGTGTGCCTAAGATCTCCCCGGCTCCTGACCGAAGGGTCTTTGGCCGATTCCCGGGCCTTTTGTCATGGCCCCTCCCCTTTGACGGCATGTCGTTTGTTGATGATATCTCTAGCGTCTTTCACCCGGCGCAGATTGGTCCAGGCTCGCTGTCTGGTACTCCTGGGTGTTTTGCTACGCTCACCATCCCCGAGGCATCCCAATCTGACGGGGATACTAGCGCAGAATGGGTATGCTTCCGGACTCGCACGGGCTCCTGGTCGGGGACGCTTTTCCTGGGCTGGTTCTCGGATTGGGGATGCTTTTCTGTCAGGCCAACAGTGCTTCGATCTGCTACTGGGTTTGCCGTTGGCCCTCCAAAAGCTGCACAAGCGCTACTGTTATTTGCTCGGAGGTCATGGAGGCAGCCTGCTGCTCGGGCTGTGAGTCCTCCTGAATTTCACGTTTATCACATAGTTCCGTCTCATCATAGTCCAATCACATCACGATCTTTTAGATGCGTTCCAATTTCTCACACTATAGGGTTTTTGTCAATTTACCCATAACAATCGTTTCACAATATTTTCCGATCGAATTACAAGATCACGAATATACTATTCAACGTATCTAGTTTACCTTTTATAAAAATGTCTACAAAACCTCAACCACAAATTCAATAGTAGCATACATAAAGCACATAATAAGGAATCATATTCTCCAAATCATAAAATATTCAATTAGACATTTGGTCACTGCTACTGTAATTGTCAATTTCTGCCCAAACAGCGCAGAATCATGAAAAATACCATTAGACGAAAAGTGTGCAAAATTGCGTTTTACATAGGACATGTTGGCAGAATCTTAAAACAATCAACGTACAAATTATTTAAATTTTTCTCTTAAACAGATCATACCTCGTTTAAAAAAATCCAAAAAATCAACAAAATAAATCTCAAAGTTTAAACCTAATTACAATGAATATACATATCTATACATACATCTATATATACATACTCCAACATGATTTAATGGACCCTCTTTCGATTTTCTCAACATATTCTAATTAACGAAATATTGTAACAAAAATAAAATGAAACAAATGATTAACTCACCGATTTAGGGCTCCAAGGATTGATGATGATTACGCAAAATAAAAGTTTGGGGTTTCTCTTTTCTTCTTCTTCTTCTTCTTCTTCTTTCTCTCTCTCTCTCTCTCTCATGTCTATTATCTATTTTATTCTCTTTTTTTTAAACCCTAGGGCACCTAAATAATATGTATACATATATATGACACATATATTATAACACAAATACATAAATGTTAGAAATTCTATTTTTCTTCTTGTGGGCTCACAAAAGAGACCTATAAGAGCCCAGAATGTAACCTAAATCACTAAAATTGCTAGCCCAAAGGGTACTCATGCCCCGAGTACTTAATTTTCATACCAGATACACTATTTGACCCATTCAAGGGCCTGTTAACATTACTCAAAAAAATAAACACATCAACTCTTCAATAACTTGTTCAACTTAAATTTTTACAACTCCACCACTTAGCTCTATAAAATTTCACACAGTAATTAATAATTAAAATAAATGCACACATATAAATAAATAACCATAAAAATATAAATCCACACAACCAGTACACATAAAAATTTAGGTTGCCTTATTAAATGTTTTTTAAATGAATATTTATATCAGAAAAATACGGGGTGTTACACTCAACATAGTTGAAAAGAATCCATGACTAAGTTCAACCAATCATAATTTATTTCAATACAAACTAATGTCCTAAAATACAAGTATCACTACCGCATATGATGATTATGTATGTATGAGAATGAGCAAGACATGAATTAGTCATTGATTTAGATCTTTTAACCTCTGGATTTAAGCTTAATTAATCATATTCAAGACATGATTTAAGTCCTAAGACATGGAAAAATCATTTGGATCATCATTGTTGAGATTCATTAAACCAGTCATAGAATTTAGGATTACAGAGAAGAAATCAGATATCTAAAAATAGAAAAGTCATGGTTTTATGGCTTAATCTTAGTGATTTTTGGATAGGATGTGCCTCTGTGAGTTTAATTTCTAATCCAAAAAGAAAATCAAAGATCAAATGGTCCAATCTCTGGGAATTGAACCCAGACCAGACATAACTCAGGATTTATCAACTCTCTGTCTAGAGATTTTGTATGATTTATTAAAAATGGCAACCAAATGCTAAACAATCTGAAATTTTTAGAGGATGTATCGAGTTCATCATGGATCATAGAAAAAATTATTTAAAACCTAAACTACTTAGTTAAGGCTCTGATCCAAACATTTTAAAAATCACTGTTCTGGAATTCTGGACAGAGTGTGATTGGGTTACAAAACCCATGATCAAACCATATATGTTAACCATAAAATCTGATCAAAACAAAAATTGCAGTGGTAGAACCCGGTGTTATAGACACATTACAATTGGTCTCATTCAAATCCAACGAATCATGATTTATCTAAAAATCTTTGATCACAGCTTGTTAATGAAATCATTACACCATTGTTGAATGTATGTTCATCATTTGAATCTAACTTAGTCCAAGGTTTTAGAAAGAATTCGGGCCAAGTGTTGATTAAGACCATCAATCAAAACATTGAAGGAATTCATAGACTTAGCCTTGAAGAGTCCCTAATGAAGATCTCATGAGAGGATCCAAAAATAATCTCCAAGGACTTACTCAATCTCATGAATATATTTGCATACTTAGACTTATTTCAATCTAATAATCCAGTCATGAAAATTGACTTGTTTTAAGTCCAACTCTTCTCTCAAGTGGATGATCCTTGGGATCATGAATTATCTTATTTGAGTCTCCTCTTAAACCATTGGTCCTTGGAGACTTAAGACACTAACCCACATGAATTTCAATGAAATATGAAGAGGATATCATGAAATTTCTAATTGGGAGACCCAAATCATGAACATAAGACTTGGTGACACGAGAATTATTCTATGTGCGCTTGTGTGCTATACCCAAGTGTAGGTAATCGTGCAAGTAGTAATCTGGTTAAGTCCAGGTCGATTCCACAGGGAAGGTGTTAAACTAAAAACTTTGATTAATCCCAAACAAGAAAATAAAAATCAAAATTTTAAAGGAATGCAGAACACAAAGTCCAACAGTTTATCAACTACTAAAGATGAAGCAATTAAACTAAATTAATCTAGCAACTAACTAACGAATTATAGCGATATTTTTAAACGTGTTTTTCTTACTAAAAGGGAATGTTGGGATTACACGAATCCACCACGACCTAGCCATCTACCATGCAATTACGTTGAAGCTCAATGGAGCACATTATCTACAGTATTCCGTATCTCTCTTAGGATAAAGAATCCATAGTCCTTTCATGACCGGGACTATGTCATCGCATTTAAGTTTAAAATACATAAAAGCAGTTTAAAACAATAGTTAAGACTCACACCTACAATGGTGTTAGCATTGAGGGTGGTTTGCAAAGTTTATTGAAGAAAAATGCCTCAAGGCTTTAAGTTTACGGACTGTTTTGACAAACTGAGCGTTTGGGGACATTTTGATAACAAATCAGTAAAGCAGAAAGTCTAGGAATGCTGCATAGAATGTTCTCAAGAATCAGAAGGTTCGATCGATCGATGCGCTTTCGATCGATCGAACTGACTTCGATCACTCGATAATGTCTCTGGTCCGATTGATCGAGCTATTTCGATCGATCGAACACAGGAATTATTCTGCTGCATGGCAGAGGCTTGAGATCACGGTTTCATCGTGATCTCCCAACCTGGGGACTACTCAGACATAGTCTGGAGTATCACAGATGTGTTTTTAACGTAAAAGTTCATTAAAGTCTTGTGTTTGTGATTTCAATATGAAAATTATGTAAACTAATGGTGTGAACTTATTTAGCATGCAAAACTATAAATTTAACAGATTAAGCTACTATAAACTACGTGCAGAATATAAGTAAACAATAAAGAAGTAACCTGGAAAGACAAACTTTGATTAAACTAGAGAAAAACCAATCCAAAGGCAATATCCAAGCTTTTAAACCTATAAAAACATGTAAACTCTCTATCCCCCTCTCTAAAAACTGATGAAAACTAATGTGGGCGTCCTTATGGACGTATACAATACGAGTATTTATACTAAAAACCTAATGCTTAGGGTTAAAATCCCAACTCTACTGCGTGCGCGTATAAGCTGATAAAAGCCATGTTCGATCGATCGAACATCTTTCGATCGATTGAACTTCTGGGATCTTCGAGCGCTTGAGCTAATATCGATCGATCGAACCTTCGGTCGATCGAATGCTCTTCAATTGATCGAGGTGCACTTTTCATTCTTTACTTGTCTTCATTACAATTCAGCACTTCCTTTTATCTTTCTCATCCAATTCTTCACACAGCAACAGTAATCTGCACAAACTACAACTAAAACAAACAACTTATCATAGTTTAATCAAATCGTGCACAAACTGGCGTTGTAATTTAAACTGCAGATAAATAAAGGAATTGTGAAATAATTTAGTACATTTTCTTCTTTTAGCGCGGTTGTATTTTATAAATACCCCCGCTTGTCACAACCCCCAACTAGCGATTTGCTAGTCCCTAGCAATAGAGCGAAAATAAAAACAAGCTAAACTAATACTACAATGACTAAATTAGACTAGACCTAGATTAACTAAACTAAAATAACAAGAAAGAAAACTACCTAACTCACTTTCGCAGGAATCGCGATTGCATTTAGCAAATGCAACAAGCCGTTAAACCCCTAGGTTCCCCCTAGTGGACGAGTGTTTTCTCGTGAGGGTTTGCAGTGAATGTACCCACAAAGTTCTTCCAATTTTTAAGCTCAACAAGATATAGAAAAATTTTTAAACACTCCCCTCTATTCAACTATTAATTTAGGTCTACAAAACATATCATCCTCATTCAAACCATGAAAGAAATGCACATGCTCCTCATGTCACCAAGATAAACATAACATATGCATCACATTCATGTATCTGTGTGTGTGTGAAATTAACAGCTATACATCAAACTTTATTTAGAGTTGTTTAAACTATCATACCCTCAGAACTTGTAGTTTCAACTCAATTCTCACATGGTTACTACACTCAAAAATGAATATCTCACAGAAACTTGGTTAATAATGATCACACAAGATATGGAAGCTTTGGTAGGAGTGATTTTTCGGATACTAATGCTTCCATACTTGACTCTATAAAAGACGAACATTTTAGAGTGTATAGTCTCACGAAAGAAATACTACTTACCAGAGGAGCGAAATACCGTGGATAACTCAAATTACACATTCGTGTTTTAACTAAGTTGTTAAAAATCATTAAGACTTTGACTTGATGGTTTTTTATTTAGTAGGGTAGAAATGAAAGGGGTAAGAAATTGCACCTCGTCATGTGATTTAGTTCAATAATTTCCTCTTCACTTCATTCCAACCATCCTCTCCATACATATAAATATATATCATCATTTTTTTTCATTTTTTTTAACCTGGAATTTCTCCTTCCTCTTCTTTTCTTTTATGCAGCCCTTCCCACTACTACTCCCTCCCCATACTTCAATAATTTAATCACTTTGGGTGTGCAATGGGGTATATTGAGGTTAAAATATAAAATTAGAAATTTAGAATTTCACAATAGATTTGGAAGTATTTACTAGGTGTGGGGTTAAGAACAATGCATATTCAGAAATATCGATATAGGTAAATGGAGAAGGCAAGGAGCAAATACGATGGCTTAAATCATTTTCTCAACTTCTTAATTTTTACACGTCAATGTTCATTGAGTTTAGTTGGTAAATCCTGAACGTTCTCCTCTAATAAGCAGCCAAAATAAAGAATTAGAGACTATTCAATGAATTTAATCAGCATATTCAAGAAAAACAATTCGAATTTTAATGTGATAATTCCCTCAGAATTGAAGATTGGATTCAAAAGCTCACTAAGGGTAACTAGTTTCCACTACTTCATTCTTTAAAGTACGAAAGTCGTATTAACTCTTATTTTAAGTTTTCTGCATAGCTATTAACACGTGCAGATGATTTGGATACAAGAATGGTCAACATATGCATTTATCCTAGCGAAACTAGAAAAATGCGTGAACTTAATTCATAAAAGGATGAGAATAAAATGGTTGTGTCATTGCTCGTCAACAGGTAAATAAAAGTGAATATTCAAAATTATTCTACCAATTTAATTCAAACCTTACTTAATCGTTTGAAATTTTTGAAATTTTGAAATTTTTATAATTTAAGTTAATTTACAAACTTCGAATGGAGATTGTATGACATAAGCAATAGATAGAGTGGTCCAGATTGCTAAGTAACAATATGCACAGATGATTATTTATCTGCATCCCACCCCCAACTGAAAATTGCAATGTCCTCAGCAGTTGATTTTCAAAAAGAGATAGAGAGATATCACCTGATATGGCATTGTAAGAATTGAAAGTGTAACAACCTGTACAGAAAGCATACATACTCCAAACAGCAAAGATCAAACAAGAATGAACTATAAAGCAAAGGATCCATACATAAAATAGAACGCATCACTGGAAAGTTAATAAAATGAAAGAACATAACAGTGATAATATACTGCATAAAAAGTAAGATCCAACATAACCAACCATACCCAACAATAAACAAAATATCCCACCAGTGTCCAAAATATCCATCAAACCAACCAACAATGTCCAAAAATCCATGAAACTGAACCAACAGACTACACATCATCGGGAACATCAGATAATATCTCGACTAGTAAATCTGGAGCAACCGCAACCCCACCCTCAGCAACAGTCGGTGCTGCCGCCGGGTCACTCGCAATCGTGGCATCTGGAGTAGATAGTGATGTGTCAGCCACAACCGGATGTGGTGGAAGCGGTGTCTCAGCAGCAAGCGGTGCCGCCGATGATGATGAAGCTGCAGGATCAACCTGAGAAGAAGGGGCTGAAGATGATGGTCCGGTGGTAGGTGGTGGAATAGCAGGTGTAGTAGGTGGGATGGTGGAAGTATTTGGAGCAGCTGTAGGTGGATCGCTATGGGGTGGTGCAGAAGCTGCGTGAACCGCCTGGTCGACTCCAATCTGGATCAAGATTGCCTCCAACAGAGTCTCTCTCCTCCAATAGTAACTCATGAATAGTCGGGAGAGGCGCAGAAGAAGACTCTCCTTGGGCACGAGCCTGAGACCTCTGTCTCAACTCAAATCTCGCCACCTCCTCAATAGGATCCATCTCCTCCTCAGAATCATGCTCCTCAGCCTCTGTGGGCGTCCCAGAAGCAGCACCCTCCATATCAGTGCCTCCTCCTCTCCTCCTCTTCTCGCCAACCTTCGCCTTGCCTTTACCCCGCCTCTTTCTCTTTTGCGCATCAGACCAGCAGGAAGCAGTCTCACCGAAATGACTGCTCAATGACTCGATGAATGGCCCAAGCACCCTTCAAGTGCTTCTTGGCCTGAATGTATTGTGTGGGGTGCCTCATGAAATCAATGTCAAGGTAAGGCAAGCAGACTGGCTGCCGTGTCCCGATCACATATAACACATGTGCATACCATGCTGCAATCTTCTCCCGATAAGATGTCACTAAGAGGCAATTACTGAGGGCGAGGTGCAGTATATGATAATTATCCGTGAGTTAGAAGTCAGGAATAAGGGCCTCGCCATCCCAACCAAGAAGAGCACCCCCAGTGATCTCTCTGATAATAATAGTCGAGGAGAGTAGCGGGGTGTCGGGGCGATGTGGGCAAACACAATTAAGTACCTCAGGCACCCCAAGAGCAGCGGAGACAGTGGCCAGACTAAAAATGATCTCCCGACCTCAAAAAAATGATCGAAGAGTGAACGGAGCAACTGGATCCCTGACCATCATCGCATACGCCTCCCGAATCCAGGATAGATTAACTTGCTTTGGCTGGGAGAGGAGCGTGTACCATTGTGGCATGGCGCGTACAGGCAGTCTCAAGAGGTCGCTCGATCATAACCTTACGCGACTGGAAGTATCTAGTGAACCATACTCGATCTTCTTCGTTTCTGAACCTGTGATCGGGTATAGGGTCGGGCATGGTTAGGTCAAAAGGTTTGAACTTGTGATACCCTGTGATAGGGTTCATCGTAAAGCCCTGAAACAGAAGAAACAAACAGAGAAAGCATTAGAAACAGGAAAAACAGTAAAGAAAATGAAACTGTCACACTTCGATCGATCGAAGCATGTTCGATCGCTCGAGAGAATTGCAGGTTTGATCGCTCGAGACTTGTTCGATCAATTGAAAGGATGCTGGGTTCGATCGCTCGAACCCAGGTCGATCGATCAAACACAGCGAAGTGGCAGTCTTAAGCATTGAGAACGAAAAAGGGCCCGCAAACATAAAATACAACAAGACAACGACAAAGAGTAAAATAACCAATGGGGGGTACCCCCATACGAATTTGAAATGGAAAGAACAACGAGGGGGTCCTCGGGGCCTAACCTCAAGAGACGCGCCGAGTAGAGGATGACTGTGATGCCAATGATGATCAGGGGGACCAGGTACTCCTCAATTGATGTGGTTGTAAGTGGGGGGTCCAAAATCGCGTGAGTCTCCTTTCTGTCTTCGAGCGATTGAGAGTTAGGGAGATGAAGAGAGACTGAAGAAGCTTCTGAACGACGCCTCGTTTAAAAACAGGTATCGATCGCTCGAGATGGTTCGATCGATCGAACCTTCGATCGATTGAACCCTGCTGAAACGCTCGAGGTTATGATATTCTCGATCGATCGAGGTACGTTCGATCCATCGAACTTAGAAATTTTATTATTTTCCTGAATTGAGAAATTATACACCCCCAACTAACCCACATATGTCTGGACATACAGAATAACATAAAAGCAGTTCATTGACAGAACATGTAAGCCAAAAATATCATCCTCATAGTAGAAAATTGCAAATTTATATAAATAAATCTTTATAATAGCATCCACTTGCAATAATATTGTCCCCGCATGGTATGTAAAACCTTATTAAAACAGAAAAAATAAAAGAAACTGAAACTACTAAAAACATTGTCTACGAATACACTTCAATTGATGAAAGAAAGATGAAAATGACGGAATACAATTGAAGTGTAGCACTATTGTTCAAGCATGAAGATTTCTTCTTCCACAATGTATGTCTCTGCCAAGGCTCTGAATGTGGGGTCCAAATTTGCTGATTCCCTTTTCCAGAATAACCGGAAGGCATCCAGGGCATCATTAAGCAAGTCTGAACTATCCAAAGAATTGATTGCACGTGTAGGAGGTGATCTGGATGGAGAAAGCGATAACGGCGTGTAATTTCGCATCGGACTTTCCTCTTGCGGCGGAGTACTAGGGGGTCGGACGTACGGTCCAATCCCGTAGAACAACTGATGTGGAAGGAACAGCGGTAGAAATGTTGGATTCATAGTAATATTCCTGACAAAGGAAAACAACAAGGAAAACAAGAAATAAATAAACTAGAACAAGGGAAAGAACTAACAGAAAGAAATAAACAAAGCGAAAAGAAAAAGAAAGGAATGTGACCAAGAATTAACCTCACTATTGGCCTGATACTCCTAAGTGCACTGGCAAGTAGAGGGCATTGAAGCCGGAACAACAAATAACTCAAGCGCACATAAATGTAGGGAACCACTTGGATGACCAGGAAGTCGTCAACATATGTGAATACAACATTATGGCATTCTGGAACCACATCCTGTAAGTCCTCTTCTTCCCATGGTTCCCACATTGAGTCATTTTCCCACTATTCCATCAGAGCATCATCGACTTCCCACACATCATATCCTTCTGGTTCTCCCTCCTCTTCAGGGTGTTCCATGTGCTCAAATGGGTTGATCTAGAAGAGAGCAGGATCGTATGGGATGTATCTGTGGGTTAGGTCAATGACGTCTTCCGCCCCTGGTCCTTGGTATGGAGATAAGCAGAATTCTATTTCATCAGCAGTCCACGGTGGGTTCTGATATTCTGAATCAGCCCATGACCCTATCGAGTGAACATCGTCATCTCTCATGTTGGACAGCCTGCAGGAGATAGAAATGAAATAGCAAATTACGATCAAGGTCACACTAAAAAAGATAGAGATAAACAAAAGAACAAAACACAACGAGAAACAGTAAAAGAAAAAGTACAACAACATTGTTAAAATGCACTTGAGTGTTCTAGGTTGAGACAGAGTCGGGCTCATCCAATTGGATGTGCTCGACCTCTGGTTAGAAATCCTCTAAGAATGGTTTTAACCTTTGGCCATTGACCTTGAAACTTCTGTCGTTCTTAGGATTGAATAACTCAACGGCCCCATATGGAAAGATAGATTTGACTATGAAGGGTCCTGTCCACCGAGATCGGAGTTTTCCTGGGAAAAGATGAAGGCGCGAATCGTATAGTAAAACTTTCTGTCCAAGCTCGAAAGATTTTTGAAAAATTGTTCTATCATGGCCAACCTTCAACCTTTCCTTATGAAGTTTAGTATTGTCATATGCATCGCGACGAATTTCCTCCAGTTTCGCCAACTGGAGTTTCTAGAGATGACCTCCTTCTTTAATGTCTAAATTTAATGAGCGTGTCGCCCAATATGCTTTGTGCTCAATTTCAACGGGGAGGTGACATGCCTTACCACACACTAGCCTATATGGGGACATTCCCAAATTTGTCTTGTAGGCAGTACGGTACGCCCAAAGAGCATCAGTCAGTTTATAAGCCCAGTCTTTTTTGTTGAAACTAACTGTCTTTTCTAATATATGCTTGATTTCACGGTTAGCCAACTCTGCCTGCCCGTTTGTTTGTGGGTGGTAGGCTAGAGCGATCTTGTGATTCACCCTGTATTTCTTAAGTAGTGATTCCAAAGGCCTATTGCAAAAGTGTTTGCCTTGGTCACTTATTAAAGCTTTTGGGGTTCCGAAACGCGATAAGATATTTTCCTTAAGGAAGGACATTACCGTTTTATGGTCATTGCGTCTCATCGGTATCGCTTCTATCCATTTTGATATATATTCTACAGCCAGAAGTATATTTTCACAGCTATTAGATTTAGGAAACGGGCCCATGAAGTCTATGCCCCAACAATCGAATATTTCAATTGTGATTATGGGAGTTAGGGGCATCGAATTCCTTTTCGAAATTATACCAAGCTTTTGACATCGCTGGCACGATTTACAAAAAGCGTAGGCATCTTTGAACATGATGGGACAATAGAAGCCGTTGTGCAATACTTTGTGTGCGGTCTTTTAGGAGGCAAAATGGCCACCACAGGCTTCAGAATGACAGGAAGCCAAAATTACAGTTATGTCCTCATTGGGAACGCAACGTCTGATGACCTGATCAGCACAATACTTGAATAAGTAAGGATTATCGAAAAAGAAATGGCGTGCGAACGAAATGAACCTTTTCTTGTCCTGATTTGACCAATGACTTGGGGTCTCCCCTGTAACAAGGTAATTTATTATATCTGCGTACCAAGGAAAACTGGAGACAGCCATCAGTTGCTCGTCTGGGAAGTCATCTTTTATTGGTACGGGCTCAGTGTTGTCAGTAAATGTCAACCGAGACAGATGATTGGCGACCACATTTTCTACTCCTTTTTTATCCTTGATAGTGATGTCAAATTCCTGAAGTAGTAGTATCCAGTGGATAAGCCTCTGTTTTGCATCTTTCTTAGATAACAGGTACTTGAGGGCCGAGTGGTCTGTAAAATAGACTATTGGGGACCCTATCAGATAAGACCTGAATATGTCCAGAGCGAAGACTATTGCCAGTAGCTCTTTCTCGGTAGTCGTATAATTCATTTGAGTTTCGGTGAGTGTTCGGCTGGCATAGTAGATTACATAAGGCTTGTTATCCTTCCTCTGTCCTAGAACTGCGCCAATGGCATAGTCGCTAGCATCGCACATTAACTCAAACGACAAACTCCAATCGGATGCCTGCATTATCGGTGCAGAGGTAAGGTGTTTTTTTAGTGCATCAAAAGATGTTTAACAGTCCTCCGACCATTCGAATGGCATGTCTTTAGCCAACAGTTGACACAGTGGTCGGGAGATCGCACTAAAATTCTTGATAAAGCGATGATAGAATCCAGCATGTCCCAGAAAAGATTGGATGTCTCGGACTGTACGAGAGACAGGTAGATTTGAAATTATATCAATTTTTGCTTTATCAACTTGGATACCCTTATCAGAAATAATGTGGCCAAGGACAATTCCCTTGGTCACCATGAAGTGACACTTTTTCCAGTTTAGTACTAAGTGTTTGTCCTCGCATCTCGCTAACACATTCTCAAGGTTTTCTAGATAGTTATCAAAACTATGGCCAAACACTAAGAAGTCGTCCATAAAGACCTCAAGTGTCTGTTCAACCATATCACTGAATATGCTTAACATGCACCGCTGAAAAGTGGCAGGTGCATTGCATAAACTGAAAGGCATACGACGGTAGGCAAATGTACCGAACGGACAAGTGAAAGTCGTTTTCTCCTGATCTTCAGGAGCAATTTCAATCTGGTTGTAGCCACTATATCCGTCCAAGAAGCAATAAAATTTATGACCCGCCACTCTTTCTAGTATTTGATCCATGAATGGCAATGGAAAGTGGTATTTTCGGGTTACAGTATTTAACTTTCGGTAATCAATACACATACGCCATCCAGTGGGGATGCGTGTTGGTACTAACTCGCCATCTTTGTTTAGGATAACTGTTATACCCGCCTTTTTGGGCATCACCTGGGTTGGACTAACCCAAGAGCTGTCAGAGATAGGATATATAATCCCAATGTCCAGAAGTTTTAAGACTTCCTTTTTCACGACTTCTTGCATATTAGGATTCAGATGCCTTTGCATTTGTCGCGAAGGTTTAGCATCTTCCTCCAGATATATCTTATGGGTGCAAATAGATGGGCTTATGCATTTTAGGTCGGCAATAGTCCACCCCAATGCTCCCTTGTGCTGTTTAAGCATTTGAATTAACTTATCCTCTTGTTCAGAGTTCAACGTAGATGAGATTATCACAGGATAAGTCTTTTCAGTCCCTAGAAAAGTGTATTTGAGCTCTTTTGGAAGCTCCTTTAATTCCAACTCAGGAAACTGAAAGTTCGAATGCATGGTTAACTTCATTTTTGGAGGCAAGGGTTCATATGGTGTGACCCACATGCATTCAGCTCTATCTTCCTCTTTAGTTTCCATCATGAGTCAGTCATGATTTAGAGCAGCGTCCAATGGGGTAGAATCGTTAGGTTGATAAGTGGCATCGAATTGTGACACAACTACCTCTAAAGGATCTTTGTATTCTACAAGATTAGCCTCGTCCTCGATGACTATTTCAATGAAGTTAACCTCTTCTTCGTCCTCGTATTCTTCGGGTCGGGGATTTGAAAAATCTTGACATTTAAAGTCATGTTCCCAAATACGATGGTCATGATGCCACTCCTTATTTTGATTATGGCATCAATAGTGTTGAGGAATGGACGTCCAAAAATCACCGGGATTTGTGAACATGGATTAGACACAGGTTCAGTGTCCAGAATCATAAAATCGACCGAAAAAACAAATGTATCAATCTGTACCAGAACGTCTTCCAGTATTCCTCTAGGATATTTGACTGACCTTTCCGCCAATTCTAATGCAACTCAGGTGGGTTTGAGTTCACCCAACCCTAATTGTTTATATACTGAATATGGCAGCAAGTTTACGCCAGCTCCTAAATCAAGGAGTGCGTTGTCTATCTTTTGATTCCCAATTCTACACGAAACAGTTGGGGTGCCAGGGTCTTTAAGCTTTGGAGGCAATTTATTTTGAATGATTGCGCTTGCTTGGCAAGTGACATAAGCGTGTTTCTTCACACTTTGCCTCCTCTTTACCGTGCATAAGTCTTTTAGATACTTAGCGTAGGCTGGCACTTGTTTGATTGCATTAAGGAGCAGGAGATTAATTTTGACTTGTTTGAACAACTCCAAAAACTCCTGATTCTTTACCTCGTTTTGGGGTTTCTTGAGCCTTTGAGGATAAGGCGCGGGAAAAGGGCATTTAGGTAATTCGTCCTTGATAGGCTCCTTTCCAGGCCTTCTCTCAACTTCTTCTACTTCTGTAGGAGTGTCCTCACTTGATTCTAATGCTTTGTTATTAGTAGACAGCTCCTCCTTTTGAGTAGATGGTTTACTTTTATCCACCACTTCATCCTCTTCATACTCTTCATGGGTAGAGAGAGGCGTGTTTTGCCCTATAACTTTGCCGCTTCTCAAAGTTGTCACGGCTTTTGTCTGTTCATGATTAGGGGGACTATTGTTGTATCCCTTAGGGTTTTGAAGTGGTTGAGCAGGAAATGTTCCACTCGACCCCTCTTGAAGTGCATCCATTCTCTCTAATGTCGCGAACATTTTACTCATCATTTGAATTAACTGTTGTGTTAATTTCGCGTTAGAGAGTGGATCTTCCTCTTGCACCTTTTTGTGAGGTGGCACGTAAACATTTGCTTATTGATCATTAGAGGGTTGAGCTTGGTCGTAGTTATTTGCTCTATGTTGATGGAATGGCTGGGACTGCCTGTTGTATTGCCCTTGATATTGATTATTGTTATTATAAGTTTGTTGTTGTTGATATTGGTTTTGGGTCCCAGCATTGTTTTTCCAATCAAACCCGGGGTGATTCCATCTATTATTATTATTTTGTGAATTATAATTGTTGTAGGAATTCCCTGCCCCCCTATACCCTTGCATGGCATTCATTTCCTTGGGGGGTTGTTCTTGAAAATACGGCACATTAGGGCAGTATTGATTAGTATGTCCCAGCATGTTGCATGTGTCGCATGGTTCTTCAGGCAAAAATTGCCTAGAACTCTCTCCTTTCATTCCCAACTACTCGACTTTCTTCACTAGTTCTTCATACTTGTTCATCAGATGATCCTCACTTTTTAGTTGGTATAGACTTTTCTCCTCCACACAGGATATCTGTGAGTGTGGGATATCGTCTGAATTTGACCACTCATGGGCGTTTTCAGCTAACCACTCGAAATGAGCTTCAGCTTCTTCCGTGTTTTTGCGAAGAAATGGCCCTGAACTCTTGGTCTCGACCAATTTCTTAGTTTTACCATTTAATCCTTCATAAAAGTAGCTGATGTGTGATGTGGGCATGAGAGTAGCAAATCCTTGAAACGCTCCCAAGTTTGGGTGAATGTTTCATTGGTCTTTTGTTTGTAAGAGTTTATTTGTCGTTTAAGCTCAGTGGTCATACGAGGTGGAAAGAATTTCTTTAGAAAAGCAGTGTTCATCGCATACCAAGTGTAGATGGAGTTTGGCTTCAAGGTGAGTAACCACACTTTTGCTTTATCCTTCAGAGTGAAAGGAAATAGTATTAGACGTGTCACGTCTACAGGACAATTCTGTGAGAAAGTTTTACAAACATCCTCAAAGTCCTTGACATGTAGATACGCCTTCTCGCTCTCCATTCCATGAAAGGTAGGAAGGAGTTGAATCATTCCATTGCGAAATTGGAATTCGCCTGCATGAGGTGGAATGAGAATACAAGAAGGTGTAGGCGCGTGTTCAGGTGTCATGAGATCGCACAAAGGATGAAGTGAATCGTCGATTGGTACAACCACATTATCACCGTTTTCACTTTAATTATCAGCCATTGAATCAATAGGTGTAACTATGGGGTTAATAGAACTAGATGAATTAGATGAATAGAGTGGGTTTCCATAAATTCCTTCGATGGAATTATCGGACATAAAGGGAAAGACCCTAAGTAGTTTTTAATCTAAAAAAACGAAAGAAAAAGAAAAACAGAAAGAGATAAGGATAGATTGAGGTAATTGAAGCGTTAGCTTGTCGCCTTCCCCGGCAACGGTGCCAAAAACTTGACACGAGAATTATTCTGTGTGCGCTTGTGTGCTATACCCAAGTGTAGGTAATCGTGCAAGTAGTAATCTGGTTAAGTCCAGGTCGATCCCACAAGGAAGGTGTTAAACTAAAAACTTAGATTAATCCCAAACAAGAAAATAAAAATCAAAATTTTAAAGGAATGCAGAACACAAAGTCCCACAGTTTATCAACTACTAAAGATGAAACAATTAAACTAAATTAATCTAGCAACTAACTAACAAATTAAAGCGATATTTTTAAACGTGTTTTTCTTACTAAAAGGGAATGTTGGGATTACATGAATCCACCACGACCTAGCCATCTACCATGCAATTACGTTGAAGCTCAATGGAGCACATTCTCTACAGTATTCCGTATCTCTCTTAGGATAAAGAATCCATAGTCCTTTCATGACTGGGACTATGTCATTGCATTTAAGTTTGAAATAAATAAAAGCAGTTTAAAATAATAGTTAAGACTCGCACCTACAATGGTGTTAGCATTGAGGGTGGTTTGCAAAGTTTATTGAAGAAAAATGCCTCAAGGCTTTAAGTTTACGGACTGTTTTGACAAACTGAGCGTTTGGGGACAATTTGATAACAAATCAGTAAAGCAGAAAGTTTAGGAATACTGCATAGAATGTTCTCAAGAATCAGAAGGTTCGATCGATCGATGCGCATTCGATCGATCGGACTTTTTCATCCCTCGATCAATCGAATTGACTTCGATCGCTCGACAATGTCTCTGGTCTGATCGATCGAGCTATTTCGATCGATCGAACACAGGAATTATTCTGCTGCATGGCAGAGGCTTGAGATCATAGTTTCATCGTGATCTCCCAACCTGGGGACTACTCAGACATAGTCTGGTGTATCACAGATGTGTTTTTAACGTAAAAGTTCATTAAAGTCTTGTTTGTTTGTGATTTCAACATGAAAATTATGTAAACTAATGGTGTGAACTTATTTAGCATGCAAAACTATAAATTTAACAGATTAAGCTACTATAAACTACGTGCAGAATATAAATAAACAATAAAGAAGTAACCTGGAAAGACAAACTTTGATTAAACTAGAGAAAAACCAATCCAAAGGCAATATCCAAGCTTTTAAACCTACAAAAACATGTAAACTATCTATCTCCCTCTCTAAAAACTGATGAAAACTAATGTGGGCGTCCCTATGGACGTATACAATACGAGTATTTGTACTAAAAAATCAAATGCTTAGGGTTAAAATCCTGACTTTGCTATGTGCGCGTATAATCTGATCAAAGCCATGTTCGATCGATCGAACATCTTTCGATCGATTGAACTTCTGGGATCTTCGAGCGCTTGAGCTAATATCGATCGATCGAACCTTCGATCGATCGAATGTTCTTCAATCGATCGAGGTTCACTTTTCATTCTTTACTTGTCTTCATTACAATTCAGCACTTCCTTTTATCTTTCTCATCCAATTCTTCACACAGCAACAGTAATCTGCACAAACTACAGCTAAAATAAACAACTTATCATAGTTTAATCAAATCGTGCACAAACTGGCATTGTAATTTAAACTGTAGATAAATAAAGGAATTGTGAAATAATTTAGTACATTTTCTTCTTTTAGCGATGTTGTATTTTACAAATACCCCCGCTTGTCACTTGGGTCTACCAATTATACATGAATATGGTCAAGATCAATCCTAATTCTCTCATAAATCATCAATTTACAGAAAATTAAGAGATCAAACTCAAGGAATTCAAGTGGGATATTAAAGATCCCATTGATTCCAAGAGAAGAGCCATAAACATAGAGAGATGAATTCTAAATCCAATTGGTGATCCAAGTCAAATTTTTCATAGAAAACTTATTTCATATTAAACCCATGGTCATTTAGATCCAAGCTAACAACTATAAAATGAAAATTCAATCACAATTCAAGTGGTGTGTTATGAAATGGGATTAGAAGAGACTTTTTTGAAAATGTGTAAAGATCCTAGTTAGATCTACAAATTGTGATTGACTTATAATATATGAAGATAGATTTGAAAGTTTTACCTCTAGATCTTCTCAAAATTTGTAGAGAGATGTTGAACTTTTCAAGCTTTTTCTCTTCTTCTTCATCAAGCTTCAAGCTCTTTCAATGGTGATTTGATGAATTGTGTGAATTGGTTAAAGTTTTGGTGGGGTTTGGGTATGAGATTTGGTAGAGTTTCTCTCTCTATATTTTTCTCCTCTAAAGCTCTCCCAATTTATTTCTCTATTTGATTTAAGAGTCCAACCCCCAACAAAATGAGAGAAATGAGTTTTTTTTATAGACTTTTTTTCTCCTCTAAAGCTCTTCCAATATATTTTTCTATTTGATTCACGAGTCCAACCCCCCACAAAATGAGAGAAATGAGTTTGTTTTTATAGACTTTTATTTCCTTAGTGACTAAGATAAGGGTTATTTGGAAATTTTAATGGATTAGGAATATGCCAAGGAATATCTATGACATCTCTAACTCTCCATGGCACTTCTATGTAATTTAAATGAACTCAAAAGACATTTTAGTTTGGTGGAATAAAGGAACATTCTAGAGCATCTCTAATCTTCAAAGCACATGGGAGATTGGTACCCAAGAAAGGCCTCTTTGGGTATTTGATTGGATTAGAAATATGCTAAGGAATCTCTACTTCTCCAAATCGCATGAGACACTTTCTTTTATTATTTTTCTTTTCTTATATATATATATATATAGACACAGTTTTCATTTTAAATCTAAATTAAGCATACGAATCTCCAAATAAAATATTTTTCTTTTTTACTTTTTGAATCTAAAAATATGGAAAACAATGTTATTTTTACAAAATATTATATTATTATTACTATTTTTAAAAAAGTGCATTGTCACCTATCTTTAAGACCCGTAAAATCTTTTAAAAAGAAACATCTATTCTATTTTTTTTAGAAAGCAACCTATGATCTAGTGAACTCGAGATTGGTGGTCAGTGATTGGCCAAATCCAGGGGTATTAGGAGCATGTTTTAGGAACTTGAAGCTTTTCAAAAGTAGAAGCGATGAACTTGAAGAAATTCATTGGGACATTATTCATCATTGATTTCTAGAGATAAATCCCCCTAAGTTTAATAATTCGGTCAAAATTGGGGTGTTTACAGCCACTACCTCAGGCGCTGCATACTGCCTCGCAATCAAGTAATGGAGGGTGTTTTAACTATGGAGTACATGAGCACATCTCAAGAAACTACATCCCAGAGTCAATCATAAGCTAGACATCATCTTCCGTAGCTGCAACAAGCCAGTGCACCTGAGCAGGGATTGCCGTGTACCATGAGGAGGATACTACGGGGCCCCAGTTTAGGGAATAGAAGGACCCCTAGATCAGACTTGAGTAAATGTTATTATTCCCGAGGGGACAAGCTTTAATGTCGAGGAGCAGCAGAACTTAGAAGGTACGCTTATACTTTTTCATAGTCAAGTTAACGGTTTATTCAATATTGGTGCTGCACGTTCGTTTATTGCTATTAAGATTATGAGCCAGTTGGGTTTAGAACCCCTGACACTTGAGTCGACACTTAATATTGTGTCACCATTAGGAGTGACTATTAAGGTAGGTAAAGTATGCAAAGATTGCCCATTGACCCTAGGAGATAAGAATCTTTTGGCAGACTTAGAAGTTCTATCAATGTCAAAGTTTGATATTATCCTAGGAATGGATTGGCATACCAAGTACGGTGCCAACTTGGATTGCCCTACCAGGACTATCGTATTTTCGACTCCAAGACATCCAATGATCAGATTCTAGAGTCATCCGACGAGCGACATGTTTCTCACAAGTTGTTTAGCTACGATCAGGAGTACGAGTATAGAACCTACTATGGATCAGATACCGTACAAGACTTTGTAGATGTTTTCTAGGATATTAAAGGGTCTTCTATTGAAGAGAGAGGTAGACTTCTGTATGGAACTAGTACCTAGAATGTTGCTGATTTCCAAGACTTTAAATCGAATGACACCAACAGAGATGTTGGAAATGAAGAAGCAAGTTCAAAAACTTGAAGATTTGAGATTTGTTCTCCGAAGTACGTCACCATGGTGGGCACTGGTACTATTTGTGAAGAAGAAGGATGGAACACTTTGACTCTGTATCGACTATAGAGAGTCGAACAAGGTTACGATCAAGAATAGATACCCACTTCCTCAGATAGACAATCTATTCGATCAGTCACAAGGTTCAATAATCTTTTCGAAGATTGATTTATATTCCAGATATCATCAGCTATTGGCTTGACTAGAAGATGTGTAAAAAACTACATTCAGGATAAGGTATAAGCATTGTGAGTTTCTAGTTATGCCTTTCGGATTGACTAATGCCCCGATAATATTCATGGATTTAATGAATATAGTATTCAGACCATATCTGAATCAATTCATTATAGTGTTCATCGACGATATCTTGATTTACTCAAAGATAGAGGAAGATCATAAGGGACACTTGCATATAGCATTGCAGACGCTTAGAGATAATAAGTTGTATGCTAAGTACAGTAAGTGCGAGTTTTGGCTACAAGAAGTCAAATTTTTAGGACATGTTATATCTCAAGATGGTATCCGATAGACTCATCTAAGAACGATGCAGTCTTAAGCTGGAACAAGCTGACCAATGCAACCGAAGTTAGAAGTTTTCTTGGTCTAGCTGGTTATTATTGGAGATTTGTGGAAGGATTCTCCAAGATTGTAGGACCTTTGACAAATTTGACAAGAAAGGAATTGAAGTGACGGATAAGCATGAAGGTGCATTTCAGGAGTTAAAAGAAAGATTAACTTTTGTACCGGTACTTGCGATACCCAGGAGCGGGGAAAGGTATATAATCTATAGTGGTGCATCACATTAAGGGCTTGGCTGTGTGCTTATGCAGGACAAAAATGTGATTTTATATTGTTCAAGGCAGTATAAGCCACATGAGAAGAATTATTCAATGCATGATTTAGAACTATCTGCGATAGTGTTCGTATTGAAGATCTGGAGACATTATTTGTATGGAAAAAAGTTCGATCTGTTCTCCGATCATAAGAGCTTAAGATATCTGTTCTCTCAGAAGGAGTTGAACATGTGACAAAGGGGATGCATTGAGTTACTCAAGGACTACGGCTTCTCTTTGCAATATCATCCGGGTAAATCAAATGTTGTAGCTGATGCTTTAAGCCATCAACCTCGACTAGTGATTGCTACCTATTGATTCAAGAATGGAAAGCATTGGAAGTATTAGTTGAGTTTGACCTTCAACTGGTGGAATCAACAAAAGGACAATATCTTAGATGTCTGATTATCCAGTCGACTCTCATTAGCCGTACATAGAGGCTCAACAGACAACATAGGATTTGAAGTTATGGTTCGCTAAGATGTCAGCAAAGGAATTTGAGATACAAAGGTAGACTCTTTGTGCTTGACGAATATAGTCTCTGAAAAGACATATTGGATGAAGCACACAAATCATGGATGACTGTTCATCCTGGTGGTACGAAGATGTACAAGGATTTAAATGAGAATTTCTGGTAGGAAGGAATGAAGTCAGAAGTAGCTGAGTATGTATCTCAGTGTCTTACTTGTAAACAAGTGAAGGTAGAACATTAGAAACCACATGGACTTCTATAACCATTACTGATTCCCTTATGGAAATACGAACACATAACCATAGATTTCGTGATAGGTTTACTGAAGTCATAGTAAAACCACAACGCTATTTGGGTAATAGTGGATCAACTTACGAAGACAGCGTATTTTATCACCTATAGCATGACATACCCAGTAGAATACCTGAGCTAGATGTATATTCAACAAGTCATATAGCTACATAGTGTAGCAGTCTCAATTATGTCAGATCGAGATTCATACCTTACCGCAAAATTTTAGAAGAGTCTTCAGACAGCATTAGGAACTACACTGAACTTGAGTTCAGCCTTTCATCCATAGACAGATGGACAGACTGAACGAGTTAATCAAGTGATGGAGGATATGTTGTGAGCTTATGTCATAGATTTTAAGAGTTCTTGGGAGACGCACCTGCCACTGATATAGTTTGCCTATAACAACAGCTACCATACGAGCATAATAATGGCGTCATTTGAAGCTTTATACGGAAGACCTTGCCAATCGCTGCTATAATGGGCCAAAGTCAGAGATACTCATCTTATTGGGCCAAAAATGGTACGAGAAACCAGCGAGAAGATGCAAAGACAGCTCAGGCCCGACACAAGAGCTATGTTGACAAGCAACGTAAAGACTTGGAATTCACCGTTGGAGATCATGTGCTGCTCAAGGTTTTTCCTGTCTGAGATATCATCATATTTGGTCAGAAGAGAGCCAAGCTGTCACCCAATTCATCGAACCGTTCGAGATTCTAGAGCATGATGGAAAGGCTTCCTATAGACTTGTGTTGCCTCTATGTTAGGAATGCACAATGTTTTCCATATTAGTATGCTGAGAAAATGTGTTCATATCCCAACGCATGAGATGAACTTTGAAGAAATTAAAGTCAATGACAATGTCATGTTCAATGAAGGACTCGTGTGGATCCTAGACCATGGAATCAAGAGGCTCCGAAACAAAATGATTTCGCTAGTGAAGATTCAATGGAAGCATCATGATGAAGGAGAAACTTCATGAGAACTAGAGTCTTAGACTCTCTCTCTCTCTCTCTCTATATATATATGCAAATAATTGTTTTCAATGGGTCCCAATAGATTGCCACCTGCAAATAATTGTTTTCAACTTTGCATGAGATCTTGACGTGTGACACTCTCACCCTCTCTCTCTATATATATACACATATATATAGACACATAGATACAAATATACACTAATATATACACATATATACACATATATATCTATACATACATATATTTTGGGGTCTTGGGGTTTGTTTGACAATCTTGATAGAGAGAGAGAGACTATAGATATAGATATACACTCATATATACACACATATATATACATCTATACTCATACACTACTGCCCAGAGAAATGGAGAACATAAAAGGAGGAAAGAAAGAAGAATAAGAAGAAAGAAAAGAGACTGAGACAGAGACAGAAATAGAGAAGAGAGAAGGAGAAGAGAGAAAGCTCAAAGCTTCCATACCTCACACATACCCCACACTCAACTAGGTGAGTCCAACCTTACTTGGTCCCTCTTATTTGGTGTTTTTTTATGAGTTTTTATGAAGGAAAGACATAGCTAGTACGTTCCTCCCTGTTTATATTCTGAATTTCTTGGTTCTGCTGGAGAAGATGAGGTCCCAATCAATTGGGCTTATTCCCAATCATTTGCCATTAGGACCCAATCGATTGGATAGTTTCCCAATCGATTGGCATTTTTACTAACTCACAATCGATTACCAAAGTTAGCAATCGATTGGTATTGTTTTAGATCCAATCGATTGCCATTTACCCCAATAAATTATTATGGTTTTTATCCTAATGGATTGGTAGTTGCAAATCATGGATAGTTTCTTTTAATTATTATATAAAGGGTATGATTGGTGGGACATCAATTTGTACTTTTAATATGTGACTATGAGGTGATTGGGGGATAATATGATACTAAAGATAGCATGGTTATGAATAATGGATCAACGTTACAACATTAGATATTATGTCTTTCATAAATGAGTTTGATAATCTGTTTTAATTCAATTCGAGTAGTCAAGCCACAAGTGGAGAGTCATGTATCAGTGTTAGTACTGAACTTAGGTAGGTTTGATAAGTTTTGGGAATTGTACGTAGGCAGACGTTTGGACATGATATGCTCTTAAAGACTGGTGAGTTGTGCATATGCTCTTAAAAGGCGGTGAGCTGGACCAGATAGTCCTAAGATAGCCAGGTGATTCATGATATGCTCTTAAAAATTGATGAGCTATTAATATGCTCTTAAAAGGCAGTGAACTGGGATTACTAGTAGACGTCGCTAAGTCGTGGTAATAGACTGATATGCCTTGTTCAAAATGTTATGTCCCTGTATTGTAGTGAGCTGTGCATATGTTCTTAAAGCTGGGGATGGACTGACGTGAAGTCCATGACATGCGGTGAGCTGTGAATATGCTCTTAAAAGTGGTGGATAGGATGAGGGTATATCCATAGAGCTGAATGATTAAGTCGATTCATTCAGTCAAGAGTATGTTGGTTATCAGTCTTAGAATAACAAGACAATAATGATTGGGTAACGACGTTGAATACTGAGAATGACATTACTTAGTAGAACTTTTATAACTTGTTAATACTTCATATAACTTGTACCTTATTAGTTTCTATTCACTCATCTCTCAGTAAGCTGATGACCGTTATTGGTTAGACATTTCCCATCCAGACTATCATGTTCCTAATCCTGCAGGTAATGAAGCATACAATGATGGCTACTACCCGAAGGGGGGTACGCAAAAGGGGGCACCCACTGAGGATGGAAATGCTGGTGAAGACTTCTATGATGATGATTACGTCTACGCCAGCTAAAGACGAAGATAGATGTTTATCTTTTTATTTCTATCGAACTTTATTGCCTCCAGACCTTTTATATTCCTGTTTGGTACCCGGGCATATGTTGCCTCCAGAACTTTTATATTCCTGTTATAGACTATGCTTTTGTAATAGCTAGGACATGTGTAATATACTCAGTTGTTTATATTACTATTTCTCTTTAGTTACATGTTGCTTAGTACTATGTGGTGTGGACAATTCAGTGACTTCACCAGTCATTCCCTATGGACCCAAAAAGGAAATTTATTTTTCTCTATTTTTGCTATTCCGGGACGTTATAGGTGTTACAGGCCCAAGCCACAAGCCCAAGCCAACCTCGTCACACACATCTCAAACATTATCTAGATGACATGTTCGAGAGGTGACTTCCTTACATAGTATTGTTGGGGGCCAGCCAGATACCATAAATCGGATGGCAACAGAATATGAGAGTCAGCAGGATACCATAAAACAAATGGCAGTAGAACAAGCGGAAATGAAGGAATGATACAACAACTACTATCATTATCAAAGCAGAATTCATGGTTAGTTAATTTAAGTTTAAAAATTAATCCTTGATTAGTTTACTAAAGATAGTTATAGGAAGAAATGGAACAAAATACGATTAAATACTAGTCTAGTACTTGGGGTGTTGGGGGTCAAAAATGTCCAATAATGGTCCGAATGGACTGGGACCACTTCGAGTACCTCACTGTGCCTAAACAACATTGTAGGAAGAAACAGAATTGAAAATCGAGTCTCGATTAGGGAGAATGATGCACAAATGCAATTGGAAACCTTTACTCTGTCAATAAAGGGAATACGGGGTGTTTGGGTCAAAATAGTCCAATAATGGTCCGAATGGACCAGTACCACTTTGAGCACCTCAATTGTACCTAAACAAAGTTGTAGGAAGAAACAGAATTGAAAACTGAGTCCCGGTTAGGGAGAATGTCGCAAAAATGAATTTTGAAACCTTAACCCTTCTTTAAAGAATTGTTCCAAACTTTTTTCTTTTTGCTTTTTTTTTTTTAAATTGAAGTATATATTTTTGTACTGCAGATTTACGGGCATCTGGAGTGCATGAATGAAAACTATGCATGGTTTTGATCTCATTTTCAGGAACAATTTACATTGATGTTTGGAGATACTATATTGTTTTTGAAATTTGTATTTGCTATATGGACTTTGGATGTTTGGAGACACTATATATTTTAGTTTTGTTGGATTGAGTAGATGATTTATTAATGAATGAAAATTTGATTTGGTTAATATGTATGTTGTGGATGTTTTAGGTTACTCGTTAGCAGGTGGACCCACAAAAAAAATTAGTGTGAATAAAATATATATTAATAAAAAGACTTTTAACAACGAAATAGTTCGTCACTAATAGTCAAACTGTATTTTCTAGTTTTGACTTTAGCAACAAAAACTTTCATAACTAATTAAATCTTTTGACTGACGCAACTTACTTCGTCACTAATGAATACCTTTTAATGATGAAATATTTCGTTGGGAATAGAGATATTTTCTTGACGAAACTTAGTTCGTTGCTAATGATTGCCGTTTACATTTTTCATTGCCAATATAGTTCTTTTATCGATGAACATATTTTGTCAGTAAAAAGTAACCATTTACCAACAAAAAATTCGTTGATAATGCTAGTTTTTCCCGACAAAATTTTGTCGATAATAGTAAGACTCTTTTGTGATGAAATTTGGTTCATTAGGAAAAGTACACTTTTCCAAACGAAAAATTTGTCAATAATGGTGGTTTTCCTCGGTGAAAATTCATAGCTAACAATAAGACTCTTTCGTGATAAAATATGGTTCGTTGGAGAAAATCCATTTCTTTCGACAAGAAATTTGTCGATAATGGTAGTTTTTCCCAACGAAATTTCATCGCTAATAGTAGGATTCTTTCGTGACGAAATTTGGTTCGTTGGAAAAAAAACACTTTTCTCGACAAAAAATTTTGTTACTAAATGATACTCTTTGGTGACGAAATATGAATTCGTCACTAAAGACCTTTCCTATCGAGGAATTATCGACGAACTTGTGATGAAATTTTTTTCTTCACTAAAGACCTTTAGTGAAAAAAATCTGACCCTTAGTGAGGAAAATTTTTGTCACTAAAAGTCAATTTTCTTGTAGTGATAACTACAAAACATCTACTAAAAGTCAAAACTTATCTCAAGGAACCTTAAGGTTCAAAGTCAAAATGTGTAGGACAATCAATGAGAGCGTAAAATACATGACAAACCTAGGCTTGGATACTAAAAATCTTATCACATCCCGGAGCAACAAAAATAGAGAAAATAAATTCATTTTTGGGTCCATAGGTCATGATTGGTGAAGTCACATGATTCTCCACACCACACAATTCTAAACAACAGAATAATTAAGGAGGTAATATTATATATTCTAAGTTAAGCATTGTATATAACACAAGGTTACTAATCTATTACATCAGAGTCTGCAGAAACATAAAAGAAGTAAGGTCTTAAGGAATATATGCCAAATACAGAAATACTAGTTATTCAAAACCTAAAACGTAAGAACCACGGTCTACTTCCAGTCTTCAGCTAGCATAGATGTGGTCGTTAGCATAGTATTCCTTCCTGGCGTAACCATCTTCAGCAAGGCCGTCTTCTGCCTAGTATCACTCTGGGTAGAAGCCTTCATCGTTGGGTCCTTCCCCTGTATAATCATAGACACCAATCCATGCCATGCTAGGGATGTACTATGATTATAGTCCACATATTTTAAGACACATTCTATCAATATACACCATGGATATACCATTGATTGCAGTCCACAAACTTTAGGATACCTGTGGATATGCGGCCTCGGGTGTACCCCCTTTTCAGGAAGGAAAAATGAGTTTCTTCTCTTTGTTTGAAATCCTTGAAAGGTCTATGAAAATAGATATAGAGTCCCCACTTGGTCTTTAGGGAATCAAGAAACCCAATTTGACTCATCCAAACAGATAAAGGGAACCGACCCTTCATAACCAAAGAACTCGACTCAAAATTTTGGTACGAGAGAGGAATGAGCCTTCACAAAGACTAAACACCCTTAACTCGCCCTGTCTTTTAACGGACCTCAATTAGCATCCAAATAATCATCAAGTACTAAGTTTAGTTCTACAACTAATATTATGATAGGTATATTACATCTATTAAGAATCTTGAAATGGAAGATGAAAAGATAAGATATCATTCATAAGATCTAAGCCAAGTATCACACAATGCAAAGTGAAAATAATACATAATGAACCTAGAAAGAAAATAGTATAATCATATATTAAGTAATCAAGTTTTCCTAATGTATAGGGCACATGAATTGTTCTTGAACAAATAATCAGAGAAAGCAAAATATGCTTAGTAAGCTAGAATATATGCATGCTGAGTTTTAAGAAAAGAAGACCTCTCAATCCCCGAAATGGACGAGAAAGGAAGATTTGATCTAGGGGAGCATGAATGTGGGATCAATCTCATTCTTTGTAATCCTCTTGGATTAGGAGTCATGAAGACTCTAAATCTTGCATGTATGCAATGTATGATCCTAGCATGTGCAAGGTAGTAGTGTGCTTGTGTTTATCGATTTCTCTAAAGTGATTTGGAAGTATAGAATGTGAATGAATGTATGAAGAATGTTGTTGTAGGATATGTACAAAAGTTGTATGAATAACTTTCTAAGATATGAGCTAATTTAGAATACATGTAAACATCTAATCAAAAACTAAAAGTAAAAAAACAAGCTTGTTGTGAATAGGGGATCAAATGTTTGAGTCATATTATAAAAATAGAATAGTAAGGTTAGAAACACTCTAAATTCATGAGATTTTATGGAGATCATCTCTACTAATCTAGAACACATAGTAGAAAGCCAAACTAGGATTGAAGTTATAGATTGAGAGAAATCATATAAATAAGAGAGGCTACTTAGAAATAGAATCCGCACTGTCGACTGAAATGTACAATAATCTTTGAAAATGAAAACAAAATATTTGGTGGCTCATAGTATATAGAAAGTTCCCTAACACATAGAAGTTTAAGGTAAAAATGAGTTGGGACCACTTTTATTAGAAATTGTTTTGGAAAACAAGTTGAAATTCAACTAACGCTATTGTGATAATAAATAGAATGTTTTAGAAGAATGTTTGGGTCAAACAGGAAACCTTCCACATGTTTTAAAATCTAACCAAAAATCATGGACATTCTTTAATGAGTTAAGAAGACTTTACAAGTGGTATCACAATCATCCATTAAGTTTTGAACTCAGAATGGCATTTTCGAGTTGAACAACTCACTGTTTTTAGGGTTTTTGAGAAAACAAGCATTTATTTTTAGAATCAAAATGTGGGGGTTTTAGAAAGGAGGTTTTGAAAGTGTATTTCCATCACTTAAATGGAGATTACAACCACTTAGAAAATCATCTACAAACTCATTTCAAGAGCTTCCCAAGTTATTTGCAATACATTGTTTTGTTAGGAAAACAACTTCAAGAATATACATGAATGTATTGAAGTTGAAATCATCATCTATCAAGCATGTTTTTGAGGTCAAGAGCTACTATCTATGAGGATTCACTCTACTCAAACACCATGTCATCACTTAGATGATGATAGAGAAGAAAATAATAAAAAAAAATAAAAAAAAATGAGGTAAGAAGAGATGAACATCAAACTAAACAAGCAAACAATAGTAATCAATAATGACAATCAATGAGATATTTGGACTTGTACCTTGGTGTTTCACTCATATTTGGACATGGAAGTGGATTTCTAACTTATAAACACTCAAGAAATGGTGGTTGTGTGTATTGAATGTGAAATATGAAGAGAAATAATGAAAGAAAACAAGTTTGGAACTCACTTTTCTATATAAAAATAGTAGCTAGGCTCTCTTTTCTTCTCCTCTAAACCTTTTCTCTATCTCTATTCTCTCTACAACTTTTCTAAGCTTTTCACTTGCCACCCCCAAAATGAAGATCAAAGGGAAGGGGTGGGGGGTTAAATAGGCCAATTTGGGAGAGTTTGGGATTTGAAAAGTGCTCTCATTGGTTTTAAATTTCTATAAACAATCAACTACATCGTTTTGACTTTTAATTATTCTAAATTGACCCCCAAAACAAAATAGCAAAAATGGACAGTCCGAGGGAGAGTACTGCGATGGCACTGAGCCTGTGCCATGTGCCCATGGTGGCACATGGACAATGTTGTGGTGGTACTGCTCCCTAGATGCCCATATTATTCTGTTTAGGCCCCTAGAGTTTTTGGTATTCGCAAAAAGGCCCAATTTCGTCCAAAATTCACGGAAAATGCATACAAACTCTGAATTAAGCTTGTGATATACCGTTGGAAAGATAATGGAGTTTAATTTATATAAAAAATTATTTAGAGTCAGGTTACTTCGAAAATGTTTGCAATATTCGCGATAAAAGCCGATTTGATTCCCTTTTGCACCTTCAAAGATTCATAATAAATTCGTTTTATGTCTAAAAATTATGTACGATATACCGTTGGAAAGATATTAACCTCTAGTATCCATGAAAAATATTTAAAAAATGATTCAGTGCTCCAGTCTCCGGGTCAACTTTTGGGTCAAACCAGTCAAATGATTCAGTGCTCCAATCTCTCAAGAGCTGACCTTTTTGTCTCGTTTTTCTTTTAAAACTTATTTTAGTACTTTTCATATAATCTAGAATGATATCAAAACTTTTGGGCAAATTCGGACTATTTCGGTCAAATCCTGGTCAAACCTTGGTCAAACCAATCAACGGGGACTTTTCGGGACTTCTAGGAAAATCTAGGAGCTGACAATTTTACCCGATTTTGATTTAAAACTCATTTTTTTATTATTTTTTTCTACTACATAGTGTGTTTTCCAAACTTTCGATTCAAATCTGGAGGCATTTGGGCTTTCAGGGATATTTTGGTCGTTTGTACCACTTTCTGAGTATTTTGAGAGATAGAACTAACTTCTGGAGTCCTTTTCGAGCCTTTTTCAATCACCATGAACCACCAAGCTATGGATCTCCTAAATCTAATAGCCGACAAAATGGGGGTGTCTACACCACCGTCAACCAATATACACGTTCTTATGCCACGACTTACGTTGTCAATCCTTTGAGACAATGATCGTAGTCCACATACTTTAGGACACCATCAATCAATGCCCGACCATGCACAAAGCATTACCTATACCAATTTATATTGACTTGTAACCAAACTGACTCTTGACACTCCCATGTGGCCAACGTAATAAGATACAATAAACGAAGACTGATTCGATTCACGACTGATATGTTCGCTAATGTTATTACCAACAATACATTATTCTCAATGTTACCACATTATGGCGTATCATTATCTATTCCATTACTACTACAGTATTGCATGTGGGGGTTCTGGAATAGTAAATAAAAAACTAAACAGTTCATGATATAGCTAATAGCAAATAATCACATTCTGTAATTGCCAATCGATTGGGTTCGGGGTCCAATCGATTAGGACCTAAAGTGTCACAACCCATTCTCACAATAGCAGAACCCAACCTCGTGGCACCCCACTGAGGCTAAACCAATTCATTAAAGTTCCCAAAAATTAGTTTTAAGAACACGCAGTGGAAAGAAAACAATTCATTTTTAAAACTAACAGTCTGGTCGATTGGGTTGGGGTCTCAGTCGACTGATTTGGTGTGCAGAGAACAAGAAATCTCCAGCAACCCACTCTAGTAGACTGACTCCTATGTCCAGTCGACTGATGTCTCAAATTTTCAGTCGAATGGGTTCACCTGGATGACTAAACCCAACCTAGTAGAATCTCTAGTTTTTGGACAGATTCTAGTCGATAGTTTATTGGGACTCAGTCAACTGATCCTCTGCAAAACTTTGAGAGAAAAGTGCCTAAATATGAAACCCAGTCGAATGAAGTCACGACCCGATCGACTGGTTTCCCAACTGTAGGGCATTCTGTAGAATTTCTAAGTTAAAAGCTTTTCTAAATTCTACAAGGGATCAAACACACACTCCAAACTTATACCAAAGCCATTCCAACTGGATTAGAAAATTACCAAAACATAATTACAATAGATTCCTAACTATCACAACATTATGAATCCGTTCTATGATTCTAAGTTAAACTTAGTTTAAAAGTACTAAAATCTTTATTACAACATTGCTATGTCAAAACTACAAGATAAACTTGCTGAGTTGCCTTCTAGGTAAACTCCCAATACCCCGGGATCACTTCTTCGATTCCTCACTGGCATTAACACCTGAAATGGTTATTTGAATAACCACGCATATTCGATTTGTTTAAACTAATGCTTAGTGAATTAAACAACAATGCACATGAATGACAAACATGTTGGCATTCACATCTCTACATTTTAAACTAATCTCTGGAGTCTCACGTGTACGTTCCACACACCTAATTTGCGATTCCTCACCACTAAGTCCACGCTAAAAGGTAAGACCAACATTTCTTTTCTTCAAACGTGCGACCTTATGCCAATAACGGCTCCACAATGATGGCTTGGTACCACGTGCTCCTTTGACCCAAATAGCAACTCAACGTGCTCAAATACATTTCACTGTGCTTTCAACATAATCAAAACATTTCATTGTGCAATTGGGCCTACTTATCAATATAATTGCCCAATATGAACTACACAATATATATATCTATAAACTAACACATACTTTTTATACAAAACATGAATACATGTCAAGAAATCATTCCAAAACACATAGTTGAATCACTCACCTCCGATTAACGCTCCTAAAGTTTGTTTAAAAGAAAACCCGAGCACAAAGATCATGCAGAAGTCCGTCTATTACAATCCCTATCGATCAAAAGTCCGATTATCAATATTTTTTTTCATGAAAATTCTAGAAAAAAAGTTTTCAAAAAACTTATCCAAATGAGTCCTAATAGATATCAAAACGACGGCCTTACCTCGAGGAGTTCGAATATGGAATTTAGAAGAAAATAAATGGGCAGAAGTCCACCAATTGTCGTCGTGAAGCTTGAAGAATCAAAATCTCCTTTTTTGGCCTCCCTAGCTCTTTAGGTTAGAAACTTTATAAAAATATCTAAGTCATCCCTATCTATATATAGGCAACACTTTCAGAATTTGTATTTATCTTTCCACGAGTTCTCAAAACTCCTAATTATCCTCTAAAACTTCTTACACGCGTAATTCATCGCTTCACGAGTGAAAACAAAAAAAATTATAAAAAATTTTCATCTAAGTTCTATTTGGTTGCTAAAACGCGATTTCACATGATTTTATGAAGTTAGTAATTAACCCACCAATTATGTCGCGTGCTAATTCGTCCTCACCAGGATACTGAAATTAACAACAGAAATATAATCTAAACTAGATAATAATATAGATAGTGAAATACACAGGTAAACATTTATTTTTAGATAAACATTCAAGGTATTCCATAATGACCGTCTCAATCTCGGAGAGATGTCATAGCATCAAAACACTCATTCTACACAATTGCAAAGGGTTCTCTTACACAGATACCCAAAACGACTCGTGAGTCACAACTCACTCACACCTGCGCTACAAATGCACAACACATCTCATTATCATGCATAACAATGTAATGAAATGCAACAACACTTATACGGGTGTTATATAAAGTAATAACAATAGATTGGAAAACATACTAATTGATTGGATCCAAAATAATACCAATCGATTGAACAAAAGGCCAATTGATGCAATCGATTGGATAAAATACCAATCGATTGGAACTACATCTTCTTCCCCAGAATACGTAGTCTAGAGACATAATTATAGGAAAGACGTTTTACGTGTCTATCCTTCATTGATGCCAATCGAGTGGGAGTAGGTGGCAAGTGGCAATAGATTAGGAAAAGGGTCCAATCGATTGGGAACTCAATTCCATCAAAGATAAGAAAATAATAAGGGCTTATATACATATAGAAGTACAACGAATTTTATGGGTATTACATCCTATTAGCGCTTCTGAATATGCAATATTCATCACCTGTTACTTAGACGGTGGAGTTGTGTACTAAAGTTTAAAATATGATACACAACATGATGAACTTCTTTTGCTAGGTAGATAGATTGTTCATATTATACTTTTCATCCTATATCTGAATTAGTTATATATTTTTATGTTCATCCATTCTTTAATTTAGATTAATGGCATGATTCTTCACATTGTATCCTAAATTTACTTCTCAAACGATGTGATAGTGAAACCAGCTAAAATATTTTTCAATGAAAAATCAATCGGCTCCACTACATTTTCATTCTTTAATTTAGATTAATGGTATGATTCTTCACATTGTATCCAAAATTTGCTTCTCAAATGACGTGTCAGTGAAACCAACTAAAACATTTTTCAATGAAAAATCAATCGGCTCCACGACATTTCAATGTGGTACCACTGGCACAAGTTAGGATGTGTTGGTGGATCCCAGTTGAGATGGGACAATAATATGTGGAATACCCTATGTGCCAAAATGTTTATTAAGGCTTAAATGATTTATTATTTTATTGTTAATAATATCATGTTATTAGGTGGTGACCATTTTTGGGGTCAGTTAGGGGTACCTTTGTGAGCACGAATTGAACATGTTATATAATTATTTGGCTAATTAGAAACTTCATATAATTATATGGGGACCAGTTATGGAACCCATGCGAGACATAGACAAATACCCATTTAGATTTGGGATAGTTTTAATAAGTTTTCTAATTAGCAGGGGTAAAATTATTAAACTAGCAAACTGTGGTGGGTCTCATAAAAAAATATAAAAAATGGGTTATATAACATGTTGATGACATGTTGTGAAGGAGTCATCTCCTTTTTGCTTATGATTTAGCCAAGATATGCAGAGATGGATACAAAATTTTTGGACGGAACGACGATGACTTTACGACGTCGATTAACACGCTTAACGACGTTCAATCTTAAACAGAACATATATTCGGACTCCTGGAGGTGAGTCTAACCCGTTGGTACTAAATTTATTGAGTTTTGTGATAGTTTTTTTGTGACCTATTTTGGGGTTTTAGCTCATAACTTGTAGTTTTTGTGTAGGATTTTTACCTAGTTTATAGTAAGACTCTAATCTTGTGATTAGGAGCAAAACCTAAGAGGTGACTGATGTTAATTTTGACATTTGGATGATTTCTATGTTATATTCGATAGTGCTGCCAAAGCATGCCTAATTGGCTTAATTTTTGTATGCTTATTAGTAGTTGCAAATCTATGGTGTAGAACTATGCCCATTTTATAGTAATGCATAAGTGATTGTATGGTGTGATGTTTAAACGAGCATGTTGAGTTGCCTATTTGGGTCAATGGAAATTGCTAGTTCTATACCACCATGAGGTAATCGATATGGTAATGACCACGGCTGCCAGAGGCCTATGGGATCGCACGTGTGAGGGTGTGGATCATGACTAGTCACTTGGGCTTAGGGAGTGGAGTCGCGGGCCAGTAGTGGTGGGAGTGAACTAGTAATTGCCAGAGACTATAGTTCTTTGTAAGATGTTGAATTGAGCATGTTCATTATCCATAATCATGATTAGCATTATTCTTTAAGCATATAGCTTATATATTGTAATGATTATTGAATAACCATCGTAGGTGATCGCGGTGAGGAATCGGGGAAGTGAGCCAGATGCTAGCTTGTGGTTTTTTTAGAGTTGAAGTGGCTTTGTTTATAGTTACTTGCTTTTAGCTTAAAGCTTGTAAATGGTTGTAAACGGTTTAAATCCAGAGTGTATATTGTATTTTGGTTAGCAAGGCTTATGTAATATTTCTAGTTAAGTTTTATACTTTAGTCGAAACTATAACTCATGTAATAACTAGCTTGTTTAACTTAGCTTTTTGTTTGAAGAGTTGTGGTTATTGTTGGAGCTCAGTTGGTAGTTCCTAGAACTTGTGTCATTGCTTTGGGATGTTGAACTTAGAAGTTTATTCATTGGGGTTTGGTTATAAATGGTTATTATTAGTACTTTATTTCTCAAAGTGCATGTAAACTCTTTCTTAAATTAAGAAGCTCATGTTTATATACTTGGACTATTTTTAGGGTGGTTGAAGTTTAATGTTGAATTCAACTCGTATTTTGGTAATGCGTACAAGGCTTCTAAGTTCAAGGCTTTTACTTAAAAAGGGACACTTGGGACTCTGAAATTTAGAAAAGAAACTTTTGTAAATGTTCATTATTGGTTGAGCTTCTTTGGTTTAAGCTTAATTTTAAACTTAACTTTGGAACTTTAAAAATTTGAGAAGAGCCTTGGTGGTATGACACGTGTCCTAGGATCATTTGGATGGTTTCGGGGGCGTGACATTTAGTTGTATCAGAGCAATAGGCTTAGAACTTTGGGTATGAGAGACGACGATTGAGAGTACGTGTAGATGATCAGGATGTAGATGCATTTTATGAATGCATATGAGTAATTGTTGCTGTGTTGTTATAAATTATGTTGACATAGCATGCAAGATATTTATGTAAAATGACTAACAGGTAAGAAATGGATCCGAATAAGGAATATTCACCTCATTCGAGACTGAACCATCTAGAGGATGTGGTAAGTAACTTTGTACGGGCGGTGAGTGATCAAGTACCTGCAAACCCACAACCATGGACTGAACAGGGAGTCATTGAACAATTTTATAAAAGGAAGCCGAGTCAATTCGATGGAGACCAAGACCCATCACAAGCTGATCATTGGGTAATGGATATGAACCGTATCTTTCAGGCAGTAGAGTGTACAGATGGGGAAAAGATAATGTGCGCTACTGACACTTTGAAGGGTGAAGCCCAGAACTGGTGAACAAATGCTATTAGACAAGGGTCACCAAAGACATGGGATATGTTTGTGAAGGTCTTTTATAAGCGGTACTTTCCAGCATTTGTCAAGACTCAGAGGGGTCGTGAGTTTGCAAATCTATAATAAGGGAAGATGATAGTGAATGAGTATGCAGCCAAGTACAATAGTTTAGTTTGATTTGTACATCGAACAGTACCAAGAGAAGTAAATAGCACACAAAAATTTGCAAAATGACTACATGATAATATTAGAAGCCAAGTTGACACGCATCAACTCCGAATGGTGGTATATGTACAAGGTGTTGTATTAATAGCGAAAATAGTTATAGACAAGTAGAAGTAGAGCCAACAGAATCAGCGGCCAGTCAAAGGGAAGGGTAAAGCACAAGGTTTCTTGAAGAAGCCGTTCTTGCAAGGTTTCGATTCTAGCTCGGGTTTCAAAGGAAATTTTTTTTTCTGGGGAGAGTCACTTGCTATGTCCGACATGTAATCATCAGCATTGGGGTGTATGCCATTTGACACTTATGTGTAATATTTGTAGGTAAAAATGGGCATATAGCGAATAATTGCTCACAAGCTTGAACTTAGAGTGTGAAGAGTATCAACCCAGACATGAGGGGGAAATGTTTTGAATGTGGATTGCCTAGACATCAAGCAAAAGATTGCCCAACAAGACGACAACGAGGGACAAGTTTTGTGGCTTCAACTGGAGCAAAACCAGGAACAATTGTGGACAAAGGGAAAGGGCCTGAACAAAGAAAAGGGAGGTATTTTCGACTAACACCGGGGGATGTTTCTGCTACCGATTCCATGGTATCAGGTACATTACTTATTTGCTCACACTCGGCGCATGTTTTAATAGATTCATGGTCAACACATTCTTTTGTTGCACATAAATTTGTTAAACACTTAGACAACATGTCAGTACCTTTAGGGTATGATTTGTCGATATTATTACCCTTAAGTAAACCCATGGTAACTTCATCAATACTTAAAGCGTGTGATATAATGGTAAATAATAGGGTTTTGATAGTGAATTTAATTCTGTTGACCATTAATTATTTGATGTGATTTTGGGAATGGATTGGTTATCCGTGAACTAAGCAACTATTGATTGTGAACAGAAAAGAGTTACTTTTCGACCAATAGTACAAGGGGATTTTTGTTTTCAAGGAACTAGTGTTGTAGCACCGCCATACTTGGTCTCAGCAATTCGAACATGCAAGTTGTTGAAACAAGGTTGTCGGGGTTCTTATGTTCAATAATTTTAGTTGTACAGGAGATCCAAGATGTATTCCCTAAAGATATACCTGATGTATTAGTTGAGTGGGAAATTGAGTTTGCCATTGAAGTAGCCTCGGGGTCTCAACCGGTATCAAAAACACCATACAGAATGGCACCAGTAGAGTTAAAAGAATTGAAGGTTCAGTTATAAGATCTTTTAGATAAGAGATTTATTCGACCTAGTGTATCGCCGTAGGGTGCACTGGTCTCATTTGTCAAGAAGAAAGACGGGACTATGAGGATGTGTATCGAGTATTGGGAACTCAATAAGCTAACTATCAAGAACAAATATCCGTTGCCTAGGCTCGATGGCTTGTTTGGTCAGCTTCAAGGAGCCCATGTCTTCTCTAAGATTGATTTGCGATCGGGCTATCATCACTTAAAAGTTAAAGAAGAAGATGTCGAGAATACGGTGTTCAGGACTCGTTATGGTCACTATGAATTTCTTGTTATGCCTTTTGGAGTTATGAACGCACCGACGACATTTATGGATTTGATGAATTGAGTGTTCAAAGTTTTTTGGATGAGTTCATAATTGTCTTCATAGATGATATCTTAATATATTGCAAGAGTGTAGGAGATCATGAGAGGCATCTACGATTGGTCCTACAACGACTCCGTGAAAAGAAGTTGTTCCAAAAACTAAAGAAGTGTGAATTCTGGTTAACTGAGATAGCATTTTTGGGGCACGTAATATCAAAAGAGGGTGCATTAGTAGGCCCACAAAAGACTGAAGTTGTGGCCAATTGGAATTCACCAATAAGTGTGCCAGAAGCATGAAGTTCTTGGGATTAGCTAGATATTACCGAAGGTTTGTGGAAATTTTTTCAAGAATTACAATGCCAATGACACTACTTTTGCAAAAAGATGTTTCTTTTGTTTGGAGTCGGGAATGTGAAGAAAGTTTTATTGAATCGAAGACTCGTTTAATGACAGCACCTATATTGACTATTACTTTGGGTATTGAGGGGTTTGTGATATACAGTGATGCTTTATATCGGGGCTGAGGGTGTGTATTAGTGCAAGAAAACAAAGTAATTGCTTATGCCTCACGACAATTAAGGCCACATGAAGTGAATTTCTAACTTATGATTTTAAGGGAAAAAAGTGTAAAATTTACACTGATTATAAAAGTTTGAATTATTTGTTTACATAGCAAGATTTGAATATGAGGTAGAGGAGGTGGTTACGACTGATGAAGGACTATGACTTAACAATTCATTATCATTTGGGGAAAGCTAACGTGGTGGCCAATGCCTTAAGTCAAAAGTTAATAAATAATTTGGCCTATGCTTTGACTTCACAAGAAAAGTTAATTCGAGAAATGGAGCAACTAAAGTTGGAGGTGATTCCAGAAACCAGAGGTGCTTTAATGTCAGCAATTGTTGCATAACTATCCCTTATCAATGAAATTCAATCTAAGCAGCTTTAAGATCCAACATTAAAGAAGATTCATGATGAGATACCTGAAGGTAAGCAACCAGAATTTACTTTTGAGAATGGTATGTTAAAATTCAGGAATCGGGTTTATGTACCCAATATAGATGGTATCAAGGAAGTAATTTTGGAAGAGGCGCATAATACAAGGTACTCAATCCATCCGGGTAGTACTAAGATCTACCATGATTTGCGAGAAATCTATTGGTGGTCAGGGATGAAACGTGAGATAGCTAAGCATGTGGCAAAGTGTGTAGCTTGTCAGAGGGTAAATGTGGAACACCAGAAACTAGTAGGTAAATTGGAACCATTAGATATACCAGAGTGGAAATGAAAAAATATCATAATGAACTTCGTGGGAGGTTTACCGATATCTAAAAAGTCAAATAATAGTGTATAGGTGATTGTTGACCGATTAACCAAGTCGGCACATTTTCTGCCAATCAAGACCAATGATCTGAAGAAACTAGCTAAATTATATGTTCAAGAAATTATGGGACTTCATGGAGTTCCAGTATCTATTTTTTCAGATCGAGATAGTGCATTTACATCAAGATTTTGGCAAGGAATGCAGAAAGAGATGGGTACTAAGTTGAGTTTCAGTACATCTTTCCATCCCCAGACTGATGGACAGTTAGAGCTTGTAATTCAAATACTAGAAGATATGCTTCGTCTTTGTGTTTTGGATTTTAAAGGTGATTGGGAGGAGCACTTGTCGTTGGTTGAATTTACTTATAATAATATTTATCAATCCACTTTTTGGGATGGCACCTTTTGAGGCTTTACATGGGCGTAAGTGTCATTCTCCACTTCGTTGGACTAAGATTGGTGAAAGAAGATTGATAGGGCCTGAAATTATTTAACAAACCACAGAAAAGATAAAGACAATACAATAATGGCTTTAAATAACCCAAAGTAGATACAAAAGTTATGCGGACTTGAAAAGAAGACTGATGGAGTTTGAAGTTAGAGATTTTGTGTTCTTGAAAGTATCATCTTCAAAGGGGATTACGAGGTTTGGGAAGTATGGGAAGTTGAACCCAAGGTATGTAGGACCATTTGAAATTATTGGGAGAGTTGGACCAGTAGCTTATCAGTTGGAATTACCACAAGAATTGGCTAATGTGCACAATGTACTTCATATATCAATGTTAAGAAGATGTATGTCAGATTCAAAGAAAGTGATTGTTCCAAAGGCATTGGAAGTCAGGGCAAACTTGACTTATATTGAACATCTAGTCAAGATTCTTAACAGAAAAGAACAAGTTTTGAGGACAAAGACTACTCCTTTAGTTATGGTGCCGTGGAGGAATCACTCCGTTGAGGAAGCCACATGGAAAAGAGAAGATGAAATGAAAGAGAAGTACGCATTCTTGTTCGAAACTTAAGGTACTACGAGTTTGGGGACAAACTCCTTTTAAGGAGGGGAGAGATGTAACACCCACTTCCACGATTTATATTTAAAATTGCTTTAGCATGCATAATCACGAGTTAATATTAATTATAGTGTTATATGACACTTATAGGAGGTGGGTTTAACCCATTAAGTTATTTTTGGGTGTCCAGTTGGGACCCCAATTGTGGCCAGTGTGGCAGTCCCAAGTTGGGGTATGCATTGGTGGGTCCCAGTGAGATGGGATAGTAATATGTGGAATACCTATGTGGCTAAATGTTTATTAAGGCTTAAATAATTTATTATTTTATTGTTAATAATATCATGTTATTAGGTGGTGACCACTTTTGGGGTCAGTTATGGTACCTTTGTGAGCGCAAATTGAGTACGTTATATAATTAGTATGCTAATTAGCAACATAATATAATTATATGGGGACCACTTAGGGGACCCATATGAGACATAGACAAATACTCATTTAGGTTTGGAATAGTTTTAATAAGTTTTATAATTAGTAGGGGTAAAATTATAAAACTAGCAAATTATGGTGGGTCTCATAATAGAACTGCAAAAAAATGGGTTAGATAACATGTTGATGACACGTTATGAAGGAATCATCTCCTTCTTGCTTATGGTTTAGCTGAGATATGCAGAGATAGATACGAAAATTTTGGACGGAACGACGACGACTTTTTGACGTCAATTTACGTGCTTAACGACGTTTAATCTTAAAACAGAACATATATTCGGACTATTGGAGGTGAGTCTAGCCCGTTGGTACTAATTTTATCGAGTTCTGTTATAGTTTTTCTGTGACCCATTTTGGGGTTTTAGCTCATAACTTGTAGTTTTTGTATAGGATTTGTACCTAGTTCATAATAGCACTCTAATCTTGTGATTAGGAGCGAAACCTAAGTGATGAGTGATGTTAATTTTGACATTTGGATGATTTCTATGTTGTATTCAATAGTGATGCCAAAGCATGCCTAATTGGCTTAATTTTTGTATGCTTATTAGTAGTTGCAAATCTATGGTGTAGAACTATGTCCATTTTAATAGTAATGCATAGTTGTGTGATTGTATGGTATGATGTTTAAATGAGCATGTTGAGTTGCCTATTTGGGTCAATGGAAATTGCTAGTTCTATACCAACATGAGGTAATCGATATGGTAATGACCACGGCCGCCAAAGGCCTATGGGATCGCACGTGTGAGGGCATGGGTCATGACTAGTCACGTGGGCTTGGGGAGTGGAGTCGCGGGCTAGCCGATAGTGGTGGGAGTGAACTAGTAATTTCCAGAGACTATAGTTCTTTGTAAGATGTTGAATTGAGCATGTTCATTATCCATGATCATGATTAGCATTATTCATTAAGCATATAACTTATATATTGTAATGGTTATTGAATAACCATCGTAGGTGATCGCGGTGAGGAATCAAGGAAGTGAGCCAGATGCTAGCTTGTGGTTTTTTTAGAGTTGAAATGGCTTTGTTTGTAGTTACTTGCTTTTAGCTTAAAGCTTGTAAATGGTTGTAAACGGTTTAAACCCAAAATGTATGTTGTATTTTGGTTAGCAAGGCTTATGTAATATTCTTAGTTAAGTTTTATACTTTAGTCAGAACTATAACTCATGTAATAACCAGCTTGTTTAACTTAGCTTTTGTTTGAAGAGTTGTGGTTATTGTTGGAGTTGAATTGGTAGTTCCTAAAACTTGTGTCATTGCTTTGGGACGTTGAAGTTGGGGTAGTACTTTATTTCCCAAAGTGCTTTTAGACTCTTTCTTAAATTAAGGAAGCTCATGTTTATATGCTTGGGCTGTTTTTAGGGTGGTTGATGTTTAATGTTGAATTCAACTCGTGTTTTGGTAATGCGTACAAGGCTTCTAAGTTCAAGGTTTCTAAGTTCAAGGCTTTTACTTAAAAAGGGACACTTGGGACTCCTTTGAAATTTAGAAAAGAAACTTTTGGAAATGTTCATTGTTGGTTGAGCTTCATTGGTTTAAGCTTAATTTTAAACTTAACTTTGGAACTTTAAAATTTTGAGAAGAGCCTTGGTGGTATACCACGTGTCCTAGGATCATTTGGGTGGTTTCGGGGCTCGACAGGTCCATCATTTAGAATATTTCTAAGCCATCTTTTTTCCTTTTTATTTTTTGGTACATGGGTCATTTATGGACCATAATTTACATTCTTCATAACCACTTTCTCTCTCTCTCTCTCTCTCTCAGGCTTTAGTCAACAAGTTTTGGGATTCCCCAGTTTAAATCAACTAGGTAACTAAAATTGTTTGTGATTGTAAGGCATTGCTTTAGAGAAGGATCATGTAGATTCAACTTTTACTTCTCTTCTTTTCCTCTATTAACATCTTGGATTAAACTCGATATGACATGGTTTGGCTTTAGAACTACAAGCAGTTGCATCAATTCAATTAATCTACCTCAACATTGGTGACTAACTGAGCTGCAAAAGATTTTGACCAGTTTGATCATGCATTGCAATGTTCATATGTAGGAACATATATATAGACGTATAAGGATCCAAACTTTGCTTGTTACACATTGCTATAAGCTTTGGATTAAGCATATGATTTATGTCCACGTCTTTGCAGGATGGAGTCTGGTTTAATCTCCAAGGAGGTGGAAAAGAGAATATTTGAAAAGAAACAAAAAAAGACTCAGCAGCAAAAGCTCAGTTCGCGCATGAAAACCATTGTGAATGTAAAGAAAAGCGCTCAATCTCTTAAATGAAGAACACAAAATCAACCCTAATTGATTTGTGTTCAATATTGTATTCTTGACTTCATGATTTTACTCTTATTGGACACGAATTATCACCTAAACTAGGAGATTTAATGGATAAATTATACTTTTGTTTTCCTTATTGTTGTTCACTTTTTTCTAATAAAAATATCTTTCTTGTAGGTTTTGAGAACTTGTTTGAAGTCAGAACTAATCCGTATGGTTCTTTGCTCATAAAAAAGGGAAGGATACCAAGCCGTAGAGCTGAATCGATCTGGGAGTCAAGGGCGGATCGATCCGCTGTTTTGCCTCGATCTGGAGATGCATTTTCAGGAAGTCGGATCTATGAATATATCAAATAATCAAGAGAACAACAAGGGAAAAGAGAAAAGAGAGCTTTAGTTTCTCATAACACCAAATATGAATGAATGAATACAATAGAAAAATGTAGTGACAATAAGAGTATATCTAGGTATATAGTATTACCCTAATATAAAGTAAAAGACTCAACTACCCTAAAGCTAAATAAAACTAATTCTAATAGCTAACTCTAATACCCCCCTCAAACTCACGATGCTGCAGCTAGAAGCATAGAGAGTTTGCCAACTAAAAAATAAAAATGCTCAATCAGATGTGACTTTGTAAACAAATCAGCAATCTGCACGAAAGAAGAAACAAAAGGTAAAGTGATAGCTCCATGCTTAAGGTGATGACGAGTAATGTGACAATCAATCTGTATATGCTTGGTCTTCTCATGGAACTGAATTGTTAGCAATCTGAATAGCACTCTTATTATAATAATACAGAGGTGAAGGGAGAGGAAGAGAGACATCCATACCTGTGAGTAGCCGGCGTAACCAAATATCCTCACAGGTAGTCGAAGCCATAGCATGATACTCAGCTTCTGTGGAAGACTCAGCAATAACATCTTACTTCTTGCTCTTCCAAGAAATGAGAGAATAACCTAAAAATATACAAAATCCAGTAACAGACTTGCGATCTATAGGATCACCGACCCAATCAACATCAGAGTATGCATGTAGCTCCAAGGAAGAAGATGACGAAAGTAAAAGACTTTGAAACCGAGTGCTCCTCAAGTACCTCAAAATACGATGAACAGTAGCCCAATGAACTATAGTAGGGGAAGTAACAAACTGACTAACAACACGAATAGCATGAGCAATATCCGGACGAGTAATAGTAAGATAAACCAAGCTATCAACAATAGTGTGATATAAGGTAGGATCAGGAAAATAAACGCCGTCAGAAGGGGAAAGACTAATATTAAGCTCCAAAGGGGTATCAACAATCTTATTATCAGTGAGGCGAGCACACTTAAGAATGTCACCTGTATACTTAGACTGAGAAAGAAGATAACCTTTTGGAGAAAAGGATACTTCAATCCCCCAAAAATAACATAGTGGACCTAAGTCCTTCATTTCAAAACAACGAGCTAATTCAGACTTCAACACTGTAATCCCATCAACATCATCACCAATAATAATCATGTCATCAACATACAAAGAAAGCATAATACGACCAGCAGTGGTATCCCTGATAAAGAGAGCAGAATCATACTCACTCAAGGAAAATCCAAATAAGGTAATCACAATGAAAAACTTCTCAAACCAAGCTCGAGGGGCTTGTTTAAGACCATACAATGCTTTTTTAAGCCTATAAACTTCACCAGGACCATGAGGAACACCTGAAGGAGGAACCATGTAAACCTTCTCTTGGAGGTCTCCATTCAAGAAAGCATTTTTAACATCCATCTGAGTTATATGCCACTGACGAATAGAAGCAACAACAATAAGAGTACGAACAGTATTTATTTTAGCAACATGAGTAAAAGTCTCCTTATAATCCATACCATACTATTGGGAAAAACCCTTGGTAACCAATCTTGCTTTGTACTGTGCCTGCTATCAAGAGCTGCCTCTTTATAGGATAGAGGCTCAAAAAGACCATGAACTGAAGCTAAAAAGGAAGCAAAAGAATCTGAATAACAAGAATAAATAAAATTAGGTGATTGAGTGGACTTACGAGTGCGAACAGGATAGCGAGGAGGTTCCACAGCCTCAATAGGTGCTTGGGTGGCCTCTGGAAGGGAGGTAGCATTAGGCGGTAAGGCACTAATATCAGTAGAAGTAGAACCATGAGGTGAGACAATATCAGTGGTGCATGGGCTCAAAAGGGCACACTATCAGTATCATCAAAGAATGGGTCAAGATAGACGAGATCAGATTTAGTCAACTCATGATGATTATTAGGAATAGAAAAGAAGGGTATGTGCTCAAGAAACACAACATGGTGAGAGACATATAGTTTTTTAGTAACTGGGTCAAAGCAACGATATCCCTTCTGACCCTCACCATAACCTAGAAAAACACAAATAGCAGACTTTGGTGATGATTTGGTACGCTCTAAACGTGGTTGAAGGACAAAACAAGTATAACCAAACACCTTTAAGGAAGAATAATCAGAAGCATGCCCATATAATTTTTTAAAAGGTGATAGACTTAAGCTGTGAGAGGAGAGAATTTTATTAATCAGATTAACAACAGTAAGGACATCCTCTCCCCAAAAATCACTAGTGACATATGCAGATAATAAAAGAGAGCGAGCAGTTTCAACAATATGCCGATGTTTCCTTTCAGCAACACCATTTTGCTCAGGAGTATCTGTACAAGAGGACTGGTGAATAGTTCCATCTAAAGCAAGCAACTCATGAAATTTATGATAGGCATACTCTCCACCTAAATTACATCTAAAACATTTGATGACAGCAGAATATTGAGTTTTGACAAAAGCATGAAAGGTATTGTAAATATCAAAGAAGTCTGAACGACGTTTCATAAGATAAATCCAACAGTAACGAGTGCAACCATCAATAAATGATACATAATATTGAGACCCCCCTCTTGTAGAAACAAGAAAGGTCCACACATCAGAATGAACTAAATCAAATGGTACAAGAGAATAAGAAATACTTTGATCAAAAGGTAAAGCTGTAAATTTTGCCAGTTTACAACTACTACAATCAGAAATATCATGATTTTGTAAATCTCCTAATTTTCATGTAGAAGCTAAATATTTTAAACGAGAGGCTGGAACATGACTAAGGCGAGAATGCCATAAATAAAAACTAGACGAAGATGAACTCAAACGAAAGGATGACAAGTCAACACTAGAAGCTACAACCATAAGTACATTGAGGTTATCTAAGATGTATAACCCCCTTGCCTATGGCCTTTCCCAATCAGCGTCTAAGACTATAGATCCTACGTACGACAAAAAGTAGAAGAAAACGAGACTAAGTAACCTGTATCACAAAGCTGACCAATAGAAACAAGATTTATAGTAAGTTTGGGAATGTGGTAAACACTAGAAAGGGATGCATGAGGTGTGACAATAGACCCTTAATGGCATGAGAGTACCATCAGCAGTCATAACAGGCAAAGAGGAAGCAGGACATAATGAGGCTAAAGACGATAAGTCAGGTGACATATGATTAGAAGCTCTAGAGTTTAAGACCCAAATACCTGAGGACATACCTAAAGAAATACCTAATGAAGAGGTGGCCATAACATGTGGCTATGTGGGCAGGAACCTCTAAAATTTCTCAGTAAGAGAGGTCATGGACGAAGTAGGTGGGAAATGGGAACAGGGTTCAAATGAGTTTGATGGTGGTATAACTACTACAGTGTTAGGCTGTGGAGGACTATATGAATGCTACTAAGATTGGTTGTCAGATTTCTAATAAGAAGGCTGAGGTTGCTATTGTTGTGGTGGTCGACTATATAAGGGCTGGGTGCTGCTATTGGGTTGGTTTGCTCAACCCAACCTAGGACACTGAGCCTTCTAATGACCCATTCTCGTTACAATAGCTACATACATCACTACTAACTCTTGAGTAAGGCTCATTTTGATTGTTAGACGGTGGTCAAAAAGGGGCTTCTAAAACAAACGGAGTAGAGTCAGGGAGAATTCCCTTCCAGACTAAGTCTTGAGACATATTTCCTCGGCTACTAGCTCATGGACAATAGAATCAACTAACAGAAGTGGGCTACTGTCACGCCCATGCTCTCAGAACAGACAGCTATTGGTGTGGGCCCAGCTTTTCTGAAAGTGGGTGAAATGCAATGAATTTTCATTGGGAGTGGTGAAAAGAGTATGGTAGTACCAATTTGAAATGTTCAGAGTCGCCACCTAACATTTGGGTGTTAGGACCCCTTCAAAGACAATTAAGTAATCATCTTTGAATTTTTTTAACCGTTTCAAGAAAAATGTGCCCTTTAAAAGTGTGACTCTGAATAGCCATGCGAAAACTAGAGATTTTGAGATAGGTTCGGGAAATTGATTATGTCGAGGAAAGGTGTTAGGCACCCTCGAACATCCGTGCAAGCACTGTTGCCAATTCTAGTGATTTTCATGATAATGGGGGCATGAATGAAAGATAATAGAGTATGAGGATGTACAAGAAAATAGAAAAAGATGTGGTTATGGCCGTACCCAAGTGAGGGGTTGCATACATATCTCAAGCTGAGAATCAGGTCGTACGTAGTTTGTGCTTTGTATATTTGTGAGTGTGTGTAAGTGTTTTGGAAATGTTGGTCAATCTAGACTATGCAAGTGTGAAGTACTGTTTTGAGTAAAGATGGTGTAGCTAGAAACTTTAACCTTTGAATTAGTAAGTTATGACAAAAAGTCAAAGTAGATCGACCGTGCGATGAGTTTTTTTTGTATTTTTTATTTTTATGATTTTTTTGCATTTTTGTTTTACCTGCCGAAAGTAAGGGTCGGTGTCCATTAAGAGTTAGAAGACTTACCTGTGCTGTTTGCAGATTCCAAGCAAAGGTGGCATTGGAGTTTTATTTTGAGAAAGTCCATTTTTTGCATCTTTCTTTTCATTTTTTTTTGTAATTTTTTTATACCAGAAGAAAGGGATGGTGCCCAAATGACTTAAAAGTGTATCAAAAGTGAGGGTCGATGCCCAAATGACTAAAAAGTGTACCGGAAGTAAGGGTCAGTGCCCCAAAAATAGATGTTGAAGTGTGTGTAGGATAAGAAGATTTACCTGTGAAGATCTCTGAATGCAAAGGACACTCTTGAGTCCGATTAGTCCTCTTTTTTTTTATTATTCTATTTATGTGAATTAAGTAATCTTTCCTATTTTAGACATGTATTTTCGTATTAGAAAATCGCACACTCCTCGGTAACACATAGGTCTCCATATTAGTAACTGCGTCATCCCTAGTAGAACATGGCTCTCCATATTAGAAACCACGTAGGACCTCTTTATTGGGAACCATAGATTCTTGAGTCGGACGTGATTTTTGTATTGTAAACCAAGTAATTCCGAGTAGGACGCAGATTTCTTTATTTATTTATTTTTATTTTTATTTTTTTGTACAATAGTATAAGAGGGAAAAAAATACCTCCGAAGGGGTTGCCAAACGGTAGTAGTGAACAATGACGGCTTGTGGCGGTGAAAGAGAAAAAGAGAGATGAAGTGGGTTTGTAGTGGTGGTGGTCTGACAGTGGTGTAGTGGTTGGTGATCTGTGGCGATGAGGATGAGAGTGGTATATTGGTGGTAAGGTGAGAGAGAGAGAGAGGGGGAAAAGACAGAGAGAGCTCAAGTATGGAAAGAGAAAGGGTGAGCTCTTTTGTCCACTGATCCTTCCTCCCCCTTTTTTTGAATGGTCTGTAAATGACATTCATTTTATAGGCAAAAATCCTTTTATTTATTTTTTATTTATTTATCTTTTTTTTCTTGCCTTTTGTTTTGTTCTTTTGCTTTTTGTTTTTTTGCTTTTTTTTTTTAGCTTTTGCTTTCTTACCTGCCTCCACCCACCGAGTGTCTTCAATAATTTTATTAGAGGATGAGAAATAATCGTGTGTGGTAGGGTGCATGCGGAATTGTTGATCTTTTGATCCCATAGTCTTGACTTGCAATATCTTCTCCATTCGAGGTCAGATTGGAATGATTTAAAAAGTGATAGGTTCATGTCAACGAGCACTTGATTCTGAAATGGTTGGGTTGGGTAAAAATGGAGTGTCTATAGCTGCCCCTCTTTGTCATGTTTTGCGAAGCAAATCGCGACAAAGATAAGGAGATACCCATTTTGTCTCAACTCTTTGTTGAAATGTTTTTTTTGTATAATGATAAGCATGTACAAGAAATGAATGATCTTAAAGTCAGTTCGAGATACCTACGTATCTTATGTGGAGAAGAATCGTATCGAGCGTAGTTCAAGTGAGTAATGCTATGATTGGCAAAGAGTGAAGTGAAGTGCCAGCATAGGCAAGTGAATGGTATGCCAAGGTAGGCAGCTAGGAATTGGGAGTATTGCCAAAATTAGGAAATAGCTCTACTGGGGATTGAGAGTGTCACCAGAATGGGCGAACGACTCCGTTGGGGATTCATGTGAGAATTGAACAGAAGAGGGATGGTGTAGTCGAGAAGTGCGTAACACCATAATCTCAAACTTTAAACGAGAATGTAGTAGAGTAAGGGTATGGTCAAGCTCGTTGAGCTGCCTTTGTATCTCCTATGTGGAGAATCAGACCGTGCATAGTTTGTATGAGTGATGCTATGATTGGCGAAGAGTAGAATGATGAAGAGGACTCCATGTTATGGTAATGAAGAGTGAAATGCCATGTGGGGCGTGATTGATATGAGATAAGATATGAAAATGACAAAATGCGATATGCGTGATTGCCATGGAGATTTGAGATGAGAACAAAATGCCACGTGTGGCGTGATTATTGCAGTGGTTTGAGGTAAGAGAAGCAAAATGCCACACAGGACATGATTGCTATGGATATAGAGTGGTAAAATGTGATAAGCATAATTGCCGTTAAGATGAGAGAGTAAAATGCCACGCGGGGCATGATTGTTGCTAGCATAGCAAAATTTGATATGGGTGACTGCCTTGGAAATAAGGTTAGTAGAATGCGATACACATGACTACTAAGGATGTGAGAAAACAAAATGCCACGTGGGGCGTGATTGATTGTGAGGGGTCAAGAGCAAAATGCCACTTTAGGCGTGATTGTTGTGGATATAAGAGAGCAAAATGCCACATGGGACGTGACCGTCATGAGATAAGAGAGTGGCAAAATGCGATACACGTGAAGATGAGGGATGAGAGCAGCAAAATTTGATACGGGTGATTGTTGTGGAGGTAAGATCAGCAGAATGAAATATACGTGACCACTAAGGGTATGAGAAAGCAAAATGCAACATGGGGCACGATTGCTGTGAGGATTCGAGAGCAAAATGCCACAAGGGGCGTGATTATTGTGAGGATTCGAGAGCAAAATACCATAAGGGGCGTGATTCCTGTAAATATAAGAAATGAGAGGAGCAAAATGCCACGTGGGGTGTGATTACTGTTGATATAGAGTGGCAAAATGCAATACGCGTGATTACCGTGAGGATATAAGAGAGCGAAAAGCCATATGGGGCATGATCGCTATGAGATAGGAGAGCAAAATGCCACATGGGGCGTGATTGATAAGAGATGAGATTGGCAAAATATGGTACGCGTGATCACCGTAGAAAGGTGAAGATGGCAAAAATGCAATGCGCGTAATTGCTTATAGGGTGGGATAGTAAGAGAAATACCTGATGCCTGATAATATGAATAAGATGCCCCTTGACGGACTCATACCTGAGATTGGATGAACAGGATGCCACTTGATGAACTCATACTAGATGTTGGATAATATGAATAGGATGCCACTTGATAGCCTCACACTTGATTCTTGTTTGTTGAAGTTATGAATGGGATGCCACTGAACTCATACCCAATGATCGAGAATGTGAACAGGATGTCTTTGACGGACTCGTTTCTTGGCGATCGAGATACGTGAACAGGATGTCTCTGATGAACTCATTTTCTGGTAATGGGAGATGTGAACAGGAAGCCTCTGGCGTACTCGTTTCCTGGTAATAGGAGATATGAATGACAGACTCATTCCTGGTAGTGAGATTGTGAACAGAATGCCTCTTGACAGACTCAATCCTGATAGTGGGATTGTAAATAGGATGCCTCTTGATGGACTCACTCCTGAGCTTGAACGGTATGCCACTTGACGGACTCATTCCAGATAGTGAGATTGTGAGCAGGATGCCTCTTGATGGACTCACTCCTGGTCTTGAAGATGTGAACGGAATGCCACTTGACAGACACATTCCTGATAGTGAGATGGTGAATAGGATGCCTCTTGAAGGACTCGATCCTAATGCCGGATGAGATGACCAGGATGCCACTTGACGGACTCATACCAGATGTTGATGCTGGATGATATAGGCTTGGTGACCCGAGTTATTGGTGATCCATAGAGGGGAGGTTGATTTGACATATGGATCTGAGCAGAGGGATTGTTGTAGAGTTGGAGAGCTTGAGCAAAAGCTGTATGAAGTGGGGGGTCTTGGAAGTATGTTGGGCCAGTGGTGAGGCTTTTAGAAGTATATTGGGCCAGTGGTTAGGCTTTTGGAAGTTTGTTAGACCAGTGATGAGGCTTTTGGAAGTATATTGGGCTAGTGGTGAGGCTTTTGAAAGTATATTGGGCCAGTGGTTGGGCTTTTGGAAGTATACTGGGTTAGTGATTGGGTTTTTGGAAGTTTGTTGGACTAGTGGTGAGACTTTTGGAAGTATATTGTGTTGGGTTTGTGCCGTCAAACCATTACTTTATGTATAAGACATTGACATTTTAATATATAGATACCAGCTTTACATTTCATTTTGTATATTTCTTTCATGAGATGATTGTTAATCCTTAAGTATCATAGTAAGTAATTCATGTGTGTACAAGAAACATACAAGTGAGATACGAATTATTATCCTTTGATACTTAGAACTTGTCACAGTGGCTGATGAGACTGGATATCTCATCAGGTTTACATTGTAGCATGATTAACTACCATTGAATGGATTGATGAATCTCAATCACTAGAGTTTAGCTCTTAGTTAATATGCTAGTGCTTATAGTGCATTGACGGACTTGAGCTTTCCTATTGACACTTAAGACTGTCAACAGTCGATAGGAACTCATAACTTGTGTAAGGTACGTGTTCTCAATCTTGAGATGATTATGAACACAGACTATGGATATGGCTGCTTTGTCTTACCAATCAGTGAAGTCTATAGAAGATCAACACTTGGGTATCTTGGGTATGTCATGTTCATAAGGTTGTGAACATATATTGTCAAGATCTAATCTACCCTCTGATTCAAAGTAAGCATTACCTTGAGAATGTCACCAAGTTGATTACTAAGAACTGCAGTCTTGTTGATAAGTAGTTATCAACATATTTAGTAATCATGAGGTGAATGGGACTCAAGGAATACAGAAGTAATCATGATTCAGGTTGACAGTAACAGTTATTTGACTACCTGAATATGATTACGAATGCTAAAGGTAGAAGGACATTAGTACACCATAAAAGTCTAGTTATCGCTTCAGATATGTTCTTTTTGCGATGGAGTTTAGTTATCGTTTTATAGTGGAGTAAATGTTAACTGATCAGTTGGTTTATTTGTTGATCAGAGAGTTTGGTCATGAGAATTAACAACTAGTCTGAGCCAACAATAAAGAGCCTCGGAGGTCCCACTCTTAGCTCCGCTAGGATGCTTGGAAAGGCACATGAAGATCTTTTCAAGACAGGTTCGATCGATCGAAGGAGTCTCGATTGATTGAAGTCTAGAAAGGTTCGATCGCTCGAAGGTGGTTCGATCGCTCAAAGGTGGTTCGATCGCTCAAAGGCTCGATCGATCGAAGCCACTTCAATCGCTTGAGCGTTAGGTCGGTTATGGGAATCTATAAATAGGGAAGCTGCGTCTAGAAATTAGAGTTCGTTGTTTTAATATGTCAGAAGCTGCAGAAACTATTTTAAGAACTCCCAAACCTTCTCCTTCCTCTTTATTAGGGTTCCCACTAACCCTAATCCTTTCGACAGGCATCCACAGGAGTTCTAAGAGTGAAGACAGCCTAGTGGAAGCTACTGCACCATCAAGGAGAAAGAAAATCAAAATTAGGTTCAAGATCTGAGGTATAATTTCTTGTCCCCCTCTTGTACGCATCTATGGAATTGACGAGTAGTAGATCCTGGGCTATCAATAAGTTTTTGAAACTCAATCTTTCCGCTGTTCATTTAAAAATTAAATTTAAACATATTTTTTCTTCAATTGGTATCAAAGCCAGGTTTGTTTGGTTCTATAGATGCCTTTTGGAACACTAGTTTTGATTTGTATATTGTTTTTAGAACTGTTTCCGCAACTGCATTGTCATAGATCTGTTTCTGCAGTGTTTACATAGCAGAATACAAACCTGTGATTGCATTGGATGCATGATGGATTCGTTTGATCGACGTAGTCTCGATCGATCGAACATCCTCTGTTCTCAAGTGATTGAATGGGTTTCGATCGATCGAACTCTATTTTGTTCGATCGATTGAATGGTGTTCGATCGATCGAGACTGCTTCTCTGTCCAAGTGTTCAATTTATAGTGTTAAAGGTTTTTAAAATATGTACTTTAATTATTTTTTAATTCTATAAGATTATCAAAACACTTTGTGAAACTGAAAGTTCAATCGATTGAACTATGTTCAATCGATCGAAGGTTCGATCGATCGAACCTTTGTCGATCGATTGAAGTGTGACAGAGAATTGAGATACAATTTTAAGTTATAATTCAGTACGTAAAGAGTTTATGTACTGCGTGAATCAATTAGGGGTTCCAATAGTTACATATATTTGTTATATATGCATGGATGTGTGTATGACTAACCCTTTTGCAGCAAGTTAGTCCACTATCTCCCATAGCACCAAAATTTTAAATTTTGTGTTTAAAATGTTTGAGATTGTTGTATGTTGTATTTAATTTTGGATTGGTTTTAAGGCATATGTAAAGGGCACTGCGGCTTTAATCCTACGAATAGAAAAGTCGCACTAGTTTCCCTAGCCTTTTAATTTTTATCATTGCTATTTCTTTTTCTGAGATAATTTATAAGCTTCGAAAGAAGCACATAACCAATGTAATAGATTTAGAAAGTCCATGAAGATGGAGGAGCAAGCCGTTGTCCATGAAGATGGAGCTGGAGGCGATCAAACTAAGAAAGAGGTTCTATGGAGATAGAGCCGTGGGAGATAGTGGCATATGAATGCCTTTATTTTCATTTTAGTTTTTTGTTTTATGTGCTTGGTTTATGATTGGCATTTAATTATAGTATTACAATTTGCATGCACATAAAGCAAGTTTTCTAAAATAAAATTCATAAACCGTTTCAACGCATTAAGTAAACATTGGATGTTTATAGGTGATTAGAGGTGAAAAATGCATATTCATAGCGTATTTCATAGTCTTTTATGCATACTTTTATCCCCAAGTCCCTCGATTTAGATGCACATCAATGATTAAGTGTTTTCTATGATGTTGAGACTCAAATATGTGTTTTTACACCATTTTGCAGGTTATAGGAAGCAACCATTACATAGAAAGTGATTCTGGTGAAGAAAACAATAGAAGCAGCTGAGAAAATGCCATTTTTGACAATGAAGACTTCAGATTTGGAAGATTTTCCAAGAAATATGAAATGTAGAACTTTGAGTTACGATCGCGTGGCCGCAAACGGGAGGTCAATCCGAGGTCTGAGTGAAAAGTTATGGCCATTCTCCCATTGGTGCGCAGAGCTGTCAAAATCAGAGATGTTCAATGGCTTGAGCAGAGTTCAATCGATTGAGAGTTCGATCGATCGAACTAAGCTCGATCGATCGAACTTTATTTTCATCCAAAAGTTGCGTAAACTCTGCGGGAACCCTATAAATAAGTCGTTTTGACACCAGACGAAGAGAGGACGCTCCAGAACGCACAGAACAGTAGTTTAGGGTAGTTTTAGGGTTAGTTTAGGAGTAGATTAGTTTAGTTTGATGTTTTCTTCCTCCTTTTCCATTGTAGATTCAAGATTCAAGTTAGATTCAAGTTTATTACAAGTTATATTCAGATTTATTCCAGGTTTTTCTGTTCCTTTTATTTATTTGATTGTTTGTTAAACTAGTTGTTATGATTGCTATGTTTTACTATTTCTGCACTAGTTTATTCATGTTTCCATTGTTTAGACGTTGGGAATATGTGATGAAACATTGATTCCCAACCTCTGCCATGCAATCTTTAGAAACCTTGGGCTCGATCGATCGAAGGTATTTCGATCGATCGAACCAAAGCCATAGTCAAGCGATCGAAGGCATTTCGATCGATTGAAGGATGATGCTGTCCGAGCGATCGAGAGCACTTCGATCGATCGAACATGTTGATTCCTGAGATTATTCTTTTAAGTATTCCATGACTTTTTGTTTTTGAAATATGTTATCAAATTGTCCCTATAAGCTCAGTTTGTCACAACAGTTTTTAGAACTTAAAGCCTTAAGGCTATTTTCTTCAATGACTTTTGAAACCCACTTTGAATGCTAACACCATTTAGAGTGCAAGTAATAACCATTGTTTTAAACCGTCTTCCAAGTATTTTAAATCAACTGTGATGATGTAGTCCCGGTCATGAAAGGGCTATTGATTCTTTATCTTTAGAAAAATACGGAATACTGAAAAGGGATGTACTCCATAGAGCGTTAATGAATATGCATGGTAGATGGTTAGGATCAATGCGGATTCACGTATTTCCAACACCTTTAATTTACTTGTTTAACTAGTTATGTTTATATAAGCTTTAGTTTATTATTTAGTTTAATTTAATTAATTAGGATTTGTTAGAACCTCCAATCCTTCATTTTTATTTTATTTTCTTTAGGTTGTAACTTAGTATATATTCTTCCTATTCCTTCCTTGTGGGATCGACTTGGACTTATCCAGTATTACTTACACGATCACCTACACTTGGGTGTTGCACAAGAGCGCACAACTATTTAGTCGTGTCAATAGGTAATGTGTGGAAACATTTTTTTCAAAAGGCAAAATCCTTAGTTACCAAATCTAGTGGGAGAGGGTCTTATTAATAACACCCACGATCTTCCATCAACGGTTCACTGTAAGATGAGTACTGTATTCTATATCACCTCGCCAGGGGTGATCATTCCATACGGAGGGTATACTACTCATTGGCTACTAGATGTGAACTTCCTACGGATAGGATTAATCATACGTGTTAGAGGGTGACCACCACACGGAGGTGCTACTTGAGACAATTGTGATTGGATCCTAGTTAATGGTACACACTAGCTAAGCCATGGATAAGGGATCCCACACGGGGCATTATTCAGAAACTTAGAGATCAAAAGGGTTTGGGAGTCATGACTTGTTTTGCAAGAGTTGCATAGAAGATGAGTCATGATAAATTAAAAGATCGAACATTAACCACCACACAGAGGCTTTATTCTTTCGTTTTGATATTCCGGTGACTTTGTTTTAAAATAAGAGTTTTAAGGATTCTTTTATTTCAAAACTATCAAATTCGGATATCCACATTTATTTTGTTTTTTTTTTTCTTCAGTAAATCATCATGTCTGGATCTGCATTTAGTCCTCTTGCCACCATACTTACACAAAACAAGTTAACCGAAAATAACTACACTGAATGAAAATGAAACATCGACGTTATATTAACTGCGGAGGATCACATATATGTCCTCACCACCCCATGCCCTGAAGAACCCGCAGTAAATGCTTCAGCAGCTGCCAAACACGAGTTCGATAAATGGAAGAAGTCAAATGGAATGGCCTGTTCTACATTCTGGCCTCAATGGCTGGTGTATTGCAACACCAATTTCAACCGAATGATTATGCCAGTGACATTATCACATCCCTAAAAAAGATGTTTGGGGAGTATGGCAGGCCTGCCAGACAGGTAGCAATGCAGAAGATAATGAGTGCCAAGATGTCAGAAAGGACTCCAGTCAAAGAACATGTTTTAAAAATGATTGGTTATTTAAACGAACTGGAGACCCTAGGTGCCAACATTAATACACAGACCCAAGTTGATATGATCCTTAACTCGCTATCACCTTCATTTGCACAATTTAAACTTAATTACAATATGAATCAAATAAATTTTTTAATGAGCGAATTGATGAGTTCTCTTTTGGCAGCAGAAGGGGTGATCAAGCCTAGGGTCAACGTTTTGAACGTTGAGAAAAGCTCTTCCTCTTCTCGATCTATGTTGAAAGGAAAGAAAGGGAAGAAGAAGGCTGGCACTGGTGGTCCAAGTGTTGGACCGGTCCTTAAGATTGCAAAATCTATGGGAAAAGGTAAGGGCAAATGGAAGGTGGGTGGCCAAGGAAAAGGAAAGTGTTTCCAATGTGATGATAAGGGCCACTGGATGAAGAATTGTCCAGAATTCTTAGCTACAAGAGTATAAGGTATGATTGAATCACATGTTATTGAAGTAGGTTTTATAACGGATACTTCAAACACTTGGTGCATTGATTCTGGTGTGACTAACCATATCTATAATTCGTTGCAGGGGTTTAGATCAACCAGGAAATGCAGTGATGGAGAGATTGTGCTGACTCTGGGTTCTAGCGCAATCGTTTTCGCGGTTGCTATAGGACTAGTAGTTTTAGAGTTTTTGGACAATAAGACAGTAGTTTTATCATATGTACTTTACGTCCCTTTAATGAGACGTAATTTAATTTCAGTTTCAAATTTATCGAATAATGGTTATTCTTTTCATTTTGGAACAGAAGTTGTCATTAAAAGAAATAGTTCTTTTATATGTTCTGGTGTTAAAACTAATGGCTTGTATGTGATTACTCCCAATATTTCTAAAGACTCTTGTATGGAACTTAAGAACTCAGTGGTAACTGTACCATCTAAAAGAAAAGAACCTTCTACTAATCCAACAAGGCTTTGGCATATGAGGCTTGGCCATATCAATCTAAATAGGATTGGTAGACTAGTTAAAGAAGGGGTCTTAGGCGATTTGGTTCTTGAACCAATGGAGGTCTATGAGTCTTGTTTAGAGGGTAAGATGACCAAAATGCCCTTTCCAGCGAAGGGCAACAGGACCAATACATTGTTGGAATTAGTTCATACTAATGTCTACCAATAAATATTAGAGCACGGGGTGGTTATGAGTATTTCATAACATTTACCAATGACTACTCTAGGTATGGATATGTGTACCTAATGCAACACAAGTCTGAAGTCTTCGAAAAGTTCAAAGTGTTTAGGGCTAAAGTGGAGAAGTAATTGAGCACACATATCAAGGTCATTCAATCTGATCGAGGTGGCGAGTACCTCTCTGTAGACACCCTATTTTGTCGGCTATCAGATTTAGGAGACCCATAGCTTGGTGGTTCACAATGATCGAAAAAAGACTCAAAAGGACTCCTGGAAGTTAGCTATATTTCTCAAAATGCTCAGAATGACCAAAATGCCCCTAAAAGCCCGAAAACTCCCAGATTTGGTCCAAAAGTTCTGGAAACATGCTATGTTGTAAGAAAAGTAAAAAAAAAAAGAGTTTTTAAGTAAAATCAGATGAAATCGTTAGCTCCCAGAGACCCCCGGAAGTCCCGGAAAGTCCCCGTTGATCGGTTTGACCACGGTTTGTCTAAGGTTTGACCAAATTTGACTGAAAACGTCCAAATTCACCGGGATCATTTTAGATCATGTGGAAAGTATTAAAATGAGTTTTAATAGAAAATCGAGCGAAAACATCGGCTCCTGGGAGCTCCCAGAGGTAATTTTTTGGGCGTAATTTTTTGAGCGAAAACACCGGAACCTCTGGGGTCCTAAACGTAATTTTTTGGGCGTCTGAGGAGCAGTGCCGCGGCGGCACTGGGCCACTGTCGCGGCGGCACATGGCCAGTGTTGCGGCGGCACTCTCTTCCAGAACAGTCCATTTTTGTAATTTCTTTTGGGGGTCTATTTTGATTAATTAGAAATCAAAACGACGTAGCTCTATGTTTTCAGTTATTTGGCACCAATGGGAGCACTTTCTAAATCCCAAAATCACCCCAAATTAGCCTATATAAACCCCCCATTGCTCTTCATTTTAGGGGGGCCAAGTGCAAAGCTTGAAAAAGTTGTAGAGAGAAAGAGAGATAGAGATAGATTTAGAAGTGAGAAAGGAGCTTCCTCCTACTATTTTTCTATAGAAAGTGAGTTCTAATATTATTTTCTTCCACCATTCTTCTATATACTTCATCATCAATACACCCAATCACCATTTCTCTAAACATTTTTGAGTTAGAAAGCTACTTCCATGTCCAAATGTCTATATCTATGAGTGAAACACCAAGCTACAAGTCCAATGTCACATTGATTATCATCTATTGATTTGTTCATTTGCTTGCTTATATACATTGTTCATCTCTTCTTACCTCATTTCTTTTTTATTTTCTTTATTTACTTACTAGTTCATCATCATCTAGATGATGACATAAAGTTTGAGGTGAGTGAATCCTTATGGATAGTAGCTCTTGACCTCAAAAACATGTTTGATAGATGATGATTATAACTTCAATACCTCCAAGGTATCCTTGAGGTTATGTTCAAATAAAAATGAATCTCTCCAATAATATTGGGGGTTCTTGATGATGAGTTTGATGTTGATATTCTAAGAGGTTATAATCTCTATTTGATGTTAAAAATATACTTTCAAAACCTCTATTTCAAAACCCCTCTCAATCCCTCTCATTTTGATTTCAAGAAAGAAAACTCAAGTTTTTCCCAAAATCTTCAAAACAGTGAGTCAAAACAGTGAGTGATCTGAGTTCAAAGATTTCTCTAGAACTCAATACTCAATGTATGGATGCAAGACCGCTTGGAAAATCTTCCTAACTCATTAGAGAACACCCATGATTTTTGGTTTGACTTGAAAATACTTGAAAATGGTTCATTTGGACCCAAACATTCTCTCCAGATATTCTGTTTTTGCTGTCGCAGCAGCTTGGTCTACTTTCAACTTATTTTACAGAAACCTTTTCCAAAAGGGGTGGTCCTAACTTATTTTTTCCTTAAACCTAAATGTCTTAGGGAACTTTCCGTATAAAATGGAGCTCTAGATCATTTTTTTTCAATTTCTAAGATTTTTCAACATTTCAGTCGACAGTATGGACTAGGGGTGGCAATTTTCGACACGACACGGCAACACGACACGAATATGACACGAATTAAACGGGTTTGGGTTTAGCTTATACATGTATGGGTCATAAACGGGTCGACCCGTTTAACACGATTAATAAACGGGTTGGGTCATGTTTTAATTGGGTCAACCCGTTTAACACGATTATAGAGGGTATTTTTTTAAATACATTTTTTTTAAAAGCAAGTAATATTTATTTATTTTATTATTTTATTTTTTTTGGAGGGAAAAGTGGAGTTAAGAGTATTACAGTCCTACCTTTATAATAGTTAGATATTGTTATATTGTACTGAATTAGTTTAAATTTGGAACAATTGATCATTTACTGTCGTTGACTTGTTGGTAGTTGGTACATTAGGTGGGAAGACTTGTGTTCTTGGAATCGTGCCTCTTCATTTTTTTCCCTCTATGTTTGGTTTTTTATTACATGAAATCAATCTATTAAATATGTCATGTTATACAAGGAAAAAAAAAGGTTACGAGAAAACGGCTTGTTCAGTACGCGGGTTGGTGGGTTAAATGGGTGACACGTGAATTGCATTAAACGGGTATGGGTTTAGGTTTTTGACACGTTTAGAAATGACACGATTATGACACGACACGATTATGACACGACACGATTATGACCCAACACGACACGATTGCCACCCCTAGTACGGACTCTGTTCTGAGTGATCTCTGTTCTTTATATGATTTCTCTCAATTTGTGATAGTTATTAAAGATTGTCTTTTTGGATTGTGTTCTAGACACAATAAGGAAGATCTCCATAAAAAATCATGCATTGAAAACATTCCTAACCCCTCTTTTTAATTTTCAAAACATCATGTTACTGTTCTGTCCACTATTCACAGCAAGCACACTTTTACTTTCCCCATTTGATTTGATGCATACATGCACTCCAAATTAGTTCATGCCTTAGGAAGTAGTTCATACTACATTTGTACATATCCCATGATGATTTCATTCATTCATTCATACACATTCTAGACTTCTAAGTCATTCTAGGAATCCATGAACACAAAGCACACTACAACCTTGGCACATTCTAGATACATACATTGCATCCATGCAAGATTTGGGGCTTTTATGAGTCCTAATCTAAGAAGATTATAAGGAATGAACATGATCACACGTTCATGCTTTCCCTCGATCTAGTCTTCCTTTCTCATCTGTCCCGGGGATTGAGAAATCTTCTTTCCTCAAAGATTAACATGCATCATAATAGCTTGCTAAGCATTTTTGATTTCTTTGATTATTTGCTTCAAGAACAATTCATGTCCCCTTTAAATTAGGGAAACTTAATTACTTGATACATGATTAGACAATTTTTCCCAGGTTTATTCGTGTGATCTTTCACTTTGCATTGTGTGATACTTGGCTTAGATCTTATGAATGATATTTTATCTTTCGATCTTCCATTTCAAATTTTCTTATGTGATGTAATATACTATCATAGTATTAATTGTCGAACCATACATAGTATAAGATGATTATTTGGATGCTAATTGAGGCCCGTCGAAAGATGGGGTGAGTTGAGGGTGTTTTAGTCACGACAAAGGCTCCTTCCTCTCTTGTACCAAAACCCCGAGCCAAGTTCTTTGGTTATGAAGGGCCAGTGCCCTTTATCCGTTTGGGTGAGTCAAAATTAGGTTTCTTGGTTCCTTAAAGACCAAGTGGCGACTCTGTATCTGTTTTCAACAGACCATTTTTTTTTTGATCCAAATCAAATTTCAAACAAAAGCAAAGCAAGCAAGTGGTGGAATCCCGCGTGTCCACAATCTGGCGACTCCACTGGGGATTTTTTTATTTTAAAACAAAATAATACAGAGGTTTGACTCATAAGAAGCATCCTTAAAATCATCTTTTTGCTGTGTCTGGTTCACCGCATTGCACTTCCCCTTCAACTGTGTCTAAAACGCGGCGTTGACATTGTTCAGGTCTTGCTATGCCAGGGCACAAGTCACCGTTGATACTGTACCTTCCAAGGTATATCAAAAAGAGTAAACACTTCCGTACTGTCTCTCTGACGGTATATTAGAACTCTCGTCAACGGACCCTCTTTGACTAAACCCAGCCTTTGCATATAGATTCCTGTAGAACCTTTCATAGGACTGTTCATTTATCTTTTCAAATAGGACAATATGATATAACTGCTGTATGCCCTGACGGGATTACCTGCGCGGTGTAGACACTTATGTGGCATAGAACAGAACCTCTTTCTTAAGATTCCCAAGACAATCACTCACATGTGATCACATTGAGTTGACTTGCCTAGGCACCATGATAAGGATGTCTGCTCCATGCTCACAAAGATATACACCGCAAACCTTGTTCGTTGGTCCTGAGACATAGGAGTATGAAAACTTGCTAGACAGTATGATCACCATCATCACCTATTCTTGTCGTATATCCCTATTTCTTCCAGAAACTCTACCCAACTTATCAGGATATCCCTGTTTCTCCTAGAAACTCTGTCCGAATCACCCAGATTTCCTAGAAATCCCTATTTCTCCCCAGATTACCCAGAAACTCCGATATACTTATGTCCCCCCAGATATTCTTGCTTCCCCCAGAATACCCAAAAACCTCAATTTTTCTTAGAAACTCCGATATACTTGTTTCTCTTAGAAACTCTGTCCGACTTACCCAGTTATACCTGTTTTCCCAGAAGCTCTGTCCAAATCTCTCTGATTACCCAGAAATCTCAATTTCACCCAAAAACTCCGGTATACTTGTTTCTCCCAGAAACTCTATCCAACTTACCCAAATTTTCATGTTTTCCCATAAGCTCTATCCAAATCTCCAAGATTTCCCAAAAATTCCTGCAACTCCATCCAAACTTCCCAAAAATGCCTAGATGTACCAATTTTTCCCAGAAATTCTGATTTCCCAATTTCTCCTAGAAGCTCAGTCCAAATCAACCAGAAATCCCTATTTTTCCTAGAAACTCAAATGACTTCTAGAAATTTCTCTGAATCTTCCAAATCCCTGTTTCTCCCAGAAACTCTGTCCAAAATTCCCGAAGTATATCCCAGAAATCCTTATTATCCCTTGCTGATCATACTGGAAAGTAAGGTTAGCACACTCTGCATGGCTAAGACCTTATTTGTTTAACTGCTATCTGTTAGAAGTAGGGGCATCATATCGATTAGGGCTTGCATCTGCATGCTTATCTCATATGCATACACGATTCATGTCAGTCTACATGCACGCACAACTTGTCAGTCTCACATATGTCAGTCTCTACACATCAAGCGCGTACATGTCATCATCCTCATCCATCTCACTCATTATATAGAAGTCGTATACATACTGCAACCATCATCAGTTCACATCGATAAATACTTTGAGAGTCTGATCAACTCTCCCCACTAGGAGTCCATAAGAAGTATTTCGTGCCTCTGTTAATTTGGGCTTTTACTTCTATTTGCAGAAAACATAGCCCGGGTAAGGACACCTCTGTACCTTCCCAAATTCATTGTCTCAATCGTGGGCTAGCCCAGGCTATCATAAACCCGCCGATGGCCTACCAAGCTCTGGAGGAAAAAGTGAACAAACTACAAACTACTGTTGAACAACTAAGTTTAAGGATAAGCCGATTCGAGCAGATGGTGCAGAGCATTGATAAAGGGAAGTATGGGTTGCCCAACGCCATCTATCCAAGCCCGTTTCCACGTCCAAATCTTTACTTGTATCCAAACCCGCACTTTAGCCTTGGTAATCCTAGTCCATATCCAAATCTAAGAGCCACTCCAAGGACCCACTTGAACTCAAAGTTTAACAAAACCCGCAACCCAAGAATCTTCACCAACCTGGGTATGCCGTTGTCCGTTATCCTTGATAACCTCATCAAAAAGGGGCACCTCCGACTCCTTCAGCCTCGTGCTGACATCCCTCCGCCTAGTTGTGACCTGTCCAAAATTTGTGCCTACCACCAAGGCCCAGGCCATGACACCAACCGGTGCATACGTCTCCGCCATGATATCCAAGACCTCATTGATCGAGGAATCATCGAGCCACCACCCATTCAACCCCATGGCACCTAAGCCCATGACCTATCCTTTCAAATGATCCCTTTTATTGACACCCATGAATGTTGAATCCGTGCAGTGGAGCGATAATTTTTGGAACTTTTGCTAAAAAAAAAAAAACAATAAGAATAAGTGAGTCACTGTGACATTCCATTTGAGACCAGGTCGAGTCTAGATGAGTATATCCTATGTTTTGTCTATTTCAAGTTTAGTCTTGTGGTCGAGTTTGTCTGTCATCGAGTTATTAATAAGTCTGTAATCCTTCCCTACTGATGGGATGAAGTCTCATTTTGCCTAATATGATGTGCCTAGTCATAGATGCATGAATCGCTGAATTGAAGTGTCACTTTTCAAATTACCATGGATATTACTGTGCTAAAAAAAAATAATTTTTTTACTCAAACAAAAAAAATCCTGAAAGGTCAAAGTCAATTTTGCGCTGACACCAAAGAAGAGTTGAGAATTGAATAGTCTTACTTTAAGAATTTAAAGATGCTTTTGCTCAAATCTCAAAACGACATACTTGAGACTGATTTGGGGCTTGCCCAACACCCTTTCCACCATTTCTACCATTTCAAAGCCTTGGGCCCAACCCAATTGATAGCCATGTGAACCTGTGCGGACTTGGTCCTTGATGACAGCCAAACATTTCAGTGAGTTTCATCTCCACTTTCAAAAAAATAAAAATAGGAGAAAAAAAAAGAAAAAAAGAAAAGCTCGCTAGGTTGAAAACCCGAAAGGGCACCTAGGCAAAAGTTAGAGCTAAAAAGGTATTGATTTCCAAGATCTGACCCTAGCCATCCAAAATGATTTTACAAATGAGAGAATTGTACGATTTAAGGTACATAAAAAACGTGCCTAGATCATATTTCAAAGGCTCGGAACGACCACACATAAATCCCGAGAGCTGACGTGCACATTCTGGAAATTTCGAGATTATGATCGGAAGATCTCACATGAATCAACTATGTGAAAAAGGAAAATTGACTGGCTGGGAGAAAGTGAAAAGGAACAATCCTCAAAACAAAAGAAAAAGAAAAAGAAAAAGAAAAAGAAAAAGAAAAAAAAGAAAAAGAAAAAGAAAAGAAAGGGAGATGGAAACTGAATCCTCTCTTTCATTCAAGGCTACCACAAGTGACCTAAGTTTGAATTTCTTTGACAATTGGTTTGATAAATCCTCACCCCTTTGTCCTTTCAAGCCTTGCATTGAACTACGCTCGACCTGATTCCCACTCGGGGATACATAGGCAACCGCATCGGTTCGGTCGACACCATCAATATTAACCCCTCTTCTTTAAAGGTCCTGGCCCGAACTACATTGGACCTGATCCCCACTCGGGGGTACGTAAGCAGACTTTCAAAAAGAAAAGAAGGATGGCTCGCTAGGTTGAAAATCCGAAAGGACGCCTAGGCAAAAATTAGAGCTAAATCCAAGGTGAGCAATAACAAAAGAGAGAAAAGAGCTCGCTAGGTCACCTCACTGGTGCCTAGGAAAAAGTTATGAGTATTTGAGAGATTAAAGTCACGGTCCTTACCTCAAGCCAGAAATCACCTTCCATACTAGGGGCAAACTTTGGCTACTCGTCTCGTTTGCCTAAATTTTACTATCTACCCTTCATACAAGGGGCAAACTTCGGTCACCTACCTCATTTTCCCAAAACCTCCAATGAACCTTCCTCCAAACTAGGGGCAAACTTCGGTCATTTACCTCGTTTGCCTACCGATCCCACTTCATGCCCATCAGACTAGGGGCAAACTTCGTTTGCCACCCAATCCCTATACACCAATGGTAAGCCTTCAAGTCACAAACATTGTCTTGAACAGATGGAAATGGAGAATCTTTTATTCTATAAGCTAAGGCACTAATTCAAAGCACACCTTGGGAGAAGCAAAGAAATTGATTAGATCAGTAGGGAGGAATTTTCAAAAATAAGATTCACCATCAAAGTGATGCCACGTTAAGGTGAGAAGTAAACACAAAAGAGAAATGGTACATCATTTATGACAAGAGCACATTAAGTTTTGGCAAGTCGAGCTTGTTTCATTTCAGTGTCGAATGTGTCGTCCTCATGTGTCGATGTCTGTTAGTCGTCAAGTCTGTCGTAGTCTCAAATAAGTGAGTTAACAGTGACTAATAATGAATTTTCTAAATAAAGTTATAAATTTTTTTAAGAGTGTTCCAAGGACAATGCAAGTAGGAGTACCAAACACTATTACTGCACCAGTCAAGGCGTCAGCATGAGAAGCGTCCAAACTTGGGGAAAATTTCATCCCTTTCCAAGCCGTCAAAAGTTGACCATCTTTCTTCCTTCATGCCACATAAGTCCATGAGTGGATGTTGATGATCTTTCTTCCTTCATGCAACATAAGTCCATGAGTGGCTGTTGATCTTTCGTCTTTCGTCTTTCTTCATGCAACATAAGTCCATGAGTGGCTGTTGATGATCTTCCTTTCTCCTAGCAACATAAGTCCATGAGTGGCTGTTGATGGTCTTCTTTCATCCTAGCAACATAAGTCTATGAGTGGCTGTTGATCTTTCATCTTTCTTCATGCAACATAAGTCCATGAGTGGCCGTTGATGACCTTTTTTTTATTCTAAAGCAACATAAGTCCATGAGTGATTGTTGATCACCCTCCTCTTTCAATATCAAAACCTTAACTGCTGCAGACCATCTCCGTATCCCTCATCACAAATAGAATGATACCTTGACTCCCATTCAATGGGCGTATTTCCTTCTTCCTAGCAGAGTGCATTATCCATTCCACTGGCCCATTTCAGTCAAGATTGAAAAGGTTTCATCCCCAACAGGCATATCAATTCGTCAGTTCTTTTGATCACAGTTAATCCGACCGTTGGTTCAATCCTGACAGTCACAGTAGTTCACTGTCGACTCGTCATCTCGATTCGTACGTCATCATTTCTTTTGATCACGGTTAGTCCAACCGTCAGTTCAATCCTGACAGTCACAGTAGTTCACTGTCGACTCGTCATCTCGATTCGTACACTGTCAGTTCAATCCAGGACAGTCACAGTAGTTCACTGTCGACTCGTCATCTCGATTCGTACATCATCATTTCTTTTAATCACAGTTAGTCCAACCGTCAGTTCAATCATGACAGTCACAGTAGTTCATTGTTGACTCGTCATCTCGATTCGTACATCGTCAGTTCAATCCTGACAGTCACAGTAGTTCACTGTTGACTCGTCATCTCGAATCCTTCATTGTTAGCCCTCTAAAATGAGGCAAATCCTTCATCATCAGCCCTCTAGATTGAGGCAAATCCTTCATCACCAGCCCTCTAGATTGAGGCAAATCCTTCATCACAGGCCCTCTAGATTGAGGCAAATCCTTCATCATCAGCCCTCTAGATTGAGGCAAATCCTTCATCATCAGCCCTCTAGATTGAGGCAAATCCTTCATCATCAGCCCTCTAGATTGAGGCAAATCCTTAATCACCAGCCTTCTAGATTGAGACAAATCCTTCATCGCCAGCCCTCTAGATTGAGGCAATTCCTTCATCGCCAACCCTCTAGATTGAGGCAAATCCTTCATTGATAGCCCTCTAGATTGAGGCAAATCCTTCATCATCATCCCTCTAGATTGAGGCAAATCTTTCACCATCTGCCCTCTAGATTGAGGCAAATCCTTCATCATCAGCCCTCTGGATTGAGGCAAATCCTTCACCATTAGCCCTCCAGATTGAGGCAAATCCTTCATCACCAGCCCTCTAGATTGAGGCAAATCCTTCATCATCAGCCCTCTAGATTGAGGCAAATCCTTCACCACCAGCCCTCAAGATTGAGCCAAATCCTTCATTGTTAGCCCTCTAGATTGAGGCAAATCCTTCATCATCAGCCCTCTAGATTGAGGTAAATCCTTCATCATCAACCCTCTAGATTGAGACAAATCCTTCACCATCAGCCCTCTAGATTGAGGCAAATCCCTCACCATCAGCCCTCTAGATTGAGGCAAATCCTTCATTGTTAGTCCTCTAGATTGAGGCAAATCCTTCATCACTAGCCCTCTAGATTGAGGCAAATCCTTCATCATCAGCCCTCTAGATTGAGGCAAATCCTTCATCATCAGTCCTTTAGATTGAGGCAAATCCTTCATTGTCAGCCCACTAGATTGAGGCAAATCCTTCATCATCAACCCTCTAGATTGAGGTAAATCCTTGTCAGCCCTCTAGATTGAGGCAAATCCTTCATCATCAGCCCTCTAGATTGAGGCAAATCCTTTACCATCAGTCCTCTAGATTGAGGCAAATCCTTCATCACCAACCCTCTAGATTGAGGCAAATCCTTCATCATCAACCCTCTATATTGAGACAAATCCTTCACCATCAGCCCTCAAGATTGAGGCAAATCCTTCATTGTTAGCCCTCTAGATTGAGGCAAATCCTTCATCACCAGCCCTCTAGATTAAGGCAAATCCTTCATCATCAGCCCTCTAGATTGAGGCAAATCCTTCATCATCAACCCTCTAGATTGAGGCAAATCCTTCACCATCAGCCCTCTAGATTGAGGCAAATCCATCATTGTTAGCCCTCTAGATTGAGGCAAATCCTTCATCACCAGCCCTCTAGATTGAGGCAAATCCTTCATCATCAGCCCTCTAGATTGAGGGAAATCCTTCATCATCAGCCCTCTAGATTGAGGCAAATCCTTCATTGTCAACCCTCTAGATTGAGGCAAATCCTTCATCATCAGCCCTCTAGATTGAGGCAAATCCTTGTCAGCCCTCTAGATTAAGGCAAATCCTTCATCACCACCCCTCTAGATTGAGGAAAATCCTTCATCATCAGCCCTCTAGATTGAGGCAAATCCTTCATCGCTAGTCCTCTAAATTGAGGCAAATCCTTCATCGCTAGCCCTCCAGATCGAGGCAAATCCTTCATCATCAGCCCTTTAGATTGAGGCAAATCCTTCATCACCAGCCCTCTAGATTGAGGCAAATCCTTCATCATCAGCCCTCTAGAGGCAAATCCTTCATCACTAGCCCTCTAGATTGAGGCAAATCTATCATTGTCAGCCCTCTAGATTGAGGCACGTCATTCATCATCAGCCCTCTAGATTGAGACAAATCCTTCATCATCAGCCCTCTAGATTAAGGCAAATCCATCATTGTCAGCCCTCTAGATTGAGGCAAATTCTTCATCACCAGCCCTCTAGATTGAGGCAAATCCTTCATCATCAGCCCTCTAGATTGAGGCAAATCTTTCATCACCAGCCCTCTAGATTGAGGCAAATCCATCATTGTCAGCCCTCTAGTTTAAGGCAAATCCTTCATCACCAGCCCTCTAGAATGAGGCAAATCCTTCATCATCAGCCCTCTAGATTGAGGCAAATCCTTCATCGCTAGCCCTCTAGATTGAGGCAAATCCTTCATCGCTAGCCCTCCAGATTGAGGCATATCCTTCATCATCAGCCCTCTAGATTGAGGCAAATCCTTCATCACAGACCCTCTAGATTGAGACAAATCCTTCATCATCAGCCCTCTAGATTGAGGCAAATCCTTCATCATCAGCCCTCTAGATTGAGGCAAATCCTTCATCACCAGCCCTCTAGATTGAGGCAAATCCTTAATCACCAGCCCTCTAGATTGAGGCAAATCCTTCATCGCTAGCCCTCTAGATTGAGGCAATACCTTCATCGCCAACCCTCTAGATTGAGGCAAATCCTTCATTGCTAGCCCTCTAGATTGAGGCAAATCCTTCATCATCTGCCCTCTAGATTGAGGCAAATCTTTCACCATCTGCCTTCTAGATTGAGGCAAATCCTTCATCATCAGCCCTCTAGATTGAGGCAAATCCTTCACCATTAGCCCTCCAGATTGAGGCAAATCCTTCATCACCAGCCATCTAGATTGAGGCAAATCATTCATCATCAGCCCTCTAGATTGAGGCAAATCCTTCACCACCAGCCCTCAAGATTGAGCCAAATCCTTCATTGTTAGCCCTCTAGATTGAGGCAAATCCTTCATCATCAGCCCTCTAGATTGAGGCAAATCCTTCATCATCAACCCTCTAGATTGAGACAAATCCTTCATCATCAGCCCTCTAGATTGAGGCAAATCCTTCACCATCAGCCCTCTAGATTGAGGCAAATCCTTCATTGTTAGTCCTCTAGATTGAGGCAAATCCTTCATCACTAGCTCTCTAGATTGAGGCAAATCCTTCATCATCAGCCCTCTAGATTGAGGCAAATCCTTCATCATCAGTCCTCTAGATTGAGGCAAATCCTTCATTGTCAGCCCACTAGATTGAGGCAAATCCTTCATCATCAATCCTCTAGATTGAGGCAAATCCTTGTCAGCCCTCTAGATTGAGGCAAATCCTTCATCATCAGCCCTCTAGATTGAGGCAAATCCTTTACCATCAGCCCTCTAGATTGAGGCAAATCCTTCATCACCAGCCCTCTAGATTGAGGCAAATCCTTCATCATCAACCCTCTAGATTGAGACAAATCCTTCACCATCAGCCCTCAAGATTGAGGCAAATCCTTCATTGTTAGCCCTCTAGATTGAGGCAAATCCTTCATCACCAGCCCTCTAGATTGAGGCAAATCCTTCATCATCAGCCCTCTAGATTGAGGCAAATCTGTCACGCCCCGGCGTAGCAAAGTTCGGGAAAAATTAGATTTCCAACTTTGGACCCTTAGGTACGCGACTAGTTGAAGGATCGTCTGATTGTCCATAAAACATTCTATTAGAAATATATGCTTAATAAAGGTTCATGCAATGGCTAAAAGTAACAGCGGAAGTAGAAGTCTTACATAAATATTAAACATACATATTAAACAATCATAAAATCCATCCCAAATTTAAACAAATATAAATAGAGGTCTAGGCAACGTCTGCCCAAAATATATTACATCGTAGTATCTCGAACAACATAAACATAACAACAGAATTATAAAAGAGCCGCAACAACGTTGGCTCCCAAATGCTAACTAGCAAAGCCAAAGTCTTCCTCATCGCAAGCATCATCATAATCATGGTAGTCTCCATCTACCTGTCCATCACCTGCATCACCATACTGATAACCTGGACATAGGATGTCCAGGGTATAAACACCGTCAGCTTGCGAAAGCTGAGCGAGTACAACACTCACAAAGAAACAATAAAGAATTAATAATAATACTCGCAACTATTGTCGTGTAGTTTAAACGTTAACCCAACCAACCATTCACTAAATCGAGAATCCTAAACTCGAAACCACGGATACAAGACCATGACAAGAAGGATAGAACAACTCAACAAAACTGAACACGAATCAATTTCAAGAACAGACATAATCCACTGAACACAAACCCATGAATCACTTACTCTTCCCAAATACATCCTCTCCTATTTTCACAAATTACCGGTGTAAGCCGTTGGTTAAAGGATATACGTGCTCTAAAGCCGCTTGAATGGCATACCCTCATCGGGCATACGTGCTCTAAAGCCGACCATATCAGGATATCCAATGAGTATACGTGCTCTAAAGCCGCTTGAATGGCATACCCACATTGGGCATACGTGCTCTAAAGCCGACCATATCAAGATACTCTGTAACCATTCATAATACCATCAACACATCACTTCCACCAACTATGCTCAACTATACGACTGAAAGAACGCTACCAAGGAAAGTTGGGTCTGAGCCCGAAATCTCAACAACAACGGAACAACAAAATAATAGCAACCAGAACCAAGACTGACCATGATATGACAAGAAACAAAAACACACCCTCAAGCATTATTCATCGGACGTTAGCGTCAATTTAATGTTCTCGCACAATTTATTAATTTGCCATTAGATTATTTACCCCAATGTCGTTGTCGCAATCCTAGCATCGCACTTGCTCATAAAAAAAAATCATAATATCATCTAAAACGAGTATAACAAAATTTTAAGTCCATATTCCACTTAGATGTGCATATTTCAATTTCCCAAAATTACTAAGCATACAATTCACCATAGAAACCCAAGTTTTATTACCAATTCTCATAAAACATAAGTCTTGTTAAAATTATAAATCGAGTGTTTCCAAGTGAGTTAGAGTACTCACCAGAGCGTCTTAGCAATAAACAAAAGTTCCTGGTAGAGACAAGAATATCCCTACAGCGAATAAACACAATAATGCTTAAGAAATGAACACTAAAAATAAGAAATAATCAAATATGGCAAAAGTGCGCCTAAACCTTAAGATGATGATCCACACGTCATTATGAGTCCAACGCCACTGACTAGACTCAAATCGGAGTCCGTCACTGAAAAGGCTAGGTTCCTATGCATGTGTGGTACCTAACCGTACGCTGTATTTTTACTGATTCGAAATGTCACCAAACTTAGTGGAACTTCTTTAAATATTATTCTAAGATTTTAGAAATAAACAGCGTAATTTTCGGATCAACGGTCTAATTACTACGGATTTCCGACAAGAAACATAGTAAAAGGATTAACCGAAAAATGGTTTATTATTTCCAAAATCATATAAAACTATAGCAACATCCCTTAAAATATTATACCTTAGAAAATGTTACTATAGAAAATGTTACTAATAAGTTTTCTCAAAGTTACAAATAAGGATAATATATAAATTAACTATTTATCCTCATTAGGCAAAATATACTAATTAAAATCCCATTGTAAAATCTAAAAATGTATTACTAAATCTTATGAGGATTCCAAGGATCTTTTTAAGTATTTATTTATATAAAAACCTTACATTACAAAATAATACACTAAAATATTTCAACAATATGTAATTATTAAGAAATGTTTTAAAACATTCTAAACCATTTACTAGATCAAGCGTGGCGACAATTGGCAAACGATTACATGAAATTCGAGCCGAGAGTTATTCAATTAGTCGACGTACTTAAGGAAACAATATAAACATAGCATTATAATCGTTACACAAGTAGTTGCATCGCAAAGAAATGGCGAAACAACACACAAAAGCTTTATTTAGTTAAGGACAGATTTTGCCCAAGTTCGTCGGCCGATCTTACAGAAATTCTAATTAAATCTAGAAAAATCGTATGAGTGCCTATCTTATGTCAAAAGAAAGCTAATTCAATGAAGTTTAATCTAAAAATAATTCCACAAACTCAAACATAAAATATCATGTCCTAAAATCTGCAGAAACAGACTCCCCTGTGCAAAACAAAATCTGAAAAGTGTGGTTTCTTGATTTCCAATCATTTTCAAGCACATGCAATGCATTTAATTGATTTATGATGACATGCAAGATGATTTTAAGCTAGACTAAGTAGTCAAGGATGTATACTAAGCCATGGATGATGTTAGATCATCCACAATTCCAACATGCAAGCTAAGATTTACAAGAATGAAGGTAATCCAAGCTAGACCTTCAACTTGGATGAAGATGATGATGAAGAACTTAGATTCTTGAATAGATTGTAGTATAGGAGTATATAGAGAGGACAAGGATAAAGTTTAAACTCTCATGTAAATGTGTATATAAACATAGGATAAGTAGTGAGTGATACTCACAAAGCTTGAGAAGTGTTTGGATGATGATCAATTGAAGGAAATTGGAAGAAATGAAGAATATGGTGATGTTCTTCAAGATATGAACTTCAAGGCTTCAAAAAAACTCCAAGAACTCAACCATGCAACTCCTTAGATGCTCCAAGAACTTGAAATGGTAGGAGAAAAGGGTGCCAGAGGCTAGTAGGGGTCTTGATTCACTTAGAAATGGGACATGCAAGAGAAAAATGAGAAGTTCTCTTGGTTTTTCTCAAGAACAAAGGGGCTGGGATTTAGTGTGTGTTTAGTGTGTGTAGAGATTAGGGAATGTGTGAAAATGATCTCCCAAATGAAGTATAATACCCATATATAATGGGGGTTTAAGTGGGACACATGTCACTTAAAGATTTGGCCAAATGTCATTAATTGAGTGGGTCCAAGTGGACGAATTAAAATGTACCACGTGTAAGTCGCGGGTCCCACGTGAAATTAAACTTGAATAACGCGAACTAATCCCAGTGTAGGTGTGTGACCTCGATATACACGTAAACAGACTATTACGCGCACAGACAGAAAATGTCACCGGGACTGAACGAATAATTAACTGTGAGTATCAATCAATATTACAGATATAAAATTAAATGTATTAAACCAATATAATAAACAAAAGTTGTGAAAAGGCAAAATTAGACAATTAGTCAATTTATAACTTGTCAAAACTTACAAAATGAAATACAACCAAACTATATTTATTTATATCTAGACAGAAAACATAAATAATACATGGGAAATACTGGTATTAAAATATGGGTGTTACAAAATCCTTCATCATCAACCCTCTAGATTGAGGCAAATCCTTCACCATCAGCCCTCTAGATTGAGGCAAATCCTTCATTGTTAGCCCTCTAGATTGAGGCAAATCCTTCATCACCAGCCCTCTAGATTGAGGCAAATCCTTCATCATCAGCCCTCTAGATTGAGGGAAATCCTTCATCATCAGCCCTCTAGATTGAGGCAAATCCTTCATTGTCAACCCTCTAGATTGAGGCAAATCCTTCATCATCAGCCCTCTAGATTGAGGCAAATCCTTGTCAGCCCTCTAGATTAAGGCAAATCCTTCATCACCACCCCTCTAGATTGAGGCAAATCCTTCATCATCAGCCCTCTAGATTGAGGCAAATCCTTCATCGCTAGTCCTCTAAATTGAGGCAAATCCTTCATCGCTAGCCCTCCAGATCGAGGCAAATCCTTCATCATCAGCCCTTTAGATGGAGGCAAATCCTTCATCACCAGCCCTCTAGATTGAGGCAAATCCTTCATCATCAGCCCTCTAGAGGCAAATCCTTCATCACTAGCCCTCTAGATTGAGGCAAATCTATCATTGTCAGCCCTCTCGATTGAGGCACGTCATTCATCATCAGCCCTCTAGATTGAGACAAATCCTTCATCATCAGCCCTCTAGATTAAGGCAAATCCATCATTGTCAGCCCTCTAGATTGAGGCAAATTCTTCATCACCAGCCCTCTAGATTGAGGCAAATCCTTCATCATCAGCCCTCTAGATTGAGGCAAATCTTTCATCACCAGCCCTCTAGATTGAGGCAAATCCATCATTGTCAGCCCTATAGATTAAGGCAAATCCTTCATCACCAGCCCTCTAGAATGAGGCAAATCCTTCATCATCAGCCCTCTAGATTGAGGCAAATCCTTCATCGCTAGCCCTCTAGATTGAGGCAAATCCTTCATCGCTAGCCCTCCAGATTAAGGCATATCCTTCATCATCAGCCCTCTAGATTGAGGTAAATCCTTCATCACCAGCCCTCTAGATTGAGGCAAATCCTTCATTGTCAGCCCTCTAGATTGAGGCAAATCCTTCATCGCCAAATCCTTCATCACCAGCCCTCCAGATTGAAGTAAATCTTTCATTGTAAACCCTTTAGGTTAGGGTAAAACTTCCACATCTATCAATCATTTTAAAGAGATTCTCGAAGACCCTAATCGGTTCTTTTGGATTGAGCATTACAAAATTTGATCAACCACGAGAGATTCAGAGATGGATCCTAGTTCTCGGTCATTCCGATCAACCGTGAGAGGTTTGGAGATGAATCCTGGTTCTAGTGCCAAAGTTAAGAGAGATTCTCGAAGAATTCCCTACTATGCCCAGTAGAAGATAACGACAATCAGAACTAACTCTACGGATTAGTCATCCTAAAACACCGCCTGTAGTCAAAAGAACCCTAACTCCCGAGGCAAGCATTATCTATTCACAGTCAAAGGCTCCGTGTCTGCCGATAATCGTGAGCTTCTTCACTCCTTTGTTTAAGATCATGAGCTTTTTCACTTATTATGAGCTTTCTCACTTGTCACTCCTGAGCTTCCTTACTCTGGTTTCCTCAAACTGTCAGTTATTATGAGCTCCCTCACTTGTCGGTTATCTTTAGTTATCATCCTCGAGGACCCCGCGTCCGATCCATTTTGCTTACAAAGCACACTTCCCAAATTCCAGAAGTTTGCCCCTAGACCCAGAGTCTTCTAAACCTTGACGTCCTTATCCGAGTCATCCACCACATCACAGTTGCAAACACTAGCACAACACCAGCCCACTCAGAGTGGCACACCCCACATCACCTGCTCATACTAGGATCATAACACTAGACATGATAGAATTCATGACATAATTCATATCACATCCATGCATTGCATATCATCCTCATAGCATAGCATCTTCCTATCTCGTTGTGCATGTGTGATTTGCTCCTTTGTGCCCCAAACTACATCCTGGTCTGATTTCCCTTGGGATACGTAGGCAGCTCACGCAGAGCACGACCAGTACTAGCCTCAGCATCATTGAATCTTTTGCTATGCTTTTTTATCCTAAATCTATAGCCTCTAAAAGACCTGTCTCTTCAAAGCTTTGGCACTCGCTTGCGACATGCGTTGCCTCGCAAGTTCATGCCAAAGAGGGGCAAACTGTAGACACCCTATTTTATCGGCTATCAGATTTAGGAGACCCATAGCTTGGTGGTTCACAATGATCGAAAAAAGACTCAAAAGGACTCTTGGAAGTTAGCTATATTTCTCAAAATGCTCAGAATGACCAAAATGCCCCTGAAAGCCCAAAAAACTCCCAGATTTGGTCCAAAAGTTCTGGAAACATGCTATGTTGTAAGAAAAGTAAAAAAAATGAGTTTTTAAGTAAAATCAGATGAAATCGTTAGCTCCCAGAGACCCCCGGAAGTCCCGAAAGTTCCCGAAAAGTCCCCGTTGACCGGTTTGACCAGGTTTGACCAAGATTTGACCAAGTTTGACCGAAAATGTCCAAATTCGCCGGGATCATTCTAGAACATGTGGAAAGTATTAAAATGAGTTTTAAAAGAAAATCGAGCGAAAACATCGGCTCTTGGGAGCTCCCAGAGGTTTCCAAAACTTCCCGGGAATCCCAGGTTTGACCAGTTTGACCAAAATTTGACTTTAGAACCGGAGGGCCATAATAATTTCAAATATTTTTCATGGATACTAGAGGTCAATAGCTTTCCAACGGTATATCGCACATAATTTTTGGATTTAAAACGAGTTTATTGTGAATTTCTGAAGGTGAAAATGGTGATCAAATCAGCTTTTATCGCAAATACCGCAAATCTTTTCAAAGTGACCTATCCCCAAATTATTTTTTTATATAAAATAGACTCCATTACCTTTCCAACGGTATATTGCAACCTCAATTTGAAGTTCGTATGCATTTTCTGTGAATTTTGGACGAGATAGGACCTTTTCGCGAATACCGGAACCTCTGGGGGCCTAATCGTAATTTTTTGGGCGTCTGAGGAGCAGTGCCACGGCGGCACTGGGCCACTGCCGCGGCGGCACATGGCCAGTGCCGTGGCGGCACTCTCCTCCAGAACAGTCCATTTTTGTAATTTCTTTTGGGGGTCCATTTTGATTAATTAGAAACCAAAACGACGTAGCTCTATGTTTTCAGTTGTTTGGGACCAATGGGAGCACTTTCTAAATCCCAAAATCACCCCAAATTAGCCTATATAAACCCCCCATTGCTCTTCATTTTAGGGGGGCCAAGTGCAAAGCTTGACAAAGTTATAGAGAGAAATAGAGATAGAGATAGATTTAGAAGTGAGAAAGGAGCTTCCTCCTACTATTTTTTTTTTTTATAGAAAGTGAGTTCCAATCTTGTTTTCTTCCACCATTCTTCTATATACTTCATCATCAATACACCCAATCACCATTTCTCTAAACATTTTTGAGTTAAGAAGCTACTTCCATGTCCAAATGTCTATATCTATGAGTGAAACACCAAGCTACAAGTCTAATGTCACATTGATTATCATCCATTGATTTGTTCATTTTCTTGCTTATATACATTGTTCATCTCTTCTTACCTCATTTCTTTTTTATTTTCTTTATTTACTTACTAGTTCATCATCATCTAGATGATGACATGAAGTTTGAGGTGAGTGAATCCTTATGGATAGTAGCTCTTGACCTCAAAAACATGTTTGATAGATCATGATTATAACTTCAATACCTCCAAGGTATCCTTGAGGTTATGTTCAAATAAAAATGAATCTCTCCAATAATATTGGGGGTTCTTGATGATGAGTTTGATGTTGATATTCCAAGAGGTTATAATATCTATTTGATGTTAAAAATATACTTTCAAGACCTCTATTTCAAAACCCTTCTCAATCCCTCTCATTTTGATTTCAAGAAAGAAAACTCAAGTTTTTCCCAAAATCTTCAAAACAGTGAGTCAAAACAGTGAGTGATCTGAGTTCAAAGATTTCTCTAGAACTCAATACTCAATGTATGGATGCAAGACCACTTGGAAAATCTTCCTAACGCATTAGAGAACACCCATGATTTTTGGTTTGACTTGGAAATACTTGAAAATGGTTCATTTGGACCCAAACATTCTCTCCAGATATTCTATTTTTGCTGTCACAGCAGCTTGGTCTACTTTCAACTTGTTTTACAGAAAACTTTTCCAAAAGGGCTGGTCCTAACTTATTTTTTCCTTAAACTTAGATGTCTTAGAAACGTTCTGTATAAAATGGATCTCTAGATCATTTATTTTCATTTTCTAAGAGTTTTCAACATTTCAGTCGACAGTACGGACTCTATTTCTGAGTGATCTCTGTTCTTTATATGATTTCTCTCAATCTGTGATAGTCATTAAAGATTTTATTTTTGGGTTGTGTTCTAGATACAATAAGGAAGATATCCATAAAAAATCATGCATTGAAAACATTCCTAACCCCTCCTTTCAATTTTCAAAAGATCATGTTACTGTTTGTCCACTATTCACAGCAAGCACACTTTTACTTTCCCCATTTGATTTGATGCATACATGCACTCCAAATTAGTTCATGCCTTAGGAAGTAGTTCATACTACATTTGTACATATCCCATGATGATTTCATTTATTCATTCATACACATTCTAGACTTCTAAGTCATTCTAGGAATCCATGAACACAAAGCACACTACAACCTTAGCACATTCTAGATACATACATTGCATCCATGCAAGATTTGGGGCTTTTGTGAGTCCTAATCTAAGAAGATTATAAGGAATGATCATGATCACACGTTCATGCTTTCCCTCGATCTAGTCTTCCTTTCTCATCCGTCCCGGGGATTGAGAAATCTTCTTTCCTCAAAGATTAACATGCATCATAATAGCTTGCTAAGCATTTTTTATTTCTTTGATTATTTGCTTCAAGAACAATTCATGTCCCCTTTAGATTAGGGAAACTTAATTACTTGATACATGATTAGACAATTTTTCCTAGGTTTATTCGTGTGATCTTTCACTTTGCATTATGTGATACTTGGCTTAGATCTTATGAATGATATTTTATCTTTAGATCTTTCATTTCAAATTTTCTTATGTGACGAAATATACTATCATAGTATTAATTGTCGAACCATACATAGTATAAGATGATTATTTGGATGCTAATTGAGGCCCGTCGAAAGACAGGGCAAGTTGAGGGTGTTTTAGTCGCGACAAAGGCTCCTTTCTCTCTCGTACCAAAACCCCGAGCCAAGTTCTTTGGTTATGAAGGGCCGGTGCCCTTTATCCGTTTGGGTGAGTCAAAATTAGGTTTCTTGGTTCCTTAAAGACCAAGTGGCGACTCTGTATCTGTTTTCAACCGACCATTTTTTTTCTTTGATCCAAATCAAATTTCAAACAAAAGCAAAAGAAGCAAGTGGTGGAATCCCGCGTGTCCACACTCTCTAATGAGTATATTGACCACCTCGTACAGAATGAGATTTTGTCATAGTTGACTGTACCTGGTATGCCTTAGCAGAATATTGTAGCGGAGAGAAGGAATCGAACTCTTTTAGACATGACTAGGTCGATGATGAGTTATTCTGAGTTGCCATTATTCCTTTGGGGTTATGCTTTGGAAACTACTGCATATGTCACGACCCATCCCACTACGTGTGGAAATAGGACACGTGGCACGCCACCAAGGCTCATCCAAACATCATATAACTATACGCAGCGGAAAGAACTTTAAAACAATCCTGGGTATTTAAAACTTAGGGAAACATTGCCCTCTGAGTTGAAAAATCCAATAGAATCAGAGTTATAAAAAGTTTTGGCCAATTGAATCCGATAAAAAGGAAACAGTTTTGAAAACAGAGGTCCAGTCGACTGATCGAGGGCCCGGTCGACTGGTGATCTCAAACAGATAGGTTTCAAAAATATAACAGCCCATCCAGTCGACTGTGTCGGGGACCCAGTCGACTAGTGCCTAAAATTATCAGTCGACTGAAAATGTCCAGTCGACTGGTGCCTTATCCAGCAGAATGTCATGGTCTGGGGCCCCATCCAGTCGACTGTTTTCTCAACCCAGTCGACTGAACCTCAGACGAAACAAAGCAGTAACCAGCCCAACCCAGCGATCCAGTCGACTGAATCAAAAACCAGTCGACTGATTTCTATCAGCAAACCCAAAGCTGCAGCTTTCCCACTCCAAGTTCTTCCAATCTCAAACCAACATATAACCACTCTATTCCATCATTCAAAACATAACTACAAGAGCGTTTACTAAGAATTACAAGTACTAAATCTAAGTTCAGATTATAATACAACTTACTACTAATTCAAGGTTTTTATTACAAGTTCGGAGTAGAACAAAATATAAGCCATTGATTCCCCGGCATTCCACAGCCTCACTCCTCATGCTTTCTCTTGTCTTTCTTTTTACCTACAATGGAGTACATCTCCACTGCTCAGCTATATGCTGAGCGTACAAGTTCTAACATATGCAATATATGATAAACATGCTTTAATCTCATAAATCATATCAATAGTCTCTAGGGAGAAAAATACGCATTCATCCGGTAGCGGCAAGTCCAAGCCTTAAACCGCGATACCAATGGCAAGTCCAAGTCTATCAACCATTGTATCCACAAGTGCCATGGCAAGTCCAAGTCTATCAACCATGCACAGTAGCCGTCGCTACTAAATTCTCAAACATCGAGAAGCTTACTCCGGCATGAATTTGTATAAGACTCCCCTTTGATCCACATAGACAACTTAACGTGCTCGCATAAATTTAGACATGCTTTTCACAATTTAGCTTGTGCATAATTAACGGGCCTACAATTAACACATGGGTTTCGCCCGGATCTCAGTTTCGTCGTCGAAATATAAAACATGTATTTCCCTATATTTCATAAGTTAGAACTTCATACCTCGTGCGATTTCTCCCAAACTTTGAAGGATCGACTAGGAGGCTAAATAAACGTCGGATTCCGAATTTGAGAAAATTCCTACAAGTTTATACCTGTTTTTCCCAAAAGTCTAAAATTAAGATCTTTACAAAACTTGGCCAAACACGGCCTAAGTGGTATCAAAACGTAGATCTTACCTCTACGAGTTCGAATCTGAAATCTGGAGAAAATCTGACGGACGAACGGTCGTCGATCGGCGTCGCAAAGCCCGTTGGCTCCAAATCTCCCTCTCTCTAGATATTTTTGGAAAGTTTGGATGAGATTGAATCTCATCCTCATCTATATATAGACAAAAGTTCTAGAAATTACGTTTACCTCCCCACGAGTTCCTCAACTTCTAATTAGTTCTCGAAACTTCGCGCACATCCATGTTATGCCTTTACGAGTGAAAACTATAAATTTCAAAAGTTTTCGACTAGGTTTCATTTGGGTCCAAAATAACGTCCGAAAACTATATTCTGTGAAATCTCTACACAACCTACCTTTTTAATTAACGTATCTCTCACGTTCTCACCACAGTTCTCAAATGATACTATCATATCCAAATTTACCAGAATTATACTACACAGGTATAATTACTATTCATAGAAATACCAGATAAGGTCAAATAACATTTAAATCATATAAATGTCATTTACTCATGATTATGCAATATGAACTTCCATGTTCCCGTGTCCTCACTGACACCGTACCGTTGACTCACAGTCAACCTCATCACCATCCAATTATCAAATAACATTGATAACCACAACATTCAAATGCATGATAAAACAATGATTTTATGGAACGGGTGTGACAACTCTCCCCTCCAAAAAGGAAGTTTGTCCCCAAACTTTACCTCATGCGTCGAATAAGTATGGATACTCATTCCTCACGTCTTCCTCACTTTCCCATGTAGCCTCTTCCACCGTATGACTACGCCATAGCACTTTCACCATTGGAATAGTCTTGGTTCTCAAAACTTGTTCTTTGCGATCTAGAATCTCCACTGGTTGTTCCACATAAGTCAAGTCCCCTTGAATTTGGAACGGTTCAGGTACAATGATCTTATTCGCATCTGTCATACATCGTCTCAACATCGACACGTGAATTACGTTATGCACATGTTCCAACTCGGATGACAATGCCAATCGGTATGCTACTGGACCAACCTTCTCTATGATCTCAAAAGGTCCTATGAATCTTGGATTGAGCTTTTCCCTCTTTCCAAATCGTACAATGCCTTTCGAAGGCGATACCCGCAAGTATACAAAATTTCCCACTTCAAAATTCACCGGTCGTCGTTTCAAGTCTGCATAACTCTTATATCGGCTCTGAGCTACCTTGAGTCGCTCTTGAATCAACTTCACCTTTTCAGTAGTCACCTGTATTAACTCAGGTCCTAACAACTTCCTTTCTCGAACCTCGGTCCAACAAATCGGTGATCGACACTTACGGCCATACAAAGCTTCATATGGTGCCATACCAATACTTGATTGGAATCCGTTGTTGTACGCAAATTCAATTAACAGCAAGTGGTGCTCCCAATCGTTCCCAAAATCTAATACACAAAGTCTCAACATATCCTCTAGCGTCTGAATCATGCGCTCTGATTGTCCATCGGTCTGAGGATGGAATGCAGTACTGAAACTCAATTTCGTACCCATAGCTTCTTGCAAACTTCCCCAAAATCTTGACGTAAAACTACTATCGCGATCGGATATAATCACAGTTGGGACTCCATGTAGTCTTACAATCTCTTTCACATACAATTCTGCTAACTTGAACGGTTTAGTCGTCTTGATCGGTAGAAAATGAGCTGACTTGGTTAATCGGTCGACTATAACCCAAATCTTGTCATTCTTGTTGGATGATCGGGGAAATCCAGAAACAAAATCCATCGTGATCTCGTCCCACTTCCATTCCGACACTGGTAATGGTTGTAGCAACCCCGCGGGTACTTGTCTCTCTGCCTTCACTTGCTGACATGCCACACATTCAGATACAAACTTAGCGACTTCACGCTTCATACCCTTCCACCAGAAGTTTTCTCGCAAGTTCCGGTACATCTTATTACTTCCCGGGTGCACTGAATATCTCGTACTATGAGCTTCTTCTAGAATTCTCTCTTTCAAGTCTTTCACATTTGGTACACATAATCGATTTCCCAGTTTCAACGTTCCTCGTTCCAACACAAAACCAGGTCGCTTCCCCAAAGGTATCTCATCCCTCATTTTGCACAAATAGACATCGTTGAATTGTTCTTTCTGAATCTCATCAATAATATCTGGGTGTGCCATGATTGCCATCATTAAGCCACCACTAACCTTTGGTATCACATCCAAGTCCAAACGTTCCATTTCCTTTACTAATTCCTTTTGTTGCGTTAGCTCGTCGGCTAAATTCCTCGGAGTCTTCCGGCTTAATGCATCGGCTACTACATTTGCCTTTCCCGGATGGTACTCAATCGAAAGATCGTAATCCTTCATCAACTCCAACCATCTTCGCTGTCTCATGTTCAAATCCCGTTAGGTGAAAATATATTTCAAACTCTTGTGGTCTGTGAATATCTCACACTTTTCCTCGTATAAATAATGTCTCCAAATCTTCAAAGCATGAATTACTGCAGCTAATTCCAGATCATGAGTCGGATAATTAATCTCATGTGTCTTCAAATGTCTAGAAGCATAAGCAATCACTTTACCACCTTGCATCAACACGCATCCCAACCCTTGATGCGACGCATCACTAAAGATCACAAACCCCTCGGTTCCGGATGGTATTGTCAGAATAGGTGCTCTCGTTAGTCGTGCTTTCAATTCTTGGAAACTGTCTTCACATTCCTGACCCCATTCAAATGTAACTCCCTTTCTCATTAACTTTGTCATTGGCAATGAGATCTTTGAGAAATGTTCAATAAAACGGCGGTAGTATCCCGCTAATCCCAAGAAACTTCGAATTTCAGATACGAAAGTCAGTCTTTTCCAATTTGATACAGCTTCTACTTTGTGAGGATCAACTGATACTCCATTCTTGTCAATCACGTGACCAAGAAAAGTAATGCTAGATAACCAAAATTCACATTTCTTGAATTTCCCAAATAATTGTTTCTCTCGTAATCTCTGAAGTATCAACCTCAAGTGGTTCTCGTGTTCTATCTCACTAGGTGAATAGATAAGGATATCGTCAATGAATACAATCACAAAGTCGTCCAAATAATCTTTGAATACTCGATTCATAAGGTCCATGAACGCAGCTGGTGCATTAGTAACCCCAAATGGCATAACTAAGAACTCATAGTGTCCATAACGCGTTCTGAAAGCTGTTTTCTCAACATCTTTGGCCTTCACTTTCAACTGATGATAACCTGATCTTAGGTCTATTTTGGAGAATACTTGTGCCCCACGAAGTTGATCAAATAAGTCATCAATTCTGGGTAGTGGATACTTGTTCTTGATTGTCAATTTGTTCAATTTCCGATAATCCACACACATTCTCATCGAACCATCTTTCTTCTTTACAAACAACACTGGAGCTCCCCACGGCGAAATACTTGGTCGAATGAAACCCTTGTCAAGTAACTCTTGTAGTTGAACTTTCAGTTCCTTCAATTCTACTGGTGCCATTCTATACGGTGCTTTGGATACCGGCCTTGAGTCTGGTATAATCTCAATAATGAACTCGACCTCTCTCTCAATAAGAACATCTGGTAGCTCATCAGGAAATACATCTGAATATTCTCGCACTATCGGAATGTCTTCTACTTTTAATTCAATCGCCGAGACATCAGTCACTGAACATAGAAATCCATGACATCCCTTTTTCAATAACTTTCCCACTCGGGTAGCTGAAATCAAATACGGCGGCGATATAACCCCACTCCCTTGGAAACAAAAGCTCCCATGTACTGGTGATCGAAAATTAACTTCTTTCCGTTCACAATCTATCGTAGCTTGGTTAAGGGCTAACCAATCCATTCCCAGTATTACATCAAAATGATTCACCCCAATCGGTATAAGGTCTACGGTCATCAACTTCTCACCTAATTTGATCTCACAGTTCTTATATACAGTAGATGTCATTATCGCTTTACTAAGTGGCACAGCAATGGACAAATCATATCCTAACGGTGCCGATTTAACATTCAAATGTTCAACAAAAGCATGTGATACAAATGAATGCGTAGATCCCGAGTCAACAAGTATGCGTGCTAAGTGCGAACATACAAGCACCATACCTGAGACTACTGTCTCGGAAGCAGTCACATCTCCTGGGTTCATCTGATATGCTCTTCCTTGACGTTGCTCCGTCCTTTGTCCTCCGTCATTGGACTGTCTAGGCTTCGACCCACTGGAAGCCATAGAATTAGCTTATTGCTGAAGATACTTCCTCGGGCAATCCCTGGCTTGGTGCCCAAATACTCCACAATCATAACACTTGCCTCTCATGTCGGGTGTTGAATTTGTACTACCCCCGCCTTGGTTCCTATTCTGGGGTTTGGTCATGAAACATCGGCCTGAGTGTGGTCTGTTGCAAAGCGAACACAACGGTATGCTACTTGGCGTCCTCCTGAATTCACTGGAACTAGCACCAGAGCCTCTTTGAAACGACCTCTTGAAAGATACGCCTTGGTTCCGATCCCCACTCTCATTGCTTCGTTTTCCGTGTTGATTCTGCCTCGACCTTTCCATCCCACTCTCGGCCACTAGTGCCGTTTGTTGTACTGCTGCCACGGTCGAATGCTCGTAAGTTTCTACCCTCAAACGGATATTTTCCCTTAAACCCTCTTCAAATTTCCTTGCCCTATCTTCCTCCTCTGGTACAGAACCCTTTCCAAATCTCAACAACGCATTATACTTGGAAGTATACTCCGTCACAGTCATGTCCCCTTGCTTCAAGTTATCAAATTCTCTCTTCTTTGCATTATAGGCAGCTCGTGGAAAGAACCGGCGATTGAATTCCGCCTTGAACCCTTCCCAAGTAATCGGTGCCCCTTGATCTAGTACATTTACCCACCAATTCTGGGCTTCACCTCTCAGTACATCACTTGCATTTTCCATCTTCTCCCTATCAGTCATCGGGATAGATCGGAAGATTCGTTCCATGTCCATTATCCAATGTTCTGCGAGCGTTGGATCGGGTGTCCCATGAAATTCCATCGGTTTCTTGCGAGTAAACTGTTCAGATATTGATCTCATACCCCTATTTTCAGGTGCATGTACTACAGTTATTGGTTCCACTTCAATATGAGGCGTGGGAGGCAGTCGCTCCGATATATTCCGTATCATTTCCCCCATGTTCCCCATCATCTCTGCCATTTCATTCATTCGTCGGGTATGGGGTGATAACTCTCGGTCATCCATGATTACAATCCTGTAGTTCTCAATGCATAAACAATATGCATGTACAATAATAATAATAGTATGTATGTAAAACAACATCCATATGCATCAAACATCTCTAAGATGCATGAATGCAATTGAAAACATGTAGCAATTCACTCAACACTCCACTCGTCGTCGAACGTTCCCAAAGTTTTGTTACCTCTAGCTCTGATACCAATAAATGTCACGACCCATCCCACTACGCATGGAAATAGAACAAGTGGCACGCCACCAAGGCTTATCCAAACATCATATAACTATACGCAGTAGAAAGAACTTTAAAACAATCCTGGGTATTTAAAACTTAGGGAAACATTGCCCCCTGAGTTGAAAAATCCAATAGAATCAGAGTTATAAAAAGTTTTGGCCAATTGAATCCGATAAAAAGGAAACAGTTTTGAAAACAGAGGTCCAGTCGACTGATCGAGGGCCCGGTCGACTGGTGATCTCAAATAGATAGGTTTCAAAAATATAACAGCCCATCCAGTCGACTGTGTCGGGGACCCAGTCGACTGGTGCCTAAAATTATCAGTCGCCTGAAAATGTCCAGTCGACTGGTGCCTTATCCAGCAGAATGTCATGGTCTGGGGCCCCATCCAGTCGACTGTTTTCTCAACCCAGTCGACTGAACCTCAGACGAAACAAAGTAGTAACCAGCCCAACCCAGCGGTCCAGTCGACTGAATCAAAAACCAGTCGACTGATTTCTATCAGCAAACCCAAAGCTGCAGCTTTCCCACTCCAGGTTCTTCCAATCTCAAACCAACATATAACCACTCTATTCCATCATTCAAAACATAACTACAAGAGTGTTTACTAAGAATTACAAGTACTAAATCTAAGTTCAGATTATAATACAACTTACTACTAATTCAAGGTTTTTATTACAAGTTCAGAGTAGAACAAAATATAAGCCATTGATTCCCCGGCATTCCACAGCCTCACTCCTCATGCTTTCTCTTGTCTTTCTTTTTACCTGCAATGGAGTACATCTCCACTGCTCAGCTATATGCTGAGTGTACAAGTTCTAACATATGCAATATATGATAAACATGCTTTAATCTCATAAATCATATCAATAGTCTCTAGGGAGAAAAATACGCATTCATCCGGTAGCGGCAAGTCCAAGCCTTAAACCGCGATACCAATGGCAAGTCCAAGTCTATCAACCATTGTATCCACAAGTGCCATGGCAAGTCCAAGTCTATCAACCATGCACAGTAGCCGTCGCTACTAAATTCTCAAACATCGAGAAGCTTACTCCGGCATGAATTTGTATAAGACTCCCCTTTGACCCACATAGACAACTTAACGTGCTCGCATAAATTTAGACATGCTTTTCACAATTTAGCGCGTGCATAATTAACGGGCCTACAATTAACACATGGGTTTCGCCCGGATCTCAGTTTCGTCGTCGAAATATAAAACATGTATTTCCCTATATTTCATAAGTTAGAACTTCATACCTCGTGCGATTTCCCCCAAACTTTGAAGGATCGACTAGGAGGCTAAATAAACGTCGGATTCCGAATTTGAGAAAATTCCTACAAGTTTATACCTGTTTTTCCCAAAAGTCTAAAATTAAGATCTTTACAAAACTTGGCCAAACACGGCCTAAGTGGTATCAAAACGTAGATCTTACCTCTACGAGTTCGAATCTGAAATCTGGAGAAAATCTGACGGACGAACGGTCGTCGATCGGCGTCACAAAGCCCGTTGGCTCCAAATCTCCCTCTCTCTCCTCTCTCTAGATATTTTTGGAAAGTTTGGATGAGAATGAATCTCATCCTCATCTATATATAGACAAAAGTTCTGGAAATTACGTTTACCTCCCCACGAGTTCCTCAACTTCTAATTAGTTCTCGAAACTTCGCGCACATCCATTTTATGCCTTTACGAGTGAAAACTATAAATTTCAAAAGTTTTCGACTAGGTTTCGTTTGGGTCCAAAATAACGTCCGAAAACTATATTCTGTGAAATCTCTACACAACCTACCTTTTTAATTAACGTATCTCTCGTTCTCACCACAGTTCTCAAATGATACTATCATATCCAAATTTACCAGAATTATACTACACAAGTATAATTACTATTCATAGAAATATCAGATAAGGTCAAATAACATTTAAATCATATAAATGTCATTTACTCATGATTATGCAATATGAACTTCCATGTTCCCGTATCCTCACTAACACCGTACCGTTGACTCACAGTCAACCTCATCACCATCCAATTATCAAATAACATTGATAACCACAACATTCAAATGCATGATAAAACAATGATTTTATGGAACGGGTGTGACAGCATACATACAAAATCTAGTACCAAGCAAATTTGTTCCCAGGACACCACGGGAGATGTGAATTGGGCGTAAGCCTTCTTTGCAACATCTCTGGATATGGGAGTGTCCAGTACATGTTCAGAAAGGAAAGATGAGCTAGTTGGATTCTAGATCGGAAGTATGTTATTTTTTATGGTATCCAAAGTGTACTTATGGATAATATTTTTATGATCCAAGAGAACAAAAAGTGTTTGTTAGTACAAATGTTGTTTTCTTGGAGGATGATTATATCATGAACCATAAACCTAAGGGAAGGATGGATCGGAGAGAGATAGAAGGAGAGTCCTCAATCCAACCAGTAGTTAACAACGATGTAAATCAAGAAAATATCACTTCTTCACCCATTTTTCGCACTGGTACCTCGTCGTAGTGGGAGGATTATTAGCTAGCTTGATAGATACATGTTCTTAGAAGAAGTTTTTGAAGCTGTCTCCATAGAATTTGAATCTGATCCTGCTACATAAGAAGAGGCAATGGCTGATGTTGATTCAGCTCATTAGATTAAAGCTATGAAGCCTGAATCGGAATTCATATTAAACCCATTGGATGTAAGTGGGTTTGCAAGAGGAAAAGAGGATCTGATGGAAAGGATGAGACCTTTAAGGCTAGGCTTGTAGCAAAAGGTTATACTCAGAGGGAGGGCATTGACTATGAGAAAACCTTCTTGCCCGTAGCCATTGACACGAGAATTTTCTGTGTGCGCTTGTATGCTATACCCAAGTGTAGGTAATCGTGCAAGTAGTAATCTGGTTAAGTCCAGGTCGATCCCACAGGGAAGGTGTTAAACTAAATTACTCAAATTAATCTCAAACAAGAAAATTAAAATCAATATTTTAAAGGAATGCAGAACACAAAGTCCCACAATTTATCAACTACTAAAGATAAAGTAACAAAACTAGATTAATCTAATTACTAACTAATTAATTTAAGCGATGATTTAAAACGTGTTTTTCTTACTAAAAGGGAATGTTGGGATTACACGAATCCACTGCGACCTAGCCATCTACCATGCAGTTACGTTGAAGCTTAATGGAGTACATTCTCTACAGTATTCCGTATTTCTCCTAGGATAAAGAATCTATAATCCTTTCATGACCGGGACTATATCATCACAATTAAGTTTGAAATACACAAAAGCGGTTTAAAACAATAGTTTCAACTTGCACCTACAATGGTGTTAGCATTGAGGGTGGTTTGCAAAATATATTGAAGAAAAATGCCTCAAGGCTTAAAGTTTATAGACTGTTTTGACAAACTGAGCGTTTGGGGACAATTTAATAACAAATCAGTAAAGCAGAAAGTCTAGGAATACTACATAGAATGTCCTCAAGAATCAGAAGGTTCGATCGATCGACGCGCTTTCAATCGATCGAATATCTTCATCTCTCGATCGATCGAACTGACTTCGATCGCTCGACTGTATCTCTGTTTCGATCGATCGAACATATTCGATCAATCAAACACAGGAATTATTCTGCTGCATGGCAGAGGCTTGAGATCATGGTTTCATCATGATCTCCCAACCTGAGGACTACTCAGACATGGTCTGGAGTGTCTCAGATGTGTTTTTAACATAAAGTTCCATTAAAGGTGTGTTTGGTTGTATTTTTGCACAAAATCTATGAAAACTAATAGATTAACTCTAACTAACATGCAAGACTACTGGATAACAGGTTATACTACTATAAACTAAGTGCAAAATGTAAACAGAGTAACCTGGAAATGAAAACTTGTATTGAACTAGGAAGAATCTAACCAAACAATGTATCACCTTGATTAAAACCTACAAAAATAACAAAGTAAAGCTCTCTACTCTCTATAAACTGATGAAAAAGAAAGTGGGCGTCCTTATGGACGTATACAATACGAGTATATATACTGAAAACCTAATGCTAGGGTTAAAATCCCTCTTCTGCTGCGTGCGCGTAAAATCTGATAAAGGCCATGTTTGATCGATCGAACATCTTTTGATCGATTGAACTTCTGGGGTCTTCGAGCGCTTGAGCTTCTTTCGATCGATCGAACCTTCGATCGATCGAATGGTCCTCAATCGATCGAGGTTCACTTTTCATCCTTTACTTGTCTTCATTACAATTCAGCACTCCCTTTTATCTTTTTCATCCATTCTTCACACAGCAACAGTAATCTGAACAAACTACAGCTAAAACTAACAACTTATCATAGTTTAATCAAATTGTGTACAAACTAGCATTGTAATTCAAATTGCAGATAAATGAAGGAATTGTGAAATAATTTAGCACATTTTCTTCTTTTAGCGCGGTTGTATTTTACAAATACCCCCGCTTGTCACAACCCCCAACTAGCGATTTGCTAGTCCCTAGCAATAGAGCGAAAATAATAACAAGCTAAACTATAACTATAATAGAAAAACTAAAATAAACTAGACCCAGATTAACTAAACTAAAAATAACAAGAAAGAAACTACCTAACTCACTTTCGCAGGAATCGCGGTTGCATTTAGCAAATGCAACAAGCCGTTAAACCCCTAGATTTCCCCTAGTGGACGAGTGTTGTCTCGTGAGGGTTTGCAGTGAATGTACCCACAAAATTCTCTGATTTTAAACTCAAAAAGATATAGAATAACTTTTAAACACTCTCTCTTCCATTCAACTATTAATTTAGCTCTACAAAACATATCATCCTCATTCAAACCATGAAAGAAATACACATGTTCCTCATGTCACCAAGATAAAAATAACATACGCATCACATCCCTGTATCCATGTGTGTGTGAAGTTAACAGCTATACATCGAACTTTATTTAGAGTTGTTTAGACCATCATACTCTTAGAACTTGTAGTTTCAACTCAATCCTCACATAGTTATTATACTCAAAAATGAACATCCCACAGAAACTTGGCTAATAATGATCGCACATGGTATGAAAGCTTCCATAGGAGTGATTTTTCGGATACTAATGCTTTCATACTCAACTCTATAAAAGACAAACATTTAGAGTGTATAGTCTCACGAACGGAATACTACTTACTAGAGGAGCGAAATACCATGGATAACTCAAATTACACGTTCATGTTTAAACTAAGTTGTTGAGAATCATTAAGGCTTTAACTTTTCGGTTTTTATTTAGTAGGGTAGAAATTAGAGGGGTAAGAAATTGCACATTTTCAGCATGTGGCTGTGTTCAGTAATTTCTTCACTTTATTCCAACCATCTTTCCCATACATATATGTATCATCATTTTTTTATTTTTTTTATTTTTTTTTAACCTGGAATTTCTCCTTCCTCTTCTTTTCTTTTATGCAGCCCTTCCCACTACTTCTCCCTCCCCATACTTCAATACTTTAATCACTTTGGGTGTACAATGGGGTATATTGAGGTCAAAGTATACGATTAGGGATTTAGAATTTCATAATGGATTCGGAAGTATTTACTAGGTGTGAGGTTAAGAACAATGCATATTCAGAACTGTCGATATAGGTAAATGAGGCAAGGAGCAAATACGATGGCTTAAATCATTTTCTCAACTTCTTAATTTTTACACGTCAATGTTCATTGAGTTTAGTTGGTAAATCCTGAACGTTCTCCTCTACTAAGAAGCCAAAATGAAAGAATTAGAGACTATTCAACGAATTTAATCGTCATATTCAAGAAAAACAATTCGAGTTTTAATGTAATAATTCCCTCAGAATTGAAGACTGGATTCAAAAGCTCACTAAGGGTAATTGGTTTTCACTACTTCATTCTTTAAAGTACGAAAGTCGTATTAACTCTTATTTTAAGTTTTCTGCATAGCTATTAACACGTGCAAATGATTTGGATACAAGAATGGTCAACATATGCATTCATCCTAGAGAAACTAGAAAAACGCGTGAACTTAATTCATAAAAGGATGAGAATAAAATGGTTGTGTCATTGCTTGATAACAGCTAAATAGGAGTGAATATTCAAAATTATTCTACCAATTTAATTCAAAGACTTAATTAATTGTTTGAAACTTTTGCAATTTTTGTTGAATGTGAAATTTTAATTTAGTTTCTAATGGAAATTGTATGACATATGCAATAGATAGAGTAGTCCAGATTGCTAAGAACTAATATGCACAGGTGATTATCTATCTACATCCCACCCCCAACTGAAAATTACAATGTCCTCAGCATGCGATTTTCAAAAATAGATAGAGAGATATCACATGATATATATCATCATAAGAATCACAAGTGTAACAACCTGTACAGAAAGCATACAAACTCCAAGCAGCATAGATCAAAAGAATATGAAATATAGAGCATGGGATCCATACTTAAAATAGAACTAATCACTGGAAATATAATAAAGTGAAAGAACAGAACAGTGATAATATGCGCCATACAAACTAAAATACAAAATACATAAACCATCCAACAAAAAAAACAAAATATCTCAACAGTATCCAAAAATATCCAACAACCAACCAACACATCCAAATCCAACCACAATGTCCAAAATATCTAACAACCCAATAACCAAAAACAAACAACATCAGCATCGATCTAGCAGAAACTAGACATCATCAGCGACGTCCGATAATATCTCAATAAAAACATCGGGAGCATCCCCACCGCCACCCTCAGCAGCAGTCGATGCCACCGCCGGGTCACTCACAATCGTGGCAGCTGGAATAGATAAGGGTGTGTCAGCCACGACAGGAGGAGGTAGAAGTGGTATCTCCGTAGCAGGCGGTGTCGCCGATGATGATGAAGCTGTAGGATCAATCTGGGAAAGTTGAGCGGAAGATGATGGGCTGGTGGTGGGTGGTGGAACTACAGGATCTGAGGTAGTAGGTGGTGGAATAGCAGATGTAGTAGGTGGGACGGTGGAAGTGTCTGGAGCAGCTGTAGATGGATCGCTGGGGGGTGGTGCAGAAGCTGCATGAACTGCATGGTCGACTCCGATCTGTATCAAGATCGCCTTCAGCAGAGTCGTCATCTGATCAACCTTGCCCTCAAGTCTAATCCGGGCCTCTCTCTCCTCCAATAGTAACTCATGAATAGTCAGGAGAGGCGCAGAAGAAGACTCTCCCTGGGCACGAGCCTAAGATCTCTGTCTCAGCTCAAATCTCTCAACCTCCGCAATAGGATCCATCTCCTCCTCAGACTCATGCTCCTCAGCCTCTGTGGGCATCCCAGAAGCAGCACCCTCCGTATCAGTGCCTCCTCCTTTCCTCCTCTTCTCGCCAACCTTTGCCTTGCCTTTACCTCGCCTCTTTCTCTTCTGCGCATCAGACCGTTGGGAAACAGTCTCACCAAAGCGACTGCGAGACTGGGCAGTCACATCACCCACCAATAGAAGTAGGCCGGCCTGCTCAATAACCTGGTGAATGGCCCAAGCACCCTTCAGGTGCTTCTTGGCCTGAATGTATCGAGTAGGGTGCCTCATGAAATCAATGTAAAGGCGAGGCAAACAGACCGACTATCGTGTCCCGATCGCATATAACACACGTGTGTTCCATGCTGCAATCTTCTCCTGATAAGATGTCACTAAGAGGCAATTGCTGAGGGTGAGGTACAACATATGATAATTATCTGTGAGGTAGAAGTCAGGAATAAGGGCCTCACCATCCCAGCCTGGAAGAGCACCCCCAGTGATCTCTCTGATAATAATAGTCGGAGAGAGCAGCGGTGTGTTGGGGCAATGTAGACAAACACAATTAGGTACCTCAGGTACCCCAAGAGCAGCAGAGATGGTGGCCGGACTGAAAATGATATCCCGACCACGGAAAAATGATCATAATGTGAATGGAGCAGTCGGGTCCCTGATCATCGTCGCACATGCCTCCCTAATCCAGGATAGATTAACATGCTTAGGCTGGGAGAGGAGCGTGTACCACTATGGCATGGTGCGTATCCGGGTAAGATACCACGGAGTAGAAAGCCAGGCAGTCTCAAGAGGTCGCTCGGGCATAACCTTTCGCGACTTGAAATATCTAGTGAACCATACCCGGTCTTCTTCGTTTCTAAACCCGTGATCGGGTATAGGATCGGGTATGGTTAGCTCAAATGGCTTGGATTTGTGATACCCGGTGATAGGGTTCATTGTTTAGCCCTAAAACAAAAGAAACAAACAAAGAAACATTAAAAATAGGAAAATAGAAAACAAAATGAAACTGCTGCACTTCAATCGATCGAAGTATGTTCAATCGATCGAGAAAATCGTGGGTTCAATCGCTCGAGAAGTGTTCGATCGATCGAGAAAATCGTGGGTTCGATCGCTCAAGAAGTGTTCGATCGATCAAACACAGCGAAGTGGCAGCGTCGAGGAATGAGAACGGGAAAAGCCCGAAAAAAAAATACAACAAGACAACTAAGACAAAGAGTAAAATAACCAATGGGGAGCACCCCCATACAAATTTGAAATGGAAAGAACACGAGGGGGTTCTCGGGGCCTAACCTCGGAAGACGCACCGTGTAGAGGATGAGGGTGATGATGATGATGATCAGAGAGCCCAGGTACTCCATAATTGATGTGGTTGTAAGCAGGGTAGTTCAAAAGTCAGTCGAGCCTCCTCTGTCTTCAATCGCTCGAGGAAGTGAAGGAGAGAGAAAGAATGAAGCTACTAAAGTGTATAGATGACGCTTCGTTTAAATACAGGGCTCGATCAATCGAGGAAGTTCGATCGATCGAACCTTCGATCGATTGAGTCCTAATGAAGCGCTCGAGGTTCTGGTATTCTCGATCGATCGGGAGTTATTCGATCGATCGAACTCTAAAATTCTACAAGATCATATAATTGATAAATTAAACACCCCCAACTAACCAACATCGGTCTGGACATACAGGATAGTGATAAAACAGTTCATTGGCAAGACATGTAAGCCAAAAACATCATCCTCATAGTAGAAAATTGCAAATTTATATAAATAAATCTTTATAATAGCATCCGTTTGCAATATTATTGCCCCCAACATGGTCTTTAAAACCTGATTGAAAAAGAAAAACTAAAATAAAGCTGAAATTAACAAAACTTTGTCTAAGAATACACTCCAATTGATGAAAGAAATATGAAATGACAGAAAACAATTGAAGTGAAACACTATTCTTGAAGCAGGAAGATTTCGTCTTCCACAACCTCCTTCTCTGCCGGAACTTCAAATGTAGCGTCTAAACTTGATGATTCCCTTTCCCAGAATAAGCGGAAAGCAGCGAGGACATCATCGAGCAAGTCTGAACTCTCTAAGGAATTGATTCCACCGATAATAGGGGATCCGGATGGAGACAAGGATAACGGAGTGTAATTGCGCATCAGACGTTCCTCTTGCGGTAGAGTACCCGGGGACCTTATGTATGGTCCGAATCCATGAAAGAGTTGATGTGAAAGGTACAACGGTGGAAATGGTGGATTCATAGTGATATTCCTGACAAAGGAAAACAAACGGAAATGAAGAAAATAAATTAACTAGAGCAAAAGAAAGATCAAACAGAAAGAATTAAACAAAGTAACAAGAAAAGAAAGAGAAAGGAATGTGACCCAGAGTTAACCTCACTATTGGCCTGATATCCCCAGGTGTACTAGCAGGTAGAGGGCATTGAAGCCGGAACAACAAATAACTCAAATGGACAAAAATGTAGGGAACCACTTGGATGACCAAGAAGTCGTCAACATATGTGAATACGGCATTATGGCGTTCGGGCACCACATCCTGTAAATCCTCTTCTTCCCATGGTTCCCACATTGAGTCATTTTCCCACTGTTCCATCAGAGCGTCATCGACTTCCCACACAGCATATCCTTCTGGTTCTCCCTCTTCTTCAGGGAGTTCCATGTGCTCAAATGGGTTGATCTAGAGGAGAGCAGGATCGTATGGGATGTACCCGTGGGTTAAGTCAACGATGTCTTCGGCTCCTAGCCCTTGGTATGGAGATAAGCAGAATGCTATTTCATCAATAGTCCACGGTGGGTTCTGATATTCTGAATCAGCCCATGACCCAATCGAGTGAACATCGTCATCTCTCATGTTGGACAGCCTGCAGGAGATAGAAATGGAATAGAAGATTACAATCAAGATCACACTAAAAAAGAAATAGATAAACAAAAGAACAAAACAAAATGAGAAACAGTAAAAAAAAAAGTACAACAACATTGTTAAAACTGCATTTGAGCGTTCTAGGTTGAGGCACAGTCGGGCTCATCAAGTTGGATGTGCTCGACCTATGGTTGGAAATCTTCTAAGAACGGTTTTACCCTTTGGCCATTAACTTTGAAACTTCCGTCATTCTTAGGATTAAATAACTCAACGGCCCCATGTGGAAAGACAGATTTGACTGTGAAGGGTCATATCCACCGAGATCGGAGTTTTCCTGGGAAGAGATGAAGGCGTGAATCGTAAAATAAAACTTTCTGTCCAGGCTCGAAAGATTTTTGAAAAATCGTTCTATCATGGCGAGCCTTCAAACTTTCCTTGTGAAGTTTGGCATTGTCATATGCATCTCGTCAAATTTCTTCCAGTTCCACCAACTAGAGTTTTCGGAGATGACCTCATTCTTTAATGTCGAAGTTTAATGAGCGTGTCGCCCAAGGAGGTGACATGCCTTACCATACACTAGCCTATATGGGGACATTCCCAGATTTGTCTTGTAGGCAGTACGGTACGCCCAAAGAGCATCAGTCAGTTTATAAGCCCAGTCTTTTCTGTTGAAACTAACCATCTTTTCTAAAATGTGCTTGATTTCACGGTTAGCCAACTCTGCATGTCCATTCATTTGTGGGTGGTAGGCTAGAGCGATCTTATGATTCACCCCGTATTTCCTGAGTAGTGATTCCAAAGGCCTATTGCAAAAGTGTTTCCCTTGGTCACTTATTAGGGCTTTTGGGGTTCCGAAACGCGATAAGATATTTTCCTTAAGAAAGGACATTACCGTTTTATGGTCATTGCGTCTCGTCGGTATCGCTTCTACCCATTTTGATATATATATATATACCACAGCCAGAAGTATATATTCACAGTTATTAGATTTAGGAAATGGGCCCATGAAGTCTATGCCCCAACAATCGAATATTTCAATTGTGATGATGGGAGTTAAGGGCATTGAATTTCTTTTCGAAATTATACCAAGCTTTTGACATCGCTGGCACAATTTACAAAAAGTGTAGGCATCTTTGAACACGGTGGGCCAATAGAAGCCGTTATGCAAAACTTTGTGTGCGGTCTTTTGGGAGGCAAAATGGCCACCGTAGGCTTCAGAATGACAAGAGGCCAAAATTACAGTTATGTCCTCATTCGGGACGCAACGCCTGATGACCTGATTAGCACAATACTTAAATAAGTAAGGGTCATCAAAAAGAAATGGCGTGTGAACGAAAGGAACCTTTTCTTGTCCTGATTTGACCAATGGCTCGGGGTCTCTCCTATAACAAGGTAATTTATTATATCCGCGTACCAGGGCAAACTGGAGACGATCAATTGCTCATCTGGGAATTCATCGTTTATAGGTACAGGCTCAGTGTTGTCAGTGAATGTCAACCGAGATAAATGGTCGGCGACCACATTCTCTACTCCCTTTTTATCCTTGATAGTGATATCAAATTCCTGGAGTAGGAGTATCCAGCAGATAAGCCTCTGCTTTGCGTCTTTTTTAGATAGCAGCTACTTGAGGGCCGAGTGGTCTATAAAATAGAATATTGGGGACCCTATCAGATAAGACCTGAATTTGTCTAGAGCGAATACTGTTTCCAGTAGCTCTTTCTCAGTAGTCGTATAATTCATTTGAGTTTCGGTACGTGTTCGGCTGACATAGTAGATTACATAAGGCTTGTTGTCCTTCCTCTGTCCTAGAACTGCGCCAATGGCATAGTCTCTAGCATCGCACATTAACTCAAACGGCAAACTCCAATCGGGTGCCTGTATTATCGGTGCTGAGGTAAGGTGTTCTTTTAGTGCATCAAAAGATATTTGACAGTTTTTCGACCATTCAAAAGGTGCATCTTTGACTAGGAGTTGGCACAGTGGTCTGGAGATTGCACTAAAATTTTGGATAAAGCGTCAATAGAATCCAGCATATCCCAGAAAAGATCAGATGCCTCGGACTGTACGAGGGACAGGTAGATTTGAAATTATATCGATTTTTGCTTTATCGACTTGGATACCCTTATTAGAGATAATGTGGCCGAGGACAATTCCCTTGGTCACCATGAAGTGACACTTTTCCCAATTTAGTACTAAGTGTTTGTCCTCGCATCTCGCTAACACATTCTCAAGGTTTTTCGGACAGTTATCAAACCTATGGCCAAACACTGAGAAGTCGTCCATAAAGACCTCGAGTGTCTGTTCAACCATATCAGTGAATATACTTAACATGCACCACTGAAAAGTGGCAGGTGCATTGCATAAGCCAAAGGGCATACGACGGTAAGCGAATGTACCGAATGGACAAGTAAAAGTCGTCTTCTCCTGATCTTCAGGAGCTATTTCGATTTGGTTATAACCACTATATCCGTCCAAGAAGCAATAAAATTTATGACCCGCCACTCTTTCTAGCATTTGATCCATGAATGGCAATGGGAAGTGGTCTTTCCGGGTCACAGTATTTAACTTTCGGTAATCAATACACATTCGCCATCCATTGGGGATGCGTGTTGGTACTAACTCGCCATCTTTGTTTGGGATAACTATTATACCAGCCTTTTTGGGCACCACTTGGGTTGGACTAACCCAAGAGCTGTCAGAGATAGGATATATTATCCCAATGTCCAGAAGTTTTAAGACTTCTTTTTTTACTACTTCTTGCATATTGGGATTCAGACGCCTCTGCATTTGTCGCGAAGGTTTAGCGTCTTCTTCCAGATATATCTTATGGGTGCAAATAGATGGGCTTATACCTTTTAGGTCGGCAATAGTCCATCCCAATGCTCCCTTGTGCAGTTTGAGCATTTGAACTAACTTATCCTCTTATTCAGAATTCAATGTAGATGAGATTATCATAAGATAAGTCTTTTTAGTCCCTAGAAAAGCGTATTTGAGCTCTTTTGGAAGCTCCTTTAATTCCAAATCAGGAAACTGAAAGTTCGAAGGCATAGTTAACTTCATTTTCGAAGGCAAGGGTTCATATGGTGTGACCCACATGCATTCATCTCTATCTTCCTCTTTAGTTTCCATCATGAGGCAGGCATGATTTAGGGTAGCGTCCAATGGGGTAGAATTGTTAGGTTGATAAGTTGCGTCGAATTGTGACACAACTACCTCTAAAGGATCTTTGTATTCTACAAGGTCAGCCTCTTCTTCGATGACCATTTCGATGAAGTTAACTTCTTCTTCATCCTCGTATTCTTCAGGTCGGGGATTTGAAAAAATCTTGACATTTAAAGTCATGTTCCCGAATACGATGGTCATAATACCACTCCTTATTTTGATTGTGGCATTAATGGTGTTGAGGAATGGACGTCAAAAAATCACCGGGATTTGTGAACATGGATTAGACACAGGTTCAGTGTCCAGAATCACAAAATCGACCGGACAGACAAATGTATCTATCTGTACTAGAACGTCTTCCAGTATTCCTCTAGGATATTTGACTGACCTGTCTGCCAATTGCAATGCAACTCTAGTAGGTTTGAGTTCACCCAACCCTAGTTGTTTATATACTGAATATGACAGCAAGTTTACGCTAGCTCCTAGATCAAGGAGTGCGTTGTCTATCCTTTGATTCCCAATTTGACACAAAACAGTAGGGGTGGCAGGGTCTTTAAGCTTTGGAGGCAACTCATTTTGAATGATTGAGCTTGCTTGGCAAGTGACATAGGCATGTTTCTTTACACTTTGCCTCCTTTTGACTGTGCATAAGTCCTTTAGATACTTAGCGTAGGCTGGCACTTGTTTGATTGCATCAAGGAGCGGGAGATTAATTTTAACTTGTTTGAACAACTACAAGAACTCCTGATTCTTTGCCTTGTGTTGGGGCTTCTTGAGCCTTTGAGGGTAAGGCGCGGGGAAAGGGCATTTAGGCAATTCGTCCTTGATGGGCTCCTTTCCAGGCCTTCTCTCAACTTCTACTTCTTTAGGAGCATCCTCGTTTGATTCTAATGATTTTTCATTAGTGGACGACTCCTCTTCTTGAGTAAATGGGTTGTTGTTAGTTACCACTTCTTCCTCTTCATACTCCTCGAGGGTATAGTGAGGCATGTTTTTCCCTATGACTTTGCCGCTTCTCAAAGTTGTCACGGCTTTTGCCTATTCATGATTAGGGGGACCATTGTTGTATCCCTTAGGGTTTTGAAGTGGTTAAGCAGGAAACATTCCACTCGACCCCTCTTGACGTGCATCTATTCTCTCTAATGTCGCAGACATTTTACTCATCATTTGAATTAGCTATTGTGTTAAATTCGCGTTAGAGAGTGGATCTTCCTCTTGCACCTTTTTGTGAGGTGGCACGTAAACATTTGCTTGTTGATTATTAGAGGGTTGAGCTTGGTTGTAGTTATTTGCTCTATGTTGATGGAATGGTTGGGACTGCCTGTTATATTGCCCCTGATATTGATTATTGTTATTGTAGGGCTGTTGTTGATATTGGTTTTGGGTCCTAGCATTGTTTTTCCAATCAAACCCAGGGTGATTCCATCTATTGTTATTATTTTGTGAATTATAATTGTTGTAGGAATTCCCCGCCCCCTATACCATTGCATGGCATTCATTTCCATGGGGGGTTGTTCTTGAAAATACGGCACATTCGGACAGTATTGAGTAGTGTGTCCCAGCATGTTGCATGTGTCGCATGGTTCTTCAGGCAAAAACCACCTAGAACTCTCTCCTTTCATTCCCAATTCTTCCACTTTCTTCGCTAGTTCTTCATATTTATTCATCAGATGATCCTCACTTTTTAGTTGGTATAAACTTTTCTCTTCCACACAGGATATCTGTGAGCGTGGGACATCGTCTGAATTTGACCACTCATGGGCGTGTTCAGCTAACCACTTGAAATGAGCTTCAGATTATTCTGTGTTTTTACGAATAAATGGCCCTGAACTCATGGTCTCGACCAATTTCTTAGTTTTACCATTTAATCCTTCATAAAAGTAGCTGATGGTTCGCCATTTCTCGTACCCGTGATGTGGGCATGAGAGTAGCAAATCCTTGAAACGCTCCCAAGTTTAGGTGAATGTTTCATTGCTCTTTTGTTTGTAAGAATTTATTTGTTGTTTAAGCTCAGTGGTCATGTGAGGTGGAAAGAATTTCTTTAGGAAAGCAGTGTTCATCGTATGCCAGGTGTAGATTGAATTTGGCTTTAAAGTGAGTAACCACGCTTTTGCTTTATCCTTCAAAGTAAAAGGAAATAACATTAGACGTGTCACGTCTACAGGACAGTTCTGTGAAAATGTTTTACAAACATCCTCAAAGTCCTTGACATGTAGATACGTCTTCTCGCTCTCCATTCCATAAAAGGTAGGAAGGAGTTGAAACATTCCATTGCGAAATTGAAATTCGCCTACATGAGGACCATGAGGTGGAATGAGAATACAAGAAGGTGTAGGCGCGTGTTCAGGTGTCATGAGATCGCACAAAGGACGCAGTGAATCATCGATTGGTACGACCACATTATCACCGTTTTCACTTTGATTATCAGCCATTGAATCAATAGGTGTAACTATGGGGTTAATAGAACTAGATGAATTAGATGAATATAGTGGGTTTCCGTAAATTCCTTCGATGGAATTATCGGACATAAAGGGAAAGACCCTAAGTAGTTTTTAATCTAAAGAACAAAAGAAAAAGAAAAAATAGAAAAAGATAAGGATAGATTGAGGTAATCTAAGCGTTAGCTTGTCGCCTTCCCCGGCAACGGCGCCAAAAACTTGACACGAGAATTTTCTGTGTGCGCTTGTATGCTATACCCAAGTATAGGTAATCGTGCAAGTAGTAATCTGGTTAAGTCCAGGTCGATCCCACAGGGAAGGAGTTAAACTAAATTACTCAGATTAATCTCAAACAAGAAACTAAAAATCAATATTTTAAAGGAATGCAGAACACAAAGTCCCACAATTTATCAACTACTAAAGATAAAGCAACAAAACTAGATTAATCTAATTACTAACTAATTAATTTAAGCGATGATTTAAAACGTGTTTTTCTTACTAAAAGGGAATGTTGGGATTACACGAATCCACCGCGACCTAGCCATCTACCATGCAGTTACGTTGAAGCTCGATGGAGCACATTCTCTACAGTATTCCGTATTTCTCCTAGGATAAAGAATCTATAGTCCTTTCATGACCGAGACTATATCATCACAATTAAGTTTGAAATACACAAAAGCGGTTTAAAACAATAGTTTCAACTTACACCTACAATGGTGTTAGCATTGAGGGTGGTTTGCAAAATATATTGAAGAAAAATGCCTCAAGGCTTAAAGTTTATAGACTGTTTTGACAAACTGAGCGCTTGGGGACAATTGGATAACAAATTAGTAAAGCAAAAAGTCTAGGAATACTGCATAGAATGTCCTCAAGAATCAGAAGGTTCAATCGATCGACGCGCTTTCGATCGATCGAATATCTTCATCTCTCGATCGATCGAACTGACTTCGATCGATCGACTGTATCTCTGTTTCGATCGATCGAACATATTCGATCGATCGAACACAAGAATTATTCTACTGCATGGCAGAGGCATGAGATCACGGTTTCATCGTGATCTCCCAACCTGGGGACGACACAGACATGGTCTGGAGTGTCTCAAATGAGTTTTTAACGTAAAGTTCCATTAAAGGTGTGTTTGGTTGTATTTTTGCATAAAATCTATGAAAACTAATAGATTAACTCTAACTAACATGCAAGACTACTGGATAACAGGTTACACTACTATAAACTAAGTGCAGAATGTAAATAGAGTAACCTGGAAACAAAAACTTGTATTGAACTCGGAAGAATCTAAACCAAACAATGTATCACCTTGATTAAAACCTACAAAAATAACAAAGTAAAGCTCTCTACTCTCTATAAACTGATGAAAAAGAAAGTAGGCGTCCTTATGGACGTATACAATACGAGTATATATACTGAAAACCTAATGCTAGGGTTAAAATCTCGCTTCTGCCGCGTGCACGTAAAATCTGATAAAAGCCATGTTCGATCGATCGAACATCTTTCGATCGATTGAACTCCTGGGGTCTTTGAGCGCTTGAGCTTCTTTCGATCGATCGAACCTTCGATTGATCAAATGGTCCTCAATCGATCGAGGTTCACTTTTCATCCTTTACTTGTCTTCATTACAATTCAGCACTCCCTTTTATCTTTTTCATCCATTCTTTACACAGCAACAGTAATCTGCACAAACTACAGCTAAAACTAATAACTTATCATAGTTTAATCAAATTGTGTACAAACTAGCATTGTAATTCAAATTGCAGATAAATGAAGGAATTGTGAAATAATTTAGCATATTTTCTTCTTTTAGCGCGGTTGTATTTTACAAATACCCCCGCTTGTCAGCCATGCTCAAGTCCATCAGGATACTCTTATCCATTACTGTATGCCTAGATTATGAGATCTGGCAGATGGACATTAAGACTGCATTCTTGAATGGAAATCTTGAAGAGGACATCTATATGCAGCAACCAGAAGGGTTCATAGCTGGCGGGAAAGGTAACTTGGTATGCAAGTTGCAAAAGTCCATTTATGGGCTTAAGCAGGCATCCAGGAGCTGGAACATTCGTTTTGACCAAGCGGTCAAGTCATTTGGTTTCATACAGAATCTGGTTGAGCCTTGTGTATACAAGAAGTGTGAAGGGAAAGTGGTAGCTTTTCTTGTGCTTTACGTTGACGACATTCTACTCAATGGGAATGATGTAGCGGCATTATCAACGGTCAAGGTTTGGCTAGCTAGTACTTTCGATATGAAGGATCTAGGAGAGACGAGCTATATTTTAAGGATAAAGCTCTTTCGGGATCGTAAGCGAAAGATAATGGGATTATCTCAAGCTGGTTATATCAATAAGGTGCTAACTAGGTTTTCAATGGATAATTCGAAGAAAGGTTTGTTACCTTTCAGGTATGGTTTAGCATTCTCCAAGGACCAGTATCCAAAGACACAGGAGGAGAGGAATTGCGTGGCAAGATTTCCCTATGCTTTGACAGTGGAAAGTCTCATGTATGCGATGTTATGCACTAGACCAAATATATGCTATATCGTTGGCATGGTTAGTAGATGTCAATCGAATCCAGGTTTGGAGCACTAGACAGCTGTTAAGCACATTCTTAAGTACTTGAGAAGGACTAAAGATTACATGCTTATGTACGGTGGCAGTGAGTTAATTCCAGTAGGATACACTGACTCGAACCTTATGTCAGATAAAGATTCAAGGAAGTCGATATTCGAACATCTCTTTACCTTAAAAGGTGGTGCTATTAGTTGGAGGAGCATTAAGCAGAAATGTATTGCAAACTCAACTACAGAAGTTGAGTATGTGGCTGCTTGTGAAGCCGTAAAGGAAGCTATTTGGCTCAAGAAAATCCTCATGGAACTTGAGGTGGTACCAACATCGTTGTCACCTATTATGCTTTATTGTGATAATAGTGGGGCAGTGGCTCAGTCCAAGGAGCTAAGGAACTGCGGGAAGAGAAAGCACGTAGAGTGGAAATATCATCTTATCTAAGATATTGTTCAACGTGGAGATGTGACTATCACCAAGATTGCCACCGCTGATAATCTTGCGGATTCGTTTATAAAGGCCTTACCACAGAAGGTCTCTGATCATCATCTAGATAGTCTAGGTCTTAGATGTAATCTTGTATGGTTGTGAGTATAAGTGGGAGTTTGTTGGGTTTGTGCCGTCAAACCATTACTCTATAAATGAGACATTAACATTTGAATATATGGATACCAGCTTTATAATTCATTTTGTATATTTCTTTCATGAGATGATTGTTAATCCTTAAGTATCATAGTAAGTAATTCATGTGTGTATAAGATACATACAAGTGAGATACGAATTATTATCCTTTGATACTTAGAACTTGTCACAGTGGATGATGAGACTGGATATCTCATCAGGTTTACACTGTAGCATGATTAACTACCATTGGATGGAGTGATGAATCTCAATCACTAGAGTTTAGCTCTTAGTTAATATGCTAGTGATTATAGTGCATTGACGGACCTGAGCTTTCCTATTGACACTTAAGACTGTCAATGGTCGATAGGAACTCATAACTTGTATAAGGTACGTGTTCTCAATCTTGAAATGATTATGAACACAGACTACCAATCAGTGAGATCTATAGAAGATCAACACCTGGGTATCTTGGGTATGTCATGTTCATAAGGTTGTCAATATTTATTGTCAAGATAGAATCTACCCTCTAATTTAGAGTAAGAATTCCTTTGAGAATGTCACCAAGTTGATTACTAAGAACTGCAGTCTTGTTAATAAGTAGTTATCAACATGTTTGGTAATCATAAGAGGTGAATGGGACTTAAGGTATACAAGAAGTAATCATGATTCAGGTTGACAGTAACAGTTATCTGACTACCTGAATATGATTACGAATGCTAAAGGTAGAGGGACATTAGTATACCATATAAGTCTAGTTATCGCTTCGGAAATGTTCTTTTGCGTTGGAGTTTAGTTATCGTTTTATAGTGGAGTAAATGTTAACTGATCAGTTGGTTTATTTGTTGATCAAAGAGTTTGGTCATGGGAATTAACAACTGGTCTGAGCCAACAATAAAGAGCCTAGGAGGTCCCACTTTTAGCTCTGTCAGGATGCTTGGAAAGGCACATGAGGATCTTTTCAAGACAGGTTTGATCGATCAAAAGAGTCTCCATCGATTGAAATCTAGACAGGTTTGATCGCTCCAAGGTGGTTCGATCGATCAAAGCCACTTTGATCGCTTGAACGTTAGGTCAGTTCTGGGAATCTATAAATAGGGCAGCTACGTCCAGAAATCAGAGTTCATCATTTTAATATGTTAGAAGTTGCAGAAACTATTTTTATAGCTCTCAAACCTTCTCCTTCCTCTATATTAGGGTTCCCACCACCCTAGTCCTTTCTACAGGCATTCGTAGGAGACATAAGAGTGAAGACAGCCTAGTGGAAGCTGCTGCACCATCAAGGAGAAAGACATCAGAATCGAGTTCAAGACCTTAGGTATAATTTCTTGTCCCCCTCTTGTACGCATCTATGGAATTGACGAGTAGTAGATCCTGGGCTACCAATAAGTTTTTGAAACTCAATCTTTACGCTGAACGTTTAAAAATTAACTTTAAACTTGTTTTTCCTTTATATTGGGCCAGTGGTTAGGCATTTGGAAGTATGTTGGACCAGTGGTGAGGCTTTTAGAAGTATGTTGTGCTAGTGGTTGGACTTTTGGAAGTATATTGGGCTAGTGGTTGGGCTTTTGGAAGTTTGTTGGACCAGTGGTGAGGCTTTTGGAAGTATATTGGGCTAGTGGTTGGGCTTTTGGAAGTATGTTGGACCAGTGGTGCGGATTTTGGAAGTATATTAGGCCAGTGGTTAGGCTTTTGGAAGTATATTGGGCTAGCGGTTGGGCTTTTGGAAGTTTGTTGGACCAGTGGTGAGGCTTAGAAGTATATTGGGCCAGTGGTTGGGCTTTTGGAAGTATGTTGGGCCAGTGGTGAGGATTTTGGAAGTATATTGGGCCAGTGGTGAGTGTTCTCCTTACAAGGATGATGGATGTATCAGGACCAGTTGCCCCTGTTACAAAAGATATGCATTTTCTGCTATACTGTAAAGTACAAATGATTTTTTTTGTTTGTTTGTTTGTTTTTTTTTGTTTTTTTGTTTTTTTAATGCAATGTTATGCTATGCACAGAGTATTTACAAAATTGTTAGATGCTTGGGTTTATCATCTACGAAAGAATGTTCAAAAATTAGTGAATATTGTTTATCTTGTTGCTTGTTGGAACACTAGAAGACAACGTATTTTTACTTTATGAGCTCAGTGCCCCAATATTCACTGAATGCCTAGTCCTTGTCTGTATTTGTTGTGTCGACAGCTGTGCCATAGTCTTGATTTTATTTGTAGCGCCCTTTTTTGAGGTTTTCTACGCCCGTCAGACTATCTTGAACTTGACGGTATGAGATGACCCATGTCTTTGAAATGATGCAAAACTTTGATTTAATGAATCCAACAAGACTTGTGTCAATCAGAGTGGACTTTTAGTGGGTTGTATTGTAGGCTTGGGTCATGGGTTAATAAATAAAGAATCGCATGGAGGCTCAAAGTTTTTTTTTTTTTGAAAGGTTGATGCCTGAGATCACCTTATGCTCTGTTTTCTTTTTCTTTTTTTGCCTGCCCCAATCCAATTTGGGGTGGGTATTTTGGAGTAAAATGCAACTTGGGGAAGAATTGTCCCAGTTCGAAATGAGTATCTAAGTCGGATAGTATTCCGTGGATTGTTCAGCTTCTGTGTTGCGCTCTTTTTTCTTTTTTTTTTTTCCGAGTTTTTACCTACCCCAGTCTAGTATGGGTGAGCAATGCTAACTGAAATGTGACTTGGGGAAGGATTGCCCCATTTTGAAGTGAGTATCCAAGTTGGATAGTATTTTGTGGATTTGTTCCAGCTTTTTTATTGAGCTCTCTTTTTTCCCTTTTTTTTTTTGCCGAGCTTCTTTTCTTTTCTTTTTCTTTTTTTGTATTACCCTAGAGTGGGGGGTGAATCTCAGGGGTTTGAATTTGAAGAAAAAAATTCATTATATGGCTCAAGTGGGCTAGCAAGTGGATAATAGTGTTTCGATAGCTGAAATGATTGCCTCTCATCATTTTAACACAAGCATAGTTGGAATTTAGAAATCATGTATGTGCAACATTCAAATTGTGCAATGGCATGAGAAGCAATGGGCTGCCCTAGTTGTCATTTGATGATGTGTGACATGCCTTGAATTGAGGTATTTTCGCCCCTGAGAGTGTATTGTCTATATGCTAAAGCAGTGGTAGAGCAGCATGCACTTGCGATGATGAGCAGTGTCAGCTACTGTAATGATCGATTATAGACTTGAAGCCTTTTTGGCATGTTCTATCGTGCATTGCGTCCAAAAGTCCAATGCGATGTCCAAATTGGCTTCAACAAGTTACAAGACAGTCATATCCAATGAATCATGAGATTTTAAAGCAAAATGATAATTATTGAATGATGGAGAAAGTTTTTTTTTATAAAGAAATGTATGTAATTATACAAAGCAGACAGTGCATATATTTAGTAGTGGAGAAACTACCATGTGTGCCATTTTGATGCATTGTAAGGAGTGGCATTCTTGGTAGTGGGTGAAGTATTGGCTTTTCGCGAGAGTACCCAAAGGCTTGTGGGTGTATTGGTTGAGAGTCAGACTGTTAGTAAAGGGTATAGAAATAGTGCATGGACTGGATGGTTGGGAACAACACATATGATTGGTTGCCCATGTATTTACACAATTATCGACATTCTCTTTTTATTGATGTTTTTTTGTGATACATATAAGAGAAAAAAAAAAGAGAACAAACCCTTACATTTTCATCAACTCATTGCTCATTAGTAAGGTCACTCCACCCAACAAAAAAAATTGAATCATAGGAGCGGACCGAGTTTCCAAGAACATTTTTCTTAGTCTTCATGAACTTCTTCATTATCAAGCCATTTGAACAAAAAGTAAGCTGCATCCATCACATCCATACAAAGAAGAAAGCAAGCTTTGCAAAGTATAACTATCTCGCCCAAATCCATGTCGTTCTCCAAACTTTTTTTTATGAGCACCTGCACGCCTAAAACAAGATCAAATTTCTGGTCATGGTCGTAATCGCAAGGCACAATGGTGAAAAATTGACTATGAGTATGGTAAGGAGAGAGAAGTGAGAGAAAGATGTTAGGTCGAGAAGGGAGAGGAAAGAGAGAAATGCAGAGATGCAGAGATGAGAAGAGGAGTTGCAGTTGAGAAGAAGGAAAAGAATGAGAAAGAGAAATGAGGGAGAGAATGAGGGAGAGGTATGTTTTATGCTTTTTTTTCTTCTCTCTCTGCTGTCACTTCCTTTCTCTCTCTCTCTCTCTCTCTCTCTCTCTCTCTCTTCCTATGTCTTCTCCTTTTTCTCTTTCTTTTCTTTTCCTTTTCTTTTTCCGCCAATAGTTTCTCTCTCCTCTTTTCCTTTTTCTTTTCTTTTCTTCCTCTTTTTCTTTTTGGGATTTTGTTTTGTTTTGAAAAATTAAGAGTGTATTTGAGAAGGTAGATCAAGAGCAGTCTAATGACTTGGCAACGAGATGGTCATGGGCAGTTGCAAATTTTTTGGTATTGCTTGGACTTGATATCAGTGTTCGTGGTTTTGCCCTGTATGTGCTGCAATTGTATCAAATTAGGCCTGATTGAAGGACTAAAAATGATCAAGCATGCCTTTTTTGGAATTGGGACACATATCAGCCTTTGGGCTAGTTCAGATCGATGATAGCAAACACAAGTGGGTTATAAAAGTGATGAGGGATTAGAATCCTCATTTTAGAAAGTGCACTTATGTTATTATCAAGAGATAGTATTCCCACAGCTGATTCTTAGACTGATAGCCTAATGTGAGGGTACATTGCATAAGAAGCAAAAAATGTGTTAGAGGAGGATTTTTTTTTTTTGAAATATGAAAAGTTACAATGATACAAATGTTCATTTGGATGAGCGGGAGGTTAATTGAGTTCTGCCAACGTGAGGTTTCCTTCCAGAGGTCGAATGCTAACGACATCCTACGCGCTTTTCAGCAACCATATAGATCCTATAATCTGTTCCACGAAATCCTGGGTTAATGTTCTTCAGGACTTATTTCTGAGGACAATACCGTCCTGGAATGCTTACCCTCCCAGTTGCCCTATAAAATAGTACCCAAAGGTCCAAACCACAGTAAGCTGGTGGAGGGACATGCGTAGTAAGACATGTGGGCTTAATCCCACATGCACTCGACGTACAGGGACTACCTCGAATACGGACCATGATATTCATTCCACTTTTTTTAAAAAAAAAAACAAAAAGAGCCTTAGTTCTAAGGCTCATACCACCTTGTAAATTATTGACTCTCCATCTCACCCATTAAGCCTAAGAAGGAGCTTTGAGCTAAGTTATCGGTAGTGAAGAAAAAGGAAGGATCAGTGGATGGAGTAGGTGCTTTTGATGAACTTGATTGAAGATTTGGGGAGGGATTTGGATATCTTGGGATCCCTAGTCTTTCTGTTTGAGATGGGGGGAATTAGGACTTGCTAGATTGCGAGTCTTAGACTAGATTAGACCAATGTGAGCAAGTTGGAGTAATAGAGGGGGTGCGGGTGGGGACAGAGATTGAAGAGCTTATAAGATTTAACGGACTTGGAGAAGTTTGGTGGTTGCTAGGTTGCAAGTGCTGGACCAGATCAGACCAACAAGAATGAGAAGTGGTCGTACAAATTTGAGTAATAGAAGAAATGTGGGTAAGGCTAGAGATTTCGGAAGAGATTGGAGCAGTTGTGGTGGGAAAAATAAGATTGGAACACTCTTGAAGAATTTCTATGTTGCAACCTAGACCATCTATGGCGTAGTCGATCAAAGGATCTAGATTAGGCTCTTTGGATTGTTTGGGTGATTCCTCTTTTGACTGAGCTTGGAGTTGTGCAACCTGTTTCTTCAGTTCTAGAACTTATTGTTCGAGGAAAAAGATGTAAGAAACATAACCCAAAATGGGATTCTAAAGTCTAGATGTGGCTTCATACACAAGGGAGCTGATAGATTGTCGATGGTCTACGTCGGATACCTTTTCAATAAGGCGTAGAAAGCTCCTACTTCCAAAAAACTCGTGAATGGCCTCATAATCCCTCATACCTCCTACATACTGAAAGTAGGGAGCCAAGGGACAATCACTTCTGCACCGTCTTCTATTATACTCACATGTACCACAATGATTTGGGTCAATAATCCTTCTAAAAGCCATTTTTGGTATGATTCTCTGTTCCCTTTCTCAGAGTCCCTAGGAAGCTCCTGTGCAGGCCTTGTTTTAGCTTCCTCTTATTCAGATCTTGGTTGGATGAGGTTTTTTTTTTTTTCAAGAAGAGAGACTAGTTTTTTCCAAGAGGTGGAAGGAAGAGGAAGAGGAAGAGAAGAAGAAAGAGATAAGGAGAGTGAGACGAAGAGAGGTTCATCAAAGATAGAGAGAATGGGTGAGAAGGATAGAGAGAGAGAGAGAGAGAGAGAGAGAGAGAGAGAGAGAGAGAGAGAGAGGCCATGGAAGGTCTTTTAAAAGGAGACACTACAACAAAAATGGCCTATAGACATTTATTTTGAGACAAAAATTAAAAATATCTTTAGAAGTTACTTATAACGACACATAATTTTCTGTCTCTACAAAAAAAAATTGTCTTTAAAAGTTACTTGTAAGGACACATAATTTTTGGTTTCTAAAAAAGAAAATATTTCCTGTCGTTAGAAGTTACTTGTAAGGACATATAATTTTTGGTCTGTAAAAAAGAAAATAAGTGTCTTTAGAAGTTACCTGTAAGGACATAATTATTCGTCTCTAAAAAAAAGCATATAACTTTAGAAGTTACTTGAAAAACACAAAATTTTCTGTCTCTACAAAAGAAAATAAGTGTATTCAAAAGTACAAAATAACGACACTTATTAATTTTTTTCTTTATAATACTAGCACTTGGTAGTTAAATGCCGACACTTAACATCGTTTTCATACAAAATACCGATAATTAAGGTGTTTGTAAACCAATGCCATTAATTAACACCGTTTGAAATTTAAATGTTTTCCCTCTGTCCTACTTTAATAAAAGGACGTCAGTAATTCTGTCTTTTTTTTTTTTTAATGTTATTTAAGCATGAAGGAAAACACAAGAAAAAAATATATAACCCAATTTAAGGTAGCTTCCACTTTGCGATTGCGATAGCTTTGAAGTTACTTTTGTCAGAATAGATTATAGTAGTTGTGATGTTTGGGTAATGAATTGTAAAAGTGATTACGATGGAAGAATATATTATGTAGGTGTTTGATGACATAAATTTAAGGTAATTTTAAATGTTCAAAAAACAATTGTGCCCCGGGATTGTATTGATATTCTATTAGTATTGGAAATATAGTTATTTTGTTAGTGCTCCATATTATTAAATTTAATAAAAAATAATAAATTAAATAAATGTATTCGATAATAATAACTATAGTAATATATAATATAAAATAAGTAAATACATTAGTAATATAAAATATATTACTAATGATGTTTAATACTTTAAATATATGTTAATAGTACATGATTTTATTATATACAAATAAATAATTTTCGTACTTGTAGTTGAAAGTTGACTATTTGGTCAAGAGGATTCAAAACCGCTACACATTAAAGGAGGTCTTAAGTTCAAAACTTGGTACATTGTAAGGAAAAAAAATTGGTGTAATTTCTAGTAACACTCGTAGCGACACAAAAATATATGTGTTAGTAAAAGTAGCTTCTAATGACACTTTTTGTCATTACTCACAAACATATGTCACTTCAAAAGTAACATTTAGCGACACTTTTAATGACACTCTTTCTCTGTCGTTACAAAGTAACCTTTACCGACAATTTTACCAACACTTGGGTAAGCGACAACACCTATTAAGACACTTAAGTAAGTGTTGGTAAAACAACTAGTGACACATTTTGTGACCTATTGCAACACTTTTTTTCTATCTTTAAAGATGTACTTTATTGTAGTGAGAGGAAGAGAAAGGGGGAGTAGATCCATGAAGGGGACAAGGAAAAAGGGGCAGGTGAAAAATAAAGGAGAGAGAGAGAGAGAGAGAGAGAGAGAGAGAGAGAGAGAGAGAGAGAGAGAGCATGTGAGAGTGACAGAATGGCGGGACGGGAAAGGCTCTTTCCTTTGGGTAGAGGGAGCATGTGAGAAAGAAATAAAAGAGAAAGAGAGGGGGGGGGGGAGTCAGTGAGAGTGACAGAAAGAGAGAGAGAGAGAGAGCGAGAGAGAGAGAGAGAGGGATCAGTAAGAATGATAGCGAGAGAGAGAGAGAGGGAGAGAGATCACGTGGTGAGAGTGAAGAGCATGTAGAGAGAGTGATGCATCGATATTGATGCACACATAGAGAGTGAGAGCATGTGGAGAGAGTGATGTATCAATATTGATGCACGTGTAGAGAGTGAGAGCATGTGGAGAGGCTAATGTCTAATGCAAACCTAAATCAGGTTCGATCCCCAAGCCTTCAAACCTCCAGCACCGAAACACTTTCTCAGGTTGGTGGTTTGAGCGGGAGATTTTTGTGTGCAATACTGACGGTTACACCTCAACAACCATGCCACATACTCATCTCCTTAACTATTCTTACAAGGTTTCCTCTTGAGGAAGGGTTATGTTATGCTTGCATGCTAATGTGTAGTGTGTATAATGATTTAGACATTGGCCTTTGCAATTTTGGCGCTACCCTTGCAATTTTATTTCAGCCTGAGTTGCAAACACCGGTGCAAAAGAATATGAATTTACAAAAGAAAAGATAAAATGAAAACTGTTGGTACAAAGAAATGCCCCATTGTAATGAAAATCACTAAAGTGACAGCCTGAGTCCTCTTAAGTGTGAATCCCCAACAGAGTCGCCAGCTATTATGCCCGCGCCCTCAGAAAAGTTAGCTGTCGGTGTGGGCCTGGCTTTTCTGAAAGTGGGTGAAATGCGATGAATTTTCATTAGGAGTGGTGAAAAGAGTATGGTAGGGCCAATTTAAAATGTTTAGAGTCGCCACCTAACATTTGGGTGATAGGACCCCTTCAAAGACAATTAATGTAATCATCTTTGATTTTTTTTAGTAGTTTCAAGAAAAGTGGGCCCTTTAAAAGTGTGACTCTGAATAGCAATGCGAAAACCAGAGATTTTGAGATAGGTTCGGGAACTCGATTATGTTGAGGGAAGGTGTTAGGCACCCTCGAACATCCGTGCAGGCACGGTTGCCGATTCTAGTGGTTTTCATGATAATGGAGCATAAGTGAAAGACAATAGAATATGAGGATGTACAAGAAAATTGAAAAAGATGTGTTTATGGTCGCACCCAAGTGAGGTTGCATACGTATATCAAGTCGAGAATCAGGTCGTACGTAGTTCTGTGCTTTATATATGTGTGAGTGTGTGCAAGTGTTTTGGAAACGTTGGTCGATCTAGACCATGTTAGTGTGAAGTAATGTTTTAAGCAAAGATGGTGTAGCTAGGAACTTTAACCTGTGCGATGTAGTCCTAGACGTTAACCTTTGAAGTAGTGAGTTATGAGAAAGTGTTTTGAGAAAAAGTCAGAGTAGATCGACCGTGCGATGAGTTTTTTTTTTTTATATTTTTTGTTTCTAGGATTTTTTGCATTTTTGTCTTACATGCCCGAAGTAAGGGTCAGTGCCCATTAAGAGAGAGAAGATTTACCTGTCTTACCTGTCTGTTTGCAGATTCCAAGCAAAGGTGGCATTGGAGTTTTATTTTGAGAAAATCCATTTTTTTTTGCATTTTTCTTTTCGTCTTTTTTTTTTTTTGTATATTTGATTTTTATACCAGAAGAAATGGACGGTGCCCAAATGACTAAAAAGTGTACTGGAAGTAAGGGTCGGTGCCCCAAAAATAGATTTTGAAGTGTGTATAGGATAAGAAGATTTACCTGTGAAAATCTTCGACTGCAAAGGCGGCTACTGAGTCCGATTAGTCCTCTCTTTCTTTTTATTATTCTATTTATGTGAATTAAGCAATCTTTCCTATTTAGATATGTATTTTCGTATTAGAAAACCGCGCACTCCTCGATAACACATAGGTCTCTGTATTAGCAACTGCGTCATCCCCAGTAGAACATGGCTCTCCGTATTAGAAACCACGTAGGACCTCTTTATTGGGAACCATGTAATTCCGAGTCAGATGTGATTTTTGTACTGTAAACCAAGTAATTCCGAGTAGTATGCGGATTTATTTATTTATTTATTTATTTTTATTTTTCTGTACAATAGTGTGAGAGGGAAAAAAATTACTTGCGAAGGGGTTGCCAAGCGGTAGTAGTGAACAGTGATGGCTTGTGGCTGTGAAAGAGAAAAAGAGAGATGATGTGGATTTGTAGTGGTGGTGGTCTAACAGTGGTGTAGTGGTTGGTGATCTGTGACGGCGAGGATGAAAGTGGTATTTTGGTAGTGATGTGAGAGAGATAGGGGGAGAAGATAGAGAGAGCTCAAGTATGGAAAGAGAGAGGGTGAGCTCTTCCGTCCACTGATCCTTCCTCCCCCTTTTTTTGAATGGTCTGTAAATGGCATTCATTTTACAGGCAAAAACCCTTTTTTTATCTTTTTTTTTTCTTGCTTTTTGTTTTGATCTTTTGCTTTTTTTTTTTTTTTTTTTTAGCTTTTGCTTTCTTACCTGCCACCACCCAACAAGTGTTTTCAATAATTTTATTGGAGGATGAGAAATAATCGTGTGTGGTAAGGTGCATGCGGAATTGTTGATCTTTTGACCCCATAATCTTAACTTGCAATATCTTTTCTATTCGAGATCAGATTGGAATGATTTAAAAAGTGATAGGTTCATGTCAACGAGCACTTTATTTTGAAATAATTGAGTTGGGCAAAAATGGGGTGTCTACAGCTACTATGGAGGATGGACCCACGAAGGCCCTCAAAATCATCACGTAGACCCATCAAAAACTGAACCAGACGTTGTTCATCCTTACTAGCGATATATGGTGCAAACGTCTGCAATTCAGGCGACTCCTTAAGAGCTAACTGATCCCAAAGATCCATCGTTGTAGAATAGAACTCCTGAATACTCAAATTTTTTGTTCAAGGGCACGAATATCACAGTCTAATTGGTACCTTTTAGCAAAATTGGATTGTGTAAACAATTTAGCCAAATGATCCCACACCTCCTTTGCATATTCAAACTTTGCCAATTGCATACCTATCGAGAGAGCAACACAGTTATTGACTCAAGTAATGATTTTTGAATTGTTTGGTTCCCAAACATTTAGCAATTTTGCAAATTTATTAGCCTTTTCATTCTTAGGTTTACTAAAATCCCCATTGATATAACTCCAAATCTTCTTCCCCTTCAGAAAATTTTTCATCACATAATTTCAATATGCAAAATTCTTTCCATCAAGTTTAACACTAATCTCTTGAAGCGAATCATCGCGTTTAGCAATCATTACGAAAATGAAACAATTAAATAACACAAAACAAACGAACCAAAAACAAAGACAGATCCAAAAAATGAATGTGAATCAGTGCGAGATCCAAATATGAATCTGAATCAGCAAGAAATCCAAAAATAAAATCATCCAAAAAAAAACCATGTGAAGAACAAACCAGAATCATCTGAATCAGTTGGATCTGCAAAGAACGTGAATGAGATTTAAACCTACTCTGATACCATGTGAATATATCAAATAATCAAGAGAACAACAAAGGGAAAAGAGAAAAAGAGAGCTAGAGTTTCTCAAGATCAATATGGCATTTAGCCGTGGATCGATCTGCGAGTTTCGAAGCAGATTTTGTTGGCCCAATGTTATATCAGATCGATCAGGTATTTTGCCTGGGATCGATCCGCCCCTATTGTGACCTAATCCCTCTTTTTATTACAAGTTTGCTATTTGGTGGTTTTGTATAAATAAGAAGAGATAGGTTTTTTTGTATCCATCTACCATTTTATTTGATCTTGTTAAGCCTCCATGGGTTCCCTTCCATTTCCTCTCCATTTTTGTAAACTTGAAGATTTCATTGAAGTTAAAATGGCTAGGTACATCTTCTATCTTTATTCCTTTGATGATATTTGTTGGCCCAAATGTGGAAACCTTAGAGGGGGGGTGAATAAGGTTTTAGCGGAAATTAACCTTTTGAAAAACTTAATATTAAATTAAACACAATCACAAGCAATTATGTAAATAGAGAAGGGAAGAGAAACTTGCAAACCGATTTTTCAAGTGGTTTGGCAATCGCACCCCGCGGCCTACGTCCACCCCTCAAGAACACCTCTTGAGGATTCCTTTACTCCGATCTACTTCACGGGTGTAGACCAAACTGTTCCCCGGAGCACTTACGGGTGTGCACCAAACCGTTACAAGAGCCTTCAATCTCTCCCAAAGAAGAAACCTCTTCTTTGCAATCAAGGGTTACTAACCCTCAACCTTTACAATGATTTTAACACAAATTGAAACTCTCTCTAAGAGTAGATGATACAATGATAGCTCACACTATAACTCCTTAGTGAGTGGATAATACAAGTAAAGCTCACTACAATTTTGCTCTCTCAAGAAATACAAATGAAAGATTTGAGCAAATTGATAAACTCACACAACTAGGGCTCAATTGTGAATGATTAAGAATTAACAAGTTGTGTGATTGAAATAGATGTTTTCCAATTGATTGATCAACATAAAATGGTGTGGGAAAACATGTATTTATAGGCCAAGAAAGATTATAGCCGTTGGTGGCAAGTTTGGTAATTAAAAGCCCCTTTAAAAACTAGTTGTTATGCCTTTTCAGGTCGCTTCAGTCGACTGGAACATGAAGCAGTCGACTGGTCCTTGAAGCAGTCGACTGGTCCTTGAAGCAGTCGACTGAGATGTGTTTACAGAGGGTTCTATTTGCATTCTGCTCACTTCGGTCGACTGCATCGGGCCTTCAGTCGACTGCCCCTCCCTGTTTGACAGCCTGACACATCTCCACTAAAATGGCCATAACTCCCTCTACAAAACTCGGATTTTTGATCCGTTTGATGTTTTGGAAACTAGATTCAAATACCTTTCCAACCATATAAGATTCAACATTTAAATATTTTCCAATTGGTTGGGGCATTGCTTTAAATATGACCCATTTAAAATTTGTTTCCAAAACTTTAACTTTTAGCATTTGTTTGAGCCCCTAAGAGTGTGAGATCAAGATGCCTTACAATGATGGTCCTAGACTTCAACCAAGGATGAAATATCTTCAAGTCTTCAAGCTTAATTCTTGTTGAGCTCCTTGTAATCTTGATCTACATCAATTGAATCTCATGCACACAAAGATGTTAAAACATTGATACAATATTAATACATGAGATTATATATGAGCATAAAAATGACTATGATAATAACAAAGAATGAATCAATATGAATCATGTAATTATCATAGCATATTTGACATCATCAAAACATAATTAAATATGCCTTAATATACTTTAAGGCTAACAATATTGCTATGCTTTCCATTATTAATTAGATTTACTTTGGTTGTGGATCATGAACTCTTGGATTTAATATTGTAGCATTTCTAGGGTTAATTTGTATAAGATTCAAAACTAGGGGCTTCATCTTATTTGCCTTACATCTTTGATTGTCAAAACTAAGACTTTGAATCCTACCTTATGTATTTCATATGGAATATTATGTAACATTGTGTTTTGCACTCCATGTGTTTGATGAATGTTGTGTGTGGGATTTAAAACTTAGAGTCTTCATCTTTGATGTCAAGCATCTTTGATTGTTCAAACTCTTGGGTTTTAAATACTACATTTTGAAGGCTTCATAGGTGATTTGTCCACCAAATAGATTAGTTAGAGTAGGGTGGACAAATCATTCAGATTAGAAGCCATGGAGGCATCATCTTGTATTTCATGTATCCTTGATAGTCAAACGTTAACTTCAAATCCATTTCTATGAAAATCTCAAAGCTCCTTTCATCTAACACATAGATATACTCCTTGTGTTTGATAATATGCCACAATGAGATGTAACCTTAGAGTGTGCTTGAAACATTAGTCCATTTCATTGTTGTGACCCAAGATAAGGGGAATGATCTCAACCTATTGCTTTTTAGATTAGTTTTCATTTACCTTTTATCCTCCAAAAACCAAACAAACACCCCAAAAGACGCAAAGTCATTTTATTCCTTTTTATCACCTTTTCTTATTTCTTTCTTTTAAGCATTATAATTAGTCTCTAAACTTTCCAAACGTTGTTCTTGTATCAATCCATGTGGAATCGACACCCTATTTTCCAATGCTACATTTTTAATAGGGTTAATAAAAAGAACTTGATTTTGACACAATCACCAATTTCATCGCAGAAAAAGAAAACACCAAATTCTAAAGTTGCATCAGAGTAGTTCGAGAAGCGCAAGAACGAGGCTGATGACACTTCTATGGATGACTCAGACGATGACTATATGTTGGATAAAAAAATGAAGAAGAAACAGAGGGTGTATTAATTTCATTAAGAAACAATCAACTGCTAATTGTCTCACATTATTGTCCATCATTAAGTGACAAATATTATGTTTTCACATTGTATTGACTAACCTTATCTAGTGAATTCAAAAGTTTAACAATGTAAAACTACAATGTGGTGGTGAAATTTTTATGAAATTTCACCACTGTTTTAAAATGTGGTCAAAATGCACCACATTCACATTTCTAGATTATTCTCAGCACCCAACTTTGAATGTGGTAACATTTGTGTTTGTGTTTATCAAAGTGGTGAAACTATGATTGTGGAAAAAAATTTCATGAACTTTACATATTTTGACATCCAAATTTAGAATAGGTGAAATTTCACCACTATTTTTTAAAAGGTGGTCAAAATGTGTTGAAATTTCACCACGTTGCCATTTCTATATTATTCTCAGTACCCAACCTTGAATGTGGTGAAATTTTTGTTATCAAAGTGGTGAAACTATGATTGTGGTCACGATTTTCATAAACTTTACATGTTTTGACATCCAAAATTAGAAGAGGTGAAATGTTACCACTGTTTTAAAAGGTGGTCAAAATGTGGTAAAAGTTTCAACACATTACTATTTCTATATTTTCCTCAGCACATGTGGATATTCGCAGTCTAACCACGCTTTTTAAAACTTTTTCAAAATCAAAATTCAAATACGAGTTGCCACTTAATTTTTTTAAGGAAAATTAAGAAACCATTTTTTTAAAAGCAAACTGATCTTTTTTGGGGAAACCAGAGATTTTTAGGTCTGGGGATTATGGAATGAGAGAGGAAGGAGCCCAGCGGAGTAAAACACCCCCTCTCATCCTATCTTGTGATAGGCCTCTACTCAACATCCCTTTTAATCGAATTATTAATCTAAGTATGCCCTCAACTAATACATATATATATATATATAAATATACATTACAAAAGTATGTCTAAAAGGTGTAATTACTAATGATAAAAGGTCATACATAATCACATAATTCAAATAGCAAACAAAATGATATGCAAATAAGGAGAAAGAGAGCTTACCCGGGATCCAACCGCGAAGGTAAACGTGCAATGCATACAAACAAATAGAAAAATCCTAGAAAGAAGGGGTCTCTAACACATATACACACTTAAGGCAAATCATATTTCTAAGGTGTCGCACATGGAGTTGAGAAATCAATAAAATCGAGAAATAAATAAACTATATAGGAGTCGAGAAATCATACATCAATAGTGCTACAAAACAAAGAGTTAGGCCACATGCTTTAAACAAAATATAATGTCGAATCCTAAATAACATGCTCGAACTTCTAGCTTAAATCTATTAAACATGGAAAGAATTGACATAATCATGAATTCCTTCTAACTAGTTGGAAATACAACATCTCTATAGATATGCAAATCTCAACTAGGAGCCAATGTAATGTCCATATAGAGATGGTACAATCCCAGCATGATCACAAGGAGCTCACAACTATGTTCAATTAAATGCAACTTAACCTAATGCGAAACAAATCCTAATCACAAGTATCAACATACATGGATGAATGCATGAACATGAACATGAACAAGAGTAAGTTATGAACTATTCATTGATTTGGATCATTTAGCCTCTGGATTTAAGTCCACTTAATCATTATTAAAACATGGTTTAAGCCCTAGGTCATAAAAAGATCATTTAGGTCATCACTTACAAAGTTTATCAAAACGATCACAGAATTCTAAAATTTATAGAGAGCAACCCAGACTTTCAAAAAATGGAAAAGCATGCTTCCCATATTTTGATCTTAATGATTTTTGGACACAAGGTGCCTTTGTGAGTCTAGTTTATAACCCAAAAATAAGATCAAAGATCAAATGGTTCAATCTCCAGGAATTAGATCAAAACCAAACATCACTTAGAATTTAAAAGCTCTCTGTCCAAAGATTTTGTGTGATTTTCTAAAAATAGTAAACAAATCTGAATTGCTTCATTCGTTTTAGGGGATCTTATTGACACATTAAACTTCATAGAAAAATTTATTTAAAGTAAAAAATGTTTGGTTAAGGCTCTGATCAATTCAAATCAATACTGACTTACTGTTCTGAAATTTTGGACAGAGAGTAGCTAGTTCACAAATCCTAAGACCAAACCATTTTAAACATGAAATCTCATCAAAACAAAAAAATACAGTGGTAGATTTTTGTGTTATGAACACAGTCCAATTGGTCTCATTCAATTCCAATGGATCATGATTTAATTAAACATCCTTGATCAAAATTGGTTTATGAATTCACTACACCATTGTTGAGTTCATCATTTTTGGTTAAATCTATCAACCAAACCATAGAGGTTGACTCATCCTAAGACTAATTCTCCTTCCCATTGATGTTCATTGAAGATTAAAGATGACTAATCTATGTGAGCCTCAATGGAACATGGAAAGGATTCCATAAAACTTCAAATTAGAGAACCTAAGTCATGAACTAAGACTTGGATCTACTAATTGCGTACAAATATAGATATTCCCATTTGAATCACAAGTTCATAAAGAATTTAAAAGACTAACTCAAGGGAATCAAATGAGATATTGAGGATCTCATGAATCCCAAGAGAAGAATATGACAAAGGAAATCAAAGTTCAAATGATATTCCAAGTTAGACTTTGCTTTATGATTTATTTAATCTTAAACCCTAGGCTACTTTGATCCAAATTAAATGAAAAGAACAAATAGATGTTCAATCACAATTCTAGTGGTGTGTGATGAAATAAGGTGGAATAGACTTTTTGAAAATGTGTAAAAGATCCTAAGTAGTCCTATGAATTGTGATTGAACTTAAACTAAGAACTAATTAAGATTAGAGGTTACCTCCAATTATCCTCAACTTCTTTGTGTTTTGAAGGTCCTCCAAAGGTTATTCAAACTCTTCTTCTAACTCTTGCAATGATTTACTCTTTAATTCTCTCTAAAATTCTCTCCTGATAATCTCAAGAAAATTGTTCAAGAAGCAGATCCTAGAAGTTGCTTAAGATCTTCCCTTTATAATGGGGATATTCACCTTCTTATATAGGCAAATTTCTGAGTGGTATTTTTGTAAATTCAAGGTGAAAACCCTAATCTCAGATGTACTTTTGATGGTACAAAATATACTATTTCAAAAAGCATAATATTAAAAAATGCAGCACTTGGTGGAATTGTCTGCGGCACGCAGCAACCGCCGGAGCAGCACTCGCCAATTACTGAAATAGCATTCATTGAGTGCCGGAACGGCATTCAGAGAATACCGCAGACAACTCGCGGACTGCCGCCTTTTTGTGTTTCTCATTTTGCCTTATTTTTTATTTCTTTTTCTTTCTCTTTTTCTTTTCTTTCTTTTTATTACTTCAAGAACTCCTACCAATTTTGCGGCAATTGCCGACTTGTCTGCGACATTCAGTGATTGTAGGTGCAGCTTTTATTGAATGCCGGCACGGTAGTCAGTAAATGATGTTACGGCACTACGTGACTGCCGCGCCTCGCCGCGTGCCGTTCTCTTTTCTTCATCCTTTCTTTCCTTTTTCTTAATCAATTTTACTTACTTTTTGAAATTGAAAAGCCTTTCGAAGAGCTTGAATCACCTCAAAAACCCTAAGTTAGTCGGACATTGTCATCATTGGATTTGGAGGTAACACTCCCCTAAGTTCGACGTTTGGTCAAAATCGGGGTGTCTACAATGTTTGGTCAAAATCGGGGTGTCTACAACACCCAACCTTGAATGTCGTGAATTTGTGTTTATCATCAAAGTGGTAAAATTCTGATTGTGGTCAAGAATTTCATAACCTTTACATATTTTGGCATCCAAAATTAGAATATGTGAAATTTCACCACTATTTTAAAAGGTGGTCAAAATGTGGTAATAACTCACTACATTTATATTTTTAGATTATTCTCAGCATCCAACCTTGAATGTAGTGAAATTTATGTTTATTAAAGTGGTAAAATTATTATTGTAGTCAAGACTTTCATAAACATGCTTTGATATTCAGGAAGAGGTGAAATTTCATCGTTATTTTAAAAGTTGGTCAAAATATGGTGAAATTTCACCACCATATCAAAAGAAAACTTCACATTCATATTTCTATATTATTCTCGAGTGCAGTTTTGCTCACCCCAAAATTGCTCACCCTTTGCTCACCCTCCTCTCACATTGGCTAATACAGTGGGGCACAATACTTTACACCATTAATTTATTCTCATTCAATACTGAGGCCCACTGCATTAGCCAATAGGAGAGGATGAGGTTGAGCAATTTTGAGGTGAGCAAAGATATATTCATTATTCTCACCACTATTTTATAATTGGATTATGTTCAACCATCAAGGGAAAACAATCCACTTCCTCTATCCCATATTCTGAGTTCCTTTTGAAAATTCAAAACGATACCAGACCAAAGTAGCACCAAAAATCACAAAAATTCCAAATTGAGAAGCCTTAAAATTTGATCCAGAACCGCGACAAACTTGTCACGGTGATGAAGATAATCTGAAAACTAAAACCAAAACATATAGTAGCTTCCAACAAAGTGAGAAACCCAAAAACACTAGCAAGAAGAAAACCCAAAGAACCTCAGCAGTATCATATCAAAACAAAAAAATCATCCGCAATGAACAAACCCACAATTTTTGGTCATTACAAGGCTGCAACAAAGATCCTATATTCATGATTTGAAAATTAGGAACAAAATCTACATTTTTGAATATTCAAATTAGACATAGCTATTCATCTGGAGTTCATGATTGTCGAACAAAAATGTCCAGATGGAGACTAAATATATATATATATAGAGAGAGAGAGAGAGACGATATAGTTGGACAAAATGTTGTGGATGTTGCCGGCGACGAGTCTTCAATCTCTCCAACAAAGTCAATGTCGCAGCCTTAATCGCGATTACTGTTGGCTTTCAGGTCGACTTACTCACTCGCGACTAAGGCCCCGGTGTCAATGTGGGTTTGCTTTAAATATCAGCAGCCCTTCGGCTCCGTCGGATATGTTTGCTCTGAATATCTGTAGCCCTTCTGCCCCATCAGATATGTTTGTCTGAATATCCACGGCCTTTCGGCCCCATCGGATATGTTTGTTCTAAATATCCGTAACCCTTTGGCCTCATCGGATACGTTTACTCTAAATATCCTCAGCCCTTCAGCCTCGTCGGATACGTTTGCTCTAAATATCCACAGCCCTTCAGCCCCGTCGGATATATTTGCTCTAAATATCCATAGCCCTTTGGCCCTATTGGATATGTTTGCTCTAAATAACCGCAGCCCTTTGGCCCCATCGGATATGTTTGCTCTAAGCACCTTCATCTTTGAGAAGACAATTTCAATTTTCATGTTTAGGAGTCCATTTTCTCACATTTTCAAAACTCGGGAGTCAATCAGATTCGAAGTATTCAAAATTTCAAAAACCAGGAGTCAATTTGGCCCGACAAGAATTTTAATTTTATAGCATCTGGAGTCAATCAGACTCAGAAGAATCTTTTAATTTCAAAATTGGAGTCAATTAGGCTTGATCCAGTGCAATTCACGAAAATTCGGGTCCGTCTGAAAAATCGAGAGTCCAGCAGACTCAAATCTTTTCAAATTTCTATAATTGGGAGTTGGTTAGACTCAAAATCAATTTTTATTCAAAAATCAAGAGTCAATTAAACTCAAATCAATTTAAATCTCAAAGTTGGGGGCTAATCAGACTTAATTCAAATTCAAATTTCAAAATCTAGAGTCAAAATCCACTCAATTTTGAAAATCAGATTGGGACCTATTTTGAATTATGGGGGAAAAACCAACGACCCTTTAGCAGCTTGCTTTATGGCACACACGCAAGAATGCGGTAGTCCGTGACTGCCATTGCGGCACTCACGGAATGTCGCGGCGGCACTTAGTGAATGTCGCACGGCAGTCAGTGATCTACAACGATCTACGGGGTCAGTAGAATGCCGCAGAATGCTATACATGCTTCATTTTCTTTTATTTTTTCACTTCTCACAAAAACTCTCTAAAGCAAATCTCTCTCTCGAAATTTTTTATTGACCTACAGCGATCTACAGGGTCAGTAGGTTAGTTTTCCTCAATTGAAATCTTGATTTTCTCCTTATTTTTGTTATTTTCTTGATTTCTTCTCAAAAACTAAATTTTCAACTTTCTTTCCCTTGACAAGTTGATTGACATGGCTAGCGGCTCGGGTAGTTCGAGCAGGAAGACGAAGAAGTACAAGGCTACTCCTCACCCTGACCCCACTTTCTTACTCCGAGACCCCGATGAGCACTTATTCGCTAGGGCGTTTCGACGAGAGGTACACCCTCCTTTTTATTTCTTCAATTTTTAATTATGCCCTTATCAACCCCATGAATGCAATGTATGACAATATAAAATTTTGAAATGCCCTCTTTTGATTATCAAATGGTCTTTTGAATGCATGTGCTCTGCTCTAGAGATTGTCGAGCACTTTGATCATTCCTCTGTCATAAACTTATTTATTCATTTTTATTTTCTTTTTCTTATTATTATTTTTTTTCTTCTCCCTTTTATGCATCAATTTTACTGATATTAAACTCTCATGATTTGTTGTAGCTCCAGCCTGACACGCTGAAGGGTCATGGCAGCCTAGCTCGTAGCTATGAGTGGTACCAGTCTCTGAACGAGACTGTGAGGGGTTATATCGATGCCGCTGGCTTTGGAGACTTTGTCAAGCTATTGACGAAGAGTTCGAACAACCTGAGGCAAATTCACGCTCTCTCAGAACGATGGTAGGACACCACCAACACGTTCCATTTTGAGTTTGGGGAGATGACGATGACCCCTCTCGACTTTAGTATGATCACTAGAATCCCCTTCAGGGGTGAGTGCCTTTGGATGCTGGATATGGTGATGGAGTGGGAACGGGTGCTCGAGTTGTTAGGAGTGGTCCCATATGAGCCCTTGGTCACTGTGGATACCGGCATTTGGGCCCACTTTTCAAATAATTTTCAAATTCAAAGTGTCGCCACTTAATTTTTTTTTAAAAGGAAAATTAAGAAACCATTTTGAAAGGAAACTGATCTTTTTGCGAAACCAAAGATAATCTGGGTTCGGGGATTATGGAATGAAAGGGGAAGGAGCCCGGTGGACTAAAACACCCCCTTTCATCCTATCTCGTGATAGGCCTCTACTCATCATCCTTTTAATCGAATTAATAATCTAAGTGTGTCCTCAACTAATACATATATATAAATAATACATTACACAAGCATGTTGAAAAGGGTACAAGATTGCTAACGACAAAATATCATCCACAAGCCACATAGTTCAAATAGCAAGCAAAATGATGTGCAAATAGGGAACTAGGAAACTTACCCGGGATCTAGCTGCGAATTTAAACATGCAATGCATACATATAAAATAAACCTAAGAAAAGGTCTCTAACGCATATAAACACATAAGGCAAGACCTAGTCTAAGGTGTCGCGCATGGAGTCGAAAATCAAGAAAATCAACAAATGAAATAAACTAGAGAAGAGATGAGAAATTGTACCTCAAATGCGCTACAAAACAAAGATTAGTCCACATGCTTCAAATATGATATCAAAACAATCAATCATGATCCTCTAGCTTAGATCTATTAAGCATGAAATCCAACTTTATTCAATAGCTAGTTCTAATCATAAGCATTAATGTACATGAATGAATGAATGTGAACAAGAATAAAACATAGATTTATTCACTAATTTGGATCACTTAGCCTCTGGATTTAAGCTAAATTATCATTATTCAAAACATGATTTGGGTCCCAAGACATTAGGGAACCATTTGAGTTGAAATAAATAAGATTAAACAAAAACAGTAGCAGTTTTTTTGTGAATTACAGAGAGCAGACCATATCTTAAAAAATAGAAAACCATACTTACAACTGTTGGATCTTAATGATATTTGGATATGATATGCATCTGTGAGTCTAGTTTATAACCCAAAAAGAAAATCAAGGTTTGAACGGTTAGATCTCTGGGAATATGGAAAACACTAGACATCACTCAGGAATCTGCAACTCTCTGTCCAGAGATCTTGTACGATTTTCTAAAAATAGTAAAAAGATAAGAAACACTTAGATCATTTTAGGGTATCTCCCTAACACATTAAGGTACTTAGAAAAAATTATTAGAGACCCGGGAAACACCGTTAAAGTTCTGATTTATTAATTTCAAAATGGACTTACTGTTATGAAATTTTGGACAGAGAGTTGCATGTTTTGAAATCATAAGACCAAACCATCTTAGGCATGGAATTTCATCAAAACAAAAATCACAGAGGTATTTAAATGGGTTATGAACCTCCTCCAATTGGTCTCATCCATTTCCAATCAATCATGACTCTATAAAAAATCTTTGATTATGATTGGTTTATGGATTCACTGCACCTTTGTTAAATTGATGTTCATAGTTTAAAACCAACTTGATCCATGATCCTAGGAAGGACTAGAATCAAGTTTGATTATGATTAATGAGATAAATGGTGAAATAGGGAGAAACCCCTAGATTTAGCCTTGATGGATTCCTATCATAGATCACATAATTGGAGATCTAGCAAGAGAATCTTAAGGTTCTACTTATTTTAAATGAAAATCTACATTCAATTCTTCTCTCAAATGTATGGTCCTTAAGGAATATAGAGTCATATTACTATTTTTCCAACCAAGTTAATGGTCCTTGGAGACAAAATGATATCCCAACTACATAAACCTCTATGGAATATAGCATGAATTCTATAAGATTTTTAGTGAGGAGATTTAAAACCATGAGTTAAGACTTAATTTCAACAAACTACATGTAGAGATGATCATGATGATCCACTTTAATCCCCATATAAATCATAAGATCATAGGTGATGTTGTCAGTATCAAGATATAAAAGTATGCTTTACTTATGCCTTACTTTCAAAAGATTTGCAGTGTGGAAGTAAAGGTCGAACCCACAGAGATTGATTAACTACTGCGCTTTAATTTTAAAACCTAAATTTAGCTAATTTAAGAAAAACCGATTTTGATTTTGATTTTATTAAACTAAGAACAAGAAAAAATAAATCTAAATTATGGAAGCAATTAAAAATTATTTTTATAAATATATTTAGGGAACCTAGGATTGCAAATCCACCACTAGCTTCATAATAAGGGTATTTACGAATTACTTTAGCTTATTAAGTTGGATGATAATGGGGAATTGTAGCTACAAGCCCAATTCCTCCGTCAAGAAAATAACTATGGTTCAAGCACCAACATAATCCATCTTCGGTTAGCACAAATTATCCCACACTAAACTAGGGTTGTGGTATAATCCGTCTAATCTAGGCATGGACTATTCAGATACTTGATAGCACAATTCAATTTAAGCACCATTACATGTAAATAATCTAAACAAGCACAGCAAGCATAGATCATTGAGCACACTACCATCAAAATAGATCTAAGACAAGAATAAACTTTAAAAGTAATGATTTTAATCAATAGAAGCACGATTTATTTATAAAAATCCTCGGAACATGTAACTGTCATCCATACATAATAAAACTAAAATAAAAACATAAATAAAACCCTATTACTTGGCTAGGGTTTCATTGAAACCCTAGATTTGAAGTTTAATTGTCCATAGAATTGATGAACAGCAAGAGGTTGATGGAGGAGGCCATGGGAATCCTTGGTCTTCTTTTTCTTCTCCTCGCTTTCCTCCCTTCAATGGCTGAAAATAATGTCTATTATGGCTGTATATTGATGTGTATAATAGTGTGTAACCACAAAATTGATTTAGAATAGGATTTATATAGAGTTTGGAAGGATTTAGGAAGCTTTCCTAAGTGAAATCGTACTAAAATAGCTATATTTACGTTTCTGGACGTCATATGCACAAACCACCTTCGCTGGGCACTTTAATTTAATAAAATACGCGTTTTTGGTTTTTTCACAGGTCGCTCGCGCGGCCCACTCGCGCGAGGTAGTTTTTGCTGCACTGCGCGACTTTCGTAGAATTGCGATAACGTTTTGCTCAGAACTCAGATTGACTCGCTGTTTGAAGTCACGCGTCCGTAACTCAAAGATCTACATTTTATATCTCTGGAGAAATTTCTGAAATCCAAAGTATTCCTTGTCAAAAATGCAATTTTCCGAGACTGCTACTGCATTCAACTTTCACCGGAATCACCGTTTGAGCCCAGAATGACTTCCAAAGGCACTAATCATTGGATTTTTGTGCGTTTTCAAGTTAAAGCTCCAAATCCTACAAAATTTAGAATACTTATTAAAAAATAACTAATAACTACATGAAATGGGCTAACAAAGCGTATTTTTAGAACTATAAACGACAACTATTCGTCGCTGATCACACCCCCAAACCTACACTTTGCTAGTCCTCGAGCAAAAAGAGCAGAAAAATAAAACTACTATTACAAATACTACTCCATTTTTGCATGGATCACGATTGCATTTAGCATATGCAACAAGCCTTTTAAACCTCTAGGTGTCCCTAGTCAGACGAGTGAAGTCTCGTGAGGGTTCTCGTCAACAAGTCACCCACAACCATCTTTATTAACTTGTAAATTTAAAAAGAAATTTTCAAACAAAAATAAAACAATCAATACTCCTTATCATATAACAAAGATTTGAAATAGAATAACGAACAAGAAGAAACAGAATCAAACGTCTACCTACATCATGAAAAACAATCCCAAGCACATGCATCGTATAAATCAATAAGAGTTTCTCATTAAATTACACGTGTGTGATGTGGTAGTCAAATGAACACGCGCATGTCATAAACGTGGAATATACTTCGAATAACCAATTAACTATGTCTCGACTACGAATCTCACAATGTCAATTACACTCTAAAATGAAACACTCAGAAACAGGTGTAATTTTTCTAAAATATGTGAGTAAAGGAAATATGTTTTCAAAACGAGAAATGCTCACATATGACTCGAAAAGGACGCATGACATGAAAGAACAGTAGTCTCATGGATAGGATGCCAATAATCAAGAAAAAATAATCATTACCATGTTTTAATCCCCCTCCCATCGTTTTCACATCCAAACTATGTTTCCTAGGATCAAATAGGACTTTTCAAAGGTTGTAATGTGGCTCAGGTAATGAAAAATGATAGAAAGAATTCATTAGGTAGTTTTAGAATGGCATTGTAAGGCATGTTCGATTTCTTTCATTCATCTCTTCTACCAACTTTCATCTTCTCATTTTCTTCTTTTCATTCCTTTCAATTTTTTCTCCTTCTGTTTCTTTTTCTTTTTTTTTTCAACCTTATTCTTTTTTTTCTTTTGTTTTCTTTTCTTTTTCTCTATTCTTTTCCTCCTTGTTGCTTTTGAAACGAATATTCAGTAAATAACAAGACAACCACCCCCAAACATCATCTTATTTTCTTCTTCTCAAATAACACATCGCCTTATCACCACTGAAAGTTGATCAATCTTTCAGGGGTGAACTCCAAGTTGGCCAAATTGGAGCAAAAACAGGATAATGGTAATTAAAGAAAAATGGCATTTTAATGGCTCAAAGGGCGACTAAGGAAATTTATCATTTATCGGTCGGCAGTAAACAAAGAGAGCCTACCATCATTTTCTATGGTCATATGGTTCTTCAACATTTACGACGGAAGATTATTTAGCATGGTAACAAATATTTTAACTTGACTATCAATCAAAACAAGAATAATGAGACTAAACAACAAGTTAATGCGTTATTTCAAATGAAATTCGATAAACACAAAATGTATTTATAACCCTCTAAAAAGAAAAGATAGGCTCAAAACCTCACCGGGTCTAGTCTCCACCTTGTGTTATATAGAAATCCGAATCATATTATAGTTCACATCAAACATGTATTCAAGCGACTACGTGCAGTGCATAGGTTTGTGTGCAAATCTATGATATAAAACTACGATTCGAACGATACATGACTTAAAACATCATATCATAACTTCAGTAAATGTTTAACTACATTTTTTCCTTGTTTACCATTCTATAACAATCTAAGTTACATAACAAGAAGTATCGAATTAAGATTGCAAAAGCGTCGGTAATCATCGTTTATTTAAGCACAAATATAAAAAACATCTGAAAAATTTAGTGTAATAATAATAATGTGAGTGCATACCCCCAAACCTAAACCTTTTATTGCCCCCAATGAAACAATAAAACGAAAGAAAGGAGAGTAGGTACGAAAGGAACGATAATACCTTGATCTCGGCACTCACAAACCAGGTGAACACAAGGGAATATGGAATGAAAGTTCAATCAAGCTCCAAACGAAGCTACTAATCACCTGGTAATACTTAACAATAGAAAATAAAAGAACAGAATAATAACAATAACAGCTAAATATTTAGTTTTTTTTATTTTTTATTTTATATTTTATTATTATTCTTTTTTTTAATTTTTTTTAAAAAAAATAGAATAATAGAATCTAAACTATAATCAAGAGACTCAATAAAAATAAAAGAAACAAACAGAACTTATAAAAACAAAGACAGACGAACCTAAACAGGGCTAAAAGAACAAATAGAAAGTATAAAAAAAAAACATTGACCAGGTATGGAGAGAGGAGGGAAGAGAACAAAAGAGAAAAACCAGAAAACCCTACCTCGCGCGAGCGGGCCGCGCGAGCGAGCCTCGCGAGCGCGAATCCCTCCGCGAGTTTAAGTAGAAGCATGTTTTACGTTTTATAAAAGAAAAATGTCTAAGTCCTCAGATGGCGCGAGCGGACCGCTCGAGCGAACGCGTACGAATTGTGGCACGAGGTGATACTGAGGCTATATATCATAAAAGGTTTAAAAATTTTCTCTAAGGGGCAGGCTCGCGCGAGTGGGCTGCGCGCGCGAGTTGCCATTTTTCCTCTTTTTCTTTTTTTAATGTACATAACCTGAAAATAAGTTTACTCCGACCCCCAAACCTGTTCAGAAAGACCACAACTGACTCAAAAAGACCCAAAAACGACCAAAAACAAGAGAAACGGACGAAATAAAGCTTGGGTTGCCTCCCAAGAAGCACTAATTTTTACGTCTTCAGCTAGACCGTTCTAGCTCAAGATTTATGGAGGCCGTAACTCAGATTTTGTACCCCTGAGGATATCAGGAAGAGTCCGGTGATAAGCAGAAATAATGTCGCTTTAGATTAATTCATTTGACAGATCATCCTTATTATGTTCAAATCTATTTCTTACCTTCCGAGTGAATTCATCATTAGGGTCTTGGTTGTCAGGATTCATCCACTCATTACGAATTATATTATTTTTCTCACCCATATTTAGTTTTTTGTTAGGCTTAATATTCCGTCTTACCTCACATTCCGCCTCACATAGGTAATCGTCGTCTTTAGGAGGTTGATCCATAGCATTAAAAACACTTAATTTTAAGTTCATGTTCCCAAATGACACCTTCATTACCCCCGTCCTACAGTTAACACGAGCATTAGCAGTTGCTAAGAATGGACTGCCTAAGATGACAGGAGTGTGTTTCCGAGCATCTAGCACGGGTTCAGTGTCCAGGACCATGAAGTCGACAGGATAATAGCATTTATCAACTTTAACCAAGACGTCATCGACGATTCCTCTAGGTATTTTAATATAACGATCCGCTAATTGAATAGTAGCGGCCGTAGGTTTAATTTCAGCTAGTCCTAGTTGTTTGTAGACGTGATAAGGTAAGAGGTTAACGCTAGCTCCTAAGTCAAGGAGAGCCCTATGAATGACAGTGTCACCTATGACACATGAAATAGTTGGCGTACCAGGATCCTTATATTTCGGAGTAGCGTGTTGGAATATTAAGCTAACTTTTTCCGTGAGAAAGAGCTTTTTCGGAGTATGACTACGCAATTTACGTTTTTGAGTGCAAAGGTCTTTTAGGCATTTCGCGTAAGCAGGAATTTGTTTAATAGCATCGAGGAATGGAATATTGATTTTAACTTGTTTAAATACCTCGAGTATATCCTCAACCTTTGACCCTTTCTTTGAAAAATTTGATGGTTCATCAACATTTGGTGGAAAGGGCAATTTCGGTATATGATTAGTCAGGGCCGTTTCTTTTTCTTTCTTATTTTGACTCGCGTCCTTACCCTTCTTTGTATTAGAGTTGATGTTCATATCTATCACATTCTCATTCGGAATTTCTATTACCTCTTCCTCTCATGTAGTCAACCTAGTTGAGACGGCGTTTACTTGCTCATTCGATCCCTTAACCTCATATTGTCCCTTAGGGTTTTGAATTGTTTGACTAGGCAACGTCCCCTCGTTTCTATGACTCACCACCGTAGCTAGTTGTCCCATTTGAGACTCAAGCTTCGCAATGGATTGTGTGTGTGAGTGCACTATTTGTGGTTGTGACTGTACTTGTGTTTCGATTTTATTAAGGGACGCCAACACCTTTTCCTCAAAAACGTTACCCCTTGGAGAGTTCGGATTAGGAGGCGGTTGTTGGTATTGATTAGGTTGAAACTGAGGTCGATATGCATTAGGAAAATTAGTCGCCTCATTAGGATTATTATTATTTTTTTTCCATGAGAAGTTAGGATGGTTTCTCCATGGCGCGTCCGGATTATTAGTAGTCGAATTATAATTATTTCGTGGGTATTGTTGAATAGAATTAATGTGTTGCTCCACGAATTCCGGAAATTGACTTGCCGATGTACATGCAAGGATAGAATGTGACGGATCAGAACATAATGCACAAATTTCATGAGCGGGTGGGGCTGTCGTTTGGTTCATTGTTAAAAGTCGGTCAAGTTTTTTAGATAGTTTTTTAGATAGTTTTTTTATTTCAATTGAATGACTTGACTCGAACTTTACCTCTCTCTTAGGTTGTGAATGATATCCCTCAGAACGTACTGACACAGCCTGATGCATCAAATTCTCGCTTAATGTTTCAAAGATTTTCCAGGCCTCGTCGGCACTTTTGTGTAGGAAGGTACCCGCACAAACGGCATCGACAGTATTACGAACAGAGGGAATAAGTCCCTCATAAAAGACTTGAACTAATTGCCACTTAGGAACATGATGATGTGGGCAGGAACGTAATAATTCTTTAAATTTCTCCCATGTGTCATAAAGTGTTTTCCCATCTTGCATCACAAAATTAGTTATAGATTTTCTTATTTGATTTGTTCTTGTGATTGGGAAAAACTTTTGTAAAAATGCAGTATGTAATGCTTCCCATGTTTTTATAGTGTTTGGCTCCAAAGATTGGAGCCAATACTTCGCTTTCTCTTTTAAAGAGAATGGAAAGAGACGCAGTTTTAATTCATCATCAGTGAAATTTTGGATTTTTAACATAGAGCATATATCTTGGAAATCCCCTAAGTGCTGATACGGATCTTCATTTATACGGCCATGGAAAGACGGAAGTAGCGAGATGGTAGACGACTTTATCTCAAAATGAGATGCCAATGCCTCCGGTAATTTGATACCAGCTTGTGGCGTATAAGTCGTAGGAATAAAGTAATCATTAAGCGGAGGAGGTGGCGGTATATTAGGGTTATTATTGTTATTTCCGTTATTTTGATTATTTCCAATGTCGGCCATTAGAATAGGTTCTATGTTAATAAAAAGTAGTTTCTTTAGGTTTTTAAGGGTACTACGTATTTCGGACTCAAATAACGACGATGGTTTCGGAGTTAATTCGTCGTCTATGTTTAACCTAGCCCTAGAAGTTATGTTTAAATACTTGTTAACTCTTAATGTACGTTCAAGTTCAAGATCGAAAGGTTGTAATTCCGGTTTACTTGAGCGTGTACCAAACATAAACTAAAAGAAAATAAACTAAAACAAAAACTGACTCTAATAAAAAAAAAACAAATAGCAATCACGCAACTAAGATAACAAGCACTCAACTACTATGATGCATGAATATTATCCTGTAATGCAATGACCGCGTCAAGCCCAGCACCCCGGGTTTCCTAGCTAATGCAGTGCAATTAACCCTAAACTAATACAAATAGTGCATCACAGCGCCCTGACTTACAGTGGTTTAAAGCGAGTTTCACAAGAAGCAATTTACTTGAATTTTTTTTTTTTTTTTATTGATTTGCGTAAGCTCCTTTGATGTGATTAGCTAATCCACTCGAAAACGTTAGAATTTTGACGACTCGAGAAACTACAAAATAAAAAGAAAAGTTAGTGACTCAAAATAAAAGGAAAAATAAGAAAAAGTAAACCTAATCTAATATTTACGAATTAACTAAACTAAGATTCTAAAACTAAAGGTAGTAATTTGCAATCCCCGGCAACGGCGCCAAAAATTGATGTTGTCAGTATCAAGATATAAAAGTATGCTTTACTTATGCTTTACTTTCAAAAGATTTGCAGTGTGGAAGTAAAGATTTGCAGTGTGGAAGTAAAGGTCGAACCCACAGAGATTGATTAACTACCGCACTTTAATTTTAAAACCTAAATTTAGCTATTTTAAGAAAAACCGATTTTGATTTTGATTTTATTAAACTAAGAACAAGAAAAAATAAATCTAAATTATGGAAGCAATTAAAAATTATTTTTATAAATATATTTAGGGAACCTAGGATTGCAAATCCACCACTAGCTTCATAATAAGGGTATTTACGAATTACTTTAGCTTATTAAGTTGGATGATAATGGGGAATTGTAGCTACAAGCCCAATTCCTCCGTCAAGAAAATAACTATGGTTCAAGCACCAACATAATCCATCTTCGGTTAGCACAAATTATCCCACACTAAACTAGGGTTGTGGTATAATCCGTCTAATCTAGGCATGGACTATTCGGATACTTGATAGCACAATTCAATTTAAGCACCATTACATGTAAATAATCTAAACAAGCATAGCAAGCATAGATCATTGAGCACACTACCATCAAAATAGATCTAAGACAAGAATAAACTTTAAAAGTAATGATTTTAATCAATAGAAGCACGATTTATTTATAAAAATCCTCGGAACATGTAACTGTCATCCATACATAATAAAATTAAAATAAAAACATAAATAAAACCCTATTACTTGGCTAGGGTTTCATTGAAACCCTAGATTTGAAGTTTAGTTGTCCATAGAATTGATGAACAGCAAGAGGTTGATGGAGGAGGCCATGGGAATCCTTGGTCTTCTTTTTCTTCTCCTCGCTTTCCTCCCTTCAATGGCTGAAAATAATGTCTATTATGACTGTATATTGATGTGTATAATAGTGTGTAACCACAAAATTGATTTAGAATAGGATTTATATAGAGTTTGGAAGGATTTAGGAAGCTTTCCTAAGTCAAATCATACTAAAACAGCTGTATTTACATTTCTGGACGTCATATGCACAAACTGCCTTCGCTGGGCACTTTAATTTAATAAAATACACGTTTTTGGTTTTTTCACAGGTCGCTCCGACCCGCTCGCGCGAGGTAGTTTTCGCTGCACTGCGCGACTCTCATAGAATTGCGATAATATTTTGCTCGGAACTCAGATTGACTCGCCGTTTGAAGCCACGCGTCCGTAACTCGAAGATCTACATTTTATATCTCTGGAGAAATTTCTCAAATCCAAAGTATTCTTTTTTAAAAATGCAATTTTCCGAGACTGCTACTGCATTCAGCTTTCACCGGGGAATCACTGTTTGAGCCCAAAATGACTTCCAAAGGCACTAATCATTGGATTTTTGTGCGTTTTCAAGTTAAAGCTCCAAATCCTACAAAATTTATAATACTTATTAAAAAATAACTAATAACTACATGAAATGGGCTAACAAAGCGTATTTTTAGAACTATAAACGACAACTATTCGTCGCCGATCAATAGGGAATTAGAGGATCAAACTCAAAGAAACCTAATAAGATATTGAAGATCTCATAGATCTCTTGAGAAGAATATAAATAAAAGAAAGGAAATCAAAGGCTACTTGAAAACTTCAAGTCCAAAAACTCTTTTATCTTAAATCCAAAGCTCTCTTTTAGATCCAAATTAATGAAATATTATGAAATTCAATCACAAGTTCAAAGTGGTGTGTGATGAAATGGGGTAGTAGGAAGAGAGGTTTTGAAAATGTGTAAAATTTCCTAGAACTATGAACTTGTGATTGAGTTCTCCTAATTCTACAAAAGATTGAGAGGTTACCTCTATGACCTCAAAGAATTCTTCTATCTCTTGTGAAGCTCTTCCAACAATCTTCAAATTCTTCTTCAATTCTTCAAATTTCTTCAAGAAACTCTATCTTCTTTCTCTCAATTCTCTCTAATGTATGTATATAACTCTTGTATTCCTCTCTCTTAATTCAAGTCCCAAAATGAAGATGAAAGTATGTTTATATAGACCACCAATTCAAGGTTAGATGGGTAAATTCGGGTGAAAACCCATGTGCAAAGTTTTCTTCTAGAACATGTGAGAAAAGCAGTCTGTTACAGCTCGCGACACTCGATGGCTTCCGGCGGCACTCATTGAATGCCGGGCGGCACTCACTGAATGCCGGCGCGACACTCAGTGAGTGCCTCCGGCTTTCCCGCGTGCCGGGGCTAACAAAATTTTGCCCTCTTTTTTTAATTTTCAAAATATACATTACCTCAATCTTAATTATCAACAAAGTATGTACTAATGTACTTATATTTGTAGTGTACTTTACCCATATACATAGTATATACTATCATTTTATTTATTTATTCCTTTTCTTTATTTTTCTTCTCTTTTTTTTTTCTTTTGAAAACTTCTTTTATACTCATCTCTTTTTTTTTTTAATTCATTTTTATATATACATATGTTTTTAGACTGATTTTCTCACATATTCTTCAACATTCGAATTTTCCCCCGAGTACCCAATTCCCTTCTCTCTCCTTTACTTTGATTTTTGAACTTTGTTTTGAAGAATCTTAGAAGAATTTGAATCTTCTGGGAAAATCTTCAAATTTTACCGGTCATCGTCATCATCGGTCTTCTAGAGGTAACCAATCCCTGGGTTTGACGTTTGGTTAAAATCGGGGTGTCTACAGTTTGCCCTCTTCGGCAGAGCTTGTGAAGCAACGCGTATCATAAGCGAATGTCGAAGCCTATGTGAAAGACAAGTCTTTGACCAAACAGTCGAATCCTGGTAAAAACAAAAGTGCGTTGCAAAAATCGGGTGCGCAGAGAGCCAAATGCTGGTCGTGCTCAATGGTGAGCTGCCTACGTATCCCAACGGGAATCAGACCAGGACGTAGTTCGGGCAAGGGATAACTCCTAAGCACAAATAACCACACAGATGAACGCACATATCCTAACGTGATGCACATGCTCAAATATCATGCCTCATGTTCCTAACGTGATGACCCATGTTCATGTTGATCTTTCTAAAAAATGCGTTTTATACCCCAAATCCCCCGTTTATGTTATAGTCATACTCTGGGAATGTCACAATTACGAAGTTCAGGGTCCTTATGAATTTTGAGAATTGTCTGACTGAATGAGATGCACCTTGCGCCTTACACTCCATAGTCAAATCAGGTAGCATGTTGAAAGACTGAGATGCGCTTTGCGCCTTATACTCCGGTGTCAAACTAGGTAGCACGCTGAAAGACTGAGATGCACTTTGCGCCTTATACTCCATTGTCTTCCAAGAATTATATGATCGACTGAGATGCGCTTCGCACCTTATACTCCGGTGTCAAACCAGGTAGCACGCTGAAAGACTGAGATACGCTTCGCGCCTTATACTCCAGTGTCTTCCAAGAATCATCTGATCGACTGAGATGCGCTTCGCGCCTTATACTCCAGTGTCAAACCAGGTAGCACGCTGAAAGACTGAGATGCGCTTAGCACCTTATACTCCGGTGTCTTCCAAGAATCATCTGATCAACTGAGATGCGCTTCGCGCCTTATACTCCGGTGTCAAACCAGGTAGCACGCTGAAAGACTGAGATACGCTTCGCGCCTTATACTCCGGTGTCTTCCAAGAATCATCTGATCGACTGAGATGCACTTCGTGCCTTATACTCCGGTGTCAAACCAGGTAGCACGCTGAAAGACTGAGATGCGCTTCCCGCCTTATACTCCGGTGTCTTCTGAGGATCATCTGAACGGCTGAGATGCGCTTTGCGTCTTATACTCTGGTGCCGAATTAGGAAATGTGGTGAAAGACTGAGATGCGCTTCGCACCTTATACTCCGGTGTCTTCTGAGGATCATCTGATCGGCTGAGATGCGCTTTGCGTCTTATACTCCGGTACCGAATTAGGAAATGTGCTGAAAGACTGAGATGCGCTTTGCGTCTTATACTCCGGTGTCTTTAGGATCATCTGATCGACTGAGATGCACTTTGCGTCTTAGACTTCGGTGCCGAATCAGGAAATATGCTGAAAGACTGAGATGCACTTTGCATCTTATACTCTGGTGTCTTGAGGATCATCTGATCGACTGAGATGCGCTTTGCATCTTAGACTCCAGTGCTGAATCAGGAAATGTGCTGAAAGACTGAGATGCGCTTCGCGTCTTATACTCTAGTGTCTTTTGAGAATCATCTGATTGGCTGAGATGCTCTTTGCTTCTTAGACTCCGGTGCCGAATCAGGAAATGTGCTGAAAGACTGAGATGTGCTTTGCATCTTATACTCTGGTGTCTTGAGGATCATCTGATCAACTGAGATACGCTTTGCGTCTTAGACTCCGGTGCCAAATTAGGAAATGTGTTGAAAGACTGAGATGCGCTTTGCGTCTTATACTCCGGTGTCTTTTGAGGATCATCTGATCGACTGAGATGCATTTTGCGTCTTAGACTCCGGTGCCGAATCAGGAAATGTGTTGAAAGACTGAGATGCGCTTTGCGCCTTATACTCTGGTGTCTTCTAAAAAATGAGATGTTTTGCAGAAAAGTCAGAATCGCTCCAGATTCAATGACCCCAAAGATCGCTGAAAAGTCAGAATCACTCCAGATTCAATGACCCCAATGATCGTAGAAAAGAAGCTTGGTATTGCTAGGGTAAATCCCCTTTCTTTTTCTTTTTCTTTTTTTTTTTTCAGAACAGTCATGTGGATTTAACAATCCGTTCTCCATTTTCATAAAGAACTTGAGTCACACGGACTCGAAAATTCATTTTCTATTTCCAAAGATTTGGAGTCGCGCAGACTCGAAAATTCATTTTCTATTTTCAAAGATTTGGAGTCGCGCAGACTCAAAAAATTCATTTTCCATTTTCAAAGATTTGGAGTCGTGCAGACTCAAAAATTCATTTTCTATTTCAAAGGTAGGGATTATGCCTATATTTTGCTTTGATTGGTGGCACATAGGCTGTGACAGACGACTTATGGCAAGACCACGAATTAGATCGGTAAATCATCGGCTGCAATAGACGACTTATGCCAAGACCGAGGATTTGATTAGTAACTCAAAGGCTGCAATAGACGACTTATGCCAAGACCGAGGATTTGATCGGTAACTCATAGGCTGCGATAGACGACTTATGCCAAGACCGAGGATTTGATCGGAGCTGGTCCAGCCTCAAAAGAATTGCCTTGGGGCTATTCAATCGGAAGAGATGTTCATGCGCTTCTTATTCCAGATTCATTCGTCAAATTTTTTTTTGATAGATTGTTTGCTATGGACAGCAGTTTAGGTGATTCGAGCAAGAAGAGGAAGAAGTACGAGCCAGTTCCTTACAAAAACCCCACTTTTCTACTCACGGATTCCCCTTTTGACTATGGACAAGTCAAAAGGCTTTCTGGTACATCTTGATCTGCTGAGGATATTCACTTGATTTTGTTCTCTTTGAAGATATTACTCGCCCTTTCCTTGGCGGAGCAGAACTTGACTTCCTATTCTTCATGCTATTACCCTTCTTTTGAAATTTCCACTTCTTGCTGATCCATCTGAGGAATGTATCTTTCGGATGGTAGACTCAAACTGAGGAGAGACACACACCTGTTGTGACCAATTCTGCTTTCTTTTCTTTGCGCTTTTTTGATTATTTTTTAGAGAATCATCATCCCATAGTATTCTTTCATTGTATCGTCCTTTACAATTAACTTTAAGGTAACGATGAATTCTTCTTTTCAATGTTTCTTTCCATCTTAAATCAATTTTAGATTTTCGCATGAAAACTTCAGCTTTTAACCTCAAGAACTTTCAGGATGTCCAAACTTGATCTTTATTTGGAAAGCCAGAAAACCCAGAGATATCTTATTTGGCAAACGATAGTTTGCCCCTAGTTTGATAGGGGGCTTGGAAGTGCTAGGCAAATGAAGTTTGCCCCTGGTTTGAGGGGATGACGCGGCCTCTAGGCAAGCGAAGGTAATTTCGTGAGTTGGTTGGGTTTCTTCTTTGGACCGAGGGCCTTAGGAGACCCGCCTACTTATCCCCGAATGGGCATCAGGTCCTATAGTAGTTCGGTCGAGGCCTGAAAGAAATGCAATGATTGACTCTGTATGTGATTGTGACCGAACCTTGCAGGCTGCCTACGTATCCCCGAATGGGAATCAGGTCAAAACATAGTTCATCAACTTTGGAGGTTTTGAAAGAATTAGGCTTCAAGAATTGGTGGGCTTTTCGAGCCGTGTTTTCATTTGGGTTCAATGAGTGCCCTTTTTGGGTAGATTTTCTGAAACAAATTCCTTGTGACAACTTTTGAACAAGATGATGAGAAAATGAACTACTTCTCCCTTCTATTTATTTATTTTTTATTTTTCTCTTCTCTCTTTTTTTATTTATGTTTTTTTTTTTGGCGGTTGATTCTTTTCACTTCCTCACTAGCCAGTCAATCTTTATAATACATCGTGTTTTAATCACACTCCATCATACTCTCGAAGCAATATCCATCTTCCAAATTACTCTTCAAAGATATCTTTGCATTGTTTTAGGCTCATTTAGACATTGAGCCTCTCACCAAATTTTGAGACTAACTGATACTTTCAAATCTCTTTTTTTTATTTCCACTTTCTTTTCTTTGTTTAGAACAAAACAGAGCCTTGGGATAATTTGTGTGCCAATGATGTACTTTGAAACACCCAAAGATTCCCAATCTTATTTATTCTTTGCCTTTTCTTTTCTTTTTTTTTTCTTTCTCTTCTCTATCTCACTATCTCTTACTCTCTTCATGATTTTGACTGGCTAGGATTCGGATTTTGAAATCAACACGCGTCTAATTTTTGCTCTAACTTTTGCCTAGGCGACCTTTCGGGTTTTCATCCTAGCGAGCTTCCTTCCTTTTTTTTCTTTTGAAGAAGTTCATTTAAAATATTTGGCTACCATCAAGGACCAAATTCATGGCTTTGGACTGTGAGCTCATCTTTTAGGCTTGGCATAAGGGGGATGTTGGACAATCTCTGGATTTATTCCTGGCTTATCATCGTAGGACCATGAAAAACATCCTTCTATTCTTTTAGCAATGAGATCAATTTTATGCTTTTATCTTTATTGAGTGAAAAGAGAAAGAAAGAATCACATTGAGAATCTTCTTCATTTCCTAAGTCAATTGCCAAAGTTTCCTCAATGATTTTGCATGCAGGTTCATTTTCCTTTTCACAGTTATTATAATTATGTAAGCACAATCAAGTAAGCAGAATCAGTCACTTTCATTGATAACAGAAAATTAAAAAGTTTGGCTCATACTTGGCCATTACAGACTTCCGGGGTAGGGGAATTCTTTCACTAGACTCAAGGACCTATTGGCAAACCTCCTGATTCTATTTCTCCTCAATTTTCTGGCTCCCCTTCCTTGCTTTATCTCCTTTTATTTTTTCCTTCAGTATTTCTCTCATTTGGTCTTTCCCAATCTTCACTTCCATGATCTTCTTTGGAACGCTCTCCTCGGTCTTACTGCCTTCTTCATTAAAGAGATTCCTCATGGCCAGGTCATCCAGTGCATAAATCCAATCTTGGACAGACATTGGTTCTGTGGGTGCTTGTAGGTATGGATCTTCATAGCCAGTGAATTCATGTAAGAAAGAGGTCTTCAAGTATTTATCTTTGTAGTCTACCCATAGCTCTGGAAAGCCACAGTAGGGGAAATCTCCTCCTTTCTTGATGAAGTGTTTATGTAACGCTTGACCTCCTTTTTTATTTCCCTTAAGATCCTTCTCTTTCCCTTTCTCTAAATCATTTCTATCTAACCCATGTAGCTCGGCATGATTGACCACTTCTTCAGCATTTCCTTCTTCTTCTCCCTCGGACCACAGACCGTTTGTGTCACTGTACACCTCCTCCTCCCAGATGGAGTTATCAGTAGGATTGTTTGGATCCCACTAATTGATTTGGAGGATTTCATTGTCCATATCTTCCTCAAATGCTTGTTCCTCTTCTCCTCCTATCAGCCAATCCTCTTCCTCTACTACTATAAGGTATATCTCCTGATCTTCTGGGAACTCATAAGCTCTGGTAGCTTGTCCTGCTGGCACAATCAAAACGGATGGGTCAAAGGCTTCCACCCCTACATCTAAGAGATTGACGTTCCGTGGTGGTGGTACAGCATGATGATTAGGGAGCGGGTTTCGGGTCACATGCGGCCGATCTGCAGGCGGAGGGGAAAAAATCTTGTTATCAATCAAATTTTGTACTTCATGTCTCAGCCTCTTGCATCGGTCAGTTGTATGGCCATGTGCTTGGTGAAACTCACAATAGAGGTTTGTATTGAAGCCTGGCGGGAGTGGATCAGGCATTGGCTTTGGATCCAATGGCTTTAAATATCCTTTTTCCATCAATCGCTTGAGAGTGGTGGTCAGTGAGATCCCTAAATCAGTGAACTGACGAGGTTGTCCGTCCAATCTCGGTCTTGGTGCACCCTCCTTGCTCAAAACATTGATATCAGTTGCTACCTGGTTTCCCGTGTTCCCTCCATAGAATGGTCTTCTAGAGCGGTTCCCTTGGGATTCCTCCTTCTTAATCCTTCCATCCTTGATTGCATCCTCGATCCTGACACCAATTTCAAATAATTCTGCAAAGGTATGAATGCACTGGTACATAAATTTTTCCTGATAGATGCTCTGGAGATTTTTTATTACAATCCAGATCTGTTCTTTCTCTGACGGCCGTTGGGTCATTTTCGTAGCCTTCCCCCTCCATCGCGTCAAGAATTCAGTAAACGACTCTTTATTCTCTTGCGTAGTCATCTCTAGATCTCTCACAGTTACATCAAGCTCTTGATTGTATTCATACTGGGTGACAAAAGCCTTCACCACTTTCTCCCATATGCGACTCTTGCTTGGCTCTAATGTGAAATACCAGGATAAAGCTGCCCCAGTCAAAGTTTGCTGAAACAGCATGGCCATCATGGCAGGACTCAGGCCACTTGGTTGAAAGGCTCCGATGCACACCCTCACATGGTTTCTGGGATTGCCAGAACCATCAAACTTATCGATCTCAGGCATCTTGAAACCGGCTGGCAATTTATCTTGAGCTCCCTCAAACAAACCCTCTAGCTCTAGCAGGTAGCTATCAACCCCATTAGACTTGCGGACAACTTTCTCCAGCTTTTCCACCTTCTCCTTCATTTTGATACGCTCTTTCTCAGCTTTCTCAATTTTCTCTCTCTCTGACCTGGGTACATCAGCTCTAGGTGGTTCTAGATCCTCAAACCATTTGTCTTCTACACCCTGAAAAGGTGGAGGAGGAGGGTCAATTATCGGTGGATCAATTACCGGCCTCTGACGGGTCAATGTTTCCAACATGGTCATCATTTGGTCCATCCTCTCTTTCAACTGTGCTGTTTCTGCAGCTTATTGTTCGTGATCCATTTCTCTTTCTGTCTCTGGCTCTCTTCGTACTAACCTTGCACTCGAATCCCTGACCCAAACTATCCTGGTGTTCAATGCTATCTTGCCTACAACCACTTTTTTTTTTAATCAAATTTCAAACAACTTTATTTATTTTGAAAATGCTTGGTAGAATTCTTATGAATGGCTCATATGTCATGCGGATGCGATGCATGTGTGTGTGTGCCTATTCTATATGCCAAATAAAAGAAAATTCTAATCCTAACACATAAACACATAAGCACATAAAATCCTCATCCATGTTGAGTGTGCTAATTTCTCCTTTCATTGTGATCCTCTTTACCCCTTCAAGGTTTGAAAATTTTAGAATTTTTGAAATCCATATGACAAGTATTTCCCCCAGATGATGGGGTCTTTCAAATTCTTAAGAAGCTTTCCTTTGAAGGCAACAACATTTCTCAACAGAAGATGATTGGGTTGAAACTTTGCTTTGAAATTCATTTGAAAAGCATTTCTTTGATTGGGGAGATCTCTCAAATACAATTCTCAAAAATTTTAGATTATATTCCTCAACCAAAAGGTGATTGGGTCAAAATTTTGCTTTGTAAAAGCATTTTTTTAGTAGGTGAAACTTTTCAAAATCTTCAAAGAATTTTGGGTTCCAAGAAATTTGGGTTCTCCCTTCAAAGATGGTTGACTTGAAATTTTAATCAAAAAGTGAACTCCAAAGATTTTTTAAAGAACGATTGAATACCTTGGAATAAAGATAGCAAAAATCTATTTGCTTCCAAAGACGTATTTAAAATTCTTTGGGTAGGAGGATCACATGATCGGATTGTTGTCATACTCTTCATGAATTTGGATGCATACAAGGTCAATGATGCTTAGCTAACCAGATATAAGAGATGTAATCTTATAATCAAGATTCAGCATGCTCCCAAATATCGTGGGAGATGAGAAGGAATTGCTAAAAGGTGATTAAAGGGTTACACATCTTTCATCAAGCAAGCAACATCATCATCTCAAATAATCCCTTTCGGGCATACAAAACTCCCTAGCACATAATCCTAATCAAGAATTAATTTCCTAAGATCGAAAGGTTCTATGGAAGCTACCATGCAAAGGCCGGATTTTGGTCAAATAAGGGACCCTTGACACACTCCCGATAGGATGCTTCATATACCAAAACATGGTACGAGATCAAGGGTGATCACACGGTCCCATGATGACTTGACCGACCGGGTTGCCCCGAGCCTCCAAGGTCATAGTTCCACGTAATCGACTGGCGAAACATGCAAGTGCAATGCAACGGGCACACAAAAATTAATTAATTCGATTAAAAGGATGCTTTCAAGTCTAATCCTCGAGTGAACACAAAATCATAAATACTGGTCTGCTAAACCAGAGATTCTGGGTTCGATCCCCAGCAGAGTCGCCAGATTGTGGATACCGGCATTTGGGCCCACTTTTCAAATAATTTTTAAATTCAAAGAGTCGCCACTTAATTTTTTTTAAAAGGAAAATTAAGAAACCATTTTGAAAGGAAACTGATCTTTTTGCGAAACCAAAGATAATCTGGGTCCGGGGATTATGGAATGAAAGGGGAAGGAGCCCGGCGGACTAAAACACCCCCTTTCATCCTATCTCGTGATAGGCCTCTACTCATCATCCTTTTAATCAAATTAATAATCTAAGTGTGTCCTCAACTAATACATATATATAAATAATACATTACACAAGCATGTTGAAAAGGGTACAAGATTGCTAATGACAAAATATCATTCACAAGCCACATAGTTCAAATAGCAAGCAAAATGATGTGCAAATAGGGAACTAGGAAACTTACCCGAGATCTAGCTGTGAATTTAAACATGCAATGTATACATATAAAATAAACCTAAGAAAAGGTCTCTAACGCATATAAACACATAAGGCAAGACCTAGTCTAAGGTGTCGCGCATGGAGTCGAAAATCAAGAAAATCAACAAATGAAATAAACTAGAGAAGAGATGAGAAATTGTACCTCAAATGCGCTACAAAACAAAGATTAGTCCACATGCTTCAAATATGATATCAAAACAATCAATCATGATCCTCTAGCTTAGATCTATTAAGCATGAAATCCAACTTTATTCAATAGCTAGTTCTAATCATAAGCATTAATGTACATGAATGAATGAATGTGAACAAGAATAAAATATGGATTTATTCACTAATTTGGATCACTTAGCCTCTGGATTTAAGCTAAATTATCATTATTCAAAACATGATTTGGGTCCCAAGACATTAGGGAACCATTTGAGTTGAAATAAATAAGATTAAACAAAAATAGTAGCAGTTTTTTATGAATTACAGAGAGCAGACCAGATCTTAAAAAATAGAAAACCATACTTACAATGGTTGAATCTTAATGATATTTGGATATGATATGCCTCTGTGAGTCTAGTTTATAACCCAAAAAGAAAATCAAGGTTTGAACGGTTAGATCTCTGGGAATATGGAAAACACTAGACATCACTCAGGAATCTGCAACTCTCTGTCCAGAGATCTTGTACGATTTTCTAAAAATAGTAAAAAGATAAGAAACACTTAGATCTTTTTCGGGTATCTCCCTAACACATTAAGGTACTTAGGAAAAATTATTAGAGACCCAGGAAACACCGTTAAAGTTCTGATTTATTAATTTCAAAATGGACTTACTGTTATGAAATTTTGGACAGAGAGTTGCATGTTTTGAAATCATAAGACCAAACCATCTTAGGCATGGAATTTCATCAAAACAAAAATCACAGAGGTATTTAAATGGGTTATGAACCTCCTCCAATTGGTCTCATCCATTTCCAATCAATCATGACTCTATAAAAAATCTTTGATTACGATTGGTTTATGGATTCACTGTACCTTTGTTAAATTGATGTTCATAGTTTAAAACCAACTTGATCCATGATCCTAGGAAGGATTAGAATCAAGTTTGATTATGATTAATGAGATAAATGGTGAAATAGGGAGAAACCCCTAGATTTAACCTTGATGGATTCCTATCATAGATCACATAATTGGAGATCTAGCAAGAGAATCTTAAGGTTTTACTTATTTTAAATGAAAATCTACATCCAATTCTTCTCTCAAATGTATGGTCCTTGAAGAATATAGAGTCATATTACTATTTTTCCTACCAAGTTAATGGTCCTTGGAGACAAAATGATATCCCAACTACATAAACCTCTATGGAATATAGCATGAATTCCATAAGATTTTTAGTGAGGAGATTTCAAACCATGAGTTAAGACTTAATTTCAACAAACTACATGTAGAGATGATCATGATGATCCACTTTAATCCCCATATAAATCATAAGATCATAGGGAATTAGAGGATCAAACTCAAAGAAACCTAATAAGATATTGAAGATCTCATAGATCTCTTGAGAAGAATATAAATAAAAGAAAGGAAATCAAAGGCTACTTGAAAACTTCAAGTCCAAAAACTCTTTTATCTGAAATCCAAAGCTCTCTTTTGGATCCAAATTAATGAAACATTATGAAATTCAATCACAAGTTCTAAGTGGTGTGGGATGAAATGGGGTAGGAAGAGAGGTTTTGAAAATGTGTAAAATTTCCTAGAACTATGAACTTGTGATTGAGTTCTTCTAATTCTACAAAAGATTGAGAGGTTACCTCTATGACCTCAAAGAATTCTTCTATCTCTTGTGAAGCTCTTCCAACAATCTTCAAATTCTTCTTCAATTCTTCAAATTTCTTCAAGAAACTCTATCTTATTTATCTCAATTCTCTCTAATGTATGTATATAACTCTTGTATTCCTCTCTCTTAATTCAAGTCCCAAAATGAAGATGAAAGTATGTTTATATAGACCACCAATTCAAGGTTAGATGGGTAAATTCGGGTGAAAATGTGCAAAGTTTTCTTCTAGAACATATGAGAAAAGCAGTCTATTACAGCTCGCGGCACTCGATGGCTTCCGGCGACACTCACTGAATGCCGGGCGGCACTCACTGAATGCCGGACGGCACTCACTAAATGCCGGCGCGGCACTCAGTGAGTGCCGCCTGCTTTCCCGCGTGCCGGGGCTAACAGAATTTTGCCCTCTTTTTTTAATTTTCAAAATATACATTACCTCAATCTTAATTATCGACAAAGTATGTACTAATGTACTTATATTTGTAGTGTACTTTACCCATGTACATAGTATATACTATCATTTTATTTATTTATTCCCTTTCTTTCTTTTTCTTCTTCTTTTTCTTCTCTTTTTTTTTCTTTTAAAAACTTCTTTTATACTCATCTCTTTTTTTTTTTTTTTAAATTCATTTATATATATATATATATATGTTTTTAGACTGATTTTCTCACATGTTCTTCAACATTCGGATTTTCCCCCGAGTACCCAATTCCCTTCTCTCTCCTTTACTTTGATTTTTGAACTTTGTTTTGAAAAATCTTTGAAGAATTTGAATCTTCTGGGAAAATCTTCGAATTTTACCGGTCATCGTCATCATCGGTTTTCTAGAGGTAACCAATCCCTAGGTTTGACGTTTGGTCAAAATCGGGGTGTCTACAGTCACAGACTCACAACTAAGTGGTTCCTTCACGTTCAAGGACTAGGAGGGTTTCTCGGACGAGCTGATGGCCAGGGGGTTCATCATGTATTTGCTAGGGTGCTCTTTGATGATCACCAAGGGTGACCAGATCACCATCGCGGTGCTGGGGTCTCTAGAGCACATGGACAACATTTACGAGTATGATTGGGCTGGCACTGGACTGGATATTCTTTACAGACATATGGGAGAGCTCTCCTGGGATCGTCTAGCCTCCATGGGCGGGTTCTGGAGAGCGTGGGAGGTACATTTCCGCTTTATTTTCTTTTATCTTTTCCATTAATTTTTGAATTCTGAATTATAAACCTTATATCTTTCTTTTTATGCAGATTTGGTCCTACGAGTATCTCCATATGATGCTGCCCTCGACACGGTAAGCAGATGCCCTTGCCATGCCTCAGGGATTAAAGTGGCATAAGGACCGCAACTGGCAAAAGACTGGGGCCCATGATTTTATTGCGTTTAAGAATTTATTGACTACTATGATAGAGTCATACATCAACTAGCAGCTCTGGGTTGCCGTGCTTGCTACCCTTACTCTAGGGAGGCGGAGATTGGAGGGTTTTGACCCGATGAGGTTGCTATTGGATGGCCCCGATGCTCAAGAGTGGTACTTGAGAAAGAGAATGACCAGGCAGTCACAGATGGTTCCTGTCTTTCACGTGTCGCATCCTCTTCCTAATTCTATAAGGGCATTAGCGACTCTTTATGGCAGGGCATTCATGGCTGCCCTGAACGGTCTCTCTATTCAGGATTATTTGGAGCCTCCCAAGGGGTAAGCAGCTTTTTGCGCTGCTAAGCTGATGAAGAACTTTCCTCTGATGGAAGTGACCTGAGTAAGTTTCTTTTATAGCTTTTTCATTCTTTTTGGTTCTCTCTACTTTTTATTAAATTATCACTTTTTCTCTTACAGCCTGTTCATGCCGCAGGCCGACCTCTTGCTCTACCATAGTAGGATTGGAGCCTCCAGACAGTTTTCCAGGGTGAGAAGGGCACGACCATCATCCCTCATTATCACCAGGGTGCTCCTACTATCCCGCTCTAGTATGATCACGTCCCTAGGGACTATGCCGAGGAGGGCCTGCTTTACGCCCATAGTGTGAGGCAGTGGATCCATGGACAAGAGTAGAGGGTAACTGCTTCTTTGTCTTGTCTTTCATGTTTCTTATTTAATTGCGTTTTCTCTGACTTTTTTTTTTATCTCTATTCCTGGTTTTCGGTTTAGGTTGATGGAGCGCGGGTAGCTGCTGAGGCTCAGTTGAGAGCTAAAGTAAATTCTTATCATTATTTCCCTTTTACCTATTCAGTATTTCAGTTATTTTTCAATTTTGCTTAACCAATTCTGGGTTCAGTCTCTCATTTATTTAGGATGATTAGATCAGGGCACTGACCCTGCGGGTGAAAGACTTGGAGATGCAGCTTAGAGCAGGCCCTAGTGGAGCTCATGGGGATACCGGTCAAGGCGAAGGCAGAGGCAGAGGCGGAGGCCATGACGGAGGGACACAGAGTCGGAGCAGGAGCCTTTTAAACACATCACTCGTTAGTCCCGAGGTCGAGGCGGGGGTTAACGCTACATCTCATCTCCCTATTTTTTTTATTTTCTGAGTGTTGGAGACGACACACATATACTTGGATGACTGTATTTACATACTGATTTTGATGACGACTCTTGGATAGCCGGGATTACCTTTGGGATACGATAGGCACTTACATACCTTATTATTATTGACATGATCATCCTTTATTTCTCTGCATGTTCTTATTGTGAATGCGACCATAGCTTGGTCATGCTTCTATTGCATGTGAGTGCTGCATTTTTTATGAATGAGACCATGGCTTGGTCATGCATTCTATTTCCTGTGAATGATGAATGCTCATTGTGGATATCGCAATTTTCTTACCCACGGCTTTTCTTTAAAAAAAATCTTTTTCAATTTAAAACTCAAAACAAAACAAATGAGTCGCCACTTAATTTTTAAAAGGAAAATTAAGAAACCATTTTTAAAGCAAACTGATCTTTCATAAACCAGAGATTAACTAGGTCCGGGGATTATGGAATGAGAAGGGAAGGAGCCCATCGGACTAAAACACCCATTCTCATCCTATCTCGCGATAAGCCTTTACTTAACATCCTTTTAATTGAATTACTAATTTAGATGTGCCCTCAACTAATACATATGGATAGATATACATTACAAAAGCATGTCTAAAGGGGTGTAAAATTGCAAGTGATAAGATATCATTCAAAAACCACATATTTCAAGTAGCAAGCAACATGATATGCAATAGGGAACAAGAGAACTTACCCGGGGTCCGGCCGCGAATATTAAACGTGCAATGCATACAAAAAAAAGGAAAATCCTAAAAAGAGTCTCTAATCACGTGTATTCATATAAGGCAAGATCCTAATTCTAATGTGTCGCGCATAAGATTGAAAAATTGATAAAATCAAGAAACTAAAATAAACTAAAGGGGAATTCAAGAAGTCATACCTTAATAGCGCTACAAAACAAAGGGTTAGTCCACATAGTATACAAGATATGAAGTTAGAAATAGCAATCCTAAGTTTCTAGCTTTAATCTATCAAATGTAATTAAATCTAAAGCAAATGAGTCTTAATTACAAGTGTCAAGCCATATGGATGAATATGTACATGAACAAGAATAAATTATGAAATACTCGGTAATTTAGATCACTTAAACTTTGAATTCAAGCTCAACTAATCGTTATTGAAACATGGTTTGAACCTTGTAGGTAATGGTTAACAACTTACATAGTTTGACCATCACATGTCACCAACGACTCCACGTGTATCAATACCGCCACCAATTATGGGTTCCTTCTATATGATCACCATGGATCCAGTCCAAGACTATGCACGTCCACCCTACCGCAGAGGAGCCCATTCTAACAATCCACTCCGAGGCAAGCCCATTCTAACAACCTACTCTGAGGCCCACTTCAAAGTACCTACTCTGAAGCCCACCTCAGAGTACCAAACCCTGAGGCCTACTTCGGAGGAACCTACTCTGAAGCCCACTCTAGAGTTCCCATTTCGAAGCCCACCTCAGAGTTACCACCCCGAAGCCCAATACGAATAAGCCCACCTCAAAGCAGAGCAAAGCGACGACATTTCACCTACCGCCATCTCCACTTGCTCCATCACCACCTATTGGGCACGTGGATATTATCTCCAACTTTAACCTCATACGGTCAAGCCATCGACCACCAATCAAAGCTTCTCATCGCTTGGAATGACCATGCTTGCAAGCCATCGACCACCAATCAAAGCTTCTCATCACTTGGAATGACCATCCTTGTCATCGCTTCGCTTGGAATGACTATTCGCTATCAAACGCATCGCTCGCAGTTCTCACGTGCCTCTCCTTGATACTCCCCACAAACACTGTACTATACACAAACACACACTGACACGTGGACTTTCCACCCTTGGTCATGAAGCACTACTAAGGGTGGCCATGTCCACTAGGAACTCGAGAGCTTATGGATCGGTGGCTAGAACCAAGGGCACCTCCCTACCTAAACGTCTCACAGGCAAAGCTAGGGTTAGTCCCAAAGAGAAAGAGAGACACGTGACCATCGTCACGTGCCCAGTCCCTCCAGTCTCACAACCAATCAGAGAGGCCCACAACCGCAATACCAGCTAACACCCTTGACTCTCACCTTGCTTAGTCACTTCGACCTCGCTGAATATTCTGCGAGCCAATAGCATTGTCTCAGCATTCCCCCTTTACTTAAGGGTCTGCACCAATGGCCTTAGCTTCGGTATGCACCCTTGTTTAACCCTATGTACCAATAGAAACCATTCTCCTTTCATCACTACGCAATATTGAGTTGTCACTTCAAGCGACAATACCACTTGCTTAGCGTTCTGCACCAATAAAAACATCATCCCCTTCGAATGACCGAATCACGAAAGTGACAACACCTTCATCTCGTATGACTCGCCCCCTTGGCTTGTCCACATCTCATTCAATGACCCCAACTACCTTAAACATACACATTTAAGTCCTTCACCTACGTTAAACAGGTGAACCACTTCGAAGATGCCAACTCAGCTCCTTCCAGCTGTACCCTAAACCTCACAAACCCTGTATAAATACCAACCCCCATTCAATACATCGAAGAAGGCAGTCGAACCCGAGCTCAACCTGGATCTTAAGCTCTAACCTAGTCTTAAGCTTTAACTCTAGCACTTAAGGCATTCATCGTCTTCTCCAAAATCCCCAAGAACATCTCCAGTCCAACTCGGTCTAACCAAGCGATACCCAAGTCTGAATCTACACTTTAGACATTTATTCCCATCCTTAGACTCTCCAAAAAGACTCTTGGTCATCACTTGGTCTCCACCAACAGCCTTTAAACCTTCCATTATACCTAAGACTCCACTACAGACTTACCATATACTGCCACCTCCATCTAAGAGCTCGCTACTTACTACTTCCTCTGTCTCTCATTTGGGGCTACCTTGGTTCTCACTCGAGCCATGTTCTCTCCGACTCCCATTACTCTACTGTATTTTTATACATTATTGTTCTACTACACTTTTTGCATTATTTTATCATATTTTATCTATTGTTCCACCTGTACTAACCTGCTTACGTGTTATACCCATTCATATATCTCATACACATTACTAAAGAACTCACACAAACCTTAAGTCATGAAAATATCATCTAAGCCATTACTCATAAGATTGATTAAAACTTGCAGAATTCTGAAATTGCTGAGAGCAGATCATGACTTCAAAGAACTAAAAAGCATGGTTCCCGTGGTTTGATCTCGATGAATTTTGGACACAAGATGCCTCTGTGTGTCTAGTTGTTATTACAAAAAAGAAATCAAAGTTTCAACGGTTAGATCTCCGGGAATTGAACAAAAACCAGACATCACTCAGCATTCTACAACCCTCTGTCCAGAGTTCTTACATGATTTTCTAAAAATAGTAAAAAACTCAAAAATGCTTTGTTCTTTTTAGGGTGACTTCCTAACACACTAATCTACTTAGAAAAAAAAAATTTGGGTCACAAACACTTTACTAAGGTTCTAATTCACTTATTTAAAAAGAGTGCTACTGTTCTGAAACTCTGGACAGATTGTAATGACTTCACAAAACTCATGACCAAACCACTTTAAACATGCAATCTCCTTAAAACAAAAATTACAGTGGTAGAACTTGGAGTTATAAACACTTTCCCGTTGGTTTCACTTAATTCCAACGGTTAGATTTCAAACTAAAAATCTTTGATCAAAACTAGTTTATGAATCCACTGTTTCATTGTCAAGTTCAACTTTTATTTGTTAACCCCAACTATTAAACCATGAAGTTGGACTTAAACTAAACCATTTTCTCCTACCATTTGATGGTCATTGGAGGCTAAAGACCCTTATACTTGTAGATTTTCAAATGAAGTACGAATAGACTTCTTAAAATCTCAAGATAATGAATCTAAACCATAGAGATGGGCTTGGACTCAAACTACTTTCTCCTACCATTTGATGGTCATTGGAGATAAAGACATGGCTAATACTCATGAGTCTTGAAAGAATATAGAAAGGATTCCATGCAACATCAAGCTAGAGGACCCAAGTCATAAGTATGGACTTGGATCCATCCGTTTGCTTATAAAATGAAGTGATGATCAAACTTTGACTCTCATGTAAAGCATAAGCTTACATGAGATTCAAAATATCAAACTCAAGAGCTTTCAAGAGAGATATTAAAGATCTCCAAGAATCTCAAAAGATAAGTATGGACAAAAGGAAGAAATGAAATCAAGAAGACAAAAAGAGCTAATGCTCTAAACCCATCAAAGAGCCTTTTGGTAAAAACTTGTTTACTTCAAATTCATAGATGCTTTCTAACCAAGCTAAGAAGAAATGAAAAAAAAAGAATGAAAACTTAAATAATATTAGTGGCTTAAAAGAAAGAATGAAAAGGAGACAACTTATGATTAGAGGATTACCTCCAAACTATCCTCAAAGCTTCTCTACTTTGAAGATCTTCCAAGCTCTTCTTCAAGCTCTCAAAAACTCCCTATCTCTCCCAAACATGTGTGGTTATAGTGGTATATTATGGTATATCTCTCTCCTCTTCATCCCAAGGAAGATCCCTCTTCTTTTATAGACAAAATAGGCTAGGTATTTTTAGTGAATTCGGATTAAAAGACAGGTGTAAATATCTCATTTGGTGGTATAATGCGTACTTTCTGAAAAAAGCAGACTGCTGGAGCTAACGGCAGTCAGGAAGTCTTCCGCGGCACTCTAGGAATGCCAGAACGGCACTCCGTGAAAGCCGCGGCGGCATTCCATGACTGCCGCGTGGCACTTACTGAGCGCCGTGCCAAATTATTGATTGCCGCTTTTATGTCAGCCTTACTTTATCAGTTTTTTTATTTTATCCGCATACATATACATATTGTACCACAAAATAAGGACTTTAAAAGCAAACGACAGTCAGAAAATGTTGGTGGCATTCAGTGAGAGCCGGTCTGGCATTCTATGAGTGCCGTACGGCACTCACTGAGTGACGCAAACAACTACCGTGTGTCGGCTTCCATTGAACTTCCCCTTTTAGGTCTTTTCTTTTCTCCTTTTTCTTCAAAAAACTTATTTTCGGGGATCTTCGCCGAATGTGGTGTTTTCATTCCTGAATTCTCCTGAATACCCGGTATTTCTTTTTCTGTGAAAATTTTACTGCGTTTGGAGAACTTCCTGAAGAGCTTGGAACACTTCGAATCTTTCGGTCCTTGTCATCATCGGATATGGAGGTGACACTCTCCTTAATTCAACGTTTGGTCAAAATTGGGGTGTCTACACTCATGAACACGATCATGCCATTATTTATTTCCTGTGAATGATGAATGCTCATAAACGCGATCATGTCTTTATTACTTATTTCCTGTGAATGATGAATGCTTATGAACACGATCATGTCTTTATTATTTATTTTCTGTGAATGATGAATGTGACCATGGCTTGGTCTTGTGCACGTGATGCGATATGATGCACACGTTTTACTTGCATATTTATTTTTTCTTTGCATGCAAAATAGGTTTTGGCAAAAATTAACTCCCTGCGGTACTTGGTTATACCTGAGCGGCACTTAGTGAGTGCTGAAATAGCAGTCTATGACTGTCGTGCGGCAATTATGGACTGTCATACGGCACTCTCGAGAGTGCCGCTAAGTTCCTCTAGTGCTGCTCGCTGGCCTGGGCAAATCTATTTCTTCTTTTATACTCCTTCTTTATTCAAAACTCCACAAAACACTCTTTTCCCTCTTCTATTTCCCTGTCACATGGCTCCTCTTAGCTATCAAATCCTCTTCCCGTGGATGGATACTCACTCAGGCATTGACAGACTTAATTTCGAGTGTTTTAGGTTGAACGACCTCTTCTCTTTTTGACAGGATGAAGGTTGGCTTTGAGCTACTATCCAGTGTAGGGATCCCACGCTTCACGTCTTTCGCTTTAGTTACCAGGAGATCTACCCCTTATTTGAAGAGTTCAGTGTTATGCTCTACACTGATCCTTTTACGAATTTGACATTCCCCCTAGTACAGACCAACTATGTTCTGGATTTGGCTATTTTTCTTCATAAATCCTAAAATGTTGCAGGCTCTTTTGTTCATGACAATCAGATCAATTTTGAGCATCTTTCTTCAGTCTATGCTCCCATAAGGGACCCCTATGATGGCGGGTACCAGGTCATACAAAGCAGTGCATTATTGATTGCTATGCTTTCTTACTTCTTTTTCTAGTCATCTTCTAATGTTCTTATTCTCATCGCTTGCAGTTTGCAAGAAATGTAGAGTGCCGTCATGCTGGTCCTTGGTGAGACTCTGATGGAATTGGATCATGCCCATACTACTGGGGCCATATTATCCATCGGGGCACCCTTTGTCTTGCAGGTTTAGCTCATGGAACGTCTGGATATCTTTATCCACCTTTTACACCTTCACAGGTCACTTTCCTATGATTGTCTGGAGATCCACCACCTATTCCATTCTGTCGCTGCCTAGCTTGATTGGGTTCAGGATCTCTCTTCTAATGACATCTGCTGGGTCAACCCGTAGTAAACTTATTGCTCTATCGCAGTACGGTTTCCTGGGTGACCTGGCATCTGGTTGCCTGGCTTGTATGCTACCACCTTTTACATTCCTGCCCAAGTGGTTCGTCAGTACAGAATTCACCAAGATGTTCCTAAGGATGTTACTATAGACTTTATGAGGAGTTCTGCCACGCGTCCTTCCATCGTGAAGGCTTTCAATGAAGCTTGGCATGATAGGGTACTCCCTTTCGGAGAACTCCTGCTTTAGTCGTGCCTACTGCTAAGTATCTTCTGGAGATCCAGACTCTAGTAGAGAGATAGACTTCATAGATATGCATAGATGAAAGTGAAACAAACACAGGACAAAGCTTTATTCTACAAAACTTTGGATAAATCCTGTCTACACATTTAAGCTTTCTGAATGTGATTTTTCTTCTTCCCGAAGAATGTTCTTGTATTGAAAAAATGTTCTAACATGTTCAATCAAAGTTTTCACTCTTTCGATCCATCTTTAAGTTATGAAAATCTTCCTTTCAATGTCTTTTCTTGGCTTTTGATTATCTTGCTTTGAGTCTTGCTTAGAGCTTTAATCGTTCTTTACCATGAATTCTCATTTGTTTCTTTATAGTGCTCATTTTGATAGTCAGGAGATCCAAATATGGGTTAGGGTAAACATCTAGGTTCTTCGGATAGCAAACAAAGTTTGCCCCTGGTTATGGTGCTTTGACGTGGATCCGGGCAAACGCCAATTTACCCTAGTTTAGCACAAGGATTTTTTAGGTTTTCATAGACCGAAGGCTTTTGACAGCCCGCCTACTTATCACCAAGTGGGTATTAGGTCCAAAGTATTTTGGTTTAAGGCTTTGAAGGAAAGTGCCACTCAGGTAATTATTAATGATTGAACCGAGTAGGTTGTCTACGTATCCCCTAGCAGGAATCAGGTCAAGCATAGTTCATTGATTTAGGAGGTTTTGAAAGGAACGGTTTCAAGCAAAGTACTTTTTTAGGCGATCGAGGTTAATCAGCTATTTAATTTCAACCCCGTCTAGGTCCATAAGATAGGCAACCCCTCTGGAAAGGAGAGTCTTAATGATGTATGGCCCGACCAAGTTGGGTTTGAATTTCTCTGGGGTCATAAACTAGCACTTTAAATTCTTCGGGGACCAGGTCACCCTCAGCAAGCTTTCTCGGGCACGAGCTATCCTTTTTTGATATCTCATCAAGCAACATCAACTCCTAATACCTTCCCCGCATCCATTCTAGCTCAGTCACTTCACATTCTGCCAAAACCCTAAGAGATGGTATTTCTACTTCAACCGAAAGGACATCTTCTATCCCATAAACCAATGAATATGGCGTACCTCTTGTAGAGGTCCCACAGAGTCCGGTATCTCCATAATACGAATGACAGTTTCTCGTACCAATCCTTATACGTATCTATCATTCTCCCCAGGATTGCTTTAACATTTTTATTTGCTACTTCCACTGCCCCATTCGTTTATGGTGGCAGGTGATTTTATATTTCTCTAAGAGTAGAATGACTTCACCTTGGAAATGACTGACATGATCTAAAATAAACTCATTTGGAACCCCATATCTGTAAATTATATTTTTCTCGATGAAGCCCACCACATCTTTAGCCTTCAAAGTTGTATATGATGCTACCTCTACCCACTTAGTAAAGTAATCAATTGCCATAATTATGTATCGATGTCCATTGGAGGCCTTTGGAACTATTTTGTCAATAATATCCATACCCCACACAGAAAACGGCCAAGGAGTGGTCATGCTATAGAGTTGGGATGGTGAGGTGTGCATCAGATTTGCATGGATCTGGAACTTATGGCATCTTCTGACATATTCATAGCAATCTCTGTCTAAGGTCGTCCAGTAATACCCTTGACAAATTATCTTTTTTGCCAACATATGCCCATTCATGTGGGGCCTATAAACTCCTTCGTGTATTTCCTCCATCATTCTCTTAGCTTCTTTTCCATATAGACACTCCAGATTATATCCGGTGTAAGACTTCTTCTATAACTTATTCGCATAGATCACAAATTGAGCTCGAATTGCCTTTATGTCCTTCTCTAAAGCTCTTTCAGGGTATTCTCCTTTCTTAATGAAATTTCAAACATCCTCATACTAAGGCATTTCATCTCACTCCTCTATGGCTGCGATCATCTCAAATGAAGGTTGGTTTCTTACTTCTATGGATAGTGGGATCATGGTGGCTCCTGAGGGGATTTATATCATTAAGGCTAGGGTTTCTAGGGAGTCGGCTAGTTGATTTTCCTCATAGGGAAGGTAATAGTATGAAATCCTCTTGAATCGTACATTCAAGCTCTCTAAGTATTCATGGTAATGTCTCAACTTCTCATGCTTTACTCTCTAGTCACATTGCACTTGGGATATAATCAGGTTAGTATCTCTGAAGACATCAACCCTTTCAACTTTTAGGGCTAAGGCTGCTTCCATCCCAATTATGCATGCCACATATTTTGCTGTATTATTGGTTGAGTTGTACTTAAGCTTGACGGATAATGGGGTAGGAGTTCCATTAGGTGCTACAAGGATGATTCCGACCCCATAGCCTAATTGGTTAGATGCTCCATCGAAATACATCTTCCATAGATTTTCCTCTATCCCCATCTTTCCTTCATCTAGGAATCAAAACTCACCCTTCTCCTCAAATTCTATCGCAAGATCGACCACGTACTCAGTAACACCCTCCCTTTTACGGATTTAGCAATGACATACTTAATATCGAATTCAGCCATTATCAGGGTCCTTCGGGAAATCCTACTGGTCAAAGCAGGCTTTTTAAACAGGTATTTGAGTGGGCCCATTCGGGATATCAAAGTTACAGGGAAGGCTAACATGTAATATCTAAGGCGATGGGTACACCTGACTAAGGCCTAATAGGCTTTCTCTAAGGGTGAATATTTTAGCTCACATACGGTCATCCATTTGCTCAAATAATAAATGGCCTTTTCTACGTGCCCCTCTTCTCCTTCTTGGGCCAACATACACCCCCCTCGAATTCTCAGACACAGAAAGATATAGTAACAAAGGCCTTCCGGGTGTAGGTGGTGATAAGACAGATAGGTTTTGGAGATAGGTTTTGATTTTATCGAAGGCTTGCTGGCATTAGGGTGTCCCATTTGAACTTTTCCTATTTTCTAAGAAATCTAAACAGCGGATCATAGGTTAAGGTGAGCTTTAAAATGAAGCGGCTAATGAACTATATCCTACCCAAGAATCCCCTTAGCTCCTCATTTTTCGGCGACTGTATCTCGACTATGGCTTTGATTTTGGTTGGGTCCACCTCTATTCCCCTTTGGGTGATAAGAAATCCCAACAACTTCTCGGTAGTAACCCTGGAAGTGCCCTTTTGTGGATTCAACCTCATTCTAAACTTTCTCAACCTTACGAAGAACTTCTGCAATGCCTCTAAGTGTCCTTCCCTTTTCTTAGACTTCATAATCATATCATCTATGTATACCTCCACCTTCTTATGAATCATGTCGTGTAACAATGTGCTGGCGGCCCATTGATACATTGCCACTGTGTTCTTGAGTCCAAACGGCATTACCCTGTAACAATATGTACCCCAAGGCGTGATAAAGGTGGTTTTCTCACTATCCTCTGGTGCCATGAGAATCTGATTACATCCCGAGAATTCATCCATAAAAGACAAGAGCTCATGCCCCACAGTGTTATCAACTAGCACGTCGATATGGGGTAAAGGGAAGTCATCTTTAGGGCTTGCTTTGTTTAAGTCTCGAAAGTCAACACACACCCTAATAGGACCATCCTTCTTCGGAACTGGCACAATGTTGGCAATCCATTCGGAATACTCGATGACCATAAAAAATCCAGCTTTTAACTGCTTTTCAACTTCCTCTTTTACTTTAAGTGACCATTCAGGCCTCATTCGCCTCAATTTTTTTATTGCTTTTGAGTTAGGAAAGAGGCGGATATGATGTTGGACTATTTTTGGATCGATATCTGGCATATCACTATAAGACCATGCAAAAACATCTTTGAATTCATTTAATAGATTGATCAATTCTTTATTTTCTTGATTGCTAAGTGTAGAGCCAATAAAAACATTTTGTGGATTATCTTCATTTCCCAGATTTATCGTTAGAGTGTTCTCAATGATTTTGCATGCAGATTCTTTTTCTTTTTTGATTAATTTTTGCAATTCGCTTGGTATTTCATAGTTATCACATTCATCGCATTCATTAATCGCATTCGAGTAGGCAGAATCAGTCATACTTTCATTAACATTGTTTGGGGTGATTACAATAGACATAGCACTAGTAAGACACCTCATATGGGCCATAACAGACTCCGAGTAGGGGGTACTTATCACTAGACTCGAAGACCCACTCTTTGTTGACTCCTTGCTTGAGCTCCACGGTGTCGCAGTCTGGCACCTTTCCCTTTTCATCCCCTCCTTTAGTCATTGCTCCTTCTGGCTCTTCCTTGTCAATTCCCTTGTCTTTTTCTAGCACCCCTTCCACCATATCCTCAACATACTGTTCCCCAATCTTGGCTTCTATAATCTGTTCTCGACCACTCCCTTCAGTCTTTGCGTTTTCCTCAAGCAACAGAGTCTGCATAGCTGGACCATCTAGCATACCAATCCAATCTTTAACAGTGATAGACTTTACGGGTACTTGTAAATACGGGTCTTTATATTTAGAAAATTTATGGGAGAAGAAGATTTCAAACCCTGGCTTCAAGCAATTGTCTTTCTGGTCCACCCATGGCTCTGGGAAGCCACAGAAGGGGAAATCTTCTCCTTTCTTCACAAAGTACCAACTGGGCATCTTCTGATAAGGGTCTATCGGTGCATTGGTCGCTTTCTTCTTTTCTCTCAACTCCCTCTTTGACGGCTGATACCCCAAACCATGAGTATGGGTCTGTGTTGGAATTAATAGAAACTCTGGTAGGCCTTGATGATTTTTACCGAATCCCATTCCCGGGAAGAAACCTATCCTCTTTATAATTCTGGTGACTAACAAACTCGCATGCTAATCAAAATATACTGGTAGGAACTCCCTTGGCTTTACCCCCTCCAACATATTGATGAACTCGAACCCTCCTAGACTTGTTTCCTCCTCCTATAATTGTACCTCTAGAACCGGTGTGCTTGATGAAGCATCAGATAGACGAACCCAACTGTCCCCCGAGAATATCGCAGACCTTGTTTTCCCAAACACACTTGACTTTCTGATGAATTATTGATGGTATGGTACCTAGACTATCCAACCACAATCTACCCAGCAGCAAGTTGAAAGAGGCAGGGATGTCGATGATCTAAAACTCAACTTCTTTTTCCAAAGGCCCAACTGTGAGATTGAGAAATATTATACCCATGACCATCCTTTGGGTATTGTCATACGCTCTTACCTTCTTTTCAGATGGTATAAAAGTTGACTCATCTAGACCCATTTTCTTAGCAATTCGAAATAAGCATACGTTTAGAGCAGACCCATTGTCTACGAGACAAGTGGGTATGGCATTTCCTAAGCATTCAAGAGTGACGTACAACGGCTTATTGTGAACAGGCCCTCCGGGTGGTAAATCTTTGAGGAGAAGGTGATAGCTAGAGTTAGAATTCTGTCGACTATTCCCACGATATCCTCTGGTACTGTGTTGATAAAAACATCAGACTAATTCAAAGCATCTAGGACTGCCTGCCTATGACATTTAGAAGCGTTCAATAACCCCCAGATGGTGATAGTGGCATGTGTCTTCTTCATTTGTTTTAAAACCCTATTCTCCTCCTCTTCTTCAATCATCTTTCCTTTTCCCTTATCTAACTCTCTCCCCGGATGATCTTTATCTAGCTCATGTAATTTAAAGTGTTTCCCCGTTCAGGTTAGATGACTGACCTCCTCCCTTGCCCACAAATTTTCTATTTTTCCAATAACTTTTGAACCTTATTTCCCTACTTTAGCCTCTTCATCACTTTTATACTACAAATCATCTTCCACCTGATCTATATCTTGACTATTAATTTTGTTAGTTTCTTGAACACACCAATCTATTTGCTTTGTCTCCCCTATACATTCCTCCGACCGATTTCCAAGAGTACAGATTATCAAATCTTTCGACAGCTGGTAAGGTGTCCTTGGTTTCCCAACTTTAGTGATTAGCCTGGATGGATCAAAGATCATCTCTTCTAACCCTAGGAAATAGAGGCCCTATGGTGGTGGTACAGCATAATGATTTGGCAGCGGATTTCTAATAGCATTAGGAGCTTTGATAGGAGGCTCAGATATTACCTTATCGTCGATGAGATCTTGAATTTTGTGCCTCAACCTTGTACACCGATCCATAGTATAACCCATTTTGCTGGTGAAATTTATAATGAAGATCTTCCCGAAAGCTCGGAAGAAGCGAATTTGGTAAGGATTGAGGTTCAAATGGGCAAAGATGTCCCTTTGTCATCAGCCTGTCAAGGGCGGTTGATAGTAAAACTCCCAAATTAGAGAACTGCCTTTGTGGCTTATCTTCCCCTGGTCGACCTCTTGTTATGTCAAACGTCCTCTCGGATTCGCTTAATGGATTGACATCAGTGGGGCTAGAGTGACCTCTGAAATGTCATATGTTTGATCCATAGTTTGGCCTCTTGTACCTATTTGGTTGCTCCTCTTTCTTGATTACCCCTTCTTGGATCGCATCGTCTATCCTGGTTCCTACATCGAAGACTTCGAAAAAAGTGTTGATTTATTGGAATCTCATCTTTTCTTGATAGACAGGTTGAAGATTCTTCATTAACATTCAGATTTGTTCCTTCTTAGATGGCCTCTGTACCATCTTGGCTACCTTTCCCCTCCATCGACTCAAGTATTCAGTGAATGACTCTTTGTTTCCTTGCCTGGTGGTTTCCAAATCCTGGACTGTGACATCCAAGTCTTGATTGTACTCGTACTGTGCCACAAATGATTTAACCACTTATTCCCAGACTCTTGTCTTGCTTGGTTCGAGCGTGAGATACCAGGCTAAGGAGGCCCCAGTCAAAGTCTGTTGGAATATAACGACCATCATGGCAGTGCTCAATCTACTAGGCTGGAAAGCCCCGATACACATCCTCACATGGCTGCGAGGATTCCCTGTTCCATCGAACTTGTCAAAGATAGGCATTTTAAAACCGATAGGCAGCATCTTGTGGACCCCATCGTATAACCCTTATAGTTCCAAAAAATAGGTATCAACTCTCTGAGCCTTGCGTACCACTTTCTCAAGCTTCTCGACTTTCTCAGTCATTACCCTTTACTTCTCGGTCTTTTCTCTTTCCCTTTCAGCCCGTAGTACATCAGCTCTTTGTGCTTCTTGATCATCATACCAATCTTCTTCTCTTGCCGCTGGAGGGGGTGGGTCGACAACTTATGGATTTGCAGGCGGCGGCTGGCAAGTCATTACTTCTATCATAATCATCATGCGGTTCATATTCTCAGCCTGTCGTCTTATGTGCTCTTCCTGTCTTTCTACTATTCCCCTTAATTCTGCTACCTCTCCGGTATTCCCTTCATGTGGCATTTGAATGTTACTTTCTCTCCTCACTAACCTTGCTGCGGGACCCCTAAACCAAACAATGCTCGAACCATATGCTATTTTTGCCCTACAAAAGAATTTTCAATTGAATTTTCATTTTTTCATTTTTCTTTTTCCTTTACCATTATCTTTTTTATTTTATTTGATTGTATTGGTTACAATTACTTGGTAAAACATTTATGAATGGTTCATATGTCACACGAATGCAATGCATATGTGTGTATATATATGTGTGTGTGTGTATGTGTGTGTGTGTGTGCCTACTCTATATGCAAAAGAAAAAGAAAATCCTAATCCTAACATATAAGCACATAAAATCCTTACTTACGTCAAGTGCGCCAATTCCCCTTTCATTGTAATCCTCATTACTTCTTCAAGGATTGGGTATAAGATTTGTTCAAATTCATTTGGAAAGCTTTTCGAAAATCAAATTTTCTTTAAGAATTCTTTTGATATTTGAAAAAAAAACTCCTCAACAAAGATGATTCGATTGAAATTTTTGCTTTGAAATTCATTTGAAAAGTGCTTCTCCCAAAAACAATTCCCAAGATTTTTAGATTTTTCCTTTGAGGATGATCATGTGAAAATATACCTTACTAAAGGTTGACTTGGAATTTTAATCAAAAAGTGAACTCCAAGGATTTTTGAAAGAGCGACTGAAACTTTGGAGTAAAGATGGCAAAAATCTGTTTGCTTAAGATGGATTCAAAATTCCTTGAGTAGAAGGATCACATGATCAGATTATCACCGTACTTTTCATGAATTCAGATGCATACAAAGTCAATAATGCTTAGCTAATAAGATATAAGAAGTATAATCTTTCAATCAAAATTTGGCAAAATGTTATGGGACACGAAGAGGAATTGCTCGAAAAGTGATTGAGAGGTTACACATCCTTCATCAAGCAAGTATCGTCATCATCTCAAGTAATCCCTTTCAGGCATACAAAACTCCCTAACACATAATCCTAATTAAGAATTGATTTCTTAAGATTTGAAAGGTTCTATGGAAGTTACCATGCAAAGGCCGGGTTTTAAGTTATATAAGGGACCCTTGACACACATTCAATAGAATGCTTCATATACCAATACATAGTATGAGATCAAGGGTGATCACACAGTCCCATGATGGCTTGACCAACCGGGTTGCCCTGAGATTCCAAGGTCATAGTTTCGTGCAATCGACTAGCGAGACATGCAAGTGCAATGCAATAGGTACACAAAAATTAATTACTTCGATTAAAAGGATGCTTTCAAGTCCAATCTTCAAGTAAATCCAAAATTAGAAATTCTGGTCTGCGAAACCAGAGATTCTGGGTTCGATCCCCAGCAAAGTCGCCAGATTGTGATATTCGCAGTTTAACCATGCTTTTTAAAACTTTTTCAAATTCAAAATTCAAATACGATTCGCTATTTAATTCTTTTTTAAGAAAAATTAAGAAACCATTTTTAAAAGCAAACTGATCTTTTTTTAAGAAACCAGAGATTTCGAGGTACGGGGATTATGGAATGAGAGGAGAAGGACCCCGGCGGACTAAAATGCCTCCTCTCATCTTATCTTGTGATAGGCCTCTACTCAACATCCTTTTTAATCGAATTATTAATCTAAGTATGCCCTAAACTAATACATATACATATATATACATTACAAAAGCATGTCTAAAAGGGTGCAAGATTGCTAACAATAAAAGGTCATACAATACCACAATTCAAATAGCAAGCAAAATTATATGCAAATAAGGAACAAGAGAGCTTACCCAGGATCCAGCCTCGAAGGAAAACGTGCAATTCATACAAATAAATAGAAAGATCCTAGAAAGAAGGGGTCTCTAACACATATATACACATAAGGAAAATCATATTTCTAAGGTGTCGCACATGGAGTCGAAAAATCAATAAAATTGAGAAATAAATAAACTATAGAGGAGTCGAGAAATCATACCTCAAATAGCGCTACAAAACAAAGGGTTAGCCATATGCTTTGAACAAAATATAATGTCGAATCTAGCTTAAATCTATTAAACATGGAAAGAATTGACATAATCATGAATTCCTTCTAACTAGTTGGGAATACAACATCTCTATAGATATACAAATCTCAACTAGGAGTCAATGTAATGTCCATATAGAGATGGTACAATCCCAACATGATCATATCGAAACAGAAAAATCATCTGCAATGAACAAACCCACAACTTTCTATCATTACAAGGCTGCAACAAAGATCCTATATTCATGATTTGAAAATTGGGAACAACATCTACATTTTTGAATATTCAAATTAGACATAGCTATTCATCTGGAGTTCATGATTGTCGAACTGTAACTCCTGTAATTTTCTTTTCATTAATAATATCAGTTTTTCGAATTTCTATATTGGACCGACTATATTATTATATTATTATTTTAATTATGTGACGGTATGGAAGTGTTGTAGTATTATCATATTAGACTGTAGTAACTGTACCGACTCGGCCGTAATAAGAATTAACGTAGTCTCGTACCCGGACTCAGATATTAGAAACAATACCCGTTTGTACGTAAACTGAGACCGACATGTATATCGAGAAACTTATGCACGTAAACCGAGAAAGTGGCACATAATCTAAGGTAGGCCTACATGGCCGGTCATGTGGCAGCCACATGCCACCCTCTTGGACACATGTCCACTAGTAGGACACATGTTATGGCATATACACATGCCACATGTCACCTAGCTCCTAGGATTTCTATATAAGCATGCATTATACACACTTTGTCTCTATGACCAGCACTTAAAATCTGTGAGAAAGAGCTAAGAGAAGAAGTCATCCTTGAAGTTGAGGTTCAAGCTCCATCAAGCTTAAGAACAACATCAAGATTAATTTCAAGCTTTGGTAAGTAAATTGTGAGTAATCTAACTCAATTTAGAACATATATAGCATGTATTAATGTTTAGTAGGAGTTTGATATTGTTGTGTTGAAGTTTTCATGACATGCAAGACAAATCCTTAAATCTGAGAAACAGAAACTTCCAGCAGAATATAGCTTAGTAAAATGAATGTTTTGTGCAGTTCAAAAATCCAAATTAAGCTAGGTTTTTTTGTGGAAAAAGGTAAATCATATATCTACAAATAACTCTTCTATAGCTCAATCTAGAAATCACTCCTTCATGGGTGAAATGTATGTACAACGCAGTGTTATGAATCTGAGAAACAGAAACTTCCAGCATAATGTAGCTTAGTAAAATGAATGTTTTGTGCAGCTCAAAAATCCTAATTAAGATAGGTTTTTTTGTGGAGAAAGGTAACTCATATATCTACAAATAACTATTCTATAGATTAGTCTAGAAATCACTCCTTCATGGGTGAAATGCATGTAAAACGCAGTGTTATGAATCTGGGAAACAGAAACTTTCAGCAGAATGTAGTTTAGTAAAATCAACGTTTTGAGCAGCTCAAAAATGAGAATTAAGCTAGTTTTTTGTGAAGAAAGCTAACTCATTTATCTACAAATAACTATTCTATAGCCTGGTCTAAAAATGACCCCTTCATAGGTAACATTCACGTATAACACAGTGCTAAAAATCTGGGACAAAACAATTTGAGATATAAGAAATGTCTTGTAAAATAAATATTTTGAGTGGCTCAAAAATGTAATTGAAGCTAGATTTTTTTTGTTCATGAAGATGATCCAAATACCTATAGTGTTCTAATTTTGAGTTTAATCTACAAAGCAATTTATTATGCCCAAATAAATCATGTTAATTCAGTCAACACAGTGAAAATGTATCCTGGCAGATTGTGTAGCTTTTTGTATGATGTTTTGTTATGCATGGTGTTGATTGTAGATGCTAGTTTTCTGGTACCTGTGTTGATATGAAAATCTCAGGCTATGGTAGTGTTATCGCGTAGATGAGTATGTTAAGGGTTTCATCTATATTTTTATTGGTATTAAATCCATGTTAAAAATCCATAAGCTATGTGCTATGTTTTCCATTATTATGAATATAGTTTAATGACCGTTGAAAGTTCATACCCAAGCTTTAAGTATGTTGTACAGTAAGATTATTGCATTGATAATGATTGGGTAAGTTCTCATCGTAAGTATATTGAGGGGTAAAACGAAATGTCAAATGTATAGCAAAATCTTGACGGTTTTAATTGGAAGCTATTAATGAACTAAACTATGAAACGTACGAACGAGTAAGATAACGATAAAACCTTCAATAATAGATTTTATGCGAATAAGGGATGTTGGGCGTCGTTTTCCGTCATGTGACTACTGGTCAAAGTTGATTAGTAAACTTTCGTGCTGTGTTCGGATATTTCTTGTAAAGTTGGTCTTTCGGTAATTCCATGGTGTCGATCGGAGGTTATGTTTTGTGTTCTTGATATGAGGATCGGCATGACGCTGTTAGGAAACTGCGTTCCCAGAATCCGTTGACAGTGCGTATAAGTTGGTACTGCAAAAATTTCATGAAATCTATAATAACCCTACAAGGGCAAAACTAGGGTTACCTTGAACTGCAAAATTGGATTGCTGTAGTAGACGAATCGAGAACACGGACTCGATAACAGCTTACGATCTTCTATCGTATTCCTTTGCTGCCAGAATATCGAACTGAGTGTGGGCTCTTTCGAAATCCTTTTAGTTTTCTGCTCTTCCCTCTTTACGTTCTATTTTCTATTCCCAGTTATAACACTCTCTTTGATTGCTGTGACGATTCAATCCTGATCACATTGATCCGACAAAGATGTGTTCGTCAGGAGGATCAAACGATCTCCGATTTACTTGAATTTTTAACAGCAGCTCCGTCTCGACGTCAGGAACGTTGTGTAAAAATTCAGCAACTTTCGATCAGTATCGAGCAGTCCGAAGCTCTTTTAGTGAGCGTTGTCCGACGCTAGCGATCTACACTCCTATGTCTCTTGAATGCTCACAGAGACTAGGGTTTGGTGGAAACCCTTCTAGAAGAAAGCTAGGAGGTCAAGGGAAGCTTAGAATATGAAATCATGCAACCTGAGAGAAGAGCCAAGGCAGCATATATATAGGCTACGATAGGGACCATAAGAAGTCAATAAGGAATAGGCTTCCTTATGGAATTAGGAAACCCTAATTCGAACTGAATCAGATTCCTATTTCCATAAATTATAATTCATACCACTAAAGAATTATAATTGCACTCCTACCCTTATCTCAAAAATATATTTTGAGCTCCATGTTATTAAATGCTTATTATCTCCCCATGTTAAGATTACAGATATCCATTAATTAAATATAATTACTGACAATTATATTTAATTAATTTCTTAAAATTCCTTGAGATCCTCTGCTTAACTTATCTGATATGTCGGATACAAAATCCACCTGCAGGGTTTGACATAATCAAAACTTATAAGCTTTCTCAAGGGGATATCATCAATCCCAAAATTGAGACATGGATTCCATCATTAATTAATATCCACCACACAATTAATATTGCCACCCAATCCAATGAGATATTGACCCATTTAAGGATCTCACCCTTTTAGGGATCAAAGTATAAATATCAAATGTACGTGTCTATAAATTAAATTAGGATTTAGAGCATAAGCACTCATAATAGCCATGAGGTATTAATTATCTTATAAGTCAGTATAAAGATAATTACCCCAAGTCGGTCCTGTTTAATACACAAAATGTACCAGCATGGTGAGTTGAAACTATATCGTTTCCCGCAGTCAAGACAAACCTACTACAACATTATGCTGCAGTCCTACCGATGGTGTGTCCAATCCCATCTAAGACTGTAAACCAAAATCTTACATTCTATAATATCTGATGGCCTGATCTTCCGTGTGTAAGCCGAACTCTACACACCAAACCACCTACTATATAGAATGAGAGACACACATTAAACAAATAATATAATACAAACATTGCCCACACAGATTCTCATAAAAAATGGATTAACTGATTTTATTAAATGAATAATAAATCAACTACATAAAGCATGGCTTTTAGATAATATCCCTAACAATCTCCCACTTAGACTCAAAGCCATGAAGTGACACACCTCACTCCAACTAATGGCTCTACCTCCTAGGGTAAACACATATCCTGAGGTAGACTTTCTGGAATCCCTATCTGACATGAAATCAGAATCTGTGTACCCAATCGGTACAAGACTGTCTGCTTGGTAAACTAACATATAGTCTCGAGTCCTTTTCAGGTACTTGAGAATATTTTTCACCGCAGTCCAATGTTCTTGCCCTGGATTAGACTGATATCTACTAACCATGCCAACAGCAAAGCAGATGTCAGGTCTAGTACATAGCATAGCATACATTAGGCTTCCTACTGACGAGGCATAAGGAACTGCCTTCATCTTCTCTATCTCATCAGGTGTCTTAGGACACTAATCCTTAGATAGAGTAATTCCGTGTCTGAAGGGAAGGAATCCCTTCTTGGAATCTTGCATGCTAAACCTTGCAAGAATATTGTCAATATAAGTGCCTTGTGACAAGCCCAACATCCTATTCTTGCGATCTCTTATAAGCTTGATCCCTAGGATATGACCGGCTTCTCCCAAGTCCTTCATATCGAATTGACTGGATAACCATACCCTTACAGAAGATAATACCCCCACATCGTTTTCGATTAGCAAGATATCATCCACATATAGTACTAAGAACACCACCACTCTTCCATCATGTTTCTTGTACACACAAGATTCATCCGCACATTGATCAAAACCAAAAGACTTGATTGCTTGATCAAAGCTGATATTCCAAGACCTAGATGCCTGCTTAAGTCCATAAATGGACTTCTTAAGCTTGCACAACATGTGTTCTTGGCCCTTCGCAATGAACCCGTCTGGTTGCATCATATAGATGCACTCGTCAAGATTTCCATTTAGAAATGTTATCTTGACATCCATTTGCCAAATTTCATAATCGAAATGTGCAGCAATGGATAAGAGAATCCGGATAGACTTCAGCATTGCCACCGGCAAAAAAGTTTCCTCATAATCGATTCCTTCTTTTTGAGTGAACCCTTTCGCAACAAGCCTTGCTTTAAAGGTTTCCACCTTACCATCTGCTCCTCTCTTCTTCTTATAGATCCACTTACATCCAATGGGTTTTATTTCATTGGGTGGTTCTACAAGATCCCAGACTTGATTGGAGTACATGGACTCCATTTCAGACTTCATAGTCTTTTGCCAAAGATCTGCATCTTTGTCTTGGAGTGCTTCATTGTAGTTACAGGGGTCGGTACCTTGTTCATCAGGGACCCGGTCATAAGACTCTCCCAAGAACATACACCGGTCAGGTCGAATAATAACCCTCCCACTACGACGAGGCACAACCCGTGTCTGTGCATCACTGATATTTCGTTGTGAAGATTCTAAACCTAATACACCATTATCTACACGTTGTACTGGTTCAGGAACCTGCGTGTTAATGGTTGGTTCGGGATCTACACGAGTTTTGATAATCCTCCCACTACGACGTGATAATGGAATATCGATAACTCTTTCTTGTGGTATTTCTTCTCGTACCATTGGTATCGAAGAAGTATGTCTCGGTGTCTTTCCTCTCATTTCCTCTAGAACAATACGGCTTCTGGGCTTGTGGTCCATAACATAGTCCTCTTCTAAGAATATGGCATTGGTGCTAACAATAACCTTCTGATCCTTAGGACTATAAAACAGACCACCTTTAGTTCCTCTTGGATACCCAACAAAGAAACATACTTTTGTTCTTGATTCCAACTTTTTTGCATTCCCTTTCAGCACATGTGCTGAACTACTCCAGATCCGAACATGCCGCAGACTAGGCTTTCGCCCAGTCCACAATTCCGTGGGAGTAGTAGGTACTGACTTAGAAGGTACCAAGTTTAGAATGTATGCGGATGTCTCTAACGCGTGTCCCCAAAAGGAAATTGGTAAATCCGAATAACTCATCATAGATCTTACCATGTCCATAAGAGTCCTGTTCTTTCTTTCTGCCACACCGTTCTGCTGAGGCATACGGGGTGCAGACAATTGGGATGTAATCCCTTGCTCCAATAAGTATTCCCTAAACTCTCCCAAGAGGTACTCTCCACCACGATCAGATCGTAATGTCTTGATACATTTACCTAGACGCTTCTCCGTTTCAGCCTTGAAGTCTTTGAATTTCTCAAAGCATTCAGACTTACGCCGCATCAAATAAATGTACCCATACCTTGAGTAATCATCGATGAAAGTGACAAAGTACTCAAATCCCCCTCTTGCTTGGACAGTCATAGGACCACACAAATCAGAGTGAACCAGTTCCAACGGCTCTTTTGCTCTATAGCCCTTGGTCGAGAATGGCCTCTTGGTCATTTTACCTTCCAAGCAGGATTCACAAACTGGAAGTGCCTCCACTTCTAATGAGCCTAATGGCCCATTTTGAACCAGTCTTTGAATCCTTTTCAAATTAATATGACCAAGGCGTAAGTGCCAAAGATGCGTTTGGTTCATCCTCGAAGGTTCTTTTCTCTTAAATGGAAAACTATTTGTGTTATTCAATTCATTAAGTTGCAGTATAGGAGAGATAGGATTTATAATATAAAGATCATCCACCAATTGACCAGAACAAATAAAACGTTTATTTTCTTTAATAACTACTACTTTATTAAAATGAATTGAATATCCATTCTTTACTAAACTAGAAACTGAAACTAAATTCCTTCTAATAGAAGGTACATAAAAGCAATTTCTTAATATTAAATTCCTATCTCTACCAAAACTAAGATGTAGATCTCCTACTGCAACTACTGCTACTCTCGTAGCATTTCCCATATATAGATAAATCTCTCCATCACTGAGCTGCCTGGTTCCCTGGAACCCCTACAAAGAATTGCATACATGATCAGTGGCTCCCGTATCTACACACCAGGTACCGGTAGATCGGACCGCTAAACACGATTCAACAACTAGTAAATGAGATTTACCTTGATTGTTCTGTCTGGCGAGATAAACTGGACATTGCTTCTTCCAGTGTCCTGGCTGCTTGCAAACAAAACATTTGCCTTTAGGCTTTCCCGGTTGTCCTTGTGGCCTTTGGATTGGCGGAGGACCCGCGGCCTTCTTTTGAGCCTTTTTCATTTTCTTCTTGCCTTTCGGCTTTGAAGTAGAACCTTTCTCAAATACAAGAGCACTCCCTGACTTTCTGTTGAGACCCTCAGCTACCTGAAGTTCTTTAAGCAGCTCCGCTAAGGTATATTTAAATTTATTCATGTTATAATTGAGGTAGAATTGCTTAAAAGACTCTGACAATGACTGGAGTACGATATCGACATGGGTTTCCCCGTCAATTTCAGCTCCAAGGATCTCTAGTTCATTAAGAAGAGATATCATCTTAAGAACATGATCCCTTACAGGCATCCCCTCAGCCATGGTTGTGTTCATCAAGTCTTTCATAGCAACCTGCCTAGCAGCACAACTTTGATCCCCGAACATCTCTCGGAGGCTCTCCATCATGTCATAGGCACTGATCATTGACTGATGCTGATGTTGCAGAACATTTGACATGGATGCCAAAATGTAACACCGCACCATCTCATCAGCCTTGACCCATTTCTTGTGAGCCTGGGTTTCTTCAGCGGTTGCCCCCTCACCAGGTTGCTCAGGACATTCTTGAGTAAGCACAAACTTGTACTCTTCAGCAGTTAACACAATATCCAAATTCCTTTTCCAGTCTATATAGTTTGGTCCAGTAAGTTTGTTTTCTTTAAGTATAACAGCAAGTGGATTGAAAGTACCCATTTGAAAGCCTGAGAATCACATAACATAAATAATTACGTTTGGGCAAAATTTACTATGGATTCGAGTTGAAAATATTGGTTCCCTCTACCATATTTGAAAGGAATCCGCCAGCAACCTGATACACTGCGAATAGTATGACTCGATGGGAAGCCATATACTATCCATCATTTGTTCAGATAGACAATTGCCTTTTAATTTTACTATCCAGGCAATGTACTTTGCCTAATAAAATTAAACTGCTGACTTGCTTTGGTCCTATAAATAACAACAGTGACTCAGATGGAGAGGATATTATTATTTATAGCTAAGTGTATACCATCACTTAATTCTAGGTCAAGAGTTCTGTGAGGAACACCTCTGATGGAGAGGTGACCCACACCAACAATCACCCAAAACATTCTTTTAAAGAAGTTTGTACTGATGATTCCATGATCAACTACATCCGATGGGAAGGATGACACTAGAGCCATCACATAAAATTAATCATATCATCTACAAACCAGTGATGGAGACCATGGGGTTTATACTTGATAAATTCCCTCTCCCACTTAGAATTTTTTAAAAAAAATTTAGGGTTATAATTTTTTAGAAAAACTTTTAATTTAATTAATAAAAAATAATGGAATACTTGACAAGGATTAATTCATCCTTACTTGTGAAACCCACATGTGTAGATAATAAAATTATTCTATTCTCATGATTTTAGAAAATAAGTACTTATGTTTTCAAATTATGGAATTAGTTTTATTTCTAAATACAAATGTAGTTGTCCATCATTTTAAATTAATATAAATTAAACATGCAGCTAGACATCTGAAATAGGTCTAGGAACAATTATCCATGTTGTCCTATTCATTAAACATGAAACAATAATAATCATTCAATCACACATAAATAAGGAAACCACAATAAAATAGGAATCCCACTATTATGGTCAAGTTGCAACTCTTGTGAAGAAATCTTCATGGAACCCGATTAGCTCTATGTCGCAACTACGCAACTGCCTTCCAGAACTGTTTTCTGAAATAGCCTCCAGAAATTGCCTCTAGATTGCTTTCTGAAACTGCTTATAAAGTATCTTCACGAACTGTCTTCATGGATTTACTTGAGATATATTACACAAACTCTATGCCTCCATAAAGGAGTTCACATGCTATTTCTTTGCAGTAAATTAACCACACATCAATAAAGCGTGGGATCCAATACACACAAATCCTATGCCTCCATAAAAGAGTTCACATGCTATATTATACCAGCAAAATTAACCACGGATAAAACCATCGTGGGATCCAATCACACAAAATCAGTGACCATAATAGTGGAATAAGAACGCTGCAAAACAAGGGTTAGCACAGCTCTACGTTCTATCCATCCATCAAAACACGCATAAGATCTGTTTTATTGGACAACATGGTTGCGTCCAACCCATACGCAGAATCAACGTTGCTCTGATACCACTGTTAGGAAACTGCGTTCCCAGAATCCGTTGACAGTGCGTATAAGTTGGTACTGCAAAAATTTCATGAAATCTATAATAACCCTACAGGGCGGAACTAGGGTTACCTTGAACTGGAAAATTGGATTGCTGTAGTAGACGAATCGAGAACACGGACTCGATAACAGCTTACGATCTTCTACCGTATTCCTTTGCTGCCAGAATATCGAACTGAGTGTGGGCTCTTTCGAAATCCTTTTAGTTTTCTGCTCTTCCCTCTTTACGTTCTATTTTCTATTCCCAGTTATAACACTCTCTTTGATTGCTGTGACGATTCAATCCTGATCACATTGATCCGACAAAGATGTGTTCGTCAGGAGGATCAAACGATCTCCGATTTACTTGAATTTTTAATAGCAGCTCCGTCTCGACGTCAGGAACGTTGTGTAAAAAATTCAGCAACTTTCGATCAGTATCGAGCAGTCCGAAGCTCTTTTAGTGAGCGTTGTCCGACGCTAGCGATCTACACTCCTATGTCTCTTGAATGCTCACAGAGACTAGGGTTTGGTGGAAACCCTTCTAGAAGAAAGCTAGGAGGTCAAGGGAAGCTTAGAATATGAAATCATGCAACCTGAGAGAAGAGCCAAGGCAGCATATATATAGGCTACGATAGGGACCATAAGAAGTCAATATGGAATAGGCTTCCTTATGGAATTAGGAAACCCTAATTCGAACTGAATCAGATTCCTATTTCCATAAATTATAATTCATACCACTAAAGAATTATAATTGCACTCCTACCCTTATCTCAAAAATATATTTCGAGCTCCATGTTATTAAATGCTTATTATCTCCCCATGTTAAGATTACAGATATCCATTAATTAAATATAATTACTGACAATTATATTTAATTGATTTCTTAAAATTCCTTGAGATCCTCTGCTTAACTTATCTGATATGTCAGATACAAAATCCACCTGCAGGGTTTGACATAATCAAAACTTATAAGCTTTCTCAAGGGGATATCATCAATCCCAAAATTGAGACATGGATTCCATCATTAATTAATATCCATCACACAATTAATATTGCCACCCAATCCAATGAGATATTGACCCATTTAAGGATCTCACCCTTTTAGGGATCAAAGTATAAATATCAAATGTACGTGTCTATAAATTAAATTAGGATTTAGAGCATAAGCACTCATAATAGCCATGAGGTATTAATTATCTTATAAGTCAGTATAAAGATAATTACCCCAAGTCGGTCCTGTTTAATACACAAAATGTACCAGCATGGTGAGTTGAAACTATACCGTTTCCCGCAGTCAAGACAAACCTACTACATACAACACTATGCTGCAGTCCTACCGATGGTGTGTCCAATCCCATCTAAGACTGTAACCAAAATCTTACATTCTATAATATCTGATGGCCTGATCTTCCGTGTGTAAGCCGAACTCTACACACCAATCCACCTACTATATAGAATGAGAGACACACATTAAACAAATAATATAATACAAACATTGCCCACACAGATTCTCATAAAAAATGGATTAACTGATTTTATTAAATGAATAATAAATCAACTACATAAAGCATGGCTTTTAGTATATATCCCTAACAGTGTTCGGTCAAGTACAGATGACCTGAGGATCGTCATGACATGTTCGATCAAGTGGTTGATTATTTTTCCGCACCCTTGGACTGAGGATCGACATGAAGTGTTCGGTCAAGTACGGGTGACCTGAGGATCGGCATGACGTGTTCGTCCAAGTGATTGTTAATATCATGTACCCATGGTCTGAGGATCGGCATGACGTGTTTAGTAACGTGCAGGTGACCTGAGGATCAGCATGACGTCTTCGACCAAGAGACTATTAATATCCCACACACTTGTTCTAAGGATCATCAGTGATGTGTTCAATCAAGTGGTTCTTTGTCGAGTGTTGTTCTTTCTTGACCGGTAAATGCATTTGGAGTTAAGTCTTCTTTCAGTCAATGTTGTTGGTCAGTTCAGTTCTAAGTTAAGTTTCGAAAAGAATGATTGGGTTTAAACAAGGCATAGTTTTGAGAATAAGAAAAGATTAACGAGGCATAGTTTGAGAATAAGAAGGAATGAAGAATAACTTACCTTGGTGGTGGTAACCTTAAGGGGACTCTCACTTAGCTTAACCGCTAACGACTTTTCATGCTGCTGGACCTTCCACGTCGGGGCGTGACACGAACAAAAAAGTCCAGACAGATACAGAATATATAAATAGAGAGAGAGAGAGAGAGAGACAAAATAGTTGGAAGAAATGTCGTGGATGTCGCCGGCGACGAGTCTTCGATCTCTCCAACGAAGTCGACGATGCGGTCCTAATCGCGATTGCTGTCGGCTTTTAGGTTGACTCACTCACCGGGGAAGAGATTTGGATTACGATCTGTAGGTTTTATAGAAAGAAAGTGAGAGTTTATTCTGTGTGTATCTGTGGTATTAGCGAAGGGTGTGTTCGTCCAAAAAAATTGAGGGACTTAAGCCAACATATTTTTTTTACTTGTTCTCAAACCAATGTATTTACATTAGATTGTCCTTCTATCTACTTGACCCTAAATAAAAATAAAAAGTTGAGAATCAATTGAATAAAAAGATAAAGAGACTTAGGTCCAATAGAGGAGGAGAATATGATGATAGTCTTCTTAGTGAATTTTGTGAGAAACAAGGTATAATACATGAGACTACACCTCCTTACTCTCTTGCCTCTTCTAATGGGGTACCCAAAAGGAAAAATAGAACTTTAAAAGAGATGATGAATGCTTTGTTGATTAGTTCTAGAGCTCCTCCTAATTTATGGGGAAAGGCTATTTTGTCTACATGTTTGATTCAAAATAGAGTACTTTTTAAGAAAACTGGTACATCACCTTATGAGTTATGGAAAGGTTATGCACTAGATTTAAAGTATCTAAAAGTTTGGGGTTGTTTAGCTAAGGTTTTATTACCTGAACCTAAGAAGAGAAAAATTGGTCATAAAACCTTTGATTGCATGTTTATTGGTTTATGCTTATAATAGTGCTACTTATAGATTCTTAGTTGTTAAAAGTGATATTATGGATTCTAATACAATTGTTGAATGTAAGAATGTGAACTTTTTTGAGCATGTTTTTCCTTTAAAAACTTGTGTAGATAAAATTACTCATGTACCTGAAATAGCTTATATGGATAAGTCTGTTGATAATAAGAATGTTGAAGTTGAATTGAGAAGAAGTAAAAGGCCTAGAAAAGAAACAAATCTAGGAGATGATTTTTATACTTTTCTTTTTGAAGATGACCCTATTACTTATACACAAGCTATTAAATCTCATGAATCAACATTTTGGAAGGAAGCTATTAACAATGAGCTAGATTCTATTTTATCTAATCATAATTGGGAGTTAGTGGATCTACCTCCTGGTTCTAAAGCTATTGGATGTAAATGGATTTTTAAAAAGAAGCTTAAACTAGATGGGTCCATTGATAAGTATAAAGCTAGATTGGTAACTAAAGGATATTCACAAAAGAAAAGAAAGTGTGATTTATTTAATGATTGAAAATGAAATGTTATATACACACTTGATTAGTTTAGTCATTATTGAATCTTTATGTGATAATAGAGAAGTCCACATATTAGTGCTACACTTACAAATATCATACTCCCAAGAAATGATTGGGAAGAACAAAAAAATGTGTTTTACCAATGAGCTTGTGTATACATTTTACTAAAACTGGAAATGCTATTGTAGAATTATTCAGTGTGTTTTAATGGTTGATAATTTGGTCCCATTACTGTGTACATAATGAAATGTAAGTTATCTATCATAGTTAATATTATTTTCATATGTGAAATCATTATTTGTAATCATACCCATCACTAATGGTCTTTAATGGACATACATATACTTTATGTACATACCTGTACATGCCCACTATGGGAAATTCTCATGGGAAGATACATTAATTGGTTTTGTTGTGTTTTCAACCAATTAAGTCTATTGAATAATTGATTTAATAGTAGGTTACACCGGTTAGAAAAGAAAGAATGATGAAATATTTTCTAACTGTTCAACTATTGGTGCATATTTATGGAGAAGTACAGCTCCTCTAGTGTACATGTTCGTAAAACGATGTATGGTTTCAAATCAGACAATTTTGTACAAGGTTAGGGATGGCAACGGGGCGGGTATGGGACGGGGTGCCGTTTCCCTACCCCGCCCCGCCTGAATTGGTGCAGCCCCCGACCCCGCCCAGTCCCACATCTTTGTCATACCATCCCCGAACCCGTTTGGCTTATCTCACCCCATTCCCGACCCTACCAACCCGTTTGGCTTTAGTCAATATATGTTAATTGAACAAAAACTTTTTGGACTAAAGGAAGTAAAATTGTGTGGTCATAAATGTGCCACATGTCTCATTTATTTCCAAGACAAACTCATGTTTTTTATTATATATTTTATATATTCACATAAAAAACTGTCAGTGCACAATTTTTAATGCACAATTCATACACTCTAAAGTTCAAATGGTCAATTTATAATAGAAGAAACTCAGTGCATTTTTAGTGGACGGGGCGGGGAACCACCCCCATACCCTATTTATTAGGGGCGGGACGGGGCGGGGAACCCGGAAAACCAGTCCCATTGCCATCCCTATACAAGGTTGTTGAGGTGGTTTTGGAAAAAGTATCTGGTCTTAATTCATTTGTTGAATTTTTGTGTATATTTATGTAACCTTCATTTCGGTTATGGTCGGAAAAAAAAATATTAATTTCAATTAATCGAATAATATTCACTGTCTTGGTAGTCTAAGTGATATGGTATCGTAGTCCATTAATTCTCTTGTATTAATATATTTGTCCCCTCCATTATATGGACAATCATTTCTACCTAAGCATTGGAGGGCCCCACCACATTTACTATGAATCCATATGTAACATATATTATTGCAATACATATGTATAGTGCTCAATGGTCTGATGATATATATTGAGATGAGATTGTATTGGGTATGACATGTTGGCATGAACTTATATACCCTCTTGACCCAATAACTTTGGTTAGCAATATTGTAGTCATTCGAGATCCAGTTGAGATGATTCAGATATTTGGGGGTAAGGTTTACTAAAATGTTTGTTATGTTTTATAGAGTACTCCACTCTAAAAATAAAATGTTATACTTATGAGTATTTAAAAAAAGGGTCCTTTAGATTTCAGTCCTTTATTGTATCAGCATCTAGAAATTGATCCATTCTATAAGTCAACTTAAAAATTAGTCCCTCACCTGTTTTGAGGACCAAAATACCCCTACTCCCATAAATCAGATTTTGAAATTCAAAACCCAGATTTATTATATATATATATATATATAAAGAGAGAGAATTAAAAGAGAAAATTTAATAATTACACCAAACTCCCATAAATCATGGTTTTTAAATTCAAAAACCTGATTTGTTATACATATATAGATATATATATATATAATTAACAAAGAAATTTCTTACCAAATAAAACAAATTTCTCACTATTTTTCTCTATTACAGTGAGAAATTTCTCATCATTTTTTTCTAACCAAATTAAAACAAATTTCTCACCTTCAAAATTCAAAAGTAAAAATCCACATGTTGTGAGAAATTTCTCACACTGTTGATAATTCACACACAAATTGTCTAAACACTAAAATGCGGCAACAATATACATGGATTGGTGATAAATTCTCAGTGTTTTGTCTTATCATTTGGAATATGTGTATATGAATATATATATATATATATATGTACACAAATTTATATTTTTATTAAATAAATTCTATCACAGAAAAGAAATACCCACACACTTCTGTGATGAGACCAAAAGTTGTAAAAACCTAGCATTTGCTCACTTCTGTGATCGGCCATGGCCGAGCTTGCCCAAGCCGAAGCATACGTGCCGAGGACTCTGCAAGTACGGAGGACACTGATGAACTAGTTGGCCTTCTTCTTCCAGATCTTCGTTCAAATCATCAGAGGTGCGCCTTCGGTGGCTCAAGTTCTCACCTATGTCGGCCTCAGCCACCACTAGGCTTTGCTATCTTCTTCTTCTTCTTCTTCTTCTTCTTCTTCTTCTTCTTCTTCGTCGTCGTCGTTTAAGCCTCTATCCATCGTTGAATTGCCGGAATCGGAGGATCATGCCATTAATACCATCAACACAACAACAACAACAATAATCTTCTTCTTCTTCGCCGTCGTTTAAGCCTCTATCCATCGTTGAATTGCCGGAATCGGAGGATCAGGCCATTAATACCATCAACACAACAACAACAACAACAATAATCTTCACCCTTGTTTCTCTCTCTAGACTTCTCGTCGAGGCAGCTCCTCCATTGACCACAACTCCATCACCTATACATACAAAACCACAATTGTAGAGAGAGAGAGAGAGAGAGAGAGAGAGAGAGACTGGGAATTCAATGGCTCTTCTATTCATCAATAAAGACTGGGCAAAATTTGGTCCCTGATCTTGATTTGTTTAAATCCCTGATTTTAAGTTGATTTCAAACATAATTGTGGTTTACTCCACTAGCCTAAAATTTAGGAGTAATTCTGATTTAATCAAGTAACTAATATTGGCAACCTCAATTTTATATATAAATTGATAATGATCATAAATGCAAGGGTATTCATGTCATAAACAAGATGAAAATATTGGGGAAAAGACCAATTTCAAAACCATCCTTCGATTCAGGGATATATTTTTATAGACACAATACCAATAGGACCAACCTTACATTAACTGCCTATTGAAGGACCATTTCTAGTATTTCCATTAAAAAGAATGTGACTTTTTGGTGCTAATTTTTATGAGTATACATCTCATTATAATTTGAGGGATAGTGGGGATTCTCAACCTCCTATTTACATCCCATCTAGATATATTGAGTTTAGTGCATGATAGGGATCATGGCATATTATCTGAACTATGAAAGTATATGAGAGCTAAGTACTCAAGAGTTTTTGAAAAGTAATTTTAATACTTATACTTTAGAAGGTGATACTATATGTTTAGAGGAAACTCTTCCCTCTTTGAGCTGATTTCTAGAAAGATTTTTGATGTTCTACTGGAAAAAATAGGAAAATATGGAGCTACTTTAATAGCTAGTTTTTTAAAAAATTGAATTTTTGTCTCTTTGATACCTATTCTCCTTTTAGGCTTTTTACATCCTTTAGAAATTTATTCCCTATGGATGCTATTCACGATTTGATTTTTTATCCAATTGATGTAAAAACTTTTGAAGTGGAGAATTAGAAGAAGGAATTTATTTGGATATAAACTGTAAGGGTTTATAGAGAAAAATAAAGTGTGTACTCTTGTATACTCTTTATATGGTTTAAAGCCGATACCCGCAGTGGCATGGAATTTTTGGTCAAGCGATTATTTCAAATAGGTTCAAAATTAATAACAATGACATGTGATTTATCATGAACACATTAATGGATTATGTGTTATGATATGTTTGAAAGTTAAAATGTTTTATTTGGTATTGGCGATCGTTGAATATCAACTCCGGGAAGAAATTAAATTTTGGAAAATGTTGTATACCCGGAGATAAGGAATAAATTGTTTTGAAAATGTTTTGCATACTTTGATATTCGAAAGAATTTAAATTTTGGTTTTTCAAGGCTAGGTTTAAGCCAAACTTTTGGGGGAGAAAAGTGTGTATTTTCAAAATCAGGGATGCAAGTTGGATTTCAGTTCAGATGAGAAGAAATCAACAAGTGGATTCATTTCACATTTAATGGAGGTGCAGTATCTTGGAAGTCGTCCAAGCAAACTTGCACAGCTAAGTCAATGATGGAATATGAGTTTTAACTCTTGAGGAATCTAGTATTGAGGCTGTGTGGCTAAGAAATTTCTTAGCAGATATTCCTATTTGGAATAAACCAGCTCCATCGGTGTCTTTATTGTGATAGCCAGGCTGATATAAGTCGAGCTATAAATAAGTCATATAATGGCATGAGTAGGCATATACCTAAGACATAACATTGTGAGACAACTGTTTGAGATAAAGTTATATCTCTTAATGTTGTAAGGTCAGAAGTGAATTTGGCCGACCATTTAACAAAACCACTAGAGAGAAAACTAGTGTATGAAACATTGAGGGGAATGAGACTTATGCCTGTAACAAAAATCAACAATGATGGTAACCCAACCTACGTAATTGGAGAACCCAAGAAATAGGTTCATATAGGTAATAAAAAGTCATTGGTTGATTTGAGATGAACTATAAATTTATTATGTTATTGACCCTTCCTATGGTATGTAGTCCAGTTGCAATGAAAAATATTGAGTTAAGCTCTTAATGAATTCCATAGTCCATACTGATTGGATGGTTTGTTTAATTGCAATGCATACTTAATGGAATTACCTATATAAGTGTGAAAGTGAGGCCGCTTTCTATGAAAACTTAGGCAAGTTTTCTAGAGCACTTGTGAAAATTTAGGGCTGGTGCAGGGCCTAGAGGCGTCACACTGATTTAGAATTACTCAAATTTTGAAGAGTCAAAATGGGCACAAGATAATTGGTTCACAATAAGGGATTATGGTTCATATAAATTTTTATTTCACCAAATTCCTATAAAATCACTTCTTGTATTCCTAGGGACTGGTTCGTAGCCCTAAAGGCACCAGTTTTGATGCATTGAATTATCTTGCTCCACTCCTTTTTTATATGTTGTTTGAATTTTTGAAATAGGGGGGATGAGGATTGTTGGATTTTTATTATCTTATTTGGGCCTAGGGCCTTTTATTTCAAAAACCCAAACTAAAGCCTATAAACTTGATTTGACTTGTATCCCACATTGGTTATATATGAGACATTTTTACTCCTTATTTTTGGTTTCACTTGATAAGCTTGTAAGCATGTGTTGTGAAAAAGCTTGCTCACATGTGCGCAGGGGGGGGATGCAAATCTCAAATTTGAGCCACCCGATTTGGCGTGAAAATCAAAACTTGCGTAAGCATGCGGTGTATACACTAGGGGTGTACATCAGTCAGTTTTAGTCGGGGGTAGGAGTAACTTATCAACCAAATCGAGTCTGTCGGGGTAGCAAATATGAGGATCGAAACTGACAAAATCAATTTCTATTTCGATCGATCTCGATATTGTCGGTTTTGGTCAGGGGTAGTCGGGGTGATTTGATTATGCCTTCCACCCAAATCTCAGATTACCAAAAAAAAAAAAAAGAATTTCAATCACACAAAAATATCAAATTTCATAATCGAAGTCCTCATATCATTAGATTACAAATAGGAAAAGGATAAAAAACATAAAATTGTTCCATTTTGGGAATTAAGAGCTTAAAATGAAAAGTTCTAAAAAAAATCAACTGAAATATTACAGTAGCAACAATTTTGGAACAAATCATAAAAAGCAGAGACATACTTTCATCACTTTGCAAGTCATGATCTCCTGTAGTGGTGGCCGAGAGTGGTGGTTGTGACTCGATAGTGGTGGCTGACAATAGTGGTCTTGAGTGGTGGCCTAGTCATCGGTGGTGGTGGTTAGGGTTGCAATCTGCATGGGGTTAGGGTGTCTAGTTAAGAGGTAATGGTGAGTGGTGGCTGAGGGTGGCTCAAGGGACTGACCATGAGGGCTGCGACTGGTTAGGGACTGGGTTTTAAAAACCCTAGTTAGTCATAAAAAAAGATAATTGAGACGCAGAGACTCTGTTTTTTAGAGGACTGACAATGACTTTATTGGCCCGAAATGGAAACCTTGGGGGGGGGGGGGGGGGGGGGGGGGGTGAATAAGGTTTTAGCAGAAAATAATCCTTTTAAAACTTAATTACAAATTAAACACAATCACAAACAATTCTGTAAAGAAAGAAGGGAAGAGAAACTTGCAAACCGAGTTTTCAAGTGGTTCGGCAATCCGCACACCGCGGTCTACATTCTGTTGAGTTTGTGCCCTCAAACCATTACTTTATGTATAAGACATTGACATTTTAATATATGGATATCAGCTTTACATTTTACTGTGTATGTTTCTTTCATGAGTTAATCCTTTAGTATCATAGTAGGTAATTTGTGTGTGTATGAGATACATACAAGTGAGATACAAATTATTATTCTTTGATACTTAGAATTTGTCACAGTGGATGATGAGACTGAATATCTCATCAGGTCTACACTGTAGCATGATTAACTACCATTGGATGGAGTGATGAGTCTCAATCACTAGAGTGCATCTCTTAGTTAATATGCTAGTGCTTAAGTGCATTGATGGACTTGAGCGTTCCTATTGACACTTAAGGCTGTCAACAATCGATAGGAACTCATAACTTATATAAGGTACCTGTTCTCAATCTTGAGACGATTATGAACATAGACTATGAATGTGGCTACTTTGACTTACCAATCAGTGAGGTCTTAAAGATCAACACCTGGGTATCTTGGGTATGTCATGTTCACAGGGTTATTGTCAAGATAGAATCTACCCTCTGTTAAAAGAGTAGGCATTCCCTAAAGAATGTCACCAAGTTGATTACTGAGAACTGCAGTCTTATTGATAATTATTTATCAACATGTTTGGTAATCATGAGAGGTGGATGGGACTCAAGGAATGAAATATGTAATCATCATTCAGGATGACAGTAACGGCTATCTGACTACCTGAATATGATTATGAATGTTGATGGTAGAGGGATATTAGTACACCATACAAGTCTAGTTATCGCTTCAGATTTGTTCTTTTGCATTGGAGTTCAGTTATCGTTTTATAGTGGAGTAAATATTAACTGACCAGTTGGTTAGTTTGCTGATCAAGGAGTCTGGTCATGGGAATTGACAACTAATCTGAGCCAACAATAAAGAGACTAGGAGGTCCCACTCTTAACTCTACTAGGATGCTTGAAAAGGCACATGAGGATCTTGTCAAGATACGTTCGATTGATCGAAGGAGTCTCGATCGATTGAAGTCTAGACAGATTCAATCAATCAAAGGTGGTTCAATCGATTGAAGCCACTTCGATCGCTTCAATATAAGGTCGGTTCTGGGAATCTATAAATAGGGCAGCTGTGCCCAGGAAAAAGAGTTCGTCGTTTTTATAAATTAGAAGCTGCTGAAACTGTTTTAGGGTTCCTAAACCTTCTCATCCTCTCTATTAGAGATCCCACCATCTCTAACCTCTCCAGAAAGCACTCATAGGAGACATAAGGGTGAAGACAACCCAGTGGAGGCTGCTGCACAATCAAGGAAGAAGACAATCAGAAATTGGGTTCAAGACCAGAGGTATAAACTCTTCTTCCCCTTTTGTATACGCATCTATAGAGTTAATAAGTAGTAGATCAAGGCATACCAATAAGTTTTTGTAACTTAATCTTTCCGCTGCGTGTTTAAAAATATTTGAAACCTAATTTTCCTTCACGTTCATCCCTCGAGAACACCTCTTGAGGATTCTTTTATCAATCTACATACAGGTGTAGATCAAACCGTTACAAGAGCCTTCAATCTCTCCCAAAGAAGAACACATCTTCTTTACAATCAAGGGTTACTAACCCTCACTCTTTACAAATGATTTGAATACTAATTGAACTCTGTCTCGAGGAGTAGATAATCCAATTAAAAAACTCACTACAATTTGCTCTCTCAAAGATATACAAATGAAGGACTATAACAAATTGATTAACTCATACAACTAGGGCTCAAATATGAATGATTAAAGATCAACAAGTTATGTGATACAAATGATGTTTTCCAATGGATTGATCTCTTGCAAATGGTTTGGGAAAACATGTATTTATAGGCTTTGAAAGATTATAGCCGTTAGTGGCAAAATGGCTAATAAAAAGCCTTTTATAAAACTAGTCGTTGACTGTTCTATGTCAATCTAGATGATTGATGCCGCGATCCAGTCGAGTGTTTTTTAAGTAGTGTAGAAAGAGCCAAAAGACTAGTCGACTGAATAACGGGTTCGGTTTACTATTTTTCAAACAGTTTAGAAATAGGCCAAAAAATCAGTCGACTGAAGGAAGGGGTCCGGTCGACTGTTTTTAAACAGTTTAGAAAGTAGTTTTTCAAAACACAAACCAGTCGATTGTTCACCATCAGTCGACTGAACTTTGAAGCACCCAGTCGATTGGGAAATCGAACCAGTCAACTGTTTTCCACTGAAAAAAGCAAATTTTCTATTTTGAAGGTCCTGAAACAACTTTAAACGTTTAAGCCATTGTGAGAGATGATAAAAAATGCTTTACATGTAAATCCTAGACTTCAACTAAGGATGAATAATCTTCAAATCTTCAAGCTTGATCCTTGCTGAGCTTTGACACTCTCGGGCTTCACCATATACAATCTCAAGAACTCAAATAATGTTAGAACATTTGAATGCATAAATCAAGAGATTAGCACAATGAAAACGACATGATGATTGATTGGAATAGAACCATTAAGAACATGCAATTATCACTAGATTTGTCATCATCAAAACATATAAATAATGCCTTAAAGAAATTCAAGGCTAAAAATTTCCCCCTTTTGATGATGTCAAAATATGCAATAGAGATATAGCAATTAAAACACAAGAAAAGTTATTTTCATGTTATCATTCAAAGTAACAAGATATGCAACGTATGAATCCAAGAATGATAACTTTCTAGAGACATGTTCCCTTTTTAAAGATCCCTATCATTTTCATATTCTCTAGCATTTTTCCCCTTTTTGACAACAACAAAAAGATTGAGGGTTGGAACTAAAAGTTCCCTCTCAAAATAAGCAAACATGTGTATGGAGGATGAGATACCAAAACAACGAAATTGAACATAATAATATGTTCCCCCTCAATATATGAATAAATACTAATTTTAGGATCAAAATTATGCATTATCTTCTTAGAACGATGGGATAGCTATGAACATCAAAACAAAATAACATAAAAAATCAAACATGATTAGCATGCTATCAACATCAAGAGAAATATCAAAATAAATTAATCTATCCTACTCCTACTAAGCTTAAGGTAAGAGATTAAACCACTGACTAAGCGCCTCTTGGATGCAACATTTGCCAAGGAGGTAGATTCTTTCACAACCCAAACCATGTTAATTTGCTTGTGAAATGAGCATTTGTAATTAACATGCCCCTTTTTCATGCAATAATGACAAGTTACATGGGGGAGGGTATCATTTGAGATTGATTCCTTAACAAAGAAATTCTTGTGAGAATTTTAAGAATTTGAAGTAGAAGATATGGACTTTACAAAGAGGCTTTTGTACCTCTTTTCTTTGTATGTGGAATTAAATGCCAAATCGGCTTTGTCAAAAACACATTTTTATTTTCCCAAAAGCATATTTAAATTTTGTTCACCTTGGGTAAATTTGGCTAAGGTTTTTGACAAATCTTCAATGTCCTTTTTCAATTCAACTTTTTAATAAACTCACATGAAGGTTGATTGGTTGAGATAAGTTTTTCTTGTCTCAAAATATCATTTTGAGATTTTAAATCTTCCAATTTCTTTATTAACTCCAAATTTTCCTTTTCGAGCTCATTCGAAGATTGTGCTCTTGAAACATATTTTTCATTTTCAATCTTTAAAGATTCATTTTGAGTTTTCAAAATATTTAACTTACTTTAAAGTTTGAAAAAATTCTTTTTAAGAGTTATGTATTTAAATCCCAAATTCTCTACCTCTTCAAAAGCACATTGAAGCTCATTATAGTTAGGAGATTCAATAATAGGGTAGGGCTAGAGTTTACCAAATTCTCTTGTGCACCTTCTTAGTCACATGAGTTGTCATCGGATAAGACACCATCATACCAAGTGGCCCCTTTTGCCATTTTTTCATTCTTATCATCTTCACTTGCAACTAGGCACACTCTTTCCTCTTCATAAATTTGGTTAGTAGTAATATAAAAATTTTCTAAACATAACCAAATTTTATTTGCACTAGAGCATGAACGAATTCTATTATATGAAATATCATCTAAAGAATTCCATAGAATTTTCATAGCTCTAAGATTTAATAGAAAGTTATTTTTATCATTTTCATTCCATTCAGTCTTTGGTTTAGGAAAAAAAAGCATTTTTGACAATGTTCGAAAGATTTATGTTAAGTGATACAAAATAAATTTCTATTCTCCTCTTCCAATGATCATACTTATGATCTTCCAATGATCATACTTATGATCTTTCAACGATGGAGGAGTTGTAATACAATAGCCTTCTTGAACTTTTGTTCTAATAGAATTTGACCCAACGTTTTGAAATTCATTAAAATCATTAGATTCATTGAAAGAGCAAGAAGTAGAGGTTACCCCATTTTTCTATTGCCATGAGGCAAAGGTTGACAATCTCATCTTCATTTGAGTCGTCGCCCGATGATTCACTCTCGGAGCTATTTTGAGTGGCCTTCATTGCCTCCTTATTGCATTTTTCATCTTTGGGAGGCTTCTTTCCCGATTTTTCTTTCTTTAAAAACTTTACGAATTTTTGGATGATCAAAATCATACCTTCATCCTCATCACTCTCATGATCTTTGTCTTTTTTCTTTGAGCTTGAGGACTTTAAGGCCATATCTCCTCTTTTGATCTCTATTACTTCCTTTTTCTTGTCTACTTTGGCAAGTACGGCTAACTCCATTTCATGGGTAATGAGTGATCTCATGAGTTGTTCAATTGACAAATTTGTTAAATCCTTTGCGTCTGGATAGTCGTGATCTTTGCTTGCCATTTCTTTAGTAAAGCCCTAAGAATTTTCTCAATAATTTCTTCATTAGCATAAACTGTACCAAGATTTTTCAAACTATTGATGATAGTTGTATACCGGGTAGACATATCACCAACAAACTCAAAAGCCAATATTTTAAACATTTCACAAGATTGAACAAGCAAATTAATTTTTGACTTGGCTTGTTCCCTCATGAGTCACTTCAAGTTTATCCCAAATTTATTTTGTGGATTCGTAAGATGAAATTCTATTGTATTCAATTGGGTCTAAACCACAATATAATAAATTCATTGCCATAGCATTCATTTTAATGAGTTTCTTATCGGCATCATTATACTCATTTTCCATTTTTGGAATAGAAATACCATTTACAATTTTTGTACGAAGATGAGGCCCTTTGACCAATATTTGCCATAAATCAAAATCTTGAGAAATCATATAGATTCTCATTCCATTTTTTCAAAAAGTATAATTTGATCCATTAAAACACGGTGGTCTATGTACCGATTGACCTTCACTATAAGAGATGCGAGAAGTGTTGATTTCCATTTGATCTTAACTCAAATTTTACAAAACCTTTTAAAAATAGAAGGGTCGAGGCTCTAACACCAATTGTTGGCCCAAAATGGAAACCTTAGAGGGGGGTGACTAAGGTTTTAGTGGAAAATTAACCTTTTAAAACTTAATTGTAAATTAAACACAATCGCAAACAATTATGTAAAGAGAGAAGGGAAGAGAAATTTGCAAACCGAGTTTTCAAGTGGTTCGACAATTCGTACGTCGCGGCCTACGCCCACCTTTCGAGAACATCTCTTTAGGATTCCTTTATCAATCTAATTATGGGTGTAGATCAAACCGTTACAAGAGTCTTCAATCTCTTCCAAAGAAGAACACCTCTTCTTTGCAATCAAGGGTTACTAACTCTCACTCTTTACAAATGATTTGAATACTAATTGAACTCTCTCTTGAAGAGTAGATAGTACAATTAAAAATCTCACTACAATTTGCTCTATTAAAGATATACAAATAAAGGATAAGAACAAATTAATTATCTCACACAACTAGGGCTTAATGTGAATGATTAAAGATCAACAAGTTGTGCGATACAAATGATGTTTTCCAATGGATTGATCTCTTGAAAATGGTTTGGGAAAATATGCATTTATAGGCTTTGAAAGATTATAGCCGTCAGTGGAAAAATGGTTAATAAAAAGCCTTTCAGAAAACTAGCCGTTGGCTGTTCTGCGTCAATCCAGTCGACTAATTTTTAAAGTAGTTTAGAAATGAGCCAAAAGACCGGTCGACTGAATAACGGGTTCGATCAACTATTTTTCAAACAGTTTAGAAATAGGCCAAAAAACCAGTTGACTGAAGGAAGGGGTCCGGTCGACTGTTTTTCAAACAGTTTTTCAAAACACTAACCAGTCGACTGTTCACCATCAGTCAACTGAACTTTGAAGCACCCAGTCGACTGGGAAATCGATCCAGTCGACTATTTTCCAATGAAAAATAGTTTTTCTGTTTTGAAGGTTTTGAAACATCTTTAAACCTTTAAGTCCTTGTGAGAGATGATAAAAAATGCTTTACATGTAAATCCTAGACTTCAACTAAGGATGAAAAATCTTCAATTCTTCAAGCTTGATCCTTGTTGAGCTTTGACACTCTCGAGCTTTACCATATGCAATCTCAAGAACTCAAATAAGATTAGAACATTTGAGTGTATAAATCAGGAGATTAGCACAATGAAAATGAAATGATAATTGATTGAAATTGAACCATTAAGAACATGCAATCATCACTAGATTTGTCATCATCCAAAAAACATAAATATAATGCTTAAAGAAATTCAAGGCTAGCAGACTTTTTTTAGGGTTGAAATGATGGTATCCTATGAGTCAATGACATATATTATTAAAAAAATATATGACTTGTCGGATGAGAGAATCCTGGCATGAAAAGAGAGTATCCAATGCTTTTTTTAATCATCATGACTTATATGAGAACCAGCATATGGATAATATCTATTTATATTTATATATTAATGAGATCAGTCGGCTCAGTTCGGTCTCGGTTTAACAAACAGAACATCGGCCGCCGAACTGAACATTCGGTTTTATGTATTAACAAATCGAATTATTTGTATAGCCCTAGCGTACAAAAATGCCGTCTAATTTGCTCTCTCGCGTGTACGAGAATTGGTTTTGCTTTTTGCTCCCTGAAATTAATTTTGTGCACATGTTTATAACAAATATTAATCTCCTAAATTTATGTTTAGTTGTTGGAGAGCCATCATTGTTTTAAAAACTGGTTTATGTACACTTCAATTCTCTGTTTAACACAGAAAAACGTTGGGGGTGGATCTCTCTTCTCTATCTGTAAATAAATCCCAACTCCCTCCCCTTTAGTAGAGTGATTGGTTTCTTTTATACCAAAACTCCCCAACAACACACCCCCCCCCCCCCCCTTACATATATATGTTGACAAAAGCTAAATGGAGGTCTCTATCAATAAAGTTTCTATGAGCTATTATTGTATGTTGCATGTTTTTAACCATTGACATTCAAGCTTTCCACAAGATTTATATGTATTTACCATCTGTTTGTCCACTTAATGGAAAACATCCAGTTGTTTTTACCCCTATACTTTCTGGAAATTCTTACTTTGGTTTAGGAGCAATTCTAAGTGCTCAATATTTCTTTCAATTTGAGTGCATGTTTGGAAGATACTGATTGCTGAATCCTGGAGAGCATAGCGCTGAGACCTTGTGTATCGAGTTATTGACTCCGAGGGGCGGAATTATTTTTATGGACAGTGCAAACTATTGCATGCCTCAATCAGGTTCATAGTTGTACCCTTCTATATTTCCAACAGATGATGCAACAATTATATGAGGCTTGTTTCAGATTGAAGATGGAAACCAATTTCGTTTTTGTTGTACTTTGATCTAAATACGTAGTCCATGGATAGATTTTGTTAACTTTTGTGACATTGCTGATTCTTTTCGTTATTATTTTTTTTTAGGTAATTTATGCTTTGGTTTTCTTTCTTTCTTTCTTTCTTTTTGTTTTATAAGAGTTGCTTTTTTTTTAATTTTATTTTAAAGAATGATTGAAAAAATACATTATTTTCTTGGTACTAAATATTTGCAATTATATGAGGCTTGTTTCAGATTGAAGATGGAAACCAATTTCGTTTTTGTTGTACTTTGATCTAAATACGTAGTCCATGTATAGATTTTGTTAACTTTTGTGACATTGCTGATTCTTTTCGTTATTATTTTTTTTTTTATGTAATTTATGCTTTGGTTTTCTTTCTTTCTTTCTTTCTTTTTGTTTTATAAGAGTTGCTTTTTTTTAAATTTTATTTTAAAGAATGATTGAAAAAATACATTATTTTCTTGGTACTAAATATTTGCAATATAAATTATTGAGAATAATACTACCATGAGTATTTATTAGTCGGGACATAACAAGTAACACTTCTTTAACTGTCGGAATAAATGTTTTCTTTTTCACACTTGATAAACTGACGAAGAAGAGCACAACCCTCACTAAAACTACAGTCGAAATAAAATTATTTCCACATTTGGAAACCTCTGAATAAAATACTTTTTATACCATTAATTTTCGTCGACAAAAGTTTTTTTTTCCCGACACTTATTTTCCACGGATACCAAGTGTCGACAATAGATCCAGGGCCGGCCCTAGGCCAAATTTTCAAAGCAATCGCATGGGGCCTCGACTTTAGGCTTCATTTTTAGGCCTATTTTTTCCTAATTTTTTCTTAATTTTTATGAAATTTATCATTTTTAGGCTTATTTTCTTCTAATTTTTATGAAATTTCTATGAAACTTATCATTTTTAGACCTATTTTCTTTCTAATTTCTATGAAACTTATCATTTTTAGGCCTATTATTTTTATAATTTCAATGAAACTTAGTATAGAGGCCTCATTTTTTCTGCCCCTTTGAAAATTCGCTTGAGGCCTCGGCCAATTTTGGTCATCTCAAGGCCGGCCCTGAATAGATCATTTCTCTCGACAATAGTAAACCGTTGAAAAAGGCACCGAAAAAGCTTTCGGCAGTTTGCATAACCGTTGGAAAGTATTTACCACCTTCTTTTTCTCGGTCAATTACCCAACTGTCGGGAAAAGCACCGAAAAAAGTTTTTTCCGACGCTTTTTGTTTGTTCTCCACACATTTTTTTGTGTAGAAAAGTGCATTTTTTTGTAGTGTATTGAAAACCAATGTATTATATTTTGTATTGTTTAGTTCCTTTTCATGGCAAATCAATAAGAATCCAATGCCTTAGCATTGGATGACTATCCATAAATTTATTCTGTAGTGATATGATGTGTCATTGTCCATATTGTTTGTGCCTGTTAGTAAATATCACTAGAAAAGTCTGTAACCTGATAAATGATGGTGTGTAATCACCCATATTGCTTGTTCTTGTTAAGCCTCTAATAAGAGCATTCACAATGGTGGATAAAAACTTAGTCTAAATTTAGGCTAAGTTGTAGTATAGGTTTTGTGTTCTTCGCAGTGCTGTGATAACCAAATGGCACTCCCATATCTGTTTTGGGAAGAAATGATATTCATTTTTAACGTTGCAACCTATGATTTTGAAAAAATAAAAATGAAAAATAAATATTTGAACCAAACGTCTCACATTGTGTCATTTGGGGGGAAACGACACAACGTGTGCTGTTTCACAATCAAATAGTATTGTGTATGCTGTTTGGTTCCTAAACGGCTTTCTCTGTAAATTAATGAAACTTAGGTGAACCACAAACTAAAGTTTTACTAAGTTTGGCTATACGAAGGCTTAGTTTGGCCCCCATTTTGGTGCTTCTCCTTTTTTAAAGCACAATTTTCATGTTAATTCATGTGTTAACTAGTTTATGAGCTTTATAAAAATTGAACTTGCGGTTTTTTTGGGAGGAGCTTTTAAGGTTGCTTTTCGGTTTCATGATATTTTTTTGAAGAATAATGTGTCACTTGTACAAAATAATCAACACAGCTTAATAATAAATTTCATAAGTTACTTTTAAAAAGCCACGTAAGGACCAAACTAAGCCTAAGTTCGTGTATAAGGTACACCATTTGTGGCTGTCAAATAATTGAATTATAGTAACGTGGAAACACAATTGTGGATGCTCTAACCTCATATATGTATTGAGACTTATTTCTAAGGTCATTGAACCCATTTGTCTTGCAAAATCGCAAATTTGGATGCAAAACACAATTCGCACACGTTTGATTGCTGAAATTGCGATTGACAAAACACAGTTTGGGAGAGGGAAACCTGTGTTCACTTGTGTGTGTGGGTGGTGGTGGTTGGGGTTGTTTTTTACGGTTCCATCTATATTTGATCAGTTGCACAACATATCAACCAAACACTTGCTTTTCACAGTTTTCTCTATGTTTGAGCAATTGCACAGCATATCAACTAAGCACTCAAACCATAATATCTTCATAAACCATTCTACTTTCAAAACAGTTCTACTAATTACGATTAGAATTACATAAGCATAAGCACAGACAAAGGCACACAATTTTTCTTGAATAAATAAACACAAGATATGATCGTTGGAATTTAAAAACCATTTAGCAAATCAGCTCATGTGGTTCATATCACAGGATTCATTGGCAATAATCTATGGGTTCTTTAACTATTATATGAGTCAATCATAAAAATTTTGCAATTTGTTAAGGGAATTGTTATTGTCATTCCATCGTTGAATTAAGGCACTCTATGGTACTATTTTAGAGCATGTGATATCACGTATACATTGCATGACATACATGGTACCACACATTCTAAGAGTGGTACCATTTTTAGAGCATGTGATACCACTCTTACAATGTGTGATACCATGGAGTGCTTTAGTTTAATGATGGAGTGGAAATAACATCACCCTTTGTTAAAAGCTGGTACTTCGAATAAATTTTGAGCATAAGTAATATATTGCAACTGAATCTCAGAAACAGAACGGTAGCCAAATAGTCCCTTAGCTCATTGTGACCCGTGCAGGCAGCCTACTCCTACCCAGAGACACTATTGCATCATTCAGAGACGGATCGGTTTTTTGACTCGTCTCCTTTACTCCTGAATAGAGAGAGAAATTGTGAGTTTTAGAGAGAGAAAGTGAGAGAGAGAGAGAGTGGGGGAGAGATGTGGGTGTTTTATCTGATCTCGCTTCCCCTAACCTTGGGCATGGTTGTATTGACTCTGAGGTACTTCGCTGGTCCAGACGTACCTCGTTACGTGTTCTTCACCGTCGGATACGCCTGGTTCTGCTCTCTCTCCATCATCATCCTCGTCCCCGCCGACATTTGGACGGTACTCTTTCAATTCCTCTTCTTTTTTCTCTCTCACTATGTTTCGAAATTCGGTGCAATTGTCTGTGATCTGATGAAACCCTAGCAATTTGTATTTACTTTCTTTCAGTAATTGCAATTTTGATCAGAATTATATGCATTATGCTGATTTATCTAGTCAAAGATTATTATGGAAGTTTCAAATTACCTGCTGTTTTAAGTTTTAAGTATTCAGCCCCAAAACAAATTGCTGACAATTTATTGGAATTGAGTAATGCTATGCTTCCATTCCCAAATGCTTTGTGAGTTGTACCGGTGATCGGTGGTAATTCAAATTTGGGAAGCATGTCATTATTCATTGGAATTATGATACTTTTTGTTTACTTGGGAGATTTTGTAGGATGGTAAATTGTTATGTCTGGGTTGCTGTGCTGGCTTCTTTTAATTTCATGGTTGAGTTTTAGTATTTTTGTAAATGTTGGGTGAATCTCATTATTGCCAACTGAGTTAGCATGACAATGGTGAAACAAGAACTTGTTTACACTCTGCTTGACTAGTGATAGAATGGACAGTTTTTGTCTTTAAAAAACCTCAAACTTGGGGGTTTTGGAGTTGATTGTGATTTGTGACAGTGGGACACAAAATTGAGGGGTGAAGTGTTTGATTTAAAAATAAATTATGTGGTCTGAAGCTGATGTAGAACAAGTGTGGTGTCACTCTCTACAAGTTATGCCTTAAAATTTAATTTATGGCAGCGCTGTGAGAGGGATTTAAGGCTGTTTTAGTTATGGCTGAAAAATTGATAAAGTGAATGAGGATATAGGGGTTTGATGTTTATGGGCAACAAAGGGGGTCAGTGGTGGTAATCTCTTATTTTACTCCGCGTTAAAAAAACACAAGTACGAAAGACCTCGTGCTGGTGTAAATTACAGCATAACTGCAAGACTACATCAATTACAAGTATGGGGTTACTTTGACTTAATAGTTGAACGTAAATTCCTAATAGTAGTAGTTAACATCAAAATAACTACATATCTGTAGAAGAAAATGTAAGTGCAATTATTCAAAATTTAAGCTTTGGTAACAAGGAGTAATAATAATTTCAAACTATTCACATGTGAGAAAGTAACCATATCAGGAATAAACAATCATTAAGGATTATTCCATGTTATGTACGACACTTACATCTAACTCTTTCAAGGGGTGATCATATAACATTTACCTCTGTGATTTTTGAAACACGGACCTCCCCTTTCAGAGTTTGTCGGATAACGGACTAAACAGATATTGTATAATGGCCATCTTGCGCTTACCAAAATTGATTTCGTTTTGACTACTTTTATCGACATTCTTTACCAGTTTTTTCCAGCCAAGCAATAGCCAATAAACACTTAGACATCATATTGAAATCTCTTAAAAAAAAAATTTACCATAACCAAATTGAAAGAGAGAAGAATAAATTCTTCTGAGATCAATTCCTTTGCCTATACTAAAAGAGAGAAGAAATATTGGGGTTTTTCAAAATAACTCAGCTGACCTCAAACTCGCACAAGTCGGCAATTCACGACAAAAAATTTACAGATTTGGTGTTAATTTTGGTAATTATGATATACCTAAATGGTGGTTTTGCGGATGTACTATGTTGGTTGGAGGTGCTTTGCAAGTTTCCGTAGTCGGTCTCATTTAGCCTTCATCCCCCTCCACCTCTTCTGTCGATATAGATCGGTGAAGCTCTGTATTTGTTTGTCCCTTCCCTTATCCCATCTTTCATTGTCTCCACAATCGCAATCCCACCGCCATCCACCTCAAACCACACAAATCCCATCCCCACCACTGACCCCATGCAACAAAAACCTTCAAAACTCGAAACAGTGAAGTACGAACACTATGACAGCGTGCTAAAGTTACTGTCTCCTTCGACCACAATCTCTTACTTGTGCCATGAATGTCAATTTTGATCCCCATCTTCACTTCTTTCAGATCTTCTCTTTCTCTGTCTCATACTTTTCATTACTTTTTGTTAGTTTGTTTGGCATCACTCTGGGTGTGGGGTTTGGAATTTAGTACTGACAATCTCTATTAAGGGAGGTCAGTGTTATTTTTGGAATGTTAGGGGAGGCAGGATTTTATATGACCAATCCTCAAGGGAGGTATAGGTAATTTAACATAGCCTCTTTTAATGCTACTACCCAAAGTGATTAGATTATTACACTGAATGACTTGACTACCAATGAATTTTTTTTTTTTATAACTTGACTAGCAATGATTTTTTTTTATAAATAAAATGTCACTGAAGTCAAAATGTAAAATTTCTAAAACAATTTCTTTTTCCTAACCCAATTTTGAATGGAATTATATGTCATGAAATTCATCCCAACGGTGCCCTAATTTATTTCTATCGTGAATTTTAACATCTACTTTTGCAATTCCAACAACTAATTACTTTGAAAACAAGCTATTTCAACACCATGTAGTCTATCAACCACTCCCTATTCTTTAGTTTTGAAGGTAGAAGCTTTGAATAACTTTTGCCCACTATAAACCTAATTGTAGGAGGCATTATTTGAGTTTTTTAGTGCTTTCCTTCTTCGGTATAGTAGGTTATCTCATAGTTTTTACATCGGGACTCGTATCCCGAATCGAGATGATATAAGCGAACCGATTCGGGATTCGCGAATCGTGAATTGTAAGATTCAGTAACAAATTTTTAAAAAATTATGACATACAATAAACTATGGCTAAAAAAAAAGTAGATGAAACGAACAATCAAATAATGATATAAAACACATCTAATTATATTTATATAAGCAAAAGGGAAGTATAAAATTTAAACTTCAATTTTTTTTTAAACTTTGACTTACCTTACCCTAATAATGTCTTTTTTAAAAAACCCTAGAATATTTGGGGAAGAGGAGAAAGGGAGGATAAGGTTTCTCCCCCCCTCCCGATAAACACTAATATATATCTTATAAGGGTTAGGAACACCTTTTGTTTAAATAAAATCCAAAAAAAAAAAGTCAACATGTGGGTTTAGGTCCTACTAATGGCTAGAATAGTTTCTTTTATTTTTAGTTTTTATTTTTATTTTTGATGAAAGGGTAGAATAGGGTTTTAAATACAATATCTTGTAGTATATATATATATTGTGTAAGGGCTTGTGCCCATTTGTTATTTTTTCAAAGCAGTCGACCATCGCTGGAATCGTAGAACTTCGAATAGGAAGTGAATCGACTGTATCGTACGAATCGCACGATTCTTGCGATTCTCATGCAATTTGTAGATGCTATGCGATCCAAGTAACCTGTTCGTATCATTTTCTTGACAAATCGTATCGAATCCTTAGATACGAATCGTAAATTGTACGATTCTGATAACAGAGGGTTATCTATGAAGCACTGGTGCAGGTGCGGGGATACGCACGTGGGTGCGGAGGATTTGTCAATTTTCCAAAAACCAAGGGTGGGAGTGGGTACTTCTATAAACACCATTTAGTCTATCAACCACTATTTCAACACCATTTAGTCTATCAACCACTCCCTCTTCGTTAATTTTGAAGGTAGAAGCTTTGAATAACCTTTGCCCACTATAAACCTAATTGTAGGAGGCATTATTTTGAGTTTTCTAGTGCTCTCCTTCTTCGGTAGTAGATTATTCAATATTCATTAGTTTGTTTTCTTAACTTCCTGTCATGACCGTATGATTTTTTTCCCTTATGTATCTATTGTTTTATTTAGGCGTAAATTAAGAGGTTGGTTAGTGAGGATTTTTAAAGGCATGATGCTCTTGCTAGGACTATGATTTATGTTAACATACGAAACTAAATCTGCTTGTTTCATGTTTGTAAGTTGTAACATTCAATCGACTGGTATTAGATAGTTTTTACAGTTTTTTCTGCTTTGATTTTTTCCTCCCAAGTGCTGGTCTTTTCCTTGGATAAATTTGAAGGAATGATCGAATTTGGATTTCAAAGTATCAGCCCTCATTCTTTGTCAAAGTTGGCTACTTTAAAAAATGTTCGGCTAGATCAATTAGACATATTCAAACGATTAGCTATTTAACTGTGTTATGATAGCTGATATTGGTTGAGTTGCAAGTAGAAGTATTTGTTTGAGATAACTTTGGAAATATTTGTTTTCTTGTCTGATACTCTATGTGCTCGCCAAAATTATTATTACTTTATTCAACCACTCCCAACCTGCAATAAAAAAAATGAAAATGAAACGCAGACAACACACACACACACGCACTGAATTGTATTTTCTTTTGCTTAATAAGGAATAAGTTTGGATTTTCCCCCCAAATATAAGAAACTTCTGGTGACAATTTAATACAAAAATACAATCGAAGCATTTTTATTTGCACCAGAAACTGGTATTAATAACATAAGTAATCCTCTTTTCTGCAGACAGTAATTGAGCATGCAAATGGAGGCATTTCTTTCTTTTGGAGCTGGTCATATTGGAGTACGTTTTTGCTTACTTGGTACGCTACATGTAAAATTGTGACCATACTCATCTATATCCTTTTTCTTTTTTACATTTTTTTTTCCAATGTGTAGAAGATGGTTAAGCGTAACTCTGATCTCTTATTATTTCATTTAATTCTCTGGGATGTTTCTGTTTTGTGGATCTGTGGCTATTGACTTCCTTGTGTTGGGTAATTGATCTGATGTCTTTTTGCGTTTTTTTTTTGGTAATGAAATAATGTTTGTTTGAGACTTTGAGTATTAAACTTTGTGAGTGGGACTACTTTGGAGATGTGTAGACACAAGTTCATGTCGTAGTTGTACTGGCTCCATAAAATGCCTTTTCTTTTGGTTTATTTTCTCTTTTCTTGGTTAATCTTAACCTTGGTTTCATCAAATGCCTTCAATTTTGTTGTGTATAACTTTCCTAAATCTGTGTCTATGCTTGCAGTGTACTAGTTATTTTTATCCCTTTGGATGTACTTTGAGCTAATATATTGGGACACATATATGAAACGTGCGAATGACTGGACTGCACTGTATTTTATTGTTTTTCCATATGCCAATGCTTTGCCTATTACGTTGGTATTTGTCTTTTTGATTTTACAGACATTTGAAAGGTTCACAGAACAATGACGCACGCCTTATGTAATTGAGCTGTCTTATTATTCTAAGCAGGGCTGTAGTACCCCTTATTCAAGGTTTTGAAGATGCTGGAGACTTCACGGTGACAGAAAGATTGAAGACTAGCGTACATGTAAACTTAGTCTTCTATTTGATTGTGGGATCCATTGGTTTTTTGGGACTTATTCTCCTGATACTGATCAAAAATTGGTTCGTCTCCTCTCTCCAGCACTTCCTTTTCTTTGTTGAAAATACCATATATTCTTTTTTGGATCTTTGGTTCGCCTTCTAGATGGATATAGATTTTCTGTAAGTTCTAAATTAACATGCTCAATATGACATTGACATCTTCAGCATTTTCTTGTGTACGAGGTTGTGAAATCGTGTACCAAGAACTGATTCATTTGCCAAATCGTGAGTCGAACACTGAATTGGTTTGCCAAAGTTATGAATCGTCAATCGTAAGATTCACTTTTTGTTAGAAAAGTAGTATATGCATATGCTGTATATACATGTAAAAACACATGTATTGTGCTTAAGTGAACAAATTATCAATTTAACACAAGTTTCATGCAATATCAATACTCAAATGTTGGAAGTTTTCCTTAGATCTTAAAACTTCGAAGTTCAAAATTATGGGTCGTGAATCTTATTGATTTGTTTATCATGTTTGGTTGTCGCTGGCGGACCCAGAACTTTAATTCAGTGGGGGTGAAGTTTTTATAGGGTTGCCCCCTATCGAATTTTTTATTTTTATTTTTTATTTTTGTAGAAATAGTATAATTTTATGTAATTTTTTCCATAAGTTTCGTGTATGTATAGGGAGTTAGAAATTTTGTGGTTTTTTTTTGTCTACGTCACGGAAAAAGAGCAAGAGGAGGGATTTTTTTTTGCTAAACAGGAGCAAGAGGAGGTTAATGGTGGGGTCTTTCGAGGGCTTCTGCGAAACTTCAAACTTCAACTGCATGAGAACATTTTTTTTTATTCTTTTGTTTTTAGAAAATGCCTTTTGGGACACTAGGGGATAGCCCCTATCGAATTTTTTTATTTTTTGTTTTTTATTTTTGTAGAAATAGTATAATTTTATGTAATTTTTTCCATAAGTTTCGTGTATATATAGGGGGTTCGAAATTCTGTGTTTTTTTTTGTCTACCTCACGGAAAAAGAGCAAGAGGAGGGGTGTTTTTTTGCTAAACAGGTGCAAGAGGAGGTTAATGGTGGGGTCTTTCGAGGGCTTCTGCGAAACTTCAAACTTCAACTGTGTGAACATTTTTTTTATTCTTTTATTTTTAGAAAATGACTTTTGGGACACTAGGGGATAGGGGTGTTCATTCTGACCGACCTGAACCACCTGACGAACCCGACCCACCCGTGGGATTTTGGATGGTTTCTACATCCTTTGGTTCGTGACGGATCTTAGAAGTTACTTTTGGTCGGTTGTCGGTTCTCATTTTCGAAAACCCGCTACACCCGACTCGACCCGACCCCAATATAATACACTGATTAGGGTTTTAAAAGATTGAGAGTATATCTACTCTTTAGTCTATAATCAGCCTCTCATTCCCTACACTAAACTAAGGCCGCAACCCCCCCCCCCCCCCCCCCCCCCCCCCCCCCCCCCTCCCTCTCTCTCTCTCTCTCTCTCCCACAAAACCCAGATGGCTGGTAGACTCTCTCTCTCTCTCTCTTCCACAAAACCCTTATGGCTGCTAGATCTACCCCCTACCACTCCACTAGGCCACCACACATCAGGCCTCTGACACCGGAAGTAGACTCTGGCCGCCGTCCAAAGCCGTTCACTGGCCGCTGTCGCCGATCAAAGTCGTCGTCGTAGTCCCTAGCCACCGTCACCACTGTGCACCTCTACCTCCTCAGATCTTCATTTTTCATCCCATTTTATGAAATTCTACATTTTTTTCTTCATTAGGTAGGGTGATATTGAAGAGGGATTTTTGTTTTGTCTTTGTTTGGGACCAAAAATTTCTGTGTAATTTTTATATCATCAATGAAAATTATATTTTGTTCAGATCTATACACTATATTTGGATCTAGATTTTTTTATTTCTTCAGATCTCTAGCCCTACAACTGATTTTATGATTAGGTTTTGTTATTAGTTTGAAGATCTGTTTAAAATAGAGAGAGCTCTAATTTTCTTATAATTTGTCTTCTCATCTATATATCGGTTTTCACCTGAATCCACCCGAACCCGACGAGTCGGTTCCACCCTACCAAGTGGGTGGATGGCGGGTGATAGTTGCCCAACCCGACATGTGTTCGGATGGATGCGTGGGTGAGGGTCAAACCTGACTCACCCGACCCGTGAACACCCCTACTAGGGGACTCTAGGTGGTCTTTGTTTTGCTTTTTGGTCTTTTATTATATAATATATATACATATATACACACAATATATAATACTACAAAATTGAGAGTGGCAACAAGTTGTCAATTAAAACCGTGTCAAAGTTCTTCGAAGATCTAAAATTTGCAAGAGTAATGCTATGCTTCTATTTTAAAAGTGCTTCCCTAATGACCTAGCAGTTGGGAAGCACTGTATTTGACTTGACCGACTGTTACATCATTTGGGAAGCACTTTTGGGATAGAAATTTGGGAAGCATATTATTACTCTTTGCAAAAAGCCCTCGAATTAACAGAAAATCTTAATAAAAGTCCGCTTATTTTTTAAAACTATTATATATAACTTGTTTTTTATCGAAAGTTCAGTTGGGGCGGCTGCCCCCGCTCGCCTTCACTGTGGGTCCGCCCCTACTGGTTGTGTAACAGATGAATCAACAGATACTAATGACCATGGTTGTGTGTGCATCAAATTGGTCCATTTAGCGTCTTACTTCAATATGTTCTTTGCCTGTTGACAATTACCTACTTGCCCTGTGTCATGGAGCGACAGTCCAACTTGATGGCAACATTTCTGTGCGAAAAATTATTCAGAGACATAAAAGGACATGGGGAGCACTCAACAACATATAACTATATTCCTTCTATATGCGTAATTCATTATGTAAAAAAATGTCAGTTATTATAATTAGGACCAGATGCTCTCTTCTACTAGTGAATACCTAGGAAAATTTTGTTATGCCCCCACTTCTTTTAAAAAATATTTAGGAAAAGTACCCTGCCGCATCCGAGAATTATGTTATGACTTGTAGTCCAACTCTTAACATTCTTAAATTGACTACAAAGTGTTTAAAATTATGTTATGTTCCCCCCTTCTTTTAAAAAATATTTAGGAAAAGCACCCTGCCGCATCCGAGAAGAATCCATGCCAGTTTCGGCGACCTTAAATTGACTACAAAGTGTTAACATTCTTAAATTGACTACAAAGTGTTTAAAATTATGTTATGTCCCCCCTTCTTTTAAAAAATATTTAGGAAAAGCACCTTGCCGCATCCGAGAAGAATCCATGCTAGTGCGGGTGCGGCGACCTTTTAGAAGAATCTGTGCTTCCTAGATGAAAAACCCTTCAATAGCAATCTTTTCTTTTCCTTTTCCTTGATTATGGTCCCAACTCCCAAGTCCTGATATTTTAAACCTTTAGAATATTTTCTTCCTTCACATGATTGCTCATTGGATCATTATTATGTCTCTTGAGCATATCTCTCTCTCTCTCTCTCTCATACACACACACACACACACGGACACATTTTTTCTAAGCATACACCTGAAGTTGCTGATCCCTATTAGATTCTCCTTAACAAAGGGATATTGAAATTATGCACTCAAGGACTAAGCTTACACTTGGAGTTGCTCATCTCTATTATAGTCTCCTTAACAAAGGACATTTCCCTACTTAGTCAAGGACTTCTCCAACACGTTCTCATGATTTTTTCCTAATGCTCCGAAAAGAAGTACAAGACAGCCTTTCCAGAATGCCTCATGGGGCTTTTTATTGCCAATAGTCCAAGAACTTGAAAAGTTAGCTCATGGGGGTGTTGAGATGCAATTTGCCTTGTGTCTATACTTAACAATGGTCCTGGTTTATGAGTTTAATTTTCCAACAAGATCCCTGTCATGCTTTACAATGCTACTATTTTACCTTCTGCAATACGATCAAAACTACTTTATTATAGCATTGCCACACCACGGCTGATCCTTTTAGCCATGTTTTTGAAATTTTATGTGTCTTAGGACAAGAAATATATCGGAGGTAGAAATGTTGAGCTCTAAGGTTCAATGACCAACATGGAAAGACAAAGTTGTTCCATATGACTGACAGTCAAGGGATTTCTTTTCGTTCTCCTTGGGTCTTGTTGTGCACGAATTTTCACTAGTCTTCTTCTCAGCAAATATATGAACTGGTTTTCTGACTAAAAGAGTAGCAAACCATCTTTTTATATCTAAACCTAGTTTCTCCCTTTGTTCAAATCTTTGCTTGAATTTTTTAATTTTTTTTCCTGTCTTTTTCTGTTGCTTCTCCTTTCTTTGAGCATATAGGTTCTGTCAGCTTCTCCTTGTGTGAGTTCTTTTCGTGGTGTATGTGAGAGATATAGAGATATATAACACGCAAGCCTGGATTAGTACACGTGGAACAATATGTGAGATATAAGCAAAAATAATAATAATAATAAGGATAATAGGATCCGGAGAGACTTCAGGTTCGGATGAGAACCGAAGTAGCCTCAAATGAGAGAGAGAGAAAGCAGTATGTATCTTATCGTAAGGTGATGGGGAAGTATCGAAAAGCGACGGGGAAGTATCAAAAATGGTGTAAGACGAGGGCTCTGACAAAGTGAGAGGTCTCGTTAATACAAAAGATATCTAGAGTCGAGTGTATTAGTGGAGCGGAGGGTGTCGGGAACCGAAGGTGCTGGTGGAGGCGAAAGGTCAAAGTGGACTAGAGACAATGGGAATGTTTTGTTAATGGCTGGGCATAAGAATAACTGCTAATCCTTTGCTCTAGTGCCGGATTAAGTCGAGTTGGGTTGTTGGGTGCAGTAAATGAGGGTGCTTATTTATAGTTGAAGCCGGTGGTGTATTTGCAAACCTTTGACATGATAGAGCGAGGCCCGAGTTGGCATCCTCTTACTGGGTTGTTTGTTTAAGGTAGGTGAGTGGCTTACATGCTCCTGTTTAGGGTGGTTGAGGTCATTAAATGGGATGTAGACGGAGCATATACTGAGCTGGTGGAGACAAGAGAGAGAAATGTTTGTCGTTTGGTTGTGAACCGATATCATTAGTTGGTCAAGGGAGGGAGGGGATGCTACTGGTGCAGAGGTTTAAGCGAGTGGGGGTACCGAGGCTTTTGCTATTGGCTCCGAGAGGTTAAGCGAGGGCGAGTGTCGAGGCGTACAGATGGCTTCAGCGAGGGAGGGAACCGAGGTATTTTTCTATTGGTGCAGTTGGTTAAGCAATCTTGACACGACTAGGCATGGGCGGTCAAAGGTTCCGACGAGCTTTTCAGTAATGAGCTTCGCTTATTGGTTGTGGATTGAATGGGGTAAGGCACGTGTGAAAGTCACGTGTCTCTCTCTCTCTTTGGGACCAACCCTAACCTTACCCATGGGGCGCAGGTTAGGGAGATGCCTTCGGTTCTAGCCACCTTACCATGAGTTTCCGAGATCCTAGGAGATTCGCCCACCCTTAGGTACTGCTTCCAAACCAAGGGTAGGTGTCCGAGTGTGAGTGTGTGCATATTTCGAGTGTCCTTCCTTTGTGGGCTGCTTTAAGCCTTTAGAGAGTAAAGTTTCGGAGTGGAGTTAACCGGGAGCTTTGGAGTGGGCTACTTTGCGCCTTTGGAGAATAAGGCTTCGGAGTGTAGTTAACCGTGGTAGGGGTTTTGGAGTGGGCTCATCCGAAGTGGACCTTCGGAGTGGGCTCACTGAAGTGGGTCTCGGGGCGAGTTTCTTAGTTGTGAAGTTTTGCAGTGGGCTTTGCGGGTGGGACCGTCTGAAGTGGGCTAGCAGTTTGGTGTTGGTGAGCCCATGTGGAGTCCGCAGTGGTGATGTTAACGTGGAGTCGTTGGTGATGTGTATAGTCAAAGTATGTGAGTTGTTAACTATTATCTACACCCCTAAAAATGCGTTTTAGATTCATTTCGATTGATTACTTGCAACTTCTCTTGATATCCCCTAAATGGGTAGCTCAATTGGGAGAATTTCTGTGTGTATTACATAGACTTTTTTGGTTCAAGTGGCAGGGGGACATTCCCCACGCAGGTAATCCTACCGAAAATGCTTTGGGGCCTGGTGACGTTTACCCGTTCAAGGAGCAAGCCATACGTGAGGTTCCTAATGATTAGGAAAAGAAGGAGAAAAGAAATTCTCTGTTGATACAAATAATAATAATTAACTTTTTGGCAGGTGCTCTCTTGAAGTTCCAGGTCATCTTTATTTCGAGATGCTTTGTTAGCTTATTACTGGACATGCCTTTAGAGTACACGTTCAGCTTTCTTGTTAGGCTGTGGGGATGCATGTTTTGTAGGATAAATTCACTGCTTGGTTGAAGGACATTCTAGTTGTGTCCTGCGCTAATATTCTTTTATTCAACTCAAGGAAATTCCATAGCCCCAATTGGCATTGAAGTCGTTGTCTTAGAACCCTTTTTGGATTCGATGGGGCTTTTGCATTTAGGCAGAAGTAGAAGTCCTCTCACAAAGGCACCATGGTAATTAAGAAAAGTTAATTAAAATCCCAATCTGCTTCTTGCATCACTTTTGGTCTGAAGCACCTCTGGACCTGCTTTGTCAAAACAGGCTATTGGGAAACTTAACTGCTTAAGTGCTTCCTAAACTTGGTGCAAACAGGCTTACCTACGAGTTTTGGGTCAGACGCACATCTTGGACCAATTGTATGCTGGGTAATGATTCCAAACTGGCCGTTAACCTCCCAAGTATAAGTGGATGATAGTTGCCTAGTTGGAACTCAGATTGGCAAACAAGGAGGATAGCATATTCGCTAAATTGGGTAGCTACTCTTGAGAGTTTTGACAACTCTTATATCCTCTTGAGATGGGTGGGGGTGATGGGGCCGTTTAAATTTCTTGGGCAGCGATGTGTGAGAATGTCGGTTTTGAGTATAAGAGGAGCCATTTTGTGAATAATAGTGCAAAAAGTTCTAATCTACTGCTCCGAGCATCTTGCATATGCTGGACCAATGACAGATAATGGCCTTTAAATTGGGGGCATTCTGGTAATTGATCTAAGGTCTGGTAAAAATAACTGTACTGAGAAGATTTAAATTGTAGGGCTTAGCGTTTACCTACAAGATGCATTGGATATAACTGTTAGCAGGAATAAGAATAAGCCCACTTTTTGCATGTACTGCTACCATGTTAACAGAATAGCAGGAATAATTGTTATATGGTATACATCTAACTAATAGAAAAAATAAAATAAAAATATTTATCTATATCAATATGTTGTTTTATGGTATTTCTTCCCACTTGAATTACTTTCTCTTCGCTTAATACCTTTGTTAACAGGAGGGGAGATGTATTGGGTTGGGCTATGGCATGCTCGAATACTTTTGGACTTGTTACAGGTGCTTTTCTTCTTGGCTTTGGTTTGAGTGAAATTCCGAAGAGCATTTGGAGAAATGCTGATTGGATTACTCGCCAAAAAGTTCTCTCTCATAAAATTGCCAAAATGGCCGTGAAACTTGATGACGCTCATCAAGAATTGTCAAATGCCATTGTGGTAAGTGGTTTTTCAAACAAGGTTTAAAAATGTCAATAGTTGAAATTCGTTGATGGGAGTGCGGTGATTTTCTCTTACTGGTTTCAGTCTAAGATCCTAACCTTTTGTTTGTTGATATATGGTTCTAGTTGAACTTGAATTTGTGTTTTTCTAGTTACTCGATTTTCTTATGGTGGTTTCAAATATTCAACAAGTTGCTGTTATCTGGATTTCATTGTTTAAATTAAACCGTGGGGCAACAAGTATCTTGAACTTCTGATCTAGAGCCCATTGAAAGTAGTAGTATAGTTGAAGCTTTAGTCGAGTTCGATGAAGATGTTAAGTTTCAACTAACAGTAAAAAGGATATGTAATAACCATTGTGAGCTTTTATGAATTGATCTTACAGCTTTTAGAAAATGGGCATTTCATGTTTTATGTAAAGTTAATATTCCATGCGAATAAACTTATTGAGATGTAGGATTAGTGGAATCAATTATATGCAACCTCTGTGAAAGACCAGGATAGTTCTCAGAGACATGTCTTTATGGAATTTAAAATATGTAGATTGCCACCTTACAAATTTCAGTTGCCGTGTGACCAGCATCTACTCCAAAAGTTTCAGTTTTTAGAGGGTGTGCAACTTTAATAATTCTATTTTCTACATGCCTCCTCACGTGCAACCCGACTCTCTTTCATGAGTTAGCCAAACACATACGCACTCCGTTATTATTAGGTAGGTGGTGAGATTTGAGCTTGTGGCCTTCCTTCTCAAATTCCATTTTAGAACACTAGTCGCTCCAAAAGATTAAGCTGTTAGGAGTGGCCCAACAATGTATTGAACTATGACACAATGATTATGAAATATTATCTTCTTACTACCCAGCTGATGAGGTTTGTATAAGATTCTGTTGAAGTAATAAATGGAAAAGGCTGTACACAGACTTGGTTAATTTTTTTAAAGTTTCCCATGTAAGAAATGGGAACTTTTTGGCGGTCCAATAGAAGCAAAAGGAAATTTGATCCATGAGAGAGCATACTAAATTGTGCTTTTTATGTCCCTTTAACAATAATCCGGTTCCAGAATTGTTTTCTACTTTTCTATGTTAAATTGGAGCATTATGTTGGCAGCTGCTGTCACGAGCCAACCCAAACATATTTTCTCAGATGATTTTTCTACAATTTGCAATGTGTATTGTATCGCAGTTTTGGGTCATTACAGTTTCATTTCATATACCTGATTACTTACGGTGTACTATTACAGGTCGCTCAGGCAACTTCCAAACAGATGTCCAAGCGGGATCCTTTGAGACCTTATATGGATGTTATAGACAATATGTTGGTTCAAATGGTATTTCTTTTTCTATTTAGTATTTGTATGAGCTTAAATGCTCTTTAAGTTTCTTGGTCATCATTTCGAGTACTTTTCTATTTCCAGTTCAGGGAAGACCCATCCTTCAAACCTCAAGGCGGGCGATTAGGGGAAAATGACATGGATTATGACACAGATGAGAAGTCAATGGCAACACTAAGACGCCATCTTAGAGGAGCTAGAGAGGAGTACTATCGGTACAAAAGGTGAACTCAAAAAGCAGATTACTTAGGGTGCCTTTGATCGCGCGGATTTTCTAACAGTATGAATTATTCTGTTTTAAATTAGTTGATTCTAAAAATTTGTAATTACGTAAATGACTTGATTTGAATTCGTGTATTGTTTGGTTGGCTATCAATCTTACCAAGATACATGCATCATGTATGTATATAAAGTATATAAGAGAGAGTCACCATGACTCGACCATGAAGAAAGCCAAAAGAATGTTTCGAGGTGTCAAGACTTGACTTCTCTACCTTGAATTAGAGCTTTTCAAGTTTTTGGAGAAATTATCTTATTTAAGTTTTCTATAACAGTGTGAAATTTGTTAACTTTGGCAGCCAAACACCACTACATAGGCTAATAGATAATGGGCCATTCTAAATAGCCAAATTCGCAATTCTTTGGACCCCCAAATGCACCCTTACAGTTTCATCAATGTAGAACTTGATTCTCTTATCCAGGCAATCCTCAATCCTTGACATGGTCTGTGTGATCGCATTGAGAATTTTCACTGTTGTTGCATCTCCTTTACATTGGTATCATACTAGGGAATGGTGATACTGTTCTGATACCTGTTTTATTTCGGTTTCAGTATTTTTGGAAGTTAATCAACTTATAAGAAGTGGTCATAGTCGTAGCAAGGATCCTGTGATCTTTGTATTCGTATCCATATCTGCTCTTCTTGGATTGTGATAGTAGATTTATCAATATTATGATCAAATAGTTGAAAGCAAAATCTAGTATACAGATAAACTAAAGCAAAATTGTGATAGTAGATGTATCTAGCATATCTGCGGTCCATGCTAACTGCTCACCCGATTAAGCTACCAGTTGTCTTTCTTGACTTTTGCATCTAGCAACTTGCAGCTATCCTTACTGCATTGCATTCATACAAGTAGACATGTCTGTGGGAGTTGTCTTATTTTGTCATAGTTCCAAATGCAGGTGACACTAAATGTTAATAGCATTTTTGAAAGTGTTTAACAACTCTGTGATGTGATGCTTACTTTTTAATTTATCCGAAGTATATCTAATTAACTACTGGTTTTGCAGTGAGTATTTGACATATGTCATTGAGGCCCTTGAACTGGAAGATACAATAAAGAACTACGAACGGCGATATGCAACTGGCTGGTTTGCTCCTAAACTAACATTTCTTGGCTAAGTCTGTCTCCCCTACATTTTAGCTATCAATTTTATTTATTTATTTGTTTATTTTTTATGTTGCTGCTATACTGATTTTCAAAGATTGGGACGATTTGTTTAGGCTCACTATTTGACACCCTTTTTTTTCCCCATAAGTTCGTTTCGGGTCCTCGTTGTTAATTGCAATAGTTAAGGCCCTCGATTAAATCGATTACAGTTGAGGACAAATCTTTACATATATAACGATTAGAAGGCCTTAAATAGGGAATTGTTATTTCCACTCCATCATTGAACTAAAGCACTCCTTAGTACCACTCTTAGAGCATGTGGTACCATATATGTAATGCATGGCATGCATGGTACCACATGATTTAAGAGTGGTACCATGGAGTGCATTGGTTCAATAATGGAGTGGCAATAGCATCACCCCCTTAAATATTCGCCCTCAATTGAAATAGATTATCCTCAATTGTCCTAAATTGAAATGCTGTAAAAATAAAGGTCTTGAGGGATTCAGTGAATATAAAGGTCTTAAAATGAAACTTTGAAAATAACAGAGGGTACCAAATTGTATTTGATCCGATTTTTATTGAGTGTATATTGCTTTTCAGCCTAACTGTTTTGGCATGAGCATCATTTCCCGTTGTTAAATATACAACTGCATGTTATGGTGCTAAATAGAACCAGAATTCATGAGCGGTGGTCCAAGCCTGGGGATGTTCTATCTTATTCCCTAGTCTTTTCTTTTTTCTTTTTTCCTAAACAAGGTGAAATCTTTTTGTTTTTGTGTTTTATTTATTTATTTTTATTTTTTATTATATATATATATATATAAGTAATCAAAGGTGAAATCTAAAGCATACCTACCTAACTCTTGAAGATGTTGGCTTGCTTATTTACACAAAACTTCTTGTCAATTCATGAATCTAATCAGGAATCCTAATGACAAAATTGTGTCATGAACCGAATCGAATTTTCAATCATAATGTTCACTTTTTAAATAAAATGTAATCATGTAGTACAGATAAAAACACACGTACATTCCTTCAAATCAACAAAATAACAATAAAACACAAGTTTCATGCAATATAAAAAATGTCGAATGTTTTCCACTTAAAACTTGAAACATCAAAGTCCAAAATCATGAATCATGAAATGTATTGATTGGAGGATCGTATCGAGTTGTTTGAAAGTCTAAATCATAGGAATGGACTCGTGAATCGAGCATTTCTAACCACCATGGGCATGACATGGTTATATCACATGCTTGGTTTTGAAACCCTTTGAAAGGTTGATACACATCGTACCAAAATTTAACAATATAAGTTTAACTAAAGCCTTTCTAGCAAAGTGGTTAAGTGCTGCCACCATGGAATCTGAAGAGAGGGTGGGTTATCACTTATCGGTTGTATTCCTACCTTTGAGCAGAATAATATTTTCAAACCAGAATGTTATAAAGCCTTTCCCTACAGGCTACAACCTATCAAGCCAATTTATCCAATTTGAACAAGCACAATTAATCGATACGTAAAAATCTAATTATAATCAGTCTAATTGAATCCACTAATCTCTGAACAGGTGGAGGCATAATTAGACTTTTGCAAGTATAGAAGCGAGAATGGAGTATGTTCTTCCCAATCAACATCCCCAGTAGTGGTCCACGACTCCCAACTTAGATCCCATATGGGTTAGCTTTTAAATTTTTGGAATAAGTGTTTTTAAATAAATCTGTGAATTGGAGCTTTCTAAAAAAGCTGTTTTTCTGCTTTAAAAGGGAAACAGATTTTTTCCTTTTCCGGAAGCTGTGTAAAAGCAAATCGATAAGGTCTCTGGTTTTTTAAACTATCACTTATCAGTGACTAGGAAGCACCAACACTTGTAAGAAGGTAACGTGTCGCGTGTCATATCGTGTTCGACACACAGACACGACACTTCATGGACACTTATCCTGGAGTGTCGACGTGCAATTTTTTAGGATTTTGTCATGTTGATTTGTCCGTGTTGGTGTGTCCATGTCCGTGCTTCATATAGATCAGTGATTGTTGCCCCTGAAAAGCTATCCCAAACGGACGGTCTCTTATCTTGCTTTTCTTTAAGTGATGCGCAAAACGTGGGGCATGAAGTTGCATGAATTTGGCCAAAAAGCAATCTGTCCCAATTCAACCTTTTCCAGATCTGGAAAGCTGCAATACAATTGTATTTGAAATTCTTACTGTTTTTAAGAGAAAATCTCTCATTGGCCGTTATGTACTAAAACGTGATACGGTGGTTCCTGCCACCTATCGTCTTCTGTTCTTTTATGTTGCACTAAAGATTCAGAGCTGAGTGATTTCTCACTCATGATTTTGCTTTACCATTCGGACATTTGTATTTTCTTGAATAGAAGAACTAGAGATAGCCACCAATATAGATGGTTATGAACAGTTAATCACAGCCTTGGAAATCGTGTTTGTGGGGTCCATTAAAACACCTAAATAAGTGTCATGTGTTTGTGATTCTGCTGGTTTATGTTGTCAAATTGGAGCATCCAACCCAAAACCAATTGGCTATGGGTGGAGTAGCCCCATGATATTAAATATTGAGTTTGCAAGGCTTTAAATTCCCGATGAGGAATTATAATCTCAACACACCCCCGCACGTGGGGCATGACTGGGAGCCAAACACGTGGATTGTTGAGATAGGGAAACGTGGAGCACATGTTGCCAAACTGGGCATGACAAGAACCTGCTCTGATACCATGTCAAATTGGAGCATCCAACCCAAAACCAATTGGCTATGGGTGGAGTTGCCCCATGATATTAAATATTGAGTAGCTAGGCTTTAAATTCCCGATGAGGGATTATAATCTCAACATATGTGTGTTCAGTATTACAACATTGTTTGATTTAGATCCAGTTCTAATTTCTCACCATTCATCGTTCTCTCACATCATTTAATTATGTGGAGCAAATTCATGGTGAAAACACTAATGAATTTAATTCCCTTGGCTATATGTCTGAACTCTTGTTGACCACTCCTGATTTTGTCGATCATTTGTGGCTGTAGCAATAATATACACATGTGGATACGTAGTTTTATTATATAAGAGAGGCCAGAGGGGTGGCACTCAGTACGTGAGTGCTAGTAGGAGAGAGAAGGGGAGATGGAGAAAGTTGTGAGTGGGTGAGAGCAGTTATTATATTTGATTTTTATTTTTATTTTTAAGGACAACTCAGTACCCTTGTACAATTATTTTGAGTAGAAAACTTTTTAAGTTTTACTGTAATTATTGGTGGTGGAATATATATATATATATATATTTTGGTACCCCTCCTTTCCCTTTCTATATTAGTATAGATATATGTGTCTATATATGCATATGTATTCACACTGTTGTGTGATATCAGCTGTATAATCAATTTTTTTTGTCAATATTAGTTACCTTAAAACACCTATCTGAATCAGTTATGGCTGCATAACTGAGCCTTTTTTTTGACCACTCAGGCTCTGGGCCATCTTTCGTTTCTATAAAAATACCATGGTTGTCTGTATGTACATACATTGTTACAACGTAAAGTATTTGTTAAATTGTTTCGTCAATGTTTTTCCATCAATTGAGCTATCTATGAATCTGCCCTGTGTTACTTATTTCCACCTCAAATTCACTGGCTTACTCAGTTACAAAGGATTGTGGAATTCTAGTCTCTCTCTTCAGTTACAATTCAAACTCTGCTAAGTGATTGTTATTGAAGAGTGAAGACATTGATCTATTTTGTAGTGTTTAATTTATTTTTGTCACAACTCATACCTGTTAGTTTTATTAATTTTATTCAAGGTATGCTGCCCTGATGTACTCAGTTTCCCGTTTCATTTTATATGGTGTCTCATTGTGACAACAATACTGCACATTTCAGAAGAATGTAGACTCTCTTACTTTGTCTTCTAACTTGGTTTGTGATGCAGATTTTGTAAGATTAACTTGTGATAACTTTCCTCTTTCCTTCTTTTTCCTGGTTTTGTTGTTCCTTTAGTATACGGTCTTGTCTGATGATATACTGTCAAACCCTTGAATAAATTGAACACTGGTTCTTAGATATGCCCTGTAATACTATCCTCAGGACCCCAGATACATGCATAATTTTTTTGCCTAAATTATTGATTATTGATGTGCATAATTATGACAGTACTATCTGAATTTCGTCCCTGGTTGTTTTACTCAACTTTAAGCATTCCGATGCTATCATTGCAGGAAATTTGTTTCAAGTCTCAGACCTGAACGAATTGGCCAACTAGGCTCCCTTCTTGATACGATGGGTAATAATCAGATCCAATAACTTGTCTATTTGTGTGAATTTTAATTTTTTTAGTTAATAAAGTTCAGTTTTAATTGGGAGAAAAAGAAAGAAGGATACATGGTACTTAGTTTAAGGGTTGTTGAACCTTAAAAAGTATTTTTCTTTATCTTTGTGGGGAATATTTAAGGTGACATTTTAATGTCTTAAGCTGGTTTTTATCAAGATTAATATGGCTCCATCTTAGTTCCTAGATGAAAACGGTCAATGTTGAAATCAGGCTTCATGTCCTGTTTTGGCTGGCTGGCTTTTTAAGTAGGATCCAATATGATCTAAGCGGTTGGGATGTTGACTTCTTTGCTCGCGCATGCGCGTGCACACTAATTTCATTCCTTTTTTCTATTTATTCCTTCACACCCATATGTTGGAGGGTTTACATTTGTTGTACTCATAGTCATGAACACTTGGTCAATATAAACCTTTTGGGCTTTTACGGTGGACTTTGTTCAATATTCTTTCATCCTTTCAATACTCAATAATTGAATTTTAGATGTTTTCAACTTTTGCCTTTGATTTTTGGTGTTTACTTGCAGAATTAATTTGGCGATGTATCTTAAGGAAGCAACTAGAGAAACTATTGGCTATTGTTCTTGGTTGCATGTCAGCTGCGATTCTTTTAGCAGAGGCAACTATACTGCCTAGTGGAGTTGATTTATCACTTTTCTCGATTCTTATAAAATCTGTTGGCAAGCAAGAGGTGCTTGTGCAGGTATTACTGAAATTCTTTATTCAAGTTTTGGAATGGGTTATTTCAGTAAATTGACTTTTGTGAACATCCAAAATCACCAAATTCCCACATGGCATTGTCCAAGGATTATAATAGGAGCAATAGTCACTCCTCGCTGCGTGTAAGCTAGAATTCCTGAGTGGCTGCCCAATTATCTGGACGGCTTGAGCCGCTTGACAAGATCTTAGTTTTAACATAAGTGCTAATATGCATTGGGCTTGCTCATCCATGTAGGTATGTAACCTATGGATGCACCTAGGGGTGTAAATCGGTCGGTTTCACTGTCAATTTTCTACAAAATCGACCATGTCGGTTTTCTATAAACTACAACCGATTTCGACCGCAGGAAACGTGAGGCGGTGTGAAACCGACTGTACAAGCAACGGTCGGTTGCGGTCGGTTTCGGTTTTTTCATGAGAAACATAGGACCTTTTGATCTTTCATGGGTCTCTCTCTCTCTCTCAATGAAGAAAGTAGATTGATTAATCTGCTTTGGGTTCTCTTTATCTCCTTCTCTAGTTGTAATAACTATCATCAGATTTTTGAAGCTCATCCCTTGGTACAGAAAATCTTGTCTTTGCGAACCTGTCACAGGCCCTCTGTTTTTTCTGTGGGTTTTGAAAAAAAAATGCAAAATAAAATAGTAATAATACAATATTTATGAAATATATATACTGTATATACAGAGAGAAAAGGTGGGGTCTTGTGCAAGAATCCTCTAGAATCACTTACCTAAAAAAAAAAGAGAATCAAATGTGTCGAAGTTTTACATAACTCAAAAAGATCAAACAGATCTCAAACAAATCAAATCACTTTCCTTAAAATGTAAAAAGATCTCACATGTCTAAACATAGAATACAAGCAAAAAAAAAAAAAAAAATCCACCGAAATTAGAGAGAGAGATGAAAACTGAAATTACTTGCCATTCCTCTTTGTGGTCGAAAATTTCTTCTAGCCCTAGTTTGGACTATTTCAGTTGATGGCTTCGACAATCTCAGTTAATAGATAGTATGGATTCGAGCCTTTGACAACCTCATTGATGGCTTCCACGTAGGATTTAACCATGGCTTCCTTCAATCTATATTGTTGATGCATTCATAGATTTGGGTTAGGGTTTTCTTGTGTGTGCCTCTTGGAGAAAGAGAGAGAGAGTGTGTAGAGACAGAACGTAGAGAGAGAAGAAAAAAGAACTGGCCGGAGAATGAGGGAGGCTCTAGGGTTTGTAGATAGAGAAGATGATGTTTGGTAAAGGTAAAAGACATCTTCTTTTTTATGTTTGGTAAAGGAAAGTCTGAGACATCAAAAAGAGAGAGAGAGAGAGAGAGAGAGAGAGAGAGAGAGAGAGAGAGGTGGGATACTTTTAAAGTGGGTAGCTTTTCAAAAAAATAGTGGACAATAGAGTTGCGTTACATATAAAATATACGTATACATACATTTGGTCGGTTATCGGTAGGTTTTCGGTGTATTTAAAGAAGAACCGCAGACCGAACCGACAAATGGATTTTTTAAATACTCAAAACCTCTGGCCGACTGCTGGAATTGGAAACCGACCACAACTATCATTACCTGTTGGTTCCGGTCGGTCGGTTCGGTTTTGTGAAAATAACTTACAGCCCTAGATGCACCAAGGCTTTGTCTAGCCCCCTATTAAGACGTCATCCTCGGTGCATCTCACTGGACGGACGAGGAGGACGACTTGTTTGTCATTTTCAATGGAAACTTGTCGTACACTACATGGTGTTTTTTTAGGTTACCATGTGGAGCCAATCAATTGGTCAACATTGCTGTCATCATTGAAGCTTGAGTTTTGGAACTCCTAGTTTAGTGTAATATAAAAAATTCATGTGTATTGGCTGTTACTTAACGGCCTTCAGTACTTGTAACGGCCCTTTTTAACCATAACGATAACAAACTGTTATTGTGTGTTTTCTTAGAAAACAAAATGTTATTGCTAAACTTCAATTTTTTCACTTCTTTTATTCAAAACTATTCTTTAGTCTTCCCAAACTTACTAACAAGGTTATTTAAGGCGCAAGGCGTACTGAGGTGCAAAGGTCTCCTAGAGCCTAGGCGGGAGGCGCGCTCCTCAAGCGAAGCAAGGCGCAAAAATACATATATATATATATATATATATTTATATTTATATGATATAGCAGCCTGGCTGCCCTTTTTGAACATATACTAGTATTTTCTATATGATTTATTTTATTTTATTTTATTTTTTAATATTCTAGTATTTTATGCACCCAAAATATTAAGACATTAAGAAGGAAGAAGAAGAAGCCAGAAGAAGAAGAAGAAGAAAGAAGAGAAGAAGACGAAGGAGGAAGAAGAAGGAAAAAGAAAAAAGAAAAAAGAACAGATGTCTTACTAGACTGTCTGACAGAGAAGAGGGGGGAAAGAAGGAAGAAGAAGAAAAAAAAAGAAGCCAGAAGAAGAAGAAGAAGAAAGGGAAAAAAAAAAAAAGCCCGATTGATTAGGACTGCTGCGACTAGTTAGGGCTGCGAAGAAGAAAGAGAAGAGGAAGGAGGAAGAAGAAAGAAGCAGAAGAAGAAAGAGGAAAAAAAACACCTGGGCTGCGACTGGTTAGGGCTGCGACTTCTGCTCTCGTTTCTTCTTCTTCTTCTTCCTTTTTTTTTTTGGGCTAAACTGTTGGGATATAGCCTTGTGTGCCTCACCTTAACTGGGCGATCGCCTCGTGCCTCCCAAAAAAGCCCTAAAAGGTGCGCCTCACATGCGCCGGATTGAAGGGGCTGTGCCTAGCCTTAGACGAGGCCCTAGTCTCGCGCCCGCCTGCACCTCGCGCCTAGGCGTGCCTTTCACAACAGAGCTTACTAATGACATCATATTTACTTATATAGGTGGTTTGGTTTATTGATGGGTGGATATGTTTATGAGATTAGAAGTTGTATAACTTTCAATCTTGCATTTGGATTGTTATTTTGCTTTTAAATTTTAACTCCTTTTTTTCCCCTTGTTATTGTCATCATGTAAGCAATTCGACATATATATTATACATAATTTGTCTTCTTCACATCCTTACCAATGTGATCAAATTATAAGTCATGTAAGGTATGGTGCCCATGGGTTCATCCATATAAGAAATTTAAACTTCCACTACATAGGTTTTTTTCTTCTTTATATTTTCTTTAATTTTTGACTAATCTAGATTTACTTTGAAAGTTGTTTGGTATAGAAATTTAGATGTTATATTGCTAATTTCGAACTTCAAACTAACTAATGACTGTCGAATATTAGATAGTAATATTGCGGTCAAATAAAATTTGATCCCTTTGTGACGATGATATAGTTCAATCCTACTTGTTATTGCATTCTAAGCCGTCATTTATCTTTATTAGTTCAATGTGATGCAGTATTTTGTAGTACTCTATGTTTTATTTGTAGTACTTTGTTATGTTATGTGTGCTTCGATTGTTATTTTCATTTAGTCACCATAGGTGAGGTTAGTATTATGGCTGTTCAGAAAAACCACTTACCTAAACCGATCGACCAAACTGGATCAAAATTTTCGGTGGACTGGGGTAACGGTCGGTGGTCGGTTTATTTTTAGTGGGAGACTGACTAGCTGGTTCAGTGGACGGTTTAGAAAATTCTTACGCCGAAGCCGACCAAACTTTGTTTTTTTCAATATAGTTTATGAGTTTATGTCCCTTTCAGTTCAAAACAGCTTTAGTTCAAAAGAGAGAGAGAGAGAGTGACTAAAATAATATAGTTGGCCTAGAGCCAAGTGAAAGTGACTGTCACTGACAGTGTCCTTTTAAAAAAAAAAAAAGGACTGAAGGTTGTCAATTTTGGAAAACGTGAGCATGTGATTGTAGGTGGGCATGTGATATTGTAATACCCGGTATTTTCATTTGTACTTTTATACCCTTTTGATATTAATAAGATTCAGTGTGCTTATCTTTTTTTTTTCCCTGCAATTTCATCTTCCAGCGATCGAACCTCCTTCGATCGATTGACCAATTCTTTTCTTCGATCGATCGAGCCCACTTCGAGCGATCGAACCTCTGCCGACCTGAATTATGACGTGTCTCCTTTCTCAAGCGATTTAATTGCTCTCAATCGATCGAACCCTGACCGATTTGTTCTCAATCGATCGAACTCATCTCGATCGATCGAATTTGGTATTTTTAGTATACGTGTTTTGCCACCTGCACTTTCTTCTCCCTATATATATGTATCATATACACTCAATCCCAAGGTTCTGAACTGGGAGAGAGTTAGAGAGATATGTATAGCTTTTATATATATGCACACACTTATATATATACACACACACCCGGTTATATATCTATATATATACACACAACTGACAAACACTCATACACTCAAGAAGAAGAGAAGAGAAGAGAAGGAGAGGAGCAGAAGAGAGGAGACAGAGAAGGAGAATAGAAGAGGAGACCACCCCGAAACCACCGCGGCCACCCCGAGCTTGCCGGCATCGTCGACGTTAACGGTGAGTGCCTATATTCACTTAGTAGCATAGATATGTTCGTATATATGTGTTTCGGCAAGATAGAACGGACACTGAACGTGCGTGAATGGTCCAGTTCAAATTCTGGAATAATATTGCGTTCAATCGATTGAACTTATTTCGAGCGATTGAACACAGGCCGATCTCGATCGATCGAACTTAGTTAGTTCAATCGATCGAAAGATAGGTTTGCTCAATCGATCGAAACGCCTTCGATCGATCGAACCTAGCTTTACCTCAATCGATCGAATTGACTTCGATCGATCAAACATATCAGAATGTGAAATGTTTAGTTGTTTTATACCTGTTGATCTGTTAACCTGTTTATTATCATATGTTGATGTTGGAAAGCTGTATTGGAATAATACACACGTGGAATAATGGATTAAGGCATTAAACAGTGGAACCATTCAGTTAATGTGGAGATAATAATGAGAAGCCGACGTGCATAGTAGTGGGTCTATTGACCGTAGAGGTCGATATTATTTATGTTGGTGCGTATGATTGCGGTCGCTAAGATTGTATGATATCAGGTGTGAGATCCCCAGGGTGCTGGGATAGGATTAGGACTAGGTGTCGGGGCGAAATATGATAGAGTTGGACTTCGTGTCAGGTTTGACGTTTGATGGAGTTGGACTGCGTGTCGGGCTTGGGAGGTTGTGCGATGTAGGTCTTCGTGTCAAGGTAATATATCCGGGTTGATGGCCATAACGTTCTAGGGTTGGAGTGCCGTAGTAGTAGTATATTGGGGCTACGTGCTGTCATAGTATTACGGAGTTGAGTGCTGATGTATCATGGTATAGCTATGTGCGGTAGTAGAGCTAAGTGCTGTGATATTTTAGAGCTATGCTCTGATATTTTAGAGCTGAGTGCTGTGGAGCTAAGTGCTGTGGTATAACGGAGCTAAGTGTTGTATTATATTCGGGCTGCGTGCTGTATTACATCAAGGCGGATTGGCCGAAATGGTAAGATTGTGTGTCGGGATTTGATAGCTTGTATGGTATGGGACTACGTGTCTGATTTATGTGATAGGACGTGGGACTTCGTGTCGAGTGTCACAGACCGTAGGTATGGGACTACGTGTCTGATTAATGTGGACCCAAGAGTCTATGTTATGTGTGAGAATTGATTGGGATGACGTCCGTTGTTATATTGAGTTAGTGCATACATCCATGCGAACGATGAGATAATCCTTTTAGTGATGTTGCTTTATATGTTGCTTATCTATTGATACTTTGTTAGTGTTTGCATTCACTCGGCTTTCGTAGCTGACGGCGTTTATGCCGCTGGATATTTGACATCCAGCTAGCCAGGGTTAGGAATATACAGGAGATGCATACATGGACAGGGGCTTTGAGGATGGAGCCTAAGATGACGGAGGCTATGCTGATGCTGACTACTACGCAAGTTGAAGACCTGAAGCTTCGTCGTAGTTAATTTATGTCTATATTTTAGAGACTTCTATTTTAGTTATGTTTGTATCGGCGTATGTTGCCGTAATACTTTATTTACGTTTCTGTAAACACTCGTGGCTTTGTTATAGTTTAGTATTACACTTTTGACTTTATATATCGAACTTAGAATTTCCCAATGCGTGGTTTGAATCATTACTTTGATGGTTTGACTTTGGTTATGGACAGTGTGGTGACTTCCAACTGTCATGGCCTACGGGTCTAAAAAGAAATTTATTTTCTCTATTTTTGCTACTGCGGGGTGTGACAGATATATCAGTATATCACTCTCTCTATTCTCCTTGCTCTCTCTCTAAATATATATGCATATATTATATATATGTGAGTGTATATGCTAAACAAACTAAGGTTTTGAAACCCCTTAGCCACATCGCCGCTACTCTCCATCAGCACCACCACCACTATGATCAGCCACTTCTGTCGCGTTCAACCTTCCCACCACCACGACGATCAACCACCACCACCACGATCTGCTTCTGCCATCACCCCTCTCGGCCACCACCACAAGATACCCCCCTCTCTCTCTCTCTCTCTCTCTCTCTCTCTCACATACATTTTAGATCTATGGAATCTGTGGACTGGAATATGTAGATTTTCTCTTCTTGAATCATGAATAATAACTTGTACTAGTTCTTGAATCTGTTGAATGAATCATAGTTTTGTTCATTTGATTTCAAATCTATGGAATTTGTGGAGTATGTTCATTTGATTTCCTCTCGGCCACCACCACCAATAGTTTTGTTCTTAATTTTTTATTTTTTATTTTGAATTTTATCATGTCCCCCGAAACCGACCGAGAACCGACCGAAAATCGAGACCCCGAAACCGGCCATCAATTGGTTAGTTTCAGTTGGTAAGTTACTAAAACCGAGAGCATCGGTTCGGTTGAAAATGTACCTTCAAACCGACCGATGTTCAGCCCTAGTTAGTATAGTTAGAGTAGGCTATAAATAGGGCTGAAAATCTGTTTACATTAGCTTTTGATTATATTGTATTTGTAATTGGTTTTATACCAAATTGAGCCTAGAGCTCTTGTTTTAGGGTTTTGGTCTTAGTTTGTTCTAAATCTATTCTCTTTAATTCTTGAAATGAGCATTCATATGCATTTGCATGCATCATTTGGTATCAGAGCCTCTAAAAGTTACTTGGTAGAAATCAAACAAAGCATAAATTGAAGGGAGAAATCGTAGCAAGAAGCGAAACAGTGTGTGAATCAAAATCGAACCAGACTTGAGGCTCACTCGCAAAGGGTTCGACCTGTAGATTTGGAGTCGTGAGCTCGATTCTTCTCCAATTCAAACCTCACAATCTCCCAAACAGCCACTGTGACTGTCAGCGACTAGTCTCCTCATCCAGTTCGCAATCACCTTTCTGACCAACACGAAGGTGACTACGATTGAAGCTTGTAAATGGTTCAAACTCTTCAATCAAGTTGTAGCAGTTGATTGAACTTTCAAATCGAAGGTCGCGATACTACTTAGACAGCGGACACTAAGTTTTGTTTTCCGATTTTGTCTCAACCATTTTGCAACCATGTGTACTCGTGAAGGTGAGTTTGACTTCTAGAACTGGACTGCAATTGGGTTGCTGAGATTAAATTTTGATTAGGTGAGCTGATTTAATTTGGATTTCGATTTCAGTTTTGATATCGATTTTGGTTGCGCCGAGGTTATAATTGGTTATTGATGGTGAATTTGAGTATAGACTCCATTTGGCTGTGGTTTGCTTTTGTTTAGATTTTTTCTTGATTTGTGGCTTTGAGTAGTCTCTATTCCATTGTGGTTTGCTATTGTTTGGACTGTTATTGGTTTTGGTTTATATGATTCAAATTGATTTTGCATTGCTATGGCTCAAAGAGGGAAAGAAAGAATGGGTAGAGGGCAAGGAACTACCATGTATTTTGAGGATGGGGCTAAATTTAATTTAGTACATCCCATGGGACCTAAGGGTACCCAACAACATCAAATGGAGGAATTAAGAAGGTAAGTCACCACCTGAACGCTTAAGGTGAAGCGTTTGCAAACTACTCGTAATAGGATCCAAATTCTGGAATTCTATGGTGAGAATCGGAGTTTGTTGATTGGGTAGACGAAGTTGAAGCTATATTCAATTTCTCTGATATCGTTGAAGAAACGAAAGTAAAGTTGGTCAAAAAATGTTTAAAGCGAAGGGTTGCGAAGTGGTGGAAACAAATCAAAATTGTTAGAAAGAGAAAAAGGGAAGACAAAAGTCAAAGATTGGAACAAAATGAAGAAGAAATTGGAGGGAAAGTTTTTACACGTAAATTACCTTCCAATCAAAAGTGTGGAGTCAAAACGATACTCTTATGAGTTGGACATTGATGGTGAACCAGAATTTGATGAATATTTGGATAATGAATCATCTTTTGACGATTGGTATGAAAGCGAATTTGAGGAAGAATTAAATCAACACAATGACAAGAAATTACATGTGGAACTGGCATTTGGTTATTGTTATGAAAACGTGTTTGAAGAAAACCTAGGTGAAGTAGATGACAAGGACTTGGATAAGGAGCTACTATTTGATTATCATTATGATAGTGAGTTTGAGGACAAGGAAGTGGACTTTATTAAACTTCTTTGGACTCCAAAAGAGAATGAGGTTGCTTCAACAAGTTTTGAAGAGATCTGTGGTCATGAATGTAATGAACGAGAAGGCAATGTCATTGATTCTCTCAAAGGTCTTCCTTCTATTTATGATGAGGAGAAGATTGATTTGGGAGTCTTTGTTGAGTGCGAAAACTTCGGAGTTGAGATGGGAGTTAAAGCTGATGAATATATGGGAAGGTTTCATGGACATCAAAGAGAATGGACATTTGAAGAACCAAGTTGCATCTTGTTTCCGATCCTTAGAGTTGAAGATGCTATTGAAGGTGGAGTGGTAATCATGATGTTTTCTAAAGTTAATCTTAAGAGAAAACTACCGCCGAAATGCAAATGAGGAAGTTGATTCCTAAACTTGAGGACAAGATTTCTTTAGAGGGAGAGTGTGATAGTATTTTGTAGCTCTTTATGTTTTATTAGGAGTACTTTGTTATGTTATGTGTGCTTTGGTTGTTATTTTCATTTAGTCACCATAGGTGAGGTTAGTAACTAGAGTAGGCTATAAATAGGGGCTGAAAATATGTTTTCATTAGCTTTTGATTATATTGTATTTGGAATTGGTTTTATACCAAATTGAGCTTAGAGCTCTTGTTTTAGAGTTTTGGTGTTGCAAACCCTAGTTTGTTCTTAATCTATTCTCTTCAACTCTTGAAATGAGCATTCATATGCATTTGCATGCATCACAATGTTTTCACAATAGATTGTACTTCCTTCTTAATTCGACTTAGTATCCATATATAAGTTGGCTCTTGATGGTTCTTTGGACTCCGGTATTTCGTGATCATGCTGCATTGTGAGCCTAGCCTAAGTTTTCTTGTTGATGTCGAAGACCTCTTGAAGACTCTTGAACGGTTACGGCCTTTGCTCCCTTTTGGATGTGCTAGAAGGGTGTTTCAGCTTGCTCTGGGACGTGTAGATGCTTGATAGGCTTTTCATGTATATGTTTTTTTGGGTTCTAGTCCTGCATCCTTTTTTTGTGCTGATCTCGTCATTTCAGGTTGCTTGTTGTGTCTGTTTTTCCTTTTCTCTTTTGTTAGGATTTGTGTTGTTCTTGAGGATGTATACTTCCTGTCAAGGAAGCACCAATGCGGATGCCGGGACGTGAGTGTGGGGAGTTCGGCAATTTTTTCAAAATCAAGAGTGGGAGTGCGGCAGCGGGAGTACTTGTATAAAATGCTAAAAACATATTTTATCTAACATTTTTAATATTACTATATACAAACTATTCTACCACTAATTTTTTTTTTTTTCTAATTACGACTCAAAATACACATAAATTACTTGTTTACTAATAAACAATGTAATTCAACTATCAAGAAAACCACAACATGCAAGCAAATTAATATTAAACGTTAACAAAGTCTTGCACAACTTCATTCAAGAGAGACGACAATGGCTGCTTGTGTGCGAGGCGCAAGCCCTAACCAGACGAGTCGATCTATGAGAATGAGATGTATCTTCTGTATGAAACCCTAAAACATCGCATAGAACTCAAAAAGCGTCCATGCGAATTCCAGGTGCATTAAAGCACTCCCTACGCACTAAGTGCGCGTGCTGCTCCATTTTTTGAAGCAATCATGCATGCTTCATAGCTTCCTGTGTACGTTGGTGCACCCCCCTTTGGTGCCTTTTCGATTCAATACAATTGCTCAAAAAAAAGAAGAAAAGAAATCCTACAGAAGTCCAATAGAGTGATTTAATATCCGTAAAATATTTCTGTAGATGTCAATTGTTGATTAGAGTTATTAAAGACATGAAACTTGAGAGATTTTGGGGTCAAAGGACATACTTTGTTGACTTTTTAGGGGGTTTGCCAATGTTAAAAAATTCCAATTCCCTTTACACTCTGACCGATACTCTTGATTCCGTTTACGTGACGTTTGCATAACCTGATACCGCAATTTGAAACTGTGGTTAGCTTTAAAATAACTTGCTATTTGCTCTTTCTACTTTCTATGGGGAGACTAAAATTTGATTTTTTTCCATGTCATTGTTGTCCACTGCTTTTTAAATTTTGCATCTAGCTATTACAACTTTATGACATGATTTAACCCCATGTGCTTTTTAATTGGACTACTGTAAGTTGAGTAGTTTATATCTCCCCATGCTGCAGGCATTTGCTTTTGTTCCTCTGATGTACATGTGTGTGTGCACATATTATTCATTGTTGAAAGTCGGAATGCTGATGTTTTATTCATTGACTCCAAAGCAAACAAGCTCTGTCAACTTGCTTATGATCTGTTCGTAAGTTTTTTCTTGAGCTTTATCGGCACAATTTTGAACTTGGCCTTTTTTTTTTTTTGGTTTCAAACAGAAGCTTATTACTAGATACATTGCTGTATATTTGTCAGGATGGTTGCTCGTTACGCGCCTCCAATTTCATACAATTTTCTCAATCTCATTCGTCTTGGTAGGGGTAAAGAAACTATATTTGAGAAGGTGAGCCTTCCATCACACCCTACAGTAGCTGATTTTCTTGAATGTCCCATATGTTACTTGTGGAAGTTGAAATGTTTTGTTAAATGTCTCATGAAATATAAGTTGTGAGAAAGCATTTAAATCACTATGGCTCGTATGGTAACATTGTGGTTTGGTTTTCAGTTTTTGTTTTCATTTTTAACTCCCAATACAAAAAATGGAAACAAAAACTGAAAACCAAAAACCACAACGTTACCATGCGTAATCTTTTTGTTTTTTCTTTTTGGTTGTCAAATTTCTGCATGAGCTCACTTGATTTGTTTCCAAAAGGGTTCTTGGATTCTAGATCTTCCATGGTAAAAATTAATTGCTGATTGACTTACTGAACAAACATAGAATTTACACGTCTTCATTTTATCACCCAGTGTTGGTCCCACCATTGCAATGTGCTGGAAATTTTCTTCCAGCTGGAGAAATTTATGCTCATGTATGTTTTTCTATCCTGTAATGTACTTTAGCCTAATGAACCCTCCTCTTTATAGTTATAGGTACAGGATATTCTTCCTTGAAGAGAAAACAATTTTGTGAGGCTTTAAAAACTTTCCTACTGATCTATGGAAATTGTCATGCAGCATCCATTGGGCTCATGTATCCATCTACTTTTATGATGTGCTGGTGCCATTTTTGTTAGCTGTGGTGTTACATTTTTTCTCCTTTCATCTCCTCTTAGTAATTTTGCATTCTTCTGTTATCTCATTTTGATCCTTCAACCTTGTGAATAAATTCAACTGATATTAACTATTGGGCTTTTAGGATCACTTGCTGACATGGTTCAAAGTAGCAGTATTACAAATGTCTAATGAGGCTCTGAAACGACGCAGTCGCGACTTCGTGTCATACTATGTAGCGGGACACCGATACGACAAGATATGGACACAGCGATACTGAAAATCTTAAAATTGTAGGATACGCCAAATAAAAGGATATTTTTATCCATAAAAATATACAATATGTTATTTCGTGTCCACTCCCATTGCCTAAATTTTCAATAAACCAATAATTATCTACCATTTAATTCTATGTAGACTTTGTCGTCGTTATTTTATGAACGTTATCTAGGAGAGGCCAACATGCCATGTCCATTCCTGTGTCTGGCCATGTCCACTCCTGTGTCTGGCCATGTTGGCCATTTGTCCAACATGTGTTCGCGTAGGAAAAATAAAAGCACGTTTTTAGTGCGTCCGACTTGGGATGACACGTGTTCGGAGAGTATCAGTGTCCGACACGGAACCCAACCAAATTGAAGTGTCCCTGCTGCATAGCACCACAGTATTGGGCAATAACTAATAAGCAACTATACGTAGAGTAGATTCAGAAATTTCTTAATGAAAATCAGAAGCTAAACACATTTACAACAACAAAATTGGTCCATCAAGTAAACAAAATAAACCACTAACCACGCATAATATTGTCCGATTGTAAATGCATGCACTACTCAACAAGTCTATGTGACAGGATTAGAAGATATGAAGATAACAATCCATATGTACTTGTACTTCGTAAAATAAGCTAGTAAGACACAATTTGATCAAAATATTTCATGTTATTGTAATGATTTCCCCAAAAATAGAGATCATATTCTCCTACTAAATAGTGTAACAAACTTGTCTTGGTGCTCATTGAAGTCGAGACGACACGGTAAGAGGTCTTGGTTGCCAGCGGCACTTTGAACGATGATTGCTGAAATTTACTTGTTATGAATGGGATTTTTATTATGAACTGGCATTTTATCTAAATCTTAAATTAGTATTTTACAAGTTGAAAAATTAAATCAAGCTTTAATTTCCCAATTTGAATTCACTAGATGCTTTTATATTTTTTTCTTTTCAAAATATCAATGTTGAACCTTTGGGTTTTATTCAGTAGATGTGTATTTGTATTTGTGTGCTTTCTCCTTTTGGATTTTTGATGTCCTTTCTTCGTGGGGAGGGGAGGGGTGGTTTGCGTGTTATGAACAACACCACTACCAACTGTGAATTGGTAAGCATTTGTTCACATTGCAATTAGAACCTATGACATGAAAAGTATGATGAGGATTAAAGGATCATATATACGTACTCCTGTAGTAAGCTCGGCTAGTCAGTTGACAATTGCTCATTTTGAGCTAAATATTAGTTGATTAGTTGCAGATGACTAAAATGCTATTGCTGTTTATTGTTTAGTCATTTATCTGTCAAATGTCTATGCCATTGTTCATGTTTACATTTCATGTTGTTCTAAATCTCATTGGTAATTTTAACACTAATATATATTCTGTTAGAAAAGAATTTTAATTTTACTTCTTTACGTTTTTAATCTAGATGCTCTCTCTCTCTCTCTCTCTCTCTCTCTCTCTCTCTCTCTCTTGTTGGAAACCTTTTCACTTACAGAATACTACCTATACTTCCATTTAACGCAGTTTTTTTATTATGTTTCCATGACCAAATTTAAGTAATCCTCAACAGTGTTGCCTTTTTTTTTTTGGCCCTATTCCAGTTCCCATTTTATTGTTTCTGTTTCTTCAATTGAATTTCATGTACATGTTTTAAACGACTTGACTTTAGAATGCACTAACTGCTTAAGTTGCTAAGTTGAACCATGCATTGAAGTTTTCCATTCAACTGTTCTTCCTTCCTGAAGATTGACTATTTTACTTTGCTGTCTATTTGCAGCGAATGGGGAACATTGATAGTGCTGTTCCTTTCTTTGGCGAAGGATTTAACCGAATTTACCCACTTATCATGGTTGTATACACTCTTTTGATTGCAAGCAGTTTCTTTGATCGTATAATTAAGTTTTTTGGGAACTGGAAAATATTTAGATATGAAACTGAAGCTGATGATATGGACGGTTTCAATCCATCTGGACTAATTATCTTGCAAAAAGGTAAGATCATCATAGACTTTGTGAGTTCAACTTTGTATATTAGACATTCGCCAAAAGAATTGCTGTAAGGACTAATTGCGAATATTTTATAACAATGTGAGGCCTGCATCTTTATGTCCGTGTCTACCTACTAGTAAGGTTGGTTTGTGGATCTGTTTGGTTCATGGTTTTCGTGAGAGAAAAGAAAAGGAAAGGAAAACAAGAAAAAGAACTAGTTCCCTTATGTTTTCCTTGGCGTTTTCCTTGGTGTTTTCCTTCATGCTTAATTAACATTTTGAATTAAAAACTTCTAAGATATAATTGTAATAAATGAATTAAGTAAGGGAAATGAGTCGCAACATTCAACTTGTTTAATTTTTTGCTCAACTTTTTTTTTTTCTTTCCTATTTTCGTCATCGTTTTCCTTAGTAACCAAACAATGGAAAAGGTTTTCCTCTATGTATTATGTTTTTTTCCCTCAGTAAATCCAAGAACCAAAGAAAGCCTTGGTGTTGTCCATAATGCTTAAATAGCATTCGAATTTCGACTTTCAAAATATAGTAGAAATCGAGAGAAGAGCAAGGGAATTGACTAAAGTAAGTTATAACTCTTAATTTGTTTCTCACTCTCTCTTTTCCTACCCTTTTTTTTCCGTAGTTTTTCTTGTTAACGAAATAAAGAAAAAAGTGTTTTTTCTGTGTTTTCTTTTCTTTTCCCTCACTAAATCCATGAAGCAAACAGAGCTTGAGTATATTTTTGGTCTGTCCACCCATCCTGAAGGGTGATCAGTTGATTTGTAGAAATTTATTATTTTACTTGTATCTCAGAACGAACTTGGCTTGAAGAAGGGCGCAAAGTTGGTGAACATGTTCTTCCGTTGGCAAGGAATTTCAATGGTATGAGCATAGATGTGGAGTCTGGCAGCAATATGAAAGTATGTGAACACGTCACTATCCCTTCTTTTTCTATTTTTCCACCTCACACTATTCACTTTGGAAGTATTCATACGAGTACACTTGTTTTTTTTTTTTTTTTTTGTTTTTTTGTGGTTATTCATTTATTTATTTATTTCTTCTGAGCAGTGCAAGTTTGAATTTAATATACGAAAAGTACTCCAAATAGTCAATAAAAGAACCTAAAAGGTCTATTGACCAATCTTTCGACTAAGACATCTCATGTCATGTTTTTGGTTGTATGTAATTTTATTTTCTTTCCATTTGGACTGAAGTTTTAGATGGATTTTTCTCTCAACTTTTAGGTCCTGGTTTGGCGTGTTAGAATGCAATAATTGCATGTATATTTGAGCTTATTAACCAAATGATGCTTAAATCATGAATTTTTTGGTTTCAGGTAAACATGTGAAATTGCCGTATAAAAAGAAATATAATTAACAGCCCATTTTGGGTTAGCTTTAAACACTCTCTTTTTGACCTAAGATATTTTTAAAAGCTACAAATTGGAGCTTTTAAGAAGCTGTTTTCTAGTTTAAAAAAGAACTAGATTTTTTAAAACGCTGTGAAAAAGCTAATGAACTAGCTAATTGAAACGATCACAGCTTTTTAACAATTACTATAAGTGATTGTTGGCCCCCAAAAAGCTATCAAATGGGCTCTGATTCTTTTAAATGTATTCATCACGATGGATTTTAATTCAAGATACTGTACAAGTTGAGTTGAGAAAATTCAAATTCGAGTGACAACTAGACATGCCATTAATTGTTCAGGACAAGGATGCAGTTGAAATGAATGAATCGGCCAATATAACAAAGGATGATATGAAGGGAAGTTCATCAAAACCTGTGAAAGACGAGGTTCGTAGATACAGTGCAAGCAAAGAAGCCATTACCAACAAGTACACTCCTATAAGGGAACAGAGCAGACAAGCATTGAACACGAAGCCAGTGGAGAACATAACCTCTGCAAAAGTTTCTTTACTTGATGCGGACAACTCAATGCCCGGGAACACCAAGTTAGCTTCAACATGGGCTTCGATGAAGTCGGGTTTTCAAAGTTTCAAGACAAACATTGGGGCCAAAAAATTCATTCCTTTAAGCCAAGTTCAGGAAACCAGACTTGTATCCCATGATTCCTCGTCTGAATCACTTGATGATATTTTTCAAAGATTGAAAAAACCATCCGTTGGACGTGGTAATTATGGTGATGAAGATGAAGATGGAATGGATATCTGACCATCGGGACACTAGGTTATAGGTTTTTTATTTTTATTTTATTAAAGTGAATGAATTGAAATTGTAAAAAAGTTTGGAACCTGAACCTTGTGTGGAGATCCCATAGGAAGGTTGATAGGAAATACTTGCACCATTCTTTTCTTTCCGAGCTATTGGATCTCCTGATCCAATTGAACCTTGGGGGTATATTGGTCAAATTATGTGCATATATCGGCAGCTGATTAGGAGGCTCGGAGAATGCAGAAGGAAAAATTAGAAATTGGTTCCACTCTAAAAAAAATAAACTGAGGTAGTGGAAAAAAATTTCTTGGTTTTGTTTGTAAATCATCGTGTCCTAGAGTGTTGTTTGAAGATGATGGTTTTTGTCTAGTTAACAAGAAGGCCAAATTACTTTATTGCTGTTAAAAGAGTACATGTGAGTGGTATTTGATGGTACAAAAATTGTTTTGACTGATAAAAGAGGCCTCGGTGGAGTGCTCATAAACCCTGTCAATGACTTTTCAGTTATATTTGAGCTGTGTATGTATCTCGTTCTATTTTGTAATTAATATTTCCTTAGGAGAGTATGGATTGCATCAGTTTGTGTTGTGTCATAAGCATGTCAGTGTCATAAATGTGTCGTGTCATAGTAGTTATTTTGATTGTATTGAAAAGCTTAATTAACTTAATTTGTGTTATAAATTGGTTATCTGATAGGTACTTTTTTTTCTATTGTTTTAAGATGCTATTAGTCTATGTATGGGTCACGTATTTGTTATGTAGACGCTTGTATGCGTGAACTTATAAATAATCAAAATTGTAGAAAATGTACCTAAACTAAAGTAATGTACATTAGTCTCTTCCTAAACAAAAAGGGTTGAGTTCATCTAACAAAAACTAAAACGAGAGTCCTCCAGTTAGACATGTCAACAAATATGGCATGGAAATATCTGTTCACATCCACCTACTTTGCTCTTTACACCCACCACTCTAAGTTGAAGTAAAACAAATTTGGGGCGCTCAACCATAGCACCCTAAAATCAATACAATGTTACATAAAATCCAATGTCCAAATATTTAACCCAATAACCCCTTCCCTAACCAAAAAGGCCAAAATGACCTAATTTCTTAAGAAACCAAAAATGTCCAATCCGGCCTCCTACACGAGACAGAAAAACAAAACCAGAAAAATGAAAATTCGTGATGGAGGTGACGTGGTGGTGGAAGTGCTGTGATTGTAGATGGAGGTGGCGATGGTGATGGTGGTGCTGCGATGGTGATGGAGGTGACGATGGCGGTGGTGTTGTTGCGATAGTGATGGAGGTGACGTGGTGGTGGAGGTACTGCGATTGTATATGAAGGTGACGATGGTGGTGGTGGTGGTGGTGCGATGGTGGTAGTGGTGGTACTGCGATGGTAGTAGTGGTGCTGTGATGGTGGTGGTGGTGGTGGTGGTGGTGGTGGTGATGATGATGGTAATGGTAATGGAGGTGATGATGGTGTGATGTCGATGGCGACGGCAACGATGACAGCAACGATGATTGCGATGGTGGTGTTGGTGATGCAGTGGTGCTGGTGGTGCGGTGGTGGTGCTCCGATGGTGAAGGTGGTGCTGAATAAATATCAGTTTTAGAAAACAGATAATATTATCTGTTTTCAAAAACAGATAATATTGTGGTGCTGGTGGTGGTGCTGTGATGGTGGTGGTTGTGAGCTGTGCTATTATGGGGGTGGTGGTAGTGGTGGTGCGGTGGTGGTGGTGCTGCTGCTGCTGCTGTAAAATTATCTGTTTTCGAAAACAGATAATATTGTCAAAATAGATAATATTATCTGTTTTCAAAAACAGATAATATTGTGGTGCTGGTGGTGGTGGTCGTGGTGGTGCTGTGATGGCGGTGGTTGTGAGTTGTGCTGTTATAGGGGTAGTGGTGGTGGTTATGAGGTGGTGGTGGTGGTGCTCCGGTGGTAGTGGTGGTGCGATGGTGGTGGTGATGACGATAATATCTGTTGGGCAACAAAACTCTGTTGTGAAACAGATAATATTATCTGTTTTGAACTATATAATATTATCTGTTGTGAACCAACCAGATAACTTTCTCTGATGTACATTATAGATGAAGATATGTATTTTAGTTAACAATTGAAACTCTTGTACATAACAAATAACATTATCTATTGTTCATATCATATTTTCTGTTGTGCATTACAAATTCTCTTATCTAAACAGATAATATTATCTATCAACAGATAATATTATCTGTTAGCACATTTTGACAGATAAAACCTGTGAACCAAAAAAGCTTAAATTAAGGATAAAAATGAGATGTTTTTATAAAATTGCTTGTGAAATGCGTAGATCTTGAAAAAATAAATAAAAGAAATCCCAAAAGACCAAAAGATGAGAAAGTTATGGTCATTTTAACTTGATTTTTTCCAAACAGATAATATTATCTGTTGAGCATGACAGAAAATTGTATATCTGTGAAATTATCAGTTTTGATAATATAACTTGTTGAGCATGGCAGATAATAACATCACAATGGTGCTGTTAGGAGGGGTGGTGGAGGTGGTATTGGTGCTGCGGTGGTGGTGGTATTGGTGCTGCGGTGGTGGTGGTGGTCTGAAATAATACTTTTGCAAACAAATAATGTTATCTGTTTGACAAACAGATAATGTTATCTGTTTGAAAAATAGATGTTACAAGTAATATTATCTGTGTGTGTGTGTGTATATATATATATCATCTTCTTCAGTGAAGATGGTGGTGGTGGCGGTGAATGGTAGTGGCGATGGTGGCAGTGGTGGTGCGATGGTGATGGCAATGATGGTGGTGACAACGATATTATCTGTGTGTATATGTATATATATCTATATATATCATATTCTTCAGTAGCGATGGTGGTGGTCGCTGTGTGATGGTGGTGGCGATGGGGTGGTCTCGCTACGAAGTTGGTGGCGATTGTGGTGTAATGGTGGTGGTGGTGACGATCTCGCAACGATGGTGCTGGTGATGGTGGTGCTGACGATGGTGATGGTGGCGATGGTGGCAATGGTGGTAGTGACAGTCACCGACGTCGAGCGATTTCGTCGATGTCGGGGGCAACATCGTCATTAAACTAGATAAAAAAACAAAAATGGGTTTTTGGTTGCAAAATTAAAACGCGTGTGGGCTTTAGATTAAACAAGAGTTTGATTGGGTTTTGCACATTATTGACTAATTCTAAGGGGTTTATCTCCAAATTTCCCAACAAATTTCTCTATACACTCACCTTCATCTAAAAAAGTACTCGTCATAAAATTTTGATAATTTTTTTTTACTCTGCACAGTCACATCCTCTTTCATTTTCAATCTCTTTTCAAAAATACAAAATTCATGTGTATAAATATATATACATATATATACACATACACACACGCGCACACACATATATATATATATTTGTGTTTATATATGTGCGTGTATGTAATTAGTAGTACATAGAAAGGTATTTCAAGAATCTAATAGCTTCATCCCCATATCAACTAGGATAATGAACAGTAACACGAACAATGACAATGTCAAAATTTCATTTGTTAGCCGTTTGATTAAAGAAATAATTTATATTTTTGGATTAGGATTTCCATAGTGAAATGGGACTAAGAACAGATATCATTGTAGTGGTTTCAAGGGCGTATCCAGGATCTCTCCAAGGGGTGGGCTAAGATTGAAAAAAAAAAAAAAGACGACTAGTAACAAAAACATTATCTCCATTTTATAACAAAAAATCTTTAAATAAATTAGTCCGTACTAAAAATTGACAAAAGTTAATACAAAATGTCAAAATACCTATTTCAGTTGTGCTCGACGAGGCTTCAGAGAATCAAAATCATCTATTACCGAATCTAAATCAATCTTCTCAGCAAGTTCTCGTTCAATATAGAGACTCATACAATCACCAAGAAATTCATCATCCATCCTATTGCGAAGCGCTGTCTTCACATGCTTCATAGCTAAAAATGCACGTTCTGTAGTAGCTGTGGAAACAGGAAGAGTTAGAACCAGACGAATCAATCTCTCAATGAGATAGTAGTTCTTTGACTTTCTTGTTACAACCAATTCTCGGCATAATTCAGAAAGGGTAGAAATTTTCTGAAACTCGGGATCACAAGTTATATCAAGCTTATAGTGTTCCAACTCACATCTCAAAGCATGAATTTCCTGTCCAGTAAAATCTTGAGGGTAAAACTTCTTGGCAAGATTGCAAATATCTTCCATGTTAAATGATTTAAATGAATCACTAGGATCTAGAGCCGAGCTAAGAGTAAGAAGTTCTACTGCTCCATCGTTGAATCTACTGTTTAACTCTGTCAATTGAAAGTCTATTGCACAATTGAAGATATCAATGCGATAATGATGTTCATTTATAATAGAATCTTGTTGATGACGAGAGCGACCTTCTCTATAACAACAACTCATATCAGGTATATCAATGTCATGCCGTTTGCAAAATAATTGCACTTTCTCAAAGAATATATCCCAATCATTACGTCTCAAATTCTCAAGGAGAGCTCTTGTAGTTGAGACTAATTTCAAAGCATTCAAAATATCTTGAGTCTTGCGTTGTAGAGCTTGGCAAAGTATGTCACTGATTCCCATTATTTTATCCATTAAATGTAAGACAAATACAAATTCGAAGGTTGTAATTGCTTTGTAAACACCACTAGCTTCCCCACGTATATTGCCATTTAGTCCATTCTTACTAATACCTTGAAGAACTGTGCAAGATGCACCATACATATCGATCAAGTTCCTAACAGAATCATAATGGGAGCTCCAACGAGTAGCTCTTGCACGATGCAAAGTACCAATCTGATTAGCCCCTGTACCAGACTCACGTTTACCACTAGCCAACATATGTTGAATCTCATCCCGCTGAGCAGATTGTAACTCACTTAGACGCTTGGGAGAAGAGCCAACAAGATTGACTACGGAAGTCAAATATGAAAAGAATTGCCATATGGAAGTGACATCCTTAGCTGTCGTAACTAACGCAAGTTGTAAACGATGGGCAAAGCAATGAACATAATACGCATAGGGACAATCTCTAAGAAATAATGCTTGAAGTCCATTCCAAGCACCACGCATATTACTAGCACCGTCATACCCTTGACCTCGCATCTTTTCAATTTGTAAATTGTAATGAACAAGAGTATCAGATATCTTATCTTTAAGAGTTAATGATGCGGTGTCTTCAACACCCATGATATCAAAAAACCGCTCAACTAAAATGCCATATTTATTGACAAATCTAAGAACAATTGCCATTTGCTCTCTTTTATATTCATCTTGTGCTTCATCAACAAGAATACAATCATTGGCCTCTCCAACTTCCTCACGTATCATCAATCTCACTTTATTAGCAAGAATATGCAAAACCTCCTTTTGGATAGAAGGAGCAATATATTGTGCATTTTGTGGAGCATTCTCTAATACAACTCTTGCAATATCATTACTTACTTCTGCTTGTATCTTTAGCATTGCAATGAAATTTTCATGGTTTAATGAACTTGGGGATTCATCATGACCTCTAAAGGCACATCCTTGAAATGCAAGCCATCGAATACTTCGAATTGTTGCCATTAGGCGCAGGCGATTCTTCAAAATATCTTCTTTGGATTGTGTATTCATCAATTTGTCAATATGTTGTGATGTTTTCATTAAATCATCAACACATCTTACACAATTGCTATGTGTTGAAAATGAACGCCCAACATGCAAAAGAAATGCACACTTATCTCCATCATTGACTCTCTTCCAACTGTTAAAACCTTCAGTAGCTAGTGCAGAACGACTTCCAGCATCATTTTTATTTTCAAAAAGGAAGCATGGAAAGCAATATGCTTTATCCTTTGAAGGCGAATACTCTAGCCAAGGAAATTGTTTAAACCAAATATATTGAAATCGTCGAAATTGATTTCCTATTTTGGTCCTCGGATACTCTGAAAGTTTAGGTTGGTATGCACCTGCCTTTATATATGCTCGTCTTATCTCATCTCGTTGATTAACAGGATGTTCGCATATCTGCATACGCAACCCTGGATCTCTTTCAATAGAAGTAGTTTCAAAATCGCTTTGTTCGGGAACGTGAGATTCAGGATGAGGTTCTAAGTGGGGAATTGGTGTATCAACATTTGATGCGTAAGGTGTATCTCGTATAGAATGATCATCATTTTGATCATCTCGCTTTTTAAAGAACGAAAAAAGAGTTTTTCCACGCTTCGCCGGTGGTTGATTATGTGCCATTGCCGTTTTTAAATTAGAACCTAAGAAAGTAGCAATTACTAATTAGATAATCAATTAACCTATTGAAACTCTTTGATCCTAAAATGAATACACTTATACACCTAATCAACTAATCAAGGCAATTGACTATCACTATCTAAATAAAAAAAAAAACCTAAATAATATAATATAAATTAGATAATCAATTAGGGATTAGAATGCCTTCTTTGAGCCAAGAAACAAGATTTGTCAGTGGAAACAAGAGTACAAGACCATAAAGTTTTTTCAATCTGTAGAAAACAAACAAAATATGTTAGGTTAGGTTACTTAGGTAACTTAGGTAAACAAAAAAGAAATTGAAAAAAAAAAAAAACAAAAAGAAAGCAAATGTAATCGAAAATTAAAATCTAAACTATTAGTGGCGTCTTACATATCTTAGATATCTATATAATATACTTATATACATATATAATATATTATATGTTAGCTTTTGCACAGTTGCACAACTAGCACTGTATTTTATATGATATCTCATAAAGTCTATGAAATATTGATTTTTCAATGGTTCAACCAGAATTTTTTACCCCAAAAAAGCAAAAAAAAAAAAAAAAAAATTTAATTTTAAGACTTTAAATCAATAGAATGATCATTGATCAGTCAAGTAATCAACTTACCAAGTTACCATGTTCTTCAATCTTCACTGGAGCCTGGGCCTGAAGGGAAATGGATTTAATGGAATGACTATTCGCCTGGGAGTTGGGATGAAGAAATAAAGACATCTCAATTTCTCTCAATTTTAACCTAATAGATTTCTAATGTATATTATGTATATCAGTATATGTATATCAGTTTCGTTTTTTTTTTCCCCGAGACACATCAAACGTGGACTGGGCAGTGGGCTAAAGGCTAAGGAAATTGACTGGGCAGTGGGCTAAAGGCTAAGGAAACCAAATTGGGCTGGGCTATGGTTGATTGGCTGGGCTTGAGGAAAGCTAAAAAAAATTTTGTGGACATGCTGCCCTGGGCTACAGCCCAGGTCAGCCCAGCCCTCTATGCGCCATTGAGTGGTTTTCAAGGCTTAAAAGTGCAGTAATCATCGGATAGATGAAAGAAATAAGAAAGGAGTAATTGTGATGTTGCACTTAGAATTCCATAGACATAATCCCAGGGCTAGAAGTTTCAAACAAGTTGTTGAGGTGAGTTGGTGAGTTAGGGTGTGATGATATAGGTGGGTGCATCGAGTGATCTTTTTTTAATTTGTCCTTGTATGTCACTTTGTTTAGGGATATAATTATAAGGCAAAAAGTGTATTAAAAGGTGGGTGTAAAGTGTTTGTGCCCCTAGCAGTCGGGATGCCTCATTTTAAGAGTCTTTTTTGAAAGTCAATGTACTTTAAACTATACAATTTTCAAGTTTACTCTTGATTATATAAACCTCTCCCACTTTTCATCTGATGTGACATTTGAAATTAAGCCAAAGAGAATGGCTATTATGGAAAGTTGAATTTATTTTATTTCTTGTTGCAGAAATAGTTGGATCAACAATGCTAGGGGTACAAACACTTTACACAAATACTTATAAGCACACTCTATCTCTCTCCTAGATGACATTGTGTGGTCCGGATAATTTCAGTGGACTCCACAGTTGTTTGGTTGGAAAATTTATAAGTGTGTGCGAGCGTGCCAGGCAAGCAAATTGTCAATGTGTAAATGTGATTATCCAAACTGTGCCTCACCAAGCAAATTGTGGTGACGTTCGATGCCTTGAACATGACTTTAATCGTGTAAAGATGTAGTTAATTGAAGCACTTCTAACTTATTCTAGGACAACTACTCCTAAATAAACAGTAAAGAAAGCAATTAAATAAGAAACTACTTTTATTAAATTAAACAGACTACAATCTAACCTTGAAGATGACTTCGAAGGTGTTCTACTCCTAAAATTAAGTATCTAGATAGAAATACAGTAAATGTATTAAGAGATATATGTTGATGTTGATCGAAGGATCCATTTTCGAACACAAACTCCTTTTATTTATAGACATCGAGGCTTCTCAGCAACTCTGTTTGAATATTCCCTCCTCTTTTCAAACTAAAAACTGCTCTCATACCTGGTATATCCTCATGCTGACACTTGTCATTTCAGTTATCCCATAATGATTGACACGTGTCCCCTGGCAGTTGATAAAACAAACCCGCAAACTGTTATAACTGCTCCTGAGTTGCTTCTGATTTGGTTAACTTTTCTTCCACGTTGTATCCTACGTGGCACCTTACATTGGCTGCATATTTTCATCACAAACATTACCCCCCGCGCCATTTTCCTTTTTGGTTCAAAAAAGATAATGGTGATCGTGGCTAGATCATGTTATGCAGTTGAAACCTTTCATGTAACCTTCTCATCGTGATTTAAACGATCCAATCTTTCACTTATTATCACTTAGACTGTTGCATCTGCCTTAATCCTTGAATTCCCAACTCTACTTGTCACTTCGAATCTTCTTTGCTACTTATGTCTTCTTCTCAATCTTCATTTGATGTTAGTGATAGCTTTCCTTTATACCTTCCCGAAGAAGTAATGCTGTCAACTAAACGTCCTAAAATTCCTCCCCGAACTAATTGGGATTCTTTTGAGGTTCCTCCTGAACCTTTTACTTATTCGAAGTGGGGAAAGTGGCACACTATGCTAAACCGACCAAGTGCTTCTTCTTCAGGACAAAGTTCAACTTCGATCCCTTTAAAATCAATCTACAATAGCCAAACCTTCCCTCCTGCTTGGGAACAACCTATTTCCCATGGTGAAGGGGTAGGATATCATAAGGGCATGAAGCTCGAAACCCCAATTACAGTGCCTTCAGTTGTTCATCCAAACTTCGAATACCCTGAAGTTGAAGGTATCATTCGAAGTAGAGTCATAAAACCATACTATCCATTCTATAACCAACTTTCCCGAGAACAAAACATGTTGAATGCCTGGGTGATCTCCTCAACCAGTCCTCCTGGTGAGAGGCTTCAAAGAGGTAATATCTTAATTCCTCAAGGCAGACCCCCCCCATCCACACATATGTAAGGGCATCTCATGAAAATTTTTCTAATGAGCATTATTCCTCAGCTTTCCTTTCTAAATGCAAACTTTTCGAGAAAGATTATGAAGAAAGAGTACTTCTCTTCGACCATTCTGTACTAGGCTTTCCAGACACCAAAGTTCAAGTGGTGGATCCTACTGAAGATATTAGTGACTCTTTTTTAAAATTAGACCAATTATGCAGGCATGGTCCCACTTTCGAACAGACTCCGCCCATTCTGTCACCTTCTCCCTACTTGATCATCCAAGCCCAAAGGCTTCTGGTTGCCTTTTCACATCTTCCCTTCTCCATTTTACAAAATCCAAAGGCTCGAATTAATTTCGAATGGAGTTGCCACATCTTATGCCATGAATGGAGTATTTCAACCCTTGTTCGAACCCAAATGGATTTCACCCTTCGAACCTTGGCTTCTCATATAAGATGGTATTCCCATCACCAAGAAAGTGTCCATCATTTGAATTAGCTAATGGATCTTTATGAGAGTCTTAAGGAAGTACCCAATGCACTTCTCGATGAAGTCTCGGAGTTAAAGGAAAAATACATCTATGGTTGTGGAAGTTCTGATGAAGAAAGCAATGTTTCTCACTACTCGAAACCTGACCTCGAAGGTCGAATTGCATATCTTAAAGAAGAAGCCAAAGCTATTGGCATATCTCTTCGAGGCAAGACTTCATTAGCTAAGGAACTTCGAGGTCTTCGCAAAGCCTTGTTCAAGATTAATTCGCGGCTAAATCAGTATGAAGAACAACTCAAAAAGGCTTACCTAATTCTTCGAAGCGAAGATAAATTAGCTCTACAAACCAGAAACCTATGCCTCGAAATAGAACTATAATCAGATTACTTTGCCTATTATTGGGCTATGTTCCATAATTTAGTGACCTATGGGTTTCCACACTTTTATCAATTATGTCTTTGAATTGTAACTGCATTTTCCTTTCAATGTAATGAATTATAAGAAATTCATTTTTCTATTGACTAGTTCATTCTGAACCAGTACGTCTTTTCCCTTGATACAACGGTCCAAAAATAAGCAACCGATTCTAACGGCTATTTTTTTTTCTTCAATAAATGCATCATTTCCCAAACGTCACCAAAAGCTATAAATAGTTAAACAAAAGGAAGACAAACCTTCTGACTTCTACAAATTCGTTTTGCCTCCAATCTATTCACTTTGCAGTCTGTTTTCTTTACTCATCATTCTCATTACAATCTAATCACTTTGTTCCCAAAAATGGCAAAATCTGGTGACAATACTCAGCTTCAGAAAATCTACGATGATTTTGAAAAGATAATTAGGGATGAACAAGACCGCTATGCGAAAGGACAAGAGACTTCATTAATCCACGAGATTCTTGTTCCTATAACTTTCCCTAACCAGGAATCCTCTATTGCTGTAGGTCCTTGTCTGAGCACTCCCAGCCTTAAACTCCATGTCTACTATCCTAGATTAGGAGAACAACGCTTGACTTACCAACAAGAGATTCCTACTCCTAAGTTAGAGTTGAAGTTTCGACATTGGCCCAAACCTGCGAAGGACTGGCCAGAATGGGTAGATAGGATTTTAGAAAACAAAAGAGAAGTTCTGATCACCACAGGGATTTATCATGCTGTTAACCTTTCCAAATTTCCCATCAAAGCAAGCCCTAACTTATTAGCTGGAGCTCTCTATTTTTGGAACCCTATTTTTAATCATTTTCAATTTCGATTTGGTCCAATAGGTCCAACTGTCTTGGACATTTGTCACTTATTAGGGTTTTTATCTCACGGGGAAGATGCTCATCCTTATATGGCTGAATCTGATAGTCCCCCTATCAACACTGATTCCAAATCACTAGGGTACACCAATTTCCTGACTGCCCACAGAAAAACATAAGGAGGGGTGACAGATAAGGAATATTACTGCTTCCTCTTATACTGGCTTTCGAAGTATCTATTCTGCACCTCCTCTTAAAGGGTTGTCCTCGAATTTTCCAATATTGCCAGAGCTCTGGCTGCTGGTCGAAGATTAGCCCTAGCCCCCTTTGTTCTTGGATCTCTCTACAGATCCTTCTCTGATTTATGTTTTGACCCCTTCATTCCCACTCAAGGTGGTCCCTTCTGGATTTTACAATCATGGCTATATGCTTATTTCCCTGAAATTCATAACTTAGGACCTTTATCCAACACTGTGGCTTATGGGATCTTTTTTGCCTTATTGCCAAGTGTTGAAAAGACTTTCAAAGAATCCCTCTCTTTCTTTTTCAATCTTCCTGCAATAAGGCCAAACATGTTATTCCAACCATTCACTGTCCTCTATAACTCTGAAGACAAAACTCCTCTCTCTCCCCATTGGTTTTGTCAGATATTGGACAGAGCAGCAAGTGCACTCGAACTAAAAGCTGCATGGGGAAGTTTCTTGATCAGTAGGGATTTGCTCTTTGGGAATGCCCTTAGCTTCAAGTCTCAGGGTGAACTCTATCTTCCTAATCAGTTTTCGAGGCAATTTGGGCTCACTCAGTTAATCCCTTTCCCAATCAGGATTTAGGCCAATATACTTATGGCTTACAAAACTCATTCAAAGGTACCAGAATCAGTGATAACTGCTGCATTGGCAGTTTATCAGAACAAAGTTAGCAACTTGGAATTTACTTCTCTGCTAGTTTTTACAACTTGTACTTCTACTTTTTCAAGTTGGTGGGAAAACCTAATGTCAGTAGAGATGGACTAATGCCAACTTTTGAGATACATTGATTCGAAGCAAACAGGTAATCAAAAATTCTAATTCAATCCTCTTCCTCTTAAATGATGAAAATAAATCTGATTTATTATTGTTTGAATTTTACAACACAGGGGTGGCAGTTGGAGAAAGCTCTTCGCCAACAACCAGAGCTTCGAAGGCCAAACCAAACGTTCCAATCCCTTCAAAGACCTCAAAAACTTTAACTCCTGCTCCACCACCCTCAAAGCCAAAAAGGAAATTGGTCCTTCCAGCAGAGAGCTCACCTCCCACATCAGAGAATGTTGAATCTGAAGGAGAAGAAGATGTTAGTCCTACCCCTGCCTTAACTCGAAAGAAGAAAGCCAAGATAACAGTTGAACCATCTGCTGGTTCAAAAATCATCAAAGAAGTTCCCATCCCAGCAATTCCTCTTTCAAAGGTGGAACCTGAACCTGAATTATCACAAACCACTTCAGAACCATCATCTCAACATTCTGACATTCCAGAGGTTCAAAAATCTCCTCCATCCAGTACTCAACCTTCATTACTTGAGTACTAACCAATAGTAAGTTGTTTAAACTTTTCTGGTATTGATTTTTTCTTATAGACACATTTTAATAAAAACGTTCATACTTTGTTAAACAGACTGAATCTATTCTTGAAACTGAGACTGGTCCTTCAAAGATCAACACAAGTCCTCACCCTAAAGCTGCTTCAACATCTACTTCAACTGACCCACAACCCATTCCTGGTGTTTCGAGTTCTGGGGAATTTCATATATCCCTTCCTCCCAATCTGACTTCTGAAGAAACAGCATATTTCAAAGATAGTCTGAAGTCTGTTTTGAAGATGGGAGACATCACTGCAACCAATGTCCAAGAATTTTTCCAACAGATGACAGGTCAAAGCAAGCCAAAGGTACCCTCCATAGACCCAGTAGTTGCACTTGCCACATTGAGGCTATTCAGTAAGGTTTCTTTCGAAGTGGTCGAGGACAAAGAAGTGCAAAGGGCTATGAAAATTTTGTGCCAATTCATGCTAGATAGTTCATCCATAATTGTTCCTGACAAGGAAACCATCTCTGCATTAATGTCCACCTTTGATTTTGACTACTTTTTACTAGAAAAGGTCATCGAAGAGAGAAAAAAACTAGAGGTTGACATGGAGTATACAACAAAAAAGACTCTTGAGATGGACCAATTGTTAGCAGAATTTGGTGAGAATAACACTGCAATTGAAAAGCTTTCTAGCAAAGTAGATAAACTTAAAAAGAAGCTTGAAATTGCAGAAACTGAACTGGCCAAGTTGAAAGTGAAACAAGGGAATGCTGAAACAAAGCTGCTGGTTCTGAAGACAGAAAGTGAATCGAAGCCTTTGAAGAAACAATAATCAATTTCAAGGTAAAAATTCATTCTTAGCCAGTCAAAATTGTATACTAGGTCTTGGGACAATTTTAGGTTGAAGACCCAATTTATAAGTAAACTGGTATGAGAGATTGTACCAATTGGACTTTGCAATGTACCAACATCTGGTTTTTGTATTTTAATTTTAAATGTGGAATACATGTTCTTATTTTGAATGCTGCATTTCTTATTCTAGATTTCTTGCTTCCCAAATAGTGGGATAATACTGCTTAAGAAACCTACCATTGATTTTTCTAACATGGACAAATCCATTCAAATTTCTTAAATGGTAAAATCCACCTTTGAAAACCTTGTGAATTTGGAATGGACCTTCCCATTTAGGGGACCATTTCCCATATTTTGGATCTTGAGATCCAATAGGCAACATTATTTTCCAGACCAAGTCTCCTACATCAAAGGTTCTTGGTTGTACTTTTTTATTATACCCCCTTGATGCTATTCTTTTCTGTATCAAAATATTATTAAGAGCTTTAATTCTCTCTTCATCAATGTCTTCCAATTCAATAGCCATGGATGCTTGGTAATCATCCAAAGATAACTGATTCTGCTTCATAACTCGAAGATAATTAATCTTTATCTCAATAGGCAGGACTGCCTCATGTCCAAAAGTTAAAGCATAAAGAGATACACCTGTACTTGTTCGCTTCGAAGTCCTATATGCCCATAAAACTTCTGGCAAAATCTCATGCCATATCCTTGGATTATTTTTTATGACTTTAGCCATATTTTCCTTTATGACCTTGTTGGTGGCTTCAACCTGTCCATTTGATTGAGCATAATACGGGGTTGATTTTGACATTGTGATTCCTAATTTATTAGCAAATGCAATCACATCTCCTTCAAATATAGATGCATTGTCAGATACAATGGTTTGAGGAATACCAAATCTATAAATTATATTTTCTAGGAATTTTACAACCATTGTTTGAGTCACAGTCTGCATAGGTTCTGCTTCTACCCATTTAGTAAAATAATCTGTGGCTAAAATAATGAATCCATGACCCTTCGAAGAAGGAGGACTGATTTTTCCTATTACATCTATGGCCCAACCTCTAAAAGGCCAAGGTTTTACCACATATTGAAGGTCAACAGTGGGCAAATGCTTCAAGGGACCATGCTTTTGACATTCTTGACATCTTTTGGCAAACTCAATACAATCTTTTAAAATAGTTGGCCAATAAATGTTATGCCTTCGAAGTAACCATCTCATTTTAACCCCAGATTGATGGGCTCCACATAATCCCTTATGAATTTGAGCTATAGCTTCTATTCCTTCGAGGTTGCTCAAACATTCCAGTAATAATCCATCACTTCCTCTTTTGAATAATTTCCCACTGTATAAGATGTAATTGACAGATTTCAATCTTATACTTCGATCAAAATTTTCATTAAATCCTGAGAGATAATCTATGATTGACTTTCTCCAATCATCATAAATCTCTACATTTGAGACATCAACAGAAGGTAATCTATCCACCAATATTGGTAATAATTTCCTATAAGTAACTTGTTCCATCTCGATATCTTCAACATTTGTTCTGAATCCAGAGGCCTTCTGAGCCACATCATTGGCTTCTTCATTAAAACTTCTAGGAACATGCAGAAGGTTCACATTATCGAATTTGGATAATAAACCCATTGTAGTGTCATAATATATTTTCAATGTACTGCTCATACATTTGTATGTCCCATTCATATGATTTATAACCAACTGGGAATCTCCAAATACATCTACAAATGTAGCTTCAAGATCCAACAAGGTCTCAAGACCCATTATTAAGGCTTCATACTCAACTTGATTGTTGGTACATTGATTCGAATCTAATTTGTAGCCATATTTGGTTTTGATCTTCTTAGGTGACTCAATGACAAAACCAATGCCTGCAGCAAATTCAGTTTTTGAACCATCAAACCATAATTTCCATGGACTAATGGTTATTTGTCCAATTTCATAATTTCCCTCTGTTTCGAGGTAATTTGGATGATCAGCCAAAAAATCTGATAAAGCTTGGCCTTTTACTGCTTTTTGTGGTACATAAAGCAAACAAAATTCTGACAAAGCTAGATTCCATTTACCAATTCTAATTCTCAGAATAGGTCGAGTCAACATATATTTGATTAAATCAAACTTAGCAATCACATAAACTTCAGTAGGAAGAAGATAATATCTTAATTTCATACCTGTAAATACAAAGACAAACATAGTTTTTCCATAAAGGAATATTTGCATTCAACAGAATTTAAAAACCTACTAAGGTAATACACAGCTTGCTCTTTCTTATCATCATTGTCCTGGGCTAATAAAACTCCAATCGATGCTTCTGCTGCTGAAATATATAACTTCATAGGTCTATCTTTCCTTGGAGGCATTAACACTGGTGGCTTCACCAAATAGTCCTTCAAGGCTTGAAAGGCAGTCTGATGTTTATCTTCCCATTTCAATTCTTCATGATCCTTTAATTTCAACAAGGGAGAAAAAATCAAAGTTTTTCCAGCAGCATTGGAAATAAACCTTCGAATGAAATTGACTTATCCTAAAAATCTTTGCAATTCTTTTTTGGTCGAAGGGGGTTTACTTCGAATAATTGGTTGTGCCTTGTTCTTATCCACTTGAATTCCCTTTTCATGTACCAAATATCCTAGAAAATTTCCAGTACTAACTCCAAAGGCACATTTTAGTGGATTTAACTTAAGTTTAAAAAATCTCGTTCTTACGAATGTTGACTTCATGTGTATAAGATGATCATTGAATGTTTTTGATTTAATAATTATATCATCTATGTAACATTCTAAAAATGTTCCAATCATGTCATGGAAAATAGCATTCATGGCTCTTTGATAAGTAGCCCCTGCATTTTTCAAACCAAAAGGCATTTGTACCCATTCGAAGGTACCTATACTACCTGGACACCTAAATGCAGTCTTATGAATGTCTTCCTCAGCAATACATATTTGATTATATCCTAAGTGACCATCCATCATGGACATTATAGCATTTCCAGTAGATCTATCAATTAATAAGTCAACTATTGGCATAGGATATTCATCTTTAGGTGTGGCTAAATTAAGATTTCTGTAATCGATACAAACTCTTAATTTACCATTTTTCTTCATAACTGGAACAACATTCGAAAGCCATTCAACATACCTGGCAGTCCTAATGAATCCTACCTTGAGCAATCTTTCAATCTCTTCTTTAACCTTCATAGTGACTTCTGGAGTCATCCGTCGAGGTTATTGCTTTACTGGTTTGTAGCCAGCTTTGATAGGCAACTTATGCTCTACTAAGCTTCTTTCGAGTCCTGGCAATTCATCATAATCCCAAGCAAAACAATCTCGAAATTCCTTTAACAACTCGACCAATTTATACTGGTCACACTTCCCAAGTTTAGAACTTAGGTAAGTAACTCTCTTTTGTTGATCTGATCCTAAATTGACTTCCAATAGAGGATCCAGTGACACTTCTTGTATTGAATTTTCTGGCGCAATACAGACAATTCTTCCTTGCCAACATCCTTTAATTCTTGTGAATCTTCTTTAAAAACATAATCTGACCAATTTATGGTCGAATTTTTCTCAATTCTTGACTCTAAATCTACCATCATTAGCTTTTGTAAGACCAGTCGAATGGTCTCTTCTACATCTCCTATTTTTATAGGTGTATGAGTCATTAAATCATTTTATCATCACCTAATGGTTCCAAAGAACCAAACAGCATTTCAGCCAAAATGTCCCAATTTTCTTCTGGAGATTCATCTTCTGACTCTTTAAGGTCAATTGGCTTGACATTATCTTGATACGATTGAGCTTCGACACAATTGGAATTTGCATGAAAAGGCTGAACATCAGCCTTCATTGTATCAACTTTGCATTTTGTTTATTGATCTTTCTTAAAGTATTCTGAGGAATAATGTTGACAGCAGCACCATTATCAACCAATATCTTGTTTAAAAGAACACCATTTAAACAAGCCTTTATATATAATGGTTTAAGATGCTTAGTCATTTCTGTCGATGGTTATTCGAATGAATAAACAAAATTACAATCACTAAAAACAAACTCAGGAAGATTTACCTCAGAGACATCCTCAGTAGATGCTTCCATTTTCATTTCTTCATTTATTTGTTGATCTTCTGTTGCTTCGAAGATTTTTGGTAACATGAATGTGGCAGTGTTAACTTCCATTTGTTCTGGAAATGTGCCAAACTAAATAAGCATATTTTCACCCTTGTAGTTTCATCTTCGAGTTTCATTTCAACATTTCCCAATACTTGGGATTCTACCACTGTCATTGCTTCATCCCCATCATCAATACTCATTGCCTTTTCCAATTTTAATACTTTGGCTTTAATAATGCTTTCCTCAGACATAGTATCAGAATCAACCTTTGTATTTTGATCGAACCTGGGATTAGGCCTCGAAATATCACTAAAATCCCTTTTGATTTCATTTCCTAACTCTTGACTTTGAGCCTGCGTATTAGAAAATTCTTTCCACATAGTGAACTTCCTCTGCAATCTCCTTTGTTGAGTCCTTCTTATCATAGGGACCATATTCTGGTTCTTTTCCTTAGGATGTTGTAGTACATGCCATGTATTCTTTTCAACATGAGGAGGTTTAATCATCCTATTTTTGTTTTTAGGGCCTTGTTGTTCCACCATATTTTTGACTCTGTCATCTTGCAAAACAAACCAATTTGGTACTCCTGATACCAATGTAAATTCACATGATTGTGATGTCTCATCAACTTTTGGTGATTCCTTCAATGCATCCATGTCTATCTCAGTCTGCACCACATGTGTTGGTACCAATTTTGACGGTATGAATTGAGTTTGCCTTTCTCTCTGCATCCCATAATGTTTCTTTGGTGCATGGGAGAATCCTGGCCTTACATATTGCATGTTCCTTGATGGTCGAACATAGTTACCAACATGGAAATTCCTTGAAAAATTGGCTTTAAAAGGAGCCATTGGCTTTGAGGCATACCTTGCTGTCATAGGACCAGTATATGTTGCGGCTTGATAAATTGGTCCTCTAAACTACCCTCTTCCAACATTCATGATTGGTTGGAAAGGAGGTCCACATGAAGTGCTCACCTTCTTTTGTTCGAACAAAGGCTGTTTGTTTTTCCTTCCTGTCTTGACCCCAACCCTTTCATCATAGATTTCAGCATATCTTTTCCCATAACCAATGCATAAATTCTTTGCATATTCATAGTTGAAAACTGATAACTCAGGGTTTTTCCTTGTCAGTTCTTCGAGTCTCTTCATCTGGTCCTCTAACTTTGCATTTTCTCTTTCTTTGACCAGAGTTTCGAAGGAAATGTCATGGACATTGATTGACACCTCTTGCACTGCTCGGAATGGATCTTCATCAATCCCCATTTGTTTTTCAGGGAATTTCAATTTCCCTTTCTTGATCAGATCTTGAATCCTGTCTCGAAAAATAGTACAATTATTAGTTGAATGGGTCCAAGAATTATGCCACTTGCAATATTTCTTACCTTTTAATTCATCATTAGAAGATAATTTTGTCCCATCAGACAATTTGATGATTTTCCCTTCTAAAAGATGATCAAATCTTTCATCCAATTTATAAACATCGAATGAATATTTTTTGAATGATCCTTTAGATTTGTACACCTCAGCAGAAACATTTTTCTTCACAAGACCTTACATGTGAAAGGTTCTTTTCCTATTATTTCTGTAGCATCTATCTCATAAGTAGGATCTTTATAATATGTTTTTATTGAAGAAGCATTCCTTTCATTTTCTTCTTCCAATAAAGCTTCATATCTAGAGACTCGAGCAGTTAATTCAACAAGATCTCTAAACTCTAAAGCATCGAATTTCTTTCTAAGCCTAAATTCGAGGCCATTTTGGGCCAACTTAGCAAATTCAAGTTCAGGTAAATGATTTTACACTTTGTTCTAGCCCTTTTGAACCTATTTATGAATTGAGTAGCATTCTCATCAGGCTTTTGACATAGTCTGGCCAAGTCAGCTATTGATACTTTTGAATCTGTCTGGAAAAACTGAGTGTGGAAGGATTCTTCCATCTGTGCCCAATTATAGATCGAATTAGGGGCTAAATTAGTAAACCAAGTGAATGCAGTATCTGTTAATGAACTAGGAAACAAACGAAGCCTAAGATATTCATTATTTCCTGCATCAGCACACTAACTGATGAATTTTGCTACATGTTCAACTGTGGATTGACTTCCATCTCCAGCAAACATTGCAAAGGTGGGGAATTTAAATCCCCTAGGGAATTCGATCCTATCAACCCAGTTAGGATAAGGTTTTCTGTAAACTGGAGTTTGTACCCCCCGAGCCATGGGTCCACAAACCTCATGGATTAAATTAATCATGTCATTTCTATCAACCATATTAAATGGTTGTTGATGACCTGGTTGACCCAAAGAAAGGTTCATTGGTGGTATTGGAGGTGGTTGAGGATTATTATCCATCCTCCTAGGATTTTCATTCCTTCGACCCACTCCTATTCCAATAGGTCTGGTTCGAATATAGGATTGTTGTTTATTCTCCTATTCTGGCCTGTTACGTTTTCTCTAGGCCTTGGTTCTTCGATATTTACTGATCTATAAACATAATCTTGACCACTCACATGGTTCCCTTGCATCCCTTCAAATACTAGAGGAGTATTATTAGGGACAGACATATAGAAACTTTCTTGTGAGTTAGGCCTAAAAGGAGGCCCATTTGCATGAGTCATAGGATTTGGCTGAAACAAGCCATGGGCATGACCTCTTTCATTCTGTCGAATCATAGAAGGATTTCCATTTGGCACCATTACTGATGTAAATTGTGATATACTATTGTTAAGGGAAGTGATCAGAACATTAACATTCTGGATCATATTTCCCAAATGATCAAATATTGGTGTCAATTGATTGACCAAATCATGTTGACTTTCTGAACCAACATTCCCATTATTTGGAATTGAATTTAAATTTTCAACTCCTATTTCTGGGTTTTCATTGGTTGCATGATTTCCAGTATTACTGCTCTGAGGATCTTGGTGTAAAGAACCACCAGTTTCAGCAATATTAACACCAACATTGGCGTTATCAACAGACCTATTGCTTCAAAGGTTTCTGTTTGCCATCCTTTGACACTAGTGTCCCACCGGGCGTGCCAAAAATGTTTGGTTGGAAAATTTATAAGTGTGTGCGAGCGTGCCAGGCAAGCAAATTGCCAATGTGTAAATGTGATTATCCAAACTGCACCTCACCAAGCAAATTGTGGTGACGTTCGATGCCTTGAACATGACTTTAATCGTGTAAAGATGTAGTTAATTGAAGCACTTCAAACTTATTCTAGGACAACTACTCCTAAATAAACAGTAAAGAAAGCAATAAAATAAGAAACTACTTTTATTAAATTAAACAGACTACAATCTAACCTTGAAGATGACTTCGAAGGTGTTCTACTCCTAAAGTTAAGTATCTAGATAGAAATACAGTAAATGTATTAAGAGATATATGTTGATGTTGATCGAAGGATCCCTTTTCGAACACAAACTCCTTCTATTTATAGACATCGAGGCTTCTCAGCAACTCTGTTTGAATGTTCCCTCCTCTTTTCAAACTAAAAACTGCTCTCATACCTGGTATATCCTCATGCTGACACTTGTCATTTCAGTTATCCCATAATGATTGACACGTGTCCCCTGGCAGTTGATAAAATAAACCCGCAAACTGTTATAACTGCTCCTGAGTTGCTTATGATTTGGTCAACTTTTCTTCCACGTTGTATCCTACGTGGCACCTTTACATTGGCTGCATATTTTCATCACAAACAACAGTACCACCCAGGAGAGAGATATAGTGTGTTTGTAAGTATTTGTGTAAAGTGTTTGTGCCCCAAATATTACCCTAGTTAGATAGTTGTTATGTTCCTCTGATGAGTGATTTGGGGAGAGCGGGGCCTCGAACCCACACCCTGATGCAACGAAGGGGCTTTATGCCCAATGCTCGATCCACACGGGATGTATCTCACATGCGAAAGTTGAAAATTGTTGCGACGATAAAAAATAGTCCATAGTTGGACTTCTAAAAGAAACTCTTTATTTGAGACAAAGTGATTACTTAAATATGGTAAGTTTTTAAAAACCTAAAAGTTAAACGGATAAACGAGTTGACATGATTAAAACCAAATTCAAACCCATTTATTTAACGTAAGGAATGACTCTTTAATGACCGGAACCATAATGCAGAACTCAAACTGGTTATTTTGTGTTGGATTGAAGTTGGTGTTTTTTTTTAATTTAAAATTAAATATTTGCCTTTGTTTTCAATGACGTGGAACTCCTTTGAGCAAAGGACCGATCTTCGTAAGGTAAACTTCGGATAGCGACCATCATCGAAAAGTAGCGGTGGCTAGTAATGCCCTTTCAAAAGCTCTCAAGGAAGCATTTTGTTTTGTTTTATGTTGGACCACGAGGTTTCATATCTTGAGATATGATAACTTGTAAGCATGCTCTTCGATTCTCCAGTAAATAACTACTCTATATTTACTTTTTCTAAAGGAAAATGAGATTGAGCAATGCGGACGCACTTAAAAAATCAATTGGTTATCATCAGCATCATGACTTTAAATTTATTAATCTAAAATGAGTGGTTTTTTTAGTAAATTTTAATTTTAAGAATTTGTGTGAAAAGTCCTTTAAAATACCTTTTTAGTATTAGGTCTAATCCATTTTTTATTTTAGTAAAAAATTCGTATATTATATAAGCTATGTAAATTTCACATAACTTTTGTTTAAAATTGAACTAGTTGGGTAAAATTTCACAAAATAAAAGTTATGTGAATTTCACATAACTTATACAAAGGGACTTTAAACTCACCTTTCTCTCTCTCTAAACTAGAGGTGTACATCGGTCGGTTCGATCGTTTTTTTCCCCTTGATTTTTCATGTTTTGAAAACCAATCGAAGTGGTTAGTTCAGTTTTTTTCGATTTTTGATCAATTTCGGTTAGAGGTGTGTTTCGGACGGAATGGATCGGAAATATCCCTTTTGGAAAAAATTCCAAAATTTCAAAATTTTCAGAAGTCCTTCCGATTCTAAAATTTCAGAAATCTCATTTTCATTTCTAATTGTAAAATTTATTTATTTATTTATTTATTTATTTATTTTTTGTTCAGAAAATTTAGACATTTTTTGGAATATTCCTTTCAAAATTTTCCGAGCTTCATCATCTAATGTGGTACTAGCTGGGTATAATTTATAGACACACCTTCATCATCTTGCCTTCCTTTCTAGTCGATGTGGGACAAATGTAAGGTAAGTTTGGAATATTTCGGGAAAATGTTGGAAATCTTCAGAAAAAAACATTTTTGAAGTTTTCGAAAAACTCAAAACAACTAATTGGGTTAGCTCATAGCTACAAGAAATGAAGAAGCCCTTATCCTATTCCTATTCAGGAATAGAGGGCTTCCCCATCCCCCTCCTTTAGTTCATTCAGTCACTGCCTATATACGCTCTCCCTCATGCTTTTGGGGCTTCAGGGAGAGCTCTATGAGTCCGTTCCTTCATCCCAACTTTCAAAGTTACAAATTTTCATGCATTCAAGAGTTTTCTTGACTGAATGTCGGTCCTATAATGAGGGAGTTACCGCTCGGTCCCTACGTTAGCACTGGTCCTGAGCTACAAGGATTTTTCCTAATTTCTTGTTACCGTCAGCTTCAATAAATCAGGCAAGACTGAAAGCAGGGTTAAGACAGTGTTTTCAGATTGTTAATGCCAATCCTTAAGTCGGAGGTTACGGGTTTTCGATTGTCGTAAGTGATGACAGAACACTGATTGCGTTAGTGCACCACAAGCACAAGTACCTTCTCTCCTCGGAACCTCTGATTCGGTTATGTTCCGGAGCTTAACTAGCTCGCTCTTGTCCAATAACCATTCTGAGGGGAGGTAGGAGTTAAGGGAAAGTTTGCATTACAATCATAGAGGAAAGAAAGAACATCGATGGGAGAAGGCTGTCATTAGTCCTGGCAAAATAGTTTTGGATGCCCCAACCCACCCAAGCCAACCTGAAGAATAGCCACTTTAGATCTAGCATAAATCATTATGGGTTGATACTCGGTTAGACAAATAAAATGTATAGTTTGAAAATGGGTTGAAAGTGGTTAACCATTTGATAACCATTTCATTTTTTGTTTTTTATATTAGAATTTTTTGTGTTCATTTTAAAGAAACAAAATAAAAAATGTGTTTGGTAGTTTTATTTTGTTTTTTAAAAGAGAGAAAAAAAAAACAAAAAAGAAAAAAAAATGCGTTTGATAAACTACATTTTTGTGTCAAAATTTTATATCTACTTAATATAATGACTATTTGCCCTTAAAACTTCAAAATGTAATAATTTGTTAAAAAAAAAAAAATCAAAATTTAACGTCGTCAAGGTCTATAAGCTCATATTATTATGAAAACCATTTTGGACCTAAATAATATCTACGTCGTAAAATGACCAAATTGCCTTTGAAGCTTACATATAAGAAGTTAACATTGCTAAAATCTTCAAATAATACGGAGTGATCTACTCTAAGGTATTTCGATCTTCTAGATCCAATGGTAGGGTCCATTTGGCCTGAAAATATCTGTAAAATGACTATTTTGCCCTTCAAATTTCAAAATGTCATACTTTGTTAAAAATAAACTAGAATTGAACGCTGTCAGAACCTATGAGCTCATATTTAGGATAAATAACATTTAGGACCTAAAACGTACATATATGGTAAAATGACCAAATTGCCCTTGGAGTTTACATATACGAAGTTAACATTGTTTTAGTCTTCAAATAATACAAAGTGGCATATTCTGAGGTTTTTCGTCGTTCTGAATCCAATGGTATGGTCTATTCGACATGATTATATTTGTAAAATGACTATTTTGCTCTTAAAACTTTAAAATGCCATAACTTGTTAAAATAAAATCAAAATTTAACGTCGTCAATACATGTGAACTCATATTATTATGAAGAACATTTTAGAACCTAAAAAGCATATAGATCGTAAAATGACCAAATTGCCCTTGGGGCTTACATATAAGAAGTTAACATTGTTAAAGTCATGTAATAATACAGAGTGACCTATTCTAAAGTTTTTCGACGTTCTGGATCCAATGACAGGATCCATTTGATCTGAATCTATCTGTAAAATGACTATTTTGCCCTTCAAACTTCAAAAATTCCATAAACGCATAAAGACTAAACTAGAATTAAACGTCGTCAGAGCCTGTGAGCTCATATTAAGCTGAAGAGCATTTGGGGATGTACAAGTATATATATGGGGTAAAATGACCAAATTGCCCTTAGAGCTTACTTGTAATAAGTTAACATTGTTAAAGTATTAAAATAATACAGAATGACTTACACTAAGGTTATTCGACATTCTTAATCCAATGGAGGTAGGGGTGGGCATACTTCGGGCCAACCCGAAAAACCGAACCGAAACTGAAATTTTTCAAATTTTGGTTCGGATAATAACCGAACCGAAATTATATTAGTTCGAAACCGAACTAATATAATTAGTATGGTTCGGTTTTCGAAAGTAAAAAAAAATCGGTTCAAAACCGAATAACCGAAATTTTAAGAGTATATAAAGACTTGTTAGATAAATTAGGGTCATATGATTCATATTGTTAATGAAAAATAACAAATAAAAAACAGAATCTCAAAGTGGTGAATCTGTACTAATTTACTATACTTAATTTTACCCAAACAATAAAAAAAAATAATTAAAAAAAAAAATAAATAAAAATATTTCGGTTGAGTTTCAACCCGAATTTTCGAACCGAAACCGAAGTTAAATTTCAAAACCGAACCATTTTTTCGAAGTTTATTTCAGTTCGGTTTACGGTACCAAAATTTCCAACCCGAACCGAACAACCCGAACCGAAATTTTCGGTTCGAAACCGAACTGACCGAATGCCCACCCCTAAATGGAGGGGTCTATTTGACCTGAATACATAAGGTCAAAATGCTTATTTTACTCTTGAAAATTCAAAATGCCATAACTTGTTAAGAATCAAAATGCCTGAAAAGTATATAGATCGTAAAATGATCATTTCTAGTTCAATCTTAACAAGTTATGAATTTTTGAATATATAAGGGCAAAATAGTCATTTTATAAATATATTCATGCAAATATACCCCGGCATTAGATTCAGAATGTCAAAAAATTTTGGGCTAGGCCACTATGCATTATTTGAAGACTTTAACAATGTTCACTTCTTATATGTAAGCCGCAAGGGCAATTTGGTCATTTTACAATCTATATACTTTTTAGGTTCCAAAATGTTCTTCATAATAATATCAGTTCACATGCTTTGACAACGTTAAATTCTGATTTTATTTTAACAAGTTATAGCATTTTAAAGTTTTAAGGGTAAAATAGTCATTTTACAAATATATTCAGGTAAAATGGACCATGCCATTGGATCTGAACGTCGAAAAATCTCGGGGTATGCCACTCTGTATTATTTGAAGACTTTAACAATGTTAACTTCGTATATGTAAATCCCAAGGGCAATTTGGTCCTTTTACCATATATGTACTTTTAATGGTCCACAAGCTCTGACGGTGTTCAATTTTAGTTTAGTCTTAACAAGTTATGGCATTTTGAAATTTGAAGAGCAAAATAGTCATTTTACAAATATATTCAGGCCAAATGGACCCTACCATTGGATCCAGAACGTCGAAAAACCTTGGGATAGGTCACTCCGTATTAATTGATGATTTTAACAAAGTTAACTTCTTATATGTAAGCTCCTAGGGCAATTTGGTTATTTTACCATCTATATGTATGTTAGCTCCCCAAATGGTCTTAATATTAGACTTGAGTGCATAGGCTCTGACGACGTTCAATTATAATTTAGTCTTAACAAGTTATGGAATTTTGAAGTTTAAAAGGAAGAATAGTCATTTTACAAATAGATTCAGATCAAACGGACGCTGTCATTAGATCCAGAACGTCGAAAAACATTGGGGTAGGTCACTTTGTATTAATTGATGACTTTAACAATGTTAACTTCTTATATATAAGTTCCAAGGGCAATTTGTTCATTTTAATATATATATATATATATATATATGCTTTTTAGCTCCCCAAATGGTCTTAATTTTAGAATAAGTTCATAAGCTCTGACGACGTTCAATTATAGTTTAGCCTTAACAAGTTATGACATTTTGAAGGATGAAGGGCAAAATAGTCATTTAATTTTTTTAAAAAAATAAATATATTTAAAAATTTACAACTTTTTTTTAATAAATTTTTTTCAAAAGAATAAATATGGTTAGGTTGACTGGTGAATTGGGTCAATCCATATTTTACCCAAATTTTCATGGGTTATAAATAGTTTTGAAACCATTTTACCCAACTCACTTTAGTCCAATATCCAATAGTTTTGAAACCATTTTGACTCAACCCACTTTAGTCCAATATCCAACTATAGACAGGCCTAGTTGTCATTGACTTAAGCAACTCGGGTTCCGAATGCGATCCAAATTTTTTTCAGAATTTTCGAAATTCGGACTGCATTTTTAGTTTCCAAAATCGGAAATTTTCAGAATGTAATATGTCGAAATCGAAATTTTCGTTCCAAGTTACACCCCTAGTTTCTGTCGATTCGATTCTATTTTTAGCTGTGACTAATTTTAAGAAAACCTATCGAATTGCTCGGTTTTGTCGGTCAGTTCGGTCCATCGTTTTTTGGTTCACCCCTACTCTAAACTCTCTGCCTTCTCTCAAAGCCAACTCCATCTGATCGATCTCCGCCCTTCCAAGGGCCCTCCCACCATGGGGGCCTTTGAGCTTTTCTTTTTTGTACATTTTGTCCCTCCTTGTGAGAGTGTTTGTCTCTCTTTGTGAGTTTTTTTTTGTTTGTTTGTTGTGGGTTTGGTTTTCCACTCTAGATCTCTTCCTCCCCTTGCTCCGTGGTTAGATACGGTTTGTATCGTCACAAATCTGGCGATTTTGTGGGGTCCATTTGCAGTCACTGTTTTTTTTTGGGTGATCTATGATGCGAGTTTTGTTGGTAGCGTTCTCAGTCAGCCAGCTCTGTCTCGAGTTACACCACAGTCAGTTAGATCGATGATTTAGAAGATTTGCAGCGCGGCTCAGAGGTTTGTTGTGCTTATTTTTCATTTATTTCTTCATCTAATGCTTGTACTAGTTTCTTTTGGAATCAACTGCTTAAGACATGAAATGTTTATTTTTCTATAAAAAATAAAAGAAAAATAGGGATTTGATCCGATTAAGTTCCACTAATTATGAAGTTTTGACCAAAATAAAAAATGAATTGTTCTTTAAACTTAACTAATTCAAAATGAGGGACTTTTACTAAATTAAAATATATATATATATATATATATTTTTAGATACCTTTTCTTTTTCCATAAGAAAGAATTAGCTATGGTCCATAAATAGAACACTTTCATATATTTGATTTACTCGCTATTTGCATAACGTTCCTATCCATTTGACAAAAAGACTATGCGTCCGTCAGGACAAATTCAATTGTGCCGATTGCAATTGCAAATGCTAAGTAAGGTCGAACGCAATCAATTCTGTCAAATGCCCAATTAAATTCGAAGCAACGTTTAGGACGTCTTAAGCGGAGCCAAACACGTTCTGTATGTAGATGTATATGAAGTATATACAAGGCCGACTCTAAGATGATAAAAATTGTCCGAGGCCTCAAGTGAATTTTTAAAGGGGCCAAAAAAATGAGGCCTCTATACTAAATTTCATTGAAATTAGGAAGAAATTAGAAGAAAATAGGCCTAAAAATGATAAGTTTTTATAGAAATTAGAAAAAATAGACCTAAAAATGATAAGTTTCATAGAAATTGGGAAGAAATTAGAAAAAACTAGGCCTAAAAATAATAAGTTTCATAAAAATTAAGAAGAAATTAGGAAAAAAATAAGCCTAAAAATGAGGCCTAAAATCGAGACCCCATGCGATTGCTTTGCCAAATTGGCTCAGGACCGGCCTTGAGTATATATATATATATCCTTGTGCATATATTTATAGGACTTAACTGCCGTACAGTTTGTTCTGTATAGTTGCAACTGTGCCAGCAAGACACAGTTGCAATTGTACAGAATTTACTGTACAGAAGCCAAGTCCAAATTTATACAGTCAAGTTCTAAAGCGCACTGAGTATGCGCACTGAAATTTTAATCCTAAGAAAACTGCGAATCTAGTGCGCAAACTCAAGTGTGCATATCCAGTGCACTTTACAGCCTGACTACATATATATATATATGTATGTATATATTTATATGTTGTAACAAGGATTTATATCAATACAGAGGAAATTTAATGCTAACAAAATTTTATTTTCATATTCATTCACCACATACTGCAGAAGACTTACAACACATACATACATATGTAAACACAAACTTTGATTTTTTTTTTTTTTCTCCCCTCATTTATTAGCTGAAAATTCAAGCCTCCATTAAAACAACCCTTAACAAATCAAAACACTTCTTTGACTGTTCTAGAATTCTTCAAAACCTCCTTTGTCCTCTTACCCGTGGATCCGATCAGCTTCGCCCAAAACCCGCTTTTCTTCTTCACACCCGACCCGTCTCCAACTTCGGTTCTCGTAACAAAAGCTAATGATCTGCTCTTTCGCAGCCCACCGTTACCAGTTATGATCAACGACGACATCGAACCCATCAAGTCCGAAACATTTCTATGATGATGATGATGATGATTTTTATGGTGATTTAGGTAAGTGGATGAAGAAGCAGAGGAGGAGTAAGGTGGAGATGAAGAGAGAGAAGAAGAAGAATACGATGGAACCATTATTAATGTCTTGATTTGTTGTGAAGATGAAGATGAAGATGAAGATGAAGAGAGACAGAGCTGTGTGAGTCTCTCTCTTAGACAACAGGAGCATACGCCAGGTAGCTGCTGGTGATTTGGGTGCTTTTCGCATCTATTCTCTGCTTCAAGCCAACCCATTATTTTGAGAATTCACAACTTTTGACCTTTCTTTCACTTCTACCAAATGTTAATTGTATACTACACGCATGTGTGCGTACGTGCGTATCGTATGTGTATATATATATAAATATAGAGAGACAGAGACGGGGGACGTGTTTCCACGATAGCTCTGGCCACCTCAACCTAGTCCCATTTTTTTTTTTTCTAGGTTAGTTAATATTTAATCCTTCGTTTACATTCATTTTAGAAATATAGGCTAAACTTATAAATCCTTTAAGAATTAGACCTTTTATATTTTTAAAGGCCAAATATCCTCCGTTTAGTTTTTAAATTCATATATATATATATATATATGCATATGCAGAAATTATCCTCATCAAATCACAATATATCAATTAAGGATTCAAAATTTAAATATCAAACTCTCACGATTCCCATAAATAGAAAATGATTTTCTTTCTCACCAATTTTTCACCAGTTTGTTATATATATATATATAGAGAGAGAAAGAGAAATTTCTCACCAGTTTGTTATATATCTACTATACTATAAAAGGGAATAAGCTAGCACGTCAAAAAAAAATGTAAACTTCCTCTTTTGCCTTTCACTACTCCATAATTACTCATATATCTATCTACACGTCTTAAGGATATATTGATTTGTGTGAGGGTAAATCTGTCATTTTAGACAAATAATTACATTCAAATCAGCTTTTGAAATTTTATTTAATACAATAATTAGGTTTCAATCAACAATCTTGTATCTAATTACATTTGGGTCAACAATTTTTGAGATATTTATTACACTTCAAAAAAAGTCAAAAAAGTGGCTATTTTAGTGGCTATTTAGGAATTGGTCACTAATATTTACAATTTGGTCAACTTCATCTCTCAAATGAGGTTTCAATCAACAATCTTGTGTCTAATTACATTTGGGTCAACCATTTTTGGGATATTTATCATTCACTTCCAAAAAAGTAAAAAAAGTGACTATTTTAGTGGCTATTTAGGAATTGGTCACTAATATTTACGATTTGGTCAACTTCTTCTCTCAAATTTAGGATTCATATATTATAATATGTATAATTGCATTTGGATCAACATATTTATTATTCAGTTAAAATAAAAGTCAAAAAAGGGGCTTTTTTAATGGCTATTTAGGAATTGGTCACTAATATTCATATTTTGGTCAACTTCTTCTCTAAAATTTAGGATTTATATATTGTAATACACTTTTAACAACCACAAACACATTCATGTCTTTTTTTTTTTGGGAAATACCCTACTTATGTCATATATTTTTAGTGATGATTTATTAGGTACCTTTACTACTTATTACAAGGTAGTCAGAATTAGCAATTTCTTCCGTAGGAAGAGTTTTAGATAAAATAGCTACATTTACAATTTCCTATTTAACCGTTTTAACATCTTATTATACACTTTTAACAACCACTTAACCACATGAAACGACACAATTAAATTCTCCGCGTGTTGTGCAGGACTCCAACTAGTATATATATATATATATATATAGAGAGAGAGAGAGAGAGAGAGAGAGAGAGAGAGAGAGAGAGAGAGAAATTTCTCACCAGTTTGTTAATGCAAATTTCTCACTTATTGGTGAGAAATTCTCAGATCTAGAATTTTTTATGGAAGTTTAATATTAATACAAATTTCTCACAAAAAAATATAAATAAATAAAATTTCTCACCTTCAAAACCACACTCTCTAGATTCTAGATGCTACATCTTCTCTTTCTCAAACACACAATCCAACAATGGAACCATCGCTGGAGGATCACGCCGATGACCTCCAAATCATGAGCTTCAACTCCATAGCCACCACCACTGAGATCAGTCGCGAAGCCCCCAGCGTCGTCCGTCGATTAATTCCCGCTGGGAGAGAAGGATGTGGTGTCATCTGTGGCTACTATGCTTTCTAATCGTTGTGGTTCGAGAGAATGAATGCCAATGGAGAGAGAGAGAGAGAGAGAGAGAGAGAGAGAGAGAGAGAGAACGTGAGAAAAAACAGATAGTGAGATAATGAGAGAGAGAGAGAGAGAGAGAGAGAGAGAGAGAGAGAGAGGATCTTGCATTTATTTGGGTTTTAATTTGAAATCTCTAGTTTTAAGGCGATGATATATACACATATATGTATATATCTAATGAAGGGTAATTTTGTCCATAAAAAACACAGGTATTTGAGGAAAATGACTAATTCCTAGGATATCTTATTGATTAATGATGAATTTAAGGTATTAAAAAGTCAAAGTGACCAAATGTATATTGACTAAAATTTGAGGGACCAAATCGTATAATTCTATTTTTTTTTCCGAATTGGTATTCAGACTTCATGGATAACCAATGCACTCCATGAAATGTATTTATTGCATCATACAGTATGGTATGTGTATGGTAGAAATTATGCAATTGTTAAAGTGCAGGCGTGCCAGACAAATGTCCTCTCTAAGCGAACAATTTGATGAATCAGACGAGTAGAGAATCAGAGGAACGAGATTTCTCTAAATAAGTTCAGATTGCCTTAACCAATGAATAAGGACCTGAAATATGAAGAAAGCTGAGACTATTAGAAAGGAAAGCAGAGAACGAACTCCATTAAATCTTTTAAAGGACACAATACAATTAGAAGTGGTAATCTCGCCTTCTAACTGGGTTTAATTACAAAGCTACTCTTAATAAACTAACAAATAAAGATAAAGGAAATACATGACGCCAAATATGAAAATGTGCTAATTATTCTTGATCTCCAGGATCTCTCTTCTCAATTCCTTCGTTCCTTTAAATTACCATGGCTGTAACCGCTGCCACTTTCCTGAGAAACCGTCCACTATCTCCATGATTTGGGAATAATGGGTCTAGTCCATAACTACATCTTTCATCACTTCGGTGTTACACGTGTTATTTGTTAGATTCAACATAACCGCCAATAAGCGTCCTTTTACTGACATGGCTTATGCCCTAGATTATGGCGTTGTCATGTTGAATCATCCTGCTTTCTCCACCAGTCTGCCTTTGTATACATTCCACGTGTAATTCTTCATCAGATTTGGTGGGCCTACTTTTAATATTATTTTGTAGTGCAAACAATGCCCCCCCAACATCCCTTTCAAGTAAAGGCGCGAGCAATCATAACTTGATGGGATGTTGTTAGTCTAAACACTGGTCCACCAAATCATAACTTCCTTTAAAGAAGTCAATCTTATCCCTTGACTCCATAACTGCCAATTTTCTGGGGATAAGTAGATGGAGCCCTAGGGATAGAAATGATCTTTTCTTGAAAAGATACTGATCTGACCCACATTTATTTCCTATTTGTACCGTTATATCACCTACCTCCTGATCTTTAAGAATTCTAGCTTGTAATCAGCGTGAGTGTTTGGGAAAATTTCAATTTTAAAACAAATTCCCATTCAGAACCCTTCTATATCCTTCTAAACCTTTGCTACTTAAACTCTTCTTCGAGTTTTCTCAGCCTCCAATTTCTTCTTTACCCAAGATCATCTCATTTATTCTTCAACCTTCAGAAATGCCATGGGACAACAGGAAGCTATCGAAAATGTCGTATACTTTCTTTCTGGTGATTTTGCCTGTTCTTCTTCTTCCTCACCATCAGTATCTTTTTTGCAACAATTCAAGAAAATTGCTAACATCATGGCTGAAGCAACCCAGAAACTTGCTGACGAAAGAGAGTTCTTTGAGAAAAGAGAAGAGGTGACAAACCAATGCCTTCTGTTGGCTGACACTACAGAGGCTGGAGTAAAGGGTTCTGCCTTACTCTTGGACGACATCAAGAAGACGTGGGTTGCTCTTGAAAAGATGGAAGCTGACTATGCCTCCCAACAGGTTGATTTGGAGAAAGTCCTAGAACAACTCGACCAGTTGACTGATGAGATTTCAGCCTTGGATGAACAAGAAGAATCCTAGTTGGTTATCCAAAAAACCGCAACCACTGCTTTATCACAAATTGATGAGCAATGGGCTCAAGCCTTGGTCCTTCTAGCTTCCTTTTTCCCTTGATTCCTCTCTTTTTTGTTCTTTTGGGATTTTTGCTTTCTTGTAGTTTCAGATTCTACAAAGTGGCTACAGGACCCAAACACTTGCTTTTGTTTATGCAGCCATGTTTAGCTCTAATATGGCATGCTTATATTTGTATATTAGTTGATTTCTTCCCATGCCATGCTCTAACATATTTCCTGATTTCATACTCCATCAGTCTGTGTTTGGACATTCTCTTGATCCAATTTTTCAGACTGATCAGAAATGGCCCGAATATCCTAGGCATTCTCAATTTCTTGCTCTAACTGGCGTAACTATGCTTCCCACATACAGGGTTTATACTTCTTTAGGTATTTTTCGTTTATAAGCCTATTGTGTATTTGCCCATCTAAATTTCTCAGGTTGTAGGCTTCCCCTTTTAACACTTCATGAATTGCAAAGGGTCCTTCCCAATTAGGAGACCACTTACCCAATCTATGGTATTTGAGTCCTAATGGCAGAACAACCTTCATGACTAGTTCACCAATGAAAAAAGATTTGGCCCTCACTCTTTTGTTATAAGCTTTTTCAGCTCTACATTTTTGCAACCTAAGATGATCTAGAGCCAAAAGCCTTACCTCGTCAAGATCTTCTAGTTCCGTTAACGTGGCTTGATTGTATTCATCCATATCTAAATCATTCTGCTTAGCAACCCTTAAAGATTTAGCTGTTAGTTCCATAGGTAACATGGCATCTGACCATAAGTAAGTGTAAATGGTGTAGTATTGGTGCTTGACCTTTTTGAAGTTCTGTAAGCCCATAAGACTTCAGAAAGTAATTCATGCCGAACTCTAGGGTTATTATCAACCATTTTTTTAATGTTTGACTTGAGAATTTTGTTGGTTGATTCTGCTTGACCATTGGCTTGAGCATAATATGGAGTTGAATTAAGAATAGTAAATCCATACTCAAAGGAAAACTCCAACATATCATCCCCAGTAAAGGGAGTACCTTGATCAGCAGTAATGGTTCACGGTAAACCAAACCTATGAATGATATATTCTTTAATGCATTTAATTACCTCATTCTGGCTGACTGATTTATGTGGAATAGCCTCCACCCACTTAGTAAAATAATCGGTAGCCACCAAAATGTATGCATGATTCTTTGATGAAGGTGGACTAATTTTACCAATCACGTCCATTGCCCATCCTCGGAATGGCCATGGTTGATAATAGACTAGAGATTGATGGCGGGTATATGTTGAATTGGCCCATGCCTCTAACAAGCCTGACAACCTTTAGCAGAGTTAATGCAATCTTTTAAGATGGTAGGCCAATAATAATTATACTTTTTTATCAACCATCTCATTTTGGTCCCAGCCTGATGAGTACCACATAACCCGCTATGTACTTGTTTCATCAGCTTCAATGCTTTTACCTTACTGGGATACTGTAATACTAATTCGTTTACTGATTTTTTAAACAACTCACCATCAGCCAAGAAATAATGAATTGCCTTTCTTTTAATCTTGATATCAACATGGATATTAGGATTTTCCAAAAATTTAATGATCGGCGTCCTCCAATCATCCCCATCAATCTGAAGGGGCATAGCACAAATAGTGTCATCCTTTTCCACAATTGATGACTTAGATATTTTTTCAACAGTAATCATCCTCCGAAGAACATTCGTTGGGATCTTAAGTCCAGAGGCCATCTAGGCCAATTCATTAGCCTTTCCATTTTCTTCCCTTGGCACACACTGTACTGCCAACTCAGAAAAACTATCTATCAACCTCACGGCAACCGCATGATATTTTCCAAAATGGTATTAGGCACTTTGTATTTTTCCCCCACTTAGTTGATCACTAGTTGAGAATCCCCAACCAATTTTACAGTCATGGCCTTCATCTTGAAAAGAATTTTAAGACCTATGAAGGCTTCATACTCAGCCTGATTATTAGAACATTTAAAATCAAGTTTAAATGAAAATTGTGTCTTTTTTTTTTCAAATGGGGATATAAGGATGATTCCTGCACCTATTGATTCCTCCGTACTGGATCCATCAAACCATAATACCCACGGGGTAACAGATATGTACCCAATTTCAACCCCTTTCAGGATTTCAGGATGTATATCAAGGCAAGGATGGTCAGCCAGGAAATCAGCCAGGACTTGTCCTTTGATAGCCTTCTGAGGAACATATTATAACTTGAATTCTAGCAAAGTTAAGGACCACTTAGCCACTTTAACATTGATAATTGGTCTTGACAGCATATACTTAATAACATCAATCTTACACACGACTTCCACTGTTATAGGTAGCATATAATATCTTAACTTAATGCAAGAAAAGAACAAAGCCAAACACAACTTTTCAATTGACGTATATATCTGTTCTACATCAGTTAATACACGGCTTAAGTAATAAACCGCTTGTTCTATATCTCTATCGTTAATTTGAACCAACAAACTTCTAATTGAATCATTAGAAGCTGAAACACATAATCTCAGAGGTTTATTTGGCTTAGGAGAAACTAAAACTGGCAGCTTGGCAAGATATCCCTTGATTGGCTCAAAAGCTAGCTGGTGTTCTTGCCTCCATGTGAATTCTTTTTCATTCGTCAGTGGGCAAAAAAATTTAGTTTTGCCTACACAATTAGAGATAAAGCGGCGTAAAAAGTTAATTTGGCCAAGCAATCTCTGCAATTGCTTCTTAGTAGCTGGTGGTTTGGCTTCTATAATGACTCTGGCTTTATTTTTATCAACCTCGATTCCCCTTTGATGTACTAAAAAGCCTAATAAATTTCCTGTTGAGACACCAAATGCGCATTTTAAAGGGTTCATTTTCAATTTATGGCATCTCATTCTTTCAAAATTTTTTTTTAAGAACTTGATGTGGTCATCAAAGGTTGATTTCACCACCACGTCATCTATATAGACTTCCATCCATTTTCCAATCGTATCATGAAATATGACATTTATGGCACGTTGATAGGTTTTCCCAACATTTTTTAATCCAAATGGCATAATGACCATTCAAAGGTCTCAATTGCCACTAGGCATCAAAATGCCGTCTTTTTGACATCATCTCTGGCTATAAAAATTTGATTATAGCCAGAGTGTCCATCCATAAAGCTGAGGATCTCATGCCCGGATGTGGAATCAACTAACATGTCAGCGATAGGCATGGGATACTCATCTTTGGGAGTGGCTTTATTAAGATCTCTAAAATCTATACATATTCTTAATTTTCCATTCTTTTTTATAATAGGAACAATATTTGAGAGCCATTTAGCATACCTGGTTATACGGATGAACCCTGCCTTTAATAATCGTTCCACCTCTTCCTTGACTTTTAGGATGATTTCGTCTGCCATTCTTCTTGAAGATTGCTTATAAGGCTTATACCCTGTCTTTATTGGAAGTTGATGTTCTACCAAACTCCTATCCAGACCAGGCACCTTATGATAATCCCATGCAAAATAGTCTTGGTACTGACACAACAAGTCAAATAATCTGCTTTTAAAATCTGTTGGAAGAAGTTGACTTACGAATGCAATCATCCTAGGACCGTCTGCCCCCCCTAAGTTAACTTCTTCTAACGGATCCTGAACCTCGGCCTTACCATCATCTAACTTGGGTGGTGTCTGAGGTATTTCGGATGCTTGAATCTGATCTGGTTTGCTTCGATTAGAATCTTACTTTACACAGTCTGCTAACCAAGCTGATTCCTGAGCGTTCAACTGCGCATCATCCTGAATCCGACACATAATGTTGAGATGTATTTCGATGTGGTGTTCTTCCATTAAACAACGTTATCTGATTCAGCATATTCATTGCTTCCTCCGCTTACTACAGGATCGAACCCCTTGGGACGGCCATTCTTGTCAATTCCCCAGAACCGTAATGGTGCAATCTCCATATCATAGAACTTTGCTTCAGCCACATGAGATTCAACCAGAAATGGTTTCTTGTCGGCTTCAACGATTTTTGGCTCATCTTCTTCTTCATTCCAAAAAATTAAACATTGGTGTAAGGTGGATGGCATGCACAAAACTGTGTGGATCCAGTCACGACCTAGCTGTGCATTATAATGAGAAGTGGTATTTACTATGAAAAATGCCATAAAGGCGGTCCTGCTTCCAATGGACACTATGACTGGGAGCATTCCTCTTGGTTGTACTGATGCCCCCTACTATGGCTACATTAGAGTTTATTAGATCATTGCTGGTTTTTTGCAACTTTTTAAGCATATGTGAAGGCAACAAGTTAACGGAAGCTCCATTGTCTACCGACACTTTTGATAGTGGTACACTATTAAAATTGGCCTTAACATATAATGGTTTCAAGTGTTTAGCCATTCCAGCATTTGGCTTATCAAACAGGATAGCCATTTTCTATTTTGATTCTAAAATTGGCATATTTTGAATTTAATGTTTGGGCTTCTTCCATGATGTATACCATAGGTTTTGAGTTATCACTAATGTCCCCTTCTAGGCCATCAGGCTGCCAATCATGAGCCACAAAAGCATGTGGCATTGTACAAACCATGTTATCATAGAAAGATAGTAGTGATCTTCCTAATCGGGATATATCATCCTATTCCGTATTGATGTTCTCTGGCTGATCTGGACTTAACAAGTCTACTGATAGTTTGGCATTAGTTTGAATCTGATCGTTTATAAGATCTTCATCATCTTGGGCCAATACCCCAAATTCAGACTAATTGATATTATCTTTGTCTTCTTAATGGCTTGAGCTCAAAAGATTTCCTGATTGCTTAGCCTCAGTCCAAATCTGACCATCTAGAGGATCTCCATCACCCTGAACCAAATTCCCAAATTCAGACTGATCAAGGTTGTCTTCTACTAAAGGCTGGCAGTTTATCCTTTTTATATTTTCATAATCAATATGCTCATCTAATTTTGACAGATCATCCCCCATTTATTTAATAACTCCTATTTTCTTGTCATCATCCTGATTTCCTAGGCTTGCTTCAATTTTACGAAACCATTGGTTAGACCTGCCTTCAAATCTTCGGATAGACGGTTGTTTTTTCTTCTGGGAAGCCTTTTTTTTTGTAGTAAATGCCTCTTTTGAGTTTGAGTTAAAATGGTGGATCATGGTACTGGGGGAATTTAGGATGCTGAATATACATCCAATGCCCATCTTGGGGTACAGGTGGTAAAACCATTCTTGGTTTGGTATTGGGATACTTTGCGGGCTCTGAACCTCTTTGGCAACCTTGATTAACTGAACCATTGACCCAAATTCGTGAATGATGATTACCCTCCTGACTTGGCTTACTCTGTTTACTTGTCTAGGATGTTGCCACCCCTTTACCCTTATCAGGGCTGCCTTTATTTATTGTTATCCGAAAACCTCCTAGACATTGTATTACCTTGCCCTGATTGCTTCCTCTTTTGAGGATTCTTTCATCATCCTCAAGAGCATCGTTCTGTTTTCAGAGCGGAACAACCAATATCTATGCGCAACTGATAAAGAGAACTGGCTATTCGCTGGCTTCTGCTAATTCGTACAAAGACCTCATTGTCATAATGTATGAATCATAAGGATTAGGAGCATGATAATACACTCCTGTCTTTGTCTCGAATGGTGGTGCTTCTGGGCTGAGGCTTCTAGACTAGACTCTAGGCCTCGAGACCACGCTTTTCGTCCTCTCTGTTTTAGCAACATTCTTAATCTACCATTGTGGTTTGATTGGCTTTGTCATGTTGGTAAAATTGGATGATACCATATTGACATGCGCTTCAGCCACAAACAGGTTTTTATCAACCTGTTGCACAGGCTTATCATTAGGGAATTATGGTTCCATTTTTTATCCACTTTTGTATGGGTTCACGGAACGTTGTACAATTATTAGTACTATGAGTCCATTTGTTATGCCACTTGCAATAAGTTTTCCCTTTTCCTTCATCATTCGTTGGCAAATTATGTGTCAATTTGATTTTTTTTCTTTTACTAACCAGCCAAAAATCAAGTCAGCCCTGGTAATATCAAAATCATACTTTTTATTAGGTTTATCTGTCTGACTAGTAGTATTCTTCTCTTGTGCTTGGGCTGGTTTACGCAGGACATCACATATGAATGGCTTTTGAGCAGTCATTTCAAATACGCCACATTCGTATGCGTTTTCATTTTCTTCGTCAGCCTGAGCTTCATCCTCGACTTCCACCAAGTGTGCAGGCTGATGATGTCCCTTGTAATACACACCCCTTGTACTAATTTTCTTTTGATTTTCCTTATCCATCACTTTTTTCGTATCGTGCCACGACATCAACATGGCATAAGTTGGTAAACTGTTGACCCACAAACTGCATTTTAAGTGTAGATTTCAAATTATTGACAGCTAATCGCACGTATTCTTCCGTTGGAAACCTAGCCTTACTGACAAGCGGGGGTATTTGTAAAATACAACCGTGCTAAAATAAAGAAATACACTGATTTAGTTCACTAATCCCTATTATATCTGCAAGTTGAGTTACACTGTTAGCTTTCACACAATATGATTAATCTATGATAAGTTGTATTGTCTTAGCTATTATTTGTGCATATTATTATTTTGCTGTGAGAAGAAATGAATAACAGGACCAAGGAAATGCTGGATCACAAACAAGAGAATTCCAAGCTAAAATATAGAGTTCGAGCAATCGAAGAAGTTCAAGCAATCAAGCTTTCGATCTATTGAGGACGGTTCAAGCGCTCAAGTTATCCAGAAGTTCAATCGATTGAGTGATATTCGATCGATCGAACATGCTTTTTATCAGAACTGGCACGCACACAGCGAAAACTTGTTTTTGCAACCCTAGTCTAGGATTGTCTATATATATTCGTTATGTTTAAGTCCAGAGGGAGGCCCAACTTGTTTTTCATCAGTTTATAAGGAGATCGAGAGTTTTTGTGCTTGGTTTTGTAGGTTTTCAAGGTTTAACATTGATTTGTCTTGGATTCTCTTAAGTTTAATCAAAGTTCTACATTCTAGGTTTCGTTATCTCAGTTTATTTACATTCTGCTCGTTTGATCTTGTAGCTTAACTTGTTATAATCATAGTCGTGCATGTTAGTTATTGTTAAATCCACAGTTTTTATAGTTTACATGTTAAAATCACAACCAAACAAGACTTTAATGAATATTTACGTTAAAAATGAATCTGTGACACTCGAGACTATATCTGAGTAGTCCTAGGGTTGGGAGATCACGATGCAACAGTGATCTCCAGCCTCTGCCATGCATCAGTTTAAAACCTGTGTTCAATTGATCGAAGTTATTTCGATCGATCGGACAAGAGATAGTGTCAAGTGATCGAAGACATTTCGATCGATTGAAAGATGATGATGTTCGATCGATCGAAAGCGCATCGATCGATCAAACTCTCTGATTCTTGAGAATGTCCTATGCAGTATTCCTAGACTTTCTGTTTTAGAAATTTGTTATCAAACTGTCCCCCAAATGCTTAGTTTGTCCAAACAGTTTCTGAACTGTAAGCCTTAAGGCATTTTTCTTCAATAACTTTTGCAAACGACATTGAATGCTTACACCATTCATTGTGCGAGACTTAACTATTGCTTTAAACCGCCATTATGTGTTTCAAATTTAACTGTGATGATATAGTCCCGGTCATGAAAAGGCTATGGATTCTTTATTTTAAGAAGAAATACTGAATACTGTTGAGGATGTACTCCATTGAGCTTCAATGTAGTTGCATGGTAGATGGCTAGGTCACTGCGGATTCGTGTGATCCCAACGTTCCCCTTTTATTAAGAAAACCCATTTTTAAGATATCGCTTTAGTTAATTAGTTAATCATTAGTTTAGTTTAGTTGTTTTACATTTAGTAGTTGTTAATTGTGGAACTTTGTGTTCTGCACCTTTCTTGAATATTGAATTTTCTTTTTCTCTTAGAGTTTAATCTAAGTATTTAGTTCTCAACCTTCTTTACAGGATCGACTTGGTCTTAACTAGAATACTACTTACACGTCTACCTACACTTGGGTATAGCACATAAGCGCACACAAAATAATTCTCGTGCCAAGTTTTTGGCTCTGTTGCCGAGGAAGGCGACAAGCTAACGCTTAGATTACCTCAATCTATCTTGATCTTATTCTTTTTTTTTCTTTTCCTTTTAGATTCTTTAAGTATTACCTCTTAGGATCTTTTCCCTTTCATGTCCGATAATTCTATCGAAGGAATTCTCGAAAATCCATTCTACTTATCTGATTCCTCTGATTCTACTTATCCTGCAGCTACACCCACAGATTCAATGGGTGACAATCAAAGCAAAAATGGGAATAATGTGGTTGTGCCTATCGACGATTCGTTACATCCTTTATGCGATCTCATGCAACCTGAACACGTACCTACACCTTCTTGTATTCTCATTCCACCCCATGCAAGTGAATTCCAATTTCGCAATGGGATGATTCAACTCCTTCCAACCTTCCATGGAATGGAGAGCGAGAAGGCATATCTACACGTCAAAAATTTTGAGGATGTTTGCAAAATATTCTCACAAAACTGTCCTGTAGATGTGACGCGCCTAATGCTATTTCCTTTCACCCTGAAGGATAAAGCAAAAGCATGGCTGCTCACCCTTAAGCCAAATTCAATCTTCACCTAGCATGCGATGAACACTGCATTTTTAAAGAAATTCTTTCCACCTCACATGACCACTGAATTTAAACGGCAAATAAACTCTTACAAACAAAAGAGCAATGAAACGTTCACCCAAAACTTGGGAGCGTTTCAAGGATTTGCTTCTCGTATGCCCACATCACGAGTATGAGAAAATGGTGAACTATCAGCTACTTTTACGAAGGGTTAAATGGTGAAACAAAAAAACTGGCTGAAACCATGAGCTCAGGTCCATATCTTCGCAAAAACACCGAGGAGGCTGAAACCCACTTCGAGTGGTTAGCTGAACACGCTCATGAATGGTCGAATTCTGATGACATTCCACACGCACAAATATCAGGTGTAGAGGAGAAAAGTATCTATCAGCTAAAAAGTGAAGATCACCTAATGACCAAATACGAAGAACTAGAAAAGAAAGTAGAGGAGTTAGGGATGAAAGGAGAGAGTTCTAGACAGGTTTTACCTGAAGAACCATGTAGCACATGCAATATGTTGGGACATACCACTCAATACTGTCCCAATGTGTTGTATTTCAAGAACAAGCCCCATGGAGATGAACGCCATGCAAGGGTATAGAGGGCCGAGTAATTCTTATAGTAATAATAATTTTCAAAATAATCACAATCGATGGAATCACCCCGGTTTTGATTGAAAAAACGATGCTGGGACACAAAAACAATATCAACAACAGTACTACAACAACAACAACCAATATCAAGGGCAATATAATAGGCAGTCCCAGTCATTCAATCAAAATAGATCAAATAACTACAACCAAGCTCAACCCTCTAATAACCAATAGTCTAATGTGTATGTGCCACCACAAAAAAAGGTGCAAGAAGAAGATCCACTCTCTAATGCAAATTTAACACAACAATTAATTCAAATGATGAGTAAAATGTCTGCAACATTAGAGAGAATCGATGCACGACAAGAGGGGTCAAGTGGAACGTTTCCTGCCCAACCACTTCAAAACCCTAAGGGATACAACAATGGTCCCAATAATCAAGAGCATGCTGAAGCCATGACTACTCTGAGAAGCAGCAAGGTTATAGGGCAAAACATGCTTCATTCTACTCCCAAAGAGTATGAAGAGGACGAAGTGGTAAACAAAAACAAACCTTCCACTCAGGAAGAAGAGCTATCCACAAATGAGGAACCATTAAAATCAAATGATGATGCTCCTAAAGAAGTAGAAGAAGTTGAGAGGAGACCCGGAAAGGAACCCGTTAATGATGAATTACCAAAATGCCCTTTTTCCTCGCCTTATCCTCAGAGGCTTAAGAAACCCAAAAATGAGATAAAGAATCAGGAGTTCTTGGAATTGTTCAAACAAGTCAGAATAAACCTTCCACTCCTTGATGCAATCAAACAAGTCCCGACCTATGCAAAGTATCTTAAATATTTGTGCACGGTCAAGAGGAGGCAAAGTGTGAAGATACACGCTTATGTCGCTTGCCAAGCAAGCACAATCATCCAAAATGAATTGCCTCCAAAACTCAAAGACCCCGGTACTCCCACTATCTCATGTCAAATTGGGAATCAAAGAATAGACAATGCACTCCTCGACCTAGGAGCGAACATAAACCTTCTGCCTTATTCAGTCTATAAACAACTAGGGTTAGGTGAATACAAACCCACCCGAGAGGGGTGTTAGAAGACGTCCTAGTGCAAATAGACTCGTTTGTCTTCCCGGTTGATTTTGTAATTCTAGACACTGAACCTGTGTCTAATTCATGTGCACAAATCCCGGTGATATTTAGACGTCCATTTCTAAACACAATTGACGCCACGATAAAATAAAAAGTGGTACAATGACTATCGTATTCGGGAACATGACCGCAATAGTTAAAATCTTCTCGAATCCCCGACCTTAAGAATACGAGGATGAGGAAGAAGTAAACTACATCGAGACGGTCATTAAAGATGAGGCCGATTTGGTCGATTACAAAGATCCTTTTGAGGTAGTGGTGTCACAATTTGATGCTGTCTACCAACCTAAAAACTTTACTCCATTGGACACCGACCTAAATCTAACTTGCCTAATGTTGGAAACAAAAGAGGAGGATAGAGCTGAATGCATGTGGGTAGCACCATATGAACCACTGCCTCCAAAAACAAAGTTAGTCATGCCCTTTAATTTTCAGTTTCCCAATTTGGAGTTAAAGGAGCTTCAAAACGAGCTCAAATACGCTTTCCTAGGGACTAAAAAGACCTACCCTATTATAATTTCATCTACTCTAAGTCTTGAACAAGAGGCTAAATTAATTCAAATGCTAAAACAACATAAGGGAGCATTGGGATGGACTATTGCTGATCTCAAAGGCATAAGCCCGTCTGTTTGTACACATAAAATATATCTGGAGGAAGACGCTAAACCTTCGCGACAAATGCAAAGGCTTCTGAATCCCAACATGCAAGAAGTGGTCAAAAAGGAGGTCTTAAAGCTACTTGATGTTGGGATCATATATCTAATTTATGATAGTCCTTGGGTCAGCCCGACCCAGGTTATACCAAAGAAAGTGGGCATCACTGTCATTCTAAATAGTGATGGTGAGCTAGTACCGACACACATCCCCACTGGTTGGCGGATGTGTATTGATTACTGAAAATTGAATATGGTGACTCGGAAGGACCACTTTCCACTACCATTCATGGATCAAATGCTGGAAAGAGTGGCGGGTTACAAGTATTACTGCTTCCTAGACGGATATAGTGGATATAATCAAATCGAAATTGCTCCTGAAGATCAGGAAAAAATAACTTTCACATGTTTGTTCGGTACTTTCGCTTACAAAAGAATGTCATTTGGCTTATGCAATGCACCTACTACCTTCCAGCGGTGCATGCTTAGTATATTCAGTGATATGGCTGCGCAGATACTTGAGGTGTTCATGGATGATTTTTCTATGTTCGGCCACAGTTTTGATAATTGCTTAAAAAATCTGGAACGTGTGCTAGCACGATGCGAGGACAAACACCTGGTGCTAAATTGGGAAAAATGTCATTTCATGGTAACCAGTGGGATAGTCCTCGGCCACATCATTTCAGACAAAGGTATCCAAGTAGATAAAGCGAAAATTGACATAATCTCAAACCCACCTGTCCCCCGCATAGTCAAAGATATTTGCTCTTTTTTGGGACATACGGGATTTTATCGTCGATTTATCTAGAACTTTAGTGCAATATCCCAACCACTCTGTCAACTGCTCGTTAAAGACACACCATTCGAGTGGTCGAAAAGCTGTCAAACATCTTTTGATGCACTAAAAGATCACCTTACCTCCGCACCAATAATACAGGCACCCGACTGGGGTTTGCCATTTGAGCTAATGTGCGATGCTAGCGACTACGCCATTGGTGCGGTACTAGGACAGAGGAAGGATAATAAGCCTTATGTAATCTACTACGCCAGTCGAACACTTAATGAAGCTCAAATGAATTATACAATCACTGAAAAAAAGCTACTGGCTATAGTCTTCGCTCTATATAAATTCAGGTCGTATCTAATAGGGTCCCCAATCGTCTGTTTTATAGACCACTCAGCCCTCAAATACCTGCTATCTAAAAAGGATGCGAAACAAAGGCTTATCCGTTAGATACTCCTACTCTAAGAATTTGATATCATGATCAAGGATAAAAAGGGAGTAGAGAATGTGGTTGCTGACCATTTGTCTCACTTAACGTTTATTGATAATACTGAACCAATACCGATTAAGGATGAATTCCCAGATGAGCAACTAATGACTGTTTCCAGTTTGCCCTGGTATACGGCTATAGTAAATTACCTAGTTACGGGAGAGACCCCAAGTCATATGTCAAATCAAGATAAGAAACGGTTTCTCTCTTTTGCACGTCATTTCTTCTTCGATGACTTGTACTTATTCAAGTATTGTGAAGATAAGGTCATCCGATGTTGCATTCCAAATAAGGATATAACCGTGATTTAGCTTCATGCCACTCAGAAGCCTGCAGTGGCCACTTTGCTTTATAGAAGACCGCACAGAAAATCCTACATAGCGGTTTTTATTGGCCCACAATATTAAAGGATGCCCATGAATTTTGTAAATTGTGCCAACGTTGTCAAAAGCTAGGTGCAATCTCAAAACGTAATTCTATGCCTCTAACTCCCATAATCACAATCGAAAGTTTTGATTGTTGGGGCATAGATTTCATGGGCCCATTCCCGAAGTTAAATAACTGCGAGTACATACTCCTTGCTGTGGAATATATCTCGAAATAGGTAGAGGCAATCCCAACAAGGCGATATGATCATCTAACGGTTGTTGCTTTCTTAAAAGAAAATATCCTTTCGCATTTCGGAACCCCAAAGGCACTAATTAGTGACCAAGGAAAGCACTTCTGTAATAGACCCTTGGAGTCACTGCTCAAAAAGTGTGGGGTTAACCATAAAATTGCTTTACCCTACCATCCACAAACTAACGGGCATGTAGAATTGGTTAACTGAGAAATAAAACATATTCACGAGAAGACGGTTAGTTCCAACAGAAAAGACTAGGCATACAAACTGACTGATGCTCTATGGGCGTACCGCACTACTACAAAACAAACCTGGGCATGTCCCCGTATAGGCTAGTGTATGGAAAGGCCTACCACCTCCCTGTTGAGATTGAGCATAAAGCTTATTGGGCGACATGCTCAATAAACTTCAATATTAAAGAGGGAGGTCAGCTCAGAAAACTCCAATTCATAGAGCTCGAGGAAATTCGTAGAGATGCGTATGACTCTGCGAAGTTGCACAAGGAAAGGATAAAGGCCCGCCATGATAGAATGATATTTCGCAAATCATTCGAGCCAGGGCAAAAAGTCTTATTATATGACTCTTGCCTCCACCTTTTCCCAGGAAAGCTCCGATCCCGATGGATAGGTCCATTTATCGTCAAATTTGTTTTTCCACATGGGGCCGTCGAGCTGATCAACCCTAAGAGCGATGAAAGTTTTAAGGTCAATGGCCAAAGATTAAAACAGTTCTTGGAGAATTTCCAACCAGAAGTTGAGCACATCCAGCTAGATGAGTCCAACTATTCTTCTACTTAAAACACTAAAAGGTGTCCCAAACTTGTTGTAAATTTCTTTTCCTGCTCTTTGTTTTTGTTTCTTTTCATTTATTTTATGCTTTATTTCTTTTTCTAGAGTGTGACTTTGCGTTTAATCCGCTATTCCGTTTTATCTCTTCCCCTACAGGCTGTTCATAATGAGAAATCACGATGGTACATGATCCATGTTTTCAATTGGCTCATGGGCTGATTCAAAAGATCAAAACCCTGCATGGACTGTCGACGAGATTGCATTCTGTCTTTTGCCTTACCAAGGGCCGGATGCAGATGTTGTTATCGACTTAACCCAAGGATACATCCCTTATGATCCAGCCCTCCTCAACATCAACCCATTCGAGAATATGGACTTCCCTGAAGAGGAAGGAGAACCAGAGGGGTATTTCGTCGGTGAAGTTGATGATGCCCTCTTGGAACAGTGGGAGAATGACTCAATGTGGGAACTATGGGATAAAGAAGATCTACAAGATGTGGTGCCCAAATGCCACAACGCTGTATTCACATATGTGGATGACTTCCTTGTCATTAAATTGGTTCCATACATTTATGTGCACACGAGCTATTTGCTGTTCCGGCTTCAATGCCCCTTACCCGCTAGTGCACATGGTTCTATCATGACAATAGTGAGGTTAATTCGTTGTCATATCTCATTTGTCTTTTCCATCTTTCTTTGTTTGCTCCTTTTTTTTCCTTCTTGCGGTTGTTTTATTTAATCTCTTCCCATTTTGTTTTTCTTTTGTTGTCTCTGTCCAGGATTATCACTCTATTCCACAAACGGTCTGTCGGTGTTCCTTCCACACCAACTGTTTCATGGACTTGGACCTTACATAGGATCCCTGGGTACTCCACCACAAGAGAGCAACCAGCTGAGAAATTATTCCCCTCTATCAATGTCTCCATCTGGATCACCTCTTGCCTGTCCAATCAATTCCTTGGAGATTTCAGAATCGCTAGATGATATCTTTGCTGCTTTTCGACTGTTCTGGGAGAGGGAATCATCAAGTTTGGACTACACCTTCGACGATTTGGCAAAAAATGAAACAATTGTGGACGATGATATTTTCATGTTTGAAGATTAGTTACCCACTTCAGTTATGTTTTGTTATTTGGTCAATCTTTTATCAATTGAAGTGTAAGGCTGGACAAAGAATTTTTAGTTTTGTTTTTAATTCTAGTTTTTAGTTTTGTTTTTAATTCTAGTTTTTCTATTAATAAGGTCTTTAGTACCAAATTTGGGGGTTTTGCAAAATGGATGCTATTAAAAAGTTATATTTAAAAAAAATTTGCAACTTTAAATTATTTTGTTGATGATGAATTCTGGCCTACATGTCCTGAGGATGAACTGTTTTTATCATTTCCTGTATGTTCAGAACAATCTTTGTTAGTTGGGGGTGCGTAGATATTTTATTCAAAGAGATCTTAGAATTTTAAGGTTCGATCGATCAAAATACTCTCGATCGATCGAGAGAGCACAATCCTCAGGCGCTTTAACAGTTCTCAATCGATTTAACGTTAGATCGATCGAACTTTCTCGATTGATCGAGATTTGTATTTAAACGAGGCGTCCAGCGTACACTTCATCAGTTTATTTTTCCTTTCCCTCACACTCTCGAGCGATCAGCAACAGAGAGAAGAATCGGGCAATTTTTTCCTCCCCTCATCATACACTTCATTTGAGGCGGCCCGGTTTATCCCCCCATCATCCAAATCATCATTCTCACCTCTCCACTGCGCACAACCCGAGGTAACGTTCCAAGAACCTCCCGTCTCCATTTTTCATTCGAAAACATGAGGGGGTGCCCCTCATTGGTCCTAAGACCAATTAGGGTTCATTTTAATCTCCTATTGTGACACCCGCTCCCGCGGTTTATATTTATTATTGCTTTAGCATGCATAATCATGAGTTAATGTTAATTAATGTGTTATGTGACACTTATTGAAAGTGGGAATTAACCCACTAAGTTGATTATGGGTGTCCAGTTGGGAACCCAGTTGTTGCTAGTATGGCAATCCCAAGTTGGGATGTGTGTTGATGGGTCCCAGTGGAGATGGGACAATAAAATATGGAACACCCTATGTGCCTAAATGTTTATTAAGGCTTAAATGATTTATTATTTGATTGTTAATAATATCATGTTATTAGGTAGTGACCACTTCTGGGGTCAACTAGGGGTACCTTTGTGAGCACGAATTGAACACGTTATATAATTAGTAGGCTAATTAGCAACTTCAGATAATTATATGGGACCACTTATGGGACTCATGCGAGACATAGACAAATACCCATTTAGGTTTGGGATAGTTTTAATATAGTTCCATAATTAGTAGGGGCGTAAATGCAAAACTAGCGAACTAGTGGGGGTTTCATAATAAAATGGGTAAACTTATATAACTAAGCCACCTAACCTAAGATGGATGACTCTTCATCCAAATTAGTTCTAGCCTAAGTTAGTATAGGTACATTGCAGAGAGTTAAGCACGAGAGTTACAGGTTTGACGGTGACGTCTTCGACGCCGATTGACGTGCCGAACAACATCGGTTTTTAAAACAGGCTACATATTCGGACTCCTGGGGGTGAGTATAATCTATTGGTACTAATTTTATTGAGTTCTGTGACAGTTTTTCCGCGACCCATTTTGGGATTTTAGCTCATAACTTGTAATTTTTATATAGGATTTGTACCTGGTTCTTAATAGGTCTTTAATTTCAAGATTAGGAGCGAAACCCAAGAGGTGAGTGATGTTAATTTTGATATTTGGATGATTTTTATGTTGAGTTCAATTGTGATGCCAAAGCATGCCTAATTAGCTTAACCTAATTTATTTAGATTATTATTGGGCAAAATTCATGTGGTTAAATTAAGCCCACACTACAACAAAAAATGGTTTTTGCAAGAAAAAAATTCCTTGCTAAAGGTTGCAATTTCATGGCTAAAGCCTTTAGCAAGGAAAGTCTTTCGTTGCCAGATTTCTTGCTAAAGGTTCGTCTCTAAAGCCTCTAGCAAGGAAAAATATTTTCCTTGCCAATTCTTAACTTTTAGCGAGGAATTTTTTTCCTTGCTAATGCTCAATATTTTCGTTGCTAAAAGGCTTGATTCCTTGCTAAAAGTTAAGATTTTTGTGTTCAATGTTGACATTTGGCAAGAAAAATTTTTCGTTGCTAAATATGTAACTCTAAGGCAAGGAAATATTTTCCTTGCTAAAGGAAAATATTTCCTTGCCAATAGTATTAACCTAATGCAACAAATTAATTTCTTTGCTAAAAGAGATTTTTAGCGACAAAATATTGTTCATTGGCAATTGTATTGATCTAAGGCAAGGAATAATTTCCTCGCTAAAAGTGGCATTTAGCGACGAAAAAATTATTTCCTTGCTAATTAGTTTCCTCACTAAAAAGTAACCTCACCAATACCTGCTCAATCCAATATTTATTATTAATCCTGTAATATTTCAAAAACCTATCCAACGTACGAATAATAAAATAATAAAAAAGATGTCCAACATACCATAATATTAAATAAAAAAATCCAGCAATCCACATAATCAACCATCCAATATAGTATAAAAAAAAAAAAGAAAAGACCTAGTATCAACAAAGAAAAAACCATCTAACATGACAATAAAAAAGTTTCACTACATAACCTAAAGAGTGAATTGCTGCACAAACTCGAGCTAGCAATCCACAACTTCTGCTATTCATCTGCATCAACAATATAAGAATAACATCAGTATCTTATAATTTTTTTAAAAAAAGAGAAAAACAATACACGATAGTTATTTTACCCTCTAAAACCTCGACGTTTTACGCTAATAAACCCCTAGGAGTCTGTTATTCGTTGCGTTTCTTCCTACAAGTCTATTTAGTTGTATCCGAGGTACGAGTTTGGGTTTGGTGGCATCCGGATAGTCGGTTATCTGAGTCGACCCTCAAAACCTCGATTTTGGGTATTTTGGGGGGATTTTTCGACATTTTAAGCTACGGAATCCACCCTGAAAGTCCGTTATTCATTCTATTTCTTCCTATAAGTCTATTTAGTTGTAACTGAGGTGGGAGTGTGGGTTTGTGGCAGCCGAATTGTCAGTTATTTGACTCGACCCTTAAAACCTTGTTTTTGGGTGTTTTGGGGTGTTTTTTGACATTCTAAGCTACAGAATCCACCCCGGGAGTCTGTTATTTGTTCCATTATTTCTACAAGTCTATTTAATTGTACTTGAGGTTGGAATTTGGGTTTGGTGGCATCCGAATAGTCGGTTATTTGAGTTGACCCTTAAAACCTCAATTTTGGGTGTTTTGGGGGTGTTTTTCGACGTTTTGAGCTACGGAATCCACCCCGAAATTTCGTTATTTATTCTATCTCTTCCTACAAGTCTATTTAGTTGTACCCGAGATTGGAGTGAAGGTTTTGTGGCAGCCAAATTGTCGGCTATCCTACTCGATCCTGAAAATCTCAATTTTGGATGTTTTGGGGTATTTTTTTTTTTTATATTTTAAGCTACGGAATCCACCCCAGGAGTCCGATATTTTTTCCATTTATTCCTACAAGTCCATTTATTCCATTTTTTCCATATACTCAAATGAATTATATCCTTATTTATACAGTTATATGTTGGATGGTGTGATACAATAAAAAAAAAACTTTTAATAGGAAAAGAAAAAGGAAATTGAATCTGTTTTCACAAAAGTAAAAAATAAGAATGCACAAACTAGGTTCAGGTTCAATCACTCACCCCTACTAAACTTGCTTCATAGGAAAAGTGAAAATCAACATTGTTGGATTGATCAAGGACAAGTTTTATGAATGATTTTAGGTTGAGCATGGAATTCCACACATAAAAGGGACTCACCAAACACTTGAATTTGAACAAGTATTTCATGTGTGAACCACATAACCAATTCTATGTCTTTCAAAACATTCTTGAATATAAGTAAGAATTACTAAATTAAATTCATGGTTGATTGAATAAATCAGAATTCAATCCCATTCATGGACAATGAGGAAAAAGAGGAAATTTTAGAAAGAGCAGTGTACAACTTATAGACACAAGAATTCATAAACTAAATTTGATTGAATAAATTAGAATTCAATCCCATCTCTCGGTACATATCATAAATGTATGCAACATATACACACAAGATTGTAAGCTGCACATCCCAATCGTCTTTACAAAAAAAAAAGTTGAATTCACTTTTACGTTCACATTAATTTACTAGACTAGAGAGAGAAGAACATATGTTGAATTTAAGGCTTACTTATATTTTACACCCTCTTAGTTTATCCTTTGTGTCAATTTGGTACCTATAGTTTAAAAAGTGTCATTTTAGTCCCTGTAGCTTCATAAATGTGTCATTTTAGTCCCTCAAACACATTTTGTGACAATTTTTTTTACTTTAAGTGACAATATTATTCATCACTAAATGATTTATTGGACTTATTTGACACACATATGAAACTACAGAGACTAAAATGACACTTTTAAAATTATAGGGGTCAAACCGACACAAGTGATAAACTACAAGAGTGTAAAATGTATTTAACCCTGAATTTAAATATTATCTAGTTGAAACTCCACAGTACTACTCACCATCTATTAAAACTCTGTAGGAAATTTCTTTATTGGGGAACAATTGGTGATTGTTGACTCTAGCTCCAATTTTGTATACATACATATTTATATATATATATATACACGCACATAAGTTCTCTGCTAATTAGGCAACATCTAAAATACAATTGTCTCTAAGCAATGGCATATATTATATGACAACTGGTGATTCTTTGGCCTTATACACATCCATTCCAAAGTATTTTAAGTCAATGGCATATATTATAAATATATCATAAACACCTTCCTAAGCTTCAATCATGGAGAATCTTTGATGTTAATTATAACGATTGTTATATACACAATCAATTTTTGATGAATATATACACAATCGTCCAATTTTTTATGTTAATTTTTTTATCCAACTGTAATTCCATGGGTTGGCTAAATCATTTGAGCAAGAATGGTGAAATCCACCATATGTAAACATGAGAGAGAGAGAGAGAGAGAGAGAGAGAGAGAGAGAGAGAGAGAGAGAGAGAGAGAGGCTCTAACCTGTGTGCCGCAGTGGAGGTGTGGAGTGGTGGTTGGCATCGCCGGCGTGGATTGGTGGCGTCGCCGGCGTGTGGACTGATGGTCTGCTCCTCTTCTAGCTTCTAAGCCCTAGCTCTTGATTTGGGGGAAAATCATATTCTTAGATAACTATGGACAGAGAAGAGGCTTTCAGCCCGTTTTTTATTTTGGCGCACTATTCCAATATTTTGGGGGGAAGTTTAGTGCATCAAACAAATTGCGCCAGATTTGCTTTTTTTTGGGTGAACAAATCTGCACTCTATTTTGTGTGAGGGGGTTTTGAGAGTTCAGCTTATTCCAAAATTGCGCGCCAGACTTGCTTTTTTCTATTTTATTAATCACTGCGCGCCAGGCTTTGTGGAACTGATATAAAAATGCACAAATACTTATGTTAGTTTTTTAATAAGTGACATAATTATTACTCCCTCTGTCCCATATTTAGAGTCTTTGATGCCATTTTTTGATGTCCCATTTTAAGAGTCCTCTCTGAAAAATCAAAGTACTTGAATACACAAAATTTGTCCTTTATTATATCCAACTCTTCCCTCTTTTTTTTTTTGATGTGACACGATAATTTTGAATTTCAAAAAGGGCAATATTGGAAAATTGAAAATATCACCAAAATCAAGGTTATCCCCTTAATAAGTTGAAATTCCCAAAAGAGATTCTTAATATGGGACGGAGGGAGTATTAAATTTATGACAATTATTAAGAAACCAAAAAATTATATTATTATAATATTATAATATATTTTTGCTCACCAAAAATTATATTATAATATTATAATGCATAATTATTACTCCTTCCGTCCCATTTTGTGAGTCTATCTTTGGAAACTCAACTTATTAAGGGGACAAAAAGAGTCTACACCTAATTTTCACAATTGCCCCTAATCATTACAATAACTTTTTTAGTTTTGTCTTGGTGTAGATTTCAAGGAGGGATAGTTTTGGAAAGTAAGTAAAAATTGTACATCAATTTAAGGAAAGTGGACACTATTTTGGAACATCCCAAAATAGAATAATGGACTCTAAAAATGGGACGGAGGGAGTATTAGTTTTTATAATATTATATTATTATACATTTTTGCTCACCAAAAAATTGCTCGCTCATTGCTAATCAAACTCTTCTATTGGTTAATGCAATAGGATCCAGGATTAAATACTTATTAATTCACGGTAAAAAAATCATGGTTCCCACTGTATTAGCCAATGGAAAAGTTGGGTGAGCAATTTTGGGGTGAGCAAATCTGCACTCTATTAAGAAACTGACATAAAAGACCAGAGCGAATATACGTTACAAAAAGTACTTTTGACAAAAATTTTAATTTTGAGAAAATTTTGGACGAGGGCCTTAACTGATTCTTTGTTTTAGCATGGTTTTTTTTTTTTTTTTTTTCCGTTGCCCAAAGCAGGGTTTAGCAAGGAAACTATTTCCTTGCAGAAGGTATTTTTCTCAATTTTTTTTATATTTTACACATAACTTTAGGCAAGGACAAAATGTTTCCTTGCTAAAACCCATCTTTAGCAAGGAATAATAGTTTTCTGGCTAAAAGTAAATTTTAGCAAGGAAACTGTTTCCTTGCAAAAACATACTTTTAGCAAGGAAATTAATTTTTCTTGCCAAAGCAATCCTTTTAGCAAGGAATTTGATATTTCGTTGCAAAAGACTTTACTTTTAGCAAGGAAATATGATTTTCGTTGCTAAATGTGTATGTCTTTCAGCCCTTTAGCAACAAATTATAATTTCCTTGCTAATACTATACTTTTAGCAAGAAAATTTATATTTCCTTGCCAAGTTTTGTTGCAAAAACTCATTTTTGTTGTAGTGCCAATTTGATTGTGAAAGCACGGTGTAATGATTAAATGAGCATGTTGAGTTGCCTATTTGGGTCAATGGAAATTGCTAGTTCTATACCACCATGAGGTAATCTTTATGGTGACGACCACGGCCGCCAGAGGCCTATGGGACCGCACGTGTGAGGGCGTGGGTCATGACTAGTCACGTGGGCTTGGGGAGTGGAGCCGCGAGCTAGCCGGTAGTGGTGGGAGTGAACTAGTAATTGCCAGAGACTATAGTTATTTGTAATATGTTGAATTGAGCATATTTATTATCCATAATCATGATTAGCATTACTCACTAAGCATATAGCTTATATATTGTAATGGTTATTGAATAACCATCGTAGGTGATCGTGGCGAGGAATCGGGGAAGTGAGCTGGGGAGTGGCTTGGTGAGGTTTTGGGAAGTTGTTGTAAATTTTGTTAATAGTTACCTGGTTTTTTCTAGTTTAAAGCTTGTAATATAGTTGTAATTAATCGGTTTTAATATGGACTGTAGTACGAGTCATACTTTGGTTGGTTTAAGCTTATGTAATATTTCTAGTTAAGCTGTATACTTTAGTTGGGATTGTTTGATCGTAGTGTTACTATGGCTAATGTTATTAGATTGGGACGTTTGAACTTGGAGATTTATTTATTGGGTTGGTTGTAAATTGTTATATTTAGTATTCCTCTTAAAGTATTTAAAAACTATTGTTTGGACTTTGGGAGCTCATGACTATGATTTGGTAATATTATTTGGGAATTTATTACTTGTTAAAACAGGGTTTTGGCTAATTGCAAAGACAGGATTTTGTTTTTATTATTATTATTATTATTATTATTATTATTAGTGTTGAGCTTCTTTGGTTTAAGTTTATTTAAAATTTATTTTTGGAACTTTAATGACTGGGGTTAAGCCTTGGTGGCGTGCCACGTGTCCTAGGGTCATCTGAGTGGTTCCGGGGCGTGACATTTAGTGGTATCAGAGCATTAGGTTTAGAGCCTTGGGTACGAGAGACGACGATTGAGAGTACGCGTAGATGACGAGCATGTAAATGCATTTCATGAATGCATATGAATAATTGTTGCCATGTTGTTATATAACATATTGGCATAGCATGCAATATATTTATGTCAATTGACTGACAGGTAAGAAAATGGATCATAATCGGGAACGTTCACCTCATTCGAGGATGGACCATCTAGAAGAAGTGGTAAGCAATTTCGTAAGGGCAGTAAGTGATCGAATGGGTGGTGATAGACCTGCAAACCCACAACCACGGGCCGAACGGGGAGTTATTGAGTAATTTTATAAAAGAAAACCGAGTCAATTTGATGGAGGCCCAGATCCATCACAAGCTGATCATTGGGTAATGGATATGGAACGTATCTTTCGGGCGGTGGAGTGTACAGATGGGGAGAAAATAATGTGTGCTACTGATACTTTGAAAGGTGAAGCCCAGAACTGGTGGGTGAATGTGATTGAGCAAGGGGCACCAGAGACTTGGAACAGATTTGTGAAAGTTTTCTATAAGCAGTACTTTCCAGCATCCGTCAAGACTCAGATGGGCCGAGAGTTTGCTAATCTACAACAAGGGGATATGACAGTAAATGAGTATGCAGCTAAGTACAACAGTTTACTTCGATTTGCACATCGAACAGTACCAAGAGAAGTGGATAGAGCACGAAAATTTGAAGAGGGACTACGGGATAACATTAGAAGCCGAGTTGATACACACCAACTTCGAAAAGTTTCCGATGTACAAGATGTTGCCCTGATAGCAGAAAGAGATATTGAAAAGTACAAACAGAGCCAACAAAATAAGCGACCAGCTGAGGGAAAAGGTAAAGGACAAGCTTTCTTTAAGAAGCCATTCTCACGAGGTTCTGGTTCTAGCTCGGGAATCCAAAGGGGAAGTTCCTTATCTGGGGAGAGTCGCCCATTATGTTCAATGTGCAATCGTCAGCATTGGGGAGTATGCCACTTGACACTAGTGTGCAATATTTGCAAGCAGAAGGGACATATAGCAAGAAATTGCCCACAAGCTCGAACTCAGAGTATGGGGAGTATCAATCCAGATATGAGAGGAAAATGCTTTGAATGTGGACAGCCTGGACATCAAGCAAAAGATTGCCCAACAAGACAACAGCGAGGGTCAGGTTCTGTAGCTTCAACTGGGGCAAAACTAGGAACAAGTATGAACAAAGGGAAAGGACCTGAGCAAAGACAAGGAAGGTATTATCGACTAACGCCGGGGGATGATGCAGCAGCCGATTCTGTCGTGTCAGGTACATTACTCATTTGTTCACACCCGGCGCATGTTTTAATAGATTCAGGGTCAACACATTCTTTTGTTGCACATGAATTTGTTAGACACTTAGACAGCATGTCAGAACCTTTGGGGTATGATTTGTCGATATCTTTACCCTTAAGCAAATCTATGGTGACCTCATCAATATTTAAAGCATGTGACATCAGGGTAAATGATAGGGTTTTGACAGTAAATCTAATTCCGTTGGCCGTTAATTATTTTGACGTAATATTGGGTATGGATTGGTTATCCGCAAACCAAGCTACTATCGATTGTGAACAGAAAAGAGTTACTTTTCGACCAATAGGACAAGGGGAGTTTAGTTTTCAGGGAACTAGTGTTGTAGCACCACCATATTTGGTTTCAGCAACTCGTGCAGGCAAGTTGTTGAAACAAGGTTGTCGGGGGTTCTTATGTTCAATAATTGACACACGGGTCACAGGGACTAAAGTAGAAGACATTTCAGTTGTACAGGAGTTCCCAGATGTCTTTCCTGAAGATCTACCTGATGTACTAGTTGAGCGAGAAATAGAATTTACTATTGAAGTAGCCTCGAGGTCTCAGCCAGTATCGAAAACACCGTACAGAATGGCACCGGTGGAGTTGAAAGAATTGAAGATTCAGCTGCAAGATCTTCTAGATAAGGGATTCATTCGACCTAGTGTATCACCGTGGGGTGCACCAGTCTTGTTTGTCAAGAAGAAAGACGGGACTATGAGAATGTGTATCGATTATCGAGAACTCAACAAGTTAACTATCAAGAACAAGTATCTGTTGCCTAGAATTGATGACTTGTTTGACCAACTTCAAGGAGCCCAAGTCTTTTCCAAGATTGATCTGCGATCGGGTTATCATCAGTTAAAAGTCAAAGAAGAAGATGTGGAGAAAACAGCATTCAGGACCCGTTATGGTCACTATGAATTTTTTGTCATGCCTTTTGGGGTTGCAAACGCACCGGCAGCATTTATGGATTTGATGAATCGAGTGTTCAAAGATTATTTGGATGAGTTTGTAATTGTCTTCATAGATGATATCTTAATATATTCCAAGAGTGTAGAAGATCACGAGAGGCATCTACGATTGGTTCTACAGCGACTTCGTGAAAAGAAGCTATTCGAAAAGTTAAAGAAATGTGAATTCTGGTTAACTGAGATAGCATTTTTGGGGCACGTGATTTCAAAGGAGGGGGTATCAGTAGATCCGCAAAAGATTGAAGCCGTGGCCAATTGGAAATCGCCGACAAGTGTGCCGGAGGTACGAAGCTTCTTGGGACTAGCTGGATATTACCGAAGGTTCGTTGAAAATTTTTCAAGAATTGCGATGCCAATGACACAACTTATGCGAAAAAATGTTCCTTTTGTTTGGAGTCCAGAATGTGAGGAAAGCTTTGTTGAATTGAAGACTCGTTTGATGACGGCACCTATATTGACTATTCCTTCGGGGACTGAGGGGTTTGTGATATACAGTGATGCTTCCTATCGAGGTTTGGGTTGTGTTTTGATGCAAAATAACAAGGTAATTGCATATGCCTCGCGACAGTTAAGGCCACATGAAGTGAACTACCCAACACATGATCTTGAGTTAGCGGCAGTGATCTTTGCTTTGAAGATTTGGAGGCATTATCTCTATGGGGAAAAGTGTAAAAATTATACTGATCACAAGAGTTTGAAATATCTGTTTACACAGCGGGAATTGAATATGAGGCAAAGAAGGTGGTTAGAGTTAATGAAGGATTATGACTTAACAATCCAGTATCATCCAGGAAAAGCTAATGTGGTGGCCGATGCGCTGAGTCGAAAGTCTACAACTAATTTGGCCTATGCTTTGACTTCACAAGAAAAGTTAATTCGGGAAATGGAGCAGCTAAAGTTGGAGATGATTCCAGAAACTAAAGGTGGTCTTATGTCAGCCATTATTGCACATCCGTCCCTTATTGATGAAATTCGAGCTAAACAGCTTCAAGATCCAACATTGAAAAAGATTCATGATGAAATACCTGAAGGTAAACAGCCAGAATTTACTTTTGAGAATGGTATATTGAAATTCAAGAATCAGGTTTGTGTACCCAACATAGATGGTATCAAGGAAGTAATTTTGGAAGAGGCGCACAATACGAGGTACTCAATCCATCCGGGTAGTACTAAGATGTATCGTGATTTGCGAGAGATCTATTGGTGGTCAGGGATGAAACGTGAAGTGGCAGAACATGTGGCAAAGTGTGTGGCTTGTCAGAGGGTGAAGGTAGAACATCAGAAACCAGCGGGAAAATTGGAACCATTACTTATACCATAGTGGAAATGGGAAAATATCACAATGGACTTCGTGGGAGGTTTACCAAGATCTAGAAAGTCAAATGACAGTGTATGGGTAATCGTTGATCGATTGACTAAGTCTTCACATTTTCTACCAATCAAGACCAATGATCCAAAGAAGTTAGCCGAATTGTATGTTCAAGAAATTGTGAGACTTCATGGAGTTCCAGTATCTATTGTCTCAGATCGAGATAGTGCATTTACATCAAGATTTTGGCAAGGAATGCAGAGAGCGATGGGTACAAGATTGAGTTTCAGTACAGCTTTTCATCCTCAAACCGATGGCCAATCAGAACGTGTAATTCAAATACTAGAAGATATGCTTCGACTTTGTGTTTTGGATTTCAAAGGTGATTGGGAAGAGCACTTGCCATTGGCTGAATTTGCTTATAATAATAGTTATCAATCAAGTATTGGGATGGCGCCTTTTGAGGCTTTATATGGGCGCAAGTGTTGTTCTCCACTTTGTTGGACCGAGGTTGGTGAGAGGAGATTGATAGGGCCTGAAATTGTTCAGCAGACCACAGAGAAGGTAAAGGTAATACAACAACGACTTCAAACAGCCCAAAGTAGGTATAAAAGCTATGCGGACTTGAAAAGAAGACCGATGGAGTTTGAAGTTGGGGATTTTATATTCTTGAAAGTATCACCTTCAAAGGGTATTACAAGGTTTGGGAAACGTGGGAAGTTGAATCCAAGGTATGTTGGGCCATTTGAGATCATTGGCAGAGTTGGACCAGTAGCTTATCGGTTAGAATTACCACCCAAATTAGCTAATGTGCATGATGTTTTTCACATATCAATGTTAAGGAAATGTGTATTAGATCCAAAGAAAGTGATTATTCCAGAGCCGTTGGAAGTCAGGGAAGACTTGACTTATGTCGAGCAGCCAGTCAAGATTCTTGACAGAAAAGAACAAGTTCTGAGGACAAAGACGATTCCTTTGGTTATGGTGCTATGGCGGAATCATTCCATTGAGGATGCCACGTGGGAAAGAGAAGATGAAATGAAGGAGAAGTATTCGTTCTTGTTCGAAACATGAGGTACTACGAGTTTGGGGACAAACTCCTTTTTAAGGAGGGGAGAGATGTGACACCCGCTCCCGCGGTTTATATTTATTATTGCTTTAGCATGCATAATCATGAATTAATGTTAATTAATGTGTTATGTGACACTTATTGAAAGTGGGAATTAACCCACTAAGTTGATTATGGGTGTCCAGTTGGGAACCCAGTTGTTCCTAGTATGGCAATCCCAAGTTGGGATGTGTGTTGATGGGTCCCAGTGGAGATGGGACAATAATATGTGAAACACCCTATGTGCCTAAATGTTTATTAAGGCTTAAATGATTTATTATTTGATTGTTAATAATATCATGTTATTAGGTAGTGACCACTTCTGGGGTCAACTAGGGGTACCTTTGTGAGCACGAATTGAACACGTTATATAATTAGTAGGCTAATTAGCAACTTCAGATAATTATATGGGACCACTTATGGGACTCATGCGAGACATAGACAAATACCCATTTAGGTTTGGGATAGTTTTAATACAGTTCCATAATTAGTAGGGGCGTAAATGCAAAACTAGCGAACTAGTGGGGGTTTCATAATAAAATGGGTAAACTTATATAACTAAGCCACCTAACCTAAGATGGATAACTCTTCATCCAAATTAGTTCTAGCCTAAGGTAGTATAGGTATATTGCAGAGAGTTAAGCACGAGAGTTACAGGTTTGACGGTGACGTCTTCGACGCCGATTGACGTGCCGAACAACATCGGTTTTTAAAACAGGCTACATATTCGGACTCCTGGGGGTGAGTATAATCTATTGGTACTAATTTTATTGAGTTCTGTGACAGTTTTTCCGTGACCCATTTTGGAATTTTAGCTCATAACTTGTAATTTTTATATAGGATATGTACCTGGTTCTTAATAGGTCTTTAATTTCAAGATTAGGAGCGAAACCCAAGAGGTGAGTGATGTTAATTTTGATATTTGGATGATTTTTATGTTGAGTTCAATTGTGATGCCAAATCATGCCTAATTAGCTTAACCTAATTTATTTAGATTATTATTGGGCAAAATTCATGTGGTTAAATTAAGCCCAATTTGATTGTGAAAGCACGGTGTAATGATTAAATGAGCATGTTGAGTTGCCTATTTGGGTCAATGGAAATTGCTAGTTCTATACCACCATGAGATAATCTTTGTGGTGACGACCACGGCCGCCAGAGGCCTATGGGACCGCACGTGTGAGGGCGTGGGTCATGACTAGTCACGTGGGCTTGGGGAGTGGAGCCGCGGGCTAGCCGGTAGTGGTGGGAGTGAACTAGTAATTGCCAGAGACTATAGTTATTTGTAATATGTTGAATTGAGCATATTTATTATCCATAATCATGATTAGCATTACTCACTAAGCATATAGCTTATATATTGTAATGGTTATTGAATAACCATCGTAGGTGATCGTGGCGAGGAATCGGGGAAGTGAGCTAGGGAGTGGCTTGGCGAGGTTTTGGGAAGTTGTTGTAAATTTTGTTAATAGTTACCTGGTTTTTTTCTAGTTTAAAGCTTGTAATATAGTTGTAATTAATCGGTTTTAATATGGACTGTAGTACGAGTCATACTTTGGTTGGTTTAAGCTTATGTAATATTTCTAGTTAAGCTGTATACTTTAGTTGGGATTGTTTGATCGTAGTGTTACTATGGCTAATGTTATTAGATTGGGACGTTTGAACTTGGAGATTTATTTATTGGGTTAATTGTAAATTGTTATATTTAGTATTCCTCTTAAAGTATTTAAAAACTATTGTTTGGACTTTGGGAGCTCATGACTATGATTTGGTAATATTATTTGGGAATTTATTACTTGTTAAAACAGGGTTTTGGCTAATTGCAAAGACAGGATTTTGTTTTTTTTTTTTTTTTTTTTATTATTATTATTATTATTATTATTATTATTATTATTATTATTATTAGTGTTGAGCTTATTTGGTTTAAGTTTATTTAAAATTTATTTTTGGAACTTTAATGATTGGGGTTAAGCCTTGGTGGCGTGCCACGTGTCCTAGGGTCATCTGAGTGGTTCCGGGGCGTGACACCTATTTCTTGCTTCCTTTTCATTTATGTGTCATTGTCTAACCCCGCTGAATTTCTGTGTTCGATCGATCAAACTGGGCTCAAGCGATCGAGCCCAGCCTTTCTTCGATCGAGTAAAAAAATGTTCGATCGATCGAACTGCTGTAGGGCAGTTTCTTCTTTTGTTCATTTGTTTTTGTTTTCATTTGTTGTTCCTTTTCATTTTCTATTTCATGGACATCACGATGAATTCGGTTACGGACTACCACAAAGAGAAGCCTTTTAACCTCACGATTCCTGACCCGGTCCCACATCATGGCTTCTGGAATATCCCAGACAGGCAGTGGTTCACGCGATACTTCCAATCTAGGAAGATTATGATCGAGCGTCCTCTCAAGACAACATGGTTCTCCACGCCCTGGTACTTAGCCAGGATACGGGCTATGCCACACTAGTTCGATTTACTCTCTCAGTCTAAGAGTGTAACACCCGTACCCGGAGAACGGGTTAATTATTTGTGATAATATGCATTAATTAATATAATTAGTGTATAAAATGGATTAAGGGGAGGCTTGGACTCGCCCAAGTAAAAAGTGTTCAGAGAGGGACACTAGTTGGAAAAGTCCCCAGAGAGGTGGGACATGTATTGAAATTTAACCCATTGAAGGGTAAATTGGTAATTTGCATTTTAAGTGATTAAATGCATTTTTATGTGATTACATGGATATTTGCTAAGTTGCTTTCATATTACATGTTGATATGTGTTAGTATTAGTTTGGACACCCAAATAAGGGTATAAATGAAAAAGATGTAAAATTAGTAGGTGCGATAGCAATTTCATAAAATATGTGGGACCCACGTTGGGACCCATACGAAACTTAGACAAACCCTCATTAGATAATTGGGTAGTTAATGGAATGTTTGGGGATCTCATAATAAGAACTTAATAAATTTCAGGGGTGTAAATGGGAATAGTGGGGAATTGAGGTGATGACACCTCAAACACATGCAAGCATGTGTCAATTGAGGGAGAGTCTCTCAAAATCTGCTGGAATTAATCCAGAGAAAACAGAGAGAGCACCGAGAGAAGACGTAAAACGTCACCGACGCCGAATTCTCGCCGTTCCGTTGCCGTCGTTCGTCGGATTCACAAATCGAAACCACTTTTGGACTCGTGGAGGTAAGACGGTCGTTTCTATACCTTCAATTTCTGTTTTACTCGCTGTAATTTTGGTAGCTTACGCCAATCGGTGACCGAGGTTGCCGAATTTGTATAGGAATTACTCCGGGGGAAAGAATTGGGCAAGAATTACTAAGGAATTCTGCATAATTAGCTTGATTTGGGGTATAAGCTGTGAGTGAGGTGAGTTTTCTACACCTAAATCCGATTGTGTTTAATGGGTTCAAGCTATATGTGATGTTAGAGATGTTAATTCATGATTAGGAATTATAAAGATGTTAATTGTGTGAATTCTATGTCAATTTTATGAAAATCATATGTTGATACATGAATATGTGTTATGTGCTTATATGTCTATGTGGTAGTCAATGAGCACCGGGGAAATGGTTCATTGTTGGGAGTAATAAGGGTGGCGAAGAGGAAGAATCCGATAAATACGGAAGTCCAAGGAATAGAAGTGACCACGGGACCAAGGGAGGTCTTCGGGTCTGAATGAACCATATAACCGGTGACTCGGCGATTACGTTTATGCTTATGTGTTATTTGTAGCATTGCACGTGTTAAACATACAATCATGTTTAGAATGCTCACTAAGCAAATTGCTTAAGAAAACCGTTTTTCTATTTCTGTTGTGGTACATAACAACCACCGCAGGTACGGAGCGATATCCGGAGAGAAGGTGATGCGCTCGGGAATGGGGAAGAGAGTTAGAGCTTGTAAATATGTTTTAAACTTATATTATAGTGTAACTAGTGGGTTGAGGTTCTCAACTTGTGAATTAAAGTCTTGACTTATGGATGGGAGAGATGGGAGAGATGGGGGAGATTTGTGCCCCATGCTTGTAAATTACTTTTGAACTTGTACACAGATGTAAATTATGGTTTTACTTAGGTTGATGTTCATATTTGGACCCTAACTTGTATTTTGGAAAGTTTGGATGTGAATTTGAGAACCAATGTAAAATTCCTTTTGTTTTGCCCAAGTTGATGCAAGTTAATGGTTGGGACCATTTCGGCAAGTCCGGATGTGTCGTTAGTGTCTTGGACATGTTTCTTTAGTGTTTATAATGTTAGTTATGACTTTGAGTTGAATTCCAACAAGTTTTATAAACTTTGAATGAGAATTAAGTTTTAAAGTTGAAAAGTTTGTTCTTGAACCAAATGAGATGAGTTCATGGTTAACTTGATCCAATTGTGGGTATGATTCTATGATCCTTGCTTAAATTGAGTTTAAAAGTGTTTAGAAATGTGTTGGGATTGTTTTCCCAAAGTTTCATAATGTTTCCATATGATTTGGTTGTGTTTTGGTAAGTTAAAACTTGTTTTGACAGCAAACAAAATTTGGCAGCAGATTTGTGAAGGGGATCGATCCGCCCTTTATGAAGGGATCGATCCGCCCTTTTTAGGGAGCATTCTGCGAGAATGTCAAGTAAATGGATCGATCCGCCCATAATGAAGGGATCGATCCGCCTTGTATTTTCCCACAACATGTCCGCTTTTACGGAAACATGCATAACTTCTTCTAGAAAACTCGGTTTCGCGTGCCGTTTGTTGCGTTGGAACCGGGACTCAAAATCCTAACTTTTGGTATAAAAATTTTACATACTTTATAAATGACCATTTTGCCCTTGGGGCCTATTTTGTAACAATAGAGTTGTTTAATGGGGTTAAACACATGTGTTTCTTAGTAATTCGTATATTTCTTTACAAATTAATGTGATTGGGAGCTTGTAGCATTGTTACTCGTGTCCTAATCCGCACGAGGCGGGTTGGGGTGTGACAAAGAGAGTAAATTATTCTTGGATACGGGAGGCATGCGCGACAATGATCCGAGACCCAGCTGCCCCGTTCATGTACCGCTCTTTCTTCCGCAGCCAGGAGTTTATATTCAGTCCAGCCACCATCGTCGCCGCTATCGGGGTACCTGAGGTACCAGGTTATGTGTGCCCACACCGTCCAGATGCTCCTGAGACCTCGCCGACCACTATCATCAGGAAGATCACTCGGGGTGCTGTTTCACAGTGGAACGACTCTTCATTGATCGAGGACCACTACCTTACCGATAATTATCACATGCTTCACCTCGCCCTCAGTAATTGCCTTTTGGTGACCTCTTAGTGACAGAAGATAGTAGCCTGGTATGCACGTGTTTTATATGCTGTAGGGACGGGGAGCTTCTTTGTTTACCTCATATCTATATCGATTTCATGATCCACCCCACTCACTACGTCGTTGCCAAGAAGCACCTAAAAGGTGCTTGGGCAATCCATCGGGTCATTGCTCAGACAGGTCTTCCTTAGTTGCCCACTGATGAGGTACGGACTTCCTCTAGCCGATTTGGAGAAATGACCTCCCGCCGCTTGGATGCTCAAAAAAAGGAAAGGAAAGGCAAAGGTTGGGGCAAAGAGGAAGAGAGGTGGAGGCACTGACACTGAGGGTGCGGCTTCTGGGACGCCTTCTGAGTCTGAGGAGCCTAATTTCGACGATGAGAGAGATCCTATTGAGGTAGTTGAGAGGTTTGAGTTGAGACAGAGATCTCAGGCTCCAGCCCAGGGAGAGTCTTCTTTCGTGTCTCTCCAGACTCTCCACATACTCTTTATCGAGGAGAGGAAGGCACGAATGAGGCTCGAGGGCAAGGTTGACCACCTGGTCACTCAGTTGGATACATAATTGGTCCAATTGGGGGTCGCTCAGTCACTACATACACCTCACCACCCCCCGGCTGCACCATCCACATCTGACCCATCATCTTCTGCTCCACCACCTTCTACTGATCCAGCTGCCCCATCCACATTAGTTGCACCGTCTCTGAGACTATCTCTGAGACCCCCCTTCCACCACCTCCAGTCGTGGCTGACCCATTATTGTCTACATCAGATGCCCCAACTGTGAGTGACCCAGCGATAGCTGCTATTGTTGACGGTGGAGGTACTGATGCCACCGTTGAGCTGATCGAGATCCTATCAGATGTTGCTGATGAGTAGGATAGTTACTAGATGAGAGTTTGGGAGTTTTTGTTGTAAATATTTTATTTATGTTTTCTCTCTCCGTTCTCTTCATACTTCTTTTGGATGTTTGATATGTTGGGACTATTTGGACATTTTGGACATTATAATCACTGTTCTGTGCTTTATTGTTTTACTTTCCCAGTGATTGGGTATTGTATTTCATATGGATCATACTCTATCAGTTTATATTTCATTTCTTTTGATCTTGGCTGTGTGGAGATTGTGTTTATAGGATACAGGTTGCTTTGCTTGCGGCTATTGATTTGGTTTTTCAGGTGATATCCATCTATTTATATTTGAAAATCAACTTCTGAGGACATTGTTATTTTCAGTTGGGGGTGGGATGTAGATAGATAATCACCGGTTATGCACATTTCATACACTTAGCAATCTAAATAACTTTAATGCACATTCCATACCATCTCAATTACCATACCATCTCAATCAGAATTAGATGAAAAAAAAATTTTAAAAAAAATTGAAATTTGATAATTTTGAAATTTTTATTCTGAACTTTATTGGTAGAATAACATTAAACATTCACTCCTACCTAGCTGTTATTTTGCAATGACACAATCATATTAGTCTCATCCTTTTATGTATTAAGTTCACGCATTTTTTTAGTATCACTAGGATGATTGCATATGTTGACCCTTTATGTATTGAACACCCATATGAACGTATTGATAACTATGCAGAAATCCTAAAAATGAGTTAATACGACTATTGTGCTAATAGAATAAGTAGTGGAGAATGATTACCCTTAGCGAGCTTTTGATCCAATCTTTGCTCCCGAGGGAATTTTCACATAAATTCGAATTGTTTTTCTTGATTATGCGTATTAAATTCGTTGCACTAGTCTCAATTAATTTTTTAATTTTGCCTGCTTATTAGAGGAGAACGTTCAGGATCTACCAACTACACTCGATAAATACTGTAATGCTAAAACTAAGAAATTAATAAAATGATTTAAGCCATCGTTACCCATTTTCTACCGCTATCCATATCCCTTTTCCCACACAGACTCAATATTGCCTATTCTATTATGAAAATACAAACTCCTAATCCTTTACCTTGACTCCAATGAACCTCATCGCGCATCTAATAATAAATAACTGTCGAAGTATGTGATTGGAGGAGAGTAGTTGTGGGTGTTGTAAAAAAAAAAAGAAATAAAGAAGAAGAAAAGAAATGAAAACATGGAAAAAGGGAGAATATGAAGGGATGCCAGTTGGTTTGAGATGTGAAAATAATAAAATAAGAATAAAATGAGAATGATAAGCTCCATCATATGTTGAGATGCGCAACCTTTCTTTCTCATCATCTTTATCCATTACATAAAAGCTCAGAAATCTAAAGTCTTAATGATTCTTAATAACTTGGTTTGAACATGAATGTGTGACTGGAGTTATCCATGGTAGTTCGCTCCTCTAGTAAGTAGTATCCTATCCATGAGACTATACACTCTAAATGTTCGTCCTTTATTGAGTCAGGTGTGAAAGCATTAGTATCCAGAAATTCATTCTTATCAAAGCTTTCATATCATGTGCGATCATTAGCAAGCCAATTTCTGTGAGACGTTCATTTATGAGTGCAAACCTCCGTGAGAATTGAGTCGAAATTACGAGTTCTAGAAGTATGGTAGTCCTAAATAGCTCTAAATAAGGTTCGATGCATAGCTGTTAACTTCACACACACACGGATACATGATTATGATACATATGTTATATTTATCTTGGTGGCATGAGGAGTATGTGGATTTCTTTCATGGTTTGCTTGAGGTAATATGTCTTTGTAGAGCTAAGTTAATAGTTGAAAGGGAGGGAGTGTTTTAAAAGTTTTTCTATATCTTTTTGAACTTAAAATTGAGAATTTTGTGGGTATATTCACTATAAACCCTCACAAGACAACACTCGTCCACTAAGGGGAACCTAGTGGTTTAACGACTTATTGCATTAGCTAAATGCAACCGCGATTCCTGCGAAAGTGAGTTAAGTAGTATCTCTCTCTTTTTAGATTAGTATGCTTTAGTTTATTTTTTTTTTTCTTTTAGTCGTTGTATTAGTAGTTTAGCTTGTTTTTCTTTTCGCTTTATTGCTACGGACTAGCAATTCGCTAGTTGGGGGTTGTGACAAGCGGGGGTATATGTAAAATACAACTGCGCTAAAATAAAAAATACACTAATTTAGTTCACAACTCCATGTTATATGTGCAAGTTGAGTTACACTGTTAGCTTTCTCACAATATGATTAATCTATGATAATTTGTATTGTCTTAGCTATTATTTGTGCAGATTATTATTTTGCTGTGAGAAGAAATGAATAACAGATAAAGGGAATGCTGGATTATAAACAAGAGAATTCAATGCTAAAATACAGAGTTCGAGCGATCGAAGAAGTTCAAGCGATCTAGCTTTCGATCGATTGAGGGCGGTTCAAGCGCTCGAGTAATCCAAAAGTTCAATCGATCGATCGAACATGGTTTTTATCAGAACTGATGCGCACGCAGCAGAAACATGTTTTATAACCCTAGTCTAGGATTGTCTATATATATTCGTTATGTTTACGTCCAGAGGAAGGCCCAACTTGTTTTTCATCAGTTTATAGAGAGATAGAGAGTTTTTGTTCATGGTTTTGTAGGTTTTCAAGGTTTAACATTGATTTGTCTTGGATTCTCTTAAGTTTAATCAAAGTTCTACATTCCAGGTTTCGTTATCTCAGTTTATTTACATTCTGCTCATATAATCTTGTAGCTTAACCTGTTATAATCATAGTCGTGCATGTTAGTTATTGTTAAATCCATAGTTTTTATAGTTTACATGTTAAAATCACAACCAAACAAGACTTTAATGAATATTTACATTAAAAACGAATCTGTGACACTCCAGACTATGTTTGAGTAGTCCTAGGGTTGGGAGATCACGATGAAACAGTGATCTCCAGCCTCTGCCATGCATCAGTTTAAAACTTATGTTCGATCGACCGAAGTTATTTCGATCGATTGGAGAAGAGATAGTGTCAAGTGATCGAAGACATTTCGATCGATTAAAAGATGATGATGCTCGATCGATCGAAAGCGCGTCGATTGATCGAACTCTCTGATTCTTGAGAATGTCCTATGCAGTATTCCTACACTTTCTATTTTAGAAATTTGTTATCAAACTGTCCCCCAAATGCCCAGTTTGTCAAAACAGTTTCTGAACTGTAAGCCTTAAGGCATTTTTCTTCAATAACTTTTGCAAACCACACTGAATGGTTACACCATTTAACTATTGCTTTAAACCTCCTTCATGTGTTTCAAATTAACTGTGATGATATAGTCCCGGTCATGAAAGGGCTATGGATTCTTTATTTTAAGAAGAAATACGGAATACTGTTGAGGATGTACTCCATTGAGCTTCAATGTAGTTGCATGGTAAATGGCTAGGTCATTGCGGATTCGTGTGATCCCAACGTTCTCCTTTTATTAAGAAAAACCATTTTAGATATCGCTTTAGTTAATTAGTTAATCATTAGTTTAATTTAGTTGTTTTACATTTAGTAGTTGGTAATTGTGGAACTTTGTGTTCTACACCTTTCTTGAATTTTGAATTTTCATTTTCTCTTAGAGTTTAATCTAAGTATTTAGTTCTCAACCTTCCCTGTGGGATCGACCTGGTCTTAACCAGAATACTACTTGTACGTGTACCTACACTTGGGTATAGCACACAAGCGCACACAAAATAATTCTCGTGCCACTTACTCCTATTCCGTGCAGATTTAAATCTTGTGATGAATGTCTCTACATTCCTACATTTTGTTTTAATCTAGCAAAATCGGCAATAGTCACATCTGGGTCAGTCTGATAAAACTGGCTATGAAAGATTCGTTCCATATCTTGCCAAGTTTGGACAGAGTCTATAGGGAGGTTCACGTACCAAGTAAAAGCAGGGCCAGTAAGTGATTTGACAAACAACCTCAATTTAACATGTCATTATAAGAAACCTTACCACATTGTGCCGTGAAACGAGCAATGTGCTCCAAGGTAGTCTGTCTGTCTCTACCCGAGAACAAAGTGAATTCAGGTTTTCTAAAGTATCTAAGGAACACAAATATTTTATCAATGAAGTCTGGGTACGATTTTTGATATTATGGACGTATAGGGGCCCTAAACACTGCCCCAAACTGTGCTCTCAGCTAACTTGCCAATGTACCTGTTCTCTGATGACATTTACCATTTCATCCCTATTTATCCCCAAAGGAACATGGCCATAAATATTAGGGTGATAGGGATTATGTACATCGTTTCTAGCAGGTTGATGGATTGAAAGATCAGGTCCTCCATTATGCACCATGGGTTGTTGACATTGGACTCCTGTTGGTGCTATCAGCTACTGGTGCCCCCCAGTGTGTCCTAACAGTGGCCTGGGTTGCCCCCAGTCTGTATCATTGACTACTGTTGCCCCCTAGTCTGTTGTACTGGCTGATAACACCCCCTAGGCTGCCATCCTGACTGATGAAAGTGTCCCCATTTTGATAAGTCTGGACTTGGGATGAACTTGCCATGTGACCCCTGATTGGATAGGTGGACCTACGTGTGGCAACAAGGGCTGGGCTGATAACCCTTCCATTGAAAAACTAGCAGTTTGTGGCTGGGTACCATCATAGTAACCAGGCTGATGGACTGGGACCATCATTTGTCCAACTTGGAACCTATGGTGATTGCTTATAGTAGGACCATTTGATGCCCGTTGAATCCCTAAAGGCCCTATACCCTGTCCCATCTGGTTCGGACCTGGTTAGTTACTAGAACTTGACGTGATGTCAAACATACCAGATCTAGGATGAGCCATAAAACCAGGAGCTGAAGGACGGACAAGAACCTTCACATTCCCATAACTCAATTGTGGAGCCTGGTTTATAGGGACTAGGTTCCTTCGGGGCATTTCCCTTTGGAGAAAACGCTGGGCCAAATTTTTCTGTCATGTATGACATTTGCCAGTTAATACTTTTAGTAATTTGGCCCTCCATCTTCTGCATCATGTCCGTGAATGATTTCACAATTGTAGATGTTTGTTGCGAATTGGCTTGCAACCAATCAATTAATACTAATTATATTTGCCCATACATTTTTAAAATTCAATTTTGCAATTACTCCAAATTTAAAGGAGTAAAATTACAAGAAAATTCTAATATCAGATACTATGAGTGAAAATGACTGGCGCATAATACCACCGAATAATTTCTCCAATTAAATTAAGTTGGGTTTCCCACGTGAACATATAGTGCCCTCAAGACCAAAGGTGGAGAATGGTGGCTAACTAAACAGGGAAAAAAAGATCTCAACAAATCAAAGCCGTAATATTGGTAGGGGTGACTTTGGCGGTTAGTCTTTGAAGTTGAACAAGTCAAGAGAAACATACGGTAAAGACGGACTAAATATTGGTTACAATAATTATACGAGTGATATAGTATCAAGCTATAATTTGTTCATTTGTGCTCCTTATTTCTAGAGCAAAATATCTTCGCATAAGTATAATTTTTCAATTTTTTAGAGGGATTATAAATAACGACATAGTACACCCGTTGTAACAAATATTTACTCGTAAAGATATTGGGGTTATTAGCCCTTCACATTATGTCATGGCATTGAGTGACCATCCAGTTATATTGATCCACGTAGCCCCTAATTTTAAGAGAGTATGACAAGTAGTTCCAACTTTTAACCAAAAAGTCATGATCTTAGTTCTCTCTAATGTCTTGTGCCTTCTATTTGTACGAGTCAAATAGCCTTATTTGATGGGGTCTATCATGAAAAAATATTCATTATTTATGTTACATAATTTTACATGGTAAAACAAGTCAATACGCGTTTTAATTAGGGTGTCATTTGGAACGGAAATTTCGATTCTGATCCGAAAAATTCCGATTTTGGCAACTCAATATGCACTCTGAATTCCGAAAAAAATCAGATCGGAATCATAATTGTTTTTAGAATTCCAAAAATTCCGAAAAATTTTCAAAAATTTTCCGAAATTGTATTTTCTGAAACTTTTCCGAAAATTTTCTAAAATATTCTGAAAAATTTCCAAAAATATTTTCGAAATTGTATTTTCCGAAAATATTCTGAAATATTTCAAAATTTCAACTTTGATATCCCACATCGAAAACATAAAAGATGGGATGTGATGTGCTATTATAAAAGGCCTACAAGTCTCAAGTGAAATCCCATTAAGTTTGAGCTTGAATTTTGAATATTCCAAAAATTTTCGAAAATATTCCGAATATTCCGAAAAATTTCGAATCTGATGAAATTCTGAAAATTCCGAAAATTCGGAATCGGAAATAAATTTGGAATTTTTGAAATTTCGGAATGGAGTTTGGAATGCATTTTTATAACACCCGCATTTGTGTTATTGCATTTCATTGCATTTGTCATGCATGATGATGTGAGGTGTTGTTCATTTTGGCACGTTGTTGAGTGAGTTTTGACTCACGAGTTGATTTGGGTATCTGTATTAGAGAACCCTTTGAAACTATTATTGATTGAGGATTTGTTGTTGTGACGTCTCTCCGAGTATGAGACGGTCACTGTGGAACATGTTAAATGTTTATCTGAAAATAAATGTTTACCTGTGTATTGCAATATCTGTATTATTTTCTGTTTTAGAATTTATTTCTGTTGTTAGATTTAGTATCCTGGTGAGGACGAATGAACACGCTATTAATTTGGTAGGCTAATTAGCAACTTCGGAAACGTCATATAGAAATTCGCGTTTTAGCAACCAAACGAAACTTAGTCGAAAACTTTTATAATTTTGAAGTTTCACTCGTAAGGCTATGAATAAGCTGTATAGAAAGTTTCAGAGACTGATTTAGAGTTTTGAAAACTCGTGGGGAGGTAAACGTAATTCCCCGAGAATGTTGCCTATATATAGGAAGTGATGAACTTAGGTTTTTCTAAGCTTTTAACCTAATTTCCAAAAGGAGGCCAAAAGGGGGCTAGAGGGAGATTTTGAAGCTTAGAGCTTTGCGACGCCAAACGACGACCTTCCGTCAGTCTGGTTTCTCCCATATTTCATATTCGAGCTCCTCGAGGTAAGAGCTTCGTTTTGATATATGTTAGGGCTTGTTTGGCCAAGTTTTCCGAAAAGTTATTTTCTAGAATTTTTCATAAAAGTTGATAAATGGAATTCTGATCCATAGGAACTGTACTAGGCGGACTTCTGCACGTTCTTTGTGCACGGGTTTTCTTTGGATCGTATTATAAGCGCGTAAATCGGAGGTGAGTGATTCAACTATGTTTTGGAATGATTTCTTGACATGTATTCATGTTTTGTATGAATAGCATGTATTAATTTTTAGAGATATATTGTGTAGTTCATATTGGGCATTTATATTGATAAGTAGGCTCAATAGCACGGTGGTATGTTTTAATTACCGCGAGTATGGTGATATGTATTTGAGCATGTTAAGTTGCTTATGTGGGTCAGAAGGAGCACGTGGTCACCGTGCCATTTTGTGGAGCCGATATAGGCATTAAGGTCGCACGATTGAAGAAAAGAATCGTGGGTCTTACCCTTTCGCGTGGACTTATTGGCGAGGAGTCGCGGATTGGGAGTATGGACGGGCACGTGAGTCTCCGGCGACTAGTATGAATTGTAGAGATGTGAATGCAGACATGTTTATCATTCATGTACATATGTTGATTTATTCACTAAGCTTTAGCTTAAACAAATCGAAATATGTGTGGTTATTCAAATAACCATTTCAGGTGTTAATGCTGGCGAGGAATCGCAGAAGTGAGCACGTGGGTTGGGAGTTCTTTTAGAAGGCAACTCGAATGCAAATCTTGTAGTTTTGGAATAATAGAAATGTTGTAATAAGATTTTGGTTGTTTTAAACCATGTTTAACTTGGTATGTTAGAATGGATTTTTAAACCGTTGTAATAGACTATAACATGTTGTAATCTTACTTTAGAAATGTTTTAATACAGCTAGGATTACTTTGGCTTGAGTTTGGATTGAATGGGTGATCATTGGTGTTGGTTAGAAAGCTTTTAAAACTTGTATTTCTGCAGATTGGGCTGCTGCCAGGGGAGCAGTCGACTGAGCAGTCGACTGAACCCCTGAGTCTGATAGCAACTGCTTCTTATTTTAACAAAAGCAGTCGACTGGACCCCTCAGCAGTCGACTGGGCCCCTCAGCAGTCGACTGAACCCCCAGTATCAGTCGACTGGAATTGACATTTAAATCCCTGCCTAACTCCGTCGACTGAGCAGTCGACTGAACCTCTGGTTTTAAAATGTGTTTTGTTTTCCGCTGCGTGTGTTCTTCAAACCTAATTTTTGGGAACGTTAATGAATTGGTTTAGCCTCGGTGGCGTGCCACGGGCTCCGGTTCCGCTATTGTGGGACCGGGCTGTGACATTTAGTGGTATCAGAGCATAAGTTTAGAGCCTTGGGAACGTTCGACGACGAGTGGAGTGTTGAGTGAATTGTCACATGTTCTAAATTGCATCCATACATATTAGAGATGTTTGATGCATATGGTATGTTGCTGTACATACATGATTATGTTATTGCCATACATGCATAGTATTTATGCATTTGTGAATCGGTTAAATCATACGGATGTGGAACTGTATGATGAGATGACGTTATCATGAGTTATAATAGACCGCGTGTTGTGACAAGAGGGAAAGATGATATTTTGGTATTGATGAACAGTGAAATTTCTAAGCGAAAAGAAAATGGTTTTGATCGAATCGGTGGATGTTTTCCATGATAGTGACGAGTGTCCTTTGAGGGATGTAACCGAGAACGGAGTTTAAATAGTACGTCAAATGAGATTTTTGCATAGTCCAGTTAGAAAATGAAGGGAATTGTTCGTAGTGAAGTTTTGGGATTAAGATTGATTGATAAGAGTTCTGTCTCAGACATTGGTTGATCATTGTGACGTAAGAGCATAAGGATGAACAGTTGGGTTTTGTGATATGGGTTTTGTGATGGAAAGATAGTCCAACAATATATATTGCTAGCGTATGGGGTCAGTGAGGAATCTCTCACCTTATTTTACGGTGTTAACCTACGGTACAATCGTACGAGGTTATCTTATGATGTATCTTACGGTATATACGGTGTATGTCAGGTAGTTGAAGAATTTTTTTGACTTATTGTACGTCATTGAGACGATTGGATGGTTGAGGAATCTCTCAACCTATCTTATGGTATGTATTGGACGGTTGAGGAATCTCTCAACCTATCTTGTGTTATGTATTGGGAATTGAGAAATATTTTAACGAGCTATGAGTATTGTGGTTATTGAGGAATCTCTCAACTGAACCTGATTTCGAATGGTTATGACACCAAGGTAGATTTAGATGTGGTATGAGGATTAGAGGTGAATGCTACTTGATCGATTGTATGTGTGAAAATGTTGGGATTGGAGGACTGACCTAAGAGGAGGAGTTAAGAACGGGAATGATAGAGTATACTTTGACGGTTTGAAACTACAGTTGGTAGAAGTTTAATTGATGACATACTTCGGGAGTGGTTACTTAGACTTGATGATTATGTGCGTATAGAAGTAACGATAAGGACGATATGGGTTGAAGGAGAAATTGTAGAATTTCTTGATGGAGAGTAAATGGACAGAAATGAAGAGTAAGAAGAGATAGAATAAAGGAAGTAGAAATAGGAGGCTGGAAGTAAAAGATAAGTGTGAATTATGGAACGTGATAAGAGATTTAGAGGAATCGAGTGGATATTTGGATAACATGGAGATGGGAGGAGCTTGATAGGGATATTGTAGCAAAGGTTGTTATAACAGAGAGTTGTAGTACGGGCGACCTCGAACCTAGATTTTGAATGTATTTTCAAAATTAAAACGAAAACCTTTTCTTCAATGCTTTTGAAACATCTTTGGGTTTCTGAAGCAAGTGGTTGTCAACTGGAAGTTGGAGTACGATAATTATTACGATACTGAACAAGAACAATTGTGAAAGTGGATAGAGTAAAGAGACTTTGGGTAAGTCAAGTTAGAGAAATGAAAATGTAAAATGGGAAGATGAATCTTTGATGAGTAAGTGAACAGAACCGGTAAGAATGGGAGGAAGACATGGTATTACGTTGAGTACATTATCGAATATGATAGTAGAAATGCAAAATGGTTGGAGGATAATGGTGGATGCAATGAAATACGATCTAAGTGTCCTGGATTCCAACAAGGTTAGAGAGTTTTGAGACTGTCGAAGTCCACCCTAAGAAAATTTTAAAGTGTTTAAAATATTTTAAAACTTTCGTTGAGTAAGAAAATTTTTGTTAAATACTTGTAATAAGGTATCAAGAGGACTTTGGAAGACAAGTATCGTGGAAGGATATGGTATGCTTAGTGCTTGAGACAAAACGGTAGTCGTCAAACGAATGGGTTCTACGTGAGTAGATTATCAACTTGGAAATTCTAAAGGAAAAGGGGCTAGTGAAATGTTGTACACTTGGAATTAGTAAGTTGGAAGTAGTGCTGTTAAACGAGTTGACTTGAGTATTGTCAAGAAAGGTATGTGAATTGAAAGCCGATAAGAAATTTATCAAACACAGTGAGACTATAGTACTTGATTGGGAACACCAAATTATTGAATTATTTTCAGATGGTTACGGGAATAATATGAATTACTTAGGACAACAGGTTCTTCGTGAACAATGAAATTGAGATCAGAATGGCAAATATAAAGGATTAGAGAATCTGAATTGGAGTTAAGTCAGGTTGACTAGAGTTATGAAATACTAAATTGTTAAATAAGGTATGAAACCTTGAGATGTTATACAAGGAATATATGTTCAGTGTAAAAGGCAGTTAGGAACTCAGTGAGAATTGAGATACAGAAGTATGATCGATATGGACTTGTGCAAGGGTGAAAGTGAAACACCAGAGACGTATAGAGTTGTAAACTACGTAAATGGTAGAGGTCTACCTAGACGGATAGACTAAAGAATAGTATACAAGTAGGGTATGGGATGAAAATGAATTGCATTGCAGTTGAGACCTCCGGCAGAAGAATAATTGACTCAAGATGTGTGTATGTTACATAAATAAAATGAATTGTGAATGGTCAAGGGTTGAGACAGGAACAAAATATGTTCTGAGCATGGGAATAAGTGTTGATGAACTCTATGGTAGGTATATGACTGAGTAAGCCAATTTTTTGATTTACAATGTTATTCGCTATGATGAATATTGGGAGAAATTATGTTGAGAAGGAGATGAAGTGTTATGCGTAATTTTAAATCTATTTGTTTTAAAAGAACAACATGAAAGAAATGTGTTTGACTTTGATGAAAGTTCTAAATCAAAACTGTTAGGTATGATTTTCTACTTCAATCGGCAGTAGTTCGAGTGCAGACTTTAGAGAGCTAAATGATGAATCTGTTTGACCTCATTGTGGGTGATTTGGGATGTTATGTAAGCTTGAAATCTGAATGGTATCTGATGAGGCACGTGTGATTGAAAGTATAGTACGGGATTTGTTAAATTGAATGAAATGATAAGAACTTGGGAGTCGTTTGAAATGCATTATAGCGCTACAAGTGGTCTGGTGATTGGCAGAGTAAGAGATTAAATCTATAGTATGTGAAACCATTGATTGAAGCATTGACTTATCGACGGGGTATATATGTGTGATAGTACTCAGTTGTGGTTCACTTCGGGATGAAGAATCGTGTATAGATGTTAACCAGTTGAGACGTAATGTCAACGACTTTTAGTCAACAAGAAAGATAGGTGAAGGGGGATGCGTTACTTCCTTCGTTTTGGTGATTGGGATATAACCTTTGGATTTCGAACAGCATATGTGATAAGTACGATAAAAGGATATGTGAGTGGACGTGGTGACGTCGTGATGTGTTTTAGTGTCAGGTTTGACTATTGAGTAAGTTCTACTCAGGTATCGATGTTCTCATTTATCGAGATGCTTCGGGGTATTGCTAGGATTCTGTTTGAATCTTCTATCAGATTGAGGCGGGGACTTTGAGGATTTATTTTCCTTAAAAGCCTGAGGATTTATTTTCCTCATGAGATTGTGTCATCTCAGTGAAGGGGATTGTGTATGTGGTAAATGTTGGAAGTACTTGCGTGAAGTCTTAGGGACTTGAGAAGATGAGATGCGTACTCAGTATCCGCACCTTTTGAGACATGAGGTACAAGTTTGGGGACAAACTTCTTTTAAGGGGGAGAGTATTATAACACCCGCATTTGTGTTATTGCATTTCATTGCATTTGTCATGCATGATGATGTGAGGTGTTGTTCATTTTGGCACGTTGTTGAGTGAGTTTTGACTCACGAGTTGATTTGGGTATCTGTATTAGAGAACCCTTTGAAACTATTATTGATTGAGGATTTGTTGTTGTGACGTCTCTCCGAGTATGAGACGGTCACTGTGGAACATGTTAAATGTTTATCTGAAAATAAATGTTTACCTGTGTATTGCAATATCTGTATTATTTTCTGTTTTAGAATTTATTTTTGTTGTTAGATTTAGTATCCTGGTGAGGACGAATGAACACGCTATTAATTTGGTAGGCTAATTAGCAACTTCGGAAACGTCATATAGAAATTCGCGTTTTAGCAACCAAACGAAACTTAGTCGAAAACTTTTATAATTTTGAAGTTTCACTCGTAAGGCTATGAATAAGCTGTATAGAAAGTTTCAGAGACTGATTTAGAGTTTTGAAAACTCGTGGGGAGGTAAACGTAATTCCCCGAGAATGTTGCCTATATATAGGAAGTGATGAACTTAGGTTTTTCTAAGCTTTTAACCTAATTTCCAAAAGGAGGCCAAAAGGGGGCTAGAGGGAGATTTTGAAGCTTAGAGCTTTGCGACGCCAAACGACGACCTTCCGTCAGTCTGGTTTCTCCCATATTTCATATTCGAGCTCCTCGAGGTAAGAGCTTTGTTTTGATATATGTTAGGGCTTGTTTGGCCAAGTTTTCCGAAAAGTTATTTTCTAGAATTTTTCATAAAAGTTGATAAATGGAATTCTGATCCATAGGAACTGTACTAGGCGGACTTCTGCACGTTCTTTGTGCACGGGTTTTCTTTGGATCGTATTATAAGCGCGTAAATCGGAGGTGAGTGATTCAACTATGTTTTGGAATGATTTCTTGACATGTATTCATGTTTTGTATGAATAGCATGTATTAATTTTTAGAGATATATTGTGTAGTTCATATTGGGCATTTATATTGATAAGTAGGCTCAATAGCACGGTGGTATGTTTTAATTACCGCGAGTATGGTGATATGTATTTGAGCATGTTAAGTTGCTTATGTGGGTCAGAAGGAGCACGTGGTCACCGTGCCATTTTGTGGAGCCGATATAGGCATTAAGGTCGCACGATTGAAGAAAAGAATCGTGGGTCTTACCCTTTCGCGTGGACTTATTGGCGAGGAGTCGCGGATTGGGAGTATGGACGGGCACGTGAGTCTCCGGCGACTAGTATGAATTGTAGAGATGTGAATGCGGACATGTTTATCATTCATGTACATATGTTGATTTATTCACTAAGCTTTAGCTTAAACAAATCGAAATATGTGTGGTTATTCAAATAACCATTTCAGGTGTTAATGCTGGCGAGGAATCGCAGAAGTGAGCACGTGGGTTGGGAGTTCTTTTAGAAGGCAACTCGAATGCAAATCTTGTAGTTTTGGAATAATAGAAATGTTGTAATAAGATTTTGGTTGTTTTAAACCATGTTTAACTTGGTATGTTAGAATGGATTTTTAAACCGTTTTAATAGACTATAACATGTTGTAATCTTACTTTAGAAATGTTTTAATACAGCTAGGATTACTTTGGCTTGAGTTTGGATTGAATGGGTGATCATTGGTGTTGGTTAGAAAGCTTTTAAAACTTGTATTTCTGCAGATTGGGCTGCTGCCAGGGGAGCAGTCGACTGAGCAGTCGACTGAACCCCTGAGTCTGATAGCAACTGCTTCTTATTTTAACAAAAGCAGTCGACTGGACCCCTCAGCAGTCGACTGGGCCCCTCAGCAGTCGACTGAACCCCCAGTATCAGTCGACTGGAATTGACATTTAAATCCCTGCCTAACTCCGTCGACTGAGCAGTCGACTGAGCAGTCGACTGAACCTCTGGTTTTAAAATGTGTTTTGTTTTCCGCTGCGTGTGTTCTTCAAACCTAATTTTTGGGAACGTTAATGAATTGGTTTAGCCTCGGTGGCGTGCCACGGGCTCCGGTTCCGCTATTGTGGGACCGGGCTGTGACAATTTTTGGCTTCCGAAAATTTCAGAATTTTTTCTGAAAGGAGTGTTTCCGATCCGTTCCGTCCGAAACACACCCCTAGTTTTAATGAATCCATCTGACCTCCTATTTTCAGGATAATCCTTCTCCAACCCGGCAGAAATTTGAAATCTATAAGTAGAGATAAGTAGTGACATGGTAGAAATGTTACATTCAATATTTACTTGACCGTCATAGTGTCACACCATATTAGTGGAATGACATGGCGTGACCAGGGGTGGCTCAAAATTATATGGCAACTTAGGCAACTGCCTAAGACCCCCAAGAAATAAATGCCCTTTTTTTACATTTATCATATAATGTTACATTCTTATAAAAAAGAAAACAAAAGAAAAAATAATTAGTATTGCTTTTAAAAAAAGAAAAAAAAATCCCTATTAATTGTAACAAGCTACAGTATATATTCCTAAAAAGAGATAAATCTAGGGGAAATTGATTAACAGTCCCTAGAATGGACTATTCATAGTGATTGTCCTAGGCTCCTAGCTAGTTTTTTTTTTTTTTTTTTTTTGAGGAAAAGATAATATTTTTAAATTTTATGGCCTTAAGTCTACTTTTAAACTGAAGATAAGACTTATTGACAAAATTACCCCGTCACACATATAGGAAGTTACTGATTCTGTTTTGCCACCTCAACACGTTTTGCAAGGAAGTGGGGTTGTTGTTGTTTTTTTTTTTTTTTTTTTTTTTCAAACTTTAAAATGCTATAACTTTCAAGCCACAACTCTATTTTCAATAAAATTTACATATTTGTAATCTAGGAGAAAAGATTTATCAAACAAGATCTATAATGACTATGAAAAAATGAAAAAAAAAAAAAGAAAAAGAAAAAAGAATTCATGTTACTGTTAAACTACTATGACGTAACGTAATGTCACTGTCTCTTTTGTGATAGTAACATGATACTACCTTTGATATATATATATATATATTGCATTTGATGATATGTTAACTGTCTTTAACTGGACAATAACATATGAAAATTGGTCATAATTTTGCGATTATTAGGTCAATTTGAAGAAATATTATTGTCGACGACATGTTACTGTTTCTTTGTTCAATACCATGTTGCTAATCTTTAATGGTATGTTACTGTTTTTGTACGAGGATAGTGTTTAAAGACAATAATATCTACTAAATGGCACTAATTTTGCAACTTTTTACAACAATGATGTTACTATCTTTGTAAAAACGTTTAGTTTTTGATAATATGTTACTGTATTTGATTACTTGAAAAGTAATGTAAAGGAAGTATCATCTGATAAAATGACCATAATTTCGCAATTATTTGGTCAATTTGAAGAAATGTTGTTGTCGATAGTATCATGTTATTGTCCCATGTTACTGTTTTTACCTGGGCAGCACTTAAAGACATCGATATTTTTTAAAAAGAATTTTATAGACACTATGGATCTTATTTGATAGATCTTATTTTGTAGATTACGAATATATAATTTTGATGAAAAAATAATTTATAGTTTAGAAGTTATGACAATTTAAAGCTTCGAAAATAAAAAAGAACTAACTTCATTAAATTATGGGCTAATGTGACATATGTGTACAGTAATTGTTGAATGTAAGAAAAGTGAGCATTTTTGTTCACTGAAAATCATAATGATCTTTGGAACGAAAAAAAAAAACGTAGGGATCTATTCCCTAATATGATCCAACGTGGAGACCTATGACGAGCCGTCCCATAAATCTATTACTATCATAAACACCCATAATATTTTATTACCTCCTTAACTTCAAAGCCATCATAAAACATTAAAAAAATAGGAAACAAATTATATGATTTTCTATCCAAAAGTCTTAAGATAAATTTTATGAGAAACGATAATCACATTAATTTAAAATATTAAATGTCCTTTAAAAAAACTAGATTCATATCTATAACACTTCCACATAAAGAAGTTTTACAAAACTAAAACTGATAAGATCTTTCCTAAAATAACAGAGTCGCAGGAGAGATTAAATAGATTAGCATAATAGGGTATGAAAAGAAAATATTAAAAAACTGCACTAAAAAACATTTTTGAAAAGTGCAAAAAAATTAATTAAAAAAAATAAAATTGAATTGAAATAAAAGATAGTTATTAATGTATAAAAATATAATAAAAGTTCCGTTTTAATTTTTCGCTTAAGCTCCCAAAATGTGTTGAGCCGCCCTCACTGAATAACTTCTTGGCCGTCAAAGTGAATGCGAAGTGACTAAGATGATGAAGACGTGGCAGTTTGCTGGGGCAAGTCAAAACAAGGGCGGTAGTTGCACGTGGAAAGAATTTTGATCTCAAGCCCACAGTGGATTGCCCAAATGGTCACCGCACGGGAAACGCTATGGGTGTGCGCACATTTTTCCATTATATATATATATACTAGTGAGGGTGCACGTACAATGCACGTGTCCGTCGGATAGTTGTATTTCTAGATATATTGTGTATTAATCTTGACATTAGAGGTCTTTGGAGAGATATAATTACTCATTCCGTTCTAAAATAAGTGCCAACGTTTCATTTTTTTGGATATTTTTAAAATAAGTGTCACGTTTCCTTTTTTTTTTATATATATATATTTCAAAATAAGGTCCACTTTTAAAAATCAACATAAGATGTCAAAACAGTTAAATAGGAAATTGTAAATGTAACTATTTAATCTAAAACTCTTCTTACGGAAGAAGTTGATAATTCTGACTATCTTATAAATGAGTAGTAAAGATACCTAATAAAGCGCATCTAAAAATATATGACACAAGTAGGGTATTTCCTCTAAAAAAAAAGGGCATGAATGTGTTTGTAAGCCTTAATTGATATTCAAATACAATCTATAAATCCTGAATTTGAGGGACGAAGTTGACCAAAATATAAATATTAGTGAACAATTAATAATGGCTACTAAAATAGCCACTTAAACTGACAATTTAAATATACCAGAGCTTAAATTTGAGAGAAGAAGTTGACCAAAATGTGAAATTAGTGACCAATTCCTAAATAACCACTAAAATAGCCACTTTTTAAAATTTGTTTAAAATGAATAATAAATATCCCAAAACTTGCTGACCTAAATGTAATTACACATATTACAATATATGAATCCTAAATTTGAGAGAAGAAGTTGAGCAAATTGTAAATATTAGTGACCAATTCCTAAATAACCACTAAAATAGTCACTTTTTTTTTTTACTTTTTATGAAGTGAATAATAAATATCCCAAAAATTATTGATCCAAATGTAATTAGACACAAATTGTTGATTGAAACCTCATTTGAGAGAAGAAGTTGACCAATTGTAAATATTAGTGACCAATTCCTAAATAGCCACCAAAATAGCCACTTTTGTTGACTTTTTTTGAAGTCAATAATAAATATCTCAAAAATTGTTGATCCAAATGTAATTAGACACAAGATTATTGATTAAACCCTCATTATTATATTAAATAAAATTTCAAGAGCTGACTTGAATGTAATTATTTGTCCAAAATGACATATTTACCCTCAGACAAATCAATATATCCTTACGATGTATAGATAGTTATATGAGTAATTAGGGTGTAGTGAAGGACAAAAGAGGAAGTTCATATTTTTTGACGTGCTTGTTTCTTCGTTCTTATTATAGATAGTTATATGAGTAATTAGGGTGTAGTGAAGGACAAAAGAGGAAGTTCATATTTTTTGACGTGCTTATTTCTTCGTTCTTATAATATAGTAGATATATATATATATAATATATATAAAAGACTTTATACTACCTATGCAATGGAGGAGAGTATCCAGAAATCTGATCTAGTGGGTACCAATTAGGGACTTAAGCTATGCGGGGGTTTGGGGCAGCGGCCTCGAGGCGAATTTTTTTTATTTTTATTTTTTGAGTTTACTTAACCATAATTATGTGTAGAATTGATTTTATGTCCAAAATATTCTAACACCAACATACAATTTTTAATATAACTTTTTATTTAAAATTTTTAGTAGTTTTTGAGCATATTTTCAGTGAAGTTGTACATTATCAAACGAGCTGAAAGAAACAATGCAACGCTAAAACTTTTCATTGATAGAATTTAATTGGGTTATCAAACAAACCCTTAGCTAAGTACTAGAAATTAAGTGTTGTATTTTAGGTATTGGAAATTTTAAGAGATTAAATTTGCAAAACTAAAAATACTGTTTCAAGTATTGAAATAGACTACATTCATCAGTGAGTATTTTTAATAGATAGACAGATAGTGGAGGTTTTTCAAGTAATATTTATAAAACAAGGGGCTGAAAACTAAATCAATTTTTCAAAAAATAGTAAAAAGAAAACAAAAAAAGGAGGCAGCGAGAGTAGAACCCTAAGTTTAAGGTTGACACTAATGTATCAAACCACCAAGGCACTATGTCCTTCACTACAATACCTAAGTGTAAAAAATAGTTTTAATGTACATTCAGTGGGTACCATGATATCATGTAGTTAAGCCCCTGTACCTATGGATGCGTGCATGTGCAAATTGATTTTGCCAATTTCGTATTTGTTCAATGTGTAAAACTTTGGACACACCCAAAGATATAATTTTTGGGACACAATTCAAGAGATGTGTTTATCTCTTTCTTGTGTCACTGTGGGGTCCAATGACATCACAGGAGAGATATAAATATATCTTTTGGGTTGTGTCCCAAAAATTATGTCTTTGAGTGTGTACCAAATTTTACTCTCGTTCAATTTGTCTTCTCCTTTGTCGTCAAAGTGGCTACCTTTTCGGCTTTAGCAGCCGCAAATCCCTATGTCGGTTTGGGCCTATTGCACATTGATTTGTCATGGGCTTTATTAAGAGTCTACAAATAGTGGCCCAAATAATTTCTCATTCTACACAAACAACATAGCTCATGTCTGCCGAAGAAGAAGCACTGCCAAGGCTCTGTTTGGGAACAGTTGGCATGACAATTATTTATTAAATTTGAGCAAGTTATGTCTCCCCTATTTTCAAATCTAATGAGTCAAGGTTAGAATTCATATTTTGATGTAAGCCTATTCAATACCTATTTTGATACCTTAAACTCTAAATTTTGAACTTAGAAGTCATTCTATGCATTTTTAACATCACAATGTTATTTTCTATTATTAAGTTCTCATACCACAACTTAACTTGAGTTTAAATTAAGTTCAAACCACAATTTTGCATGGTGTTTTAATTTTTTACAATTTAACTTCATAGAATTTCATATGTCAATATTACACGCACATATACCTATAAATTAAATTCATACATACAACATATACTAATATTTTGATCTTTTAGTTATAATTTGTATAATTATACGGAATTTAGAAGTCAATCTATACCTTCAAAATTATGCACTACCTAAATTGCTCTTAATATGGGACGGAGGGAGTACATATATTCAAATATGTTTATCCTTATTTTTTGGTCTCTAGAGGCATTTGCCTTGACAGATACTGCCAATGTTAGTTCTTAAACTATGCAAGTTTACAAATTAGGTAAATAATACACAATTCAAAATAAAAAAAACAAATCTTATACTCAAATGGAGACAAATAATGATCTTATATCCTGCATTTCATACGAATATATTCAACTAAACTTTTCTATTAAAATCATTAACAAACTTATCTATTACCACTTCAAAATGGAAAAAAAACAAAGAGTAATACTTGGGGCACAACCAAAGCCACAACCTTTTTTGCACAACCTTCATTTTGTGTCTATCTCTCTCTTGATGGGTCCCACAGTGCCAGTGACCCCACAGTGCCCACTAGGAGAGAGATAGACACAAAATGGAGGTTGTGCAAAAAAGGTTGTGGCTTTGGTTGTGCCTCAAGTATTACTCAAAAACAAAATACTACTAATAATGAAAAATCAAATTAAAATCGTCAATTAATTAGATAAATATTTATTAAATTGTTAAATATTTTAATAGTTGTATAGCACACATAGATCACAAACTTTTCCTCAATTTTACAAAAACCAAGCATGTACTATAAATTTAATCCACATTTATTGACAAGAGCCACAAAAGTAGTACCATTGTTCATATGTTTTGAGCCCAAAAAAAGAGGAAAATTTTACATGTTTTGTTCATGAAAAACTTGAATTTTCACTTAATATGAGCCTAAGTTTCCTACGGAAGTATGCCCATTTCCAATTAATTTGGCGAATTTTGCTATTTTGAAGTTTCACAACTATTGAATTTTGGTTCTAAACTTTTGTATTAAAATCATCAACAAAATTATCTATTACCGCTTCAAAATACAGCAAATAGTAGAGAAAGAAACAAAAAAAAAAAAAAAAAAACACGTGAAAAAAAAACAAATACTAGCAAAAAAATAAAAAAAATGTCAAAATTAAATTGGTTAAAAAAACCTTTAAAAAGCTCTAAAATTTTGTATTAAAATCATGAACAAAATTATCTATTACCACTTGAAAAACTACAAATACTACCAAGAATGAAAAAAAAAAAATACTTTGAAAAATAAAGTTTTCAAAACCATACCAAATTAACTTTTAATCAAATCTCATACGAAATCATCAATAAAATTATCAAAACCATACTACCACTTCAAAATGTAACAAATACGAGCAAGAATGAAAAAACAAAATAAAATACTACCAACAATTAAAAAGGAAATTAAAAGCGTGAAAATTAAATTTGCAAAACCATACCAAATTGACTTTTACTCAAATCTCATCCCACATTATCAACAAAATGATCTATTAGCACTTAAAAATACAGCAAATACTACCAAGAATGAAAAAAAATAAATAAATAAAAAAACTAAAAAGCGACAAAATTAAGTTTGGTTCAAAACTCTTAAATGCTCTAAACTTTTGTATTAAAATCATCAATAACATTATCTATTACCACTTCAAAATACATCCCAAATTTATGTATGTTACAATACTTAATTTCCTATATAAACAATGGGCACACGTGCGAAGCACGTGCCCAGCTAGTATATATATATATATAAAGAGAGAGAGAGATGTTGATGAGATAGATATATTTCAGTCATTTTTTTGTGTCAAAATTAAAAGTCAATTTATTACTTTTTCAAAATTAAAAAAAAAATCATATTTTTTTGTAAGATAAAAAAGTCATCAAATTTTACATGACTTTTTAGAGCAACTCTTTATCCAGGTAGGAGCAACTTTTCAAACGTTAGGAGTTACTCTTTCAAATGCAGAGAATAATCCGTTTAAAATCGGGTGCAACTCTTCCACAAAGTTAAAAACAAGTCTTTAAACGTTAGGAGCAAGTCTTTAAATATTTTGGTGTAAATTTAGAATGTTGAAATAAAAAACCAACTAAAATACAAAATAAATATTAAAAAATTGATATCTATAAATACATAAATACAAATGTAGTATTTTTACCACATGGCACTCTCATTCCTTAGTTTTGTTTGTTGGGACCTCTTTCCTTAATTCTCTCCTATATGTGTATCTGATCGGGAGAGAACAAATCATATTTATACGCCTTAACGAGCGTTTGTTAGTACCTTTTTATCCTGTTTTTGTATATTTTTACTTTATTTTCTATTTTCTGACAGGTTTTGGAAGAAATCAAGTATATCAGGCTAAACAGAGTGAAAAAGCAGAAGAGAAGAAGCTGAAAAATCAACATCGCGCGCGCAATCCGCTCGCGCGAAAACCCAGATATCGCTCGCGCGGAGTCCCAACATCGCGCTCGCGCGGCCCGCTCGCGCGGCCCGCTCGCGCGATATGTGTAAAAACCAATTATGCGTATTTCAGTATACTGAAGACTCCTGTGCAAACGAAACTGCTGAATGACGTCCAGACTGTAAAATATATCAGTTTCAGTTCGTTTCGGGTTAGAAAAGCTTCCAAAGCTTGTTGTAAACTCTATTTATACTCTATTTTACTTCAATTGAAGGGTTACACACCCATACATACATACACATACAGCCATATAGACTGAAATTCCAGCCCTTGAAGAGGGAAAAGCAAGGAGAAGAAGAAGAAGACCAAGGATTTCCATGGCCTCCTCCATCAACCTCTTGCCGATCTCCACTTCCATGGCAGCTTAGACTTAGATCTAGGGTTTCAATGAAGCCCTAGTCGAGTAATAGGGAGTATTTAATTTTTTTATTTTAGTTTTATTATGTATGGATGACAGTCACATGTTTCGAGGATTTTTATAAATAAATCGTACTTCTATTGATTAAATCATTACTTTCAAAGTTTATTCTTGTCTTAGATCTATTTTGACTGTGATGTGCTCGACGATCTATGCTCGCTGTGCTTGTTTAGATTGTTTACATGTGATGGTGCTTTATTGATTTGTGCTATTAAGTATCCGAATAATCCATGCCTAGATTAGATGAGTTATGTCACAACCCTAGTTTAGTGTGGGATAATTCGTGCTAACCGAAGATGGAATATGTTGGTGCTTGAACCATGATTATTCTCTTGACGGAGGAATTGGGCTTGTAGTCACAATTCCCCATATTCATCCAACTTAATAGGCTAAAGTAATTCATAAATATCTCTATTATGAAGCTAGTGGTGGAGTTGCAATCCTAGGTTCCCTTTACATATTTACAAAAACACTTTTAATTGCTTTCATAGTTTAGATTTATTTTTATTGTTATTAGTTTAATTAAAATCAATTCAAAATCCATTTTCATAATTAACTAAAGTTAGGTTTTAAAATTAAGTCGCTGTAGTTAACCAATCCCTGTGGGTTCGACCTTTGCTTTCACACTACAAATCTTTTGAAAAGTAAAGAACACTTTTTATATCTTGATTCTGACAAGATCAGTATCCACTGTATCTATTAATATATTACCCTTATTTAGAAGTGTTGTAATTGAACAAATAAAAATAAAAATATCCCAAATTCGGAAATTCCCACTTACACCTTTGATACCCCACGTCCTCTGCTTCATCTCATTATTACAGCTTTCCTTCTCGTTATCCTTAATTCTCTCTCAAATTTTGTTTTTAATTAAATTATGAGCCATATTCAGGTAAACACCAACCATCATCTGTGGTTGTGTTTGCAAATAAAATTGATGTGTTGTATTGGGCGTGCCAGAGTCCACGCGGACTCAAGAAAGGTTGTGATAACCTAATCTAACTTCTAATTTGGGCGACTCATTATTAATATCGCTCTTAAAATAACGAAATGGGTTTTTACTTTACTCTAATGTAAGTAAGTAATTATAAATGAAATTGAAAAAGGAAACGAATCAAACATTGAAACTGTCACGCCCCGACGTAGCATAAATATGAAAAGCATTTAATTTCCTTTATGGACCCGTAGGTCGTGACAGTTTGAAGGATCGATTCCGTCCCAAACGTCGAACAACATAAAACCATGATCAGAGTAAAGCAATCAAGACTTATAAATATATATATATATATATATATTTTCCTAACTTATTACATATTACAATACGGGGTCAACTAAGGCACAAGCCGCCTTAAAACAAAACAATATCTATTGTCTATTACAGTCATCCTTATAACAAAACAGTTTATAACTTAAAACATAGGATAATAATAACAGTTCTATCTTCCAAAGCAGCCGTTCTCAATTTGCATAATCATAGGGCCCAGCATAGTCATAACCTGAAAAGCCTAGACACGAATGTCTAGGACGCATCAACGCCGTCAGCTTCAAGAAGCTGGTGAGTATTAAAAACATAACTTTGAATGTAATACATACTCATTTACCATTTTCCAATTCTTACTTAATTCAACAAGTTTATATTAAAATAAGGAGTTCATTTTTAGAAAACAACCATCATATCATTTGAAAGCTTTATTTCACATATATGTGACCGTGTATGAAAACAATGCACCATCTCATTTTGCCGACTCTTTTCTCTCGACAAACACAACAACCCACTATCTCACACCAGTATCCTTGTAATACTCCGATAGCCACACTTTAACACAGGGGTGGCAGGGAATGTCCAGCTTGCCTCACACTTTGGTTCAGGGTACCAGGGAGTGTCCAATGCCTTACACTTTAGTACCTAATCTGCCTCGCAAATACCGGAGGTAACCTCACGCAGTATCCAGACTCGGGGTACCAGGGAGTGTCCGTAGGCCACACTTTAGCACTACCATGGGTGCCAGGGAATGTCCAAGTTCGGCGTCACACACTTTAACGCTTCTATGGGCATCAGGGAGTGTCCAGTTTTGCCATCGTCGCACTACAAAGATACTCTCACCGCAATCTCAACACGTCACACTTTGGTACACAATTACCAGGGAGTGTCCACAAACACAATCTCAACCACACACTCTTTTCTACACTGCCCAATATTTACACTCACCATGCATGTACAACTGACTCCACATGTATGTCATGACACTTAAACAAAAGTAAAATGCTGAATTATAGGAACAACATAGGTACGGGGATTGTTAAGTCGTAATACATCATTTCAATCGTCCAAACATAATCAAATAGGTTTCTATTTTAGTAAATTTCCCAAACAGAGCTTTAACAATCCATGAAATATCACCCAAATAGTTCCTTAACATAAAACAAGCAAAATTTAGAAACGTCAAAAGTCGCGCGCGCAGGCTGCTCGCGCGAAGGTCGGTCACGTGGTTTGCCCATTTTTTGTTTTCTTATTAAAACCTTTTCTGTCTGCCTGAGTTCACGGAGATCGCGCGCGTGGATCATTTGCGCGATTCGCTCGTGCGGTCCGCTCGCGCGATCTGCCTAATTTTCATTTTTCTTTTTGAGAACTTTTCTATCTAACTAAATCCACACGGTTCGTGCGCGCGGGCAGCTCGTGCAAGGGGTCGCTCGCGCGGTCTGCTCGAGCAATCCTCGCTCACGCGAGTTTCAGCAGTGACTTCATCATCTTCACTGAGACTGCCCTGTTTCAGATTTTAGGGGGTCTTTTGACCCATTTTCAATTCTGTAAGTTACCCTACCTTATTAAATATGAATCTCTTCGATTTTTCACAAGGATTAAGAATCCACAACTAATTTTACATGAATCCAAACATGGTTCACGAATTTTACGAAAAATTAAAAGATGACAAAACTTCAATCTTAATATACTTTTTCATATGAACAAATTAGACTCTAAAACTTTAAACATGACATATATAATGCATAATCTTTCATAATTATCTAAGGAAGCAAATTTTGGTTGAGATTGAAAAATCTTGATTTTTCAAGCTATGAACATCAACGTAATTTTATCAATGGTGATTCACACATCAAGCTACACATACAGTAATTGAACATGAAATTACATCCAAAGTGAGTTTAAAATACTCACTGTGATAAGAGATTAAAAGTGTGTTGAGAAAGGATAGCAAAATAAGAATCCAAACCCAAGCTTTGCCTATGGAGTTTGTGGAGCTTTCTCTCTCCAGAAAAATTCTGTAAAAGTTCTTCTTCTAAACTCCCTCTGAAACTCTCTCTATGTTTGTAAACAATGAGCAGAATGAGAGCCTAAGTGTGTGAGTGTTGTATATGTAGAAAGTTAAGTGGAGAACTTGGGCTCCAAGAACCATGACCAATACTCAACAAATTAAATTCTTCCTTAATTACTAAATACACTACAAAATCACAGGTGTGTGTGTGTGCTGATGTACATATGTATAGAGTTTATATAACTCTCAGATTAAGCCAAAGGCCAAGTAGGTGTATAGGGGCTAACTTGAAGTTGTTTGGGAAATTCAGTCATTAGGCAAAACACAACACACACATGGACTAGATTGCCAAACAAGACCATTGCAAGTAGTCTAGGACTTACTTATGATGTATGGGAAAACAACTTATGATAGTAAGTTAACACATGAACTAAAAGTATTCCCAAACAAAGCCTTATACAATCATTAGTTTCCATAATTGGAAAGTAAAGCACAAGTCACTTCTAACTTTACGTCCAATCCAAAGTCTGTTCAAGTTTATCGCGACGCGGACAGTTTTGAACATAAACTGGTATTTTCGTGGCGCGGTGTTCGTCACAAAAATACATAAAATTCATTTTAACGTAGGAAATGATTTTCCGATTTTATAAAAATACTGATTGAGTCAAAAGAAAATATTTCCACCGTTTTGAAATATAGTTTTAAAATCCAACACAAGTATTACTAAAATTTATAAATTACAGTTTGACCCCAACAAGAAATTTGAATATGAAATAAAGCAAGTATAAAAATTCTAAACATGGAAATTGCAAATTAAATAAAAGCAGACATTACAAATTTAAGTTAACATCAGGAACATTAATTAAGTATGAAATGCAAAAATTAAAATTAAATGCAGGTTGTTATAGAAACTCAAGAATACCTCCATGAACATCATCTTCATTGATCGGATTCAAGTTGCAATTACAAATGCTCTAAGAACACTGAAAACTCACAATCACTCAAGAAACAAAAGTAGTAATGTTTTGAAGAAAAATATAATAAAGTCTGCCTGGGCAGAGATGGCGTGTGTTTTAGCCTCCTTTAAATATTGCACCATTTGTCCTATTTATAGACTTTGAGCGAGTAACCGCTCATGTTAGTGGGGTTAGTGGGTTTAGTGGGTCCTACTTTCTAGGCATGAACAAGATACTGCATCCACTTCACCCCATGATTATCTTCCATGATTTGTATGATACTTCCATTTCTGCCACATTATCTCTTATGTAACCGTCTCTTCTCCAGCTCAGCAGATCCTGTGCACACGTTCTTATCTATGCTTAACTGCCTAAAAGCATTGTGAACAGATCCTAGTTGACCGATTGCATCCTTCTCTGAGTAACTTGACCCTCATTAGCTGATGGATCTCAATCTTATTCTTCGTATGAAGTTTACTAGTGCCATCGATCTTATTGAACCGATGTTTCCTCATTAAGCAACTATTCCAAAGACTCTTCTAACCATCTGCTAACTGTTCCCTAAGCCCGATATTACATTCCCTTGCTTAGTTGCTCTGTTGATTATCATCCTTCGGACTTGCCACTGCAGGATCTGCATGGGTGGTTATCGACCTTACTTGCTGAGGAGATGTGTATCATGGCTCTTACTGCTCTTACTCTGTAACTTTGGTCCCATTTGTTGAGGCTGAGGTATTTCTCAGAGAAGCGTCCCCCTTTTCAGTTTCAACACCGATATCCTTATTTGGGGTGTATCATTCTTACCAGTATATAACATTGATATCGGTCTTTCCTCGGTGCTCGGCCTTAATCCTCGTTCATCTGCCAGCCTACTTATGTGTTGATGTCATCGGGCCACGTGATTGTCATGCGCCTTAGGAAATCCTAAATTAGGGTGTAAATAATGCCCCCCAAATGTCTCGTCAAACGTTAGGCATCAGTTTGATGAGACGTTTGAAATTCAAATTAATTGCACTACGACTGACGGTGTACAGCGCTACGTGTCTTTACCCTAGTAGCTCAGCCTGCCTCATTTCCATAATCGAGGCGTGCCTCTTGGGAACCTATTCCCAAGTCATGATGGCCCTCTTTTCCCTTCTTATATAAGCCACAAGTCCTTGTTATTTTTTTTTACTTCTTTTTGCCTTCACTTTCCCAAAAAATCTCATCTCTCTCTGACAACTTCCATGGCTTCCTCCTCTGCAACTAGTGCTTCTTAAACTGTCGATGCCACTTCTTCTTCCCCTACCGCTATTGGTACTGCGCCAACGACCAAGACTACCAATGCCATTACCGTTAAACAGGCCATTGATGCGACTCGAGGGTTGATAAACCCTTAGATATTGATCTTTATGCCTTCTGGTTCTTCCATAAGGCTTGGTCCTGCTCTTACTTCCTTTCCTCTGCCCTCTCTAGACCCTTATTTCCCCTTAGTTGTAGAAGACAACAAATTAATTTACTAATCACCTGATTTTGACTGGGGCTCACAGTATGCCCCTTCAAACCCTTTGAGAAATTGGCCAATTCCGTTTGCTGATTAGGTCCCGTGGGTAGACCGAATGGTCGAGGTCAAGAAGGACCTATGGAAGGCCCTTGACATATACAATGCCATCATGTTAAGCCGAGAAAGGTTTTTCCTTGACAAGCCTCTCTTCTTCTCTTCTCTTTTCTTTTGGTCTACCTCGGCCAATGCCTTCTTCTTCCGTTGCGGCCTTATGAGCCCAACTATTCAAGATGTATGTTTCCTCACCGGTCTTCTTGCCCATGGCGAAGAAATTACTCCCAACCTTTCTTCCTCGCTAGAATTTGAACACCCCAAGACCAATACGGGCAAGGGGTCTCGGTTTATCAGTGCCTTCGGGCAATTTATCTTAGCCAGCATGGGACAAGGGGAGGTCACTGACTAAGAGCACATTGCCTTCTTGGTCTACTGGCTTAACTGTTTCGTCTTTTGCTCGGCCTCTTATGGCATTACTAAAGAATTCCATCATATCGCCCTTGCTTTGGCCTCGGGCCAAAAAATGCCCTTGCTCATCTCGTCCTTTTCCATCTCTACCGAGGCATCCTCGAACTTATTTTTTCCAATTTTAAAACCTTAGGGGGAGCCCTCTAGCTCCTCTAATGCTGGCTTCAATCTTATTTCCCTGAGAAGTGTTTGGTCGATAATTTTAACCCCACCACTCTCCTGGAGAATGTATCTGCCTTCGCTTTCCATTTTGTTGGCTTCGGTCCAAAGGGTCTTTCCTTCAATCATCTATTTTCCTTCTTTTATGTACATACGGGTTATTGGTCACCCCGATAATTTCTTCCTTTTCACCCTCGGCTTCAATGTCTGAGCTGGCTTCTCCACAATCCTGGCCAGGCTCTTGAGCCCGAGCAGGATGATCATGAAGCTATCTGGGCCAGCTTCTTAGTTGGCCGAGATCTCATATACAGCCTCGTCATTCCCCAACACAATAACAAGTGTGGGGTAGAGTATTACAATGCTCCGATCTTAGCCCGATAATTCGGGCTTAGGCAACTAATCCCTCTTCCTCCCGTCAGAACCTTTAACCATTCTATGGCCGAATGATATCTTTTTTCTGATCTGGCTTGTATTGAGAAATGCCATTCAAACAATAGGGCTGCTCAGGCTAGTCTTGAGTTTATTCCATTTTAGAGCTTCCTTCAACGTCCACCGAGTTTGATACTTGGTGGTCCAAAATAATATCGGGCTTGAGATATGAGCCCCTTTTTTTCTGTACTTAAATGTGTTTCTCCTCCTATCTCCAAGAAACCATCTCGTTCCACTAACCCCTCTCTGGCTCAGGCTGCAGGTAAGAAGAGGAAAGCCCAAACATCCACAGGTAAAACCACCTATCAATCCATTCTTACCTTTGAAAAGTTTTTTAAATTCAAATTCGATCCCCAGGTGCCCGAGATTATGTGGTCCGATATGAAGTGGCATTTGAGAATACTCGAGCAAGAACATAAGGAAAAGACAGTAAGGGTGTACAAAAAATATTTACAAACAGTTGATTATTCATCTATAATCCCTTTCGAGCAGTTCCTTAAACCCTTTGACTGTCGAGCTCCATCACTCCCTGAGGCCGATTTTGCTATTGCCTATCCAATGGTGAATAAGTAGACATCGTCAATAGTGGAACCGTGGAAAAGAGTTACATATACTAGGCTGCATGATTTGGGAACGGTCGATCACTCATCGGCTATCCGGGTTATAGAAACTGGAGCACCAGTTTTAGGTATTTCCTTCTTTATGTTTCTTTATGCCTCCCACTTCTCTAACTGATTTTATTTCCATTTCTTGTTCAGAGGCCCTTCCAAGTGAGAATCCTTTTGACATGACCGATATAGAGTCGAACGAAGATGTCCCTCTATCAACTCGTCAGCACGTAACGTGACCACAGCTACCCTCAAATCGGGCAAGGTACCTGATTTTTCCTAATGTTTTTGATTTTTCTTTGCCAAAAATGAGGTTGAGGCTGACCTCTCTTTTTCTTGGCAATAGGGTGCCAGTGGTGCTGCTTTTTTAAAAAGACTATGCAAGCAGCGATGAAGCCCCAGTTTCTCAGGCAAAGATGCCCCCTCCAAAGTCTCCTCTTCAACCTCCTACTTTAGCCTTGTCACAACCACTCCAGTCGAGGTCACTCCTCAGATGACCTACGAGCAATTGATGGCTAAACTTTAATGGCTCAGAGGACTTGACAAGGCCAGACATGCCATCCTTAAGGGGGCGACCGATGTGATGATGTCCAACACTGATAGTGCAACTGCCGGTGATATGTCAGAGATAATTGGAGATGAGAGGCCATATAAATCGGATCACAATGATCCCATTGATCTTAGTGACCTTAGGACCCCTTGCGACACTGAGATCATGGGTAAGAAAGAAGTCACCGATCAGCCTCCATCTACCGGTGGTTCTTACACCGAGACATCGGTCTCTCCGTCGGTTCAAACACAGGTACCCCATGTGCCACCACCATCGGTCATTTCTTCTACCAGTTCCCCTTCTGTGCAGGTAACATGGATCATTCCTTTGTTATTTCCTGAATACCTTTTCTATTATTCATGCTTATTGCATCTTCTCTTGCAGGTTCCCAATTTTCTCCCTATTCCGGACTTCAGTTAGGTCTCCTCCATCGAAGCCTTCTTTGCTCTTCTGAATCTCGAGCAACTCCTTCAGGCCGAACCTACGGTGGCTCAGGCTAATGCTGCTCCTTCTGCGGCTGAGTATCAAAGGGCCGAGGAGTGGTTTAAGACAATGGTCTCTCCTAATTCCAGACTTTGAGGAATTTCACTCAGCCATGGGCTTGTTGCTTTCTTTCTTGGATATATCTAACGAGATGAAGGCTCATCTCAGGGATTTGCAAGTAAGGCTCCCAGATTACCTGGATAGACATCGTGCCGCCACCAAGCGTGTGTCCGATATTGAGGAAAAATTAAGGGTGTACAAAGCACAAGTGGATAATTTGGGGGTCTACAAAAAGCAGTATGAAGCTTCCAAAGCCATGAAGGAGCATCTTCTACAGGAGAAGGCTAGGCTTGAGACTGAGTTCGCCAAAATCAACGCCGATCTTAAGAACACTGATGCTGGCCTTGGTCTTTCTGAAAAGGCCATCCTTGATGTTGGGAGAACTGTACAAGAGTATGTGGAGGCCTTGACTGGGACATCGACTAAGGCGAGTAAATGGGAGGTCGATAAGGCCAACGCCGAGAAGGGACTGGAGTATTTGGACCAGGCTTGGGAGGAGTTGAGGCTAAAGTTTACCACCAAATGAATTGTCTTGTATTTTTTTTTGTTATTAGCCGTTTGTTCATACCACGGCTATATCCTGTAAATTCTCTAATACATCAATGAAATATTTTTGATTTTACACTCAATTTAATTTTACAGTCTCCCATAATGATGGTACGTATTGCTTTAAATATTTTCCATTTATCGGCCTTGCGTGCATTTCACCATCTAGGTCCATTAGCCGATAGGCTCCACCCGTAATGGTCGACATTACTTGATATGGTCCTTCCCATATAGCTGACCATTTTCCATATTGGTTGTCTTTTTCGCATAATGGCAAAACCGCTTTCCAAACTAGGTTTCCCTCGCCAAAGGACTTATGCTTGACCCTTTTGTTGTATGCCCGAGTTACCCTGTTCTTTTGTGCCTTAATGTAGTCTAATTCCTTGAGACGAACGCCATTGAGTTCTTCCAACTTGGCCAGCATTGCCTCGGTGTACTCAGCCGAGTCAAGGCCGAGTTAAAATGCTCGTCTTACTGACCAGATAGTGACTTCCACATGCAACATTGCGTCGTGACCATAGGTTAGCATAAAAGGTGTGATATTTGTGGCCGATCTCTTTGATGTCTGATATGCCTACAATGCTTTAGACAATAGGTCGTGCCATAAATGAGGGTTATCTTCCACCATCTTCTCTACAATCCCTTTGATCGTCTTGTTCAAGGACTCGGCCTACCCATTTCCTTGGGCAAAATATGGCATAGATACCTCGGCTTTCAGCAAATGCTTTAACCTCATCACCCATGAAAACTGACCCTTGATCCGCCGTGATAGTTTTTGGGAGCCTGAATCGGTGAATTATATGCTCGTTAATAAACTTGATCACATATGCCTGATTTACATACTTTGCTAGCACTGCTTCTACCCATTTTGTAAAGTAATCAGTAGCCATAACAATGAAACAGTGTTGGCCCAATGAGGGTGGAAAGATTTTACCAATTACATCCATGGCCCATTCGCGGAACGACCATGGTCTCACTATTGGTTGCATGTCTATAGCTGGAGCTCTATTTATAGGCCCATGTTTCTGACATGCTCGACACCCTTTAGTATAGTCAATGCAATCCTTCAACATGCTCGGCCAATAGTATTTATACCTTCTGAGGAGCCACTTCATTTTTGTACCTACCTGATGTGCCCCATATATACCTTCATGAACCTCGGCCATTACTTTCATAGCCTCGGGCTTATCTAGACATCTTAGCAACACTTCGTCTTTTTAGATTTTCTTGAATCCCCATCCAGCAACACATAGTTGACCGAGGACAGCTTTGTTATCCTCTCGGTATGTCTATTTGGGCCTAGTAAACACCTGATTATCGGTGTCCTCCAATCTTGATCTTCGAAGATTACCGAAAAAGCCTCAGTTGCCATCTCTCTTTGCTTTGCTGATGGCAATGTTCTCCTCTAGACTTTTATCAATTTCTCATTATTGGTGATTTCCAACTTAGTCCCAGATGTGATCTGTGCTAAATTATTGGCCTCAGAGTTGTATGCCCGAGCAACATGTTCGACGCGAACATCGTCGAATTCACGTAGTAATTCCAAGGCTATTGAATTAAATGGTAATAATTCCCAACTTTTACACCGAAATTCACCATTGAGCTGTCCTATAACCAGATTTGAATCACCAATTATATGAATCGAGGACACAAACATCTCGACCATGACTTCAAGGCCGATAATCAAGGCTTCATATTCTGCTTAATTGCTGGAGCATTCAAACTCTACTTTAAAAGATGAAATCGTCTTTCTTTTTTGTGGTGATACAATGACTATCCTGGCTCCTGCTCCGTTAGCATTTCTTGACTCGTCAAAAACCAATGTCCATGGGGTCAGAGATATGGTTGACAATAGGGTTGTGTCAATCATATCTGATACTTCAAGGCCGATATCCTGACAAGGATGGTCGGCCAAGAAATCAGCCAATGCTTGTCCTTTATTGATCTCTATGGGATAAACTGAAAGGTGAACTCCATCATTAATAGAGTCCATTTACCGATACGTCCACGCATTATCGATCTAGACAACATATATTTGATGACATCGGTTTGACAAATCAAATAAACCAAAATAGGAAGCATATATACTCTTAATTTTTGTGAAGCAAAGTACAAAGCCAGACATAATTTTTCTATCGGCGTGTATCTACGCTCGATAGAAGTTAAAACTCTACTCAAATAGTACACAACTTATTCCTTTCCCCACACATTGTCCTGAGCTAACATGCATGCTACGGATTCGTCTGAGGTCGATAGGTAAAGTTTCAACGGCCTTTTCTTTCTTGGAGGCATGGTTACTGGTGGTTCGGACAAATATTGCTTGATCGCCTTGAAGGCTTATTGGTGCTGAGTCTCCCACCTGAACTATTCTTTGGCCTTGAGCTTGAGCAACGGGGACCAAACATGTGTTTGTCCAGCACAATTTGAGATGAACCTTCGCAAAAAGTTGATTTGTCCGAGGAGCCTTTATAGTTCCTTTTTATTCCTTGGGAGCTCAGCTGACTGAATTGATCGGACTTTATTCTTATCGACCTCAATGCCTCTTTTGTGCACTAGGAACCCAAGAAAGTTCCTTGATGATACTCCAAAAGCACACTTCAAGGGATTCATCTTTAACCCATGAGCCCTCATTCTTTCAAAAGATCTCCTTAAATCAACCAAATACTTCTCTTATGTGGTCGATTTTACGACAACATCATCGATGTAAACTTCCATGATTTTCCCTATCATGACATGGAATATAGCATTCATTGCTCGCTGATATGTTGCTCTGGCATTTTTTAGCCCGAATGGCATTACCACCCATTCAAACGTTCCAATTGCCCCTGGGCATCTGAATACGATTTTGGGGACGTCGTCTTCAACTATATAGATCTGATTGTAGCCCGAATGCCCGTCCATAAATGACAAAACTTTATGCTTAGCCGCATCGTCTATCAGCTGATCGACCATAGGCATTGGATATTCATCCTTTGGTGTTGCCATATTTAGATTTTTGAAGTCTATACACACTCTTAACTTGCCATTTTTCTTAACCACCAGTACGATATTGGAGATCCAATCCACATATTTGGCCGTTCTTACAAAACCGACCTTCAACAGTCGTTCAATTTCTTCCTTGACTTTCAGAACGACTTCAGGTGACATTCTTCTAGGTAATTGCTTGAATGGCCTAAATCCATCCTTGATAGGTAATCGGTGTTCCACGAGCTCCCTTGCTAACCCAGGCATTTCATGGTAGTCCCAGGCGAAACAATCCCTAAACTCTCTAAGAAGAGAGATCAGCAAATCTTGGAAATCGAGCTCGAGCAATTTATTTACGAAAGTAGGCTAATATTCTCCGTTTACCCCCAATTCATCCTCAAGGAGAGGATCTTGCACTTCGTCCTTTAAATCGTCAAGCTTCACAGGAGCCGCTGCCAACTCCTCTAGATTTATGTTGTCTTCTAGAATTTCATTGAGACAATCTTCTATGACATCGGCCGTATTGGCTGATGATGTTTATGCTCGCTTGTCTGCTAGAAAAGCTTGCATTTTGGCTACACAGGCCTGCACGACCAGTGCCCTTCTATGCTTCACTGATAATGGGTTCTGGTCCATAAGGAAATTTGAGGTATATGTCATCGTCAATCAGCGTAATCACAATGGATGGCCGATCGAGCTATTTATATACTTTAATCAACTGATTCTTCTGTTCTTTCACCATGGTGGCCGATCTTGGCCTACCATTCTTGTCTGTTCCAGTAAGCTTGACTAGGTCGATATCATCCTCGTACAATATGACCTCAAAACAATGAACCCTCGCAATGAAAAGCTTGTGTTCCACCCAGACTACTTCTACCTCATCACCGTTCCAAAAAATCAGGAACTGGTGTAAGGTCGAAGGAATACACCAACTTGTATGAATCCAGTCGTGACCGAGTAGGGCATTGTAGGATACTCCAGAGTCCACTATAAAGAAGGCCGTCATGGTAGTCTTTTTCCCCATAGTAAGTTCTATTGGGAGAATTCCCTTTTGTCTTTGCTGGTGTCCCTGTAAACCCACAAACAGTGAGTTCAGTAGGGATTAACTTACTCTCGTTGCGTTGTAATTTCAGCAACATAATCGATAGAAGGATGTTCACTGTCGCTCCATTATCGATCAACATCCTCGAGTATGGCACTCCATCAATAGCCGCGTTAATGTACAACGACTATAACTTCTGTGACATTATTTCAGCTAGTTTTTCAAAACAACTTTAGTTGTCTTTTTTCCTGCTTCGTCTTTTGTCTTTGGCCTTATCATCGATACCTTTGGCATCTCTGCTTTCACTTCACTATTGACAATTATGGGTGTAGATGGGCACTTCTGGTCCTCCTCATGTACGTCACCCGCCATTTGACTCCCCTGGCCAGGTCTTGCTCCGAATGACATCGGCAATGTGTACACCATGTTTACCGAGAAGCCTTTTGGAATACTTCTAAACTGGATGTACTTGTCCAATGATTCTCCGTAATCCGAATCGATATTGGCCATTTCCAAGTCTGATTCGTTCATCTCAGGAAGATATGGTGTTTTAAGCTTTTGATGTTTATTATCCAGGCATTCGGCCTCGATTTTCACCTTTCCTTTTAGGATTAGGATCGCCCTTGGCACCATGTCCTTATAGCTTCATTGATCAGCCCACTTTTTTTCCAATCGGTACTTAGCTTCCCTGTCCCGAGCAGACTGCCTTAACCTTTGCATTATCCTTTTTTGCGTTTTAGTGAAGTAGGATTGTTCTGGGAACTTGGGATGCTCAATCCTTTTCCATCGGTTGACCTCTACTTGTGGTGGAACAACCATCTATGGGGATTGGTCTTGTCGTCGATAAGTTTGCCATTTTACGTCCTTGTTCTCCCGCTTTGGGCCACCCTGGTCATGCTCACTTCTCTGGAACTCGGGCTTTCTATGGTACTGGTTTGGATAGGTGAGATGGCTATGAATTGGCCTTCTTGGGCTGGTTGGCCGATACACCTTTTCCTTCCTTGGTACGGGAGGAGTGATTACCTTGGTCTTGCACTTTGGGCATAGTCCTTGTTTGATCAAATTGACCATCCATTACAATGTCAGGACCTTATCCACTTCTGCCTCGGTTTTGTCTGTCATAACTTTAGAAGCCAGTCTTGCCTTTGCCTTTTGTTAGTTTACTCTTGTGCTTGTTTTAGCAACTTCAGCTCCTTTGAGGTCGATCTTTTCTCTTGGCCTACGTAGGATTGTAAAATCAGGGGCCACCATGTATGCTCCCACTATCTCTGGGAATGGATTTCTATCAACTCCCATGACCTCTTTTTCTTTCTCAAAAAACTTCAAATTTTCTTTTTCGATCATATCCTACAAAACATTACGGAAGACCAAACAATTGTTAGTGGTGTGACACCAAGAGTTATGCCACTTGCAATACTCTTTTCCTTTCAGCTCATTAGCTGAAGGTAATTTTATGTTGTATGGAAGCCGAATTTGCTTATCGGCCATCATAAAGTCAAAAATCTAATCAGCCACTGTAATGTTAAATGAGTACTGCTTGCCAGCCTCAAAAGGCTATTTTTTGACTGATGACAACTATGCATCAGTTGGCTTTGGTAATGGTTGACATAGATATGGCCGTTTTGACACAATTCCGGCCACATCCACTTCAGTATTAATCTCACATTTAGTAGTATGTATATTGTAGTTGGGATCCCTGTAATAGGTTACCTTGGATGAATTTTTTCTTTCCTGCTCCTCTTCTAGCATGCGTTCATATCGGGTAGCTCAAGTTGCCAATTCGAAGAGATCTCGGAAACCCATGCCTTCAAACTTTTTCTATAGTTCAAAGGTGAGTCCTCCTAATACTATATTACAAATTCCACTTCGGGTAACATGGCCTTATAGTAATGTTTGGCCCATTTGAACCTGGCGATGTATGCTTCAGTTAATTCATTTGGCAGCTGATATAGCCTAGTTAAATCGGCCATGGAGACTTCAGACTCTGTCCGATAGAATTGGGCTTGAAAAGCTTCATCCATTTGGTTTCAAGTATGGAAAGAATTTGGAGGTAAGTTGATATACCACCTGAAAGCCACCCTAGTTAAGGAATTAGGGAACAACTTTAGTAGCATATCTCCTCGATGGCTTACCTCTCCCCTCTGAAGTAAGAAGCGACCGATATGCTCCATGGTCGATTGATCACTTTCACCAGAGAACGTTGTAAAGTTGGGTACTTTGTATCCTCGTGGGAGGGACACTCTTTCAATGGCATCACTATGCGACCTCCTATATATGGGCTACTAGGTCATATGGAGAAGGCCGCCAAAATCCTGATGGATAACCTTGGCAATCTGTTCTCTATCAACCCTTACCGTTTGGACTGGGGTGCCCTTTCTCATGTTGGTCTCACATTCTAGACCGATTTTATCATTCCCAATGAGTTCGTACTTGGTGACTAAGTTGTCTCTGAACAACGAGTTAATTCTTCCCCATTGATGGTTTGAATTTTGCCCGTTTAGATCGATTACTAGCTCATTGATGGTGATGCCTGGTAGGACTACAACCCGAGATGGGTTTCCGGCGTCCCCTTAGATTTCCTTTCCATTCCTCTTTGGTGGGGTAATGTATTTTTCAGTCTGGGAGGAAGAAGGGGCATTTTGATTTGCCCCCAACCCAACCTGAGATTGGAAGGTTGGTGGAATGGATGGCTGTGAAGGATCACCCGCTTGGTGTTCCTTCCACTCCCTCATTTCCCGGAACATCTCGTTCACTTAGGGTAAAAGTTTGGTCTTGCCTAATGGACATCTCAGCCTGTTAGGAAACTGAATTCCCAGAATTCATGGACAGTGCATATAAGTTGGTACTGCAAAAAAATTACATGAAAACTACAATAACCCTACAAGGGCGGAACTAGGGTTACCTTAAACTGGTAAAACGGATTGCTGTAGTAGACGAATAGAGAACACGGGTTCGATAACAGCTCACGATCTTCTACCGTATTCCTCCGCTGCTAGAATATCAAACTGAGTGTGAGCTCTTTCGAAATCCTTTCTGTTTTCTGCTCTCCATCTTTTTACGCTCTCTTTTCTATTCTGAGTTATAATTCTATATATGGAAAAATGCAAACTGAGAAGAGAGCCAAAGCAGCATATATATAGGCTACGATAGGGACCATAAGAAGTTAATAAGGAATAGGCTTCCTTATGGAATTAGGAAACCCTAATTCGAACTGAATCAGATTCTTATTTCCATAAATTATAATTCATACCACTAAAGAATTATAATTGCACTCCTACCCTTATCTCAAAAATATATTTCGAGCTCCATGTTATTAAATGCTTATTATCTCCCCATGTTAAGATTACAGATATCCATTAATTAAATATAATTACTGACAATCATATTTAATAAATCTCTTAAAATTCCTTGAGATCCTCTGCTTAACTTATTTGATATGTCGGATACAAAATCCACCTGCAGGGTTTGACATAATCAAAACTTATAAGCTTTCTCAAGGGGATATCATCAATCCCAAAATTGAGACATGGATTCCATCATTAATTAATATCCACCACACAATTAATATTGTCACCTAATCCAATGAGATATTGACCCATTTAAGGATCTCACCCTTTAAGGGATCAAAGTGTAAATATCAAATGTACGTGTCTACAAATTAACTTAGGATTTAGAGCATAAGCACTCATAATAGCCATGAGGTATTAATTATCTTATAAGTCAGTATAAAGATAATTACCCCAAGTCAGTCCCATTTAATACACAAAGTGTATCAGCATAGTGAGTTGAAACTATACCGTTTTCCGTAGGCAAGACAAACCTACTACAACACCATGCTGCAGTCCTACCGATGGTGTGTCCAATCCCATCTTAGACTGTAAACCAAAATCTTACATTCTATAATATCTGATGGCCTGATCTTCCGTGTGTAAGCCGAACTCTACACACCAAACCACCTACTATATAGAATGAAAGACACTCATGCATAATATAAAATAAATAATATAATACAAATATTGCCCACACAGATTCTCATAAAAAATGGATTAACTGATTTTCTTAAATGAATAATAAATCAACTACATAAAGCATGGCTTTTAGTATATATCCCTAACAATCTCCCACTTAGACTCAAAGCCATGATGCGACACACCTCACTCTTATCCCTTCTACATGACTGTCAAAAGTCTTGGCCGGTAAGCTCTTTGGTGAAAGGATCTGCCAGGTTATTTGCTGATGCTATCTTGGTCACTTCAACATCACCTCTTTGCACGATCTCGCGTATCAGGTGATACTTACGCTCAATGTGTTTTCCCTTCTTATGGGCCCTTGGTTCCTTTGAGTTAGCAACCGCTCAGCTATTATCGCAATAAAGGGTAATAGCCGATTGTACCGCAGGTACTACTCTTAGATCCATAAGGAAGTTTCTGAGCCAAACGGCCTCCTTAGCGGCTTCTAAAGCAGCCACATACTCGGCTTCCATGGTAGAATCATCAATACATGACTGCTTGATACTCCTCTAACTAATGGCTCCACCTCCTAGGGTAAACACATATCTTGAGGTAGACTTTCTAGAATCCCTATCTGACATGAAATCAGAATCTGTGTACCCAATGGGTACAAGACTGTCTACTTGGTAAACTAACATATAGTCTCGAGTCCTTTTCAGGTACTTAAGAATATTTTTCACCGCAGTCCAATGTTCTTGCCCTGGATTAGACTGATATCTACTAACCATGCCAATAGTAAAGCAGATGTCAGGTCTAGTACATAGCATAGCATACATTAGGCTACCTACTGCCGAGGCATAAGGAATTGCCTTCATCTTCTCTATCTCATTAGGTGTCTTAGGACACTGATCCTTAGATAGAGTAATTCCGTGTCAGAAGGGAAGGAATCCCTTCTTGGAATCTTTCATGCTAAACCTTGAAAGAATATTGTCAATATAAGTGCCTTGTGACAAGCCCAACATCCTATTCTTGCGATCTCGCATAAGCTTGATCCCTAGGATGTGACCGGCTTCTCCCAAGTCCTTCATATCGAATTGACTGGATAACCATACCCTTACAGAAGATAATACCCCCACATCATTTCCGATTAGCAAAATATCATCCACATATAGTACTAAGAACACTACCACTCTTCCATCATGTTTCTTGTACATACAAGATTCATCCGCACATTGATCAAAACCAAAAGACTTGATTGCTTGATCAAAGCGGATATTCCAAGACCTAGATGCCTGCTTATGTCCATAAATGGATTTCTTAAGCTTGCACAACGCGTGTTCTTGGCCCTTTGCAATGAACCCGTCTGGTTGCATCATATAGATGCACTCGTCAAGTTTCCCATTTAGAAATGTTGTCTTGACATCCATTTGCCAAATTTCATAATCAAAATGTGCAGCAATGGATAAGAGAATCCGGATAGACTTTAGCATGGCCACCGTAAAAAAGGTTTCCTCATAATCGATTCCCTCATTTTGAGTGATCCCTTTCGCAACAAGCCTTGCTTTAAAGGTTTCCACCTTACCGTCTGCTCCTCTCTTCTTCTTATAGATCCACTTACATCCAATGGGTTTTATTTCATTGGGTGGTTCTACAGGATCCCAGACTTGATTGGAGCACAAGGACTCCATTTCAGACTTCATAGCCTTTTACCAAAGATTTGCATCTTTATCTTGGAATGGTTCATTGTAGTTACAGGGGTCGGTACCTTGTTCATCAGGGACCCGGTCATAAGACTCTCCCAAGAACATATACCGGTCAGGTTGAATAATAACCCTCCCACTACGACGAGGCACAACCCATTTTTGTGTATCACTGATATTTTGTTGTGAAGATTATGAACTTAATACACCATTATCTACATGTTGTACTGGTTCAGGAACCTGCGTGTTAATGGTTAGTTCAGGATCTACACGAGTTTCAATAATCCTCCCACTACGACGTGGTAATGGAATATCAATAACTCTTTCTTGTAGTGTTTCTTCTCGTACCGTTGGTATCGAAGAAGTATGTCTCGGTGTCTCTCCTTTCATTTCCTCTAGAACAATACGACTTCTGGGCTTGTGGTCCATAACATAGTCCTCTTCTAAGAATGTGGCATTGGTGCTAACAATAACCTTCTGATCCTTAGGACTATAAAACAGACCACCTTTAGTTCTCTTGGTTACCCAATAAAGAAACATACTTCTGTTCTCGATTCTAGATTTTCTGCGTTCCCTTTCAGCACATGTGCTGGACTACCCCAGATCCGAACATGCCGCAGACTAGGCTTTCGCCCAGTCCACAATTCTATGGGAGTAGTAGGTACTGACTTAGATGGTACCAAGTTTAGAATGTATGCACTGTCTCTAATGCGTGTCCCCAAAAGGAAATTGGTAAATCCGAATAACTCATCATAGATCTTACCATGTCCATAAGAGTCCTGTTCCTTCTTTCTGCTACACCGTTCTGCTGAGGCATACGGGGTGAAGACAATTGGGATGTAATCCCTTACTCCAATAAGTATTCCCTAAACTCTCCCAAGAGGTACTCTCCACCACGATCAGATCGTAGTGTCTTGATACATTTACTTAGACGCTTCTCCGTTTCAGCCTCGAAGTTTTTGAATTTCTCAAAGCATTCAGACTTACGCCGCATCAAGTAAATGTACCCATACCTTGAGTAATCATCGATGAAAATGACAAAGTACTCAAATCCCCCTATTGCTTGGACAGTCATAGGACCACACAAATCAGAGTGAACCAGTTCCAACGGCTCTTTAGCTCTATAGCCCTTGGCCGAGAATGGCCTCTTGGTCATTTACCTTCCAAGCAGGATTCACAAATTGGAAGTGCCTCCACTTCCAATGAGCCTAATGGCCCATTTTGAACCAGTCTTTGAATCCTTTTCAAATTAATATGACCAAGGCGTAAGTGCCAAAGATGCGTTTGGTTCATTCTCGAAGGTTCTTTTCTCTTAAATGGCAAACTGTTTGTGTTATTCAATTCATTAAGTTGCAGTATAGGAGAGACAGGATTTATGATATAAAGATCATCCACCAATAGACCAGAAAAAATAAAATGTTTATTTTCTTTAATACTACTATTTTATTAAAATGAACTGAATATTCATTCTTTACTAAACTAGAAACTGAAACTAAATTCCTTCTTATAGAAGGTACAAAAAGGCAATTTCTTAATATTAAAATCCTATCTCTACCAAAATTAAGATGTAGATCTCCTACTACAACTGCCGCTACTCTCATAGCATTTCCCATATATAGATAAACCTCTCCATCACTGAGCTGCCTGGTTCCCTGGAACCCCTGCAAAGAATTGCATACATGATCAGTTTCTCCCATATCTACACACCAAGTACCGGTAGATCGGACCGCTAAACACGATTCAACAACTAGTAAATGGGATTTACCTTGATTGTTCTGTCTGGCGAGATAAACCAGACATTGCTTCTTCCAGTGTCCTGGCTGCTTACAAACAAAACATTTGCCTTTAGGCTTTCCCGGTTGTCCTCTTGGCCTTTGGATTGGCAGAGGATCCGCGACCTTCTTTTGAGCCTTTTTCATTTTCTTCTTGCCTTTCGACTTTGAAGCAGAACCTTTCTCAAACACAAGAGCACTCCCTGACTTTCTGTTGAGACCCTCAGCTGCCTAGAGTTCTTTAAGCAGCTCCGCCAAGGTATATTTAAATTTATTCATCTTGTAATTGAGGCGGAATTGCTTAAAAGACTCTAGCAGTGACTGGAGTACGATATCGACCTGGGTTTCCCCGTCGATTTCAGCTCCAAGGATCTCTAGTTCATTAAGAAGAGATATCATCTTAAGAACATGATCCCTTACAGGTGTCCCCTCAGCCATGGTTGTGTTCATCAAGTCTTTCATAGCAACCTGCCTAGTAGCACGACTTTGATCCCCGAACATCTCTCTGAAGCTCTCCATCATGTCATAGGCACTAGTCATTGACTGATGCTGATGTTGCAGAACATTTGACATGGATGCCAAAATGTAACACCGCGCCATCTCATCAGCCTTGACCCATTTCTTGTGAGCCTGGGTTTCCTCAGCGATTGCCCCCTCACCAGGTTGCTCAGGACATTCTTGAGTAAGCACAAACTTGTACTCTTCAGCAGTTAATACAATATCCAAATTCCTTTTCCAGTCTATATAGTTTGGTCCACTAAGTTTGTTTTCTTTAAGTATAACAACAAGTGGATTGAAAGTACCCATTTAAAAGCCTGAGAATCACATAGCATAAATAATTACACTTGGGCAAAAATTACTATGGACTCAAGTTGAAAATATTGGTTCCTTATACCATATTTGAAAGGGATCCGCCAGCAACCTGATACATCGCGAATAGTATGACTCGATGGTAAGCCATATACTATCCATCATTTGTTCAGATAGGCAATTGCCTTTTAATTTTACTATCCAGGCAATGTACCTTGCCTAGTAAAATTAAATTGCTGACTTGCTTTGATCCTATAAATAACAACAGTGACTCAGATGGAGAGGATATTATTATTTATAGCTAAGTATATACCATCACTTAATTCTAGGTCAAGAGTTCCGTGAGGAACACCTCTGATGGAGAGGTAACCCACACCAACAATCACCCAAAACATTCTTTTAAAGAAGTTTGTACTGATGATTCCATGATCAACTACATCCGATGGGGAGGATGACACTAGAGCCATCACACAAAATTAATCATATCATCTACAAACCAGTGATGGAGACCATGGGATTTATACTTGATAAATTCTCTCTCCCACTTAGAATTTAAAAAAATGTATTTGAGGGTTATAATTTTTTAGAAAAACTTTTAATTTAATTAATAAAAAATAATGGAATACTTGACAAGGATTAATTCATCCTTACTTGTGAAACCCACATGTGTAGATAATAAAATTATTCTATTCTTATGATTTTAGAAAATAAGTACTTATGTTTTCAAATTATGGAATTAGTTTTATTTCTAAATACACATGTAGTTCTCCATCATTTTAAATTAATATAAATTAAACATGCAGCTAGACATCTGAAATAGGTCTAGGAACAATTATCCATGTTGTCCTATTCATTAAACATGAAACAATAATAATCATTCAATCACACATAAATAAGGAAACCACAATAAAATAGGAATCCCACTATTATGGTCAAGCTGCAACTCTTGTGAAGAACTCTACATTGAACCCGATTAGCTCTATGTCGCCACTACGCACGGGGGTCGAGCTGCTTGTAAAACTGCCTTCCAGAACTATTTTCTGAAACAGTCTTCTGGCCAAATATCACACAATGTAAAGTGAAAGATCACACAAACAAACCTAGGAAAATCGTCTAATCATATATCAAGTAATCAAGTTTTCCTAGTCTAAGGGGACATGAATTGTTCTTGAAACAAATAAATCAAAGAAAACAAGGATGTTTAGCAAGCTAGAATGATGCATGTTAATCTTTGAGAAAAGAAGATCTCTCAATCCCCGGGATGGGTGAGAAAGGATGAATAGATCGAGGGGAAGCATGGACGTATGATCAAGTTCATTCCTTATAATCTTCTTAGATTAGGAGTTATATCAGTTAGGGCATACAACAGTTATATCACATTGTCCTATCTGAAAAGATAAATTAACAGTCCTATGAAAGGTTCGACAGGAATCTATATGCAAAGGCCGGGTTTAGTCAAAGAGGGTCTGTTGACGAGAGTTCCGATATACCGTCAGGGAGACAGTATGGAAGTTTTTACTCTTTTTGATATACTTTGGAAGGTACAATATCAACTGTGACTTATGCCCTGGCACAGCAAGACCTGAACAATGTCAGTGCCGCGTTTCAAACACAGTCGAGGAGGGGGGAGGGGAATGCAAAAGTGCAATGTGGTGAACCAGACACAGTAAAAAGATGATTTTGAGGATGCTTCATATGAGTCAAACCTCTGTATTATTTTCTTTTGAAAATAAATATCCCCAGCAGAGCCGCCAGATTGTGGACACGCGGCGCTCAACCACTTGCTTATTTTTGTTTGAAATTCATTTAGATCAAAGAAAGAAAATGGTCCGTTGAAAACAAATACAGAGTCGCCACTTCGTCTTTAAGGAACCAAGAAACCTAATTTTGACTCACCAAATGGATAAAGGGCACCAGCCCTTCATAACCAAAGAACTTGGCTCGGGGTTTTGGTACGAGAGAGGAAGGAGCCTTTTTCACGACTAAAACACCCTCAACTCGCCCCGTCTTTCGACGGGCCTCAATTATCTTCCAAATAATCATCTTATACTATGTATGGTTCGACAATTAATACTATGATAGTATATTACATCACATAAGAAAATTTGAAATGGAAGATCTAAAGATAAGATATCATTCATAAGATCTAAGCCAAATATCACAGAATGTAAAGTGAAAGATCACACAAACAAACCTAGGAAAAATCGTCTAATCATATATCAAGTAATCAAGTTTTCCTAGTCTAAGGGGACATGAATTGTTTTGAAACAAATAAATCAAAGAAAACAAGGATGTTTAGCAAGCTAGAATGATGCATGTTAATCTTTGAGAAAAGAAGATCTCTCAATCCCCAGGACGGGTGAGAAAGGATGATTAGATCGAGGGGAAGCATGGATGTATGATCAAGTTCATTCCTTATAATCTTCTTAGATTAGGAGTTACAAAAACCCCCAAATCTTGCATGAATGCAATGTATGATCCTAGAATGTGCAAAGGTTGTAGTGTGTTTGTGTACATGGACTTTCTAAAGTGGCTTAGGAGTCTAAAATGTATATGAATGAATAAATGAAATCATCATGGGATATGTACAAATGTCGTATGAACTACTTCCTAAGACATGAGCTAATTTGGAGTACATGTAGGCATCAAATCAAAGGATGGAAGTAAAAGCATGCTTGTTGTGAATAGTGGACAGAACAGTAACATGATTTTTGAAAATTGAAAAGAAGGGCTAGGAATATTTTCAATACATGATTTTTTATGGAGCTCTTCCTTATTTCATCTAGAACACAACCCAAAAAGCCAATCTTTTATAACTATCACAGATTAAGAGAAATCATATAAACAATAGAGTTTATTAAGAAACAAAGTCCGTACTGTTGGCTGAAATGTTAGAAACTCTTAGAAAATGAAAACAAACGATCTAGTGGCCCATATTATATAGAAAGTTCCCTAAAACATTGAAGTTCAAGGGAAAAATAAGTTGGGACCACTTCGTTTGGAAAAGTTTTCTGTAAAATAAGTTGAAAGTCAACCTAGCTGCTGTGACAGCAGAGGCAGAATGTTTGGAAGGAATGTTTGGACAAAAATAGACCCCTTTCAAGTGCTTCCATGTCAAACCAAAAATCATGGATGTTCTAAAATGAGTTAGAAAGACTTTCCAAGTGGTCTTGCATTCATATATTGGGTATTGAACTCAAAATAATTCTTTGAAGTTAAATGACTCACTGTTTTGAAGGTTTTGAGAAGACAAGGTTTATTTCTTGAAATCAAAATGAGGGGTTTAAGAGGGGGGTTTTGAAAACATATTTTCAATACTTAATGAAGATTATAACCACTTAAAATGTCAACATCAAACTCATCATCAAGAACCTCCAAGATTGTTGGAAAGTATTATTTGCATTTTAAAGACAACTTCATGAATACATAGGGATGTATTGATGTTGAGATCATAATCTATCAAACATTTTTGAGGTCAAGAGCTACTATCCATAAGGATTCACTCACCTCAAACTGCATGTCATCATCTAGATGATGATAGACTAGTAATTAAATAAAGAAAACAAAAAGAGAAATGAGGTAAGAGAAGATGAACAAATATAAACAAGGAAGTATATAAACAATCAATATATGATATTCAATGATGTATTGGACTTGTAGCTTGGTGTTTCACTCATATGTGGTGACATTGGACATGGAAATAACTTCCTCTCTCTTAAATGCTCACTAAAATGTTGGTTGGGTGTATTGAATATGAAGTAAAATGGGAGTAATGAAGTAAAACCAAAGTTTAAAACTCACTTTCTTCTTTGAAAATCAAAGAAGGAAGCTTCTTTTCTCTCTATTCTAACCTTATCTCTACAACTTTCTCTCTAAAACTTTTCAAAGCTTGCGTTTGACACCCCCAAAATGAGAAGTCAAGGGGGGTTTATATAGTCCAATTTGGGGCGGTTTTGGGGTTTTAGAAGTACTCCCATTGGTCCCAAACATCTGTGAACATAGAACTACGTCGTTTTGGTTTTCAATTAATCAAAATGAACCCCCAAAAGAATTGACAAAAACATACCATTCTGAAGGAGAGTGCCGCAGTGGCACTGGGCCTGTGCTGCGATGGCAGTGGGCCAGTGCCACGGCGGCACTGCTCCTCATTCGTCCAGATAATCCTTGTTAGGCCCCCAGAGGTTCCGGTATTCGCGAAAAGGCCCTATTTCGTCCGAAATTCACAGAAAATGCATACGAACTTCAAATTGAGATTGTAATATACCGTTTGAAAGGTAATGGAGTCTACTTTACATAAAAATTAGTTTAGAGATAGGTCACTTTGAAAAGTTTTACGGTATTCACGATAAAAACCGATTTGATCGCCTTTTTCACATTCGGGAATCCATAATAAATTCGTTTTAAATCCAAAAATTATGTGCGACATACCATTGGAAAGCTATCGACCTCTAGTATCTATGAAAAATATTTGAAAAATGATACGGTGCTCCGGCTTCAAAGTTAACTTTTGTTCAAACTGGTCAAACTTGGGATTCCCGGGAAGTTCTGGAAACCTTTGGGAGCTCCTAGGAGTTGACGTTTTTGTTCGATTTTCTTTTAAAACTCATTTTAATACTTTCTACATGATCTAGAATGATCCCGAAACTTTTTGGCGAATTTGGACGATTTTGGTCAAACCTTGGTCAAACTTGGTCAAACCAGTCAACGGGAACTTTCTGGGAACTTTCGGGACCTCTGGGGGTCTCTGGGGCCGACGATTTCATCCGGTCTTACTTTAGAACTCATTTAATTATTTTTCTTACGATGTAGCGCATTTCTAGAACATTTGGTCGGAATCCAGGAGCGTTCGGGCTTTCAGCGGTATTTTGGTCATTCTGAGCATTCTGAGAGATAGAATTGACTTCCAGGAGTCCTTTTGAGTCTTTTACGATCATTGTGAATCACAAAGCTATGGGTCTCCTAAATCTGATAGCCAACAAAATGGGGTGTCTACAGGAGCTGAGGTAGCTACGGATAATGATGATACCGTGTTCGGGGTGCTGAGGTAGCTATGGATAATAATGATACCATGTCCGGGGGGCTAAGGTAGCTATGGATGATGATGAAACTGTGTCCGGGGGCTGAGGTAGCTACGGATAGTGATGATACTGTGTCTGGAGGAATGAGGTAGCTACAGATGATGATAAACCTTATCCGGGGGGCTGAGGTTGTTGCAGATAATGAAAACCAAGCATTAGAAGCATAGGGCATGGAATGCATCTATAAACATCGAACCAGTATGGTTTCGAACCATCCCATTTTGTTTGTATAACATGAGCCAGAAATTGCATCGACAGCCATCATCTCATAAGCATGTACATCATAATAGGATACGTGCATTCATCTACATGACTATCTATGTTTGTATAGGCAGTCCCTTGCCCGAACTACATCCTTGCATGATTCCCATTGGGATACGTAGGCAGCTCACCATCGAGCACGACTAGCACCGACCGTCTATGTGACTATTTTTGTAATGCACTTTGTTTTTTTAACTGATTTCAACAGTTCGTTAAAAAGCTTGTCTTCACACAGGCTTCGGCATTCACTTATGATACGCGTTGCTTAATAAGTTCTGTCGAAGAGGAGCAAATTGCAGACACCCCAATTTTGACTGACTGTCCGTCGAATTCAGGGGATGAAATCGATGATGAAAATTCTTATGAGAATACTTATGAGAAAAAAAATATCAAATCATTCTAAAAAAATATAATGAAAATGGATGTTATTTTTATAAGAGAAAATGAAAATGAAAAAGAAAAAGAAAAAGAGTTTCAGATGAAAAAGAAAAGAAAATGACAAAGAAAAAGAGTTTCACACGATGAAGCTGGCAGCACTCGCTGATTGCTGCACCAGTAGTCCGTGAGTGCCGGACCGGTACTCACTGAGTGTGGCAGACAACTTAGCGAGTACCGCCCACTGTAACAGACTATTTTTTTTTAAATATGTATTGAATAAATAAAGATGCCATTGCACATGGGTTTCTGCCCTGAATTTAGAATTAACCTCTCAAGGTTAGAGATGTTTATCTCCGTTATAAGAGAGGTTGAACAATTTGGGGAGATAGAGAGAATTGAGAAAGAAGATATGTGAAGGAATCATAAGAGGAGCATCAAGAACTTGAAGGACAGCTTGAAGGCTTTGAAGATCTTCATCAAAACAAGAGAAAATTTGAGGATATTTGGAGGTAATCCTCTAATCCTAGTTTATTTTTTTTTCTTAATTCAATCACTATTCATAAAATTCTAGGATCTTTTAAACAATATTCAAAAAGTCTCTTCCCACCTCATTTCATCACACACCACTTGAATTGTGATTAAATTCTCATCTGTTTGTTGATTTGGATCTAGTAGATCATGGATTAAGTTTTGAAATAAGCTTTTTTAAGAGAAATTTACTTTGGATCATCAATTTAATTTGAATTCTTTCTTCTTTGTTCATACACTTCTCCTTTTGTTCATGCTCTTCTCTTGAGAGTCAATAAGATTTTCAATATCTTATTTGATTCCTTTGAGGTTGATCTCTTGATTTTCTGTAAATTTATGATTTACATGGAATTAAAGTTGATCTTAGCTATATTTATACACAATTGGTGGATCCAAGTTTATGTTCATGATTTGGGTCCTCCAATTTGAAGTTTCATAGAATTCTCTCCATATTTCATTGAGATTCATGTAGATTCGGTATATTTAGTCTCCAAGGACCAATAATTTGGGAGGAGATGTAATCAAATTAAGTCTCAATCCCTTAAGGATCATTAACTTGAGAGAGCAATTAGGCTTAAGAAGAGCCAATTTTCATAGCTTGATGATTTGGGTTCAACAATGAAATGACAATTCAACAATGGTGCAGTGATTCTAACGACGATCTGTGATCAAAGATTTTTAGTTAAATCATAATCCATTGAAATTAGATGAGACCAATTGGAATATGTCCTTAATTCAAAGATATATCTGTATGTACAATTTTTATTTTGATGAGATTCTATTGTTAACATGGCTTGGTCATGGTTTTTATAACCCAAATAATCTATGTCCAAAATTCCATAATAGTAAGTCAGTTTTAAATTGGTTAGATTAGAGTCTTAAACAAGCATTTTTATCTTCCAATATTTTTTCTATGAATTTTTATGAGTCATAAGATCCTCAAAAAGATTGAAGCGATTAAGATTCATTTGCTAGTTTTAGAAAATCATATAAAATCTCTAGATAGAGAGTTGATAAAACCATGGTTGATGTTGTCAATATCAAGATATAAAAAGTGTTCTTTACTTTTCAAAAGATTTGTAGTGTGAAAGCAAAGGTCGAACCCACAGGGATTGTTAACTTTTAATTTTATAACATAAGTCTAATTAACTAACAAAAACGGATTTGATTTGGATTTTAATTAAACTAATAACAATAAAACTAAATCTAAACTATGAAAGCAATTAAAAGTGTTTTAAATAATGTTTAAGGGAACCTAGGATTGCAAATCCACCACTAGCTTCATAATAGGAATATTTATGAATTACTTTAGCTTATTACGTTGGATGAATATGGGGAATTGTAGCTACAAGCCCAATTCCTCCGACAAGAAGATAATCATGGTTCAAGCACCAACATAATCCATCTTCGGGTAGCACGAATTATCTCACACTAAACTAGGGTTGTGATCTAATCCGTCTAACCTAGGCATGGACTATTCGGATACTTGATAGCACGAATCAATAGAGCACCATCACATGTAAACAATCTAAGCAAGCACAGCAAGAATAGATCGTTGAGCACATCACAGTCAAAACAGATCTAAGACAAGAATAAATTCTGAAAGCAATGATTTAATCAATAGAAGTACGATTTATTTATAAAAATCCTCTAAACATGTGACTGTCATCCATACATAATAAAACTAAAATAAAAACATAAATAAAACCCTATTACTCGTCTAGGGCTTCATTGAAACCCTAGATCTATGATCTAGCCGTCCATGGAAGTGATAGATGGCAAGTAGTTGATGGAGGAGGCCATGGAAACCCTTGGTCTTCTTCTTCTTCTCCTTGCTTCCCTCCCTTCAATGGCTGGAAGTATGGTTGTAGAATGTGTATGTATAGGTGTGTAATAATTGCCAACCCCTCAATTGAAGTAAAATAAGGTATATATAGATTTACAACAAGTTTTGGAAGCCTTTTCCAACTCGAAACGGACTGAAACTGATGTAATTTACAATCTGGACGTCATTCTGCAGTTTCGTTTGCACAGGAGTCTTCAGTATACAGAAATACGCAACTTTGGTTTTTACCCATATCGCGCGAGCAATTCTGGGGATCTCGCGCGAGCAGATCGCGCGAGCGATTTCTGGTTTTCGCGGGCGCGGGTCGCGCGCGCGACTTGGCTTTTTCAGCTTCTTTAGCTCTGCTTTTTCACCCTGTTTAGCCTGCTATACTTGATTTCTTCCAAAACCTGTCAGAAAATAGAAAACGAAGTAAAAATATACAAAAACAGGATAAAAAGGTACTAACAAATGCTCGTTAAGGCATATAATTAGGATTAGTTCTCTCCCGATCACACCCCCAAACCTACATTTTGCTAGTCCTCGAGCAAAACTAAAATAAAAACTAACTACTAATAACATACTATTCCATTTTCGCATGGATTGCGATTGCATTTAGCGTATGCAACAAGCCTTTTAAACCCCTAGGTGTCCCTAGTCGGACGAGTGAAGTCTCGTGAGGGTTCTCATCAACAAGTCACCCACAACCATCTTTATTAACTTAAAAATTTTAAAAAATTTATTAAAACGAAAAACTAAATCAATCAATACTTCTTATTATAAAACAATGATTCGAAATAGAATAACGAACAAGAAGAAACAGAATCAAACGTCTACCTACATCATGAAAAACAATCCCAAGTACATGAATCGTATAAATCAATAGAATTTCTCATAAAATTGCACGTGTGTGATATGGTAGTCAAATGAACACGCGCATGTCATAAACTTGGAATATAACTCGGATGACCATCTAACTATGCTTCGACTACGAATCTCACAATGTCAATTACACTCTAAAATGAAACACTCAGAAACAGGTGTAATTTTTCTAATATATGTGAGTAAAGGAATTATGTTTTCAAAACAAAAAATGCTCACATATGACTCGAAAAAAACCGCATGACACGAAAGAACAGTAGTCTCATGGATAAGATGCCAACAATCAAGAAAAATTAATTATTACCATGTTTTAATCCCTCTCCCATCGTTTTCATATCCGAACCATGTTTCCTAGGATCAGATAGGACTTTTCAAAGGTTGTAATGTGGCTCAGGCAATGAAAAATGATAGAACGGATTAATTGGGTAGGTTTAGAATGGCATTGTAAGGCATGTTCGATTTCTTTCATTCTTCTTCTACAAACTTTCATCTTTTCTTTCTCTTCATTCCTTTTCATTCATTTTTCTTCTTTTCTTTCATTTTTTTTTCAACCTTTCTCTTCTGTATTATGTTTCTTTTCCTTTTTCTTTTCTTGCTTCTCAAATGATTATTCATCGAATACCAAGCAACTACCCCAATAGCATCTTATTTTCTTCTTCTCAATCAACACATCGCCTTAATACTACTAAAAGTTGATCACTCTTCCAGTGGTATACTCCAAGTTGATCAAGTTGGAGCTTTTACAGAGGATAATGGTGAACAAAGAAAAAGAGGCATTGTAACGGCTCAAAGGGGCGAACTAAGGAAATTTTATCTTTTATCGGCCGGTAGTAAACAAAGAAGGCCTAAACTCATTTCCTAGGGTAATACGGTTCTTCAATGTTTACAATGGAAGATTATTTAGCATGGTAACAAATATTTTAACTTGACTATCAACCAAAACAAGAATAATGAGACTAAACAACGAGTTAATGCGCTATTTCAATGAAATTCGACAAACACAAAATGTATTTATAACCCTCTAAAAAGAAAAAATAGGCTCAAAAGCTCACTGGGCTTAGTCTCCACCTTGTGTTATCTAGAAATCCGAATCATATTATAGTTCACATCAAACATGTATTCAAGTGACTACGTGTAGTGCATAAGTTTGTGTGCAAATCTATGATATAAAACTACGATTCAAACGATACATAACTTAAAACGTTACATCATAACTTCAGCAAATGTTTAATCACATCTTCCATTGTTTACCATTCTATAACAATCCAAGTTACATAACAAGAAGTACCAAATTAATATTGCAAAAACATCGGTAATCATCGTTTATTTAAACACACTTATTGAAAGATTTAAAATTTTAGTGTATAATAATGTGCATGTGTGTGCATACCCCCAAACCTAAACCTTTCATTGTCCCCAATGAAACAATAAAACGAAAGAAAGGAGAGTACAAAAGGAAGGAACGATAGTACCTCAATCTCGGCAATGACAAACAGGTGAACACAATTGAATATGTCAATAAAGTTCAATGTTACCTATTACTTCTTAATAAAAGAAAACAAACTAACAAAAGAATATTAAAAGTACATGAAACCAAAATATAAAATATAAATTTAAAAACTCAGCTAAACTAAACTAAACGAGCAAATGGAAAAGAAATAAAACGAAAAAGTATAAATGTAATAAGGAAAACAACGAACACGAACTAAACTGAACCAAATAAACAAAAACAGAAAAGAAACACAAATAAAATAGGTAGGGGGAAAGAGATAGAAAACAAAAGGGAAAAACAGGAAAATGAGGAAATCGCGCGCGCGGTCCGCGCGAATTCCTAAATTATATATATATATTTTATATATTTTTTTTAATCGCTCCAGCGGGACCCCCTCGCGCCCGCGAAACCAGGCGCGAGAAGAAGCAGAGGCATCATATAAGAAAAAGAAAGGAAAAACGCCTAAGGCACAAACTCGCGCCAGCGGACCGCGCGAACGAGGCCTTGCGCGAGCGGATCGCTCGCGTGAGTTGGGTTTTTTCCCATTTTTGGCTAAAATTATGTATGTAATATTAAAATAAATTAATTCCAACCCCCAAACCTATCCAGAATGTCCAAAACAGACTCAAACAGACTCAAAAATGACCAAAACACAGAAAACAGACGAAATTAAGCTTGGGTTGCCTCCCAAGAAGCGCTAACTTTTACGTCTTCAGCTAGACCGTTCTAGCTCAAGATTTACGGAGGTTGAAAATCAGACTTCGTACCCCTAAGAATGTCAGGCAGAGCTCGGTGGTAAGCAGAAATCACGTCACTTTGAATTAATTCTATTGACGGTTTGTCAGTATGTTCAAATCGATTTCTTACCTTCCGAGTAGATTCAGCATTAGGGTCCGAAGTATTAGGATTCATCCACTCCTCATCCTCTATATTATTCCCCGCACTTATATTTATTACGTTCTTAGGCTCAATATTCCGTTTAACCTCACTACCCTCCACACCTAGATAAACATCGTCTTTGGGAGGTTGATCAACAGCATTAAAAACATTTAATTTTAATTTTATATTCCCGAACGACACTTTCATCACCCCTGTTCTACAATTGACACGTGCGTTGGCCGTGGCTAAGAATGGACGACCAAGAATAACAGGAGTGTATTTTCTAGTATCTAGCACCGGTTCGGTGTCAAGGACCATAAAATCAACGGGATAGAAACATTGATCAACTTTTACTAGTACGTCTTCGACGATTCCTCTAGGTATTTTGACAGAACGATCCGCTAACTGAATAGTAGCGGCCGTGGGCTTAAGTTCACCTAGACCTAATTGTTTATAGACGTGATAAGGTAAGAGGTTAACACTAGCTCCTAAGTCAAGGAGAGCCCGATGAATGATAGTGTCACCTATGACACATGAAATCGTAGGTGTACCGGGATCCTTATACTTCGGAGGAGCGTGTTGAAAAATTGAACTTACTTTTTCCGTGAGGAAGACCTTTTTAGGAGTATGACTGCGTATTTTGCGTTTTTGTGTACAAAGGTCTTTTAGACATTTAGCATAAGCGGGAATTTGTTTTATAGCATCGAGGAAAGGAATATTTATTTTGACTTGTTTAAACACCTCGAGTATATCCTCAACCTTAGACTTTTTATTTGTAAGATTAGACGGCTCCTCAACATTAGGTGGATATGGCATTCTCGGAATATAATTCGTTGGGACCGATTCTTTTTCTTTCTTATTTTGGCTCACGTCCTCACCCTTCGTCGTATTAGAGTTGCTATTCATATCTTTCACATTCTCATTCGGAATTTCTATTACCTCTTCCTCTCGTGTAGTCAACCTAGTTGAGACGACGTTTACTTGCTCATTCGACCCCTTAACCTCATATTGTCCCTTAGGGTTTTGAATTGTTTGACTAGGCAACGTCCCCTCGTTTCTACGACTCACTACAGTAGCTAGTTGTCCCATTTGGGATTCAAGCTTCGCAATGGATTGTGTATGAGAGTGCACTATTTGTGCTTGTGCCTGTACTTGCGTTTCAATTTTATTAAGGGATGCCAACACCTTTTCCTCAAAAATGTTACCCCTTGAAGGATTCGAATTAGGAGGCGGGTGTTGGTATTGACTAGGTTGAAACTGAGGTCGATACGCATTAGGAAAATTAGTCGCCTCATTAGGATTATTATTATTATTTTTCCACGAGAAGTTAGGATGGTTTCTCCATGGCGCATCCGGATTATTAGTAGTTGCATTATAATTATTTCGTGGGTATTGTTGAATAGAATTAATGTGTTGCTCCACGAATTCCGGAAATTGACTCGCCGATGGACATGCAAGTATCGAATGTGAAGGATCAGAACATAATGCACAAATTTCACGAGCGGGTGAGGCTGTCGTTTGGTTCATTGTTAAAAGTCGGTCAAGTTTGTTAGATAGTTCTTTTATTTCAATTGATTGACTTGACTCGAATTTTACCTCCCTCTTAGATTGTGGGTATCCCTCAGAACGGACAGACACCGCTTGGTGCATCGAATTCTAGCTTAAAGTTTCAAATATTTTCCAGGCCTCGTCGGCGCTTTTATGTAGGAAAGTTCCCGCACAAACGGCATCGACGGTGTTCCTAACAGAGGGAATAAGCCCCTCATAGAAGACCTGAACAAGTTGCCACTTAGGGACCTGATGATGTGGACACGAGCGTAATAATTCTTTAAATTTTTCCCACGTGTCGTAGAGTGATTCCCCATCTTGCATCACAAAGTTTGTTATAGATTTTCTTATCTGATTCGTACGCATAATCGGGAAAAACTTTTGTAAAAATGCGGTGTGTAAGTCTTCCCATGTTCTAATTGTGTTTGACTCCAAAGATTGGAGCCAATATTTAGCTTTGTCCTTTAATGAGAATGGAAAGAGCCGCATTTTTAATTCATCATCAGTAAGATTTTGAATTTTTAAAGTGGAACATATATCTTGAAAATCTCCTAAGTGTTTATATGGATCTTCATTTAAACGGCCATGGAAAGATGGAAGTAGCGAGATGGTAGACGACTTTATCTCAAAGTGAGATGCCGTCGCCTCCGGTAATTCAATACATGTTTGTGGCGTGTAAGTCGTCGGAATAAAATAATCTTTAAGTGGAGGAGGTGGTGGTATATTAGGATTATTCATATTAGCTCCGTTGTTATTTTGGTTGTTGTCGTTATTATTTCCAATGTCTGCCATTTTAATCGGTTCTATGTTATGAAAGCGTGGTTTCTTTAATATTGTAAGAGTACTACGTATTTCAGATTCAAATAAAGACGTTGGTTTTGGTGTCAAATCGTCGTCTATTAAAAACCTTGTTCTAGAAGTTAAGTTTGAAGACTTGTTAAGTCTTAATGTACGTTCAAGTTCAGAGTCAAAAGGTTTTAATTCCGGTTTGTTTGAACGTGTACCTAACATAAAATAAAAAAAAATAAAAAAAAAAAGAAATTAAAAACAAAGACTAACTAAACAAAATAAACAAATAACAATCACGCAAAGAAGATAACAAGCACTCAACTACTATGATGCATGCAAATTATCCTGTAATGCAATGACCGCGTCAAGCCCAGCGTCCCGGGTTTCCTAGCTAATGCAGTGCAATTAACCTTAAACTAATGCAAATAGTGCGTCACAGCGCCCTGACTTACAGCAGTTTAAAGCGAATTCCAAAGGAAGCAATTTATTTAATTGTATTTATATTTTTATTTGCGTAAGCTCCTTTGATGTAATTAGCTGCTCCACTCGGAAACGTTGACTACAAAATAATAAAAAAAACAAGTTAGTAACTAAAAATAAAACGAAAAATAAGAAAAGGAAACCTAATCTAATATTTACGAATTAACTAAACTACGATTCTAAAACTAAAGGTAGTAATACAATCCCCGGCAACGGCGCCAAAAATTGATGTTGTCAATATCAAGATATAAAAAGTGTTCTTTACTTTTCAAAAGATTTGTAGTGTGAAAGCAAAGGTCGAACCCACAGGGATTGTTAACTTTTAATTTTAAAACCTAAGTCTAATTAACTAACAAAAACGGATTTGATTTGGATTTTAATTAAACTAATAACAATAAAACTAAATCTAAACTATGAAAGCAATTAAAAGTGTTTTAAATAATGTTTAAGGGAACCTAGGATTGCAAATCCACCACTAGCTTCATAATAGGAATATTTATGAATTACTTTAGCTTATTACGTTGGATGAATATGGGGAATTGTAGCTACAAGCCCAATTCCTCCGACAAGAAGATAATCATGGTTCAAGCACCAACATAATCCATCTTCGGGTAGCACGAATTATCTCACACTAAACTAGGGTTGTGATCTAATCCGTCTAACCTAGGCATGGACTATTCGGATACTTGATAGCACGAATCAATAGAGCACCATCACATGTAAACAATCTAAGCAAGCACAGCAAGAATAGATCGTTGAGTACATCACAGTCAAAACAGATCTAAGACAAGAATAAATTCTGAAAGCAATGATTTAATCAATAGAAGTACGATTTATTTATAAAAATCCTCTAAACATGTGACTGTCATCCATACATAATAAAACTAAAATAAAAACATAAATAAACCCTATTACTCGTCTAGGGCTTCATTGAAACCCTAGATCTATGATCTAGCCGTCCATGGAAGTGATAGATGGCAAGTAGTTGATGGAGGAGGCCATGGAAACCCTTGATCTTCTTCTTCTTCTCCTTGCTTCCCTCCCTTCAATGGCTGGAAGTATGGTTGTAGAATGTGTATGTATAGGTGTGTAATAATTGCCAACCCCTCAATTGAAGTAAAATAAGGTATATATAGATTTACAACAAGTTTTGGAAGCCTTTTCCAACTCGAAACGGACTGAAACTGATGTAATTTACAATCTGGACGTCATTCTGCAGTTTCGTTTGCACAGGAGTCTTCAGTATACTGAAATACGCAACTTTGGTTTTTACCCATATCGCGCGAGCGATTCTGGGGATCTCGCGCGAGCGGATCGCGCGAGCGATTTCTGGTTTTCGCGGGCGCGGGTCGCGCGCGCGACTTGGCTTTTTCAGCTTCTTTAGCTCTGCTTTTTCACCCTATTTAGCCTGCTATACTTGATTTCTTCCAAAACCTGTCAGAAAATAGAAAATGAAGTAAAAATATACAAAAACAGGATAAAAAGGTACTAACAAATGCTCGTTAAGGCATATAATTAGGATTAGTTCTCTCCCGATCAATGGTGATGCCTGGTCTTAGTCCCATTCCTAGAGATTGGACAACTTGATCTTTGATTTTATTTTTGGGTTAGATACTAGACTCACTGAGGTATGTCATGTTCCAAAATCACTAACATCAAGCCATGGCAACTATGCTTTTTCTATTTTTGAATGTCTAGTTTATTCTCTATAAATCCTAAATTCTATGAATCATTTGATGAATTTTACCAATGATGATCCACATTATTCTTCTAGGCCTTAGGACTTAAATCATATCTTGAATAAGATTAATTAAGCTGAAATCTAGAGGTTAAAAGATCCCAATCAATGAATAATTTATGTCTTGCTCATGCTCATGCTCATGCATTCATAACCATGATATGTAGTAGTGATACTTGCATCTTAGGACATTAGCTTGCATTGAAATAAGTTTTGATTGGTTGAACTTATTCATGGATTCTTTTCAATCACGTTAAGGTCATACCCATTCTATATGGACATTACATTGGCTCCCCGCTGAGACTTGTATATCTATACAAATGTTGTGACTTCAACAAATTGGAAAGAATTCATGATTTTGTCAATTTTCCCATTCTTGTTAGATTTAAGTGAAACTTGATATTATTTATATTCAAACATGTGGACTAACCGTTTGTTTTGTCCCGCACCCTGAGGTGAGCCTCTCTATCTTTTTCTAGTTTGTTTTGTTTTATTCCTTTGATTTTATTGATTTTCAACTCCATGCGCGACAACTTAGACTAGAGGTTTGCCTTATGTGTATATATGGATTAGAGACTCTTTTTTATAGGTTTCATATTATTTGTATTCATTGCACATTTCCTATTTTATGGCTGGATCCTGGGTAAGTTTCCTCGCTCTCTATTTGTATGTCATTTTGCTTGCTATTTAAATTATGCGATTTTGTGTGTCTTTTATCGTTAGCAATCTTACACCCTTTCCAACACACTTTTGTAATGTATAATGATAAATATGTATTAGTTGAGGGCATGCTTAGATTAATAATTTGATTAAAGGATGTTGAGTAAAGGCCTATCACGAGATAGAATGAGAGGGGGTGTTTTAGTCCACCGGGCTCCTTCCCCTCTCATTCCATAATCCTCGAACCTAGAATCTCTGGTTTCCAAAATATCAGCTTGGTTTTAAAATTGTTTCTTAATTTTTCTTTTAAAAATTAAGTGGCGACTCCTATTTTGCTTTTAAAAAAGTAAAATGTGGGCCCAAAAGCCGGTATCCACACTATCCTATGAAGCGACAAAATAATTGGGCAAAATATGCCACTTCTTACTGTTGAAGAGGAAGAGGATAAAGTATTAAATGAGGAGGAGCTATCTAATAATGATGAAAATTCAAAATCAAATGATAAAAAAGTAGAGGATGTAGAAAGAAGGCCCGAAAATGAACTAATTAATGAAGAAATTCCAAAATTCCCTTTCCCTGCGCATGATCCCCAAAGATTGAGAAAGCCTAAAACGGAGAATAAAAATCAGGAGTTTTTGGAATTGTTCAAACAAGTTAAAATAAACCTTCCACTCCTAGATGCTATCAAACAAGTACCAGCCGATTCCAAATACCTAAAAGACGTGTACCGGCCTATGCTAAATCGGAGATTGCTGTGCGACACTGTTGAGTACCGTTGTGGCATTTAGTGAGTGCCGCTATAGCAGTTGATGACTGCCGCCTCATTCCTCGTGTGCCATGAATTGGTCAGTTTTCTCCCTCCAAACTTCAAAAAAAAATTAAATTTTTATAGACCCGCAAGGTTTGCCCCTTTGTTACACTTTGGTACCAAAATTTTTTGAATATAAAGACAATTAATTTTTGAGTCCGTGTTGACTCCATATTTTGAAAAGAAAATAATTTTTGAGTGCGTGTGACGCCAGATTTTGAAAAGAAAATGAATTTTTAAGTCCGTATGACTCCAAATTTTGAAAAGAAAATAATTTTTTAGTGCGCATGACTCTAGATTTTGAAAACAAAATGAATTGTTAAGTCTGTGCCAAATTTTGAAAGGAAAATGAATATTGAGTCCGTGTGACTCCAAAATTTGAGCAAAAAAGAACTGTTGAGTCAGTAGGACTCCAAATTTTGATAGGAGAAAAGAGCAGAATTTAAATCATTAAATCTGGAGCAGTTTGGATTTTTGGAATCATTAAGTCAGGAGCAAATTTGATTTTTTCTGCAAAAATTGCATTGTTAAATCTGTAGCAATTTTGATTTTTGGAATCATTAAGTCAGAAGCGACTTTGATTTTTCTATGAAAATTGAGTCATTAAATGTGGAGCGATTTTGATTCTTGGAATCATTAAGCTAGGAGCTACTTTGATTTTTCTGCAAAAATTGAATCATTAAATCTGGAGCGACTTTGATTTTTTTTTTTGCAAAAATTGAATTATTAAATTTGGAGCGATTGTGATTCTTGGAATCATTAAGTCAGGAGCAACTTTGATTTTCTGTGAAAATTGAATCATTAAATCTAGAGCAATTTTGATTCTTGGAATCATTAAGTCAGGAGTGACTTTGATTTTTCTGCGAAAATTGAATCATTAAATCTGGAGCGATTTTATTTTTTGGAATCATTAAGTCAAGAGCAACTTTGACATTTTAATAAATATTTTTTACAAAAAAATTGAATCTAAACCACCAAGTCTGGAGTGACTCCAGTTTTTCTGCAAATTTGTCAAGTCTGGAGCGACTCTAATTCTTTTTCTATAAATCGTCGAGTCTAGAGCGACTCCAAAATTCCGCCAATCAACAAATAGAGAAAGATTTGAAATGCATCTATATCGATCATCTCATTGGGAACATCACCTTCCCTGAATGGGACAATGTAAGAGAAGAAGATTTAAGGCATAGAACACATTCATATGATTAGAAGCAATATGATTCTAAATCATCGCATATGCATTTCTTGGAAAGCATAGAGCATGAAAATTGCATTGGCAACCATCACGACATAAGCACGTGCATCACGATAGGATAGGTGCATTCATCCGTATGACTATTTTTGCTTGTGTGTGATCCCTTGCCTGAACTATGTCTTGGTGTGATCCCTAGCATAGAGGATACGTAGGCAAGTCACAGTGGAGGACGACCAGCACCAACCGTTTCTGCAATCGTTTTTGCAACGCACTTTGTTTTTACCTAGGTTCTTCAGCCCGGTCAAAGGCTTATCCTCACACAGACTTTGACATTTCCGTTGTGATGCACGTTACATCACGAAAGCTCTGTCGAAGAGGGGCAAATTGTAGACACCCCAATTTTAACCGAACTATCGAACCTAAGGAGAATTACCTTTTGATACTGTCCAATGCGCTTGGATGGTCTTCAAAGAACACTTCGTGAACTTTGAAAAACTTTTTAATCAAATTTTAGATCAAAAATGGGTGAAACGGTCTTCAAGGGCAAGTTTCTATGGCTTGTCAAATCTCAAATACTTATAGTAAAGAAACTAGAGCGTTTGGAATAGCAAAGATCCAAGAAAAGAGGTTTAGGAACTTAAAAACTATCATTTTCTTATTTATTATTATTGTTCTGAAAGGATAAGCAGAGAATTGATGAAATACCAAGAAAATTATGCTTTCAAAATGAGTCAATTTATTCTAGGCTTTGAAACAATCCCAATGATATTTGACTTGTAATTTTTGAAGCTAGAATGAGTTGAATCATGAATTTCAATGAAAAAAAAGAGAGTATTTAAAATGGCAAGAGCTGGCACTCAGGACCGCGAGTAAGCACTCAGATCTTTGATTTTCTTTTTGATTTAGAAACTAGACTCATAGAGACACATTATACTTGAAAATCATTGACATCAAACCATGGAAACCACTATTTTCGTATTTTTAAATATTTTGTTTCTTCTCTATAACTCCTGAAATCCTGAGACAAATTTGACGAACCTTGCAAATTTGGGCTCAAGTGTCTTCCTAAGGCCTTAAGGCTTGAAACATGTACTGATTATGAATAATTGAAACTAAATCTGGATATTGAATGATCCAAATCATGCAATTCATGCCTTGTTTACTATCATGCATCCATTGTTGTTATAATTAGGGGTAATTCTTGAATTATAGGAATGCTAGAACCTAGATTGTGGAGATGATTGAAATTATTAACCTAGTTAAGGATTCTTTTCGATCATGTTGAGGTCATGACACTTCTATGTTTACATTACGTTGGCTCTAGCTTAAGGCCTTTTTTGGCCTTCCCATTGAGACTCGTATATCCATAGGAATGTTTTGATTTCCTTGATGGAAAATAGTCCAAAAATTTGTTATTTCCCCTCTCGTTAGGTCTAGGTGAAATCCTATTTTTATCATGTTCATCCATGTGGACTAATTTCTTTGTCTTGTAGCGTTATCGAGGTATGAATCTTCATATTCATCTCTTAGTTTTGAATTGTTTTTATTGAATTTTACGACTTCATGTGCGACGCCTTAGTTTAGGGTAATTCCTGATATGTTTCTGTGATTTAGAGACCTTTTCTTAGGTTTTCTATTATTATTATATGCATTGCACATTTCCCTAATGCAGCTGGATCTCAGTAAGTTTTCTCATTTCCCTGTGCATATCATGCTGTGTACTATGTGAAACTACCTAGTTTTGGATGTCTCTTTTAGCAATCGTACACCCCTTTCGACTTGCTTGTGCTATGTATATCTATATCTATGTGTTGTTTGGGACACGCATAAACTCTTCGATTGACTAAAAGGAGGGTGACTAGACACCTATCTATGATAGGATGAGAGGGGGTGCTTTAGTCCTACTAGGCTCCTTTCCCTCTATTCCATAATGCCAGGACCTAGAAATCTTTGGGTTTGCAGAAAAACAGTTTTTAAAATGGTTTCTCAATTATCTCTGTAAAATTAAGTGGTGACTCTTTCTTTTCTGTAATTGATTTGAAAAATTAAGGAACAACATCCAAGGAATCATTGGATCTGTGTGGAAATCCTGGTATCCACAGGGTGTCTATCTGGTGCTGAGCAAAGCAAGATAACCTCTCCAACTGAGTGGTATACTCGTGCACCGTCATGTTCCCCTAAACCAAATCCTGGAAGTTCCTCTCTCTCTGATCCTTCTCTTCCTCAGGGAAGTACTTCTCCAAGAACTTTTCTCTGAATGTAGTCCATGGCATCCTTTTCGATGCTTCTTCTCCCATCGTAGCTTTCTTAGCCTTCGACCAATCGTCAGCAACACAAGTGAGCTAAAAAGTAGCTAAACAACGTTTCTATTTTTTGCCGCATCTCATTCTTTCGAATATTCAGTCCATATTCTTCGACCACTTCTTGGCTTGCCAATCTTCACCGGTTCAATCAAACGTATCAGGGCAGAGAGCTCTGAACCTCTCGAGTATATTATCACTAGTGAACAGCTGTAGCGGTGGTACAACTTGGTGATTCGCACAATTATTGTTGTGATTGCCTTAGTGATCATCGTCGATATGCTCCAGGCATTGCAAAGTCTTGAATGCTCCTGCAGGGTCCATGTTGTTGGGACACAAGAGCCCTCTCTCATCGATTCCTCACATTCCTAGTTCCGTCTGCCATAATGTCCTACACGGCCCTCTCAACATTTCTCACTAACTCTCGAAGCAGGATACAATGCATACAAGATAAAGAAATCAACATCTAGAGCAATAAGCATAAACAACTGCTAAAAGTAAATATCCAGAAATGACAAAAAGTATATTGCTCATATATACATAGTCAAAAACACTTACAATATAGTATGGTCAGAGGTATTTACATCACATCTACATCTACCACTACCACTACCACTACCACTACCACTACCACTAAAAATATATATACACATGTACAAAAAAGAAGGTGAGCTACATGCCTTGAACATTAGAAAAAAAAAAGACAGAGGCGACTCATTAGCTGGAACAGTAATCTCCTCTGGTGGCACCCAATTAAGCCACAAGTCTAACTCATCAATCACATCAAGGAGAGGATCATCTCCTGGCTGAACATTGGGGACCTATCCATTTATAGGTATCTATCCCCCATCAACAAAATGTTGCAGTGGAACTGGCCCTACAGCAAATTGTGGTACCTAGACTACCACGAACTCCTCTTGATTACCATCGTCAGCCATAGCCTCTCCATCCTCACCATCATACTCGTCCTTGTCGAGGTCCTCCTCATCCTCAAGCTCATCCTCATGATCACCCTCATTCTCTTCCTTATCTCCCTCATCATCCTCTCCATCCTCATCCACATCGTCATCTCCATCACCCTTAACCTCTATAGGGTCCTCATCGTCATCATCGTCATCCCATGGGTCTATAACATCCTCTGAGTCATCCTCCTCTACTAGAGTAATTGGCTATTAAATAGTCTCCTCTGGCAGGGAAATTGGCATATCTAACTGAAATTGGAGGCCACGGTGCTGGGGTTGTATGCGTAGGATCGACTTGAATAGCATGTAGCTTGGCGGCAAGAAAATCCTCTTCGTGGAAAATCATCTGACCCATCTAAAAATAAACCAGCTCCAGAGTACGAGTGTGATGATGTCCTCCCATGCGAATGTGATCCGGATGTAGGAGTCCATCTGCATGCATGAAATGCCATAAGTACTCATCTAACCACTCACGAGCACTCATCCGGATACACTGGAAATAAAAGACTGGGTCAGTTACCTCTACTCTGTCAGCATAAATAGTATATCCTTACATCTCATCCGCTACATGAATTGGCTCCATGATTTAAAAAAAACTACCTTAAGTCAATACTATTTGCAAGGAATCTGAAGGCTCAAGGCTCAAATGTGTAGGACGATCAACGAACACAATTAAATATGGTGCTCGGATACCAAAAAATTCCCTTCCACATCGCGTAGTAACCAAAATAGGAAAATTTAAACATTTTTTCTTTTTGTCCCATAGATATGTGGCAAGTCGAGATCGCATGATTGTCCATAATAGGAAAGAACCGAGACAAAACATAGTAATGAAAGCTATAATTATAAAAAGTGGTGGTTCAAAGCATACATAGTATTAAACATCCAAGTCATAAATCCCATTATTACATCACCATAGAAGGGAAAATGAAAAGAGAATAATATCCTAGGCATAAAGCCCTACAAGATATAATATGTTTGGCACCCAGTGCCTCAACATAAACAAAGATAATCAAACATGGAGTCTTTAGCTCTTCCATCTAACATACAAAGTCATAGCCCTCCTTGGCATACTCCTCCTCTGGATAGTCAGCCTCTGCAACAGCTAAACATTTGATTGTCCAGGACATGAAAGTCGTCAACTTGTATACAATTTGAGTGAGTAAACCTACTATACTTGAACAGGCTCAGAAAAACATTTTTTAATCCATTAAGAAAAGCAAAACATTCCTCTTTATCCTTTTGAAAACATTATAATCAAGCCTTATGTATTATCAATCTTGACGCATTACATTCGTTAGGAATTGTTCATTGACAACCTCAGACTTTGAACACAACTGACTCATCTGACTGATTTTGACATCACTTTTGGACTACATGTCAAATCATCACCAACTCGACTTTGCATTGAACCATAGGTCCAATCTTTACCAATTAACACTTTACTTTGGACCATTGTTGCCCAATTGGCCTTATGGTAAACCCATCTTATTCTATCAACCTTGGTGTAGACACCCCAATTTTGACCGAACTATCGAACCTAGATACCTTTGGATATGATGATGATATTGTCTGGTGTGCTTGGACAGTCTTCAAAGAGCTCTTCATGAACTTTGAAAAACTTTTTAATCAAATTTTTTTTCCAAAAGAGGATGAAAGATCTTCAAGGATAGATTCCCAAGATCGATTAAGTATCAAATATATATGGTAAAGATATTATAGCGTTCGGGATAGCAAAGATCTAAGGAAAGAGGCTCAGGAGCTTGAAACCATTATTTTCCTTGCTTTTGATTGTTACTATTTTGAAAGATGAAATGGAGAAAAAAACCAAGAAAATTGAGCTTTGAAAATAAATTCTACTTGTTCTAGATTTTGAAACAATTCTGAGGATATTTTATGTATAATAATTGAAGCTGGAATGAGTTAAATAGGGATTTTCAAGGCAAATAAAATAAAAAAAAATAAAAGAGAGAGAGAGACAAAAAGAAAAAGAAAATATATAAAATAGCAAGAACAGTCACTCGGACCTGCGAGCCAGCACTCAATGAGTATCGGTCCAGTACTTGCTGAGTGCCATACTGGGCACAGTTTTGAGAAATAACATTGCTTCTAGAACTCTCTTTAGATCTCTAGAATAACCCAAATGACCTCATTTCTTAAGTACGTATTTTATACTCTTAGGCCATATTTTACATGATAAGATCATATTAAAAGGACAAAAACACCCCTCACTTAGGGATTTCTATAAATATAGACTTGCTTTAAAGGGAAAGAAGTTTGGAAAAAAGTAAGAGAGAAATTTTATAGAGAATTCAAAAAGAATGACAGAAAAGAGAGATTTAATATGAGTTTTTTCAAGAGAAACTTAGCTCTTGAAGATCTAAAACAATCAAAAAGTGTTGAAAGATCAAAAGAAGAAAAGGCGAAGAAATATGAAAATTTTGAAGAAGAGAAGTAAAGAGAGCTTGAAGATTGATCCAATTCAATCATCTTCAGAATCTGAGTATTCCCAGAGGTAATTCTCACATTTAGTGTAATATACTTCCATAATTCAATAACAATTTGTAGATCATTAGCAACTTCTACACATTTTTCAAAGTCTAATCCTCTTTATTTCTCCACACACCACTTGATCAAATTGTGATTGAATCTCTATTGAATTGTTATTGATTTGGATCTAGATGATCATATGGTATACATAAAACATGTTCTCAATCAAAATCTAGTCATGGATCATTCAAATCAGTACTGATTTCATGTCTTCTCTTGAATTCCATACTCGTCTAAATTTATTTGAATTTCTTGAGATTAGATACTCTAAATTTTTGTAATCTTATGATTATAAGAGGATTAGGGTGGATCTAATTTATGCCTATGATTAATTAATGAATCCAAAGTCCACAATGGCTTTGGTTCATTTATTTGGAATTCATGAAACCCTCTATGTTTCAATTATTTCCATGGAAATCAAGTCTCAATCCTCAAGGATCATCAATTGAGGGAGGAGTTAGGCGTAGATTTTGGTTTTTTTTTATATATTATTTGATTGTTAAATTCAAGAGGATTCAAGTAGGTAAGTTCGCTTTCATAGGATTGAGTAAGACCTTGAAGCCTATCTCTAGAATTTCTCAAGAGATCTATGTTAGAGTTTCTTCAAGGCTAAGTCTATATAATCCTCATGATAAATGGGTATCTCTTGTGTTGATTATGGTTACAATAAATCTAAATTCTCCATAGAATTCTAGGTTTAGCTTGATTTTGGGTTATGAACACCAATTCATCAATAGTACAGTGACTTCAAAGACGATATGTGATCAAGGATTTTAGTTAAATCATGATCCGTTGGATTTGAATAAGACCAATTGGATATTTTTCTTAGTTCATAGATCAACCACTGAAATATTTATTTTGTCTTAATTATGTGACCTTGATGGTTTGATCATGGATCTTGTGAACTAGTCACTCTCTGTCCAGAATTCCAGGACAGTGAGCTCATTTGAAAATGAATAGATCAAAACCTTAATTGAATTATTTTGGCCTAGTAGTATTTTTCCAATGGACCTTGGTGAGATAGTAAGATTCTCCAAGAAATTTGAGTGGTTTAAAGCTAATTTACTATTTTTAATAAATCACACAAGATATCTGGACAAAGAGTTGATAGAATCTAAGTGACCTCTGATCTGAGTCAATTCCCAGAGGTTGAGCCATATAATCTTTGATTTTGTTTTTGATTTAGAACCTAGACTCACAGAGGCATGTCATATGTGAAAATCTTCAAGATTAAATCATGGGAACCATTTTGTTCCAAATTTAGAAGTTTATGTTTCTATTCTGTAATTTTTAGATTTCTGAGACAAAATTAATGAACATTGCTAATTTGGATCCAAATGACTTCTTAAGGACTTTAGGCTTGAAGCAAATCTTAATTATGAATAATTGAACCTAAATCCAAAAACCTAAAGATCAAAATCAAGGGATTCATACCATGTTTATTACCATGTATATTGGTTATCATGTTCTTGGGAAAATCTCATGTTCTAGGAATGTAGAGCATAAATTATGATGTTGAATTTTGATTTGTTAATTTAGTTAAGGATTCTTTCCGATCATGTTGAGGTCATGTCATTCCTATGTTGACATTACCTTGGCTCTAGGTTAAGGCCTCTTTTGGACTTCCCATTGAGACTAGTATATCCATAGGAATGCTGCCATTTCCTTAATGGGAAAAGATCCAAGACTTTGTTATTTCTCCTCTTGTAAGAACTTAGATGAAATCTTACCTTATCATGCTCATCCATATCGACTAGCCTTTGTTTTGTAGTGCTATCAAGGTATGATTCCTCATGTTCCCTTCTATTTATTCAGTCTTAGTTGTTTTATCGATTGTGAGACTTCAAGTGCGACACCTTAGATTAGGATGATGCCTTATGTGTTTATATGATTTAGAGACCTTTTCTTAGGGTTTTATATTTATGCTTCCATTGCACGTTTTCCTTTTGCATCTGGATCCCGGTGAGCTTTCTTGCTCCTCTTTGCATCGTATATTGTGTGCTATTTGAACTTACTTGGTTATGGATGACTTTTTTAGCAATCTTACGCCCCTTTCGACTTGCTTGTGCATATCTATATCTATTTATTGATTAGGACACACAAACTTTTAAATTAAATGAAAGGATGGTGACTAGAGGCCTATCTATGATATGATGAGAGGGGTGCTTTAGTCTCACCGGGCTCCTTCCCCTCTCATTCCATAATACTCGGACTCAGAAATCTCTAGTTTTGTAGAAAAGTAGCTTTAAAAATGGTTTCTTAATTTCTTTCCTTAAAATTTAGTGGAGACTCTTTTGTTTAAATTGATTGAAAAATCAAGAAAAACCCCAGAAGCCATGGGTCGATGTTCATAATCTGGCGGCTCTACTAGGGATCGAACCTAGAATCTCTGGTTTCATAGACTAGATTCTATTTTGGGTTCATTTGAGGATTAGGCTGAAAGCATCCTTTCATTCAATTTATTGGATTTGTGTGTGTCCATTTACATATCACTTGCATGTCCTACATGTCGATTGCACGGAGCTATGAACTTGGAGACTTGGGGTGACCCGGTCAGTTAAGTAGTCATAGCGCCGTGTGGTCACCCTTGACCTCGTACCATGTGTTGGTATATCAAAAGATGTCCACATGTTTTTCCAATCCCTTTGGAAGGTATAATGGATGCTCATCAAGGGACCCTAATTTGAGACTAAAACCTAGTCTTTTGTATGATAGTCTCCATAGAACCTTTCAAAATTAGGATTCTATTCCTGGTTAGGAACTATATGATGTAACACTTGGATGCCCGTAAGGGATTATTTGAGATGATGATGATACTTGATCGACATAGGATATGTAACCTGTTAATTACCTTCTAGCAATTCCCCATTTGAAAAGTATGATAACCTTTTAATTACCTCTTATACCCCGTTAGGTAAGTACCATTGACCTTGTATGTGTACGAATTCATGAAAAGTACGATAACTATCCAAACATATGGTCCTCCTACCCAAGAATTCAAAATTCACCATTTGAGAACAAATAGATTTTGATCCCAAAGTGTTTTAAAAAAAATCACTCTTCTGAAAGAAAAATTCAAAGGCTTATCTTTTTATTAAGCACAGTTCAAAGCTAATCATCTTTTGTCAAAGAATATTTTCACATCCTCATTTTCAAAACAAAATCCAGAATTCTTAAAAATTGTTCCCATTTTAGAAAAGATCTTATCATCCAAGAAATAATTTTCAAAATGAATTCATAAATTTTCAAAATATCTAAGCTTCAAAGTGGTGACAAGGATGTCAATGAAAGGAAAAATTGGCGCACTTGTCATGGATGAGGATTTTATGTGCTTATGTGCTTTTTGTTAGGATTAGGATTTCCCTTTTCTTTGGCATATAGAGCAGCTGCATCCACATCCATTGTCATCCACATGATATGAGTGCGATTCACAATATCACATCTTTTAAAAGAAATCTTTCAAATAAGCTCTCTAAAGAAAAAGAGTCATTATACATCAAAGTTTTGAAAACACGCTCCCCAAAAGCCGCCAGTAGAGGAGGAATGGTCCTGGGAGATCTCTCCCATGTGCTTATAAAGGATGGCCAGTCCCACACTAGCCCAGTCATACTCATATATCTGATCCATCTACTTCAAGGACCAGCAGCCCGAGCTAGATCTGGTCACCCTTGGTGCTCAGCAAATAATACCCCAGTAAATACATAATAAAGGTTATGGCCATTTGCTCATCGATAAAGCCCTCCTGTTTCTTAAAAGTATCAAGGAACCATCTCGCTGTTACTAGGGGATCATCTGGAACCACCCCCAATAGTACGGGCACCCGGTCCTACTATGTCATCGTATCCATCATCCATAAACAATGATTGACCCCTGAATGGGATGCTCGTGATCATGCTAAAGTGAAGGGGGGTCATCTTCATCTCCCGAAGCTCGATGTAAAATGTGTTGGTGGTGTATCACCATCACTCAGCGAGAGCATGAATATGTCGGAGGTCGCTGGACCTTTTGGTGAGGTTGTGGACGGACACCCCAAAGCCGGCCGCGTTTATGAGGCCTTCATGGTATCATTCAGGGACGAATACCATGCGAAGCCGTGGACGAGACTGCCTTGACCCTTCAACGACTCGGGCTATAGCTACTAGAAGTCACAAAATTTTGATATCAGTATGACATAATTCAAAAATAAGAAGAAAAAAACAAGAAAAAAATGATAATAATAAATAAAAGAAAGCATTCAAAATGTTCATCACCAAGCATATGCATTCTAATATCATTGGGATAATGAACAGAGAATTAAAGAATCAAAAGAAGCAAAGAAAGAAATACCTCTCATCGAAATGCCCGAGCTGATATGTGCACTCGGGGTCCCGTAAAAGAAAGGTGAGGTCGTCATGCGGAACGGGCCTATATCTTCTCCTCTTCTTGTTCGAACCACCTAAGCCAGCCGAACCACTAGCCATGGCAATCAACCTATTGAGGAAAGAGAAAGAAATTCAAATTTAATTGAAAGAAAAAGAAAAGAGGGGGAAAAGAAAAGAGAACTCAAGAAAATAACCGAGACAAGATAGAAAATGATAATCTGATCGAGAGGAACTAAACTGCTAACCCCTTAGATCGCAAGGAATGGATAGAGAAAAATCTTGAGAGATAAATCTGGATTGAGAAGCGTTGAGAATGGAAGAAAATGAAAGAAAATGAGATATTTAAAGCATTCTATGCCACAAATAGCACTAAAAAATGAGGGAATAGCAGTCGCCGATTACCGTGCGGCATTTGTTAAGTGCCGCCGCGGCATTCAGCAAGTGTCGCAATGGCAGTCACCGACTACTATATTATCCCGCACATGCCGCGAATCAGGTAATTGAAAGATCAATTATTTCTCCCTCCAGAATTTAAATAGGTTCAAAGTTTTGAATTTAAACCCCCAAAGTTTGCTCCCTTTGTTAAATTTTGCTCCCTAGAAGATAAATCAGAGTGAATTTTTGAGTCTGTGTGACTCTAGATTTTTAAAATGAAAATGAATTTTTGAGTCTACGTGACTCCAGATTTTTGAAATAAAAATGAATTTTTGAGTCCGCGTTACTCCAAATTTTTGAATGAAAATGAATTTTTGAGTCCGTGTGAATCCAGATTTTGAAATAAAAATGAATTTTCGAGTCTGCGTGACTCCAAATTTTTGAAATGAAAATGAATTTTCGAGTCCGCGTGACTCCAGATTTTTTAAAATGAATTTTCGAGTCTGCGTGGCTCTAAAATTTTGAAATGAAAATGAATTTTTGAGTCCGCGTAACTCTAGATTTTTTTTTTAAAAAAAATCGATTCCGCGTGACTCAAGGTTTTTGAAATGAATTTTCGAGTCCACATGACTCTAGATTTTTGAAATGAAAATTCATTTTCGAGTCCGTGTGACTTCATATTTTCAATATGAAAATGAATTTTCGAGTCCATAGGAGTCCAGATTTTTAAAATGAATTTTTGAGTCCGTGTGACTCTAGATTTTTGAAATGAAAAAGAATTTTCGAGTCTGCGTGACTCCAAATTTTTGAAATGAAAATGAATTTTCGAGTCCGCGTGACTCCAGATTTTTTAAAATGAATTTTCGAGTCTGCGTGGCTCTAAAATTTTGAAATGAAAATGAATTTTTGAGTCCGCGTAACTCTAGATTTTTTTTAAAAAAAAAATCGATTCCGCGTGACTCAAGGTTTTTGAAATGAATTTTCGAGTCCACATGACTCTAGATTTTTGAAATGAAAATTCATTTTCGAGTCCGTGTGACTTCATATTTTCAATATGAAAATGAATTTTCGAGTCCATAGGAGTCCAGATTTTTAAAATGAATTTTTGAGTCCGTGTGACTCTAGATTTTTGAAATGAAAATGAATTTTCAAGTTCGTGTTACTCTAGATTTTTGAAATGAAAATGAATTTTCAAGTTCGTGTGACTCTAGATTTTTGAAATGAAAATGAATTTTCGAGTTCGCATGACTCTAAATTTTCCTTGGAATCATTGTCTGGAGCGACATTGATTTTACTGCGAAATTTGAAATCATTAAGTGGAGTGACTTTGATTTTTTTTTTTTGCGACATTTGGAATCATTATCTGGAGTGACTTTGATTTTTTTTGCATAATTTGGAATCGTTGTTTAAAGCGTCTTTGATTTTTCTGCAATTTGGAATCATTAAATCTGGAGCAATTTTGATTTTTTTGCGAAATTTGAATCGTTGTTTGGAGCGACTTTGATTTTTCAGCAAAATTTGGAATCATTAATCTGGGGCGAATTTGATTTTTCTGCGAATTTCGGAATCATTGTCTATAGCGAATTTGATATTTTTGCAAAATTATGAATCATTAAATCTGGAGCGATTTTGATTTTTGGAATCATTGTCTGGAGCGACGTTAATTTTTATGCAAAATTTAGAATCATTGTCTCGAGCGACTTTGATTTTTCTGCGAAAATTGAATCATTAAATCAGGAGCGATTTTGATTTTAGAATCATTGAGCCTGGAGCGACTCTGATTTTCCCCAGAATCACCGAGTCTGGAGCAACTCTGAATCATCCAGTTTGGAGCGACTTTGAATTCCATCAAATCGATAAGCAGTATAAAGCGTAAAACACATCATCTCATTGAGTATATGACCTTCTCAGAATGGGACAATATCAGAGAAGAAAAATTTAAAGCATGGAACACATTCTTAACACTTGAAGCAGCATGATTGTAAATCATCGACAGCATTGTATGAGAGCATAAAGCATGAAATTGCGTTGGTAATCATCACTACATGAGCATGTGCATCACGGTAAGATATGGGTTATGAATGCTCGTGTTTGTGTGTGATCCCTTGCCTGAACTACATCCTGGTCTGATTCCTTCAAAAAATACGTAGGTAGCTCACCATGAAGTGCGACCAGCTCCAACCATTTTAGCAGCTAATTTTGCAATGTACTTTATGTTTACCTAGGTTCTTCAACCCAATCAAAGACTTGTCTTCGCACAAACTTTGACATTTCACTTGTGATACACGTTGCATCACGAAAGCTCTATCGAAGAGGGGCAAACTGTAAATACCCCAATTTTGACCGAACTATCGAACCTAGGGAGTATTAACTTTGGATATGATGATGATATTGTTCGGTGTGCTTGGACAATCTTTAAAGAACTCTTCATGAACTTCGAAAATCTTTTTAATCAAATTTTACTTCAAAAAGAGGATGAAAAGATCTTCAAGGGAAGATTCCTATGATTTATTAAGTATTAAAAATATGTGGTAAAGAAATTAGAGCATTTGGGATAGCAAAGATCCAAAGAAAGAGGTTCAGGAGCTTGAAACCATTATTTTCCTTTCTTTTCATTATTACGATTTTGAAAGATGAAATGGAGAATTGATAAAAAAAAAATTTTAAAAAAAAAACCAAGAAAATTGAGCTTTCGAGATGATTTCTACTTGTTCGATCTAGATTTTGAAACAATTCTAAGGATATTTTGTTTATAATACTTGAAGCTAGAATGAGTTAAAAATAAAATAAAATAAAATAAAAGAGAGAAAAAGAAAAAGAAAATATCTAAAATAGAAAGAACCGGCACTCGGGGGTCACGATCCAACACGCAGTGAGTGCCGTTGCGGCACTCAATAGTGCCGCAGAGTCCATTTTGAGTGTCGCACTAGGCACAGTTTTGAGAAATGGCATTGCTTCTAGAACATCTTTGGATCTCTAGAATATCCCAAACGACCTCATTTCATAAGTAGGTACTGTAACGCCCTGTATTTTATTATCATTAATAAATAAATATTGCATTTTATTTCCATGAGTATTTTAATTTAATTTCTCTTTGTAATAATTATCTGGGGTCAAAATGTAATTTTCAAAACATTTTCTATGGTTTCAAAATCGATATCTATATTTTTGTATAACCGGGAATTGAATTCCTACATTAATATAATTTTCTGTATTTTTATTTCAACCGTAAAATACCAGTTTTGGGAATGGGCAGTATATTTTTACCTGTGTGTGTGTATCATTGCGTGAGCTCAACACACACAAGGGTATCTTGTGTACACATTAGTGCAGTGTGTGCTGTGTTTAGTGGAATGTGTGTGTAGTGCTTTGTGAGTGTGTGTGGAGTGTCATGTGTGTTTTATATGCATAGTGCTAAGCACTTTACATATCATTTATACACCCACTAATCCCCCCCACTGGATCTATCTCTCATCTATCTCTCAGTCTCTCTGCAGTTCTCTCTCTCTCTCGGCAAGATCACACACACACACACATAACACACATAACACACATACAGTATATACATATACATATACACATATATAGCTATATATATTTTCATCTCAAGATCAAGAGGAGAGAACGGAGGAAATCCTCAACGACGGATTATTACGGCGGAAGTTCTCGGCCTTTATTTTTCTGAATAATTAGCCTCTGTGAGTAATTTAAACTCACTCTCAATGTCTATATATGTGTTTTTCAGGATATATAAGTGTGTATATATGTATATATATGAAAACACCATTAAAGCTTGGAAATTGAAGTTTTAGAAATCGTAACCAAAATCGATTCTGTAAATTGGGAATGAAAGATCTTAGTCCCAATAAGCTGTGGTTCGAATACTACGGCTTAATTCATCCGTATCGCGACGTACCGTTGATTTAAAGTTTTGTCACCTCTCGGTTTTACGTGAAATCCGAGAGCTACGATTGAAATTAGTTAAAACCGATCACGTATTCGTAATCCTTGCGGAAAAACGAAGAAATCCATATATTACATGTCTTGGTTGAAGCAGAATTCAGAAATGGGTCAATTTGGACCCTTAAACTGAAAACAGGGGATAACCAGTGAAGAAGACGAAGTAGGAATTAACGGCGTTTATTCAAAAGCGCCGGGAAATTAACGGCGTTTGTCCTAAAGCGCCGGGAAATTAACGGCGTTTTTCCTGAAGCGCCGGAAATTAACGGCATTTGTCCTGAAGCGCCGGGAATTAACGGCGTTTGTCCTGAAGCGCCGGGAAATTAACGGCGTTTGTCCTGAAGCGCCGGGAAATTAACGGCGTTTGTTCTGAAGCGCCGGGAAATTAACGGCGTTTGTTCTGAAGCGCCGGGAATTAACGGCATTTATTCAAAAGCGCCGGGAATGATTCTGGCAGTTTCTAATTCTTGCTTGTTTCGTGTTTTAGGGGCTGTTTGGGTAGTATTTACGAACTGTTAAAGCCCTGGTTGGGAAATTTATTAAAACAGAATCTTAATTGGTTGTGATGGGACGAGTAGAACGATGTATTAAGACTTATAAAACCCCGTACAAAACCAGAAACAGGGGAGAAAACGAAGAAGACAACTTTTTGCAAGAACTCGCGCGCGCGACCCGCTCGCGCGAGGTTCGCTCGCGCGATCCGCTCGCGCGAGGTGGCAGTTTTGGCAGTTTGTAAGTTTTGTTTTGGTAAGGGACTGTTTGGAAAAAAAAATGTTTTGGGAGATTTCAAAGGACTGTTTAACAAATACACTGTTTTAAAGGCTCACTGTTAGACTTTGGACTTGTAAGAATGTTTAAGGCCAAAATTTATGCTCATACGATTATTCCGGCTTTATGATTTATTAATGGGGTTATTTATGAAACATTGACATACATGTTAGGGTTAAGGTTGTGTCAACATGCATGTGTGTGAGAAAGTGTGAAAAGAGTAAAGAGTGGTGTTCCAGTTGTGCGACTTAGATATCGATCGGATAATATTCCTGGTATCTAAGGCGCGCGTTTCGGATATTGATCGGATAGTATTCCTGATATCCGAAGCGATGGTGGTAGTGTTGTGTACGGCTTAGATATCGATCGGATATTATTCCTGGTATCTAAGGCGCTTGTTTCGGATATTGATCGGATAGTATTCCTGGTATCCGAAATGATGGTATTGAGTGTGGCTTAGATATCGATCGGATATTATTCCTGGTATCTGAAGCGATGGTTTGGTTGTGTTGAGTTTTGTTGAGAGAAAAGAGTCAGAAAGATGAGATATTACATTGTTCATGCATGGTCGCATATCTATTGCTTTCTTTATTCCCCGTAGCTTATGTTGGAATTGGAACCTTGAAGTTATTGCTTTTAAAAGTTAAATTGCACCGTTGTTTATATGCTTATATATACATTGCGAGCACTTGTTTATTTTGCTCACCAGCTTTCATAAGCTGACGGCGTTGATGCGTCCTGGACTGTATGTCCAGATTTTCAGGGTCAGGAGAAGCCAGGGTATTTTGACTATGCTACTTAGAGTCAGGAGACTTTCCAGGAGGCTGCTTTATATTTCCTAAGTCTTTTAATTTGGGTTTTGTAATAAACTAGTTTGGACTTTTGAATAAGGCGTTTTGTGCCTAAGACTATGACTGTTGTAATAGTTTAGTAAGTTTTTTTTTCAGAGCTTATGTTTTTGTTAGTATCCTTTGCTCTAGAATTGTTTGTTAAGTTATTTGTTGCAGGGACAATTGGTCATACTCACTTGTCACGACCTACGAGTCCATAAAGGAAATTAAATGCTTTCCTGAATTATGCTACGTCGGGGCGTGACAGGCTTTTTGGTATCAGAGCCAGGTTATGGCTCGACCAATTGTCCAAGACACATAAGATCTTCCGTTAAGATAGAATTGAGATAGAATAGTTCGACTTTATTCCGTGTCTAGTCGTTTTCTATCGTTTAGAATTTTCTTTCTTCTCGAGAGGTTGACCGAATTCTGTTGATTGATGGATAGGTACCGTTCTCTCGATCAGATGGCTAGAAGAAATCTCAGGAATCGTCCCGCTATTGAAGATGCACCGCCAGTAATAGATCCAACCGGGATGTTCGAAGCTTTTGTAAGGAGGTTGGAGAGGGTTAGTGATCAGAACGCAAGGAACAATAATCAGAATGGGGATTACAACGGGAATGGGAGGCAAGCCCACCAGACTGGAGACAAGCTTCTCAAGGAGTTTCGCGCTCTACGACCTGAGTATTTTGCTGGAACTGATGAACCCTGGCAAGCGGAACAGTGGCTACGTCAGATGGAGCGTATCTTTGAGACCATAGAGTGCACTGATCTGGAAAAGAAGCGTCTGGCTATCTTTCAGTTGTCTTATGCAGCGGCTGATTGGTGGGATGCAGAAAAGGCGACCATAGGGGAAGAAGCTGCAAGGAGAATGCCGTGGGTGGTGTTCAAGGAAAGGTTTCTCGAGAAGTATTTCCCCGAAGAAGAGAAGGACAAGAGGGAAAAAGAGTTTATGGAGTTGACTCAAGGGAATCTGACTGTCCGAGAGTACACTACTCGATTTGAGCGTCTGTCTCGCTTTGCTCCACATATGGTGGACACACCCCAGAGGAAAATCAAGAAGTATCACCGAGGTCTCAACCTGTCTCTCAGACATTTGACTATGGGGCATCTGGGCCAGTCATTTGAAGCTCTGGTGAGATTGGCTACGGGGTTAGAGAATGATGGGTGTCAGAATTCGAAGCCGCTTGGAAATCGACCTCCGCAGAAGGGTTATCCCGGACAGAAACCAGGGTACCCTCAAGGACAGAAAAGGACCTGGGATGGAGGGAAGAAACCTCAACAGACACAAGCAGTTCAGCAGTATCAGCCTCTAGCAATAGAAGGGGCCAAAAACAACAACTGCTTCAATTGTGGAGTTCCCGGTCATCGAGCTAAAGATTGCAGAGCACCTAGGCGTACGGATCGTTCAGGAGTTGTGTGCTATAATTGTGGCATGCCAGGTCACATAAGTCCAGAATGCAAGGCTCCTAGGAAAGGTAACTATGGTCAACAAGGACAAGCCCGTCTGAATGCTGTCATTCCCGAGGCTGCTGGCTATGAGGAGACAGGGTATGAAGAAGGTACCAATGAGGAGGGACCGCCCGAGCAACGAGCAGTGGAAGGTACTCTAACTTTGTTTAACTCTCATGTTAAAGTTTTATTCGACACGGGTGCTACACATTCTTTTATATCTGTTAAGATCGTTCAGAAGTTGGGTATCATACCGCATCGTTTAGAGGAAGCTTTGAGTGCTGTCTCACCCTTAGGGACCACAGTCAAGTTATTACATGTGTGTAAGGATTGTCCTCTTCGGTTTGGAGACCGCGAACTTTTGGCGAGATTGGTAGTTCTGTCGATGAAGGAGTTCGATATAATCCTGGGAATGGATTGGCTCGAGAAGAATCATGCGAAGTTGGATTGTGCAAAGAAAAAGATCACATTTGCGGACAAGGGGAATCAACTCTTCGATTTCCAATGTAACCCTTCGGGTGATATGTTCCTCACTAGATGCCTAGCAAACATTGAGGTTGTCAGTGCAGAGGTGACAGTATCATCTATACCGGTAATCAAAGAGTTCGAGGAAGTATTCCGAGATATTTCAGGATTACCGCCAGAAAGGGACATAGAATTCTGTGTGGAATTAGTGCCAGGTACTCGACCTATAACCAAGGTTCCCTACAGGATGGCCCCTACAGAGTTGTTGGAGCTGAAGGAACAAGTTCAAGAACTTGAGAAGTTGGGTTTTGTTCGTCCAAGTACTTCACCCTGGGGAGCACCAGTGTTGTTTGTGAAGAAGAAGGATGGGTCAATGCGGCTGTGTATTGACTACCGAGAACTGAATAAGGTTACTATCAAGAATAAGTATCCTTTACCTCGGATAGACGATCTGTTTGATCAGTTGCAAGGAGCCACGACCTTTTCTAAAATTGATCTACGGTCAGGGTATCACCAGTTGAGGGTGCGGAAGGAAGACATACCTAAGACTGCTTTCAGGACGAGATACGGACACTATGAGTTCTTAGTAATGCCATTTGGGATGACAAATGCTCCAGCTGTGTTTATGGACTTGATGAACAGAGTATTCAAGCCATACTTAGATCAGTTCGTTATTGTCTTTATTGATGATATTTTGATCTATTCCAAGTCAGAAGAAGAGCATGAACAACATCTGAGGATCGTGTTGCAGACTCTCAAGGATCACCGCCTGTATGCTAAATTCAGCAAGTGTGAATTCTGGCTTCAGGAAGTTAAGTTTCTCGGGCATGTGATCTCTCAACAAGGAATCGCGGTTGACTCATCAAAGACCGATGCAGTGGCAAATTGGACTCGGCCGACCAATGCTACAGAAGTCAGAAGTTTTCTGGGACTAGCTGGTTACTATCGGAAATTTGTGGAAGGTTTCTCGAAGATAGCAGCCCCGTTAACTGGTTTGACTAAGAAAGATTTGAAGTTTGAATGGACTGATAAGCATGAACGCGCTTTTCTGAAATTGAAAGAGAAATTGACAACGACGCCAGTGCTTGCGATACCAAGGGATGGTGAGAAGTTCACTATTTTTAGTGACGCCTCGTATCAAGGATTGGGATGTGTCCTTATGCAAGACGGAAAGGTTATCGCCTATGGTTCAAGACAGTTGAAGCCGAATGAATTGAACTACCCAACTCATGATTTAGAGCTGGCAGCAGTAGTGTTCGCGCTTAAGATCTGGAGACACTACCTCTATGGGGAGAAATTTGATTTGTTCTCAGACCACAAAAGCCTTAAGTATTTGTTTACTCAGAAGGAGTTGAATATGAGGCAACGTCGGTGGATGGAACTGATCAAGGACTACGACTTCACATTAGAGTACCACCCCGGTAAGGCAAACGTAGTCGCTGACGCCCTAAGCCGGAAACCTCAAGGAATGATTGCTTCATTGATGTTGAGGGAATGGAAAGCCTTGGAGACAATAACAGAATTTGATGTGCAGATTTCTGAGGAAAGTATCGGGCAACACTTTGGATGCTTGGTAGTACAACCAACACTTGTGAGTCGAATCATCGAAGCCCAGAAGGAAGATGAGAAGTTTCAAGCATGGTTCGCCAAGATGTTAGAGAAGGACCCGACAGAATGGAAGGTTGGGGCCGATGGAGGATACCGATGTCGAGACAGATTGTGTGTGCCAGATTCAGGAGGTTTGAGAAAAGAAATTCTCGAAGAAGCACATAAATCAAGACTGACAGTACACCCAGGAGGAACAAAGATGTATAAAGACCTGAAGAGAAACTTCTGGTGGGAAGGGATGAAACGAGAAGTAGCCGAATTTGTGTCTAAATGTTTGACTTGTCAACAAGTGAAGGCCGAACATCAGAGACCCTCGGGATTGTTACAACCCTTACCTGTCCCAGGATGGAAGTGGGAGCACATAACTATGGATTTCGTGGTTGGATTACCCCGGTCACAACAGAATCATGACGCGATTTGGGTAATCGTGGATCGTTTGACGAAGTCTGCACACTTTATCGCGTACAATATGACTTACCCAGTAGAAAGGATGAGTCGAATGTACCTACAGCAAGTGGTGCGACTGCACGGTGCGCCTGTGTCAATTGTATCAGACCGCGATGCACGTTTTACCTCGGGATTTTGGGAAAGTCTGCAGAAGGCTATGGGAACTTCGCTCAAGATGAGTACTGCATTCCATCCTCAGACCGATGGGCAGACCGAGCGTGTTAATCAGATTATGGAAGATATGCTCAGAGCTTGTGCAATTGACTTTGAAGAATCTTGGGATACGCACTTGCCTTTGGTTGAATTTGCGTATAACAACAGTTATCACTCGAGTATTGGAATGGCGCCGTTCGAAGCTTTGTACGGACGGCCATGTCGATCTCCATTGTGTTGGGCTGAAGTGGGAGATACAGAACTGTTAGGACCAGATTTGGTGAGAGAGACCAATGAGAAGATTTCACTGGTCAAGGAAAGGATGAAAACTGCACAAAGTAGACACAAGAGTTATGCGGATCGACGTCGAAAGGACTTGGAGTTCAGTATTGGAGATCACGTACTCCTTAAGGTTTCACCTGTTCGTGGAATAATACGTTTTGGTCAGAAGAGAGGGAAGTTGGCACCTCGTTTCATCGGACCGTTCGAGATTTTGGAGCGTGTTGGGAAAGTGGCTTATCGGCTCGCGTTGCCACCAAAGATGTCTGGTGTTCATAATGTGTTCCATGTTAGTATGTTAAGGAAATACATACGGGACCCTTCACATGTGGTTAATTTTGATGATATTGAGACGAGTCAGAATGTTGTCTACAAGGATAGACCTGTGAGGATTCTTGACCAGAGTATCAAGAGGCTGAGAAGAAGAGACGTTCCTTTGGTTAAGGTTCAGTGGAGGCATCATGACGAAGGAGAGGCGTCGTGGGAGTTAGAGTCAGACATGAGGACTAGATACCCCGAGTTGTTTCAGGATTAGTTAGCTCAGATTTCGGGGCGAAATCTCTGTTAAGGTGGGTAGGGTGTAACGCCCTGTATTTTATTATCATTAATAAATAAATATTGCATTTTATTTCCATGAGTATTTTAATTTAATTTCTCTTTGTAATAATTATCTGGGGTCAAAATGTAATTTTCAAAACATTTTCTATGGTTTCAAAATCGATATCTATATTTTTGTATAACCGGGAATTGAATTCCTACATTAATATAATTTTCTGTATTTTTATTTCAACCGTAAAATACCAGTTTTGGGAATGGGCAGTATATTTTTACCTGTGTGTGTGTATCATTGCGTGAGCTCAACACACACAAGGGTATCTTGTGTACACATTAGTGCAGTGTGTGCTGTGTTTAGTGGAATGTGTGTGTAGTGCTTTGTGAGTGTGTGTGGAGTGTCATGTGTGTTTTATATGCATAGTGCTAAGCACTTTACATATCATTTATACACCCACTAATCCCCCCCACTGGATCTATCTCTCATCTATCTCTCAGTCTCTCTGCAGTTCTCTCTCTCTCTCGGCAAGATCACACACACACACACATAACACACATAACACACATACAGTATATACATATACATATACACATATATAGCTATATATATTTTCATCTCAAGATCAAGAGGAGAGAACGGAGGAAATCCTCAACGACGGATTATTACGGCGGAAGTTCTCGGCCTTTATTTTTCTGAATAATTAGCCTCTGTGAGTAATTTAAACTCACTCTCAATGTCTATATATGTGTTTTTCAGGATATATAAGTGTGTATATATGTATATATATGAAAACACCATTAAAGCTTGGAAATTGAAGTTTTAGAAATCGTAACCAAAATCGATTCTGTAAATTGGGAATGAAAGATCTTAGTCCCAATAAGCTGTGGTTCGAATACTACGGCTTAATTCATCCGTATCGCGACGTACCGTTGATTTAAAGTTTTGTCACCTCTCGGTTTTACGTGAAATCCGAGAGCTACGATTGAAATTAGTTAAAACCGATCACGTATTCGTAATCCTTGCGGAAAAACGAAGAAATCCATATATTACATGTCTTGGTTGAAGCAGAATTCAGAAATGGGTCAATTTGGACCCTTAAACTGAAAACAGGGGATAACCAGTGAAGAAGACGAAGTAGGAATTAACGGCGTTTATTCAAAAGCGCCGGGAAATTAACGGCGTTTGTCCTAAAGCGCCGGGAAATTAACGGCGTTTTTCCTGAAGCGCCGGAAATTAACGGCATTTGTCCTGAAGCGCCGGGAATTAACGGCGTTTGTCCTGAAGCGCCGGGAAATTAACGGCGTTTGTCCTGAAGCGCCGGGAAATTAACGGCGTTTGTTCTGAAGCGCCGGGAAATTAACGGCGTTTGTTCTGAAGCGCCGGGAATTAACGGCATTTATTCAAAAGCGCCGGGAATGATTCTGGCAGTTTCTAATTCTTGCTTGTTTCGTGTTTTAGGGGCTGTTTGGGTAGTATTTACGAACTGTTAAAGCCCTGGTTGGGAAATTTATTAAAACAGAATCTTAATTGGTTGTGATGGGACGAGTAGAACGATGTATTAAGACTTATAAAACCCCGTACAAAACCAGAAACAGGGGAGAAAACGAAGAAGACAACTTTTTGCAAGAACTCGCGCGCGCGACCCGCTCGCGCGAGGTTCGCTCGCGCGATCCGCTCGCGCGAGGTGGCAGTTTTGGCAGTTTGTAAGTTTTGTTTTGGTAAGGGACTGTTTGGAAAAAAAAATGTTTTGGGAGATTTCAAAGGACTGTTTAACAAATACACTGTTTTAAAGGCTCACTGTTAGACTTTGGACTTGTAAGAATGTTTAAGGCCAAAATTTATGCTCATACGATTATTCCGGCTTTATGATTTATTAATGGGGTTATTTATGAAACATTGACATACATGTTAGGGTTAAGGTTGTGTCAACATGCATGTGTGTGAGAAAGTGTGAAAAGAGTAAAGAGTGGTGTTCCAGTTGTGCGACTTAGATATCGATCGGATAATATTCCTGGTATCTAAGGCGCGCGTTTCGGATATTGATCGGATAGTATTCCTGATATCCGAAGCGATGGTGGTAGTGTTGTGTACGGCTTAGATATCGATCGGATATTATTCCTGGTATCTAAGGCGCTTGTTTCGGATATTGATCGGATAGTATTCCTGGTATCCGAAATGATGGTATTGAGTGTGGCTTAGATATCGATCGGATATTATTCCTGGTATCTGAAGCGATGGTTTGGTTGTGTTGAGTTTTGTTGAGAGAAAAGAGTCAGAAAGATGAGATATTACATTGTTCATGCATGGTCGCATATCTATTGCTTTCTTTATTCCCCGTAGCTTATGTTGGAATTGGAACCTTGAAGTTATTGCTTTTAAAAGTTAAATTGCACCGTTGTTTATATGCTTATATATACATTGCGAGCACTTGTTTATTTTGCTCACCAGCTTTCATAAGCTGACGGCGTTGATGCGTCCTGGACTGTATGTCCAGATTTTCAGGGTCAGGAGAAGCCAGGGTATTTTGACTATGCTACTTAGAGTCAGGAGACTTTCCAGGAGGCTGCTTTATATTTCCTAAGTCTTTTAATTTGGGTTTTGTAATAAACTAGTTTGGACTTTTGAATAAGGCGTTTTGTGCCTAAGACTATGACTGTTGTAATAGTTTAGTAAGTTTTTTTTTCAGAGCTTATGTTTTTGTTAGTATCCTTTGCTCTAGAATTGTTTGTTAAGTTATTTGTTGCAGGGACAATTGGTCATACTCACTTGTCACGACCTACGAGTCCATAAAGGAAATTAAATGCTTTCCTGAATTATGCTACGTCGGGGCGTGACAGGTACATTAAAATTTTATGTCATATTTACCATGATAAGATCATATTAAAAGGACAAAAACATCTCTCACTTGGGGATTTCTATAAATATACTTCCTTCAAAGGGAGAGAAGGTTGAAAATTTTGACAAAGAGAAAGAATTCAAAGAGAATTCAAAAAGAATGACAAAAAGAGAGATATAATCTGAGTTTTTTTCTAGAGAAACTTAGCTCTAGAAGATCTAAAATCAATCAATCAATCAATCAATCAATCAATCAAAAAGTGTTGAATGATCAAAAAATGAAAAAGCAAAGAGAGAAGAAAAGTTTGAAGAAGAGAAGTGAAGAGAGCTTGGATATTGATCCAATTCAATCAAAATTCTTGAGAATCTGAGTATTCCCAGAGGTAATCTCTCATTTAGTGTAACGTACTTCCACAATTCAATCACAATTTGTAGATCACTAGGAAATTTTACACATTTTTCAAAGTACATTCCTCTTCCTTTCTCTACACCCCACTTGATCAAATTGTGATTGAATCTCTATTGAATTGCTATTGATTTGGATCTAGATAATCATATGGTATATACAAAACATGTTCTCAATCAAAATCTAGTCATGGATCATTCAAATTAGTACTGATTTCTCTTCTCTCTCATGCTCTTCTCTTGAATTCCATAGACTCTTCTATATTCTATTTTGAATTTCTTGAGATAAGATCCTCTAATTTTTTGTAATCTCATGATTATAAGAGGATTAGAGCGGATCAAAGTTATGCCTACGAAAACTAATGGATCCAAGTCCACAATGGTTTTTGTTCATTCATTTGGAATTCATAAAATCCTCCATGTTTCATTGATTTCCGTGGAAATCAAGTCTTAATCCTCAAGGATCATCAAGTTGGGAGATGAGTTAGGCGTAGATTTTGGTTGTTTATATGATTTGGTTGTTAAATTCAAGAGGATTCAAGTACGTAAGTTCACTTTCATAGGATTGAGTAAGACCTTGAAGCCTATCTCTAGATTCTATCAAGAGATCTATGTTAGAGCTTCTTCAAAGCTAAGTCCATAGAATCCTCATGATAAGTGGGTATCTCTTGTGTTGATTATTGTTACACTAATTCTAATTAATCCATAGAATTCTAGGTTTATCTTGATTTTGGGTTATGAACACCAATTCATCAATGGTTCAATAACTTCAATGACGATATATGATTAAGGATTTTTAATTAAATTATGATCCGCTGGATTTGAATGAGACCAATTGGGTCTTGGTCATCTTAGCCTTCATGCCTCAGGAATCTTGGGTCTTGGTCATCACAATCCACCCTCCTTAGACCACACGTCCTCGTGTAGGACTCGTCTTACACTTTCGGTTGGGTTTTCGCATACCATTTGTAACGACCTATCCTCCCATTTAGCAATAATACTGTCCACTTTGGGGCTAAACACAAATGACTTCCCAAGGTAACCCATCCATCCTAGTACTACTATAATATATACACCATAATTAACTGCAGAGTTCCATTGAGTTAAGATCCCTAACGATTTTAAAGGCTTTTGTATTTGTAGCATATAGTTTGACGATTAAGCCTTATTAACTAATCCAGGATCTTCACTCTAGGCGATATATATGGGTCAAGTACCCACACCACACCACACCATACCATACCACACCTCACCTCACCTCACCTCACCTCACCTCATCCATCGTAGTCTTCCAGTCTCAGGGTCTTGGCTCTTGGTCATCACAGTGATTTTTTACCAAAAAATCGTCTCTCTCTCCTGCGCATAACCAATATGCACGCATAGGAGAAGATATAACTTTCAAAAAATGTGTTCCGTACATAGTTGCCCTAGAACACCTGGCATTGATTTCGATCAACCCCACAACAAAAATAACAATGCTCAGAGTTGGTTGGTTTGTAGATTTAGCGAGAAAAAAAAATGCAAAAAGAAGAAAAGATATTTATTCTCTCGTGGTTTAGTTACTAGTATTCCCTCCGTCCCATTTTATGTATCCCTCTTTGGGAATCCAACTTTTTAAGGGGACAAAAAAAATCTATGCTACTTTTCACAATTGCCCATAATCATTGCACTTTCTTTTTTTGTTTTGTTTTGGTGTTGATTGCAAGGAAAAGTAGTTTGGGAAACTAAGTAAAATTTGCATACTAATTTAGGAAAGTAGACAACAATTTTGGGACATCTCAAAAAAAAAGGGAAACACATAAAATGAGACGAATAGAGCACTATTTTTTCCATGATTAGATAAAATTAGAAAGAAAATTTAGAGATATAGTAGTAACCTAAGAAAAACGGAAGAACCAAAGAAAGTCTATGTAATTAAAGTGACAGTGGGCCCAATTTCATATGGGCCAACTTGAATTTTCATTGACAGTTACTTTAAGTGTTTCTACTACCACCACATTTGAGAACTACAACATTTAAAGTCGGTGGACCAGTAAAAATTTCCTAATCAATAAATAGACAATTTTGAGTGTAATTTCTCGCGTGGTTTGGAGTAATGTTATGTTTCCCAAATTTCTATTTCAAAAGTGTTTTCCAAATAATGTGGTAATAGGGTCAGGTAAATAACTTTCAATCAAAATTTAACAATTCCCACTGTAATAGATCTTAGCCCCACATCCATATTATTTTAGAAGTACTTTTTTGAAATAGAAATTTGAGAAGCATAACGTTACTGCATGTTTTGTGGTATATCCTTTCAGCATAAAGTTAACTATTTGTGAAGGATCGATTCAATATTTGGTAAGAGTTGCAAGAATAACAAATGTTGGCACCATATTTTCTTATTAGAAGATTGCTACAGTTTTCAAATTTGTATCTCAATTTTAGTTCACAACACGTGCTAGTGGGACATATTCAATAATGGTGGAACCACCTAATTTTCATTAAAAATTGTTTTAAGTAATTTTAGGTTATTTTTTCGTAACATCGTGTTGAAAATAAATATGAAACAACTGATTTTCATTAGAAGTTGTTTTAAAGTAATTTAGGTTGTTCCACTGCCACATCGTGTTGAGAATAAATATTAAATACAAATTTAGTAATCAGCAATGATAGATGCACAACAAAAATTCACAACCAATTGCACAACCTGCTTAAAATTATTGGACTTTGTGCTGAAAAAGCTGTACACACAAAAAGACAACCAATTGCACAACCTGCTTAAAATTATTGGACTTTGTGCTGAAAAAGCTGTACACACAAAAAGACAAAAAAATAGATGTACAACTTTTTCAGCACGAAGTCCAATAATTTTAAGCAGGTTGTGCAATTAGTTGTGGGTTTTTGTTGTGCATCTATCATTTTCCTTTAGTAATATAGCATTACGCATGTTATCTTCTATATATCCATTGGAAAAGGAGGATGGGGACCACAGTCCTATCCTGGTAGTAAATTTTCACCATCCCTGTTCAAGTAGTGAGTGATTTGCTAGTATTTCTCTATCCTAGATAATTTATTATTATTACAAGGTTCCAAGTAGGCCTGTAAATGGATCGGATATGGACCGGATCGGCCAGATCCGGATCCGACAAACATATTTTAGTCCGAATCCGATCCGTATATCCGACGGATCTATGAGGTTTATCCCATATCCGGATTTGTGAAGATCCGGATATCTGGTTCGAATATCCGATCCGATCCGATCCGATCCGAATAGAAATCTTACTTGTAAAAAAGTAATATTACTCATTTGAAATGCCAATACAATCCAATTTTAAGTTGAATCTTACAAAGCTACCATAACATAACAAATCACAACATTATTTTAGCCCACCCTTGGATTAAAAAAATCAATGGTAGAGATTTCTCTAACATATATTATATTATATATATATATATATAACATACACAAATTCGGATCAAGTCTTAGGCGGATCGGATATATTAAATCCATATCCGGTCCATTTTCATACAACTCTATTCAGATTTGAATCCGGATCCGGATCCGGATTCGGATCTTTAAAAAAGCTCAGATCCGTCTAACTGAGCCGGATCCGGACCTAGACCCGGTCCGTTGAGAGGCCTAGTTCCAAGTCCAACGGATAAAGTTCCTCCAAGGAGGCCCATCTTGAATGGTACTATTGTATTCTTTATAATTGTGTTGTTACTTGATTGAATAGTTCAAGGAGGCCCATTAATTACTTCTAACTGGGGCACTTCTAACGGTGTGAATGGTAATTAGCCCACAACAATTGCCACAGAGACTGATGGGCCTTGCTGGTAACTGTCTCCGTAACCTTGGCTTTTGTGTATATGTGGATATATATACTTTAGCGTGAACATATTTTTTTGCCTGAAAAAATTCGCGAGCTGTTCCGTTGATCCACGCGTGCTGCACTGACTTGCCAAAAACGTTCACAGGGTATATTCACTCTATTATGTTCACTCTAGAGACTGATCGTGTGTATATATATATATATCTATAAAAATAAAAAGGTCAAAAAAAAAAAGAATTGTTATAAGCAGTCCATAGGTGAACTAATGCATTCTATAAAATACATTAAATATATGACACTAGATAGTATGTCAGTAGTACCACGAAATACATTAGTTCAATTTTAGAATAGAAATATCAATTCCCTAAAAAAAGGTGAACCAATAAATAAATATAAAATTCCAACGGAAAAAAGGGAACGGGTACCATAACAATTCTTGTACAAAATATATTAATAAAGGGCAGGTAAAGGCAGTTATCTAAACGAAATTAACAAACTTAGCCACCTCTTCCACTGTTTCGATCTCTCTCCTACTTACATTCATACCCTTCTAGTATTAACTATTGCCTATAGAAAAAGAATGATATTTATGATAGTCATTAACAGATGTTTGTCATTAAATGGTTTCTTATTAACTAATGATTTCATTTTTATGTGGCCGTTTGGCCCCATAAAAGTAACATTACAGTAGAGTATGATACATAGATGGAAGAATATGGGAAATGCCAATTTATAAGTAATAGTTCTTCGAGAACTCTTTGGTACAATTAAGGAGTTTGATTTTATTTGTACTTACGTCCTTTGTTTTTGGAGTCATAAAAGTTTGTTTTTGGTAGAAAATAAAGTGATTTTAATGGGAATAAATATTTATCACACATATATGGAACAAAGTTTAATTCCTACCAAGAATGAACTTTTATGACTTGAGAACAAACTTTTATGACCCAAAAAATAAAGGATGTAAGTACGCCCAAACTACTTGGGTGTACGATGAGAGTTTCCTATTTTTATATGGACAAAAAGGGTTTTGGTGAAGATACTAAAGTAACTATATAAAAAAGAAAATTTAATTACTTTAGTACTCATTACAGTAATATTAGGTCAGTGCAAGATGCCAAGACCTAAATAGGGTTAAGTTTCTCTATGGTTCACAAACCCCACAATAAATACATCTACAAATTTATTATCCAATTTAGGATGGCCATGGTGTATGGTGTCTGTCACATTCTCCACAACCATCAACATTTAAAGGTTGATGTTCCCTATACCGGCCTTGCCACTACCTTAGGTACACTGATCTCTGAAAATATTACAGAATTGTCTCTATTTATAGAATTAGGATTTTGTTAATATGTGCTCTAAGCGTACATATTAAGGTTTTAAAAGTGAAACAAACAATGAGTATTGTGTGTGTTTTAGTGTCCGGTGTGGGGTTCGATGTTTGTCTCCTTTAATTATTTTTACTTTCAAAATCTTGACACATGTTGTAAGAACATATGTTAACAAAACCCATAGAATTATTAGAGGAAGGACACAAATGTTGATAAATAACAAGCAAATAGTGTCTTTCAGCATCTTGAAAGTGAAAAAAAATTAATCAACTAATGCACAAATTAAGCTAACAAAAGGACATAAATATACCAAATCATTTGGGTGTACAGAAGAGGGCTTCCATCACTATAAAATTGAGCTTGGTTAAAGGTATATAGTTTAATCCTCTTGTGCGAAAAGATTACTGACGCATTTTCAACGTGTGACGCCCAAAGTACAATGTAACAATCTCACTATTATTACCGGTGTTGGGCCTACTCCCTGAAATTTGCGGATTTTTTTTTATACGTATAAATTTTACGTTATGATAATTCTGATATTCTTATAAGTTGACCGACTAAAATGAAGGTTAAAATGTGAGAGGATGCCACAAACTTAGAGTTTGATGAGTCTCAGGCAGCCCCATTTGTTGAATGGATGAATAATTGTTTGATATACATGGATATTTAGACAGCATAAGCAATAAATCTACCACGCAGTGTTTAAAAAAAAAATTTATTAAAAATCTGTGGAAGTGTCATTTAGTCAAAGGGTGACTTTTTTGTTAGTGGACTAATATATTAAAATGTTCAAGTTTCATTTCTATTATTTCTAATTTTAAGATTTTGAAATTTTTTGTTAATAATTTTGAAGATAATTTAATTTGTGAAAGCATATTTTGGTGTGGTGTCAACTCAGATGCTACCACTAAAAAAACACTTCTGACTACACCGCTTACCTATGGTTCATAAGCAATCATTTTCTTACATATTCAAGTATTTGATACATACGCACACTTTTATTGCTTAAGGGTCAGTGTGACAATGCTTAAAATAAGATCTGGTTCAATTGTTACATCTTAGTTTCTGATGGTTATGAAAATCAAGGTTATGGTAGTTTAACAAAGAACCAATTTTAAAGAAGATATAATTAGCCTTGCCATGGACTTCTCTACAAGAAAATGATATTCACTAAACACTTAAATTTGTATATACTATTTTCCTCCTGAACCATAAAATCTGTACTTTATCTTTCCAAACAGTCTCTAAAGTAAGTGCACGTACCATAATGTAACGTTGGATAAAAACTAGATTAAAAAATGGGTGACAATTCGAGTTAGACGTGTCATAATCGGATCATAAATAGGTTACGTGATTTTGGTTTGATTTTTAGTTTTGAATACTATTTAATAAAAAAAATATAAACTTTTTAAATTTAATCGTGTCGTGTTGTGTTGTGTCATAATCGGACTGTCTCAATAAACCGTGTTATCGTGTCAGAAATTGCCACCCTTAATTAAAATAAAAGGAGGACTATGCTAATTTAATTTTATGCATTCCAGACAAGCCATCGGCTTGGAATTTGTGCTCCTGGACCATCTTAAATCAGCACAGGACTTGTAAACATATGACTCTTTGTACTGGAAAGTTTTTCATAAGAATAAAACTATTCATGTGGGTGTTAGTGTGTCAGCGTACATAAATATGGTAGCTCAAAGAATTCCATCACCTAGAACAATCAAACCAAGTTGCGCTGCACCAATCCCCACGAGTCCTTGATCTCTACTATACATATATCCATATATATATATATATATATATATATATGTCTTTAGCAATGGAGTTATCATCTTCAACTCCACCGCCCACCACAATGCATGACCCTATCTATGTCAATGACATCAAGATATGGACAGCCCATTGGTCCAAGTCCATCAATCCTAATGCTTGTGATGTTAGTAAACCAGAAATGTTATGGACCCACCAATGTCCATTTTCAATTAGAGCCTACATGATTGGGCTTATGAATGGTAAGCTAGCTAATCACAAACAACAATGGATAGAGAAAGAAAAGGGGAGGCCTTTTATGTATATGTCTAAGTATGTCTCGGCTTTGTCAATCACAATTTCAACCTAGCAAATTGCCCTAAGAATTAAATGTGAGTCCTCCTCAATCACTATCAAGTGAAAATCCATCCAACTTAGTTCCAAAATCATGAGAGGAGTTCTTAATTTGTACAACGGTAAGACTGCTCTATTATAATTTGAGTATTTTTATATGTCTATTTGTAACTTAGGTATTATTGGCTCATAAATGTGGAAGCAGTCTCTCTCGCATCACTGCACTGCCTAGACAGAGCGACGGTGGGATGTGTGTGGATTTTTGGTTTCTTGTAGCAGTGACCATATGATATATATCCCACATCCTATATCAATTGAGTGACAAAATTTTAGCTGGCATATAAGGCACCACTAGCATGTTTCCAAGTAATTTTAGGGTTAAGCCTTTCGGGTAATGCCGGTAGAGCATTAATTTCTCCAAGTTACTGGCCGAGTAGACTTGGTGTTTCCTACAATATTGACCAGCTAAGGTAGTTACTGGACCATGCCATGTCACACACACAAGGGGAAAGATTGTGATATCTTCCCTAACACATTGATTGGGTGGCAAAATTTTGGTCAACATAGACACACCACAAGCTTGATACTAAGTAATTTTGGTTTGTATTTTGGACCAGTATTGATAAGACCTATCTTCAGATCATTAGGCCAGCATTACAGATGAATTACTACTTTTTTTTTTTTTTTTTAAATCTCACATTAATGTGTGATCTCTGCAATGTTACAACCTCTGCTCTATAAATAAATCTGTACAGTACATTTTATTAAGAGGCTTTGGGTAGATAAAAACTTGTTATATATAATTTAGCTGCTATTGGTGACATAAGAATTTGTGTCTTGACTGAAAAGTAACCCTTAGAACAGGTTTTTTTGCAGACCAACTTGTACTTGATTTTCATAAAAACGACTTTGTGCCGTGCCCTAAGTTTGCAGCTAGGGGCATGGAAATGTTGGCACTGTCCTGTCTAGTATGTGACTTGATTGTAGTTTTTGATAGATAAGTGCTTTTAGTCGTTTTTCTGCTAAATCGAAGGGAAAACTGTTTCACTATTAAAGGTTATGCTCATATGGGGTTTAAGTGGAGGGTCACCCCTGGGCGTAAGCCTTCAGAGCAATCGCTTTAAGCTCCAAATTTCAACTGATTTGAGGGCTCCTATTTAATTCTAACCTTTATACCTCTATTTCCCTTTTGGACCATCAAGCACCATGGCCACCACACAATACCACCGCGAACTGAAATTAATTGAAACACTACACCGTCAGATTGTGAAAGCATCACACCATCCTGCAATGTTAGTTCTCGCTGTCCCTCAAACAATCCGATTGGGAACTTTGTTTCTTTAAATCCACGATCTACAGTAGGCGACTTTGCTAGCTAGTGGACGATGGGCACCATGGACTGAATAGTAGGGGTGGTAATTTTTGACACGACACGGTAACACGACACGAATCCGACACGAATTAAACAGGTTTGGGTTTAGCTTATACGGGTATGAGTCATAAACAGGTTGACCCGTTTAACACGATTAATAAACGGGTTCGTCATGTTTTAATCGGGTCAACCCGTTTACACGATTATAAAGGGTATTTTTGAAAAAATACATTTTTTTAAATTGCAGGTAATATTTATTTATTTTTCGGAAGACTTATGTTCTTAGAATCGTGCCTCTTAATTTTTTTCCCCCTCTAGTTTGGTTTTTTATTACATGAAGTCACTATCAAATAGGTCATGTTATACAAGCAAAAAAAAAATAATAATAATTTATGAGAAAACGCTTGTTCATTACACGGGTTGGTGGGTTAAATGGGTGACACGTGAATTGCATTAGACGGGTATGAGTTTAGGTTTTTGACACGTTTAGAAATGACATGATTATTGACACAGCACGATTATGACACGACACGAATATAACACCACACGATTATGACCCAACACGACACGATTGCCACCCCTACTGACTAGTTAGGTCATTTTTTTTTTTTTAGAAATTGTTTAGTACGAGTAACTTTTTGTCTTGTTGTTACCGTATTTTGTTTAAGGGAAAATTAAATAGAAGTTCCTACTTTGGAAGGAAATAGTGGTTAAGTACAAATTATTTGGATTTAAGGGGATAAGTACAGTCATTTTTTAATTAATTACATGGCCATAAGTCTATTTTTAAACCAAAAATAAGGATATTGGCAGATTTGCCCCCGTCATACAGTCATGTGTTGCTGTTTTGCCACCTCATCACGTTTTTTAAGGAAGGGTTTTTTTTTTTTCAAACTTTAAAATGTCATAACTTTCAAATCATAGCTCCATTTTGAATAAAATTGATATATTTGTAAACTAGAAGGAAAGATCTAACAAACAAGATCCATAGTGACTGAAAAAATGTAGAAGAGAAAAAAATTCATGTTACTGTCGGGCCACTACAACGTAATGTCGATGTCTCTTTTACGATAGTGACATGATATTACCTTTTTTTTTCTTTCTTTTTTTTTTTTTTTTGCATTTGATGATATATTACTGTCTTTAACTGGACAGTAATATATGAAAATTGGCCATAATTTAGCGATAATTAGGTCAATTTGAAGAAATGTTATTGTTGATGACATGTTAATATTGTTTCTTTGTTCAATAGCATGTTGCTCATTTTTAACAGTATGCCACTGTTTTTTGCATGGGGATATTTTTTAAAGAAAGTAACATCTACTAAATGACCATAATTTTGCAACTTTTTGCAACAATGATGTTACTATCTTTGTAAACACACTTAGTTTTTGATAATATGTTACTGCATTTACTTGAAAGTACTGTAAATGTAGTATCATCTGATGATATGACCATAATTTTGCAATTATTTGGTCAATTTGAATAAATGTTACTGTCGATAGTATCATGTTACTGTCTCATGTTACAGTTTTTATCTAAGCAGCACTTAAGACATTGAAAACAAACAATAACAAATTCCTTAAGTTATGGGCTGAGGTGACATATGTGCAGTGTAATTGTAGAACATAAAAAAAAAAAGTAGGCATTTTTGTCCACTGAAAATCACAGGGACCTTTGGCATTAAAAAAAAACGTGGGGATCTATCCCTCATTATGGTCCAAGTGGGGACCTATGGCCAGTCGCCCCTTTATTTAATTAGTAAGCCAACAATGCTAGGGGCACTAACAAATTCCACTAATAATGATAGAGTGTGGGTGTGAATGTTAATGGAATTTGAGATAGAGTGTGCGTGTGAATGTTAGTAGAATTTGTTAGTGCTCCAAATATTACTCTTAGGAGGCAATAAGAGGAAATCTCATTTTTGTGGGTATGTAATGGTTTTTTTTTTCTTAATCTGTCTGAACAATTTTTTGTAGTTAATTTGGTAGTTTTATTGTAGCTTTTATAATTTCGCATACTAAAGAAAAAATTTGTTTGATTATGCATTGGAGTCCCATTTTTTGGAGTTTGCTTCAGACTCCAAAATACTCAGGGCGGGGCGAGGGCGAGCCATATTTAAATATATATTAAGAGTGACGTAAGTTTGTAGAAATTTTTTTCCTTCTACCTTCATTGGGCATGTTTGGAACAGTACTTCTGAAAAAATTACAAATGTTGCGTGAATTTCTCAGATCACATACCACATATAGGCTACCAAAACAGTTAATTACACTAACGCGATTAGAGAGTCAATTGTATAATGGGTAATTCTATTCGCATCCACATTATTTACTTTTTATACCCATCTATCTTTTAATAAAATTTTCCATTTGTTTGCTTGTAATTGTGGTTCGGGCGTGCCAGAGCCTTGTGAGGTAGACCCAAACTAATTAACACAAAATTTCATAACCGCTTGTGTGAGTGATACACAAGGCTTTATGAAAATCTGACTTCTAACAGGTGATTGTGATGGCCAAGTAGGAAAGTATCATTGGCCTGTAGTCCCTAGACAGTATTGAAGCATACAAATCTAGCAAGTGATGAAAACAAGCAAGAAAAATTAAATAAAAAGAGCATTTTTATTTAATTGAAATAAGAAAGAGAAAATTACAAAGCTGTAATTTAAATGCTAAGAAAGCCTAGAAAAATAAAACGAACGCTAGGAGCGCTATTTAGAATGCATTGGGATGCTTTTGTCGAAGAGACGCGGTGTGAAGTGATAGCTTAGCCTGCCTGTTGATTTATAGCGGCCATGAAGGTTTTCAAGATAAGGTAGGAAATATCTGATGAATCATTATCTGGTAAAATTTACCAGATTTCTTCCATATCTGATATAAGTTGCCATATCTTCGAAATATATAAATATATACATGTATATATATATTTGCATCTTGAATCTGGTCCGCATATTGGCTTTATTCGTCTTGCTTTGCCACCAAGTAAAAGATATATACCATATATATGCTGATATTATCTCTTAAAGTGATAATATTATCTTTCCTAATTTGATAACATGAATATTATCACATTGATGTTGATAACCTTCCCAAACTGATAATATTATCACATTGAGAGTTTGTAGTGTGATACACTTCTCAAAAGTGATTAAATCATATCAACCTTCCAAAATGATTGAATGAGGTGCACGGCCAAACACTGATCAAGACAATGGACAAGGGTAATGCTTAGCCCGATGACATATAGCAGCACTCATTTCTTTGAATAAACTAATAATAGTTGATGGGCCCCACCATATCTATTGCCAAAACAAAAGACCATGAAAGCCAGCCCGAATAACTTTGGCCAGTCCGATTGCATGAGTAAAGCCTGAGAAAGTCAAATACACACCTCTTGAATAATGACAAAAAATTATAAAATGGTAACTAAGGTAACCATATTTACAACTTAGGCCAAACATATCATTCCCAGTTAGTCCGACTTGGATGTGTGCTAGCCTGATCTGCACATCAACCCCATGTAAAGCCAAATAAAGGGGTTGGTCCCCCATGTGACTTTATGTATGTTAATCCGACGTGGTGTTATTATGATCATGGCCCACAATCTGGAAAATACAAATAAGTGATCAGCATTGATCAATCCGATGGCAAAAATATGTATGTCAGTCCAATCACATGGTGGCTAGTCCGAGCGAGCAAGGGTGCTAGCCCGATGGCGATGTAATACAGCCATATTGAAGCAGGGCCCACTTTGTGTACTCAGCCCGATCAAATAGTGTTCAGCCCGACCAACTTTGAACTAGTCACTGTCATTACTCTTGCAATCGGTCTCATGAGTTCGATTAAAATATTCCAATCGGCCTTTACCAATTTTGACTTTAAAAAATGTATTTTTTAGGTGCAAACAATCGCCCCCCCTGGCCGTTTAAAATAAAAGCAAGTGAAATTTTGAATGACCATATTTTTCTAGAGACCGATTACCTTTAGACTGCGATCGGGCTCATCATGAAGACCGATGCTCGTTGGACTAACATCGGGCTTGGCCAAGAGACCGATTGTAATTGTTGCAACTATCATGTAACGGCCCTTTCAAATAAACTGAACGAATCGGGCCCTCCCTGTGTAATATCTCACTGTAGCATGACTGAGACAGCATCATATAATAGGGCTCCCCCACTTGATTGTTACACAAGCACTTTTGACACTACACCATCGGCCTCTATGTCCGATTTAGCATCCCAAGCATCCTTCCAGCAACTGTTATTTATTTATCACTATTTTTCCTTGCTTTCGGTCTTGTGAGTCCGAATACCCTATTGACTGAATTAATTCAGTCCGATCTTCAGCACATTTCAATCTTTTGATAGTACCATTGTTGTAAAAATAGCCACCAAATAATATTCAATTTTTGGTGACACCCACACAGCCAACGTGGATGTAGATCAATCCAAGCCAAATAATTAATTGGCTTAAAATAAAAATAATAATCGGTCACTACAAAGAGACCGATATATTTGAACAATTCCTTAAGGCTGAGTTTCCTCAAAAGAATATGTTCAAAAACTTCATGGACCGATTTAGAATCAATCGGTCTCGGCGAAGCTTGCCCCCCGAGCGGTTCATCACCGATTTCTTCATCACCAAGAGGGTCTTCGTCATCGTCCTCCTCATCACTAAGAGGCTCTATGGCCGATGCGGGATCACTCGGCCCATCACACTCTTCTTCTTCGGCCTCAACATAATTGTGAGGCTCGTTTTGAATTTGCCCCCCGAGTGCTTCGTCGTCTTCTTCAACGTCGGTGGGGAGCTCTATGGCCGAAATAAGATTACTCGGCTCTTTATCAAAAATTATTTTTTCGCCGTCTTGCCCCCCGAGCGGCTCGGACGGCGTAGAATCAAAATGACCAGAGACATCGGTCTCTTGATTTAGAGTGGTAACATCGACCTTCTTGGGCCGTTGAAATTTTAGGAGTTTAAGTTGAAGAGCGATATCATCAAGGACACTATTACGGCTTCCTCGAGCAGTAACTGATTCTTCTTGTTCTTCAACCTGCAAATCTGATAAGCCGATTGGTTTCTGCTTCCAACCTCCATCTAGCAACTCATCCCGAGACATGAAAGAGTTTCCATTGGGGGGTGGACAATCAGCTCCACTCACTTGAAGGTGGCCGATACCTTGGGTAAAGTACTTAATATCGGCCTCAAAACACCAGATCTTTTCGTAAAGATCATGGATGGCAAAGTCATACGGGGCTATAATGGCGTACCGATTTGGGTACTGCGGATCCCACGGCTTGTCCCATAGAGCATTGTAAGTAGCAGATTTATCGTTTTGGAGACGATTAATCTCTTGTTGAAGTTGGCTGATTGATTCATTACACCAACCAATTTGGTTGTAGTAGAATTGCAACCATGCTTCGGTGAACATGATTCATCACTTGGCGGTCCCACCGGGCGTGCCAAAATGTTTTCTTGTAATTGTGGTTCGGGCGTGCCAGAGCCTTGTGAGGTAGACCTAAACTAATTAACACAAAATTTCCTAACCGCTTGTGTGAGTGATACACAAGGCTTTATGAAAATCTGGCTTCTAACAGGTGATTGTGATGGCCAAGTAGGAAAGTACCCTTGGCCTGTAGTCCCTAGAAAGTATTGAAGCATACAAGTCTAGCAAGTGATGAAAACAAGCAAGAAAAATTAAATAAAAAGAGCATTTTTATTTAATTGAAATAAGAAAGAGAAAATTACAAAGCTGTAATTTAAATGCTAAGAAAGCCTAGAAAAATAAAAAGATCGCTAGGAGCGCTATTTAGAATGCATTGGGATGCTTTTGTCGAAGAGACGCGGAGTGAAGTGATAGCTTGGCCTGCCTGTTGATTTATAGCGGTCATGAAGGTTTTCTAGATTAGGTAGGAAATATCTGATGAATCATTATCTGGTAAAATTTACCAGATTTCTTCCATATCTGATATAAGTTGCCATATCTTTGAAATATATATATACATGTATATATATACTTGCAGCTTGAATCTGGTCCGCATGTTGGCTTTATTCGTCTTGCTTTGCCACCAAGTAAAAGATATATACCATATATATGCTGATATTATCCCTTAAAGTGATAATATTATCTTTCCTAATTTGATAACATGAATATTATCACATTGATATTGATAACCTTCCCAAACTGATAATATTATCACATTGAGAGTTTGTAGTGTGATACACTTCTCAAAAGTGATTAAATCATATCAACCTTCCAAAATGATTGAATGAGGTGCACGGCCAAACACTGATCAAGACAATGGACAAGGGTAATGCTTAGCCCGATGACATATAGCAGCACTCATTTCTTTGAATAAACTAATAATAGTTGATGGGCCCCACCATATCTATTGCCAAGACAAAAGACCATGAAAGCCAGCCCGAATAACTTTGGCCAGTCCGATTGCATGAGTAAAGCCTGAGAAAGTCAAATACACACCTCTTGAATAATGACAAAAAATTATAAAATGGTAACTAAGGTAACCATATTTACAACTTAGGCCAAACATATCATTCCCAGTTAGTCCGACTTGGATGTGTGCTAGCCCGATCTGCACATCAACCCCATGTAAAGCCAAATAAAGGGGTTGGTCCCCCATGTGACTTTATCTATGTTAATCCGACGTGGTGTTATTATGATCATGGCCCACAATCTGGAAAATACAAATAAGTGATCAGCATTGATCAATCCAATGGCAAAAATATGTATGTCAGTCCAATCACATGGTGGCTAGTCCGAGCGAGCAAGGGTGCTAGCCCGATGGCGATGTAATACAGCCATATTGAAGCAGGGCCCACTTTGTGTACTCAGCCCGATCAAATAGTGGTCAGCCCGACCAACTTTGAACCAGTCACTGTCATTAATCTTGCAATCGGTCTCATGAGTTCGATTAAAATATTCCAATAGGCCTTTACCAATTTTGACTTTAAAAAATGTATTTTTTATGTGCAAACACCATTATAAATCTAGCTTTGTATAAAATGACAAATAAAGACAAGTAAATAAGAAATATTCCAAGAAAATTGCTCTCTACACACACATATACAACTCTTCATTTGAGTAATCCAAATTCCATGGATCGGATGGAATTGAAAATTATTCCTGATGCTCGTGTAATTTATTATGAATATGGACATACATATAAGTTTGCTACAAGAATCCTAGATAGAGTTGATGTAGCCTTTTCACAATGCAACTGGTGTATATCTTTCGTTAAAAGAAAAAGGTAATAACAAAAAAAAAACCAAACAGAAGCATAGGCGTGTTGTGATTTAATTTTTTTTACAAGGAACATATCTAGTATTATTAAGAGAAGCCACCGGATTGATTTGCTTCATAGTTGTATCAATGTTATTGATTGATCTACTCATTTTTAACTTTTTTAAAGCATCTCCTTATCATGATTCATGTGCTTATGCTAAATCTTTGGATAGCCTTTTGCAGTAGAAGTTTCGTGTGATTGAGAAAGAGAATGGCGGGTGTAGGAAGTAATAAGAAATAATGGGAGTTTTTCGGGTTGGGGTTACTTTGGAGATGAAAGGTGAGTGCAAGAAGTCATTTGTTTTAATTTTAATTGGAGTGGTAGATGTAGAGAGTAAGTGGATACCGAGAATAAACTAGATAGATGTGGATAAAATTCCCCTTTAATGATTGTCTCTCTAGGATTCTCATAATGGAGCCTTTATGCACAATTACTGCTGATATAAATTTATAATATTGTCCTTTTCGTTTGGGTTATTGAAAAAAGAGTAAATATTATCTAGACTCTCTGATATTTTCTCTAATCACACTTAGATGTCTCTCACGTTTTAGTAATATCACATATACTCTTTGAGGTTTGAAGTACATATCACCTAGACCCCCTCCGTCAATTCACCATTAAAAAAAGTAACAGACTGACATGAATAAATACAAAACATACCCCTAAAAGTTTGGTCCTTGTGTCATTTTAGTCTCTATAGTTTCATTTGGGTCAATTTGGTCTCTATAGTTTTAAATTGAAGCAATTTGATCTAATGCCCCATTCTGTGAGGAAAAATTGATAAATTTTTTTCACCGTTATGCACAATTATGCTAATAAGGGGGTTAGGAGATTAGTGGTATTTCATTTTTGCCCTTAAAAAGTGTGAATGCATAGTATGTGAGTAAATTATGCCAATTTTTCTCACAGAATTGAACATTTGGATCAAATTAATTATTCAATTTAAAACTTCTGAGCCCAAATTGACCCAAATAAAACTACATGGACTAAAATGATACAAAGACCAAACTCTTAAGGGTAAGTTTTGTATTTACTTATGTCAGTCCGTCACCTTTTTAACGTAAATTGACGGAGGGGGTCTAGGTGATACGCGATTCAAACCTCAGGGGGTGCATATGATATTACTGAAACGTGAGGGGTCGAAGTGCGCTTAGTGAAAACCTTAGGGGTTCTAAGTGTATTTACCCTTGAAAAAAACTATTACTCCCTCTGTCCTATTTTTTTAGTCATATTCTAAAATTAGTGTCCACTTTTTTAAATTTGTATATAATTTTTACTTACTTTCCGAAAACTACCCTTTTTTGAAATCTATACTAAGATAAAACTAAAAAAATTATTGTAATAATTAAGAGTATTTGTAAAAAATATGTATAAATTTTTTTTATCCCCTTAATAAATTAAATTTTTAAATGTGAACTCAAAAAAAGGGACAAAGAAAATGCAAATTATATTTTCAATGAAATTTAGTTTTTATACGTTTGACATGCCAAAATAGAATACACCTACACGGCTACACTCAACTTTGGTGCTGACTGTAATCATTATAATCTGTCCCATTTGTGGCATTGCAAAAACTTTTGTAACTTTTGGACTTTGGAGTGATATTTTGTGGAGTAGGAATAGCTATCATACGGTTAATTATTTAGAGTTATATTTGGGGCACTAACAATATCCACTAATACTTATTAACACACTCTATCTCTCTCCTAATGGCATTGTGGGGTCCGCAGTGGACCCCGCAGTACCACTAGGAGAGAGATAGAGTGTGTTAGTAAGTGTTAGTGGATTTTGTTAGTGCCCCTAGCATTGTCCAATTATTTAACCCCCCCAAAAAAATATATATATCTATATAATAATAATAATAATAAAAGAATAAAGAACTTTAGGACTTCAGTGTCCTATTCTAGTCTCTGCATTGAAAAAGTTGTATACAAGTAGGGATGTTCAAAAACCAAACCAAACCGACAAACCGAACCAAACCGATCGGTTCGGTCGGTTTTAATTTAATTTGTGTAGTGCAAAACTGAAACCGAACCGAAAATTTACACACTCTGAACCGAACCGAACCGAAATCGATCGGTTTTTGTCAAAAACCACACCGAACCGAACCGAACCGTTTACACCCCTATATACAAGTTGATACGCTTAAAATTAGCTCTATTTTATGGTTGAGTGGTTTCACTCAGTGGCCAACCCCTATCTCAACCAAATTATGCACAGTTCTTTGGATAAGCATCAGTCCGAGCAGTTTGGTCTACCCGAGGCATCCCAAGCAGTTCATCTACGACACGGCCAACAGGTCGGGAAGACCGCGCAGGTACAACTCGTTGCAGGGACAGCTCACCTAGGCCCCGAGGTGTGATCCAAAACTCTAGACAATTTCCTACTCAAACTAGAAGACTAATGAAAAGTGCACATTGTTTCCTAATCCAATTACAAAACTCCCACAATTAATCTCAATCACTCTTAATTGGATTATATTTTCTTATCCATGTAGTAGTGGATTTCTTGCATCTATAAAAGAGACCCCTCACCTCTATAGAAAGGGATCAACTTTTCAGTCTATACAGCACCTCAATAGCAGTCGTCAATACGTCCGACCGACCTACAGTAGCTCCAGACTATTGTTGGTTCACCAGAGGTCCCTGGCTTTTTACAGTATAGTGAACGTGCTCAGACACACACCTGGATGTAGATTCCTTCTTTAACAGGGATGAACCACGTACAAAAAACCAGTCTCTCACACTCTCTCTCTCCTTAATTTGCTTTAATTTACTTTAACCAAATTTTGGCATCATTAGCTTAGCGCCGTCTGTGGGAAACAACAGATTTCTCAAAGCACATCTGTAGACACCCCATTTTGTTGGCTATCAGATTTAGGAGACTCATACCTTAGTGGTTCACAATGATTGCAAAAGACTCAAAAGGGACTCCTGGAAGTTAGTTCTATCTCCTAAAATGCTCAGAATGACCAAAATGCCCCTGAAAGCCCAAACGCTCCCAGATTCGGACCAAATATTCTGGGAACGCGCTACGTCATAAGAAAAACAATAAAATGAGTTCTAAAGCAAGACCGGATGAAATCGTTGGATCCCAGAGACCCCCAGAAGTCTCGGAAGTTCCCAGAAAGTCCCCGTTGACCGGTTTGACCAAGTTTGACCAAGGTTTGACCGAAATCGTCCAAATTTGCCAAAAAGTTCCGGAATCATTCTAGATCATGTGGAAAGTATTAAAATGAGTTTTAAAAGAAAATCAAACAAAAACGTCAGCTCATGCGAGCTCCCAGAGGTTTCCAGAACTTCTCGGGAATCCCAAGTTTGACCAGTATGACCAAAAATTGACTTTAAAACTGGAGCACTGTATCATTTTTCAAACATTTTTCATGGATACTAGAGGTCAATAGCTTTCTCACCGTATATTGCACGTAATTTTTGGATTTCAAACGAATTTATTATGAATTTCCGAAGGTGAAAAAGGCGATCCAATCGGCTTTTATCGCGAATACCGCAAAACTTTTCAAAGTGACCTATCTCCAAACTATTTTTATGTAAAGTAGACTCCATTAACTTTCCAACGGTATATCACAACCTCAGTTTGGAGTTCATGTGCATTTTCTGTGAATTTCGGACGAAATAGGGCCTTTTCGCCAATACCGGAACCTCTGGGGGCCTAAACAGCATTATCTGGACGAAGGAGGAGCAGTGCCGCCGCGGCCCTGGCCCACTACCGCCGCGGCACTGGCCCAGTGCCGCCACGGCACTCTCCCCCAGAACAGTCTATTTTTGTAATTTTGATTGGGGGTCCAAATTGATTAATTAGGCCCAGTGCCGCTGCGACACTCTCCCCCAGAACAGTCTATTTTTGTAATTTTGATTGGGGGTCCAAATTGATTAATTAGAAACCAAAACAACGTAGTTCTATATTCAGAGATGTTTAGGACCAATGGGAGGACTTTCTAAATCCCAAAACCACCCCAAATTGGCTTATATAAACCCCCATTGCTCTTCGTTTTTTTTTTTTTTTTTGGGGGGGGGGGGGGGGGGGGCTAAGTGCAAAACTTGAGAAAGTTTAAGAAAGTTGTAGAGATAGAGATAGGTCTAGAAGAGAGAAAGGGAGCTTCTCCCACTAATTTTCTATAGAAAGTGAGTTCTAAACTCAAGTCCTTCCATCATCCTTCTATATACTTCATCATCAATACACCCAACCACCATTTCTCTAAGCATTCATGAGTTAGGGAGCTAATTCCATGTCCAAATGTCAATATCTATGAGTGAAACACTAAGCTACAAGTCCAAAATCACATTGATTATCATCTATTGATTGTTATTTACTTGCTTGTTCATATTATATTCATCTTTTCTTAATCTCATTTGTTTTTTTTTTCTTTATTTACTTACTCGCTCTTCATCATCTAAATGATGACATGAAGTTTGAGGTGAGTGAATCCTTATAGATAGTAGCTCTTGACCTCAAAAACATGTTTAATAGATGATGATTATAATTTCAATACCTCCAAGGTATCCTTGAAGTTATGTTCAAAATAAAAATGAATCTCTCCAATAATATTGGGGGTTCTTGATGATGAGTTTGATGTTGATACTCCAAGAGGTCATAATCTCTATTTGATGTTGAAAATATACTTTCAAAACCTCTATTTCAAAATCCCTCTCAAACCCTCTCCTTTTGATCTCAAGAAAGAAAACTTAAGTTTTTCCCAAAATCTTTAAAACAGTGAGTCAAAACAGTGAATGATTTGAGCTCAAAGATTTCTCTAGAACTCAATACTCAATGTATGGATACAAGACCACTTTTAAAGTCTTCCTAACTCATTAGAGAACACCCATGATTTTTGGTTTGACTTGGAAATACTTGAAAGGGGTCCATTTTTGTCCAAACATTCCTTCCAAACATTCTGCCTCTGCTGTCATAGCAGCTAGGTTGACTTTCATCTTATTTTACAGAAATCTTTTCAAAAACGAGTTGTCCCAAATTATTTTTCCCTTGAACTTCAATGTCTTAGGGAACGTTCAGTATAATATGGGCATCTAGATCTTTTGTTTTCATTTTATAAGATTTTCTAACATTTCAGTCGACAGTACGGACTCTATTTCTGAATAATCTCTATTGTTTATATGCTTTCTCTCAATATGTGATAGTTATTAAAGATTTGCTTTTTGGGCTGTGTTCTGTACACAATAAGGAAGATCTCCATAAAAAATTATGCATTAAGAACATTTCTAATCCCTCTTTTCAATTTCCAAAAGATCATGTTACTGTTTTGTCCACTATTCACAGCAAACACACTTTTACTTCCATCCTTTGATTTGGTGCTTACATGCACTCCAAATTAGCTCATTGTCACGCCCCGACGTAGCATAATACAGGAAAGCATTTAATTTCCTTTATGGACTCGTAGGTCGTGACAAGTGAGTATGACCAATTGTCCCTGCAACAAAATAACTTAACAACATTTCTAAAACAAAGGATACTAATACATATAAGCTCTGAAATTAAAACTTACTAACTATTACATCAGTCATAAACTTAGGCACAAAACGCCTTATACAAAAGTCTAAAACTAGTTTATTACAAACCCAAATAAAAAGACATAGGAAATATAAAGCAGCCTCCTGGAAAGTTCCCTGCCTCTAACTAGCATAGTCGAAATACCCTGGCTGCTCCTGACCCTGAAAATCTGGACATACAGTCCAGGACGCATCAACGCCGTCAGCTTATGCAAGCTGGTGAGCAAAATAAACAAGTGCTCGCAATGTAAACATAAGCATATAAGCAACGGTACAATTTATCTTTAAAAGAAATAGATTCAAGGTTCCAATTCCAACATAAGTCACGGGGGAATAAAATAAGCAATAAATATGCGACCGTGCATGAAACAATGTAACTTCTCATCTTTCTGACTCTTTTCTCTCAACACACTCGATTCAACCAAACCATTACCTCAGATACCAGGAATAATATCCAATCGATATCCAAAACAGCACACCATACCATCGCTTCAGATACCAGGAATTATCTCCGATCGATATCTAAGCCGCACTCAATACCATCATTTCGGATACCAGGAATAATATCCGATCGATATCCGAAACAAGCGCCCTAGATACCAGGAATAATATCCGATCGATATCCGAAACAAGCGCCCTAGATACCAGGAATAATATCCGATCGATATCTAAGCCGTAACTCAATACCATCATTTCGGATACCAGGAATAATATCCGATCGATATCCGAAACAAGCGCCCTAGATACCAGGAATAATATCCGATCGATATCTAAGCCGTAACTCAATACCATCATTTCGGATAGCAGGAATAATATCCGATCGATATCCAAAACAAGCGTTCTAGATACCAGGAATAATATCCGATCGATATCTAAGCCGTAACTCAACACTGTCGCCTCCAATACCAGGAATAATATCCGATCGATATTGAGGTCGCACACCAGACCACTACTCTTTACTCTTTTCGCGTTTTCTCACACACATGCATGTTGACACAACCTTGACCCTAATATGTATGTCCATGTTCACAGTTTGTAGTAACAGTTAATAATCTCAAAGTTGGATATTCGTTCAACATAGATCTCGGCCTTAAACGTTCTTACAAGTCCAATTTCTAACAGTGAGCCTTTAAAACAGTATATTTGTCAAACAGTTCTATAAAAATTTTCAAAACCTTTTCCAAACAGTCCCTTATACAAAAATACAGAAACTGCTCAAACTGCCAGGTCGCGTGAGCGGGTCGCGTGCGCGAATGGGCAGAACAGATCGCGCGAGCGAATGGGCAGCGGGTGTCGCGCGAGCGAGTCGCGCGCGCGAAGGGGGGAAAATGGTTCGCGCGCGCGAGTTTTTGCAGTTTCATCATCTTTCTCGTTTTTCCCTTGTTTCTGGTTTTAAACTGAATTTCTACCCATTTCCAGATTCTGATTCAAACAAGTCGTGCAATATATGGATCTCTTCGGTTTTCCGCGTAGATTACGAATATGCAATCAATTTAAACAATTACGGATTATATCTCTAGATATTCGCGATTAAAGTGAGGGTGTCAAAACTTTAAATCAGCCGTTCGTCGCGATATGGATGAATTACTCCGTAGGATTCAAACCGTAGCCTATTGGGACTAAGATCTTCCATAATCAATTCACGGAATTGATTTTGGTTGAGTTTTATAAAAACTCCATTTCAAAGCTTCAATGGTGTTTCTATATATATACACATATACACGGATATATACATTGAATTATACATATATATACGTGGCGAGTGAGTTTGTAATACTCACAGAGATTAATTACACAGAGAATTTTGAGACCAATAATTCTGCCGAATAATCCGTCGTCCAATCTCTACTTCTCCGTTCTTCCTCTTGATCTTGATATAAATATATATAACTATGTATGTGTGACTGTGTGTATGTATATGTATATACTGTATGTGTGTTAAGTGTGTGTTTTTGTTGAGGGAGTAATAGAGAAATTGAGAGGGATAGAGAGTGAATTGAGAGGGATAGAGAGTGAATTGAGAGACTGTGAGAGTTATGGAGAGAATGAGAGATATACACACATATATACTGTTAAAATTATTGAGAGACTGTGAGAGTTATGGAGAGAATGAGAGATATACACACATATATACTGTTAAAATTATTTGGAGCCCAAGCAATGACCGGATTTCATCCGGTGAGGTTGAGTTCACGTGCTCCCTCACCCAATTGCCATGTAGACGCAGATTAAAACATAAAACTGGTATTTTACGGTTGGAATAAAAATGCAGAAAATAATATTAGTGTAGGAATTAAATTCCCGGTTTATACAAAAATATAGATATCGATTTTGAAACCACAGAAAATATTTTTCTATATTTAAGAAAATTACAGTTTGACCCCAGATATATATATTACAAAGAGAAATTAAATCAAATACTCATGGAAATGAAATGCAGTATTTATGAAAATAAAATACAGGGTGTTATACTCATGTCTTAGGAAGTAGTTCATACTACATTTGTACATATCCCATGATGATTTCCTTCATTCATTCATACACATTCTAGACTTCTAAGTCATTCTAGGAATCCATGAACACAAAACACACTACAACCTTGGCACATTCTAGATACATACATTGCATCCATGCAAAGATTTGGGGTTTTTGTGACTCCTAATCTAAGAAAATTATAAGGAATGAACTTGATCATACGTTCATGTTTCTCCCTTGATATAATCCTCCTTCCTCATCCGTCCCGGGGATTGAGAGATCTTCTTTTCTCAAAGATTAACATACATCATTCTAGCTTGCTAAGCATTTTTTGATTTCTACGTTTTATTGTTTCAAGAACAATTCATGTCCCCTTTAGATTAGGGAAACTTAATTACTTGATATGTGATTAGACGATTTTTCCTAAGTTTGTTTGTGTGGTCTTTCACTTTTGCATTGTGTGATATTTGGCTTAGATCTTATGAATGATATCTTATCTTTTGATCGTCTATTTCAAAATTCTTGTGTGATGTAATATACTATCATAGTATTAATTGTCAAACCATACATAGTATAAGATGATTATTTGGATGCTAATTGTGGCCCGTCGAAAGACGGGGCGAGTTGAGGGTGCTTTAGTCGTGACAAGGGCTCCTTCCTCTCTCGTACCAAAATCCCGAGCCAAGTTCTTTGGTTATGAAGGGCCAGTGCCCTTATCCATTTGGACGAGCCAAAATTAGGTTTCTTGCTTCCTTAAAGACCAAGTGGCGACTCTGTATCTGTTTTCAACTGTTTTCAACAGACCTTCCTTTTTTTTTTCGATCCAAATCAATTTCAAACAAAAACAAACAAGACGTGGAATTCCGCGTGTCCACAATCTGGCGACTCCACTGGGGATATTTATTTTCAAAACAAAATAAGACAGAGGTTTAACTCATAATAAGCATCCTTAAAATCATCTTTTTAGTGTGTCTGGTTCACCGCATTGCACTCTTGCATTTCCCCCATCCGACTGTGTCTAAAACGCGGCGCTGACATTGTTCAGGTCTTGCTGTGCCAGGGCACAAGTCACCGTTGATACTGTACCTTCCAAGCTATATCAAAAAGAGTAAACACTTCCGTATTGTCTCTCTAACGGTATATTAGAACTCTCGTCAATGGACCCTCTTTGACTAAACCCCGTCTTTGTATATAGATTCCTGTAGAACCTTTTATAGGGCTGTTGATTTATCTTTTCAGATAGGACAATGTGATATAACTGCTATATGCCCTGGTGGGATTACCTGCGCGGTGTAGACGCTTATTTGGCATAGAACAGAACCTTTTTCTTATGATTCCCAAGGCAATCACTCACATGTGATTACATTGAGTTGACCTGCCTAGGCACCATGACAAGGATCCGCAAACCTTGTTTCTTGGTCCTGAGACATAGGAGTATGAAAACTTGCTAGACAGTATGATCACCATCATCACCTATTCTCGTCATATATCTCTATTTCTTCCAGAAACTCTGCCCAACTCATCAGGATATCCCTGTTTCTCCTAGAAACTCTGTCCAAATCACCCAGATTCCCAAGAAATCCCTATTTCTCCCCAGATTACCCAGAAATCTCAATTTTTTTCAGAAACTCCGATATACTTGTGTCCCTCAGATACTCTGTCCGAATTACCCAGATATTCTTACTTCCCCCAGAATACCCAGAAACCTCAGTTTCTCTTAGAAACTCCGATATACTTGTTTTTCCTAGAAACTCTATCAGAGTTACCCAAATATACCTGTTTTCCCAGAAGCTCTGTCCAAATCACCCAGATTTCCCCAAATCCCAGCAACTCCGTCCAAACTTCCCAGAAATGTCTAAATGTACCAATTTCTCCCAAAAACTTTCAGACATAACCAGTTTCTCCCAGAATCTCTGTCCAGTTTCTCAGAAATACCCGGATATAGCCAGTTTCTCCAAGAAACTCTATCCAAATTTCTCAGAAATACCCATAGTACTTGTTTCTCCCAAAAACTCTGCCCAAATCACCCAGAAATGCCCAGATATACTTGTTTCTCCTAAAAACTCTATCCATATTTCTCAAAAATACCCAAAATACCAGTTTTTCCTAGAAGCTCAGTCCAAATCAACGAGAAATCCCTATTTCTCCTAGAAACTCAATTAACTTCTAGAAATTTCTCCGAATCTTCCAAATCCCCGTTTCTCCCAGAACTCTATCCAAAATTCCCAAAGTATCCCGGAAATCCCTGTTATCCCTTGGTGATCATACTGGAAAGTAAGTTTAGCACACTCTATATGGCTAGGACCTTATTTGTTTAACTACTATCTGTTAAAAGTAGGGGCATTATATCGATTAGGGCTTGCATCTGCATGCTTGTCTCATATGCATACACAATTCATGTCAGTTCGCATGCACGCACATCCCGTCAGTCTCAAACATGTCAGTCTCTACACATCAAATGCATACGTATCATCATCCTCACCCATCTCAATCATTGTACAGAAGTCATATACTTACAGCAATCGTCCTCGGTTCGCATCGTTAAATCCTTCAAAATTCTGATCATCTCCTCCCGCTAGGAGTCCATAAAAAGAATTTTTGCGCCTCTGCTAATTTGGGCTTTACTTCTATTTGCAGAAAACGTAGCCTTGGGTAAGGAAACTTTTGTACCTCCCCGAATTCATTGTCATGATCGCGAGCTAGCCCAGGATATCATAAACCCACTAATGGCCTACCAAGCTCTCGAAGGGGAAGTGAACAAACTCAAACCACTGTTGAACATCTAAGTTTAAGGATAAGTCGATTTGAGAAGATGGTGCAGAGCATCAATAAAAGAAAGTATGGGTTGTCCGACGCGGTCTATCCGAGCCCATTTCCACATCCGAATCCTTACTCATGTCAAAGTCCACACCCTTTCATGGGTAATCATATTTCATATCCAAATACAAGATCCACTCCGAGGACCCACTTGAACTCAAAGTTTAACAAAGCCCGCAACCCAAGAACCTTTACCAACCTGGGTATGCCGTTTTCCGTTATCCTTGATAACCTCATCACAAAGGGGCACCTCCAACTTCTTCAGCCTCATGCTGGTATCCCTTTGCCTAATTGTAACATGTCCAAATGTTGTGCCTACCACCAAGGCCCAGGTCACGACACCAACAGCTGCATGCGCCTTCGCCATGATATCCAAGACCTCATCGATCAGAAAATCATCGAGCCTTCACCCATCCAACCCTATGTCAACCAAAATGTCAGCTTCATCGAACCTAAAGCCCCTGGCTCATCTGTTCAAATGATCCCTTTTGCTGATACCCATGAATGTTGAACCTATGTCGGTGAAGCGATGGTGTTTGGGACTTTTGCTAGCAAAACAAATGAGGATGCTCTTTCAAAAAATAAAAAAAGAATAAGCGAGTCATCGTGACACTCCATTTGAGACCAAGCCGAGTCTTGTCGAGTCTGTCCTATGTTTTGAATCTATTTTCAAGTTTAGTCTTCTTGTCGAGTCTGTCAGCGTTCAAGTTGTTATGAGTCTGTGTCGAGTAATGTAATTCTTCTTCTTTTGATGGAATGAAATCTCATTTTTGTGTCTAGTCATCAATGCACGAATCATTGAACTGAAATGTCACTTTTCAAATTACCATGGATATTACTCTACTAATAAATTTTTGCATCAAACAAAAAAAATAAAAAAAAGAGAATCCCGAAAAGGCCAAAGTCAATTTCGTGCTGACCCCAAAGAAAAGCTGAGAATTAAATAGTCTTACTTTAAGAATTTAAAGATGCTTTTGCTCAAATCTCGAAAAGGCATACTTGAGACTGATTTGGGGCTTGCCCAACACCCTTTCCACCATTTCTACCATTTCAAAGCCTTGGACCCAACCTAATTGATAGCCATGCGAACCTGTGCGGACTTGGTCCTTGATGGTAGCCAAACATTTCAGTGAGTTTCATCTCCACTTTCAAAAAAATAAAAACAGAAGAAAAAAAAAAGAAAGAAAAAAAAAGAAAAGCTCGCTAGGCTGAAAACCCGAAAGGGCACCTAAGCAAAAGTTAGAGCTGAAAAGGTATTGATTTCCAAGATCTGGCCCTAGCCAGCCAAAATGATTTTACAAATGAGAGAATTGTACAACTCAAGGTACATCATAAAAACGTGCTTAGATCACATTTCAAAGGCTCGGAACGACCACACATAAATCCCAAGGGCTGACGTGTACATTCTGGAATTTCGAGATCATGATCGAAAGATCTCACATGAATCAACTATGTGAAAAGGAAAATTGACTGGCTAGGCGAAAGTGAAAAAGATCAATCCTCAAAACAAAAGAAAACGAAAAAGAAAAAGAAAAAGAAAAGAAAAAAAGAAGAAAATGAAAAAGAAAAGAAAAGAAAAGAAAGGGAGATGGAAACTGAATCCTCCTCTTCAAGGCTACCATAAGTAACCCAAGTTTGAACTTCTTTGATGATAGGTTTGAAAAACCCTCATACCTCAAACCCCTTCTTTCAAGCCTTGCCTTGAACTACGCTCGACCTGATTCCCGTTCGGGGATACGTAGGCAACCACATTGGTTCGGTCACATAAAAATCAACCCACTTCTTTCCTACCATGGCCCGAACTATATTGGACCTGATCCCCGCTCGGGGGTACGTAGGCAGACTTTCAAAAAGAAAAGAAGGATGGCTCGCTAGGTCAAAAATTGGAAAGGACGTCTAGACAAAAGTTAGAGCTAAATCTAAAGTGAGCAATAACAAAAGAGAGAAAAGAGTTGGCTAGGTCACCTCACTGGTGCCTAGGCAAAAGTTATGAGCATCTGCGAGATTAAAGTCGCGGTCGTTGCCTCAACCTAAAAATCACCTTCCACACTAGGGGCAAACTTCGGCTACCCACCTCGTTTGCCTAAATTTTACTATCAACCCTTCATACAAGGGGCAAACTTCGGTCACCTACCTCGTTTGCCCAAAGCCTCCAATAAACCATTGTCCAAACTAGGGGCAAACTTCGGTCACCCACCTCGTTTGCCTATGAATTCCACTTCCTATGCCTCAAACCAGGGGCAAACTTGTTTTGAAATTTTTTGAAATAGAGTATCTTTTATTCTAAAAGCTGAGGCACTAATTCCAAGCGCTTCTTGAGAGGAGTAGAGAATTGATTAGATTAACAGGGAAGAATTTTCAAAAACCAAATTTATCAGCAAAGTGATATCATATTTAGATGAGGAGTGAACATAAGAGATGAGCGGTACATCGCTTATGACAAACACACATTGAATTATGCTAATTTGGGCACTTCATGTCATTACTTCTATCAAGTTAATCCTTGTTTGGTTGAGTCAGTAATAATCTGATCGAAACTGTATCAGAGTTTAATGTTCATACAACCCAATCCAACTTTCCTCGTCAACATTATTCCTGTGAAGGCCATTTGTCTTAATGGTCTCAAATGTGTGGGTTTAAAGTGATTCCCAAATTGTAAAACCTGAGGATATAAGCAGAAGTTTCGAACACCATTATTGCATTTGTCAAGGCTGCAACATGATATGAGTCCCAAGAACCTCGAGCATTGGTGATACCCCCAATCACAGTCACTTATCTTCATAAATCAGTTCATAAGATACACTGGCTATCTTCTACCAGCTCCTCAGCAACCAAGCCAAAATTGTGTCACGAATGTTCTTCATCCCCAGCCGAATTACTCTATTCATAATGCAACCATTCTTTCCCCAGCCGAATCTTCTCATTCCCAATAGAGCTAGTTTATCTCTAGAAGAGTGTCCTGAACAAATATGGCATATCTCAGTCAAGACTACATCCTTTCCTCAGAATGAAGAGTTGTTCATCCCCAGCAGATTCAATTTAATCCCCAGCAGGCATATCAATTCGTCAGTTCTTTTGATAATAGTTAGTCCAACCGTTGGTCCAATCTATGATAGTCCAGTAGTTCACTGTCGACTCGTCATCTCGATTTGTACATCATCAGTCCAATCCATGACAGTCACAGTAGTTCACTGTCGACTCGTCATCTCAATTCGTACATCATCAGTTCAATCCATGACAGTCACTGTAGGTCATTGTCGACTCGTCATCTCAATTTGTACATCGTCAGTCCAATCCATGAAAGTCACAGTAGTTCACTATCGATTTGTCATCCCGATGAGTACATTGTCAGTCCTTCTGATCACAGTTAGTTCAACCATTGATCCAATCCATGACAGTCACAGTAGTTCACTGTCTACTTGTCATCTCGATTCATACATCGTCAGTTCAATCCATGACAGTCACAGTAGATCAGTGTTGACTCGTCATCTTGATCTGTACATCGTCAGTCCAATCCATGAAAGTCATAGTAGTTCACTGTCTACTCGATTCGTGCATCGTCAGTTCATTAATCATCATTAGTTCACCATAACTCAGTCGTGTTCATCGTCCCCTCTAGATTGAGGCAAATCTATTGTCATCATCCTTTTAGATTGGGGCAAATGCTTCAGTGTCAGCCCTCTAATTTGAGGCAAATCCTTCATTGTCAGCCCTCTAGATTGAGGCAAATCTGTTGTCATCAGCCCTCTAGATTGAGGCAAATCCTTCGTTGTCAGCCCTCTAAATTGAAGCAAATCTTTTATTATAAACCATTTGGATTAAGGTAGGACTTTCGCGTCCACTAGTTATCTCGGACTACCCCGTTTACTCTTTGATATCTGGGACTGCCAAGTCCTTCAATCATCTTAGGGATTCCATGTCCATCATTAGTGCTTCCACGTCCGTCAATCATCTTGGAGGCCTGAATAGGCTTTTCGGACCGACCATTGCAAGATTTGATCAACCGTGAGAGATCGGAGTTGAATCCTGGTTCTCAATCAAGAATTAAAATAGTTAAGAGAGATTCTCAGAGAATCCCATACCATCCCCAACAGAACCTGATTTCCGGATTGGTCATCATAAAAATCAGCCAACAATTGAAAAACACCACCCGCAGTCAAAAGATGCCGACTCCTAGGGCAAGCTTTGTCTATTCACAATCCAAGGCTCTGTGTCCGTTGGTTATCGTGAGTTCTTCACTTATCGTGAGCTTCCTCACTCCTTCATCCAAAATCGTGAGCTTTCTCACTTATCATGAGCTTTTCCTTACTCCTTCATTCAAAATCGTGAGCTTTCTCACTTATCATGAGCTTTCTCACTTATCGTGAGCTTCCTCACTACTTTGTCCAAAATCGTGAGCTTTCTCACCCCTTTGTCCAAAATTGTGAGCTTTCTCACTTATTATGAGCTTCTCACTCCTTCATTCAAAATCGTGAGCTTTCTCACTTATCATGAGCTTCCTCACTCCTTTGTCCGAAATCGTGAGCTTTCTCACCCCTTCGTCCAAAATTATGAGCTTTCTCACTTATCGTGAGCTTCCTCACTCCTTTGTCCGAAATTGTGAGCTTTCTTACTTATCATGAGCTTTCTCACCCCTTTGTCCAAAATCGTGAGCTTTCTCACTTATCGTGAGCTTTCTCACTTATCATGAGCTTCCTCACTCCTTCATTCAAAATCGTGAGCTTTCTCACTTATCGTGAGTTTCCTCACTCCTTTGTTCGAAATCGTGAGCTTTCTCACCCCTTTGTCCAAAATCGTGAGCTTTCTCACTTATCATGAGCTTCCTCACTCCTTTATTCAAAATCGTGAGCTTTCTCACTTATCATGAGCTTCATCACTCCTTTATCCAAAATTGTGAGCTTTCTCACTTATCGTGAGCTTTCTCACCCCTTCGTCCAAAATTGTCATCTTTCTCACTTATCGTGAGCTTCCTCACTTCTTTGTTCAAAATCGTGAGCTTTCTCACTTATCATGAGCTTCCTTACTCCTTCATTCAAAATCGTGAGCTTTCTCATTTATCGTGAGCTTCCTCACTTCTCTGTCAAAAATCGTGAACTTTCTCACTTATCGTGAGCTTCCTTACTCCTTTGTCCGAAATCATGAGCTTTCTCACTTATCATGAGCTTTTTCATCCCTTTGTCCAAAATCGTGAGCTTTCTCACTTATCGTGAGCTTCTTCACTTATCATGAGCTTCCTCACTCCTTCGTCCAAAATTATGAGCTTTCTCACTTATCGTGAGCTTCCTTACTCCTTCATCCAAAATCGTGAGCTTTCTCACTTATCGTGAGCTTCCTCACTCCTTTGTCCAAACTCGTGAGCTTTCTCACTAATCGTGAGCTTTCTCACTTGTCATGACCTTTTTCAATTATCGTTTGCTTCCTCACTCCTCTGTCCAAAATTGTGAGCCCCCTCACCTACCCATCGATTATCGTGAGCTTCCTCAAATAAAGATCATGAGCTTCCTCAACAAACAAAAATTATGAGCTTCTCCCTTATCGTGAGCCTCCTCACTCCCTTGTCAAAAATTATCAGCCCCCTCACCTACCTATCAGCTATTGTGAGCTTTCTCGCTTGACGGTTATTGCTAAACCCTTCTTCGATTTGCTATCTTCAACTTCCTCATCCATCGCTTGGTATCCATGACTTCTGTGTCCGTCGATCATCTTCCTCTGGGACCCCACATTTGATTACATTTGTTTGCAAAGCACACTTCTCTTAATTTAAGAAATTTGCCCGAGACCCAGAGTCTTCAACACCTTGGTATCCTTATCAGGATCAACCACTGCATTAGATTTAACACTAGCATAACATAAGTCCACTCGGGGTGGCACACACCCCACAGCACCAGCTCATGCTAGGATCATAATACTAAACATGAAAGGACTCAGGACATAATTCATATCACATCCATGCATTGCATATCATTCTTATAGCATAGCATCCGCCCGATTGTTGTGTATGTGCATGTGTGATTTATTCCTTTGTGCCCCGAACTACGTCCTGGTCTGATTCCCTTGGGATACGTAGGCAGCTCACGAAGAGCACGACCAGTACCAGCCTCAGCGTTCTTGTTTTCATCATTGCATCTTTTGCAACGCTTTTATCCTAAATCTATAGCCTCCAAAAAGATATGTCTCTTCAAAGCTTTGGCACTTGCTTGCGACATGCGTTGCCTCGCAAGTTCATGCCAAAGAGGGGCAAACTGTAGACACCCCATTTTGTCGGTTATCAGATTTAGGAGACCCAAAACTTGGTGGTTCACAATGATTGCAAAAGACTCAAAAAGGACTCCTGGAAGTTAGTTCTATCTCCTATAATGCTCAGAATGACCAAAATGCCCCTGAAAGCCCAAACGCTCCCAGATTCAGACCAAATATTCTGGAAATGCGCTACGTCATAAGAATAACAATAAAATGAGTTCTAAAGCAAGATCGAATGAAATCGTCGGCTCCCAGAGACCCCCGGAAGTCCCGGAAGTTCCCAGAAAGTCCCCGTTGACCGGTTTGACCAAGGTTTGTCCAAGTTTGACCAAGGTTTGACCGAAATCGTCCAAATTCTCCGAAAAGTTTTGGAATCATTCTAGATCGTGTGGAAAGTATTAAAATGCATTTTAAAAGAAAATCAAACTAAAACATCAGCTCCTGGGAGCTCCCAGAGATTTCTAGAACTTCCCGAGAATCCCCAATTTGATCAGTTTGACCAAAAATTGAATTTGAAACTGGAGCACTGTATCATTTTTTAAATATTTTTCATGGATACTAGAGGTCATTAGATTTCCGACTGTATATCGCACATAATTTTTGGATTTCAAACGAATTTATTATGAATTTTTGAAGGTGAAAAAGGCGATCAAATCGGCTTTTATCGTGAATACCGCAAAACTTTTCAAAGTGACCTATCTCCAAACTATTTGTTATGTAAAATATACTCCATTACCTTTCCAACGATATATCACAACCTCAGTTTGGAGTTCATGTGCATTTTCTGTGAATTTCGGACGAAATAGGGCCTTTTCACGAATATCGGAACCTCTGGGGGCCTAAACAGCATTATCTGGACGAAGGAGGAGTAGTGCCACCGTGGCACTGGCCCACTGCCACCGCAGTATAGGCCCAGTGCCGCCGCGGTACTCTCCCCCAGAACAGTCCATTTTTATAATTTTGATTGGGGGTCCAAATTGATTAATTAGAAACCAAAACGACGTAGTTCTATAGAAAGTGAGTTTTAAACTCAAGTCCTTCCATCATCCTTCTATATACTTCATCATCAATACACCCAACCACCATTTCTCTAAGCATTCATGAGTTAGGGAGCTAATTCCATATCCAAATGTCAATATCTATAAGTGAAACACCAAGCTACAAGTCCAAAATCACATTAATTATCATCTATTGATTGGTATTTACTTGCTTGTTCATATTATGTTCATCTCTTCTTAATCTCATTTTTTTTAAAAACAATTCTTGATTTACTTACTTGCTCTTCATCATCTAAATGATGACATGAAGTTTGAGGTGAGTGAATCCTTATGGATAGTAGCTCTTAACCTCAAAAACATGTTTAATAGATGATGATTATAATTTCAATACCTCCAAGGTATCCTTGAAGTTATGTTCAAAATAAAAATGAATCTCTCCAATAATATTGGGGGTTCTTGATGATGAGTTTGATGTTGATATTCCAAGAGGTCATAATCTCTATTTGATGTTGAAAATATACTTTCAAAACCTCTATTTCCAAACCCCTCTCAAACCCTCACATTTTGATCTCAAGAAAGAAAACTTAAGTTTTTCCCAAAATCTTTAAAACAGTGAGTCAAAACAGTGAATGATTTGAGCTCAAAAATTTCTCTAGAACTCAATACTCAATGTATGGATGCAAGACCACTTGTACAGTCTTCCTAAATCATTAGAGAACACCTATGATTTTTGGTTTGACTTGGAAATACTTGAAAGGGGTCCATTTTTGTCCAAACATTCTGCTTCTGCTGTCACAGCAGCTAGGTTGACTTTCAACTTGTTTTACAGAAAACTTTTCAAAACGAGTGGTCCTAAATTATTTTTCCCTTGAACTTCAATGTCGTAGGGAATATTCTGTATAATATGTGCATCTAGATCTTTTGTTTTCATTTTCTAAGATTTTCTAACATTTCAGTCGACAATATGGACTCTATTTCAGAATAACCTCTATTGTTTATATGCTTTCTCTCAATATGTGATAGTTATTAAAGATTGGCTTTTTGGGTTGTGTTCTAGGCACAATAAGCAAGATCTCCATAAAAAATCATGTATTAAAAACATTTTTAACCCCTCTTTTCAATTTCCAAAAGATCATATTACTATTCTGTCCACTATTCACAGCAAACACACTTTTACTTCCATCCTTTGATTTGGTGCTTACATGCACTCCAAATTAGCTCATGTCTTAGGAAGTAGTTCATACTACATTTGTACATATCCCATGATGATTTCCTTCATTCATTCATAACATTCTAGACTTCTAAGTCATTCTAGGAATCCATGAACACAAAACACACTACAAACTTGGCACATTCTAGATACATACATTGCATCCATGCAAAGATTTGGGGCTTTTGTGACTCCTAATCTAAGAAGATTATAAGGAATGAACTTGATCATACGTTCATGTTTTCCCCTCGATCTAATCCTCCTTCCTCATCCGTTCCGGGGATTGAGAGATCTTCTTTTCTCAAAGATTAACATGCATCATTCTAGCTTGCTAAGCATATTTTGATTTCTATGTTTATTTGTTTCAAGAATAATTCATGTCCCCTTTAGATTAAGGAAACTTAATTACTTGATATGTGATTAGACGATTTTTTCTAGGTTTGTTTGTGTGGTCTTTCACTTTTTCATTGTGTGATATTTGGCTTAGACCTTATGAATGTTATCTTATCTTTTGATCTTCCATTTCAAAATTCTTGTGTGATGTAATATACTATCATAGTATTAATTGTCGAACCATACATAGTATAAGATGATTATTTGGATGCTAATTAAGGCTCGTCGAAAGTATGAGCGAGTTGAGGATGTTTTAGTCGCGACAAGGGCTCCTTCCTCTCTCGTACCAAAACCCCGAGCCAAGTTCTTTGGTTATGAAGGACTGGTGCCCTTTATCCATTTGGGTGAGTCAAAATTAGGTTTCTTGGTTTCTTAAAGACCAAGTGGTGACTCTGTATCTATTTTCAATAGACCTTCCTTTTCTTTGATCCTAATCAATTTCAAACAAAAACAAAAAGAGGTAGAATTCCGCGTGTCCACAACATCTCGCAGCTGACAGTCATGCCTCCGAAGAAGAGTAAGAAGGCTGCACAGCGGGCTGGCCGGGCTATCTCGCCGGCCCCGACGTTCCTGACACTGGAACAGATCACCGCAACCATCACATAGCTCTTGAAGATCCAGCGTCAAACCCAGCAGTAGATCAAGGTCCTGCTGGTCCAACAAAGCAATCCTTCAGTGGCCAGGAAATGGCCTGGGAGCGTTGCGTACGGTCGGGAACCGATCTTGACCAGACAACATGCCCGAGCCAACCTGTCTCACGGTGAGGGTGCTGCAGACATTAGCAGTAGGCGTGCTGCCTAAGAGGAGAGGCAGGAGCATATGTCCCGAGAATCAGTCCAGGGTCACTCGGTCAAGAGCCGAGGTGGTCTTGGGCACACGAACAGTCGGAGTCGTGGCCGAGTCCGATCCTAGAGGACAGCACACCGCCATGAAGAAGAAGCCTCTTCCAGTAACCCGACCAATCCCCCGGATACCGGTCGGCAAGGTGTAATGGCCCTTCTCCAGAATTTGAAGAAACAGATTAACAGAATGGCCAAAAAACTAGGCCAGAATGCTACTCAGGACCATGTCAATACCGAGACAGAGTCACTGTTTTCCAAACACATTACGACATTTACCATCCCACATGAATTCAAACAGCTACATCTAGATTTGTACAATGGCTCAGGGAGCCCGGTCGACCACGTTCGGACCTACAAGGCCCAAATGGCTCTGGCCACCAAAGTCGACTTATTGTACTACCTAGCCTTTCCCAACACTTTAAAAGGCCCGACCGTGCAATGGTTCCATTCTCTGAAACCCCGATCGGTCAAAGATTTCAAGCAGCTAAGCAAGCAGTTCATCAACCAGTTCATCGGTATGCATGAACGACCAAAGCCTGACATGCAACTACTCATATTTAGACAAAGGGATAATGAGACCCTCAAGGAATTCACAGACCAGTTCAACCGGGAAAAGCTCGGGATCTATTTCTTGACGAAACTGTTGCTATTACAACCTTCTGCTTAGGAGTTTGACACACCAAGTGCGCCACATCGTTTCACAGAAACCGACCAGAAACCTTAATTAAACTCGCAGAGAGGGTCGGGAAGTATGTCGACACTGAAGAATTTCTAAACACCAAAGACCTCGGGCACGTAAGCGACGAGCCTTCAAGAAATAAGCGAAAGCGAGATCAACCCAAGAGGAGCAATGCAAAGAAGCCCAATGGTTCTGGCAGTTCTTTCAGTTCACAGTGGTTTGAGTTTGACAGCTCTGGCCCGACCTCCAATTCGCATAAGTCTGAGTCCAGCAGCCCCGACCCGACCTCCTGTCTTCATCAATCTAGATGAGCCCAACTACAGCGGTACTTGCCCGATTATCGCATGAGGCTCCACAGACTATCAGAAAGCTCTTGCAAAGACCTAGGGTTCAACTCCCGAGGCGCTAAAAAGACCTCGGGCTCAACCCCGAGGCAACCACAGACCACTGTTATACAGTTGGTAGAAGACCTCGGAATGACACTCGAGGCATAAAAGACCTCGGGACCACACCCCAAGCACAAAAGACCTCAGTCCACAACCTACGATGGGGACAAATCCCCCTAGGTGGCTGATGATGGCAAGCTTCAAAAGACCCTATAACCACCCATGTTCCAGGTCAGTTACCTACAGTCATAGCCTCTACAGACCCCAGTCTTAGCAAAAGCTTGGGGGGTAGGAAGGCACAATGAACTAAACAGGCAATCACACCGGGTATTTACAGGCCTTGGGGTTAACTAAGTCAAACTCTTAGACAACCCGGGTGCCTACAGTAATTAGAGGCAATAACTCCACTTAAGTCCAAACCGATGATAAAGGTGACTAAAACCTCTTAGGTTGGCCCAAGATAGAGGAGCAAAAAAGACCCTAAGGAAACACGCTTTAGGTCGGCTCTGCCAACATGGTCAAGCTCTTCTCCCAACAGTCTTGACAAAGGCTGGCTAGGCGGAAGATAACCATCCTAGAGAGTTAACATAAAAGGACCCTAAAGCAATACGCTTTAGGTCGGCTTTTCCAACATGGTCAAATTCTTTTGCCCACGACCTTGACGAAGGTTTACGGGTAGAAGATAACCATCCTGGGAGCTAACTCAAGAAAAAGACTCTAAATTAGGCCGAGTCTTAGCTCTTGGCCAATTCCCGAGCACTAAAAGATTCCAAGCTAGGCTAAGTCTCAAATCTTAGCCAGTTCCCGAGAACTCACGAGACTCAGAAGCTCCAAGGCAGCTTCCCTGATCACTCGTACAGTAGCAAGTGGCATCAAGCAGATTTCCAAACTTGCCCCGATATGGCATCAAGCCAACCTTGGAAAATAGGGGGCAGCTAACATGACCAAACTTGGCTCTATCCAATGACCGAGCGGTTCCACTAAGTGGCCGACCCCTATTTCAACCAAATCATGCACAGCTCCTCAGATAAGCATCAGTCTGAGCGGTTTGGTCTACCCGAGGCATCCCAAGCAGTTCATCCACGACTCGGCCAACAGGTTGGGAAGACCGCACAGACACAGCTCGTTGCAGGGACAGCTCACCCAGGCCCCGAGGCGTGATCCAGAACTCCAGACAGTTTCCTACTCAAATTAGAAGACTAATGGAAAGTGCACATTGTTTCCTAATCCAATTAGGAAACCCCCAAAATTAATGCCAATCACTCTTAATTGGATTATATTTCCTTATTCATGTAGTAGTTGGTTTCTTGCATCTATAAAAGAGACCCCTCACCCCCATAGAAAGGGATCAACTTTTCAGTCTATACAGCACCTTAATAGCAGTCGTCAACACGCCGGACCGACCTACGGTAGCTCCAGACTATTGTTGGTTCACCATAGGTCCCCGACTTTTTATAGTATAGTGAACGTGCTCAGACATACACGTGGACGTAAGTTCCTTCATTAACAGGGCCGAACCACATACAAAAAACCAGTCTCTCTCACTCTCTCTCCTTAATCTGCTTTAATTTACTTTAACCAAATTTTGGCATCATCACAAGTATTTATGATGGCACGACATTTAATTTGACCTTTTTTGTAAAAGCATTTGAATTTCCTTATTCACACTTCACATTGTAATTTTTATATAGAGATTCTTCCTTTAGAATTGATCCATGTAAAATTGCTTAACAACTTATGCTTAATATTATAAGTTGTTTCATCTACTCAAGAAAATCTCGGATTTCCTAATTATGATATTTATTTATTTCTAAATTATTTATTGGATCGTATTGTGAAATACATAATATCACTCCTCGGAGTAACAAAAATAGAGAAACATAAATTTACTCTTTGGATCCATAGGGAATGACGGGTGAAAGCCACTAAGTATCCACATCACACAATATTAGTCCAACTAAAAGCAACAAGAACAACAAACATAATTAAACTAAGTATAAAAATAGTTTTACCTATTATAAACATCAGAGTGGTCCTCAGGAACCTAACAGGTCTGGAGACAACATATGCCCAACCAACCGTTACAAAAGTTTAATACAAATCATAGAAATAAAAACTAGATATAACTTCTTCATCTCTAGTTGGCGTAACGGTAATCGTGAGCGTAGTACTCTTCCCCGACATAGTCTTCATCAGTATGGCCATCCGCAGCATAATCCCCTTCTGGGGGGGTAGCAATCGTTGCACGCATCATTTCCTGCATTAAGATGAATAGGATAATTTGGACGGGGAATGTCCAAGCAATAACAACCGTCAGCTTACTGAGAGCTGAATGAATAGAAACTCGCAAGGTACTAGTGATATAACGTAATACCAAGTTATTAAAATGTCTAAGATATATTATTGCAATAATATCTTTCTCTTTATTATCCCAAATATCGTTACTCAATCCTTATCGTCTTGTTAATAACAACTCAGCACATACTAACTCTAGGAATAGACTTGATTGTAAACTCCTGGATATACCATTGCGCTGCCTACCGTGTCAATGCAAGTCGTAGATACCATCTACCGCATAATACCGTAAGTCATAGAGGTCATCTATCATGTACACCGCACGTCATAGATAATACATCAGTCCATCCCCTGCTTTTAAGAACATATGCATAGTGCACCGCATGTCAGAGATTTAACGCTTCAAGCATCGACACATCAATTCTATTGCCACGACTTATTGTCAACTACGTATTCTCAACTATCGCAAGTCATAGATACCTTCTATTGTGTAGCACCGCAAGTCATAGAGGTCATCTACTACGTTTGAGAATACTTGTTTACCCAGTCACCGCAAGTCATAGACACTTTCGTTTGTCGACTGTGTTTGGGAAACTACTCCTCCCGTAATCATCCCAAAACTTAGTAAACCTACCTATCATTATACCACTAACGATTACATGACAGCCCCATTGTGGCCTAACTACTATGATGAAAATGAGTGGATATCGAACTCATACATGAGCCGTATAGTATCTAATGTCATCACTTTAATCCATTATTCTTAATTATACTTATCTTTATTGTCACATTATCTCTAATCAACCCATAATTGCATAATGAAAGTCCGAATCGAGAATCTAACCCTATATGTAATAAACAAGAGGAACTAACCATGTTCTACAAGGTTCGATCGATTGAAACCATTTCAATCGATTGAGAAAAATAATGTTCAAGCAATTGAAGTCTTTTCGATTGATTGAACTCAGGTCAATCGCTCGGGAGTCATCTTCTCTAGAGGTTCTGAACAGTGAACGTCCAGAAGTGTTAGAACGTGTTCGGTCTATTTATTTACGTCAAAAACTCATAAAACATCATATTAAAGGTACCAAGTGAGTTTAGAACTTACTGAACTTGATAAGGGTGTGTTTTGCAAGGTTTGAAGCTACGAGCTTCTCCAATGGCTCCTCATCCTCTCTCATCCTCTGTCTCTGTTCTCTCTCTCTTTGTCTAAGTTCTTCTTCTTCTCCTTCTTCTTTGTTAACTTCTCTCTCTCTCTCTCTGTCTGTCTGTCTCTCTCTCTCTTTCTCTCTCTTTCTCTCTCTCTCTCTCTGATAGAGTATATATATGAGTGGATGTGTGTATATATATATGAGTGTGCATATAACAATATATATCTCTCTCCTCCCAACTCTCTAGTTTTGCAAACACATATAAACACACGAGCACAATGTATATATAGAAGAGAGGGGTGGGCAGGTGGCTGTGTTTGTGTGAACTATGGAACAAAACTCCAGTCACATTCGATCGATTGAGGGTTCTTCGATCGCTTGAGAGCAGTTCAACCAGTTTTGATCGATTAAAAAGGGGTTTGATCGGCTGAAGTGGGGAACACGTAATAAATAAATGTCGGCAAGGTTTCGATCGCTTGAACAAAGTTCGATCGCTTGAACTTAAGAATGCTCGATTGCTTAACAAAACTTCGATCAATTGAAAGTAAAACTTCAAGTATGGTCAAGGGAACTATACAGAATCTTATGCATTAATATACAATCAAAAAATATATGGTATTACATCATCCACCACTAATTAAGGATTTCATCCTCGAAATAGAAAACAAACAAGGTCTAAAACAAAAACGAAAACTTCTTTCTCATCTCCGACTCTAGCTCCCATGAAGCTTCTCCTTCATCATGATGCTTCCACTGCATCTTTACCAATGGGATCTCCTTGTTCCTGAGCCTCTTGATTCCATGATCTAGGATGCGATCTGGTCCTTCATCGAATGTAACATTGTCATTGACTTCAATATCCTCAAAGTTGATCGTGCACTGGATTGTGAGCACACTTCTTCGGCATACTGATGTGGAAAACATTGTGCACTCCTGACATCTTCAGTGGCAATGCAAGTCGATATGTAACTTTCCCAACACATTTTAGAATCTCAAATAGTCTGATAAATTTCAACGATATCTTGCCTCTCTTCTGTCCAAACCTGATGATGCCTCGAATATGTGAAACCTTGAGTAGCACGTGGTCTCCAACTACAAACTCCAAGTCTTTGCGTTGCTTGCTAGCATAACCCTTATGTCGGTTTTGAGTTGTCTTCATCTTCTCAAGTATAACTTGAATCTTCTTGCTTGTTTCTTGTACTATCTCTGGCCCAAGAAGTTAAGTATCTTCGACTTCAGCCCAACATAGCGGTGATCGGCAAGGTCGTCCATACAAAGATTTAAATGGAGGCATCCCTATACTCGCATGGTAACTGTTGTTGTATGAGAACTCTATCAGTGGCAAGTGCATTTCCCAAGAACTCTCAAAATCAATAACGCAAGCGCGTAGCATGTCCTCCATCACTTGATTGACTCATTCTGTCTGACTGTCAGTCTTTGGATGAAAAGCTGAACTCAAGTTTAGTGTCATTCCCATCGCTGTTTGAAGACTCTTCCAGAACTGCGGTAAAATGCAAATCTCTATCTGACACAATTAACACAGGTACACCGTGTAACCGTACAATGTACTATAGATACATCTAGCTCAAACGTTCGACTGGATATGCCATGCTGTAGGCGATAAAATGTGTTGTCTTCATAAGTCGATCAACGACCCAAATAGCATCGTGTTTCTGTTGAGACTTCGGTAAAGCTACCACGAAATCTGTGGTTATGTGCTCCCACTTCCATTGGGAAATTGGTAACAATTGTAGTAACCCAGGTGGTTTCTGATATCCCGCCTTTACTTGTTTACAAGTAAGACATTGAGCTACATATTTAGCTACTTCTCGCTTCATTTCTTCCCACCATAAATTTCTCTTCAAATCCTTGTACATCTTTATATCTCTAGGATAAATCGTCATCTGTGACTTAAGTGCTCCATTCAATATTTTTTTCCGGAGATTTTCTTCGTCAGGTGCTCAGAGTCTACCTTTACATCGTAAGGCTCTATCTGTACCAATACTCTAGACCTCTGGTTCCTTGGTTAGCATCTTGGCGAACCATAACTTCAAATCTTCCATTGTCTATTGAGCTCTCATGATACGGCTGATCAAAGTTGGTTGTACCATAAGGCATCCAAAATGTTATCCTTCCATTGGTTCTACTGGCTGGAGATCGAACTCAACTGAAAAACTTCCAGTGCTTTCCATTCTCGGATTAGTAACGTAGTGATCAGTAGTCAAGGTCGACGGCTCAAAGCATTGGCTACAACATTTGCTTTACCCGGGTGGTATTACAATGAAAAATCATAATCTTTGAGTAATTCCATCCATCTTTGTTGTCGCATGTTCAACTCCTTATGCGAGAATAATTACTTTAAGATCTTATGATCAAAAAATAGATCAACTTTTCTCCATAGAGATAGTGTCTCCAAATCTTTAATGCAAACACTAATGCTGCTAATTCTAGTTCATGCATCGGATAATTCTTCTCATGTACCTTCAATTGTCTGGATCCATATGCAATGACATTCCCATCTTGTATAGCACACAACCAAGACTTTAGTGTGATGCATCATTATAGATCATATATCTTTTCCCACTCTTAGGTATTGCGAGTACAGGTGCAGAGGTTAATCTTTCCTTTAACTCCTGAAATGCACCCTTATGCTTATCTATCCATTCGTACTTTATCTCCTTCCTTGTCAAATTTGTCAAAGGTCCCGTAATCTTGGAGATCCTTCTACAAATCTCTAATAATATCCGATTAGGTCGAGGAAACTTCTAACCTCTATCGCATTGGTCAGTCTGCTCCAGCTTAAAACTATATTAATCTTAGATGAGTCCATAGAGATATCGTACTTAGATATTAACATGTCCCAAGAATTTGACCTCTTATAGCCAAAATTCGTACTTGCTGAACTTTGCATACAACTTACTATCTCAAAGTGTTTGTAAGACAATCTGTAAGTGTTCCTTGTAATCTTTCTCTGTTTTGAGTAGATCAACAGCGTCGATGAACATTATAATGAATTGATGCAAATATGGTTTGAATACTCTATTCATCAAGTCTATGAATACTACTGGCGCATTCATCAATCCAAAAGGCATAACTAAAAACTCACAATGCCTGCATCTAGTCCTGAACGCAGTCTTCGTCACATCCTTTGGTCGAACTAACAATTGGAGATATCCTGAATGCAAATTGATCTTTCAAAAGATCCTTGATCCTTGTAGTCAGTCGAATAGATCATCTATCAGAGGAGGTGGATATCTATTCTTGATCGTAACCTTGTTCAACTCCCTATAGTCTATGCAGAGTCAAAGTGTTCCATCCTTCTTCTTCACAAACAGAACTGGTGCTCCCCAAGGTGACGTACTCATGCGAACAAAACCTAAATCTTCAAGTTCTTGAACTTCCTTCTTCAAATCCAACATCTCAGTCCACGCCATCCTATATGGAGTCTTAGATATTGGCAATATGACAAGTACTAGTTCTACATAAAAGTCTATTTCAATCTTCGGTGGAAGTCCTTTAATATCCTACAATACATCCTGAAAGTCTTGTACGGTAAGAACGTGATCCATCATTGGTTCCGTACTCGTATTCCCAATTATAGCCGAATATCTTGTAAGAAATATGTCCCTCGTTAACTGACACTGAAATCTGATCGTCGGTTATCCTAGTATTGGAAATACAATAGTCCTGGTAGGGTAATCCCAGTTGGCATCGTAATTAGTCAACCAATCCATTCCTAGGATAATATCAAACTCTGAAATTGATAGAACTACTAAGTCTACTGGAAGATTCCTATCTCCCAAGGTCAATGGGCAATCTTTACATACTTTACCCAACTTAACAGTCACTCCTAATGGTGACACAACATCTTGTGCTGGCTCAAGTGTCTGCAGTTCTAAACCCAATTGATGCACAATCTTAACATCAATAAATGAATGTGCAACTCTAGTATCGAATAAAGCTTTAATTGGACTATGAATGAGTACAAGCGTACCTTCCAAATGTTGTTGTTCATCAGTATTAAAGCCTTCTTCCGTGGCAATGATAGCATTCATCCTAGTCTAATTTGGGTGTCCTTGAATTCCTTGAACTGGTGCCCTATAATATCCTCTTCGTGGTACACGACAATCCTTGCTCCAGTGACCAGACGTACTGTAGTTGCAGCAAAAATGATCGTTATGGCAGTGGGTCTTGGTAACGGCGCAATTCCTCACGATGTGCCCCAGCTTCCCACAGTTGAAACATCCCCCGTCACTCAGTGGTAGGGCAGTAAGCAATGCCTGAGGTTGCGGTCCTCGCTGTTGATATTGCTGGGGTTGAGGATAGCTTGACTGAGGCTTCCTGGTTCCATTTCAAGTTCTCTTGTTGCCTTGAAAGTTACCCTGAGGTCTCCACCCTTGGGTATTCCTCGACGACTAGTTCAGAAAATTCCTTTATTGTTGAGAACTTCTCGACTGCTGGGGCCTGATTTATTTGTTTTTGCTGTACTGGACAGGTGTCTTTTTCCAGACTCACAGTAAGTCTAACCAGTCCTTTGACACTCTGGTTCAGGTGCCCAATCATCTTATGATGAAGATGGGGGTTCAGTCCTTGATTGAACTGCTTAATCTTCTTCTTTAGTGTGTCAATAATATACTGAGCAAATCAAGACAATCGCTCAAACTGGGTGGTATACTCTCTTACCATCCAATCTCCTTAGGCGAGGCTCATAAAATTCTTTTCCTATTGATCTTTTTCATCTTTCGAAAAGTACTTCTCTAGAAATATTTCTTTGAACATTTCCCAAGTCATCGCCGTTGCAGCGGTTGTCCTAATAGTGGCTCGTTCAGCTTCCCACCAATCTGTGGTGGCATAGTTGGGCTGAAATGTAGCAAGACAGCACTTCTCCTGCTCCTTGCACTCTAATACTTCAAAGATCAATTCCATCTCTCTTATCCATTGTTCGGCTTTCCATGGTTCTGTTAATCCATGAACTTCTCAGGATGTAATCCATGAAAATGTGCTAGTAATTTATCCCCAGTTTGTCTTTGCTAAAATGGTGCAACTAGGGATTAGACAGGTCGTTGATTAGTAGCATGGTTGTAGGTGTCGCCTATATGTTCCATCCTTTGTGTAAAAGCTTCAAAAACTCCGGATGGTCCATTCCCTCTGGAATAGGTGCTCCAATTCATGCTTGAATATTTCTCAAGGGTCCTACCATAGTGTGCTAGGGAAGTATACCAACAAGAGACCTATTGATTAGCTGAAAGTCCTCTTGGAGAAACAAAATCAAGATAGAGCGATAACCAGCAATAAGAACTAATAGTTCTACTAATCAGCACACATCACTCAAACATACAATCAATATCAAAACTATTACTCGTATATACATATATATCAAAAGATGTCCCGCATAGTACACACTAGTCAAACTATGTACCATATGGGACGTAGGCTAAAACCAGTATTCGAGGTGAAAAGTGCATATTCATACCGTATTATATGGTCTTTTATGCATACTTTTATCCCCAAGTCCCTAGATTTAGATACATATAAATGATTTAAGTGTTTTCTATGATGTTGAGACTCAAATATGTGTTTTTACACTATTTTACAGGTCATGAAAAGCAATCATTGCATAGAAAGTGATTCTGGTGGAGAGAACAACAGAGCAGCTAAGAAAATGCCAATTTTGACAATAAAGACTTCAGATTTGGAAGATTTCCATAAAAATATGAAATGTAGATCTTTGAGTTATGGTCGCGTGGCTATAAACAGGAGGTCAATCCGAGGTTCGAGTGAAAAGTTATGGCAATTCTCCCATCGGTGCGCAGAGTTGTCAAAATCAAAGAAGTTCAAGCGATTGAGGATAGTTCAATCGATTGAGCGTTTGATCGATCAAACTAAGCTCGATTGATTGAAATTTGTTTTCTCCCAAAAGTTGCGTAAACTCTGCAGGAACCCTATAAATAAGTCATTTTGATGGTAGACGAAGGGAGGACACTCCAGAACGTAAAAAATAGCAGTTTTAAGCTAGTTTTAGGGTTAGATTAGGAGTAGTTTAGGTTAGATTAATCTTCTTCTTCCTCTTTTCCATTGTAAACTCAAGATTCAAGTTGATTTCAAGTTTATTTCAAGGTTATATTCATATTTATTCCATTTTTTCCTTTTCCTTTATCTTATTTGATTGTTTATTGATATAGTTGTTATGATTGCTTTAGTTTACTGTTTCTGCATTAGTTTATTTATGTTTTCGTATTTTAGATGTTGGGAATATATGATGAAACATTGATTTCCAACCTCTCCCATGCAATCTTTAGAAAACCTGGGCTCAATCGATCGAAGGTATTTCGATTGATCGAACCAGAGCCATAGTCAAGCGATCGAAAATATTTTGATCGATTGGAGGATGAGGCAGTCCGATCAATCGAGACCACTTTGATCGATCAAACCTGCTGATTCCTAAGATCATTCTTTTAAGTATTCCATGACTTTCTGTTTTAGAAATTTGTCATCAAATTGTCCCTAAAAGCTCAGTATGTCACAACAATTTTTAGAACTTAAAGCCTTAAGCTATTTTCTTCAATAACTTTTGAAAATCACTTTGAATGCAAACACTATTTCGAATGCAAGTAATAACCATTGTTTTAAATCGTCTTCCAAGTATTTTAAATCAACTATGATGATGTAGTCCCGGTCATGTAAGGGCTATCGAATCTTTATCTTTAGAAAATTACGGAATACTGAAGAGAAATGAACTCCATAGAACGTTAATGAGTATGCATGGTAGATGGTTAGGATCAATGTTAATTCTCGTATTTTCAACACCTTTAATTTAGTTGTTGAATTATTATGTTTCTTTATGCTTTGTTTATTATTTAGTTTAATTCAATTAATTAGGATTTGTTAGTACATATTCATTCCTACAATTAATCTTTTCTTTTAGCTAGGTTGTAACTTAGTATATATTCTTCCTATTCCTTCTTTGTGGGATTGACCTGGACTTATCCAGTATTACTTGCACGTCCACCTATACTTGGGTGTTGCACAAGAGCGCACAAATTTTTAGTCTTGTCAAGTTTTTGGCGCTGTTGCTGGGGAAGACAACTAGGTTAAGATTTTACTAAGTTATTTTCATTTTTCTTCTTTTTCTTAAAAAAATAAAATAAAATAATAAAAATAAAAACTTTTGGACTTTTTCTCTCACAAGATACAAATAAAAAATAAAAATCCAACTGTTTAAAAATTTTGGGTAAACATTTCTTATCCATATTACCCTCCATACAATACAAACACAAATGCCACCAATAGGTACACATTAGATAATGAAACTATCCCCCAAGTTGGCAAGCATCCACATATGATGCAAATTATCAATCTAAGTGCTACCAACCACCACAATAAGGAAACAATAGTAGTAGTCCCCTATATTATCAAACGTATCAAGAACCTCCACATGGAGAGTTCTATCAATCGCAATGGGGATATAACCAAAATGACAGCGTAGGATATAATAGTAGTTCCCACGATTACCAAATGTACCAAGACTTTTCCTTTGGCGAGTCTTGTCCACAAACACAATGGGATAGGAATTACTATCAACAACAATGGGGCAAATCTTTATATAGTAATAATGAGGAGAATAACCAAGTTGAGGATAATGGTATGTTAAAATTACTGCTTAGTGAAATGAAAAGGCTAGATAGTGCGCTTGATAAATTTGAAGCTAGATATCAACAAGCATATGCTAGCCAACCTTTAGAAGACTATACCAGTCCTTCAACACTACAACCTAAATTTCAAGATACTAACAATGGAATGGAATTAGAGGACAATGATGGGTTTATACTGAATGAGGTTAACAACTCACTCGAGAAAATGATAACCCAACAAGAACTCCAAAACCAAACCATTGAGCATGAAATTGTAGAACCATCTTCTCCTCAATATACAACTCCAGACATCAACTCCTTCACTGCTTGGATAAAATTGCACAATCTCTTTGTCTAGGGCACCTCAACAGATGACATATATAGTGAAGAGAGTTACAAGGATAAGAATGAGGTTTTTAAAGATAATGAGAGTTTAGGTGACTGCACGCAATTAGGAAAGGAAGAGTCTCCTATGGACTCTACCAATACCTTTGATGGTGACCCTAGGGAGGACGTATTGAAAATTTAAATCCGATTTAGATTCTTATGATAATCATGAACCCTCGCCTCTTTCTGCCGAAGAGGTGGTGTCACCAAGTTACCCATCACCTATTCTTTCTATCAATCAATGCTCTCATCTCGAGCTTGAAAATCATGTGTACCCTAATATTGAACAAATAGAATGTGTTGTGGAAGAGGATGGTAAGGATTCTAGTACATGTTCTTCACAAAATTTTAACTTTCAAAATTTCTTTGAGAGAAAACTTGGAAAATATTGGGCCCAGATTAGATGATCTTAAACTTCAACAAGAAGTTAGTAATCTTCTAGACTGCTTGACCTTTTTGAGTAATGATGACATTGAGGCCCAAATAGATAGCTTTATCCAAGTCCAGTCCAAAACTATGTGCATAGAACAAAAATTAAATTCCTATGATCATATATCTATAGATTATGTTCTAATACAAGAGGAGGGTAATGAAGCTTCATTAGAACATCACTTAGACCCTGCCCCTTTTATCGAACTGTGGCCACCTCCTTGTATTAAAATAGAGGCCGTTATAGAAAATACCAACACCAACGATCATTTTTTGAGTATAATTCATAAAAAGCGTGGTATACCTCTCATAATTGTCCACAAAATATTTGAAAGCCATAGGTTTTGCATCATCTCCTCTGACCTTGAGCCTAACATTCGTTGGAGGGAGTTGCATATTTATGAGGATCATAACATTTTTCTCACTGTTAAATTATTTTACTGGGAAGATCCTCAAAAATTTCGATTATTACTTTATGATAAAAATTTTGATTAACTGAATTTCTTTACAGAGTAGTTGTATTATATTATCTATTTTTCCTTGTTTCTACTCATGATTTTGCAGGTAACTTAAAAAAAATGGATATTAACGTCTCGAGGTAACATCCTTCATTCTCTCGCTTTACTTTACATGTCCATGTGCTTAGTTTAGAACATTGAGGACAATGTTTAGTTTTAGTTGGGGGGAGTGAGTCATTGCATGCCTCATATCTTTTTGTTGTGCTTTAGTGTCATATACCTGCTTAGCAACATATAACTCAGTAAATTAAAAAATTGCAAAAATTTTAAATGTTTTATTTATTTTTTTTAAATATAATAAAATGGTTCTTGTATTTCTCACTTAGCATATGTAGTTAGTAATGACGCATTAGTGTTATTTTCTGTATAATGATAGTTTCTTTATTATCTTAGTTATAGTATGCTTTATGCCTTTTAATCTTCAAACAATTTTGAGCACGTTGTGACAACCTTGTACTTAGCTCAAATGAATTAGTAAGAATATCTTAGGTGTCTTGAGAGACTATAGTGGAGACTAATAACCCAAGTGAGCTTTTTGAGCCATTCGTCGTTTTTTAGGGTTTTATAAAATTACTCTTACTTTTTGAAAAGCGTTGTAATTCATTGAAAGTCTCATTTTTCTTCTTCATTTTGACTGATCACTAGAAGAAAACGTTCAAGATTTACCAACTTTAGAGCTCTTGAATTACTAAACTGAATTATCCTAATAACTTCGAAGATGATTTAGGCCATATGTTGACCATGCATGTATAATATAGTCTTGGCCTACCTCTATGATATTTTTTTATTTCATCCTTTGAGCCCTACCATATTTGCCTTGTATACACAATTCTAAAGTCAATACCTAACTCGAAATTAGGAGTTTAAGCATCAGTTCTTTATTTAGGAGTGACTGGATTGTGTTATCTTGACAAGAAGTTTGGTTGTGTGAATAAATGAAAGTTGGCAAATAAAAAAAAATGATGAAAAAAAAAAAAAAAAAAAAGAAACAAAAAGCATGAAAAAAATACAAGAAAAAGAATAAAAAATGCCAATCGTTGTTACAAAAGGAAAAAATAATAATACAAAGAAGAGTGTGAAAGAAAAAAAAAAGAATTAGAAAGAGATTGGAGATGTGGGGAAGTTTGAAAAGATATTCAATCACATCCTTTAACCTAATTGAAAATAACAAGCCTCTTTCTTCTTTCATTTAATACCTCTTTTTCAAAGTCCTGATGATTTTAAGTAAATTGAATTTGAAGTTAAGGTAATGAGAGAGTTTTCCAGGGTATCTCGCTCTTCTGGTGAAAAGTATTATGTCATGAGACTTTATGCACTAAAATGTCCATTTTTCTATTTAGATATGAGAAGCCTTTGTTTCCATTTACATTTACTCTTTATAGCTTCCATATCATGAGTAATAATTGTTACACCCAATTCGGAGTGATTTCATCTTGAAAGTGTAATACCTGTGAGAGTTGACACAAAATGAACATCTTGATAGTGTCTTAGGCTATGATGCGAGTTTTGAAATTAAAGTTTTGTATTTTGGTTGTCCATTCACACACACACTTGAAGATTAATAGGTATGGAATATTAATAGCGTTGATAGTAGATTAACTGTAATATGTGTATTGCATAGCAATGGCATACTAGAGAGTTTAATGAGATTGTTGAGCTTAACTATATTACTAAATGAGAGAAATATTTTTTTTAAAAATATTTAAACTAGAACCATTACCATAAATATGATTTTTGTGGGTAGATTCACTGCAAACCCTCAAGAGACAACACTCGTCCACTAGGAGAAACCTACGGGTTTAAAGGCTTGTTGCATACGCTAAATGCAATCACAATTCCTGCAAAAGTGATTTATGATTTTTACTTTATTTTGTTTTCAATTTTTAGAGTTCAAATAAACATTGTTGTAGTTCGCTTCATTGCTAGGGACTAGCAACGAGCTACTAGGGGGGTGTGATTTGAGGTGAAAAATGCATATTCATAGCGTATATATGGTCTTTTATGCATGCTTTTATCACCAAGTCCCTAGATTTAGATGCATATAAATAATTAAGTATTTTTTATGATGTTGAGACTCAAACATGTGTTTTTACACTATTTTACAGGTTATGGAAAGCAATCGTTGCATAGAAAGTGATTCTAGTGGAGAGAACAATAGAAGCAGCTGAGAAAATGCCAATTTTGACAATGAAGACTTCCGATTTGGAAGATTTCCCTAGAAATATGAAATGTAGATCTTTTAGTTATGATCGCGTAGCTGTAAACGGAAGGTCAATCTAAAATCCGAGTGAAAAGTTATGGCCATTCTCCCATCGGTGCGCAGAGCTGTCAAAATCAGAGAAGTTCAAGCGATTGAGGAGAGCTCAACCGATTGAGCGTTAGATCGATCGAACTAAGCTCGATCGATTGAACTTTATTTTCACCAAAAAGTTGCGTAAACTATGCAGGAGCCCTATAAATAAGTTGTTTTGATGGCAGATGAAGGGAGGACGCTCCAGAATGCAAAAAATATCAGTTTTACGGTAGTTTTAGGGTTAGATTAGGAGTAGTTTAGGTTAGATTAATCTTCTTCTTCCTCTTTTCTATTGTAAACTCAAGATTCAAGTTGATTTCAAGTTTATTTCAAGGTTATATTCATATTTATTCTAGGTTTTTCCTTTCCTTTATCTTATTTGATTGTTTATTGATATCGTTGTTATGATTGCTTTAGTTTACTATTTTTGCTTTAGTTTATTTATGTTTTCGTAGTTTAGAAGTTGGGAATATGTGATGAAACATTGATTCTCAATCTCTGCCATACAATCTTTAGAAAACTTGGGCTCGATCGATCGAAGGTATTTCGATCGATCCTTCGATCGAAGGTATTTCGATCGAACCAGAGCCATTGTCAAGCGATCGAAGACATTTTGACCGATTGAAGGATGAGGCAGTCCGATCGATCGAGAACGTTGCGATCGATCGAACCTGCTGATTCCTGAGATGATTCTTTTAAGTATTAAATGACTTTCTGTTTTAGAAATCTGTCATCAAATTGTCCCTATAAGCTCAGTTTGTCACAACAGTTTTTAGAACTTAAAGCCTTAAGGCTATTTTCATCAATGACTTTTGAAAACCACTTTGAATGCTAATACCATTTAGAGAGCAAGTAATGAACATTGTTTTAAATCGTCTTCCAAGTATTTTAAATCAACTGTGATGATGTAGTCCCGGTCATGTAAGGGCTATTGAATCTTTATCTTTTAAAAAATACGGAATACTGAAGAGAAATGAACTCCATAGAACGTTAATGAGTATGGATGATGTGTGAGTTCTTTTGTGATGTGTGTAAGAGATATGGATGGGTATAACACGTAAGCATGGTAGTACAAGTGGAACAACAACTAAAATATGATAAATAATGCAAACAGTGCGGAATATTAAATATGTAAAAATATAGCATAATAATGGGATTCGGAGAGACTTTGGGTCGGATGAGAACCGAAGTAGCCCCAAATGAGAGAGAGAGAAAGCAGTGAGTGTCCAGGAGTTATGTGTGTTGGAGTAAGGTGAAGGGTGGTGAGTAAGTTGAAGGAAAACATAGGTTTATTATTATTTTAAACGCGCAGCGGAAAAGATTCAGTTATAATAACTGATTGGTAGCCCAGGATCTACTACTCGTTAATTCTATAGATGCGCACAAGAGGGGACAAGAGTTATACCTTAGTGTCTTGAATCCAATTCTGATTTTCTTGAACTTCCAGCAGCTTCCACTAGATGGCCTTCACTCTTATGACTCCTATGGATGCTTGCAGGAAGGACTAGGGTTGGTGGGAACCCTAATGGAGAGGAAGGAGAAGGTTTGGTGCTCTAAAACAGTTTCTGCAGCTTCTGACGTTCAAAACGACGAACTTCTTTTCCAGAACGCAGCTGCCCTATTTATAGATTCCCAGAATCGACCTAGACTTCGAGCGATCGAAGACCTTCGATCGATCGAACCCTTCTCGATCGATCGAGACTTCCAAGACTTCAATCGATCGAACATCCTTCGATCGATCGAACTTGTCTTGACAACTTCCTCATGTGTCTTTCCAAGTATCCTGGCGGAGCTAAGAGTGGGACCTCCTAGGCTCTTAATTGTTGGCTCAGACCAGATTGTTAATTACCGTGACCAAACTCTTTGATCAGCAAACTAACTAACTGGTCAGTTAACGTTTACTCCACTATAAAACGATAACTGAACTCCAACGCAAAAGAACATATCCGAAGCGATAACTAGACTTGTATGTTGTACTAATGTCCCTCTACCTTCAGCATTCGTAATCATATTCAGGTAGTGGGATAACTGTTACTGTCAACCTGAATCATGATTACTTCTTGAATTCCTTGAGTCCCATTCACCTCTCATGATTACCAAACATGTTGATAACTCTTATCAACAAGACTGCAGTACTCAGTAATCGACTTGGTGACATTCTCAAGGGAATGCTTACTCTGAAACAGAGGGTAGATTCTGTCTTGACAATATATGTTCACAACCCTATGAATATGACATACCCAAGATACCCAGGTGTTGATCTTCTATAGACCTCACTGATTGGTAAGTCAAAGAAGTCATATCCACAGTCTGTGTTCATAATCATCTCAAGATTGAGAACACGTACCTTACACAAGTTATGAGTTCCTATCGACTGATTGACAGCCTTAAGTGTCAATAGGAAAGCTCAGGTCCGTCAATGCACTATAAGCACTAGCATATTAACTAAGAGTTACACTCTAGTGATTGAGATTGATCACTCCATCCAATGGTAGTTAATCATGCTACAGTGTAAACCTGATGAGATATCCTAGTCTCAACATCCACTGTGACATGTTCTAAGTAACAAAGAATAGCAATTCGTATCTCACTTGTATGTATCTCATACATACACGCATTACTTACTATGATACTTAAGGATAACAATCATCTCATGAAAGAAACATACATAACAAAATGTAAAGCTGATATCCATATATTAAAATGTCAATGTCTCCTATATAAAGTAATGGTTTGAGGGCACAAACCCAACAAACTCCCACTTGCACTCACAACCATACAGGATTACATCTGAGACCTAGACTATCTAGATGACGATCAAAGACCTTCTGTGGCAAAGCCTTTGTAAACGGATCAGCAAGATTGTCAACGGTGGCAATCTTGGTGACAGTCACATCTCCACGTTGAACAATATCTCGGATAAGATGATATTTTCGCTCTACGTGCTTCCCTTTTCCGTGGTTCCTTGGCTCCTTGGACTGAGCCACTACCCCACTATTATCACAATAAAGCATAATAGGTGACAATGACGCTGGTACCACCTCGAGCTCCATAAGGAACTTCTTGAGCCAAACAGCTTCCTTTGCGGCTTCACAAGCAGCCACATACTCAGCTTCTGTAGTTGAGTCTGCAATGCATTTCTGCTTAATGCTCCTCCAACTAACAGTACCACCTCCCAAGGTAAAGAGATGTCCGGATGTTGACTTCCTCGAATCTTTATCTGACATAAAGTCCGAGTCAGTATATCCAACTGGAATTAACTCATTACCGCCGTACATAAGCATGTAATCTTTAGTCCTTCTCAAGTACTTAAGAATGTGCTTAACGACTGTCCAGTGCTCTGGACCTGGATTCGATTGATATCTGCTAACCATGCCAACGGCAAAACAGATATCTTGTCTAGTGAATACATGAGACTTCCAACTGCCGAAGCATATGGAATTCCTGCCATGCGATTCCTCTCCTCCTTTGTCTTGGGACACTGGTCCTTGGAGAACGCTAAACCATGCTTGAAAGGTAACAAACCTTTCTTCGAATTATCCATTGAAAACTTAGTTAGCACCTTATCGATATAACCAGCTTGAGACAATCCCATTATCTTTCGCTTGCGATCCCGAAAGAGCTTTATCCCAAGAATATAGCTCGCCTCTCCTAGATCCTTCATATCGAAAGTACTAGCTAGCCAAAACTTGACCGTTGACAATGCCGCTACATCATTCCCAATGAGTAGAATATCGTCAACGTAAAGCACAAGAAAGGCCATCACTTTCCCTTCACATTTCTTGTATACACAAGGTTCATCCAAATTCTGTATGAAACCAAACGACTTGACCGCTTGGTCAAATCGGATGTTCCAACTCCTGGATGCCTACTTAAACCCATAAATGAACTTTTGCAGCTTGCATACCAAGTTACCTTTCCGACCAGCTATGAACCCTTCTGGTTGTTGCATATGGATGTCCTCCTCAAGATTGCCATTTAAGAATGAAGTCTTGACGTCCATCTGCCAGATCTCATAATCTAGGCATGCAGCAATGGATAAGAGTATTCTGACGGACTTGAGCATGGCTACCGGCGAGAAGGTTTCCTCATAGTCAATGCCCTCCCTCTGAGTATAACCTTTCGCTACAAGCCTAGCCTTAAAGGTCTCAACCTTTCCATCAGATGCTCTTTTCCTCTTGTAGACCCACTTACAACCAATGGGTTTAATATTGGCTGGAAGTTCTACAAGATCCCAAACCTGATTAGAATCCATAGATTCTAATTCAGCCTTCATAGCTTTAACCCAATGTTCTGAATCAACATCAGTCATTGCCTCTTCGTATGTGGTAGGATCAGATTCAGATTCTATGGAGACAGCTTCAAAAACTTCTCCTAAGAACATGTATCTATCAGGTTGGCTGATAATCCTCCCACTACGACGAGGTACCGGTGCAGAAATGGGTGAAGAAGTGATATTTTCTTGATTTACATCGTTATCAAGTGCGGGTTGGACTGAGGACTCTCCTTCTATTTCTCTCAGATCTATCCTTCCCTTAGGTTTATGGTTCATGATATAATCATCCTCTAAGAAAACAACATTTGTACTAACAAACACTTTCTGTTCTCTTGGATCATAAAAATACCATCCATAAGTACCCTTTGGATACCCTACAAAATAACATACTTCTGATCTAGAATCCAACTTGCTCATCTTTCCTTTCAGCACATGTGCCGGACACCCCCATATCCGGAGATGTTGAAAAAAAGGCTTGCGCCCAATCCACATCTCCCGTGGTGTCCTGGGAACAGATTTGCTTGGCACTAGATTTAGTATGTATGCAGCGGTTTCCAAAGCATAACCCCAAAGGAATAATGGCAACTCTGAATAACTCATCATTGACCTAGTCATGTATAAAAGAGTCTGGTTCCTTCTCTCAGCTACACCATTCTGCTGAGGCGTGCCAGGTGCAGTCAACTGTGACAGAATCCCATTCTGTACGAGGTGATCAATAAACTCATTAGAGAGGTACTCGCCACCTCGATCAGATCGAATGGCTTTGATATTTGAGCCCAATTGCTTCTCCACTTCAGCCCTAAACTCTTTGAACTTTTCAAAGGCTTCAGACTTGTGCTGCATTAGGTACACATATCCATACCTAGAGTGGTCATCGGTAAATGTTATGAAATACTCATAACCACCCCTTGCTCTAATATTTATTGGTCCACACACATCAGTATGAACTAATTCCAACAATGCATTGGTCCTATTGCCCTTTGCGGGAAAGGGCCTTTCGGTCATCTTACCCTCTAAACAAGACTCACAGACTTCCATTGGTTCGAGAACCAAATCGCCTAAGATCCCCTCTTTGACTAGTTTGCCAATCCTATGTAGATTGATATGGCCAAGCCTCATGTGCCAAAGCCTTGTTGGATTAGTGGAAGGTTCTTTTCTTTTAGATGGTATAGTTACCATTGAGTTATTAAGTTTCAAGCAAGAATCTTTAGAAATATTGGGAGTAATCACATACAAACCATTTGATTTAACACCAGAACATATAAAAGAACTATTTCTTTTAATCACAACTTCAGTTCCAAAATAAAAAGAATAACCATTATTCGATAAATTAGAAATTGAAATTAAATTACGTCTCATTGAAGGGACATAAAGTACATCTGATAAAATCAAAACTTTATTGTCTAGAAATTCTAAAACTACGACTCCTATAGCAACCGCAGAAACGGTTGCGCTAGAACCTAGAGTAAGTACGATTTCCCCATCACTGCACCTCCTGGTTGATCTGAACCCCTGCAATGAATTACAGATATGGTTAGTCGCACCAGAATCAATGCACCAAGTGTTTGAAGTATCCGTAATAAAACTTACTTCAATCACATGTGATTCAATTATACCTTGAACTCTTGTAGCTAAGAATTCTGGACAGTTCCTCTTCCAGTGGCCCTTCTCTCCGCATTGGAAACACTTTCCTTTGCCTTGGCCACCCACCTTCCCTTTGCCCTTACCTTTTCCCTTAGATTTTGCAATCTTAGGGACCAGTCCAACACTTGGACCACCAGTACCAGCCTTCTTCTTCCCTTTCTTTCCTTTCAGTGTAGATCGGGAAGAGGAAGCGCTTTTCTCAACGTTCAAAACGTTGACCCCAGGTTTGATCACCCCTTCCGCTGCCAAAAGAGAACTCATCAATTCGCTCATTGAAAAATTCATTTGATTCATATTATAGTTAAGTTTAAATTGAGCGAATGAAGGCGATAGCGAATTGAGGATCATATCAACTTGGGTCTGTGCATCGATCTTGGCACCTAGGGTCTCCAGCTCGTTTAAATAACCAATCATTTTTAAAACATGTTCCTTGACTGGAGTCCCTTCGGACATCTTTGCACTCATTATCTTTTGCATGGCTACCTGTCTGGCAGGCCTACCATGCTCCCCAAACATCTTTTTCAGGGATGTGATAATGTCACTGGCAGAATCATTCGATTGGAATTGGTGTTGCAACACACCAGCCATTGAGGCCAGAATATAGCAACGAGCCATTCCATTCGACTTCTTCCATTTATCGAACTCGCGTCTGGCAGCTGCCGAAGCATTTACCGCGGGTTCTTCGGGGCATGGGGTGGTGAGGACATATATGTGATCCTCCGCAGTTAACACGATGTCAAGGTTACGTTTCCATTCAGTGTAGTTGTTTCCAGTTAACTTGTTTTGAGTGAGTATGGTGGCAAGTGGACTAAATGCAGATCCAGACATTATGAATACTAAAAATCAAACAAACAAAATAAATATGGATATCAGGAGTTGACAGTTTGAAATAAAAGAATCTTTAAAACTCTTATTTTAAAACAAAGTCGTCGGAATATCGAAACAAAAGAATAAAGCCTCCGTGTGGAGGTCAATTTTCTATTTTTCGATTAATCAAGACTTGTCCGCTATGCAACTCTTGCAAAAAACAAGTTATGACTCCCGATCCCTTTTGATCTCTAAGTTTCTGAACAATGCCCCGTGTGGGATCCCTTATCCATAGCTTAGCTAGTGTGTACCATTAACTAAGATCTAATCACAACCGTCTCAAGTAACGCCTCCGTGTGGTGGTCACCCTCTAACACGTCTGATTGATCCTATCAAAAGAAGTTCACATCTAGTAACCAATAAGTAATGCACCCTCCGTATGGAATGATCACCCCTGACGAGGTGACACAGAATGCACTACTCATCTTACAGTGAACCGTTAATGGAAGATCGTGGGTGTCAATAAATAAGACCCTCTCCCACTAGATTTGGTAAATTAAGGATTTTGCTTTTTAGAAAAATTTGTTTTTATACATTACCCATAAACATCCAATGTTTACTAATGCGTTAAAAAATAGTTTTTGAATCTTAATTTAGAAAACTTGTTTTACGTGCATGCAAGTAGTAACAATATAATTAAATGTCAATCACAACCAAGCACATAAAACAAAAACTAAAATTGAAAATAAAGACATCCAAACGATGCCTCTATCTCCCATGGCTCTATCTCCATAGAACCTCCTTTTTGGTTTGATCGCCTCCAGCTCCATCTTCATGGACAATGGCTCCTGACTCCATCATCATGGATTTTCTAATTCTATTACATTTGTCCTATGCTTCTTTAGAAGCTTATAATTTATCTAGAAATAGAAATAGCAACAACAAAATAAAAGGCTAGGGAAACCGGTGCGACTTTCCTTTTCGTAGGATTGAAGTCGCAGCGCCCTTTACATATGCCTTAAAACCAAACCAAACTTAAATTACAACATGCACCAATCTCAAACAGTTTAAATACAAAATTTAAAAGACTTGGTGCCATGGGAGATAGTGACTAAACTAGCTGCAAAAGGGTTAGTCGTACACGCATCCACACATACATAACAAATATATGTAATATTGGAACACTTAATTGATTCACATAGTATATAAACTCTTTACATACTGAATTAGAACTTAAAAACAGCATCTTACTTCTCTGTCACAGTTTGATCGATCGAAGGCCGTTCGATCGCTCGAACCTTCGATCGATTGAACACTGTTCAATCGGTTGAACATTCTATTTCACAGAATGATTTAAAAAATTACAGAATACTTTTAAAATTAAAGCTTTTCATTTCAAAACACTTTAAAACTGTGAAACAGAGAACCTGACAAAGAATCTGTCTCGATCGATCGAATGTCATTCGATCGATCGAACATATCAATGTTCGATCGCTCGAAACCTGTTCGATCGCTCGAGTACAGAGGATGTTCGATCGCTCGAAACATGTTCGATCGATCGAACTGGCCTTGCATCCCATGCATTCACAGATTTGTACTCTGCTGCGGCGACACTGCAGAAATAGATCTGCGACGATGTAGTTTCGAAACTAGTTCTAAAATCAACATGCAAATCAAAACTAGTGTTCCAAAACGCATCTATAGATCCAAACAAGCGTGGCTCTGATACCAATTGAAGGAAAACATAGGTTTATTATTATTTTAAACGCACAGCAGAAAAGATTCAGTTATAATAACTGATTGGTAGCCCAGGATCTACTACTCATTAATTCCATAGATGCGCACAAGAGGGGACAAGAGTTATACCTTAGTGTCTTGAACCCAATTCTGATTTTCTTGAACTTCCAACAGCTTCCACTAGATGGCCTTCACTCTTATGACTCCTATGGATGCTCGCAGGAAGGACTAGGGTTGGTGGGAACCCTAATGGAGAGGAAGGAGAAGGTTTGGTGCTCTAAAACAGTTTCTGCAGCTTCTGACGTTCAAAACAACGAACTTCTTTTCCAGAACGCAGCTGCCCTATTTATAGATTCCCAGAACTGACCTAGACTTCGAGCGATCAAAGACCTTCGATCGATCGAACCTTCGATCGATCGAACCATTCTCGATCGATCGAGACTTCCAAGACTTCAATCGATCGAACATCCTTCGATTGATCGAACTTGTCTTGACAACTTCCTCATGTGTCTTTCCAAGTATCCTGGCAGAGCTAAGAGTGGGACGTCCTAGGCTCTTAATTGTTGGCTCAGACCAGTTTGTTAATTACCGTGACCAAACTCTTTGATCAGCAAACTAACTAACTGGTCAGTTAACGTTTACTCCACTATAAAACGATAACTGAACTCCAACGCAAAAGAACATATCTGAAGCGATAACTAGACTTGTATGTTATACTAATGTCCCTCTACCTTCAGCATTCGTAATCATATTCAGGTAGTCGGATAACTGTTACTGTCAACCTGAATCATGATTACTTCTTGAATTCCTTGAGTCCCATTCACCTCTCATGATTACCAAACATGTTGATAACTCTTATCAACAAGACTGCAGTACTCAGTAATCGACTTGGTGACATTCTCAAGGGAATGCTTACTCTGAAACAGAGGGTAGATTCTGTCTTGACAATATATGTTCACAACCCTATGAATATGACATACCCAAGATACCCAGGTTTTGATCTTCTATAGACCTCACTGATTGGTAAGTCAAAGCAGTCATATCCACAGTCTGTGTTCATAATCGTCTCAAGATTGAGAACACGTACCTTACACAAGTTATGAGTTCCTATCGACTGATTGACAGCCTTGAGTGTCAATAGGAAAGCTCAGGTCCGTCAATGCACTATAAGCACTAGCATATAACTAAGAGTTACACTCTAGTGATTGAGATTGATCACTCCATTCAATGGTAGTTAATCATGCTACAGTGTAAACCTGATGAGATATCCTAGTCTCAACATCCACTGTGACATGTTCTAAGTAACAAAGAATAGCAATTCGTATCTCACTTGTATGTATCTCATACATACATGCATTACTTACTATGATACTTAAGGATAACAATCATCTCATGAAAGAAACATACATAACAAAATGTAAAGCTGATATCCATATATTAAAATGTCAATGTCTCCTATATAAAGTAATGGTTTGAGGGCACAAACCCAACATAAGTGTTGGAGTGTGGTGAAGGGTAGAGCGAGACGAAGGTGTAATAAAGCCGAAGGGTCTTGTTGAGATGAGTGGTGTAATGCGGCGAAGGGTCTTTGGTGAAATGGAGGGTGTTGGTGAAGATGAAGGGTCAAGGCGAGGCGAAGGGAAAAGTAAGGCGAGGGGCCTTGTAGTCCGAAAGGTCTGATTGTGTTCGGGACAATGGGAATATTTTATAAATGGGTCGGAGGAGTAGTCACTGTTGATCTTTCGCGGTAGTAAAGGATTCTGTGTGGTTGTGTTGGTCCAGTCAGATGTAGTAATTGAGACCACTATTTATATAGAAAGTCATATGAGGCTGCTAAGTTTTGATGTGGTGGAGAGAAGCTGAGTTGGCATTTTCTGAGTGGATCGTTTGTTTTAGGTAGATGGACGGTATGGATGATTTAAATGCTCATGTTTAAGGTAGGTGGAGGTATTGAATGAGATGTTGATCTGTCATGGACTTCGGGAGAAACAAGTCAAATAGAGAAGGTATTGTCCCTCGGTGGCAGACAAAGGTTCTGGGATTAGTCAAGGGGGAAAGATATGTTATTGGCGCAGAGGTTTAAACGAGTGAAGATACCGAGGCTCATGCTATTGGTGCAGAGGATTAAGTGAGGGTGAGTGTCGAGGCTGCAGAGGGTTAAGCGAGGGCGGGAACCAAGGTTCTCTTTTATTGGTGCAACGCAAGCTTGAAGTGACTGAGCACTATTGGTCAAGGGTTTAAGCAAGTTTTACGCTAATGGGCTTTACCCATTGGTTGTGAGACTGGTCGAGGTCAGTCACGTGTTTCTTTCTCTCTTTGGGACCAACCCTAACCTTGCCCATGGGGCGCAGGCTAGGGAGATGCCTTCGGTTCTAGCCATCTAGCCATGAGCTTCCGAAATCCCAACGGACTTAAGCCACCCTTAGGTACTGCTTCCGGACCAAGGGTGGGTGTCCGAGAGGTGAGTGTGTGTATATTTGAAGTGTGCTTCCTTTGAGGGCTACTTGAGATGGGCTTTGTTTGAATAAGGCTTCGGAGTGGAGTCATCCGTAGTGGTGGCTTCGGAGTGGGCTACTTTGGGCCTTCGGAGAATAAGGCTTTGGAGTGGAATCATAGGCTTCAGATTCCGAAGTAAAGCTTCAGGGTGGGCTCATCTGAAGTTGGCCTTCAGAGTGGGCTAGCGGAGGCTTCGGAAAGGTAAGGCTTCGAAATGGGCTTATCTGAGGTAAGGCTTTGGAATGGGCTCATTGAGGTGGGCCTCGGGGCGAGTTTCTCAGTCGTGGAGCTTCACAGTGGGCTCCGTAGGGTGGGTCTTGTTTGTAGCAATTGCTGTTGGTGGAGCCTATATTGGTACACGTGGAGTCGTTGGTGATGTGTACTGGTCAAGCTGTATGAGCGGTCAACTACTATCTACAGATGATAAATGGATAGGATTAATGTGAATTCTCATATTTCCAACACCTTTAATTTAGTTGTTTAATTATTATGTTTTTTCATGCTTTGTTTATTATTTAGTTTAATTCAATAAATTAGGATTTGTTAGTACATATTCACTCCTACAATTAATCTTTTCTTTTAGCTAGGTTGTAACTTAGTATATATTCTTCCTATTCCTTCCCTCTGGGATCGACCTGGACTTATCCAGTACTACTTGTACGTCCACCTACACTTAGGTGTTGCACAAGAGCGCACAGCTTTTAAGTCGTGTCAACTAGTACTATGGTTAGCTATTTACAATGCTACTACTATTGATAATATCTATACAAAGCTATATCAAATAGCTATCTCTCAAGCTCCCAAAAATCATGTGGACAACATGTCCAGATATAAAACTAGCAAAAACTAAACCTCTATCTGATCCTGACTCAAAAGTCGTCAGCATCCGATCCTGCTGGTACTGCCTCATCCTCTGAAACAACATCCATCTCCTCAAGAGGAGCACCCTCAACTAGTGAGGCAAGATCTCCAACTACCATTCCGATATCGTAATCCTCAACTATCTCTACATCTGCGACCTCTGCCATCATCGCCTAATTAGCGATGTTGACGGTTACAGCAGCGAATCCATCAGCTATATCCAACGCCCCTGCTAATGTAGCCTCTCCCATAATAAAACTAGCTGGCTGTCCAATCATCTCAGCTATCCATCCTACTGCCATATCGGACATGGCTGCCGTATACACTATAGGTCCGGCTGGTAACTCTAGCATAATGGGTATCTCCGGCACAACTATTTCCTCTTCAGGAATATCCTCCTCTACTACCTCTATAATCACGTCTCCTTCTACCATTACATCATCCTCTCCAACCACTATATCTACCTCAACAGCCTCGAGGTCTTCTGGCTCCTGCTCTGGCTCTATCTCATCATCAAGAACATACTCTGGCTCCTCCAGGTCATCCTCCGGCTCATCATCCTCATCATCGTCTGTAGGCTCCTCCTCTGCTGGGTCTTCATCGTCCATAGGCTTCTCCTTTCCACCCCCGTCGATATCCTCGTCAAGATGCTCATCCTCTAGCTCTGGGTCCTCCTCATCCTAAATTGACTTAGGCTCCAGAACTGGTACGTCGGGTACCGGTGATGGTGGGGCTGCCGGTGCTAGTGCCACTGTAGGCTCTGGTGGAACTGGCCCGACTATAATAGCTCGCAACGTGATCTCATCTACCTGGCTTACTCTAAATCAATCTATCTATCTCCTAGTATATGGATGCCCGGGTCATAGTGTAGTGATACGTATTTATGCGTATCTCTGTCAGGTGTGTCGTGCCCACAACATAGAGAGAAGTCCACAGCCTCTCCTCTAAATAATGACTAGCTGTTTGGCGAATATGGCTAAGATATATCTCTGGTATGGCTGGCTCCACTGTGTCCCCACAAATAACATGTTCGTCAAAAGAGTCATCCACAAATAGGTGGAAATTCGGATCCATGCTAACCAACAAAGAAACTATCTATTGTTAGGAGGATGAACTTATCTTAAACTCATATCTCACCTCAGGGAATCTAAAATACTAAGACCAGATGGTGTGGAATTTTTAGTGAACGAAAGTATCACAACCTAGAGCTCTGATACCAAAAATTATGTCACGCCCCGGAGTAGCAAAAATAGAGAAAAATAAATTTCCTTTTTGGGTCCATAGGGAATGACGGGTGAAAGTCACTAATTATCCACACCACACAGTACTAGTCCAACTAAAAAGCAACAAGAACATGAAACATAATTAAACTGGATATAATAATAGTTGTATCTATTATGAACATCATAGTGGTCTTCAGAATACTAACAGGTCTGGAAACAACATATGCCTAAGTACCCGTTACAAAAGTTCAACAGAAATAACAGAAATATAAACTAGATATAATTTCTTCATCTCTAGCTGGCGTAAGGGTAGTCATCAGCGTAGTACTCTTCCCCGGCATAATCTTCATCAGTGTGACCACCTGTAGCATAATCCCCTTCCGGATAGTAGCCATCGCCGTACATATCATTTCCTGCCTTAAGATGGACAGGATAATCTGGACGAGGAATGTCCAGGGAATAACGACCGTCAGTTTACTAAGAGTTGAGTGAATAAAAACTCGTAAGGTACCAGTGATATAACATAATACCAAGTTATGGAAATGTCTAAGATATAGTGTTACAATAATATCTTTCTCTTTATTATCCCAAATATCGTTACTCAACCCTTATCGTCTTGTTAATGACAACTTAGTACATACTGACTCTTGGAACAGATTTGATTGTAAACTCCTGGATACACCAGTGCTTTTTCTACCGCGTCACCGCAAGTCATAGATACCATCTACCGCATAACACCGCGAGTCATAGAGGTCATCTATCGCGTACATCGCAAGTCATAGATAATACGTCAGTCCATCCCCTACTGTTAAGAATATATGCATAGTCCACTGCATGTCAAGGATTTAAATCTTCAAGCATCGACACATCAATTCTATTGCCATGACTTATCGTCAGCTATGTATTCTCAGCCACCGCAAGTCATAGATACTTTCTACCGCGTAACACAGTAAGTCATAAAGGTCATCTACCGCGTTTGAGAATACTTGTTTACCCAACCACCACAAGTCATAGACACCTTCGTTTGACTACTACGTTTTGGAAACAACTCCTCCCATGATCATCCTAGAGCCTAGCAAACCTACATATCATTATACCAATAACGATTAAATGACAGTCCCCTTATGGCCTGGCTACTCTGATTAAAATGAGCAGATATTGAACTCATACATGAATCGCAAAGTATCTAACATCATCACGTTAATCCATTATTCTTAATCATACTTATCTTTGTTGTCACATTATCCCTGATCAACTCATAATCGCATAATCCAAATCGAGAATCGAACCCTACATATAATAAACAAGAGGAACTAACCATGTTTTGCAAGGTTCAATCGATTGAAACCATTTCAATCAACTGAGAAAAATAATGCTCAAGCGATAGAAGTCTTTTCGATCGATTGAACTTTTGATCGATTGAACTCAGGTCAATCGCTCAGAGTCATCTTCTCTAGAGGTTCTGAACAGTGAACGTCCAGAAGGTTAGGGCTTGTTTGGTCTATTTATTTATGTCAAAAACTCCTAAAACATCATATTAAAGGTACCAAGTGAGTTTAGAGCTCACCGAACTTGCTAAGTGGGCGTTTGGCAAGGTTTGATGCTTCGAGCTTCTCCAATGGCTCCTCCTCTTCTCTCCTCCTCTATCTCTGTTCTCTCTATCTCTGTATCTGATCTGCTTCTGCTTCTCCTTATTCTTCTTTCTCTCTCTATCTCTCTCTCTCTCTCTTCCTCTCTCTCTCTCTCGCACAGAGTATACATATCAGTGGATGTGTGTGTATATATATGAGTCTGTATATAACAATACATGCATCTCTCTCTCCTCCTAACTCTCTAGTTCTGCAAACACACACAAACACACGAGCACAATATATATATATAGGGGAGAGGGATGGGCAGGTGGCTGTGTTTGCTTGAATTATGAAACAAAAATCCAGTCGCATTCGATCGATCGAGCGTTCTTTGATCGATTAAGAGCAAATCGGCCAGTTTTGATCGATTAGAGTAGGGAACACGTAATAAATTCATGTTGCCAGAGTTTCGATCGATTGAACAAAGTTTTATCACTTGAACTTAAAATGCTCGATCGCTTGACAGAACTTCAATCGATTAAAAGTGAAACTTCAAGTATGGTCAAGGAAAGTATACAGAATATTATCTATTAATATACAATCCAAAAATACAGGGTACTACACACAAGGAATAGGCTTATTACAAAATAAACTCTTGAAGTATATATGGTCCTTATCTCAGTTGAGTCTTTGCAATTTTATTTGCATAAATTTAGTTCGTGAAATTTCTAAATAGATTAATGAAACAGTTTGAACCAAAGATCCTATTCTTTGAGAGAAAATTGTTTGAAGTCAACCATTTGTTAAGCTTCATCATGCTTTTAGGAAAAAAAAAAAAAGGGAACACCTCAAGACTTCCTGCCCACATTTTAACGTAAATGTGTGTAATACTTAGATGAGTTTCATCTATATTGTCACAAAAAATTCTCTGGTCCGCATTGCTTTTTTATTTAAAAAAAAAAAATAGAAATTTGGTATTAAATACCAAATTAGGAGAAAAATTTGGTTATAAGACACAAGGAAAAAATATTTGGGGACAAGGATATGTTTGGTGGAAGTTGTTGGGGATAAACTCAACTACTTCTAGTTTGGACCAATATACCCCTTTCATTCATTTTCAGTTAGAGAGAGAGAGAGAGAGAGAGAGAGAGAGAGAGAGAGAGAGAGAGAGGTGATCGCAGCTCCGGCGACCTTCATCGCACCTCCGACCACCTCCATCGCACCTTCGGTCACTTTCATGGCGCCTCCATCCAGCACTATCGCAGCTCCGACCACTGTTCTTTTTGCAAACTACACCATCTCTGGTTTGGATCTACCACCACTATGACCTCCTCTGTCTCTCTCATTTTGGTCGGACTTCACCACCACAATCACAAACCAGATAGCGCGGTCGCACAACCAGATCTGGTGAGTATTTGTCTCCTCCAACCACTAGCAAATCTACATCCACAACGAACACCACGAGCAGATCGACGACCACAAGCTAGTGCCACAAGCATTTTCACGGGTAGATCCGGCCACCAGCGTACCAATCCACCACAGACCTGTCATAGATTCTTCGTTGGGATGGTGTGGAGTGTGGTTTTTTTTTTTTTTTAACACATTTTTTTGAGAAATTTATCAAAAAAAAAAGTCAGTGAAGTTATTGAACATTTTTCAGATTTTGATATTAACTATAATACTTGTTTGATAGATCTTCTTGAGTAGGTTGTAAGAATATAAATTTTATGCAAAAGAAAGTTGCAGATCGATATGAATGCTCAAATTTGTAAAACTTTTTGGAATGTTTGTTAGAACACTCTTTTTTTTTTGTGAAATTTCACAACATTTTTTTTATTTTGAAAATTTCACAAATTTTTTGTGTTGGTATGAGAAATTAAATTTCAAAAACTTATTTTGTGATCATTTCATGTTAATGTGTGGTTTGTTTGGGTAGAGATCGATCAGGTGACGTCGTGGTGGTGGTCGGCAGAGGTATGGTGTGGCAGTGGTGGTTTCGTGAAATTTCACGAACTCTGTGAAATTTCACAACTTCTTGTTGATAAATTTCACAACTTTTTTTTTAAAATTTCACAACTTTTTTCGGTGATATGATCAGTTATCTTCCATAAGCTTGTGTTATGATCATTTTTATGTTGCTGTGGTGGTTTGGTTGTGAAGAGATTGGGAGAGGTCTGATATGGCCTTGGTGGTGAACGGAAAAGGTCCGGTGCATGTAGTGGTGGTGGTGGTGGTCGTTGGGGGTTTGGTGTGGTGGGGGTGGTGCTCGCCGGAGAACAGACAAGCTCAGGCGAGGTCGCCGGAGCTCAGGCGATGTCATGGTAATGGTCACCGGAGCTCAGACGAGGTCGCCAGAGGTACAGAAACTTTAAAACTGTTTGTGTAGAGCAATGTTAGGGGTAGTTTTGTCAAAAGAGCAAAGAATGGACCTAATTCTAAAAACTTTTCCTACTTATACTTACACCACTATATTTTCTGTAATTTAGATTTATCACTAATTGCCCAAAAAAAAAACTACTTTGATGATCAATTGATTCAATTGAAATTATAGGGACTAAAGTTAGACATGTGGTATAATTATAGTTGATCTCTAGAGGATATCCAAAACTATCTTTTAATCTAAGGGTTAAAAGATGTTTTCTTATATGAGAAGTTGCCCGTTGTAACTTTACCCTATAGTTAAACCATATAGGGTAAATTACACTTTAGTCCATTAAATTATACACCTGTTTTCAATTGGGTCCATAAACTCTTTTTTTTTTTTATGCAATTGGGTCCTTGAACTTCAAATATTCATTCAATCAGAAACAAATTTTGACACTGTTAGCTTAAATTATTATAAATTGTCATGTAAGTTGCGCGTAATGCTTACCTTTCATATGTTAGGTTAAGACAAACACGAGAGACTGTGAATGACTAAAACATGATGTGATTTTGGGCATGATTGAATGCAATTTTGGATCTAGTCAAATGTATTTTCAAATTTCATTGAACACGATTTCAGATTTGATTGAATGCGATTTTTTGCACTATTGATCACAATCTCCCGTGCTTGTCTTAACCTAGCATGTGACAGGTAACCATTACGTGCAACGTACGTGACAATTTCAAATAGTTTAAGCTAACAGTGTCAAAATTTAGGTTTAATTGAATGAATTTTTAAAGTGTAAGGACCTAATTACAAAATTTATAACCCAATTAAAAACATATATATTTTAATCGACAAAAATATAATTTGCCCAACCATATATTATGATAGTATATATTATGGTCTCACATATCAGTGATACAATTAATAAAACATTTTAGAAGTAAAATTGATAGCATTACGATGGTAAGGTTGGTAACTTGTGGTAGCTCGCCAAAGTATATGCAATTTATTTGTCTATATATATATATTCGGTCAAACTCTTAAGTAGAATATATTTAGTAAATATATTTTTTAGTCTAAAAAAAATTCATGGATCAACGGAATAGCTCGTAGGTTCTTTTATACTAAAAAAAATGTTCACCACCAACTCTTTCACTTAACAATCTCTCCGTATATAAATATACATATACATATACGTATACACAATTAAACTATAAAGAGGGTACCCTTATTTTATTAAAGAGATGGCGTAAAAGAGAGGGCGCACTCAGAATCTTTGTACGTTATACACATGTAACGTGTTTGTATAAGCAAATTTATGTCGTTGTCGACAACGGGTGAGCCACGCTTGATGGCTTTCCGGCTCTAGCCACATTCTAACTGGCCTTTCTGTACAGCTTTCAGAATATCATGACCCAAAACAAAACAAAATAAAACAGGGGCACAGAAATTAGAGATGGCTCCAGACTACTCCTAGGGATCTGGACACTTTAGAGAGAGAGAGAGAGAGAGAGAGAGAGTCTACTGAATTGACCAGAGAATCAAACGTGGGTGACGGACTTGCGCGAGAGAGAAAATTCATATGGGGCCCCATATGCATTTTGTGCCCTCCCATTTAACTTGTTGCAGTCTTTTGCTTTCAAATTCTGTTTTTACCTTTATATGCCTCTCTCTTTCCTTCACTTTCAGGGACTCACAAAAACTATAGATGGAGAAAAGGTTATGTCTATGTACAGGTCACTGACAGGGTAAGTGTGTGCGTGTATATTTAAATATTATATATATATATAATATAATGAGTTCAAACGATTCGCAATGGCAGGGGAGGCTGTGAGGTAAAGCGTGTGTGTGCATACAAATTATATACATTTCATGATTCATGTAACTTTTGGGTTAATCCAAAAGGGTTTTCTAATAGGTTCTCATCTCTCTTTTTTTACGAGGTTAATATCATTTAGGAGGGATTCATGGCTTCCCTAAACGGGTCAGGGTTAGAAAACTCCGGGCCGAAATAAGATTGTTAGAAAGGATGAGCTTCAAGATAGACAAAGAATATTCTAGCTTGATCTGAATCTTAGTGTTAGTTTGCTTTTCCGACTTAACTAGTACATGTATCTTGGGGGTCGGTGCACGTACACTAGATTTTTTCCCGTATTCTATTTCAATAAAAATGAAAATCGGTAAACTGTATACTGCATGAAATACTAGAAGAGATCCGAAATCGCGGTGGACATGTTAAGGAATTTGTTCTTGTCATGGCACCCAAAAAAAAAATATATATATATATATATATCATTTAGGGTTTGTTTGAGAATGTTAAAAATAGCATTAGGTTCAAATCACTTTTGTATATTTTTTTAAAACTAGAATTATATTAGTCCAATAAGAAATCACCTCTTGAGGTATTTAAAAGTCTCCTATGCACCTAATATACAACTACGATATAAAAAACTATTCAAAATTAATAGTTCTTCTCTGAATCACAGAACCGACTCTTATGTTATCCAAACAATGCAAATCAACAGTTTTAGATCCCATTAGTCTTCCCCCTTAACTTGGGCAAAGAGTAATTTCATACTTCCCAAATTTGATTTTCAAATTCTTTGTCAGTTATATGCCATTTGGTACCAATAATTGTCACAGTATGAGTTACAACTGTTTAGCTATTTAAAATTCAAATTTTAAAAGTATAACATTATTCCTAAGAGAAAATAGCAGTACAAGTAATAATACATTTAGTGGAAACATGGTTCGAAAACTCGGTCAAACCAAGTTGAATCGGTCGAGTTAACTCGGTATAGTGGGGTTCGATACGAGTCAACTCGGCATTGGTGGGGTCTGATACGAGTTAACTCGACCAGTCAAAGTCGAGTCAAAAAAAATTCGTATCGTGAGTTATCTCACCTGATACGGACGAGATAAAATGGGAACTCAACACAAATCGGCCGAAACATGAAGTGTTGAGGTGAAAGAAAGCAAAAAGAAATGTTGGCCACATACCTTCATCTTCATCTCTCTCTCTCTCTCTCTCTCTCTCTCTCTCTCTCTCAAATTTCATATCTATTCTGCAGAAGAACTCCAAGCACTGAAGGTATGACTTGTCGATCTCCGTGTATGTGTGTGTGTGTGTGTGTGTCGCGATCTTTGTGTGTGTCGCGATATGGGCGTATGTATCGAGTATGAGTGTGTGTGTGTGTGTGTGTGTGTGTGTGTGTGTGTCTGTGTGTGAGTGTGAGTGTGAGTGTGTGTGTGTGTGTCGATCTCTATGGTGTGTCATGCTGTGTGTTTGTTGATCTATTTGTGTTTGTGTCGAGTGTGTGACTGTGTCCAGCACTAGAGATGCAAAAATAGAGAAAATAAATTTCTTTTTAGTCCCGTAGGCCCATGACTGGTGAATAACCGCATTGTCATCTACTCAAACCAACAAACACAACGATAGAAAGAATGCTATTCATAGGACGTATATATGTTATTAATATAATCAAAGTCTACATCGGAAGCTTACAGGTCGTAGTCAACTAAAACTATTACAACAGCTGGCTTATAGTCTGAAGCTTACAATAAATATTTATAGAAGTATGACAGATATATAAACTAGCTATTGCACAACCGCACGTCTTCGTCTTCAAGCCTTAAACTCTAAGTTCGGCAGAACATACGACCTCTGTCCTCAATACATGCAAAGCACTAGAAATTGGAATGTCTAGGGCATAAAACATACGCAATCAGCTTTGAATACAAAGCCAAGTGAGTACATCAACCGAACACTCCTCAACATCTTAAAATGCAGCTAATCTCTTATCAATGACGTCATAGCAGAGGTCTCAATACATTATACATCTATATGGATGGAAATCTATAAAATACGAGAGTGTGGGTGTGCTAGAAAAATATCCTCTTGAAATATGAACAACATGACAAATTAGATGAGTGAACAGACAGAGGAACGCAATCTCTTCCATTAGGCTCCAATTACTTTAACCAAAGATTAAAGAATTGAAATACGAGAAACACCAAGACTAGCAAAAGAAAAAATAGATTTCAATTCCCATTAAATCTCTTGTAGATAGGGTTTAATTAGAAGTGGTAATCATACATTCTAATTAGAATTTAACTACGAATCTACTCCTAAAATAGGTAAGCAAACTAGAATTGAAATATATAGGAAAGATACAGTGCATAATATGAAAAATGCTAGAGTTCTTGTTGATCGGGGATCCTCTCTTCCTTCCATCTTGTTTCCTTATATAGATCGCAGTGGCCATAGCCGCTATTAAGTAGTTGAGAAGCCACCCACCATCTCTATGATTTGGGAATAGTTGATCTCATCCATAACCGCACCTGCCACGATCTTATAGTTATACATGTTTTTCCTCTGGCTCAACATATCTGCCAATAACCGTCGTGCCACTGACGTGGCGTATACACTGGGTAAAACATTTACTATGTCGCATCAACCTACTTTTCCCATCAATTTGCTTTCACCCATATTCCATATGTAAGTCCCCCGTCAGATTTAGTGGGTCCATTTCATTTTTATTTTATGGAACAAATAATGCCCCCCAAATCCCTTACAAGTAAAAGTGCAAAGTACTATCAATTGAAGGGATGTTGTCAAATGTAACACTAGCCCACCAAATCAAAATGGATTAACTTCGTTAAAGAAGTCATTCTCATCCTCTAAATCCCTAACCTCCAATTTCAAAAGCAATGAGGTGGCTAGAAAGATACTCTTTCTTTTGAGAAGCTGCTGACTTGACCCTCATTAATTTTGATTTTCACCATTACATCAAATCCATCCCAATTTTTCAGGAATTTCAATTTCAATCAACTTCTAACTCCAGACCATTCCGTTTCTCCTTGCAATTCTGCTACTTAAACGCCTGCTAAACCCTTTCGGTGTCACATCTCTCATTACCATCTTAATCTTTAATCCTCTCTCTTCACCTTCAATCTTTGGCTCCCATGGTTGAAAATCCACCGCAATCAACCTCATTCCCAGTATAGAGGAAATCACCACTAATCCTCCATCACAAGCTAGGGAAGCACTAGGCCAATTTTACAATGCTGCTTTCAAAGGTATAAGCCTGCAGGTAATGAATCCTTTCCTTGATTTTAGCTCTCCAATCCTTGGTCCTAGAATCGCCTAAGAATTCGTTCTTTCCAGAGTCTCTAAACTCTTTCCCGGCAATGGCATGTTTCTGTTTGAACATCTAAGCCCCTCATTACATAGGTAGAGTCAGATCAATGACATTCGTTTTTGGCCCTCAAAACCCCTGCCAGAATGGTTGGCTTGGGTGACCCGAGTTATGCCCCATAAGTGAGATGACTGGAAAATAGGATATCAACGAGTTAATTTAACTATCAACAATGTCACTGCCTATGAATACTCATCTTCTCTCCTCCGCTTTAGCCTTTTGGTCAGTATCTATCAATTCCTTCCTTTTTCTTTATGGGATGATATCCCTTACTCTTTTAGATTTGGCTGCACTGATTGGGGTATGGCCAGATGGTGATTCCATTAATGCCCTTTTGTTGAAACAGACTTACTCCATTCCTCCCATTACTTCAGGATTTGAGAAGAACATGAGTTATCAGTTGTCATAGCCCGATCCCACAATAGCGGAACCGGAGCCCGTGGCATTCCACCGAGGCTAAACCGTTCTCGAAATTTAGCTTGAATAACACACACAGTGAAAAAACAAAATACATTTTAAAACTAGGGGTCCAGTCGACTGGGTCGGGACCTCAGTCGACTGAAGAGAGCAGAGAGTTTTCAAAAATTGTTTACAGCACTTCCAGTCGACTGAGGCTGGGGTCCAGTCGACTGGGGCCTCCAATTTTCAATCGACTGAACTTCCTTCAGTCGACTGAAGCAAGCAGAACAAAAAAATTCACATAAACCTTCAGAGGTCCAGTCGATTGAGGCAGGGCCCAGTCGACTGCTTTTGCCATATTAAAAAGCAGTAGCTAGCAGGCACAAGGGTCCAGTCGACTGAACACTGGACCAGTCGACTGCTCCCCTGGCAGCAGCCCAATCTGCAGAAAAACAAGTTTCAAAAGCTTTTTAAAACAACCAAGTGTTAACCATACACTCCAACCTCACATCAAAGTACTCCTAGCTGTATTAAAACATTACCAAAGTATAATTACAACATGTTACTAACTATTAGCATGCTTTAGGTCCATTCTAACATACTAAGTTAAACATAAGTTAAAACATTCAAATCTTTATTACAACATTCCTACTGTTCCAAAACTACAAGATCAACATTCAGGTTTCCTTCTAAGCGAACTCTAAACCCACATGCTTACTTTTTCGATTCCTCGCCGGCATTAACACCTGAAATGGTAATTTGAATAACCACAGATTTTCGATTTCTTTAAGCTAATGCTTAGTGAATAAAACAACATATGCACAAGAATGATAAACATGCCCGCATTCACATCCCTACATTTCATACTAGTCGCGGGAGACTCACGTGCCCGTCCATACTCCCAATCCGCGACTCCTTGCCAATAAGTCCACGCGAAAGGGTAAGACCCACGATTCTTCTCTTCAATTATGCGACCTTAATGCCTATATCGGCTCCATAAAATGGCACAGTGACCACGTGCTCCTTCTTACCCACATAAGCAACTTAACATGCTCAATACATATCACCATGCTCGCGAAAATCAAACATTTCATCGTGCTATTGGGCCTACTTATCAATCCAAATGCCCAATATGAACTACACAGTATATATCTATGAATTAATACATGCTATTCAAACATAACATGAATACACGTCAAGAAATCATTCCAAAACATAGTTGGATCACTCACCTCCGATTTACGCTCTTAAACTTTGATCCAAAGAAAACCCGTGCACAAAGAACGTGTAGAAGTCCGTCTAGTACAATTCCTATGGATCAAAATTCCATTTATCAACTTTTATGAAAAATTCTAGAAAACAACTTTTCAGAAAATTTGGCCAAACAAGCCCTAACATATATCAAAACGAAGCTCTTACCTCGAGGAGCTCGAATATGAAATATGGGAGAAAATAGACTGACGGAAGATCGTCGTTTGGCGTCGCAAAGCTCTAAGCTCCAAAATCTCCCTATGGCCCCCTTTTTGGAATTTAGGTTAAGACTTGTGAAATTTATGAAAGTCATCACTTTCTATATATAGGCAAAACTATCGGGAATTACGTTTACCTCCCCATGAGTTTTCAAAACTCCTAATCAATCTCTGAAACTTTCTATACAGCTTATTCATAGCTTTACAAGTGAAACCTCAAAATTATAAAAGTTTTCGACTAAGTTTCGTTTGGTTGCTATAACGCGAATTTCTACATGACGTTTCCGAAGTTGCTAATTAGCCTACCAAATGAATAGCGTGTTAATTCGTTCTCACCAGGATACTAAAACTAACGACAGATATAAATTATAAAATAGAAAATAATACAGATATTGAAATACACAGGTAAACATTTATTTTCAGATAAACATTTAAAGTATTCCACAGTGACCGTCTCACACTCGGAGAGACGTCGCAACAACAAATCCTCAACCACCACAGTTTCAAAGGGTTCTCTAATACAGACACCCAAATTAACTCGTGTGTCAAAACTCACCCAAACATGTGTCATAAGACACGCCACATCACATTATCACGCATGACAATGTAATGCAAAAGCAATAACACAAATACGGGTGTTATAACACTCTCCCCCTTAAAAGAAGTTTATCCCCAAACTTGTATCTCATGTCTCAAAAAGGTGCGGATACTGAGTACGCATCTCATCTTCTATTTCCCACGTCATCTCTTCCGTAGTTTGGCTACGCCATAACACTTTCACTTTCGATATTACTTTGTTCCGTAAGACTTGATCCTTCCAATCCAAGATCTCTACCGGATACGCAACATATTTCAAATCACTCTGAATCTCATTCAATATCGGAGTCATAACTTGATCTCTTTCCTCCACTAAGTGTTTACGTAATAATGACACGTGAAACACGTTATGCACTTGAGCATACTCACTCGGTAATTTCAAACGAAAAGCTACGGGTCCAACTCTCCCAATAATCTCAAAAGGTCCTACATACCTCAGGATGAGTTTCCCGTATCTACCAAATCTGGTTATTCCCTTTGAAGGTGGCACCTTCAAAAACACCAAATCTCCTACATCGAATTCCAACGGCCATCTGCGCTTGTCGGCATAACTCTTATACCTACTCAGGGCTATCAGTAACCATTGTCTAATTATCTTTATCTTATCCATCGTTTCTTGTACAAATTTCGGCCCTTCAATCATTCTTTTTCCCACCTCTGTCCAACTAATCGGTGAACGACATACACGACCATATAAAGCTTCATAAGGAGCCATTCCAATACTCGACTGAAAACTGTTGTTATATACGAACTCAATTAACGGCAAGTGGTCTTCCCAATCACCCTGAAAATCAAGTACACATAACCGAAGCATGTCTTCCAAAATCTGGATTACTCTCTCTAATTGGCCATCGGTCTGAGGATGAAAAGCAGTACTAAAGTGCAATTTGGTACCCATTGCTTCTTGTAAGGCTCTCCAAAACTTTGATGTAACACTACTATCCCTATCCGAAACGATAGAAACTCGGATACCATGTACTCTCACAATTTCATGAATATACAACTTAGCTGTTCGGATTGGTAGGAAGTGCATTGGCTTAGTTGTTCGGATTGGTAGGAAGTGCGACGACTTTGTCAAACGATCAACGATCACCCAAATAATAGTGTTCGATCTCTTCGACCTCGGAAACCCCCTAACAAAATCCATTATTATATGCTCCCATTTCCACTCGGCTATCGGTAACGGTTGTAACAACCTCGAGGGTACTTGGCGTTCGGCCTTTACTTGTTGACAACTAGTACAACGCGAAACATAACGTGTTATTTCTCTCTTCATTCCCGGCCACCAATAAACATATCTCAAATCTCTATACATCTTGGTGCTTCCCGGATGAATAGTATACTTCGTATTGTGTTCTTCCTCTAGGATGTTCCGTTTCAACTCCTTCTCGTTAGGCACACAAATTCTACCCCTCAATCTCAAAACATCATTCTCAAAAGTAAATCCCGGTTGTTTGCGCATCGGAATCTCATCACAAATCTTCTTCAAAGCCACATCTTGAAGTTGTTTCTCTGCGATCTCATGAATCAAGAGTGGTTGTGCCACCATCGTCGACATCAAGCCACTTTCAATCCTCGGTATCACTTCAAGCTCCAAATTCTCCATATCTCGTATCAGTTCTTTTTGAGAAGTCAAATCTGATGCGGTGTTGGTTGGTACTTTGCGACTAAGAGCATCGGCGACGATATTCGCCTTGCTCGGATGATACTGAATTGATAAGTCATAGTCCTTCATCAACTCTAACCATCTCCTTTGCCTCATGTTCAAATCTCGTTGTGTAAACAGGTACTTCAAACTCTTGTGATCTGTATAGATCTCACATTTCTCCCCGTATAGGTAATGACACCAAATCTTCAATGCAAAAATCACGGCGGCCAATTCTAGATCATGTGTTGGATAATTCTTCTCGTGCGATTTAAGTTGTCTTGACGCATATGCAATAACCTTATCACTTTACATAAGAACGCAACCTAAACCTCTATATGAAGCATCACTGTGGATAATAAACCCTTCAGTCCCTGACTGAACGGCTAAAATTGGTGCTTTCACTAGTCGGATCTTCAACTCTTGAAAACTTTCTTCACATTCTGGACTCTAAACAAAAGCAATATCTTTCCTCATTAATTGTGTCATCGGCGTTTCTATACGCGTAAAGTCTTTTACAAATCTCCGATAATACCCAGCTAATCCTAGGAAACTTCGGATGTTTGTCACATTTGTTGGTCTCACCCAGTTGGTAACTTCTTCTATCTTCTGAGGGTCTACAGAAATTCCCTTTGCCGATACTATATGTCCAAGGAAAGATATCTCGGTCAACCAAAACTCACACTTCTTCAATTTGCCGAATAATCTCTTTTCACGTAATCGTTGTAAAGCTAATCGCAAATGATGCTCGTGATCTTCAACGCTTTTGGAGTAGATTAGGATGTCATCTATGAACACGATAACGAACTCATCTAAATAATCCTTGAAAACATGGTTCATCAAGTCCATGAAAGCAGCTGGTGCATTAGACACTCCAAATAGCATAACCAAAAATTCAAAGTGACCATATCGAGTCCTGAAAGCTGTCTTCTCAACATCTTCCTCTTTGACTTTCAACTGATGGTAACTGGATCTCAAGTCGATCTTCGAAAATACTTGAGCCCCTTGTAACTGATCAAACAAGTCATCTATTCGCGGCAACGGATACTTGTTCTTGACGGTCAACTTATTCAACTCTAGGTAGTCGATGCACATACGCATTGGTCCATCTTTCTTCTTCACAAACAAGACTGGAGCTCCCCACGGCAAAACGCTCGGTCAGATAAAACCCTTCTCAAGTAGTTCTTGTAACTGAACCTTCAATTCTTTCAACTCTATCGGTGCCATTCGATACGGCGCTTTAGATATCGGTTGTGACCCTGGTACTACTTCTATTGTGAACTTAAGTTTTCTTTCAATCAATATGTCGGGTAACTCATCGGGAAAAACATCTGGAAATTCTCGAACTACTAAAATGTCTTCTATTAGTGGTCCAAGAACTCGCATGTCGACAATTGAACATAAGAAACCCGAACAACCCTTCTTCAACATCTTACTTGCTTGAATCGCCGATATCAAGTACGGTGGTACGATCACTTCCTTACCCTGAAAAGTAAACTCTTCTCGCCCTGACGGATAGAAACTAACCCGTTTCTGTTCACAATCGATTTTGGCTTGATTAACCGACAACCAATCCATAACCAAGATAACATCAAAGTAGTTCACCGTCAACGGAATCAAATCAACGCTAAAGACTTTATCACCTATCTTGATCTCACATGACTTGAATATTGAAGAAGTAACTAGCGGTTCACTACTAGGCAATGATACACACAAGTCATATCCTAGCGGTTCTGACTTAACAGTTAAATGCTTAACAAAATCACGTGATACGAATGAATGCGTTGAACCAAAATCCATAAGTATACATGCAGGATATAAACAAATAGGAAGAATACCTGATACGACGGTATCATCCGTATTCCCCGGCCTGAGTTAGAAGTATCGTCCTTGTTGTTGCGCGACTCCTTTCCCTTTATCCACTCGAGGTTCTACCCTTGATCCGCTTGGCACACTCGATGCCCCGGTACTCATTCCTGGTTGTCTCTTACTCAGCCAGTTCTTCACTATGTGTCCCGGTTGTCCACATTCAAAATATTTTTCCCTCATCTCTGGGTTATAACTCTTTGTGTTCGAGGTAGTGTTCGGTGTTGTCACATTCACATTCAAAGGACAATTCCTAGATACGTGTCCGAATTTCTTGTAAAGGTAGCAAGTGGTCAATTGATAGCAGGTTCCTCTGTGTCACAAGATACATGTCGGGCAGAACGGTCTCGAATCTCCTGTGAATGTACTTCCTACTTGTCCACCCACATGCGATCTCGAACCTTGCGTAAACGGTTTCTTTCCATTCCCTTTGACTCTTACCCCGACTGTCATTTGCTCTCTTCCCTTGTTGTCCCTGTCGATATCTGTCGACACTTTTCTCAGCAATACGAGCAGCTTCCTCAACGAGAGAAATAGTCGGGTGTTGTAACATATCCACATGGCCACGGATATTCTCCCTAAGTCCTTCCTCAAACTTACGAGCTTTATCCCTATCAGTCGGAACGGTAATTATAACGGGATACATACTCACTCACAGTCATGTCTCCCTGAACCAGACTTACAAACTCTTGGCGTTTCTGAGTATAAGTAGATTGCAGAAAGAAATGTTTGTTGAATTTTTCTTTAAATGCTTCCCACGTGGTCGGCTTCCCTTTCTCAAGTATGTTGTTCCACCAATCCAATGCTTCGCCCATCAACGTATCGGATGCGCATAAAATTTTCTCCTCATCGGTACATATTACCTAACAGAAATGTCTTTCCATGTCCATCATCCAATGATCGGCCAAGTCTATGTCAACTTGTCCATAATACAAGGTCGGTTTCCGCTCATGAAACTGTTCCACAATTGTGTGTTGAGGTCGCGGTGTCGGTGGTGCATTGATATAACGAATTTCCACTAGTGGAGGCTGAACGTTCATCTGTTCTCTTTCACTTACCGTTTGTGTGAAATTTCCCACCATATTCACTATTTGATCCATCCACGAATGCGGTGACAATTCTCTCGACGGATCAGTCATAATGTTTCAAATATTCCCCTGTTGAGTTCAATGCATAATGACCATGCATTCTATGCCACAATATAGATATATGTGTACAGTTCATCACAATCAACAAATACTAACACATAAAGCATTTCTACAATGATAACAATTATCTTCATAATTACACACTCCACTCGACGTCACTCAGCATATATAACGTCACTCGTTCCCAAGGCTCTAAACTTATGCTCTGATACCACTAAATGTCATAGTCCGGTCCCACAATAGCGGAACCGGAGCCCGTGGCACGCCACCGAGGCTAAACCAATTCATTAACGTTCCCAAAATTTAGTTTGAAGAACACACGCAGCGGAAAAACAAAACACATTTTAAAACTAGGGCTCCAGTAGACTGGGTCGGAACCTCAGTCGACTGAAGACAGCAGAGAGTTTTCATAAATTGTTTACAGCCCTTCCAGTCGACTGAAGCTGGGGTCCAGTCGACTGAGGCCTCCAATTTTCAGTCGATTGAACTTCCTTCAGTCGACTGAAGCAAGCAGAACAAAAAAAATCACATAAACCTTCAGAGGTCTAGTCGACTGAGGCAGGGCCCAGTCGACTACTTTTGGCATATTAAAAAGCAGTAGCTAGCAGGCACAAGGGTCCAGTCGACTGAACACTGGACCAGTCGAATGCTCCCCTGGCAGCAGCCCAATCTGCAAAAAAACAAGTTTCAAAAGCTTTTTAAAACAACCAAGTGTTATCCATACAGTCCAACCTCACATCAAAGTACTCCTAGCTGTATTAAAACATTACCATAGTATGATTACATGATACTAATTATTACCATGCTTTAGGTCCATTCTAACATACTAAGTTAAACATAAGTTAAAACATTCAAATCTTTATTACAACATTCCTACTGTTCCAAAACTACAAGATCAACATTCAGGTTGCGTTCTAAGCAAACTCTAAACCCACGTGCTCACTTCTCCGATTCCTCGCCAGCATTAACACTTGAAATGGTTATTTGAATAACCACAGATATTCGATTTGTTTAAGCTAACGCTTAGTGAATAAAACAACATATGCACATGAATGATAAACATGTCTGCATTCACATCTCTACATTTCATACTAGTCGCGGGAGACTCACGTGCCCGTCCATACTCCGAATCCGCAACTCCTCGCCAATAAGTCCACGCGAAAGGGTAAGACCCAAGATTCTTCTCTTCAATCGTGCGAGCTTAATGCCTATATCGGCTCCACAAAATGGCACGGTGACAACGTGCTCCTTCTGACCCACATAAGCAACTTAACATGCTCAATACATATCACCATTCTCGTAAAAATCAAACATTTCATCGTGCTATTGGGCCTACTTATCAATACAAATGCCCAATATGAACTATACAGTATATATCTATGAATTAATACATGCTATTCAAACATAACATGAATACACGCCAAGAAATCATTCCAAAACATAGTTAGATCACTCACCTCCGATTTACGCTCTTAAACTTTAATCCAAAGAAAACCCGTGTACAAAGAACGTGTAGAAGTCCATCTAGTACAATTCTTATGGATCGAAATTCCATTTATCAACTTTTATGAAAAATTCTAGAAAATAACTTTTCTAAAAATTTGGCCAAACAAGCCCTAACATATATCAAAACGAAGCTCTTACCTTCAGGAGCTCGAATATGAAATATGGGAGAAAACAGACTGACGGAAGGTCGTTGTTTGGCGTCGCAAAACTCTAAGCTCCAAAATCTCCCTATGGCCCCCTTTTTGGAATTTAGGTTAAGACTTGTGAAATTTATGAAAGTCATCACTTTCTATATATAGGCAAAACTATCAAAAATTACATTTACCTCCCCACGAGTTTTCAAAACTCCTAATCAGTCTCTGAAACTTTCTATACAGCTTATTTATAGCTTTACAAGTGAAACCTCAAAATTATAAAAGTTTCTGACTAAGTTTCGTTTGGTTGCTAAAACGCGAATTTCTATATGACGTTTCCGAAGTCGCTAATTAGCCTACCAAATTAATAACGTGGTAATTCGTTCTCACCAGGATACTAAAACTAATGACAGATATAAATTCTAAAATAGAAAATAATACAGATATTGAAATACACAGGTAAACATTTATTTTCAGATAAACATTTAAAGTATTCCACAGTGACCGTCTCACACTCGGAGAGACGTCGCAACAATAAATCGTCAATCACCAAAGTTTCAAAGGGTTCTCTAATACAGACACCCAAATCAAATCGTGAGTCAAAACTCACCCAAATATGTGTCATAAGACACGCCACATCACATTATCATGCATGACAATGTAATGCAAAAGCAATAACACAAATACAGGTGTTATATCAGTCTTCCATTTGTTGAACACAAGAAGGATGATGGCCCCGTGACTAATGCAGAGTTTCTTGCCTTTTTCTTCTTTTGGGTCAGTAAGTATTTGACTTGCTTCCTCCAAATTAGTTAAATTTGATCTTCCTTTGGCCCAGGCCCTAGCTTCTGGCTAAATTCTGGCTTTGGGTCCTTTTTCTGGACCAGCTATTCAGGGGGTGCTTCAGACTAATTAACAGCAATCTAAACATCTGGGGCGGTCCCCTATAGATTCTACAATTATGGCTCCATCTATGCTTCCCAGAGATCAGCCCTCCTTGCACCACTATTTCTGATCTATGTATATGGCCTCAACTTGGTCACATTCTCTTCCAGTCCCTTTAGGTTCTCTAATTGTTTAAGCTTCTACTTCTCTCATAGTACTCCCTGTCCTACCCGATTTCTTCCCTTTCATCCTCCTTTGTATGGACTAATCTAGTTCAAGGCTTCTTTCATCAAGCCTAACAACTACCCTAAAATTTGGGCATACTATCTCACTTCTCGGGATTTCCACCACAGAGTTACTCAAGCGAGTTCAAGAAATAATGAATGTGGTGTGGAATCTTGTTTTCCCCACTACTGTGCATGCCAATTTGGTCTGACCCAAGCGATTCCTTACCCCAACTTCTGGTCAGGCAACCCAGACCTATTGACCTAAATGGTTTTCAAGACTTATGACTTAGTTTAGCAGGTTGATGAGCTTAACAAACTCCTGCTTGTGCTTTTTGAATTTCATCCCTTCTTCCCTAACTCTGCATCAACTCCTGCCTTTGATACGTTCAAGACTGAACACTTTTATCATTAATTTGTTGATAACACTATATTGTTGAATACATTGTCTCCATTGCCTCTATCACCAACAACTAATCCTCCCATTATTTAGACTAAAAGAAAAAAGAAGAAAAGTCAACGTATGGATCCTGATCTCAGGGCTTATTACGATTCCATTATAAAATTTAAAGAATTCTATAATCTAAAATGGAATCCTCAGAGACCCTCTGAGTTGATCTTTGAGGCGTATCAAAATAGGATCAGGCCAAAAATGGACCACGTGAAAAAGAAGGCTCGAGAGTATCGAAAAAAATATAGAAAGACTCCAAATTGGTAGTAGCTTTATGCTTCCGCTGAAAATTGGATAAAAAAGACATGCCCTTTTTCCACTTTTGGTTGAGTTTGGCATTGTAGAGCCTATGGTTCAGACTGACGCATCTGTGGGGGTTACCATAACTGGCTATTCGTGTGGTACCCCCCTAAGCCCCATATTTAGCGGCATCCCCACATCCAGTCATTAGGCTGCTTGGGTAAACCCCAGATTAGCTAGTCATTCTCTACATCCAATTTTGTAAAACCCATTAGGTACCTTTGTATTAAGACTGAATAATGCATTTATTTTTGTTTGACCATGCTTACCTAACCATTTTCTTTTTCTTTCAGTCATGTCCTTCCAAGCCCTCTATTGTTTTACGGGTTAAAAAACAGTCATTCCCCCAAAAGCTCCATCTGTTACCCCAATCAAACATAGCTCCAGGGATACCAAGCGCGCTGACTACATAGAAGTATGCTCTGGAATAGGCTACTATTGAGCATCCCATTAAGTTGCAAGAGGAAGAATCTGAGCACTTCATCTAGCAAAAAACTCCTAGGGTAGCCAAACAAGCCAGGGTAAAAGCCCTTGCTCAAAAAAAGATTACATGATGATCCATCGTAAGTTTTTCTCAGACATCTTCTGAAGGAATATTGTTATGAAAAATAGAATTGCAGCAGAAAATAAGTTTAAAAAAAAACTTTTGTGTCTCAGAATCTACCACTCATGTTCATCCAGTAGCAAGTAGAGAAGAAAAGTACCTTAAGGTCTTAAACCCAATTTAGAATACGATCAAACATCGATTGGTTACTCTTCTCAATCAATCCAGCGACTTCTTCTAGATGATCTTCACTCTTATGTCTCCGTTGGATGCGGTCACGAAGACTAGAATCTGTAGGAGTTCAATTAGAGAGAGAAAAGGCTATGAAAATACTATAAAATAGTTTCTAGAGACCTAAGGCTTCAAAAAAGACGAGTTCAATAATTCTGGACGTAGGTCTCCTATTTATAAGTATTTCCATCGACCTAAGTTCAAATCAATTGCCATAAATGCCAATTAGTTGCCTTACCAATCGATTGCCATAACTGGGAATTGATTGCCATCCCAATCGATTGTCTTCTTTCCATCCTGTCTTTTGTATATCCTTTGGAGCAAAGAGTGGGACCTCCTAGGTTATTTATTGTTGGCTCAGATTAGTTATTAATTCCCATGATCAAACTCTTTGATCAGCAAATTATCTAACCAATCAGCTAACATTTACTCCATTATAAAACGAAACTGCACTCTAACGCAAAAGAACACATCCGAAGCGATAACTCGACTTGTACATTTGTACTAATGTCCCTCTACCATCAGCATTCATAATCATATTTAGGTAGTCGGATAAACTGTTACTTTCAACTTGAATGATGATTACCTCTCCATAGCTTGAGTTTCATTCACCTTTGCATGATTACCAAACATGTTGATAACTACTTATGAACAAGACTGTAGTTCTCGGTAATCAACTTGGTGACATTCTCAAGGGAATACTTACTCTTTATTAGAGGGTAGATTTTATCTTGACAATATTTGTTCACAAGATTAAGAACACATACCTTGTACAAGTTATGAGTTCTTATCGACTGTTGATAGTTGTATATGTTAATAGGAATCTCATGGTCCATCAATGCACTATAAGCACTAGCATGTTAACTAAGAGTCACGTACTTTAGTGATTGAGATTCATCACTCCATCCAATGGTAGTTAATCATACTACAGTGTATACCTGATGAGATATCTAGTCTCATTATCCACTGTGACAAGTTCTAAGTATCAAAGAATAGTAATTCGCATCTCCCACGTATGTATCTCATACATACATGAATTGCTTACTATGGTACTTAAGGATTAATACAATCATCTCATGACATACACACATAATGAAATATAAACTGATATCCATATATTAAATGTCAAATGTCAAATACATAAAGACTGGGTTTGAGGGAACAATCCCAACAAACTCCCACTTGTACTCACAACCCACTACATCTAAGACCTAAAGAATCTAGATGACGATCAAAGACTTTTGTGGTAAAGCCTTTGTAAACGGATCCGCAAGATTGTCAGCTATGGTAATCTTGGTAACAATCACATCTCCACGCTGGACTATATCTCGAATGAGATGATACTTCCATTCTACATGCTTTTCCTTTTTGTGGCTTCTAGGACTAAGCCACTACCTCAGTATTATCGCAGTATAGCATAATAGGTAATAGTGACACTGAACTACCCCAAGTTCCATAAGGAACTTCTTAAGCCAAGAAGCTTCCTTTGCGGCTTCAGAAGCAGCCACATACTCAGCTTTTGTAGTTAAGTCTGCAATACAGTTCTTTAATATTCCTCCAACTAATTGCACCACCTCCGAGGGTAAAGAGATGTCCAGACGTCTACTTTCTTGAATCTTTATCTGATATAAAGTTCGAGTTAGTGTATCATACTGGAATCAATTCATCGCCTCCATATATAAGCATATAATCTTTAGTCCTTCTCAAGTACTTAAGAATGTGCTTAACGGCTGTCCAGTGCTCTGGACCAGGATTTGACTGTTACTTGCTAACCATGCCAATGGCAAAGCAGATATCTGGTCTAGTGCATAACATCGTATACATGAGATTTTCCACTATCGAGGAGTGTTCAGTGTAACTTAGTACAAGATCAAAAATATCCCATGCTTTTGGTTGGTAAAGCCAACCCAAATATTTATTATTCTGGAAGCACGAAATAAAAAAGTAAGCCTCCCTTTTTTTTTGGAGAGCAGAGCAGTCAAAGAATGAACCAAACCAAATGACTAATGAAGCCTAAAAGAATTTGAAAAACCCTGGAGGACAGAATAGCACTACTTAGTGACTAAGAGCGGGGAGCCCGTTGCGCGCTGTTTTTGTTTGACCGGCCAATCTTCTTTCTATATGCAAACTCCCTCCGGCTCTCAGTTCTTGAGCATGATGGGGGATTAGGCGGCAGTTAAAAGAGCTACTCGAAAGCTTGACATTCTTAATCCGAGTTTGAGTTGGGAGAAGATCCAGACGTAGAGTCCCGTCTGCCGGGAAGGGATTTGTTCTTTCTTTTTGACTCCCTTCTGGCCTTACCTTTGAATAAGGGGTTATTCTCTTTCCCCCTGAGTCAGATTCAAATTGAACTAAGATTGAGACTGTCCAACTAGAGTATAGCCGGAAGAAGCTCTTTTTGACAGGGAATTCCTTCCATGCGATTCCTCTCCTCTTGTGTCTTAGGACACTGGTCCCTGGAGAATGCTAAACCATGCCTGAAAGTTAACAAACCTTTCTTCGAATTATTCATAGAAAACCTAGTCAGTGCCTTATCAATATAACTAGCTTGAGATAATCCCATTATGTTTCGCTTACGATCTCGAAAGAGCTTTATTCCAAGGATATAACTCGCTACTCCTAGATCCTTCATATCGAATGTACTAGCTAGCCAAACCTTGATTAATGACAATGCCCCTACATCACTGCTACCGAGTAGAATGTCATCAACATAAAGAACAAGAAAAGCCACCACCTTACCTTCACATTTCTTATATAAACAAGGATCATCTAGATTCTGTACAAAACCAGATGACTTGACCTCTTGGTCAAATCATATGTTCCAACTCCTAGATGTCTGTTTAAACCCATAAATGGACTTTTACAACTTGCATATTAAGTTACCTTTTTGGCCAGCTATGAACCCTTCTAGTTGCTGCATATAGATGTCCTCCTCAAGATTACCATTCAAGAATGCAGTTTAATGTCCATCTCCTAGATCTCATAATCTAGGCATGCTGCAATGTATAAGAGCATCCTGATGGATTTGAGCATGGCTACTGGCGAGAAGGTTTCCTCATAGTCAATGCCCTCTTTTTGAGTACAACTTTTTGCCACAAGCCTTTCCTTAAAGGTCTCAGCCTTTCCATCAGATCCTCTTTTCCTCTTGTAGACCCACTTACAACCAAAGGGTTTAATATTGGCAGGAAATTCTACAAGATCCTAGACCTGATTGTAATCCATAGACTCCAATTCAGCCTTCATAGCTTTAACCCAATGAGCTTAATCAACATCAGCGCTGGCCATTGCCTCATCGTACGTGGTAGGATCTGATTTAGATTCTAAGGAGACAGCTTTAAAAGCTTCTCCTAAGAACATGTATCTATCAGGCTAGCTGCTAATCCTCCTACTACAACAAGGTACCGGGCAGAAATGGGTGAAGATGTGGTATTTTCTTGTCTTATATCTTTTTCAATTGTCGGAGGATTAGAGGGCTCTTCATCTATTTCTCTCAGATCTATCCTTCCCTTAGGTTTATGGTTCATAATATAATCATCCTCTAAGAAAATAGCATTTTTACTAATAAACACTTTCTGTTCTCTTGGATCATAAAAATACCATCTATAAGTACCCTTTGGATATCCTATAAAGTAACATACTTTCGATCGTGATTCCAATTTTCTCATCTTTTCTTTCAACGCATGTGCTGGACACCCCCATATTCGGAGATGTTGCAAAGAGGGCTTGCATCTAATCTACATCTCCTATAGTGTCTTAAGAATAGATTTGTTTAGAACTAGATTTAGTATGTACATAGCAGCTTCAAGCATAACCCCAAAGAATAGTGCCAACTCAATAACTCATCATCAACCTAGTCATGTCTAAAAGAGTTTGATTCCTCCTCTCTGCTATACCATTCTGCTGAGGTGTATAAAGTGTAGTCAACTATGATCAAATCTCATTCTGTATGAGGTGATCAATAAACTCATTAGAGAGATACTCGGTATGTGTTTAATTGCTTCTCCACCTCATCCCTAAACTCTTTGAACTTTTTAAAGGCTTCAGACTTATGTTGTATTAGGTACACATATCCATACCTAGAGTGGTCATCGGTAAATGTAACGAAATGCTCATAACCACCCTTAGCTCTAATATTTATTGGTCCACACACATTAGTATGAACTAATTCCAACAATACATTGGTTCTATTGCCCTTTACAGGAAAGGGCATTTTGGTCATTTTGCCCTCTAAACATAATTCACAGACTTCCATTGGTTCGAGAACTAAATCGCTAAGATCCCTTCTTTAACTAATCTATTTATCCTATTTAGATTTATATGGCAAAGCCTCATGTGCCAAGGCCTTGTTGGATTAGTAGAAGGTTCCTTTCTTTTAGATGGTGTAATTACCACTAAGTTATTAAGTTCTATATTTGTATCCTTAAAAATAATTGTGGTGATCACATACAAACCATTTGACTTAATACCAAAACATACAAAAGAACGATTTCTTTTGATCACAACTTTAGTTTGAAAAGAAAAAGAATAATTTTTATTTCAAAGTTCTGAAACTAAAATTAAATTATGTATCATTAAAGGGACGTAAAGTACATCTGATAAAACTAAAGTCTTATTATCTGGAAATTCTAAAACTACTACTCCTATAGCAACCGCAGATACGGATGCACTAGAACCTAGAGTCAGTACGATCTCCCCATCACTGCACCTCCTGGTTGATATGAACCCTTGCAATGAATTATAGATATAGTTAATCACACAAGAATCAAGGCACCAAGTTCAAAGTATTCGTTATAAAACTTACTTCAATCACGTGATTCAATCATACCCTGAACTCTTGTAGCTAAGAAATTTCGAAAAGTTCCTATTCTAGTGGCCTTTGTTCCCACATTAGAAACACTTTTCTTTGCCTTGACCACCTCCTTTGCCTTTGCCCTTTCCTTTAGATTTTGCAATCTTTGGGACTGGTCCAACACTTGGACCACCAGTGCCTACTTTCTTCTTCCTTTTCTTACCTTTTGGGACTGATCGAGAAGAAGTGCCTTTTTTACTGTTCAAAACATTGCCCCCAGGTTTGATCACCTCTCCACTGCCTGAAGAGAGCTCAACAGTTCGCTCATAGAGAAATTCATTTGATTCATATTGTAAATAAGTTTAAATAGAGCGAACGATGGTGACAACAAATTAAGGATCATGTCAACTTGGGCCTGTGCGTTAATGTCGGCACCCAGAGTCTCTAGTTCATTTAAATAACCGATCATTTTTAAAATGTGCTCTCTGACTGGAGTTCCTTCCAACATTTTTGCAGTTTTGATCTTTTGCATGGCGATCTTCCTAGCAGCTCAGCCATGTTCCCCAAACATTTCCTTTAGGGAAGTCATGATGGCACTAGCAGAATCATTCGATTGGAATTGGTGTCGCAACACACCAGCCATAGAGGCCAATATGTAGCAATGAGCCATCCCGTTTGACTTGTTCCACTTGTCGAACTCGCGTCTGGCAACTGCCGTAGCATTGGCAGTGGGTTTAGCAGGGTAAGGGGTCATGAGGATATATATGGGATCCTCTGTAGTTAAACGAATGTCCAAGTTTTGTTTCCATTCAACAAAATTGTTTCCAGTTAATTTATTTTGAGTGAGTATAGTAGTAAGTGGACTGAATGCAGAAGTCATGGTGAATATTAAAAACAAAATAGACACAATAAATGTGGATATCAGAAATAAGGCAGTATAAAATAAAAGAATGCTCAAAACTCTTATTAAATAACAAAGTCGTCAGAATATCAAGACGAAAGAATAAAGCATCCGTGTAGTGGACAATTTTCGATCTCTCGATTAAACATGACTTTTCTGCTATGCAACTCTTGCAAAATAGGTCATGACTCCCGAACCATTTTGATCTCTAAGTTTCTGAATAATGCCATGTGTGGGATCCCTTATTCATAGCTTAGCTAGTGTGTACCATTAACTAGGATCAAATCACAACCGCCTCAAGTAGTGCCTCTGTGTAGTGGTCACCCTCTAACATGTCTAATTAATCCTATCCGTTGGAAGTTCACATCTAGTAACCAAAGAGTAGTATACCCTCTGTATGGAATGATCACACCTGGCGAGGTGACACAGAATGCACTACTCATTTTACAATGAACCATTAATGGAAGATCATGGGAGTTAAAATAATAAGTCCCCCTTCCACTACATTTATTAGTAAAGGATTTTGCATTTAGAAAAAAATTTCTCTTCTTATTACCCATAAACATCCAATATTTACTAATATGTCGAAGTCGGTTTTTGAATTTTACTTTAGAAAACATGTTTTGTATGCATGTAGCAACAATATAATGAAATTTCAATCACAGACAAGCATATAAAACAAAAAAATAAATAAAATAAAGACATCTGAAATGCCTCTATCTCCCATGGATCTATCTTCATAAATCCATCTCTTGGTTTGATCGCCTCCGGCTCCATCTTCATGGACAACGGCTTCTCGCTCCATCTTCATGGACTTTCCTAGAGATTACATTTGTCCTATACCTCTTTTGAGGTTTACAATTGATCTAGGAAAGTGAAAATAATAAATAAAAGGGTAGAGGAGCCGGTGCGACTCTCCTTTTTGTAGGACTGAAGTCGTAGCGCCTTTTACATATACCTTAAAATCAAACCATAAATAATAAACCAATCACAAATACTAAATATAAAAAATTAAAACTGATCTTGGTGCCATGGGAGAAAGTGCTCTAAAGCTAGCTGCAAAAGGTTAGACACACATACATCCATGCATATATGTACAACAATATATTAGCTGGAAGTCCTAGATGACATGCATAATTCACAAACCAGATTCATGAATGTTTTACTCCCATAAAACAACAAATTATTGTCTCTGTTTGACCCAATCGATTGGCATTAAGACAGTAAAGAAAAACTTATAGGATTTTTAGAAACTATTTATAAAACTTAAATGGACTTATTAAATTTTCAAAGAGCATATTCTGGATAAAAACTCTGGTATTCGATTAGATCAAGAACCAATTAATTGCATCCCCCAAATCAATGCCAATTGATTTCATATAGTAGCAATCGATTGTCATATCTAGATCTATGGCAATTGATTGGATAAAGACCCAATCGATTGGCAACATAAGCCAATCGATTGGCACCCGTTTAATCCAAAATCTCATAGATCTATTTTGATAACCAAAATAATTAAAAAAACACGTTCTATGATTACAGTTTTATAAAACAACTAAAATCACATATCCAATCACATCTAGACTTCCTAAACATGTTACTAGATTCATTTAAGCGCGACTCTGATACCTATTGAAGGAATATTGTTATGAAAAATAGAATTATAGCAGAAAATATATTTCAAAAAAAACTTTTGCATCTCAGAATCTATTACTCATGTGAATCTAGTAGCATGTAGAGAATAAGAGTACCATAAGGTCTTGAACCCAATTTAGAATACTGTCAAACTTCTATTGGTTCCTGTTCTAAATCAATCCAGTAGCTTCCTCTAGATGATTTCACTCTTATGTCTCTGTTGGATGCGTTAGCGAAGACTAGAACTTGTAGGAGTTCAACTGTAGAGAGAAAAGGCTATGGAAATACTATAAAACAGTTTCTGGAGACCTAGGGCTTCAAAAATGACAAGTTCAATAATTCTGGACGTAGGTCTCTTATTTATAAGTATTTCCACTGACCTAAGGTATAATCGATAACCATAAATGGCAATCGATTGCCATCCCAATCGATTGGTATGCCACCAATCGATTTCCTTCTTTCGCTCCTGTCATCTTTACACCCTTCGGAGCTAAGAGTGGGACCTCCTAGGTTCTTTATTTTTGGCTCAAATTAGTTATTAATTCTCATGATCAAACTCTTTGATCAACAAATTAACTAACTAATCAACTAACATTTACTCCACTATAAACGATAACTGTACTCCAACACAAAAGGACATATCCAAAGCGATAACTAGACTTGTACATTTGTACTAATGTCCCTCTACCATCAACATTCGTAATCATATTCAGTTAGTCAGATAAACTATTGCTGTCAACCTGAATGATGATTAGCTCTTCCATACCTTGAGTTTCATTCACCTTTTCATGATTACCAAACATATTGATAACTACTTATCAACAAGACTGCAGTTCTCAGTAATCAACTTGGTAACATTCTTAAGGAATACTCACTCTTTATCAGAGGGTAGATTCTATCTTGACAATATATGTTCACAAACCTACGAACACGACATATCCAAGATACCCAGATGTTGATGTTTAAGACCTTACTGATTGGTAAGTCAAAGCACTCATAACCACAGTCTATGTTCATAATCATCTCAAGATTAAGAACATGTACCTTGTACAATTTATAAGTTCCTGTCGACTATTGATAGTTTTATATGTCAATAGGAATCTCATAGTCTGTCAATGAACTATAAGCACTAGCATATTAACTAAGAGTTACATACTCTAGTTATTGAGATTCATCACTCCATCCAATGGTAATTGATCACACTACAGTGTATACCTGATGAGATATCTAGTCTTATCATCCACTATGACAAGTTTTAAGTATCAAAGAATAGTAATTCGCATCTCCCGAGTATGTATCTCATACGTACACGAATTACTTACTATGGTACTTAAGGATTAATACAATCATCTCATGACAAATACATAATGAAATGTAAACTGATATCCACATATTAAATGTCAAATGTTAGATACATAAAGACTAGGTTTAAGGGTATAATCCCAACATCTTCTGGCTCAACTCATCATCCTGGTGCCACAAAAACTTCTAGGCTCTCTTATTCTTCAATCAAAAGCCCCTCTGCCAAGGCCTCTCCTCTCACTAGCCAAAGTGATACCGGGACTTTGAAAGACCCAACTGATACCCTTATTATGCCACCCAAGGTCCCTTAGCATCCGAAAACTCTTTTTCGTAAAACCCTCATTATTTGCTGTGGGACCTAGCTCATCTACTTCTAACACCCCAGCCTCATCAGGCTCCCAATTGATCTCTAATGTTAAAGATATACGCCTTCGAGCCCAAAACCTCAGGTTGATACTTGCTCAATGGCCAGGTTTGGGTCCTCCATTGTCATAGCCAGTTAAGTCAGTGGTCACCCCCAGCTACAAAGATGCTCAAATCCAAGTAAGGAACCTTCTGGCCTTCCTGCTCTCTTAAACTTTTAAAAATGCCATGGTTCAACAAGAGGCCATAAAGGGGATAGTATCCCTACTTTCTACAGACTTTGCAGGCTCTTCTTCTTCTTCGTTATCGGTATCATTATAAAAATAGTTCAAAAAGATTGCCCATGTTATGGCTGAAGCTACTGGCCGATGTGAAGTAGTTTTTTCAGAAAAGGGAGGACGTCGCCAACCAATGCATCATTTTGGCTGACACTACCGAAGGTGGGGTGAAAGATCTGCCTTGCTGTTGGAGAATTTGGAGAAGCAAAAGGCCCATTTAGAGAAGATGGAGGCTGATTATGCCTCCCAACAAGTTGATTTAGAGAAAGTTCATGAACACTTGGACGAGTTGACTGATGAGCTTTCCACTCTGGACACACAGGAGGAATCATGGTTGGTTGTTCAAAAAAGCGCAGAGACGATACTGGCCTAGACTGATGAACAGTGTTCTCAGGCTTTCGTCTTTCTCACTCTTTTTTCTCTTATTTTCTCTCAGTTTTTAGGGATATGATAGACTTCATGATTTTGGATTGATTATTTTGTTATTTTGCTAATTGTTCATAGGGCCAGAACTACTGTTTTTGTTTTATTTATCCACATTTTAGCTTTTGGATGATGCGTTCATTTTTTTTATATATACATGGCTTAGTTTCTTAGCACACCACATCAACACAGGTTTTTGTTTGTCATTCTACCTCATCAATCTTCTTTTAGACACGATCAGGTTCTGAATCTTCAGACTGATTAAAAGTAACATGTGCCTCATTCATATTTTCTGTCCTGCTCTAGCTGATGCAAGTATGATTCCCACATGCAAGGTTTATATCTCTTTAAATATTTACCATTTTATGAGCCTATTATGCACTTGGCCATCCAGGTTCCTTAGATGGTATGCTCCCCTTTTAGCACTTCGTGAACCTCAGAAGGCCCTTCCCAATTGGGGGACCATTTGCCAAGTCTATGATCTTTGTGCCCAAGTCATAGAATGGCCTTCATGACTAACTCTTCAACTGAGAAATTCACCATTTTATTGCAGGCTTTTTAGCCTTACATTTTTGCAGCCTAAGGTGGTCTAAAGCCAATAACCTAATCACATCCAAGTTCTCTAGTTCTGTTAACATGGCTTGATTATAATCGTAAATTATCATAGCATTCTGTCTTGCCACCCTTAATGACCTTACCATTAATTCTAGTGCTAGGACTGCATCATGCCCGTAAGTAAATGCAAATGGTGTGGTTCCTGTGCTTGACCTCTTTGAGGTCATGTATGCCCATAAGACTTCAAACAGTAATTCATTCCAAACTCTAGGTTTATTATCAACCATCTTCTAAATATTTAGTTTAAGAATCTTATTGGTTGAATCTACGTGTCCATTATCTTAAGCATAATATGGCGTTGAATTTAGGATAGTAAAACCATACTCAAAAGCAAATTCCTACATATCATCCCCAATGATGGGTGTACCTTGGTCAGCCATGATGGTTTGCGCTAATCCAAATCAATGAATAATACTTTATTTAATACATTTGATTATCTCACTCTAGCTTACTAATTTAAGTGGCACCGTTTCCACCCAATTAGTAAAATGATCAGTGGCCAATAAAATGTAAGCATGATTTTTTGATAAGGGTGGGTAAATCTTGCCAATAATATCCATTGCCCATCCCCGAAATGGCCATGGTTTAATAACTGATTGGAGACTGATCACAGGCACATGTTGAATTGGCTCATGCCTTTGACAGGCTTGGCATCCTTTGGAAAAATTAATGTAATATTTTAAGATTTTTGGCCAGTAATAACCATCTCTTTATTAACCATCTCATTTTTTGTCCCAGCGTGATGAACACCACATAACCCACTATGCACTTGCTTTATCAATTTTAAGGCTTTTAATATACTGGGGCACTGCAACATTGATTCGTTTGCTACTTTTCTAAACAACTCGTCATTAGCTAGGAAGTAGTGGATTGCCTTCCTTCTAATCTTGACATTTGTGCTTACATCGGGATTTTTCAAAAAATTAATGATTGGGCTTCTCCAATCATCCTCCTCAGTCTGGAGAGGCATTACATAAACAGTATTATCCTCTTCTAAGACTGAAGACTTAGACACTTTTTCAACTAAAATCATAATTATTGGTAGGAATTTTAAGTCCGAAAGCAATTTGGGAAAATTCATTAACCTCTTCATTTCTTACCTAGGCACATATTTTACTGCAGACTCTGAGAAGTTATCAATCAGTCTCCTAGCAACTATATGATACTTTTTAAAATGTCGTTGTACACCTTATATTTTACTCCTAATTGGTTAATCGCCAATTGTTAATCCCTGATTAATTTTATAGTCATGACATTCATTTCTAACAAAATCTTAAGGCCAATTATCAAAGCCTCAGACTCAGCCAGATTGTTTGAACACTTAAAATCAAGTTGAAAGAAAACTGCAACTTTTTCCCAGTTGGGGATGTGAGGATGTTTCCTGCACTTGTTGATTCTTTTGTACTGGATGCATTAAACCATAGTACCCAATTGGCCTTGACAACATATACTTAATAACATCTATTTTGCACATGACTTCCACTATTACTGGTAACATATAATATCTTAGCTTAATGCAAGAGAAGAACAAAGCCAAACATAACTTTTTAATTGATGTGTATCTTTGTTTTACATTAGTTATTATACGACTTAAATAATAAACCGATTGTTCTACATTCTTATCATTGTTCTGAATTAACAGGCTTCCAATTGAATCATTGGAGGCAGATACATAAAACCTTAAAGGTTTGTTTAGCTTAGGAGAAACTAAGACAGACGGCTTGGTAAGATATCCCTTGATATAATCAAAAGCCAGCTAATGTTCTTGCCTCCACAAAAACTCTTCTTCATTCTTTAGTTTTTGTTGGGTTTGTGCCCTCAAACCATAACTTTATGTATGAGACATTGACATTTTAATATATGGATATCAGCTTTACATTTCATTGTGTATGTTCTTTTCATGAGATGATTGTTAATCCTTAAGTATTATAGTAAGTAATTCGTGTGTGTATGAGATGCACACAAGTGAGATACGAATTATTATTCTTTAATACTTAGAATGTGTCACAGTGGATGATGAGACTGGATACCTCATCAAGTCTACACTGTAGCATAATTAACTACCATTGGATGGAGTGATTAATCTCAATCACTAGAGTGTAGCTCTTAGTTGATATGCTAGTGCTTATAGTGCATTGACGGACCTGAGTTTCCTATTGACGCTTAAGACTGTCAAACAGTCAATAGGAACTCATAACTTGTATAAGGTACGTGTTCTTAATCTTGAGACGATTATGAACACAGACTGTGGATATGGCTGCTTTGACTTACCAATCAGTGAGGTCTATAAAAGATCAACACCTGGGTATCTTGGGTATGTCATATTCATAGGGTTGTGAACATATATTATCAAGATAGAATCTACCCTCTGTTTCAGAGTAAGCATTCCCTTGAGAATGTCACCATGTCGATTACTGAGTACTGCAGTCTTGTTGATAAGAGTTATCAACATGTTTGGTAATCATGAGAGGTGAATGGGACTCAAGGAATACAAGAAGTAATCATGATTCAGGTTGACAGTAACAGTTATCCGATTACCTGAATATGATTACGAATGCTGACGGTAGAGGGACATTAGTACAACATACAAGTCTAGTTATCGCTTCGGATATGTTCTTTTGCGTTGGAGTTCAGTTATCGTTTTATAGTGGAGTAAACTTTAACTGACCAGTTAGTTAGTTTGCTGATCAAAGAGTTTGGTCATGGTGATTAACAAACTGGTCTGAGCCAACAATAAAGAGCCTAGGAGGTCCCACTCTTAGCTCCGCCAGGATGCTTGGAAAGATGCTTGAGGATGATGTCCAGACAGGTTCGATCGATCGAAGATGTCTCGATCGATTGAAGTCTGCAGGTTCGATCGATCGAAGATGGTTCGATCGATCGAATGTTCGATCGATCGAAGGCACTTCGATCGCTCGAAGTCTAGGTCGGTTCTGGGAATCTATAAATAGGGCAGCTGCGTTCTGGAAAAAGTTGTTCGTCGTTTTGAACGTCAGAAGCTGCAGAAACTGTTTTGGAGTCCCAAAACCTTCTCTATCCTCTCCATTAGGGTTCCCACCAACCCTAGTCTTTCTGGCAGGCATCCACAGGAGTCATAAGGGTGAAGATCATCTAGTGGAGGCTGCTGGAAGTTGAAGATCAGAATTGGGTTCAAGACACTAAGGTATAACTCGTGTCCCCTCTTGTGCGCATCTGTAGAATTGACGAGTAGTAGATCCGGGCATGCCAATAAAGTTTCATAACTTGATTTTTCCGCTGCGCGTTTAAACTTTCCATTTAAACCTGTTTTTCCAACAATTGGTATCAGAGCCACGCTCGTTTGGATCTATAGATGCGTTTTTTGGAACACTATTTTGATTTGCATGTTGATTTTAGAACTGCTTTCGAAACTGCATCGTCACAGATCTGTTTCTACAGTGTTATCGCAGCAGTATACAAATCTGTGATTGCATTGGATGCAAGATGGGTTCGATCGATCGAAGTAGTCTCGATCGATCGAACACTCTGTACTCGAGCGATCGAACAGGTTTCGATCGATCGAAACCTTCTGTTGTTCGAGCGATCGAATAGAGTTCGATCGATCGAGACAGACTCTTTGTCAGGATCTTTGTTTCACAGTTTTAAAAGTATTTTGAAATTAAAAGTTTAATTTTAACGTATTCTGCAAAAAATTTTTAATCATTCTGTGAAATAGAATGTTCAAGCGATTGAACAGTGTTCAATAGATCGAAGGTTCGAGCGATCGAACGGTCTTCGATCGATCGAACTATGACAGAGAAGTTAGATACTGTTTTGAGTTCTAATTCAGTATGTAAAGAGTTTATATACTGTGTGAATCAATTAAGGTTTCCAATAGTTATATTTTGTTATATATATATGCGTGGATGTGTGTTCAACTAACCTTTTGCAGCAAAAGTTAGTCGCTATCTCCCATGGCGCCAAGAGCATTTAATTTTGTGTTTGAATGTTTTAGATTGGTGTGTTGTTTTAAGTTTGGTTTGGTTTTAAGGCATATGTAAAGGGCGCTGCGACTTCAATCCTACGAAAAGGAAAGTCGCATCGGTTTCCCTAGCCTTTTATTTTGTTGTTGCTATTTCTATTTCTAGATAAATTGTAAGCTTCAAAAGAGGCATAGGTTCAATGTAATAGAATTAGAATATCCATGAAGATGGAGCAAGGAGCCGTTGTCCATGAAGATGGAGCTGGAGGCGATCAAACCAAAAGCAGGTTCTATGGAGATAGAGCCATGGGAGATAGAGGCATCGTTTGGATGTCTTTTATTTCATTTTAGTTTTTTGTTTTATGTGCTTTGAAAATGATTGGCGTATAATACATTGTTGCATGCACGCAAAACAAGTTTTCTAAAATAAAATTCAAAAACCGTTTTCAACACATTAGTAAACATTAGATGCTTATGGGAAGTGTGTAGAAACAGATTTTCTCAAAAAGCAAAATCCTTTTTTACTAAATCTAGTGGGAGAGGGTCTTATTAATTACACCCACGATCTTCCATTAACGGTTCACTGTAAGATGAGTGATGCATTCTGTGTCACCTCGCCAGGGGTGATCATTCCATACGGAGGATGCATTACTCATTGGTTACTAGATGTGAACTTCTTTTGATAAGGATCAATCAGACGTGTTAGAGGGTGACCACCATACGGAGGCGCTACTTGAGACGGTTGTGATTGGATCCTAGTTAATGGTACACACTAGCTAAGCTATGGATAAGGGATCCCACACGGGGCATTTTTCAGAAACTTAGAGATCAAATAGGTTCGGAAGTCATAACTTGTTTTGCAAGAGTTGCATAGCGGATAAGTTATGATAAATTGAAAGATCGAACATTGACCACCACACGGAGGCTTTATTCTTTCGTTTCGATATTCCGGCGACTTTGTTTTAAAATAAAAGTTTTAAAAGGATTCTTTTATTTCAAACTGTCAAATTCTGATATCCATATTTATTTTGTTTTTGATTTTTCAGTAAATCATAATGTCTGGATCTGCATTTAGTCCACTTGCCACCATACTCACTCAAAATAAGTTAACTGGAAACAACTACACTGAATGGAAACGTAACCTTGACATCGTGTTAACTGCGGAGGATCACATATATGTCCTCACCACCCCATGCCCCGAAGAACCCGCTGCAAATGCTTCGGCTGCTGCTAGACGCGAGTTCGATAAATGGAAAAAGTCGAATGGGATGGCTCGTTGTTATATATTGGCTTCTATGGCTAATGTGTTACAACACCAATACCAGTCGAACAATTCCGCCAGTGACATTATCGAATCCCTGAAAAAGATGTTTGGGGAGCATGGTAGGCCTGCCAGACAGGTAGCTATGCAGAAGATAATGAGTGCTAAGATGTCGGAAGGGACTCCAGTCAAAGAACATGTTTTGAAAATGATTGGTTATTTAAACGAGCTGGAGACCCTAGGTGCCAACATCGATGCACAGACCCAAGTTGATATGATCCTCAATACGCTGTCGCCATCATTCGCTCAATTCAAACTGAATTATAATATGAATAAAATGGATTTTTCAATGAGCGAATTGATGAGCTCTTTATTGGCAGCGGAAGGGGTGATCAAACCTGGGGGCAGTGTTTTAAACGTTGAGAAAAGCGCTTCCTCTTCCCGATCTGTGCCGAAAGGAAAGAAAGGGAAGAAGAAGGCTAGCACTGGAGGTTCAAGTGTTGGACCGGTCCCTAAGATTGCAAAATCTAAGGAAAAAGGTAAGGGCAAAGGGAAGGTGGGTGGCCAAGGCAAAGGAAAGTGTTTCCAATGCGGTGAGAAGGGCCACTGGAAGAGGAACTGTCCAGAATTCTTAGCTACAAGAGTTCAAGGTATGATTGAATCACATGTGATTGAAGTAAGTTTTATAACGGATACTTCAAACACTTGGTGCATTGATTCTGGTGCGACTAACCATATCTGTAATTCATTGCAGGGGTTCAGATCAACCAGGAAGTGCAGTGATGGGGAAATCGTACTTACTCTAGGTTCTAGCGCAACCGTTTCTGCGGTTGCTATAGGAGTCGTAGTTTTAGAATTTCTAGACAATAAAGTTTTGATTTTATCAGATGTACTTTACGTCCCTTCAATGAGACGTAATTTAATTTCAGTTTCTAATTTATCGAATAATGGTTATTCTTTTAATTTTGGAACTAAAGTTGTGATTAAAAGAAATAGTTTTTTTATATGTTCTGGTGTTAAATCAAATGGTTTGTATGTGATTACTCCCAATATTTCTAAAGATTCTTGTATGGAACTTAATAACTCAGTGGTAACTGTACCATCTAAAAGAAAGAGATCTTCCACTAATCCAACAAGGCTTTGGCATATGAGGCTTGGTCATATCAATCTAAATAGGATTGGCAGACTAGTCAAAGAAGGGGTCTTAGGCGATTTGGTTCTCGAACCAATAGAAGTCTGCGAGTCTTGTTTAGAGGGTAAGATGACCAAAAGGCCCTTTCCTGCAAAGGGCAATAGAACCAATGCATTGTTGGAATTAGTTCATACTGATGTGTGTGGACCAATAAATATTAGAGCAAGGGGTGGTTATGAGTATTTCATAACATTTACTGATGACCACTCTAGGTATGGATATGTGTACCTAATGCAGCACAAGTCTGAAGCCTTTGAAAAGTTCAAAGAGTTCAGGGCTGAAGTGGAGAAGCAATTGGGCACACATATCAAGGCCATTCGATCTGATCGAGGTGGCGAGTATCTCTCTAATGAATTTATTGATCACCTCGTACAGAATGGGATTCTGTCACAGTTGACTGCACCTGGTACGCCTCAGCAAAACGGTGTAGCGGAGAGAAGGAATCGGACTCTTTTAGACATGACTAGGTCAATGATGAGTTATTCTGAGTTACCTTTATTTCTTTGGGGTTATGCTTTGGAAACCGCTGCTTACATACTAAATCTAGTACCAAGCAAATCTGTTCCCAGGACACCACGAGAGATGTGGATTGGGCGCAAGCCTTCTTTGCAACATCTCCGGATATGGGGATGTCCGGCACATGTGCTAAAAGGAAAGATGAGCAAGTTGGATTCTAGATCGGAAGTATGTTACTTCGTGGGGTATCCAAAGGGTACTTATGGATGGTATATTTATGATCCAAGAGAACAGAAGGTGTTCGTCAGTACGAATGCTATTTTCTTGGAGGATGATTATATCATGAACCATAAACCTAAGGGAAGGATAGATCTTAGAGAGATAGAAGGAGAGCCCTCAGTCCAACCCGTAGTTAATAACGATGTAAATCAGGAAAACACCACTTCTTCACCTATTTCCGCACCAGTACCTCGTCGTAGTGGAAGGATTATCAGCCAGCCTGATAGATACATGTTCTTAGGAGAAGTTTTTGAAGCTGTCTCCATAGAATCTGAATCTGATCCTACCACATACGAAGAGGCAATGGCTGATGTTGATTCAGCTCATTGGGTTAAAGCTATGAAGGCTGAATTGGAATCTATGGATTCTAATCAGGTCTGGGATCTTGTAGAACTTCCAGCCAATATTAAACCCATTGGCTGTAAGTGGGTCTACAAGAGGAAAAGAGGATCTGATGGAAAGGTTGAGACCTTTAAGGCAAGGCTTGTTGCGAAAGGTTATACTCAGAGGGAGGGCATTGACTATGAGGAAACCTTCTCGCCGGTGGCCATGCTCAAGTCCATCAGAATACTCTTATCAGTTGCTGCATGCCTAGATTTTGAGATCTGGCAGATGGACGTCAAGACTGCATTCTTGAATGGCAATCTTGAGGAGGACATCTATATGCAACAACCAGAAGGGTTCATAGCTGGTCGGAAAGGTAACTTGGTATGCAAGTTGCAAAAGTCCATTTATGGGCTTAAGCAGGCATCCAGAAGTTGGAACATACGATTTGACCAAGCGGTCAAATCGTTTGGTTTCATACAGAATCTGGATGAACCTTGTGTATACAAGAAGAGTGAAGGGAAAGTGGTGGCTTTTCTTGTGCTTTACGTTGACGACATTCTACTCATTGGAAATGATGTAGCGGCATTGTCAACGGTCAAGGTTTGGCTAGCTAGTACTTTCGATATGAAGGATCTAGGAGAGGCGAGCTATATTCTTGGGATAAAGCTCTTTCGAGATCGCAAGCGAAAGATAATGGGATTATCTCAAGCTGGTTATATCGATAAGATGCTAACTAGGTTTTCAATGGATAATTCGAAGAAAGGTTTGTTACCTTTCAGGCATGGTTTAGCGTTCTCCAAGGACCAGTGTCCAAAGACACAGGAGGAGAGGAATCGCATGACAGGAGTTCCCTATGCTTCTGCAGTGGGAAGTCTCATGTATGCGATGTTATGCACTAGACCAGATATCTGCTTTGCCGTTGGCATGGTTAGCAGATATCAGTCGAATCCGGGTCCAGAGCACTGGACAGCCGTTAAGCACATTCTTAAGTACTTGAGAAGAACTAAAGATTACATGCTTATATATGGTGGTAGTGAGTTAATTCCAGTGGGATACACTGACTCGGACTTTATGTCAGATAAAGATTCGAGGAAGTCGACGTCCGGTCATCTCTTTACCTTGGGAGGTGGTGCTGTCAGTTGGAGGAGCATTAAGCAGAAATGCATTGCAGACTCAACTACAGAAGCTGAGTATGTGGCTGCTTGTGAAGCCGCAAAGGAAGCTGTTTGGCTCAAGAAGTTCCTTATGGAACTCGAGGTGGTACCAGCGTCGCTGTCGCCTATTACGCTTTATTGTGATAATAGTGGGGCAGTGGCTCAGTCCAAGGAGCCAAGGAACCACGGAAAGGGAAAGCACGTAGAGCGGAAATATCATCTTATCCGAGATATTGTTCAACGTGGAGATGTGACTGTCACCAAGATTGCCACAGCTGACAATCTTGCTGATCCGTTTACAAAGGCCTTGCCACAGAAGGTCTTTGATCGTCATCTAGATAGTCTAGGTCTTAGATGTAGTTCTGAATGGTTATGAGTGCAAGTGGGAGTTTGTTGGGTTTGTGCCCTCAAACCATAACTTTATGTATGAGACATTGACATTTTAATATATGGATATCAGCTTTACATTTCATTGTGTATGTTCTTTTCATGAGATGATTGTTAATCCTTAAGTATTATAGTAAGTAATTCGTGTGTGTATGAGATGCACACAAGTGAGATACGAATTATTATTCTTTAATACTTAGAATGTGTCACAGTGGATGATGAGACTGGATACCTCATCAAGTCTACACTGTAGCATAATTAACTACCATTGGATGGAGTGATTAATCTCAATCACTAGAGTGTAGCTCTTAGTTGATATGCTAGTGCTTATAGTGCATTGACGGACCTGAGTTTCCTATTGACGCTTAAGACTGTCAAACAGTCAATAGGAACTCATAACTTGTATAAGGTACGTGTTCTTAATCTTGAGACGATTATGAACACAGACTGTGGATATGGCTGCTTTGACTTACCAATCAGTGAGGTCTATAAAAGATCAACACCTGGGTATCTTGGGTATGTCATATTCATAGGGTTGTGAACATATATTGTCAAGATAGAATCTACCCTCTGTTTCAGAGTAAGCATTCCCTTGAGAATGTCACCATGTCGATTACTGAGTACTGCAGTCTTGTTGATAAGAGTTATCAACATGTTTGGTAATCATGAGAGGTGAATGGGACTCAAGGAATACAAGAAGTAATCATGATTCAGGTTGACAGTAACAGTTATCCGATTACCTGAATATGATTACGAATGCTGACGGTAGAGGGACATTAGTACAACATACAAGTCTAGTTATCGCTTCGGATATGTTCTTTTGCGTTGGAGTTCAGTTATCGTTTTATAGTGGAGTAAACTTTAACTGACCAGTTAGTTAGTTTGCTGATCAAAGAGTTTGGTCATGGTGATTAACAAACTGGTCTGAGCCAACAATAAAGAGCCTAGGAGGTCCCACTCTTAGCTCCGCCAGGATGCTTGGAAAGATGCTTGAGGATGATGTCCAGACAGGTTCGATCGATCGAAGATGTCTCGATCGATTGAAGTCTGCAGGTTCGATCGATCGAAGATGGTTCGATCGATCGAATGTTCGATCGATCGAAGGCACTTCGATCGCTCGAAGTCTAGGTCGGTTCTGGGAATCTATAAATAGGGCAGCTGCGTTCTGGAAAAAGTTGTTCGTCGTTTTGAACGTCAGAAGCTGCAGAAACTGTTTTGGAGTCCCAAAACCTTCTCTATCCTCTCCATTAGGGTTCCCACCAACCCTAGTCTTTCTGGCAGGCATCCACAGGAGTCATAAGGGTGAAGATCATCTAGTGGAGGCTGCTGGAAGTTGAAGATCAGAATTGGGTTCAAGACACTAAGGTATAACTCGTGTCCCCTCTTGTGCGCATCTGTAGAATTGACGAGTAGTAGATCCGGGCATGCCAATAAAGTTTCATAACTTGATTTTTCCGCTGCGCGTTTAAACTTTCCATTTAAACCTGTTTTTCCAACAGTTTCAACAATGGACAGAAAACTTTAGTTTTGCTTGCACAGTTTGAGATAAATCAGCGCAAAAAGTTAATTTGGCCAAGCAATCATTATAATTGTTTTTTGTTATCTGGTGGTCTAGTTTTTATGATGACATTGGCCCTATTTTTATTAACCTCAATCCCCCTTTAATGTACTAAAAATCCAAGAAAGTTTCCAGCTGAGACACCAAATGCACATTTTAATGGATTCATTTTAAGCTGATGGCATCTCATCCTTTCAAAGCTTTTTGTTAAAAATTTAATATAATCATCAATGATTCATTTTACCACCACGTCATCAATATAGACTTCCATCCACTTTTCAATCATGTCATGACTATGACATTCATAGCACGTTGGTAAGTTGCACCATCATTTTTTAACCCGAATGTCATTACTACCCATCTCAATTGCCCCCAGACATCGAAATGCTTTTTTTTGCCACATCTTCTTCAGCTATAAAAATTTGGTTATAACTAGAATGTCCATCCATAAATCTAAGAATCTCATGCATGGATGCTGAATCTATTAACATGTCAGCAATAGGAATAGGATACTCATCTTTAGGAGTAGCCTTATTAAGATCCCTAAAGTCAATACATATTCTCAATTTTCTATTCTTTTTAAATGGGAACAACATTTGAAAGCCATTCAACATACCTGGCTGCACGGATGAACCTAGCCTTCAGTCATCATTCCATCTCCTCCTTGACTTTTAGGATGACATCATTCGTCATTCATCTTGGAGACTGCTTGTAAGGCTTATACCCTAGCTTTATTGGGAGTTGACGTTCCACTAAACTTCTATCCAAACCAGGCATCTCAACGTGGTCCCAAGAAAAACATTCTTGGCATGTCATCGTAGTCCCAAGTAAAACATTCTTGATGCTGATGCAGCAAACTAACCACACTTATTTTAAAATCTGTTGGGAGAAGTTGACTTATGAATGTAATCCTCTTGGGACCATCTATCCCCCCCTCTAAGTTGAATTCTTCCAACTGATCCTGGCCTTCAGCCTTTGTATCATCCAACTTAGTAGGCACTGGTGGTAATCCAGACAATTGGATTTGATCTGACTCAGCCTGATCAACCTCCTTCGTCACACAATTTGCTAAGCAAGCTGCCCTCTAAACATTGAACTAGACATGATCCTGAATTTGACACAGGATGTTGCCATAAACTTTGAGATGGTTGTCTTCCATTAAACAACGTTGTCTGATTCATCATATTTATGTCTAGATTTACTTACTGCAGGAGTGATCCCCTCAGGACGGCCATTTTTGTCGATTCTCCAGAATCTTAATGGGGCCATGTCAATATCATAGAATTTTTCCTTAGCCACATGAGATTCTACCAGAAATGGCTTCTTGTTAGCCTTGACGATTGGTTCATCTTCTTCTTCGTTCCAAAAAATCAAACATTAATGGAAAGTAGATGGCATACACCATGTCGTTTGAATCCAATCCCAACCCAATAGAGCATTATAATGAAAAGTGGTATTGACCACAAAGAATGTCATTAAGGTAGTTCTACTCCCAATAGACACAGTGATTGGGAGTACCCCTTTGGTTGGACTGATGTTCTAGAAAATCCTACAATTGCCATATTAGCATCAATGAGATTATTGCTAGTGTTCTATAATTTTTTAAGCATCTGTGAAGGCAATAAATTAACAGAAGCTCCATTAACCACTAGGACTTTGGACACTGGGACACCGTTGAAATTGGTCTTGACATATAATGGCCTTAAGTGTCTAGCCATTCTAGCATTTGGCTTATCAAACACAATAGCTATCTTCTACTTTGAGTCTGAAATTGGTATATTTTGGATCACTGGATCAAGTGATTGTACCTCTCTAGTGATGAACACCATGGGTTATGAATCATAATTGACACCTCTTCTAGGCCATCATGCTGCCATTCTTGTGTCACAAAATTGTATGGTATTGTACATACCATGTTGTCATAAATACACAACAATGACTTTCCCAATCAAAATATCTTATTGTTGGAGATACTACTTGAATTGTTATCTTCTGACCATTTTGAACCTGCCAGATTTACCGGGTGTTCAACCTCAGCTTGGACTTGGCTGTCGATAGGGTTTTCGTCATCTTGCACATATCAAGGTTTTCCTGGTCTGAAACTGGTGATTTGTCGCCTCTAAGTTCTCTTGACCCACCTACTCATCGAAATCTGATAGGTCATCACCCATTTCTACTGAAGCTGCGTTTTCCTTGTCATCATCCTGACTTTCAGGATTTACTTCATCTTTTTGCACCCACTAGTTTGATCTGCCTTCAAATCTTCTAATGAATGGTTATTTTTTCTTCTGGGTAGCCTTCTGTGGATATAGGCATTTGGGCCCACTTTTGTTTTAAAAAAAATTTCAAAACAAATACCAAGAGTCGCCACTTAATTTTTAAAAGAAAATTAAGAAACCATTTTTTTAAGCAAGACGATCTTTTTGCGAAACCAAAGATATAACTGAGTCTAGGATTATGTAATGAAAGGGGAAGGAGCCTGGCGGACTAAAACACCCCCCTTTCATCCTATCTCGTGCACTCAACATCCTTTTAATCAAATTATTAATCTAAGCATGCCCTCAACTAATACATATATATATATATATATAAACATTACAAAAGCATGTTGGAAAAGGTGCAAGATTGCTAACGATAAAATAGCATCCAAAACCATTTAAATCAACTAAGAAGCAATATATATGCAATAGGGAACAAGAGAACTTACCCGGGTTCCTGCCACAAAATAGAAGCGTGTAATGCATGCAAGAATAGAAATCCTAGGAAAAATGTCTCTAATCCGCATATACAGATAAGGCAAGACCTAAGCTAAGGTGTCGCGCATGAAGTCAAAAATCAATAAAATCAAAGAATAAAATAAACTAAAGTGGAGTCAAGAAATTGTACCTTGAAAGCGCTACAAAACAAATATTAGTCCACATGATTGGAACAATATATAATATCAATTCCTAAATAACACATCCAAAGTTCTAGCTTAAATCTATCAAGCATAGGAAGGGTTGACATAATTATGAATTCTTTATAAGTAGTTGAAAATACAACACCTCCATAGATATGCAGGTCTCAACTATGAGCCAATGCAATGTCCATATGGAGATGGTGTAATCCCAACATGATCATAAAGAAACCATAGTTATATTCAACTAGGTTCAATTTGAATGCAACCTTAAGCTAAAGATTAATCCTAATCATAAATATCAACATATGTGGATGGATGCATAGACATGAATAAGGATGAACTATAAACTTTCCATTAATTTGGATCACTTAGCCTTTGGATTTTAGCTTGATTATCATCATTTAAGACATAGTTGGAGTCCTAAGGCACTAGGAGTCCATTGGATTGGAGTTATTCAAGTTTTATGAAAGTAGTGACAAAATTGTAAAAATTACACAGAGCAGACCAGACTTTCAAAAATAGAAATTGTAGACACCCCATTTTGTCGGCTATCAAATTTAGGAGACCCATAGCTTGGTGGTTCACAATGATCGTAAAAGACTCAAAAGGACTCCTGGAAGTCAGCTCTATCTCTCAGAATGCTCAGAGTGACCAAAATGCCCCTAAAAGCCCGAAAGCTCCCAGATTTGGTCCCGAAGTTCTGAAAACATGCTATGTCATAAGAAAAATGATAAAATGAGTTTTTAAGTAAAATTGGATGAAATCGTCAGCTCCCAGAGACCCCCTGAAGTCCCGGAAGTTCCCCGAAAGTCCCCGTTGACCGGTTTGACCAAGGTTTGACCAAGTTTGACCGAAATGGTCTGAATTCACTGAAATCATTAGAAAAGTATTAAAATGAGTTTTAAAAGAGAATCGAGCGAAAACGTCGGCTCTGGGAGCTGCCGGAGGTTCCCAGAACTTCCCGGGAATCCCAGGTTTGACCAGTTTGACCAAGATTTGACTTTGGAATCGGGGCACCGAAACAATTTTCAAATATTTTTCATGGATACTAGAGGTCAATAGCTTTCAAACGGTATATCGCACATAATTCCTGGATTTAAAACGAATTTATTTTGAATTTCCGAAGGCGAAAAAGGCGATCAAATCAGCTTTTATCGCGAATACCGCAAATATTTTCAAAGTGACCTATCCCCGAACTATTTTTTATGTAAAGTAGACTCCATTACCTTTCTAATGGTATATCACAACCTCAATTTGGAGTTCGTATGCATTTTCTGTGAATTTTGGACAAAATAGGGCCTTTTCGCGAATACCGGAACCTCTGGGGGCCTAAACATAAATTTCTGGGCGTCTGAGGAGCAGTGCCGCCGCGGCACAGGCCCAGTGCTGCCGCGGCACTCAACCCTCGCAGAGTCCATTTTTGTAATTTTTTTGGGGGTCCAATTTGATTAATTGAAAATCAAAACGACGTAGTTTTATGTTCACAGATGTTTGGGACCAATGGGAACACTTCTAAAATCCCAAAACCACCCCAAATTGGCCTATATAAACCCCCCATTGCTCTTCATTTTGGGGGGGCCAAGTGCAAAGCTTGAAAAGTTGTAGAGAAGAAGAGAGATAGAGATAGGTTTAGAAGAAAGAAAGGGAGCTTCTCCCATTGATTTTCTATAAGAAAATGAGTTTTATTCTTGTTTTCTTCCATTATCCTTCTATATACTTCACATCCCAAACACCCCCAATCACCATTCTTGAGCATTCTTGAGTTAGGAAGCTACTTCCATGTCCAAATGTCAAAATCTATGAGTGAAACACCAAGCTACAAGTCCAAAATCACATTGATTATCATCTATTGATTGCTATTTGCTTGCTTGCTTATATAATGTTCATCTCTTCTCACCTCATTTCTTTTTGATTTTCTTTATTTACTTACTAGTTCATCATCATCTAAGTGATGACATGAAGTTTGAGGTGAGTGAATCCTTATGGATAGTAGCTCTTAACCTCAAAAACATGTTTGATAGATGATGATCATAACTTCAATACCTCCAAGGTATTCTTGAAGTTATGTTCAAGATAAAAATAAGTTTCTCCAACAATCTTGGAGGTTCTTGATGATGAGTTGAATGTTGGCATTTTAAGTGGTTATAATCTTTATTGAATATTGAAAATACACTTTTAAAACCTCTACTTCAAAACCCCCCTCAATCCCTCTCATTTTGATTTCAAGAAAGAAAACCTTATTTTCCCCAAAATCTTCAAAACAGTGAGTCAAAACAGTGAGTGAGCTGAGTTCAAAGATTTCTCTAGAACTCAATACTCAACATATAGATGCAAGGCCACTTGGAAAGTCTTTCTAACTCATTGGAGAACAGCCCTGATTTTTGGTTTGACTTGGAAGTACTTGTAAATGGTCCATTTGGACCCAAACATTCCTTCCAAATATTCTGCCTCTGCTGTCACAGCAGCTTGACTAACTTCTAACTTCTTTTTCAGAAATATTTTCCAAACGGGGTGGTCCCAACTTATTTTTCCCTTAACCTTCAATGTCTTAGGGAACGTTATGTATAAAATGGGCTTCTAGATCATTCGTTTTCATTTTCTAAGTGTTTTCAACATTTCAGTCGACAGTGCGGACTCTGTTTCTGAGTGACCTCTGTTGTTCATATGATTTCTCTCATTCTGTGATAGTTATTAAAGATTGGCTTTTTGGGTAGTGTTCTAGACACAATAATGAACATCTCCATAAAAAATCATGCATTGAAAGCATTCCTAACCCCTCCTTTCCATTTTTACAAGATCATGTTACTGTTCTGTCCACTATTCACAGCAAGCACATTCTAACTTTCATTCTTTGATTTGATGCTTACATACATTCCAAATTAGCTCATGTCTTAGGAAGTAGTTCATACTACATTTGTACATATCCCATGATGATTTCATTCATTCATTCATACACATTATAGACTTCTAAGTCATTCTAGGAATCCATGAACACAAAGCACACTACAACCTTGGCACATTCTAGATACATACATTGCATCCATGCAAGATTTGGGACCTTCATGGCTCCTAATCTAAGAAGATTATAAGGAATGAACTTGATCACACGTTCATGCTTCCCCTGATCTAATCATCCTTTTTCATCCATCCCGGGGATTGAGAGGTGTTCTTTTCTCAAAGATTAACATGCATCATACTAGCTTGCTAAGTATATTTTGATTTCTTTGTTTATTTGTTTCAATAACAATTCATGTCCCCCTTTAGATTAGGAAGTCTTGATTATTTGATACATGATTAGATGATTTTTCCTAGGTTTATTTGTGTGATCTTTCACTTTGCATTGTGTGATATTTGGCTTAGATCTTATGAATGATATCTTATCTTTAGATCTTCCATTTTCAAATTTTCTTATGTGATGTAATATACTATCATAGTTATATTTGTCGAACCAAACATAGTATAAGATGATTATTTGGATGCTAATTGAGGCCTGTCGAAAGACGGGGCGAGTTGAGGGTGTTTTAGTCGCGACAAAGGCTCCTTCTTCTCTCGTACCAAAACCCCGAGCCAAGTTCTTTGGTTATGAAGGACAGGTGCCCTTTATCCATTTGGGTGAGTCAAATTAGGTTTCTTGGTTCCTTAAAGACCAAGTGGCGACTCTGTATCTGTTTTCAACAGACCAATTTTCTTGCTTTGATCCAAATCAAATTTCAAACAAGTTTCAAAACATAAGGAAGCAGTGGAATCCCGGTATCCACAATCTGGCGACTCTGCTGGGGATATTTTTATTTTCAAAACAAAATAATACAGAGGTTTGACTCATAAGAAGCATCCTTAAAATCATCTTTTTACTGTGTCTGGTTCACCGCATTGCACTCTTGCATTTTTCCCCTCCGACTGTGTTTGAAACGCGACGCTGACATTGTTCAGGTCTTGCTGTGCCAGGGCACAAGTCACCGTTGATACTATACCTTCCAAGGTATATCAAAAAGAGTAAAAACCTCCGTACTGTCTCTCTGACGGTATATTGGAACTCTCGTCAACGGACCCTCTTTGACTAAACCCAACCTTTGCATATAGATTCCTGTAGAACCTTTCATAGGACTGTTCATTTATCTTTTCAAATAGGACAATGTGATATAACTGCTGTATGCCCTGGCGGGATTACCTGCGCGGTGTAGACGCTTATGTGGCATAGAACAGAACCTCTTTCTTATGATTCCCAAGGCAATCACTCACATGTCATCACATTGAGTTGACTTGCCTAGGCACCATGATAAGGATGTCTGCTCCATGCTCACAAAGATATACACCGCAAACCTTGTTTGTTGGTCCTGAGACATAGGAGTATGAAAACTAGCTAGACAGTATGATCACCATCATAACCAGTTTCTCCCAGAAACTCTGTCCAGATATTCCAGATATAACCATATTAACCAGTCTTTCCCCGAAACTCTGTCCAGATATCCCAGATATAACCATCACTACAAGAAAAAATGCTATTTATGTCACTTTTTAAATTGTATTTATGTCACTTTTATTTCGAGTGACATAATTATTTCTCGTTTGAGCTTTTTATGTCACTTTTTAAGTTTTATGTCAGTTTTTAAAAAAAGTGACATAAATAAGAAAGTATTTATGTCACTTTTAAAAAAGTGACATAAATACTTTATTATTTATGTCACTTTTTTTAAAAACCGACATAAATAATAGCGTATTTATGTCACTTTTTAAAAACCGACATAAATAAAAATGCGGTGGCAATTTTGTAAATAAAATAAATAATTATTATGTCACTCTACTAAAAAGTGACATAAATATATTTCAATTTTATGTTGATTTCTAGAAAAAGTGACATAAAAGATTTCGAGCGACATAAAAGCTCTTTGGCGGGTTAAAAACCAATGCAGGTTAAATTTTTTTTATTCCCTCCCAAACCCTCTAGCACTTCATTCCCAAACCCTTAATTTTTTCATTCCCAAACCTCTCCACTCTATCAGTTGCACCTCTCCCTCCACCACCACACAGCCGCCTGCTCCACTCCGCCACCGCCGCCTCCTCCTCCTCCTCCTCCTTCTCTCAGCGCCGCTGCCTCCTCCTTGTACCTCTCTCTCTCTCTCTCTCTCTCTCTCTCTCTGTCCTTGGAATCCTCGATCTGAAGAATCTAGCAACGATCGTAGGTATGGGTTTAATGGTGATTCGATTCATTTCTTCTATCACAGGTGATTTTTGCAAACCTAAAAAATATTTTCGAGTTCAGAATGTGTGTGTGTGTGCGTGTGCAGATCTGTGCACAGAGTGTGTGCGTGTGAGAGAGAGCAGATTTGTGCAACAGTGTGTGTGTGTGTGTGTGTGTGTGTGTGTGTGTGGAGTTGTTTAAGACCACTCAAACTTTATGAGGTTTCGAATCTCTATAGAATCTTCAAATATTTGTTTTTTGCTGTGGATCGCAATGTGCTATTTGAGTGGTTTTATGAATTTTTACACGATTTGTGTTTTTGGAATGTGCATAGTGATGTTTTGAAACCCTAATTTGCAGGTGGTTGTTATTTCATATGTCCATCAAGAGAAGAAGCAGACAAGGCAGTGGATACGTATCAAAATAAGAGGACTCTTCTTGGGGTTAACGTTAGTTGCATTGAGTATACTTTCTTGGTTTGATACTTTTATGCACTTCAGTTCTTAGTTAAGCTCTTTTTGTAATTAACCTTTCTTGGAACTGATATCTACATGTAAATTCAAAAATTAGGCTTACTTATCCATTTGTGATGTATTTTTGCTTCTGTTGTGATGGATTTTGAACAGAGCAAGACTCTTTTTGATTTTTTCGTCCTTTTTTTCCCCGGCAATTCCATTAGGAATACTAATAAGGGTGTTGAGAAAAAGCTTAGCGAGACCTGGAGTGTCGTTCTCATTCAGATACTTTGTTTGTCTAATTATAGTTTTTCCTTGTAACTTTGTAAGTGGAAGGCCATACAAACTATTTCCCTAGGTTTCTCCTCCATGCTTAATAACATTAGAAATTGATCGATTTTAGAATAATAATCGGAAGTCAAGAAAGAGGAAGGCAGGCGTGCCGAATTTTCTTTTCCTCATTATTTTCCTGATCAACCAAACAAAGAAGTGTTTTTTTCCCCGTGTTTTCTTTTCCTTCCTATTTTCCTCCGTGTTTTCCTTATTAATCAATCAAAGAAAGTGTTTTTTTTTTTTTGTTTTAAGTGCTTTATTTTCCTTCCCCTTACTGAATCCATGAACCACAAAGTCTTAGTTTATGGATAGGATTATGGCTTGAATCTTGGTAGTTCAATTACTGACTATTAGATTTTTCCTGCAGACATCCAACAAGACATGCAGCTGGTAAATTTCATTTTTTCAACCTAATTAGAAAGCTACAAGGTCTGACTGAGGTCACTCTGTCTATTTGTCTGCCTGTCTGTCTCTGCCTCTCTCTCTCTCTCTCTCTCTTTCTCTCTCTCTCTCTCTCTCTCTCTCTCCTCTCTCTCTCTCTCACACACACACACACACTTTTGTTTTTGAGAACTTCTTCTCATCTATTTGCTATGCATTCCTAGTCAATCTCTGAACTGGGTGATTCTGAACAAGCTTTTTTTTTCCCAGAAACTTGACATAATCTGTGGAATATTCATTGTTATTATTCTCCTGATCATTTTCGTTTAGATATCTATGTAGATAAATAAGGTCTACAGGTTACACCTTCAAATGTAGTCAATTTGCTATCTTGTTTGCATAGGGGGGGGGGGGGGGGGGGGATCAGAGCTCCTAGAGTGGTTTCGTCGGAAACTAAGTAAAATCATGGTTGTCAAAATCAGCCAGTTCACAAGTCTATTTATAAGAGTTGAATCTAGTTTCATATAATCCGATGCAATTCACAATTCATAATCTTGAACTTGGAAGTTTTAAGTGGGAAACTTTCTACATTTGAGCCTTGTTATTGCATGAAACTTGTGGTATATGGTTATTTTGATGATTTTGAGAATTGCTACATGTGTTTAATTTTATATTCATAGAATATGTACTGTTGTATTAGTGTATATTCTCTAAGGAAAAATGAATCTTAGGATTCACGATTTGATACGTCTCATGATTTAGAATTTTTAAAAACTTAATTATTAATACAATGTTATTTGTTAACAAGATCATGTAAATTGCAAGTGCTATCTCTACGTGTATGCTGCCACTATGTTTAGAACTTGAAATGTGGTTTATTTTAATATACGTAACCTTTGCCTATGTGCTTTGCGAAAATAATCAATCAAAAGATTCTTTATAAAACTGTCCAAATAGGAATCCGTCTCTTATGCCCTTTGGGGTTGTGCCTAAATAGGAAGGACTTCACCCTTCTGTATTAAGAGTTGGGTTAAATAGGGAGGATTCAGATAGAATCGTGTGTGACCTTTCTTGGGCTAGGTTTGGTTCAGCTGGATATCTTGGAAGCACTTCCCAGTTTCCACTTTATATGTAGCTTTGCTCATACGGTTGGTTGTGTGGTAAAGGGACATTTTCTGTCTAATTGGATGAAAGTCTCAATTTGAAATGTTATTTTAAAGGAACTTCTCAATTTAAAGGTGGTTCCGTGGTTGTACAGATCATGTGCTTAGTTAAATCCTGCCACATTTGTTATTTTCATTTTTACTCAACTTTGCTATAACTGAAAATTTTCCAGGTGGATGAGTTGCAGAACACCATTGAAGAAGAGCAGAGGAGTTTGGTCGAGGAGATGTGAATGGCTATCGATGAGCAAAAGAATGGGATTGAGATGCTAGTGGTGGTTCAGAAGCCATGGCTATTGATTAGTGAGTACTTCAATCTATCTTGAAACTGTAAGGTAGTGTACTCTTTATTGTTGCGTTAGTTTATACATTTGGGTTCTTGATATTCAGGAATAGAAAGTCGTTAACAAACTTTCTAATTCAGTTGCTTCTATCCCATACTCTTGCGTGAGAGATGAGCACGATATGTAGATCCCGAGTAGTGGAAGAGATGGAAGTGTACCTGAAGTTTTCCATTTTCTCTAAAATGGTTTGCTATATGCATTCTTGCTTTATTTTCCCATAATGTTTTAATTATCTGTCAAGAATTTGCAAACTAGAATCTTTACTGGTCAAATTGATGGCTTTTTTGCTGGTTTTTTTTTGGTAAATTACTCTGACACCCCCTGAGGTTTCGTACTTTGTCACTGACACCCCTTGAGGTTTCTGACATGACACTGACACCCCTTGAGGTTTTATATCCACTTACACTGACACCCCCCCGCCGTTAGTGACCGTGAAATGTGTGGATGGAGAATGCTGAAAGGGGTTTTAATCTATTTCATTTACTACTATCACAAAATGTTTCGTCGCTCTACTTGTGAACATATTTGACTACATTATCATCCCGGCCATTCAACTTTAGACTGAATTCCTTTTTGGGCTTGTATTTGTCTTTTTCCCCTCAACGACGATTAATAATTGTGATGAACATGACATTTTTTTTATTCTTTTTGCTCTTCAGTGCCTATGCGAAATTCAAATTTTTTATTCTCATGAGATTCAAATTTTTTTTTTATAAATCTCTATCTTTCAACTTACACGAAACCACCACCACCACTACCACCTCTAAAATAGTAGAACCTGAGGTGGCGACGTGATGAAGGCGAAGGAGAGTGTGCGCACGGTGGCTGATTCATTGGTTGGTGCACAAAGGTTCGATCAATTGATCTACTCGGTGAGTGTGTGTGCGATTTTGTGTGTTGGTGTGAGTGTGTGTGTTTTATTGTGTGTTCTGATTTAGGGTTTTGAGTTTACTCTATCTCTCTCTCTCTCTCTCTCTCTCTCTCTCTCTCTCTCTCTCTCTCTCTCTCTCTCCATTTCCACTCTTCTTTATTTGATTTTATAAACAAATTTTGAGGGCTATCTTCAAATTCCTTTCTCTGTTGAAAAAAATGAGTTTATTTTGTTGAAAAAATGAGTTCTTTTTTTTTCCTCTTACTCTCTATGTATGTCTTTAATGGATTTTGTCCCCAAATTTATTGTTTGCACCTTTTTTTAGATTGTTTTGTAACAGAACTCTTTATTGCTTTAATTCCCCAGAGCTCTATAATAGTGTGAATTTGTAAGCATACCCACCACGAGACATATGCATCCAAGAGAGAAACACCAAACAACCAGGCAGTTCTTCAAATATAATATGCTTTTTGTCACACTCTCGAAATTATCAGGCAGAGTTTCATGAGCTAGGACTTTCAGTAATATCGGTATACAAATGCATCAATTGGATTAGATAAACTGGTATTAGCTAATTCTGGTACCATTATATTAGTAGAGGTGAGATGATAAAATGAGACAGCTTGAAAATGTTGAGTGCTTTATAAATCAGTATTCCCAGGAATGATCAGATATAAGCCATATGGCTTTCAGAGCTGGAGTTAGACATTAATGGAACATTTAGCTTCACTGTGAAGAAATAATTAGAATCACAAAAAATTGACAACATAATCATGAAGGGAAATTTGATCTGCATTATTATTACAACTTTCTTTAAACTTCCTAAAACTCTTTTTTCTTCCTTCCTGCTTATTTTGTTTATTTTTGAAGTGTCAGTTCGCAGCATTTCCTTTTTTGCTTGGATGTATACTATTAGGATCTCTTAACACTGCTGCATAGTTTTCTGCAGGTAAGACTGTTATAACGAGTGATCATGCTCTGAAACTTGAATTTGTTCCCGAGTGGATAGCTATCGTAGGAAGTGGTTACATTGGTCTTGAATTCAGTGATGTTTATACGGCACTTGGAAGTGAGGTAGGCATAATATATCCTTTTTGAGATACTTCACGTACCTTTAAGTTTTATACATATATATAAAGGTAGTAATTTACTAGTTGTTCGTAGCAGTAACTAGTACGTTCATAGAATAAGTCTTCTTATGACTCTGCATTGGACTTTTCTTACTCTTTAATATGTCAGCGATGTCTACATTCTGGTCCTGAGAAACAGAAACTGGGGTAAAGTATGAGAAACAGATGATTGTTGTGTTTAAAGCTGTTTTATTTTCCCATTGGAAGTCCTTGGCCCCGAGTCTCGGTTCTTTTTTGAAGTTCAGTTGCCGCTATATCTGCCTTTTATAGACTAGCCAATTTTCCGAGCTGACAACGACATTTTGCGACAGGTTACATTTGTTGAAGCATTAGATCAGCTCAAGCCTGGCTTTGACCTGGAGATTGGAAAATTAGCTCAGCGGGTTCTTATAACTCCTCAAAAAATTGATTATCACACTGGAGTATTCGCGAGCAAGGTATCTATGGTTCACGATTATGTTGTACTGTTAATTTGCATGGTTATAACCGAAAAAAAATCTTCAATGTTTTTGTTTTCTCTTTTTGAAATATACTGAACAGATTACTCCAGCGAAGGATGGTAAAGCTGTAATAATTGAGCTTATTGATGCAAAGACAAAAGAACCAAAGGGCACTTTGGAGGTAAGAAGCAAGCATCTATTCTAAGCAAATTTTAATTTCTCCTAAATAATGATTCCAAAGTGTCCTTGGAGTTGGATCTTGCCATTTATAATTGTAGACAACATCCATATTACTCATTTGATGCTCTTGGCTGACTGAAGTATAAGAAGTAGAACCTTAAAGCTGACCAGCACTGCTTGTTTTTGTGTTTTTCCTTTTTAACTGATTCCTTACTGCACTAGTACTTTTCCTTGTATGATTATTCAAATGAACGTAGGTTTTGTTTTCATTTTTTTATAGGGCTGTTTCTTGTCATATGAATTGCTATACATCTCTATCTGATTAAATTTGCATTTGGTTCAGTACCATTAAGTAGAAGTTGTAAATGCCTGATCTACTTGTAGATGCTAATCATCAAATTTGAGCTTTAAACATTTGGATTATTTTATAGTACAGTCAACTGAGAGGGTAGAGGTTGAGGATGATCTTCGGGCGTTGCAGTACCAGCTCAGAGTGAGTGGTATGCATGATCGGAAGGCCACCATTGAATCCCTAGATGAGGAGATCGCCGATCTGCAATTCCTATTGCAAAGTTGTAAACCTTTTGTTAGATGCTGTCAATAACCAGCAGGTATACATGTGCACCTTTTCCAATGTTAACAATAGAGAGCAATGAACTCACATGTAACTGAAAACAATGGCAACAAAAGAAATAGGTTTGAAACCCCACAAATGTTATAGTAATACACCTTTGTGGCATAAAAAATTTGGCATCTAAATCGCATAGACGTAGCTCCAAATTTAGCGAAAAGAATTGCTCTTGCTGCCTGAGTTTTAATTTTTTTTTTTGATATCCTCTTGCAACGAAGACATGGAATCAAGAAACTCATTCATAAGAAGGCCAATTTTGAGGCTTCAGCTTGCACCCAACCTATAAACCTACACTATTATCTGAATCTTGTTTTCATCCACTGCTATGATTTATGAGTGGTGGAAATAATGATGAACTGCTTGGATTACCATTTTCACATTTACCTTTCTCTGGTTAAGCTGGCCACCCTTTTCACTTCAAGTTCTGCTTTGGTGCCACTGATTAATAAGAAAACCGGGCCTGAGGATTGTATGTTCATGTATTTGCAGGAAGCGAAACAAGCATTAGAACTGATGGGTAGGTGGGAAATGATTGATGTGTGCTATGCATTGGAACTTCTATCTCCTCTTTTTGAAAGTGAAGAGGTTAGTTTTACACAAGCATTTGTGTTTCTAATGTGATGACTGTAGTGACATTTTGTTAGAAGTAGATATAATTACATGTATTATTGTAGTTGTGAAACATGGTTTAGCGGGGTTGTGAGTTAACCGCAACAAAGGGTTGTTTCTATCTCCTCTAAATGGCTTGTTAAACCTAGTTAATCATTTTCGTAGTAAGATGACGTGCATTTTGAATCATAGTTTCTTGTGATATTTTGAAGTTCATGAATGGGAAAAGCATCTGTTAATGCTGGTGTTGACAGTGCAATCACTTTTCTTTTCAAATCAATTGTGCCAAGTCACTTTCTGAGTTCTAGTTTTTTTTTAAAGTAGTACACCTGACACTCCGGGTGTTGCTGCAAAGAATCTCTTTAACATTTCGGGGCTTTCCAGCCTCCATTTTAGCTTTAAAATGAATTCAGAAACCAGACTTTTAGTGATTTTCTTTTAGAGTCCAAGTCTTGCAAACCACGTTGATATCTCTAGCTACTGTTATAATGTTTAGAGCAATGGCTTTGTTGATCAAGGAAATGAATAGCTCAGATGTCAAAGTAGTACACCTGTCTCTAGCTATTGTTTGGTAAATTGTACCTTACTTAATGATGCCATCTGAAAGTGTCCTTGAACGTTGCAGCACAGCGAAATATTGAGTTGGCTAGCTTTCTCCGGTTGTATGTTGTAGTGAAACTTCATGATCCACAATATACTAAACGCTTATGCTTGTCTATTTGTTTAGTCGTTAGCTACTTGGAGATTATATCTGTGGTTTCTTAGAAGTTTAATGATGCTTAATCAATCTTTTGAAAGGTTTATATGGCGTCCATGTTTGAGAATTAGTACAAGTTACGTGCTCGATCAGGAAACAAAGTACAGGAGGCAAGTATTTCAAAATCTTATTTAGAACATTAATGCCTTTTCTTCTTGATTGCAAATCTTAATTAGTTGTCAGTTTTGATAATTTAACCTGCTCTGATGAAGTCATCCTGTTAGTTTGAGAAAGTTACAATCACAATGCTGGTTTGTGTCATTATATTGAAGGCCATTCATGATGCTGCACTAAGAACATTTTTAGAATGCCTAAACTTTCAACTTTTCCCTTTTTAGAAACAACATTGAGTGGGCAGTTTCTTATGTGACACCGTATATGGAGCTATTTATGATTTCATTTAAGTTACAATTTTTTGAGCCTGCATTAGAGTTAGTAGAGAGCTTAACAAAACTATAGGTAATTTTGAGTATTTGTAGCCACACTTCTAAAGGAATTGCACCCATCGTATGGGTGACAGACTCTAATCAAGGGATGTCTCCGTTATATATCGAGGGTTGAAACTGTAAACCGCTTAACCAAACCCCACGAAACCTTACTCACACCTCAAACATGCAAAAAGAAACTTCCAAACATAGTTTTAATCTTTTATTATTTTATATGTACAACTGATTAATGAAATTTTTTTCTTTTTTGTAGGTACAAGGTTTCACATTTTGATGGAAAGTTCTAACATGCAAGTGAACCTCTTTTTTTGTTGGGCTAAAATTTTTTTTTGTTGCTTTCATAGTTTTGTTATAGTACTTTTTGATGAATATGTAATATGTATATGTTATTAGTTTAGCACTTGACTCGGAATGATTGTATATTTTTTTTGTTCATCCCAATTAATTGGTTGATATTGAGATGAATCGATGAAATTTAGTAGTTGAAATAGATTATTGAGTTGGATTTAATTTTGTACAGGGTGGTATTGTATATATGTACAGGGTGGTTATATTGTTTTTACAGGGTGGTATTTATGTCACTTTTATAAAGTATTTTTATGTCACTTTTAAAGTATTTATGTCACTTTTAAGTATTTATGTCACTTTTAAGACTTTGATGTAATAATTTTGTTTTGTATTTATGTCACTTTTTTACTTTTATGTCACTTTAGGTTAAAAGTGACATAAATAAAATTGTATTTATGTCACTTTTAAGTATTTATGTCACTTTTAAGACTTTGATGTAATAATTTTGTTTGTTATTTATGTCACTTTTTTACTTTTATATCACTTTAGGTTAAAAGTGACATAAATAATTATTTATGTCACTTTTTATTAACAAATGTGATGGTTTTATGAAACATTTATGTCACTTTTAAAACATTTATGTCGCCTCCATTTATGTCACTTTAAAAGTGACATAAATACCTATTTATATCACTTTTTAAGTGACATAAAAAGCCTCCATTTATGTCACTTTTAAAACATTTATGTTGCCTCCATTTATGTCACTTTTTACTGGGAAAAAAAGTGACATAAATACCTATTTATGTCACTTTTTAAGTGACATAAAAAGCCTTTTTCCTTGTAGTGCATATTAACCAATTTTTTCCAGAAACTCTGTCTAAATCTACCTGATTTCCTAGATATACCAGTTTCTCCCAGAAACTCTGTCCTATCTTCCCAGATATACTAGTTTCTCCCAGAAACTCTATCAAAAATTCCTAGAAATACCCAAAGTACCTGTTTTCCCAGAAGCTCTGCCCAAATCTCCCAGATTCTCTAAAAATCCCAGCATCTCTGCCCAAATCACCTAGAAATGCCCAGATATACTTGTTTCTCCTAGAAACTCTATCCATATTTCTCAGAAATACCCAAAATACCAGTTTCTCCTAGAAGCTCAGTCCAAATCAACCAGAAATCCTTATTTCTCCTAGAAACTCAAATGACTTCTAGAAATTTCTCCGAATCTTCCAAATCCATGTTTCCCCCAGAAACTCTATCCAAAATTTCTGAAGTATCCCGAAAATCCCTGTTATCCCTTGGTGATCATACGATAAAGTAAGGGTAGCACACTCTGTATGGCTAGGACCTTATTTGTTTAACTGCTATCTGTTAGAAGTAGGGGCATCATATAGATTAGGGCTTGCATCAGCATGCTTGTCTCATGTGCATTCACCATTCTCATCAGTCTGCGCACACTATCTCAGTCAGTCTGTACATAAGTCAGTCCATCTTCCTTAACCTCACTGTCATTGTCTCTCTAGTCATCACTATCAGAATCTGATACACTCCTCTCGAATCTATAGGTCATTATAGATTCCCAAAATCAGCCACTGAGATCCCCATCCTAGGTCAGAAGTTCGAATAGTCATTTGGTTAGAATCAGTCCGCTGAGAAAATTCAACATGAATCAGGAAACTTTGGAAGCCAAGGTCACTGAATTAATCAATCAACAGTCAGATCGACTGACTCAAGTTCTGAAATTTATGGAAGAGTTTCGACAACTGTAAGAGGCTCCGTCACTCAATTCAGGATCTCTTAGATGATGCGCCGCACCCCTATCCAATCCACCACCTCGGTCTCGACCAACCCTTGACCTATCCATTTAAATGATCCCCTTCGCTGAGGACAATGAGTGTTGAACCTGTGCAAGTGAAGTGATGGTGTTTGGGACTCTTGCTAGAAAACCAAATGAAGATGCTCTTTAGAAAAAAAAAGAGAAATAAAAAGAATAAGTGAGTCACTGTGACGTTCCATTTGAGACCAGGTCGAGTCTAGTCAAGTCTGTTGTATGTTTAGTCTTGTGGTCAAGTCTGTCTGTCATCGAGTTGTTAATGAGTCTGTAATCCTTCTCTACTGATGGAATGAAGTCTCATTTTGCCTAATCAGATGTGCCTAGTCATAGATGCATGAATCGCTGAACTGAAGTGTCACTTTTCAAATTACCATGGATATTACTGTGCTAAAAATAATAATTTTTTTTTTACTTAAACAAAAAATCCTGAAAGGTCAAAGTCAATTTTGCGCTGACACCGATGAAGAGCCGAGAATTGAATAGTCTTACTTTAAGAATTCAAAAGATGCTTTTGCTCAAATCTCGAAAAGACATACTTGGAACTGATTTGGGGCTTACCCAACATCCTTTTCAACCATTTTAAAGCCTTGGGCCCAACCCAATTGATAGCCATGCGAACCTGTGCGCACTTGGTCCTTGATGGTAGCCAAATGTTTCAGTGAGTTTCATCTCCACTTTCAAAAAAAAAAAAAAAGCTCGCTAGGTTGAAAACCCGAAAGGGCACCTAGGCAAAAGTTAGAGCTGAAAAAGGTGTTGATTTCCAAGATCTGACCTTAGCCAGTCAAAATGATGGGGGAAATGAAAGAAAAAAATTTGGTGATACAGAGAATTGTACACTTCAGGGTACGTCATAAGAACATGCCTAGATCACATTTCAAAAGGCTCGGAACGACCACAAAAAATTCTGAGAACTAATATGCACATTCTGGAATTTTGAAATTATAATCAAAAGATCTCATAAGAATCAACTATGTGAAAAGGAAAATTGACTGGCTAGGCGAAAGTGAAAAGGATCAATCCTCAAAACAAAAGAAAAAGAAAAAGAAAAAGAAAAGAAAAGAAAAGAAAAGAAAGGGAGATGGAAACTGAATTCTTTTATTCAAAGCTACCACAAGTGGCTCAAGTTTGAACTTCTTTGACGATTGGTTTGAAAAACCCTCATACCTCAAACCCCTTATTTCAAGCCTTCCTTTGAACTACGCTCGACCTGATTCCCGCTTGGGGATACGTAGGTAACCACAACGGTTCGGTCACCCCACCTACCTAAAAATCAACCCGCTTCTTTCCGACCATGGCCCGAACTACGTTGGACCTGATCCCCTCTTGGGGGTACGTAGGCAGACTTTTAAAAAAAGAAAAAGAAGGATGGCTCGCTAGGTCGAAAATCCGAAAGGACGCCTAGGGAAAAATTAGAGCTAAATCCAAAGTGACCAATAACAAAAGAGAGAAAAGAGCTCGTTAGGTCACCTCACTGGTGCCTAGGCAAAAGTTATGAGCATTTGAGAGATTAAAGTCACGGTCCTTGCCTCAAGCCAGAAATCACCTTCCACACTAGGGGCAAACTTCGGCTACCCGCCTCGTTTGCCGGACTTTTACTATCTACCCTTCATACAAGGGGCAAACTTCAGTCACCTACCTCGTTTGCCCAAAACCTCCAATGAACCTTCCTCCAAACTAGGGGCAAACTTTGGTCATTTACCTCGTTTGCCTATTGATCCCACTTCATGTCCTTCAAACTAGGGGCAAACTTTGTTTGCCACCCAATCCCTATAAGCCTTCAAGTCACAAGCATTGTCTTGAACAGATGGAAATGGAGCATCTTTTATTCCATAAGCTAAGGCACTAATTCAAAGCACATCTTGGGAGAAGCAAAGAGATTGATTAGATCAGTAGGGACGAATTTTCAAAATAAGATTCACCATCAAGGTGATGCCACGTTAAGGTGAGAAGTAAACACAAAAGAGAAATGGTACATCATTTATGACAAGAGCACATTAAGTTTTGGCAAGTCGAGCTTGTTTCATTTCAGTGTCGAATGTGTCGCCCTCGCGCGTCGGTGTTTGTCAATTTTTGAGTCTGTCATAGTCTTTTTCAGAAAAAGAGTCTGTCGTAGTCTCAAATGTATAAGTCAATAGTGACGAATAATAAATTTTTCAAATCAAGTTATAAAGAGCATTCTAATGACAATGCAAGCAGGAGTACCAAACACTATTACTGCACCAGTCAAGGCGTCAGCATGAGAAGCGTCCAAACTTGGGGAAAATTTCATCCCTTTCCAAACTGCCAAAAGTTAACCATCTTTCTTCATGCAACATAAGTCCATGAGTGGCTGTTGATGATCTTTCTTTCTTAATGCAACATAATTCCATGAGTGGCTGTTGATCTTTCATCTTTCTTCATGCAATATAAGTCCATGAGTGGCTGTTGATGATCTTTCTTTCTTCTAGCAACATAAGTCCATGATTGGCTGTTGATTTTTCATCTTTCATCCATGCAACATAAGTCCATGAGTGGCTGTTGATGATCCATCTTTCTTCATGCAACATAAGTCCATGAGTGGCTGTTGATGATCTTTCTTCCTTCCTGCAACATAAGTCCAAGAGTGGCTGTTGATCTTTCATCTTTCTTCATGCAACATAAGTCCATGAGTGGCTGTTGATGATCTTTCTTCCTTCATGCAACATAAGTCCATGAGTGGCTGTTGATCTTTCATCTTTCTTCATGCAATATAAGTCCATGAGTGGCTGTTGATGATCTTTCTTTCTCCTAGCAACATAAGTCCATGAGTGGCTGTTGATCTTTCATATCTCTTCATGTAACATAAGTCCATGAGTGGCTGTTGATGATCTTCCTTTCTCCTAGCAACATAAGTCCATGAGTGGCTATTGATCTTTCATATCTCTTCATGCAACATAAGTCCATGAGTGGCTGTTGATGATCTTCCTTTCTCCTAGCAACATAAGTCCATGAGTGGCTGTTGATCTTTCATATCTCTTCATGCAACATAAGTCCATGAGTGGCTGTTGATGATCTTCCTTTCTCCTAGCAACATAAGTCCATGAGTGGCTGTTGATCTTTCATATCTCTTCATGCAACATAAGTCCATGAGTGGCCGTTGATGATCTTTTTTTCTCCTAGCAACATAAATCCATGAGTGGTTGTTGATCTTTCATCCTTTTTCATGCAACATAAGTCCATGAGTGGCTGTTGATGATCTTCCTTTCTTCATGCAACATAATTCCATGAGTGGCTTTTGATGATCTTCCTTTCTCCTAGCAACATAAGTCCATGAGTGGCTGTTGATGATCTTCTTTCATCTGTCCAACATAAGTCCATGAGTGGCCGTTGATGACCTTCTTTCATCTTGAAGCAGCATAAGTCCATCACCCTCCTCTTTCAATATCAAAACCTTAACTGCCATAGACCATCCCCGAGAACCCCGCATCATCCCCTGAGGACAAAAGAAGAAAGATACCAGCTCCCGGAGGCCCCGACCGGCCCTCTTGGATTGAGCACCGCAAGATTTGATCAACCGTGAGAGATTCAGAGATGGGTCCTGGTTCCTGATCAAGAAAAGAGATTCTCCGAGAACCCTACATCATCCCCTGAGGACAGAAACCAAAAGATACCAGCTCCCGGAGGTCCTGACCGGCCCTCTTGGATTTAGCGCCGAGAGAGATTCTCAGAGAGTCCATCAACTCCCGAAGGCCCTAACCGGTTCTTTTGGATTGAGCATTACAAAATCTGACCAACCACGAGAGATTCAGAGATGGATCCTGGTTCTAGGTCAAGAATTGAAGAGAGATTCTCAGAGGTCCCCTACCATCCCCAGCAGAAGATAACAGAAGTTCGAACCGATTCTCCGGACTTGTCAAAACATCACTCGCAGTCAAATCACCCCGATTCCCAGGGCAAGCACTGTCTATTCACAATCCGTGTCCACTGATTATCATGAGCTTTCTCACCTGTCAGTCATTATGAGTTTCCTCATTTATCGTGAGCCTCTTCACTCCGGTTATCTCACCTGTCAATTATCGTGAGCTACCCCACTTATCATGAGCCTCCTCACTTTGGTTATTATAAAACTGCCGGTTATCATGAACTCCCTCGCCTATGGGTTATCCTTAGTTGTCATCCTCAGGGACCCCACATCTGACTACATTCGCTTGCAAAGCACAGAAGTTTGCCCCTATCCGAGTCATCCACCACCTCACAGTCACAAACGCTAGCACAACACCGGTCCACTCGGGGTGGCACACACCCCACAACACCTGTTCATACTAGGATCATAACACTAGACATGATAGGACTCATGACACAATTCATATCACATCCATGCATTGCATATCATCCTCATAGCATAGCATCCGCATGTCTTGTTGTGCATATGTGATTTGTTCCTTTGTGCCCCGAACTACGTCCTGGTCTGATTCTCCTTGGGATACGTAGGCAGCTCATGCAGAGCACCACCAGCACTAGCCTCAGCATCATTGCATCTTTTGCAACGCATTTTATCCTAAATCTATAGCCTCCGAAAAGTCATGTCTCTTCAAAACTTTGGCACTCGCTTGCGACATGCGTTGCCTCGCAAGTTCCTGCCAAAGAGGGGCAAACTGTAGACACCCCATTTTGTCGGCTATCAGATTTAGGAGATCCATAGCTTGGTGGTTCACAATGATCGTAAAAGACTCAAAAGGACTCCTGGAAGTCAGCTCTATCTCTCAGAATGCTCAGAGTGACCAAAATGCCCCTAAAAGCCCGAAAGCTCCCAGATTTGGTCCCGAAGTTCTTGAAAACATGCTATGTCATAAGAAAAATGATAAAATGAGTTTTTAAGTAAAATCGGATGAAATCGTCAGCTCCCAGAGACCCCCGGAAGTCCCGGAAGTTCCCCGAAAGTCCCCGTTGATCGGTTTGACCAAGGTTTGACCAGAGTTTGACCAAGGTTGACCAAGTTTGACTGAAATCGTCTGAATTCACCAAAATCGTTAGAAAAGTATTAAAATGAGTTTTAAAAGAGAATCGAGCGAAAACATCGGCTCCTGGGAGCTCCCGGAGGTTCCTAGAACTTCCCGGGAATCCCAAGTTTGACCAGTTTGACCAAGATTTGACTTTGGAATCGGGGCACCGAAACAATTTTCAAATATTTTTCATGGATACTAGAGGTCAATAGCTTTCCAACGGTATATCGCACATAATTCCTGGATTTAAAACGAATTTATTTTGAATTTCCGAAGGCGAAAAAGGCGATCAAATCAGCTTTTATCGCGAATACCGCAAATATTTTCAAAGTGACCTATCCCTGAACTATTTTTTATATAAATTAGACTCATTACCTTTTTAACGGTATATCACAACCTCAATTTGGAGTTCGTATGCATTTTCTGTGAATTTCAGACAAAATAGGGCCTTTTCGCGAATACCGGAACCTCTGGGGGCCTAAACATAAATTTCTGGGCGTCTGAGGAGCAGTGCCGCTGCGGCACTGGCCAACTGCCGCCGCGGCACAGGCCCAGTGCTGCCGCGGCACTCAACCCTCGCAGAGTCCATTTTTATAATTTTTTTGGGGGTCCAATTTGATTAATTGAAAACCAAAACGACGTAGTTTTATGTTCACAGATGTTTGGGACCAATGGGAACACTTCTAAAATCCCAAAACCACCCCAAATTGGCCTATATAAACCCCCCATTGCTCTTCATTTTGGGGGAGCCAAGTGCAAAGCTTGAAAAGTTGTAGAGAAGAAGAGAGATAGAGATAGGTTTAGAAGAAAGAAAGAGAGCTTCTCCCATTGATTTTCTACAAGAAAGTGAGTTTTATTCTTGTTTTCTTCCATTATCCTTCTATATACTTCACATCCCAAACACCCCCAATCACCATTCTTGAGCATTCTTGAGTTAGGAAGCTACTTCCATGTCCAAATGTCAAAATCTATGAGTGAAACACCAAGCTACAAGTCCAAAATCACATTGATTATCATCTATTGATTGCTATTTGCTTGCTTGCTTATATAATGTTCATCTCTTCTCACCTCATTTCTTTTTGATTTTCTTTATTTACTTACTAGTTCATCATCATCTAAGTGATGACATGAAGTTTGAGGTGAGTGAATCCTTATGGATAGTAGCTCTTAACCTCAAAAAACATGTTTGATAGATGATGATCATAACTTCAATACCTCCAAGGTATTCTTGAAGTTATGTTCAAAATAAAAATAAGTTTCTCCAACAATCTTGGAGGTTCTTGATGATGAGTTGAATGTTGGCATTTTAAGTGGTTATAATCTTTATTGAGTATTGAAAATACACTTTTAAAACCTCTACTTCAAAACCCCCCTCAATCCTTCTCATTTTGATTTCAAGAAAGAAAACCTTATTTTCCCCAAAATCTTCAAAACAGTGAGTCAAAACAGTGAGTGAGCTGAGTTCAAAGATTTCTCTAGAACTCAATACTCAACATATAGATGCAAGGCCACTTGGAAAGTCTTCCTAACTCATTGGAGAACAGCCATGATTTTTGGTTTGACTTGGAAGTACTTGAAAATGGTCAATTGGACCCAAACATTCCTTCCAAACATTCTGCCTCTGCTGTCACAGCAGCTTGACTAACTTCCAACTTCTTTTTCAGATATATTTTCCAAACGGGGTGGTCCCAACTTATTTTTCCCTTAAACTTAAATGTCTTAGGGAACTTTATGTATAAAATGGGCTTCTAGATCATTCGTTTTCATTTTCTAAGTGTTTTCAACATTTCAGTCGACAGTGCGGACTCTGTTTCTGAGTGACCTCTGTTGTTCATATGATTTCTCTCATTCTGTGATAGGTATTAAAGATTGGCTTTTTGGGTAGTGTTCTAGACACAATAATAAACATCTCCATAAAAAATCATGCATTGAAAGCATTCCTAACCCCTCCTTTCCATTTTTACAAGATCATGTTACTGTTCTGTCCACTATTCACAGCAAGCACATTCTAACTTTCATTCTTTGATTTGATGCTTACATACATTCCAAATTAGCTCATGTCTTAGGAAGTAGTTCATACTACATTTGTACATATCCCATGATGATTTCATTCATTCATTCATTCATACACAATATAGACTTCTAAGTCATTCTAGGAATCCATGAACACAAAGCACACTACAACCTTGGCACATTCTAGATACATACATTGCATCCATGCAAGATTTGGGGCCTTCATGGCTCCTAATCTAAGAAGATTATAAGGAATGAACTTGATCACACGTTCATGCTTCCCCTGATCTAATAATCCTTTCTCATCCATCCCGGGGATTGAGAGGTCTTCTTTTCTCAAAGATTAACATGCATCATACTAGCTTGCTAAGCATATTTTGATTTCTTTGTTTATTTGTTTCATTAACAATTCATGTCCCCCTTTAGATTAGGAAGTCTTGATTTTTTGATACATGATTAGACGATTTTCCTAGGTTTATTTGTGTGATCTTTCACTTTGCATTGTGTGATATTTGGCTTAGATCTTATGAATGATATCTTATCTTTAGATCTTCCATTTTCAAATTTTCTTATGTGATGTAATATACTATCATAGTATTATTTGTCGAACCAAACATAGTATAAGATGATTATTTGGATGCTAATTGAGGCTCGTCGAAAGACGGGGCGAGTTGAGGGTGTTTTAGTCGCGACAAAGGCTCCTTCCTCTCTCGTACCAAAACCCCGAGCCAAGTTCTTTCGTTATGAAGGACCGGTGCCCTTTATCCATTTGGGTGAGTCAAATTAGGTTTCTTGGTTCCTTAAAGACCAAGTGGCGACTCTGTATCTGTTTTCAACAGACCAATTTTCTTGGTTTGATCCAAATCAAATTTCAAACAAGTTTCAAAACATAACGAAGCGGTGGAATCCCGGTATCCACAGAAATAAAATACTTTCAACAGTTGGATCTTAATGATTTTTGAGTATGTTATGCCTCTATGAATCTAGTTTCTAACCCAAAATGAAAATCAAAGATCCAAAGTTGAATATCTGGGAATAAGGTCATAACCAGACATCACTCAGAAACTTTCAACTCTCCATCCAGAGTTTTTTATGATTTTCTAAAAATAGTAAAAAAAATCAGAAACACTTTGATCTTTTTAGGGTACTTTCCTAACACATTGAACTACCCATAAAAATTTATTTGAGGTTAAGAAAACTTGATTAAGGCTCTGATTTACTCATTTTAATACAATCTTACTGTTCTGAAATTTTGGACAAAGAACAACCTACTCACAAATCATAAGGCCAAACCATCCTAATTATAAGATTTCCTCAAAACAAAAGTTCTAGTGATGCATTATGAGTTATGAAAATCCTCCAATAAGTCTCATCCAATTCCAATGGATCATGATTTAATAAAAAATCTTTGATCATAATTGGTTAATGGATTCACTGCACCATTGTTGAATTGGTGTTCATAACTTAAACCATACTTGATCTATAATTCCAAGGAGAATCTAGATCAAGCATGATTATGACTTATTATTGAAATATAAGAAGGTTTCATGGATTTATCCTTAGGGACCATCATTCTTAGATCTCAAATGTGAAGATCTAGCAAGATGACCCCAAGCTCGTACTTAATCTCATGAACCTTGAATACTAGGACCCATTTGATTTTAACTAAACCTTTCATCTAATTCCCCTCTCAAACATATGATCCTTGAGGGAATAAGAGTTTAATTTATTCAAGTCTCTTCCCAAGTTGATGGTCCTTGGAGACTAGACATATGACCAAACCAATAAGAACCTTAGAGAGATTTCTATGAGATTTTAAGTTAGAGGATCCAAGTCATAAATTAGGACTTGAAACTCGATCACCAACTATGTATGAATATAATTATGATCTACCTTACTCCCACATAAATCATAAGGTCATAGAGAATAAGGGATCAATTATAGAAAACTAATGAGACATTGAAGGTCTCATGAATCTCTAAACAAAATAAAGAAAAATCAAAGTTTATTTGCAAACCCAAATCAAGAATACTTTTACAAATTAGTTTTATCTTAAACCCAAAATCTTATTTAGATCCAAACTAATGAAAAAAGATAAAATTCAATCACAATTCTTAGTGGTGTATGATGAAATGAGGTAGGAAGAGAGGTTTTGAAAATGTGTAAAAGTCCTAGATCTATGAATTGTGATTGAATAATGTATAAAAAGTGTGGGAATAGGGATTTAACCTCTAGATCTTCTCAGGATTTGATTGATTTGGAGAGATTCAAGCCTTACAAGCAATACTCTTCTTCTTTCTCCTTGAAGCTTCAAGGGTCTTTCTCTCTCTCTCTCTAAGAACAAACTTCATCTTCAAAATTCAGCCTCTCTCTCTAAGATTCAAGTCTCATCTTCAAGGTTCAAGTCTCTCTCAAGATTCAAGTGTCCAACCTCTCAAAATGAGAGAAAATTGATTTTTTTATAGACTTTCATTATCTTAGGGGCTAAGATAAGGGTAGATAGGTCAATTAGGCATGGTGGGAGCATAGTTTACATGACCTAAGAGTAGTAAACACGTGCACAAAAAATGGCAACTTTTGGTGCATTCATTTGATCAAAGATTGAAAAAAGATTTTTGGCTTAAAAATGCAAACTAGCCCAGACTGACACTCAATGAAGATGGAAGCGGCACTCAGTGAGTGCTGAGCGGCACTCGCTCGGCATTCACTAACTGCCGTTCGAGCACTCTAACTGTCGCTGCACAGCAGTTCAGCACTATTCACAGCAATTCAACACCTTAATTTACATATTTACTTAAGACAATAAATATAATTAAGGAAATACCCCCCATTTGGATTCAATAAAAATAGCTAAAAAATAAAAATCTGTAAGGAAAAAAAGTCAACTCTCCCTCCGAAGGCAAATTTCCAATTTTCTGCACAATTCTTCGTACAGACCTTTAGATTCCTCAATGTTCCCTTTCATTTAAAAATTCTTAAAAATCATTTCTAGCATAAGGGAGATCCAATGAACAATTACCGGACTTTTCATCTTGAAATTCAAAAATTTTACGATTGACTCCCTTTTGACCCGCTGACTTTTCCCTAGGTCAACTGTTGACTTTTTTTGGGATTCATGCTGAATTTCTCTCCTTTGAAAATGATTTTAAGATGCTCTGAGGACAATGTCGTGTTTTTATACGTGTTCAAAACTCATGGTCTACAAGGTGACGATAGATGAGAATTTTGGTCTTTTGGATGAAAAGGGCAATTTTGAACCGAGATTCTTCTAGGAAGAGAGTCAGATTGCTTATAAGAGCCTTGATTCTGATGAGACATATTCATCATCGATCTCTAGAGGTAAATCCCCCTAAGTTTAATAGTTCGGTCAAAGTTGGGGTGTCTACACCTTCTTATGCAACATACGTCTCTTTTGAGTTCGAGTTTAAAAAGGTGGATCATGGTACTGAGGAAACTTAGGATATTAAACATACATCCAGCGCCAATCTTGTGGTACAGAAGGAAGTACCATCATTAGCCTGGTGTTTGGATAAAGTACATGTTCTAACCTTCTTTTCTGACATTGATTAGCGGGCTACTTGGACTTGTTATGTTTGTTAAAGTTTTTGTCATGATCAGGCTTATTATGCTTGCATTCTTGGGGCATCCTTACCCCTTTTCTTTTTTTAGACTTATTTTTATTCATCATAACCTAGGAAACTTAGGATATTGAACATACATCGAGTGCCAATCTTGTGGTACAGAAGGAAGTACCATCATTAGCCTTGTGTTTGGATAAAGTACATGTTCTAACCTTCTTTTCTGACATTGATTAGCGGGCTACTTGGACTTGTTATGTTTGTTAAAGTTTTTGTCATGATCAGGCTTATTATGCTTGCATTCTTGGGGCATCCTTACCCCTTTTCTTTTTTTAGACTTATTTTTATTCATCATAACCTGAAACCCCGTGGTTTTTGAACCACTTTACCCTAATTATTTTATACCCTTGACATCCTTTCATCATTCCCAATACCATGAGCTTGATTTCAGAGTGACACTGATAATGCTTTTGCACAGCTGATACAGAGGAATAGTTATTCACTCTCTTAAGCCAAGTCATGAAATGGCCTTCTTGACATCACATACGAATCATAGGGATTGGAAGTATGTAAGTAAACCCCTACTCTCGTCTCGAATGGTGGTGCCTCTGGATTTAAACCTCGGGGTTTTGAAACTACACTTTTCACTTTCCCAGCATTGGAGGAAGAAGCTTGAACATGTGATTTTGACCTAGTTGGCCTTGTCATGTTGGTAAAATTAATTGATACCATGTTGACATATGCCTCAACCACGAATGGGTTCTTGTCAATCTATTGCGTAGGCTTATCAGTAGGGAATTTTACAGTTCCATTTTTAATCCATTTTGAATGGACTCCCGAAAAGTTATGCAATTATTAGTACTATGAGTCCATTTATTATGCCATTTGCAGTAGGTTTTCCCCTTGATTTCTTCATTTATTGGCAACGTATATGTTATATTTGATTTCTTTTTCCTTAACTAACCAATCAAAGATCATATCAGCTCTAGTGATATCGAAGTCATACTTCTTACTACGCTTATCAGTCTGGTTAGTAGGATTCTTTTCTTGACCTGGAGGGGAGGGGGGTTTATACAATACATCACATATAAATGGCTTTTGAGCCATTATTTTGGCTGCAGCACATTCATACTCATTTTCATTGTCTTCATCAGCCTGATCATCATGCTCAAGTTTGACCAGATATGCAAGTTGATGATGTTCTCTGTAATACACTCCCCTTGTACTATTTTTCTTTTAAGTTTCTTCATCTACTACCTTCTCATATCGAGCCACGGAGTCAACCACATGGCATAAATCTATGAATCGTTGGCCTATGAACTGTATTCTATGTGTTGACTTTAACTTATCTACAGCTAGACGCACATGTTCTTCTTCTAGAAACCTAGCCCTATACCTATTCCGAACAAATTTAAACCTAGCAACATATGTTTCTACATTTTCTCATGAACTCTGTTTTAGCCTGGCCAAATCAGCGATAGTCACATCTGGGTCAGTATGATAGAACTAACTATGGAATATTCATTCCATATCCTGTCAAATTTGGACTGAACCTATGGGAAGTGATCGGCGACGAATAGTTGCCGTTTATAGTTCTAAAAATACGCTTTGTTAGCCATTTCATGTAGTTATTAGTTATTTTTTAATAAGTATTCTAAATTTTGTAGGATTTGGAGCTTTAACTTGATAATGCACAAAAATCCAATGATTAGTGGCTTTGGAAGTCATTCTGGGCTCAAACGGTGATTCCGGTGAAAGCTGAATGCAGTATCAGTCTCATAACATTGCATTTTTGATAAAGAATACTTTGGATTTGAGAAATTTCTCCAGAGATATAAAATGTAGATCTTCGAGTTACAGACGCGTGGCTTCAAATGGCGAGTCAATCCGAGTTCCGAGCAAAAACTTATCGCAATTCTACGAAAGTCGTGCAGTGCAGCGAAAATGACCTCGCGCGAGTGGGCCGCGCGAGCGACCTTTGAAAAAACCAAAAACGCGTATTTTATTAAATTAAAGTGCCCAGCGAAGGTGGTTTGTGCATATGACGTCCAAAAACGTAAATATAGCTGTTTTAGTGCGATTTGGCTTGGGAAAGCTTCCTAAATCCTTCCTAACTCTATATAAATCCTATTCTAAATCAATTTTGTGGTTACATATCATTACACAACATTATACACATCCATATACAACTAAAATTCCAGCCATTGAAGAGAGGAAAGCAAGGAGAAGAAGAAGAAGATCAAGGATTTCCATGGCCTCCTCCATCAATCTCTTGCCGTTCATCAATTCTATGGCCAACTAAACCTAGATCTAGAGTTTCAATGAAACCCTAGCCAAGTAATAGGGTTTTATTTATGTTTTTATTTTAGTTTTATTATGTATGGATGACAGTTACATGTTTAGAGGATTTTTATAAATAAATCGTACTTCTATTGATTAAATCATTACTTTCAAAGTTTATTCTTGTCTTAGATCTATTTTGACTGTGATGTGCTCAATGATCTATATTTGCTGTGCTTGTATAGATTGTTTACATGTAATGGTGCTTAAATTGAATTGTGCTATCAAGTATCCGAATAGTCCATGCCTAGATTAGACGGATTATACCACAACCCTAGTTTAGTGTGGGATAATTCGTGCTAACCGAAGATGGATTATGTTGGTGCTTGAACCATAGTTATTTTCTTGACGGAGGAATTGGGCTTGAAGCTACAATTCTCCATTATCATCCAACTTAATAGGCTAAAGCAATTCATAAATATTCCTATTATGAAGCTAGTGGTGGATTTGCAATCCTAGGTTCTCTTAAACATATTTATAACAACACTTTTAAATCGCTTCCATAATTTAGATTTAATTTTATTGTTCTTAGTTTAATTAAATTCAAAATCAAAATCTCGTTTTTCTTAATCAACTAAATTTAGGTTTTAAAATTAAAGCGCGGTAGTTAATCAATCTCTGTGGGTTCGACCTTTACTTCCACACTGCAAATCTTTTGAAAGTAAAGCACAAATAAGCATATTTTTATATCTTGAAACTGACAACATCAGGAAGGTTCACGTACCAAGTAAAGGCAGGTCCAGTTAGTGACTTGGCAAATAATCTCAATTTTAACATGGCATTATGAGAAACTTCTCCCCATTATGCAATGAAATGTACAATGTGCTCTAGCGTGGTCTACCTCTCTCTACCAGAGAACAAAGTAAACCTAGGTATCCTGAAATACCTTGGGAACTCAAACACTCGGTCAATGAAATATGGGTAAGGCTTTTGATATTGAGGATGGATAGGTGCCCTAAATACTGCCACGAACTGCTCTGTCAATTAGTCATTGACTTTTTTCCTAGCTTGTCCATGAACCTATTCTCGTATAGCCTCTACCATTTCGTCGCTATTCATCCCTATAGGGATGTGTAACACGAAATAAATTTGTGCCCTCTTGTGCTATATTTTATTATAAACGATCATGTAAGTAGTCAATCTGGTAAGACCAGGTCGATCCCACAGGAAAGGTGCTAACTTAAATTAATCTCAAAATAAAAAGTAAAAATTAATAATTTAAATGAAGTATAGAACACAAAGTACCACAATTAACAACTACTGTAATAAAATAATTAAACTAAACTAGCAATTTAACTAATTAACTAAGCAGATCTTAAAACGGGTTTTTTACTTTATAAGAAAAAAACGTTGGGTTCACACGAATCCACAATGACCTAGCCATCTACCATGCACATTCATTATTGCTCTAAGGAGTTCATCTCTCTTCAATATTTCGTATTTTTTCTAAAGAAAAAGAATTATAGCCCATTAATGAACAGGACTACATCATCACAATTGATTAAAAATACTTAAAAGACAGTTTAAAATAATTTTTTAGTCTCGCACCCTCAATGGTGTTAGCATTCGAGGTGGTTTGCAAAAGTCATTGAGGAAAAACGCCTTAAACTTTAAGTTAAAAAACTGTTTTGACAAACTGAGCTTCTCTGGACAATTTGATAACAAATCTTAAAAATAGAAAGTCATGCAATACTTAAGGGGATCATCTCAGGACTTATCATGTTCGATCGATAGAAGCGCTCTCGAGCGATCAAACTAAGTCATCCTTTAATCGATCAAAGTGACTTTGATCACTTGACTTTATCCTAGTTCAATCGATCGAAATCACTTCGATCGATTGAACACAAGTTTTCTCTACTGTGCATGGCAGAGGTTGGCGATCACTATTTTATCATGATCTCCTAACTACTACACTACTCAGACATGATTTTAATTGCAAAAAATAAAGTTTTAACGTTAAACATAGTTAAGGCTATGTTTGGTTTTGTTTTAAACATGGAACTTTGATAAACTATTATTAAAACCACTAGCATGCAAAACCTACGATCAAAACAGATTAAACTACTATAAACTACATACAAAAGCAACTAGAAAGATAAAATAAAACCTGGAACTTGAAAACTTGTATTAAACTTCAATAAAGATCCAAAATATTGATTATCCAAGCAAGAAACCTACCAAACATAAAGAACTCTCTATCTTTCTATAAAACTAATGAAACTAAAGTTGGGCGTCCTTATGGACGAGTTTACATCATATATTTATAGAGAAAAATCTAGGGTAGGGTTATAAATCGTGTTTTACTGCGATGCCCGTAAATTTCAAATAAAGCCATGTTTGATTGATCGAACTATGTCGATCGCTTGAACTTCAGTACTCCTCAAGCGCTTGAGAATTCGTCAGTCGCTTAAAGCTTCAATCGCTCAAGCCTTCTTCGATTAATCGAGGTCCTCTTTTTAATTTCGCAATGTCCCCTCTGTACTTTGGCTTTACGCTTTTCCTGCAATTCATTCATGCTAATGGTTGTAGACACCCTAATTTTGACCAAACATCGAATTAAGGGGAGCGTTACCTCCAAATTCGATGATGATAATGTCCAATTAATCTAGGACTTCCAAAGGTGATTCAAGCTCTTTGAAAGGCTCTATAATTTAAACATAAAGGAAGAAAGAAGAAAAAGAAAGAATAGAAGAAAACGGCACATGGCGCATTTTGCTGCAGTTACGGGTTGCCACTACGGTACTCTCTGATTGCCATACCGTCAGCAAGTGCCGCAACGACTTTCACTGATAATCGTAAAAATACACCAAATGTTGCAAAAATTAGAATTCTAGAAAAGATGGCAGTCCGCGGAGTTGTCCGTAGCATTCTTTGAATGCCGCATCAGCACTCACTAAATGCTGCGCCGACAATCAGTGTGTGCCGCTCTGGCAGTATTTGAGTGCTGCTTCCATCTCCATTGAGTGCTGCATTTTTGTGTCTGCCAGCTTTGATATAGTACATTTTGTACCTTCAAAAGGATATCCGAAATTAGGGTTTTTACTATGTAATTACCAAAATAACCCTCTAAAGTTTGCCTATATATAGGGGATGAATATCCCATTACAAGGGATTCTTTTTTTTTTCCCTAGTCTTTGATTCTAAAATTTCCATCTCTCTCTCTCTCTCTCATTTTTAGACTTGAATCTTGTTTTGAATCTTCTTTAAACTTTGATAGTTAGAGATTCCAAAAGAAGTTTAAGAAAATTAAAGGGTTGTAAGAGCTAGAGGAAGAGCTTGATTAGCCTTTGGAATATCCTAAAAACACCAAGAAGTTGAGGATAGTTGGAGGTGATCCTCTAAATTTTATTTATGTTTTCATTCTTTTGTTTCTTTTTTTGGTTTGGATCAATAATGCTTATGAACTTGAAGTAAACAAGTTTTTTTATAAGATTCCTTGGTGGATTGAGAGCACCTACTCTCTTGGTTTTTATCTTACTTCTTCTTTTTTATGCTTTTCTCTTGAGATTCTTGGAGATCTTCAAGTTTTTTTATGCTTTTGTTTCTTCTCTCTTGAAATCTCTTGAGTTTGATCTTTTGATTCCATGTAAGCTTAAGCTTCACATGGGAGCTAAGGTTTGATCATCATTTATAAGCAAGTAGATAGGTCCAAGTCCATACTCATGACTTGGATTCTCTAACTTGGAGTTTCATGGGATTTTCTCTATATCCTTTTGGAATTCATGAGTTATATTCATTCTCATATCTCCAATGACCCTCAATGAAAAGGAGAGTTAGATTAGGATAAGCCAATGTCCATGGCTTGGTTGGTAGATGTAACAAAAGGGTGATAAGCCCAATAGTGGAGCAGTGAATTCATGAACCAGTTTTGATCAAGGATTTTTAGTTAAATAATGGACCGTTGGAATTGAATAAATCTAACTAGAGAGTGTCAATAACACAAAGTTTTACCACTATGATTTTTGCTTTAATAAGATTTCATATTTAAAATGGTCTGGTCATGAGTTTTGTGAGATAATCATAATTTGTCCAGAATTTTAGAACAATAACACCTTCTTGAAATGAGTGAATTTGAGCTTTAATCAGGCATTCTTGGCTTAAAATAATTTTTTATATGAAGTTTAATATGTTAATAAGATCCCCTAAAAAGATCAAAGTGATTCTAATTTGTTTACTATTTTTAGAAAATCGTACAATATCTCTGGACAGAGATTTGCAAATCTTTGAGTGATGTCTGGTTTTTACCTTTTTCCCAGAGATTGAGCCATTGAGCCATTGATCTTTGATTTTTCTTTTTGGGTTGGAAACTAGACTCACATAGGCATCTTGATTCCAAAATTCACCGACATCAAACCATGGGAAGCATGCTTTTTCTTTTTTTGAAGTTCTGGTCTGCTCTCTATATTTTTAAGAATTTTATGATAGATTTGACCAACTTTGTAAATAATGGTCCAAATGACTTTCTATGACCTAGGGCTTAAACCATGTTTTAATAATGATCAATTTAACTTAAATGTAGAGGCTAAGTGATCCAAATCAATGAATAATTCATAGCTTATTCTTGTTCATGTTTATATAGCTATATGCATTCATCCATGTAGTTTGATATTTGTAGTTAGGATTCATTTTTTAGATTAAATTGCACTTGATTGAACCTAATTATGAGTTCCTTGTGATCATGTTGGGACTATGCCACCTCTATATGGACATTACATTCGCTCCTAGTTGAGACTTGTATATCTATAGAGATGTTGTGTTTCCAACTAATTGAAAGGAATCCATGATTATGTCAATTCTTTCATATTTGATAGATTTAGGCTAGAAGTTTAGGAATGTTATTTAAAGATTCAACATTATATATTATCTAAAGTATGTGGACTAACTCTTTGTTTTGTAGCGCTATTAAGGTATGATTTCTCAAACCCCTCTTCAGCTTATTAAATTTCTTAATTTTATTGATTTTTGACCTCATGCGCGGCACCTTAGAATTAAGATTTGCCTTATGTGTGTATATGTGATTAGAGACCTTTTATTAGGATTTCTACTTTTTATATGCATTGCACGTTTAATACTCGCGGCTGGATCCCGGGTAAGTTCTCTTGTTCCCTATTGCATATCATATTGCTTGCTAATCAACTTACAAGGTCTTGGATGATATTTTTTATCATTAGCAATCTTACATTCTTTTAGAGATGCTTTTGTAATGTATATTTATATATATATTTGTATTAATTGAGGGCAACCTTAGATTAATAATTCGATTAAAAGGATGTTGAGTAGAGGCATATCGCGAGATAGGATAAGAGAGGGTGTTTTAGTCCGTCGGGCTCCTTCTTCTCTCATTTCATAATCTCCGGACCTAGTCAATCTCTGGTTTCCAAAAAAAGATCAGTTTGTCTTAAAATGGTTTCTTAATTTTTCCTTTTAAAAAAAAAAGTTAAGTGGCGACTCGTGTTTTTGGTGTTTTGAATTTGAAAAGAAATTTAAAAAGTTATGGGTAAAGGAAAATTTGCGATATCCAAAATGGCACACAGCATATCTGCATAAAATATGGTCTAAAACAACATAATTCATCATAGATTCATCTCATTATATCCAGATATGCATTGTAATGAAATTACAGATAAAATGGAGAATTGTAAACTAAATTATGTTGTTTTCTTATTATAGCGTGAATATATTCTACAAATATACCCACTTGTCACAACCCCCAACTAGCTTATTGCTAGTCCCTAGTGATAAAGCGAAGAAAAATAGACAAGTAAATATACTACAATGACTAAGAAAAATAAAATAAACTAAAATATGCTAACCTAAACAGAAAGAAAATTCCTAACTCACTTTCGTTGGAATCGCAATTGCAATTAGGATATGCAACAAGCCATTAAACCCCTAGGTTCCCCTCGTGAGGGTTTGCAGTGGATATGCCCATAAAATTCTCGTTTAAGATCAAAAGGTAAGGAAAACGTCTAACTACTCTCTTGTTGTGACTGAAAACCACGCTCCACAATGACATGCCATTCTCAAACAAGAGATGAAAAATATCAGCATACTTTTCATGTCACTGAGATAATCAATACATATGTATCACATTCATGCATCCTTGTGTGTGTGAAGTCAACAGTTACACTTTAAACCTAGTTAGAAGTTGCTTAGACTATTGCATCCTTGAATTTGTAGCTTTGACTAAATTCTCACATAGGTATGCACTTTGGAAGGACATCTCTCAGAAACTTGTGTATGAATGACCGCTTAGTGTATGAAAGCTTGATATGATGAGATGTATGGACACAAATGCTTTCATACACAACTCTTGAAGAATGAACTTTTTTAGAGCATATAGTCTCATAAACAGATACCACTTACTAGAGGAGCGAACTACCATGGATAACCCAATTCACACTGACATGTTTAAACTAAGTTGTCAAGAATCATTAAGATTGTATATGGTTTTAGTATGGTAAATAAAAGTAATGGGTAGAATCATACCTGTCTTAGCATGCAATGGGTTAGGTCGATAATCGTCTTTTACCTTCTCAAATCTCCAACTCATCATCTATTTTTATATATATATATATATATTTTCTTTTCTTTACTCCTTCTCCACATTTAATTATTTCACTTTTTTTTAAAGACATCAATTCCCCACGTCAACTTAATCCCAACCACATGCATTGATAGTTGAATGATAAATAAACGATGGCATTCATTGGGGTCAAGGCATATAATCGAGTGTTTCATATTTTTATAATAGCATAGGTAAGCTGATTTATATGGGGTGAGAAGTATTAGGCATTTGAATGTAGGTGTAGATATATGTATAGGATATGGAGTAAGAATAGATGGCTTAATTCATTTTCTTAACTTTTAGGTTTTCACATTTCGGTGTTCATCGAGTGTTAGTTGGTAATTCCTGAACATTCTCCTCTAACAAGTAGCCAAAATGAAGAAGAATCGAGACTATTTCTATGAGTTTTCTATGCTTAATGAAATAAAAATAACTCGACTTTGTGTGATAGTCCCTCAGAAACGAAGAATGGATCAACAACTTACTAAGGGTGATTAATCTCTACTACTTATTTTTGAATACTATAGTCGTAATAACTCCCTTTTAAGTTTTCCATGTAACTGCCAAATAGTACATATGGTTATCGGATACATGAATGTGCAACATACGTAGTCACCTTAGCGATACTAACAAACATATAAATATAATCCAGAATAACATGAGACTGACATGAATGTGTCATAGTGTTGTAAATAGCTAAAAGAGAGAAAGTCAGATATTTCCCTATTGTTTTAAGTACAAAAATTTCAAAATTTTTAAGAAAATTTTCATTTAATGAGATTTGTGTGATAAAGCGTGTTGTCCAATAATTTAATACATTTCTTTTGCATTCATCGATGCTAAGTGTAATGTGTAGGTGAATGTCTATCTACTGACTACCCCCAACTGAAAACAATAATGTACTCATTGTTGATTTTTCAAAAGGAATGTGGATAGTGTATACCTAGTTATATGCAATAATGGAAGTAGCAATCATAGCAACCTGTATAAGCACACACAATCTCCAAGACCAAGATTAATAAATATTGCAATATATACAATATGGTCAAAAGTAACACCACAGCCAATCACTGGAATGATAATAACGATAATAAGACAGGTCAGTGATTGAAGTTTAAAATACAAAAGTAATATCAAGGAGGGCGGAAAGAAAAAAAAACTAAAATAAGTACATCAAAACTCTCACCCTCACTATAAACAACCTAAGCTATATCAATCACGTCATCGGTGTCTAAATCAGAAATATCGATAGGAGCTAGAAGAAACGGAGTAACAGGATTAGAAGTAGTGGTCCCGCCTCCACCCTCAGCAACTACAGTAGCAATCGTCATGTCACTCATAGCTGGGACACTAGATGGTGGAATGACAGAATCGACCACAGCTGGAGGTGGTGGAGGTGTAGGACCGATGGGTGAGGTAAAACATGGTGGTGGGGCCCTCGAAGTTGATGGGATCTCTGAGAAATGTACAAACGGCATAGATGGGGGTTGGCCCAGAGGTGGTGGTGTATGAAGTGACTGATCAACCCCCAACTGAACCAGTAATGCATCCATCTGGGCAACTAGGTGATCAACCTTACCCTCGAGCCGAATACGAGCTGCTCTCTCCTCAACAAGCATCAAGAATGCTCTGGGCAAATATGGAGGACTCACACTGTGGTGGTGCTAAGTCGCATTTCGAAGAAGGTAACATCGTTTGTAGGGTCAGAATCCTCTCCCTGAGACGTATGCTCCTCAGCCTCTAAAGGCGTCCCAAAAGTTGCTCCCTCTGTGTCTGTCCCACCGTTTCTCTTCTTTTTCTTCCCCACTTTCTCTTTTCCTTTTCCTTTTCTATTTCTTTTCTGGGCATCAGAGCGCCTAGCAGCCATCTCTCCAAAGGGTCCTGTAGACACCCCAATTTTGACCGGCCGTCGAATTTAGGAGAGCGTCACCTCCACGTCCGATGATGACAATGACCGAAAAATTCGAAGTATTCCAAGCTCTTCAGAAAATTCTCCAAAACGCGATAAAATTTCACAGAAAGAGGGAAATACCAGGTATTTAGGAAAATGCTGATATAAAAACACAACTTTTGGAAAAGATATTCAAAAATAATTTGTTTCAAAAAGAGAAAAGATCTAAAAGGGGAATTTTAGTCAAAAACGGCACACGGCTGGCTTCCGCGGCACTCGGTGACTGCCGCACGGCAGTCACAGAGTGCCGGCACGGCACTCATCAAGTGCCGCCGCAGGTTTCTGACTGCCGTTCGCTTTTAAAGTCTGTATTTTGCAGAGCAATACGTATGCGCATGCAAATAAGAACAAAAAACTGATAAAGTAAGACTGACAAAGTTGCGGCAATCCATTAATTGGCGCGGCATTTGGTGAATGCCGCGCGACAGTCATTAAGTGCCGCAACGGCATTTGATGAATGCCGCAGCGGCAGTCACGGACTGCCGCGTCAGTGTCTGGACTGCCGCGCTGGACAGCAGTCTGCATAATTTCAGAAAGTACACATTGTACCAACTAATGAGGGAATTACACCTGTTTTTTTACTCCGAAATTCACCAAAAATACCTGGTAATTTTGCTTATAAAAGAGAAGGGATCTTCCTAAAAGAAGAGAGACCAAGAAGAACACCAAGAGACATATTGGGAGAGAGAGCATATACTTCCATTTCACCAACATTTTAGAGAAAAAAAAGTGTTTAGAGAATTAGAGAGAAGAGCTTGGAAGATCTTCAAAGAAAAGAAAACTTTGAGGATAATTTGGAGGTGATCCTCTAACCATAGATTATTAGCTTATCCTTTCTTCTCGTCTCTAGTCTTAAAATCTTTCATTATTTTCTTTGTTCCTCAAGTAAACTTAGGAGTTTCTTTTGTTTCCATGTTATTTTCTTCCATTCTCTTGTTTATTTTCTTCTCTTGAAGGTCTTGGAGATCTTCAATATCTCTTTTGACCTCTAGATCATGATCTTTTGAACCCTATGTAGGCTTGTGCTTCACATAGGAGTCAAAGTTTGATCAACACTTCATAAGAGGCTCCAAGTCCACACCCATGATTTGGATCTTCTAAACTTGATGTCTTGAGGAATCCCTTCAATATTCCTTTAGGACTCATGAGTCATAGTCATGTCCCTCCTCCAATGACCATCAAATGGTAGGAGAATGTAGTTTTGAGTCTAAACCCATCTCCATGGTCTAGACTCCTTGTCTTATAGATTTCATGAAGTCTATCCATACTTCACTTGAAATCTACAAAGAATAAAGGTTTGTAGTCTCCAATGGCCATCAAATGGTAGGAGAAGTGGTTTGGTCCAACTCAACTTCATAGTTTAATAGTTGGGGTTACCAAATGAAAGTTGAACTTGACAAATAAAAACAGTGAGCTCACAAACTGTTTTTGATCAAAGATTTTTAGTTCGAAATCTAACCGTTGAAATTAAGTGAAACCAACGGGAAAGTGTCAATAACACATTGTTCTACCACTGTAATTTTTGTTTTGAGGTGGTTTCATGTTTAGAATGGTTTGATCATGGGTTTTGTGAAGCAACAATAATCTGTCCAGAATTTCAGAATAGTTTCAGAACAGAAACACTCTTTTGAAATAATTAAATCAGAGTTCTAACAAAGTTTATATGACCCAAAATAATTTTTTCCAAGTAGATTAATGTGTTAGGAAGTCACCCTAAAAAGAACAAAGCAATTCTGATTTTTTTACTATTTTTAATAAATCGTGCAAGAATTCTGGACAGGAGATTGTAAGATGCTGAGTGATGTCTAGTGTTTTCCATATTCTCGGAGATCTAACCGTTGAAACCTTGATTTTCTTTTTGATTTGGAAACTAGACTCACAGAGGCATTCTGTGTCCAAAATTCATCAATATCAAACCATAAGAGACGTGTTTTTTATTTCTTTTAAGTTCTGGTCTGCTCTCTGCAATTTTCAGAGTTTTTATGACACATTTGACTTACTTTGTAAATAAGGGCCTAAATGACTTTCTTATGATCTAAGGCTTGAACCATGCTTTAATAATGATTAGTTGAGTTTGAATTCAAGGTTTAAGAGTATTTCGTAGTTTATCCTTGTCTATGTACATATTCAATCATATGGTTTGGCACTTGTAATTAAGATTTATTTGCTTTGGATTTAATTACATTAGATAGATTTAAGCTAGAAATTTAGGATTGTTGTTTCTAACATCATATTTTACATATCATGTGAACTAACCCTCTGTTTTGTAGCGCTATTAAGGTACGATTTCTCAATCCCTCTCTAGTTTATTAAATTCCTTGATTTTTATTTGACTTTCGACCCTATGCACGACACCTTAGAGTTAAGATTTGCCTTATGTGTATATATGGATTAGAGACTCTTTTCCTAGGTTTTATTTAGTCGCATGCATTGCACGTTTATTATCGCCGCTGGACCCCGGGTAAGTTCACTTGTTCCATATTGCATATCATATCGCTTGTTACCTGAATTATGTGGCTTTTGAATGATATTTTGTCAATTGCAATTTTACACCCTTTGGACATGCTTTTGTGATGTATATGTATATATGTATTAGTTGAGGGCATGCTTAGATTAATAAATTTGATTAAAAGGATGTTGAGTAGAGGCCTATCATAAGATAGGACGAGAGAGGGTGTTTTAGTCCGCTGGGCTCCTTCCTCTCTCATTCCATAATCCCCGGACCTAGTTAATCTCTGGTTTCTAAAAGATCAGTTTGCTTTTAAAATGGTTTCTTAATTTTCCTTTTAAAAATTAAGTGGCGACTCATTTTGTTTCAGAAATTGATTTTGAAAAGCTGTGGGTAAACCAACCTGCGATATCCACAATCTGGCGACTCCACTGGGGATCGAACCCAGAATCTCTGGTTTCGCAGACCAGAATTCTGATTTTGGGTTCACTTGAGGATTAGACTTGAAAAATGTCCTTTTAATCAAATTAATTAATCTTTGTGTGCCTGTTGCATTTCACTTGCATGTCCAGCCAGTCGATTGCACGGAACTATGACCTTGGAGGCTCGGGGCGACCCGGTCGGTCAAGTCATCATGGGACTGTGTGATCACCCTTGATCTCGTACCATGATTTGGTATATGAAGCATCCTATCGGGTGTGTGTCAAGGGTCCCTTGTTTGACCAAAACCCAGCTTTTGCATAGTAGCTTCCATAGAACCTTTCAATCTTAGGAAATCAATTCTTGATTAGGATTATGTGCTAGGAAGTTTTGTACGCCCAGAAGGGATTACTTGAGATGATGACGATGCTTGCCTAATAGAAGATGTGTAAACTCTTAATCACTGTTGAGCAATTCCCTTTGTGTCCCACGACATCTAGGGACATGTTAAACCTTGATTATAAGATTACGTCTCTTATATCATGTTCAGCTAAGCATCATTGACCTTGTATGTATCCAAATTTATGGAAAGTACGGTGATAATCCTGTCATGTGATCCTTCTACCCAAAGAATTTTAAATCCATCTTTGAAAGTAAACAGATTTTGCCATCTTTATTCCAAAGTTTTTAATCACTTTTCCAAAATTCTGGCAGTTCATTTTTGATTAAAAACCAAACCAAGGTTATTCATCCGCTAAGACATTTTTCAAAACAAGAGTTTCAACCCAATCACTTTTTGAAAAGCGCGATCCAAAATTCTTGAAAATTGTTTTCTAAAGAGTTCATTAGAAATGCTTTTCAAATAAAACGCTAGAATTTCCAGACATCGAAGGGTAAAGAGGGTCGCAATGAATGGAGAAATCATCGTACTTGACATGGGTAAGGATTTTATGTGCTTATGTGCTTATGTGTTAGGACTAGGATTTTCTCTTTCTTTGGCATGTAGAGTAGGCACACACACACACATGCATTGCATCCGCATGACTTACAAAATAAAAGTTTTGCTAAAATAAAGGTAAAAAGGTTTTTCTAAAAAGAAATTTCCAAAATTTATTGTAGGAGCAAAAATAGCAAACCAAGGGTGGTTTAGAGGTCCTACGGCAAGGTTAGTGAGAAGAGGATACGTTGACATGGCCGAAGAGAGAAACAATGAAGAGATGACCGGACTGAGGGTACTAGTTGAGCAGCAGGCAGAACAGATGCGAAGACAGGCTGAAAACATGAACCGAATGATGGGAATGATAGAGGAGCTGAACCGCCGACCACCGCCTATGGTTCCACCTGTCATGGACCCGCCTTTGGGAGGAGGAGACGGGGATTGGTTCGACGATCAAGAGGCGCATTGGAATGATGCACTGAGAGCCAACAGAGACAGGGAAAAAGATGAGAAGGAGAAGCTGTTGACCGAGAAGATAGAAAAGTTGGAGAGGGTAATGCGCAAAGCTCAAGGGGTGGATACTTATCTGATGGAACTGGAAGGGTTGTACAACGGAGTCCATGAGACGCTGCCGGCCGGTTTTAAAATGCCCGTCTTTGATAAATTTGATGGCACAGGCAACCCCCGGAGTCATGTCCGAATGTGCATAGGGGCTTTTCAGCCTAGTGGGCTGAGCACTACCATGATGGCTGTCCTTTTCCAACAAACCTTAACAGGAGCCACTTTATCGTGGTATCTTACACTTGAGCCAAGCAAAACCAGAGTATGGGAAGAAGTGATTAAGGCATTTGTGGCACAGTACGAATACAATCAGGACTTGGATGTTACTATCCGAGATTTGGAAACAACCAGGCAGGGGAACAAAGAATCGTTTGCCGAGTATTTAAGCCGATGGAGAGGGAAAGCTGCGAAAATGGTGCAAAGGCCACCCGAGAAGGACCAGATCCGAATGTTGATGAAAAATCTACAGCCAGTTTATCAGGAAAAGATGAGGTTCCAGTCAATCAATACCTTTGCTGAGGTATTCGATGTGGGGACGAGAATCGAAGATGCAATCCAAGAAGGAACAATCAAGAAGGAAGAAACACAGAACCGATATCGGAGGCCTAGCTATGGGTCGAATGGAGGGCATTCGGGAGGTCACTCTGGCCCCACCGATGTCAATGCACTTAGCGAGCCGGAGAGAAAATTCGACATCACCAAAAGTCATCCAAGAGGAGGGGAGGATAAGCCAATGAGGAAGTTTTCAGATTTGGGAGTATCTTTATCAACCGCCCTCGACAGGCTGTTAGCGAAAGGGCACCTCCGCCAGTTGGAACCCCGACCCCCGCCGAGTCCACTCCCACCGTACTTTAAAGGAGATCTCTACTGCAAATATCATCAGCAAAAGGGCCACTCGACTGATCGGTGCATGAGGTTAAGGCATGACATACAAGACCTTATCGACAACAAAGTGATATCCGAGCCACCTGTTAAGGCTCCCAATGTCACCAAGAATCCATTGCCAAACCATCGTGCCGTACCGCCGCCGCGGGGTCTTTACTTTTTGGGAGTAGAAGAAGTGACATTCGATCCATCCAAGCTAATCACAAAAGTTGGGGAACCAAGGAAGTTTTATCAATCACCGGAAAATCTAGGGATCTGTACGATGGGAAGCCAGCCGGGGATATGGGAAAACGAAGTAACGAGGCAGTCAGATTGGTGGGTCCAAGAAAGCAATGATCGAAACATAGGCCGGATAGGGGAGGATGATCTATGGTACCAAAGCGACGAAGAGGCAAAAGAGGGCTCAAAGACCGTTTCAGAAGTCAACGACATTTGGGCAAAAAAGGAGATAGATCATTTGACCTGATCTGGTAGGCACTTCAAGCCGCATGAGCTAGAGGAAGATCACCCGGGGAGGGAATTGGAGAAAGGGAAAGGAAAGATGAATGAGGAAGAAGAAGAGGATCGGGTCCTAAAGCAAATGAAGAAGACCCAGGCTAACATCACTGTCTGGGGGTTGTTGATTGCCTCCAAACGTCATAGACAGGCGGTCCTAGATGCTCTGAATCAAGCTGACGTGTCTATCGACACCACCCCGGAAGACCTCATAGGATTGATCGGCAAAATCCCGACTTCTGCTATCACCTTTTCATCGAATGACTTACCTCCGGGAGGACCCACGCTCAACAAGCCACTATATATCACCGTCGAATGTTTGGGGAACACCGTGCCCGCTTGTCTTGTTGACAACGGGTCTGCTCTTAATGTATGTCCTCTCCGCACAGCCAAGCGAATGGGCCTAGATGAATCTTCCTTTGTGCCGTCTCAACAGAAAGTCCGGGCATATGACAACACCCAAAGAGCAGTCATGGGCATTATCTTTCTTAATCTCGCTATCGGGCCGATGGACAAAGAAGCTGAGTTCCAAATCATCGATATCCCTGCTTCTTTCAATCTGCTGCTGGGAAGACCTTGGTTGGACAGTTTGGGCGCTATACCATCGACAATTCATCAAAAAGTTAAGTATGTCTGGGAAAACAAAGTCTGTGATATCCTCGGAGACAGTTGGGTTCGATCATCTGAAGCGTCATTAAGTGCACCAGTCCTAGAGCTACAGCTGCAAGAAGAAGAAGCGAAAATGGGAGGATTCGAGTTCATCAGCGTAATAGAAGAAGAAAAGTCGGGAGAGTCCCTACCACCCCATTTTGATCAATATGCTAGTCCAGTCGTCGCCGGAATCATGAAGAAAATGGGTTTCTTTCCAGGATTGGGGTTGGGAAAAAATCTTCAAGGCCTGCCTGAGGCCCCAAGAATCCCTACTCAGACTCACACTCACGGTCTTGGGTATCAGCCAACGAAGAAGGAGCTGAGAGCAAAGAAGAAGGACGTCAATGCGCCACTAGACCCTTACTTAAAGACTCTCAATGGGTATTTCGTGAAGGAAGGAGAGGATTTCCCCTTCTGTGGTTTCCCAGAACCATGGATGGACCAAAAAGACAAATGCATGAAGCCGGGGTTCGAGATCTTCTTCTCCCATGAATTTTCTGGGTACAAAGACCCATTTTTGCAAGTGCCTGAAAAATCTGTTGCTGCCAAGGACTGGGTTGGTATGCTGGACGGTTCTGCCATGAAAGATCTGTTAGGCGAAGGGAAAGCAGAAGTCATGAAGGAGGATCCCGGAAAGACCAAAGGTGAATACGTCGAGGGCATAGTGGAGGAAGCCACCGAAAGTGAAGAAGGTGAGGAAGGAAAGGCTGAGGAAGAAGAAATGGAGAAAATCACCAAGACAGGAGGCCCGGAAGAATACTTTATTACTGGCCTAGGAGGAGAGCACAAGAAGGAGTGGGTTTTTGAGTCTAGTGATAGGTTCCCCCCACACCCAGAGTCTGTAATGGCCCAAATGAGGCGTCTTTCAATTTCTATGTCTGTTGTAATCACTCCAAAGAAAATCAATGAAAGTATGACTGATTCTGCCTACTCGAACGCGCTTAATGAATGTGATGAATGTGATGATCATGAAATACCTATTGAACTGTAAAAACTAATTGAAAAAGAAAAAGAATCTGCATGTAAAATCATTGAGGACACCCTAACAATTAATCTTGGAAATGAGAACAATCCTCAAAATGTCTTCATCGGCTCTACACTTAGCAATAAAGAAAGTACAGAACTAATCAGTCTATTAAATGAATTCAAAGATGTTTTTGCATGGTCTTACAATGATATGCCAGGTATCGATCTAAAAATAGTCCAACACCACATCCCCCTCTTTCCTAATTCCAAACCCGTAAAACAAAAATTGAGGCGAATGAGGCCAGAATGGGCACTCAAAGTAAAAGAGGAAGTTGAAAAGCAATTAAGAGCTGGATTCCTGATGGTCACCGAGTATCCCGAGTGGATTTCCAACATTGTGCCTGTCCCAAAGAAGGATGGTCGTGTTAGGGTTTGCGTGGATTTTCGGAATTTGAACAAAGCAAGCCCTAAAGACGATTTCCCATTACCCCACATCGACGTGTTGGTTGATAACACTGCGAGACATGAACTTCTATCTTTCATGGATGGGTTCTCCGGGTATAATCAAATCCTCATGGCTCCCGAGGATAGAGAGAAAACCACGTTCATCACTCCGTGGGGAACATATTGCTATAGGGTCATGCCATTCGGACTCAAGAACGCGGGCGCAACCTATCAAAGGGCTGCCACCACTTTACTGCACGACATGATCCAGAAAGAGGTAGAGGTATATGTGGACGATATGATTGTGAAATCCAAGGAGAGGGGAGGACACCTAGAGGCTTTGAGAAAGTTCTTTGGGAGACTGAGGGAATTCAAGATGAGGCTGAACCCACAGAAATGCACGTTCGGGGTCACTACGGGCAAGTTGTTAGGATTTCTCATTACTCAGAGGGGGATAGAGGTAGACCCCACCAAGATAAAGGCCATAATCGAAATGCAGCCACCAAAAAATGAAAAAGAACTGAGGGGATTCTTGGGGAGAATACAGTTCATCAGCCGCTTCATTTCCAAACTCACCTTGACCTGCGACCCACTTTTCAAACTACTCAGAAAGGGAGAAAGGTTCAAATGGGACACCCCGTGTCAACAAGCCTTCGACAAAATCAAAACCTACCTCCAAAACCCGCCTGTCCTGTCACCACCTTCGCCTGGGAGACCCCTGTTGCTCTATCTCTCCGTATCCGAAGATTCAATGGGATGTATGCTGGTCCAAGAAGGAGAAGAGGGGCGCGTGGAGAAGGCCATTTACTACTTAAGCAAGAGAATGGTAGGATATGAGTTAAAGTATTCGCCCTTGGAGAAGGCCTGTTGGGCCTTGGTTTGGTGTACCCGTCGCCTCCGCCACTATATGTTAGCTTTCCCCGTGATCCTAATTTCCCGGATGGACCCGTTAAAATACCTGTTCAAAAAACCCGTCTTGACCAGTAGGATTTCCCGTTGGACCATGATGCTGGCTGAGTTCGATATCAGATATGTCACCTCCAAGTCAGTAAAAGGAAGGGCCGTCGCCGAATTTCTAGCCGACCTCGCTGTAGAATCTGAGGATAAGGGAGACTTCAAGTTCCCAGATGAAGGAATAATGGAAGTCAAGGAGGAGTTGTGGAAAATGTACTTTGATGGAGCAGCCAACCAGTTAGGTTACGGGGTCGGAATCATTCTCATAGCACCAGACGGGGTCCCTACCCCATTAGCTGTCAAACTCAAATATAACTCAACCAACAATACCGCAGAGTACGAAGCCTGCATAATTGGAATGGAAGCGGCCTTGGCTTTGAAAGTCGGACGGATTGATGTCTTCGGAGATTCCAACTTGATCATATCCCAGGTCCGAGGAGATTGGAGGGTAAAGCATGAGAAATTGAGACCTTACCATGACTATCTAGAAAGCCTGAAAGCGCAATTCTGAAGGATTTCCTTTTACTATCTCCCTCGTGAAGAAAACCAACTAGCCGACTCTTTGGCTACCTTAGCCTCGATGATCCAAATCCCTTCCAAGATTGCCATGATTCCGCTGTCCGTAGAAGTAAGAAATCAACCGTCATTCGAAATGATCGCGGCCATAGAGAGAGAAGATGAAATGCCTTGGTATGTGGACGTATGGAAGTTCATTAAAAAAGGAGAATACCCCGAAGGAGCCTCAGAAAAAGACAAGAAGGCGGTACGACGATTTGCTGCTCAATTCGTGATCTACGCAGATAAACTATGGAAGAAGTCCTACACCGGGTATAATTTGGAGTGTTTATATGGGAGGGAAGCTAAGAGAATGATGGAGGAAATACATGAGGGAGTATGCGGGCCCCACATGAACGGGCACATGCTGGCGAAGAAGATCATCCGACAAGGGTACTATTGGACGACCTTGGACAAAGACTGTTGTGAATATGTTAGAAGGTGTCACAAGTGTCAGATTCATGCAAATTTGATGCACACCCCACCGTCGCAGCTCTATAGCATGACCACCCCTTGGCCATTTTCTGTATGGGGGATAGATATCATTGGTGAGATAGTTCCAAAGGCTTCCAATGGGCACCGGTATATAATCGTGGCGATCGATTATTTTACAAAATGGGTAGAGGCAGCCTCATACGCGACTTTGAAAGCCAAAGATGTGGTGAGTTTCATTGAGAAGAACATAATCTGCAGATATGGAGTCCCGAACGAGTTTATCTCCGATCATGGCAGCCATTTCCAGGGGGAAGTCATCCCGCTCTTAGAGAAGTATAAGATCACTCGCCATCAGTCATCCCTGTATAGGCCCCAGACGAATGGAGCAGTAGAGGCAGCGAATAAGAATGTTAAAGCAATCTTGGGGAAGACGACAGATACATATAAGGATTGGCATGAGAAGCTGCCATTTGCCTTATAGGGGTATCAGACGTCAGTAAGGACTTCAACGGGTGCTACGCCATACTCGTTGGTCTACGGGATGGAAGCAGTCCTTCCAGTCGAGGTGGAAATACCCTCTCTCAGAGTCTTGACAGAATGTGAAGTGGCAGAATCAGAATGGATACGAGGAAGATATGAAGAATTGATGTTGCTTGATGTAAAGAGGCTGACGGCGATAAACCATACTCGGGGGTATCAGAAGAGAATAGCTCGTGCTTTCAACAAAAAGGTTCGCCCAAGGAAGCTTGCTGAGGGTGACCTGGTCCTCAAAGAACTAAAAGTGCCCGTTCATGACCCCAGAGGAAAATTCAAACCCAACTGGGTCGGACCATACATCATTAAGACTCTCCTCTCCGGAGGAGCAGCTTATCTTATGGACCTGGACGGGGTTGAATTTAAACAGCCAATTAACCTCGATCGCCTCAAGAAATACTTTGCTTGAAACCATTTCTTTCAAAGCCTCCTACCTCGATGAACTACGCTTGACCTGATTCCCGCTAGGGGATACGTAGGCAACCAACTTGGTTCAGTCATTTCAAAAAAAAAAAAAAAAAAAAAAAAAAAAAAAAAAAGGGTGCTAAACTAGGGGCAAACTGGCGTTTGCCCGGAATCACTTCGAAGCCCTAAAACCAGGGGCAAACTTCGTTTGCTAGCCGAAGAACCCAGAAATAAAACCATCCTTCAGGTCACCTGGCTGTCAGAATAAGTACTACAAAGAAACAAATAAGAATTCATGGAAAAGAATGAGTAGAAAACAAAAAGCAAAGTAGGGAGCCAAATAAAGACATTAAAAGGAGAATTCCTCATAAAAGATTAATCGAAAGGTTGAGCGCTTTGATTAAGCATGCTAGAAATTTCCCTAAAGATAACAACATCAGTCAATCACATTCGGAAAGCGTTAAAAAGTAGGCAGGGTCCGTCAGAAAGTTTTGTGAAAGGGCCAACTTTTCTCTGTTTTCGTCTGTTTTATTGTGCACGTGTCTCATCAAGTCTGTTTCATGACCAAGGCCTGGATCTCCAGAAGATACTGGACGGTGGGCACAATCGAAGCAGGAACCCTCGGGCACGGAGCAGCCATCCTACTCGACCAAGCCTCTATGAAAGCCTTCACGATGGGAGGACGCAGAGTAGAACCCCTGGTGAAATCAGCAGTCACAGATTCAGTAGTATCTTGCAAAAGTCCGAACTGACGGACAACTCGGTCAGGAATGTAGAAAGTCGTAGCGTTTAAACCCGGCAGCCAGATGCCAGGACGCCCAGGGAGGCATACAGCAACAGAACGATGAGTCCACTGAGGGCAGATCCAGCAAATGTCACCAGAAGAGAGGCCTTGGAGCCAACCGAGCCATGCATCGGCAGATTGGAATAAGCAATGGATTTCCATGCGCTCGTAAGAAAATGGCCCACGAAGATGCGAGGGGTGAATGAAGAGATCAAGGCGTTCCATGAGCCAGACTTGCAGAACAAAAGGTGCCCCGGCAGATAACACAACCCCAGTAGCATGAGCATGGCCCAGCCCGATCAGAGTTTCACCAAGGACTAGCATAACAGCACTCTTCATCTCCCGTAAACCGCAGGCGATGGGTATAAGAATGTCAGAAGATGACTGGAATAGGAAGTAAGAGAGCATAGCAATCGACAAGGCACTACGTCGAATGATCTGATACTCACCATTGTAAGGGTCCCCTATGGGAGCATAAACGGAAGAAAGGCGCTCAAAATCGATATGCCTGTCACAAATAAGGGAGCCCGCCGCATTTCGAGATATGTGGAGAAGAGTGGCTAAGTCGCGGACATACCCAGCCTGAATCTGAGGAACCGTCAATTCAGCAAAAGGATCAGTGTGGAGAATAGCGCTAAATTCCTCGAACAAAGGACAAATCTCCTGAAAGCCGAAACGAAAGACGTTGAGAGCAGGGTCCCAACACTGAATAGCAGCTCGAAGTAAGCCCTCGTTCAAATTCATGCGTCGGAAAGAGAAGAGATCGTTCAATCTGAAGCATTCAAAATTGAGCTTTTCAATACCTGAGAGAGTATCCATCCATGGGAAGAGAATTTGGGAGCTAATGGGGGCCATTTGAAAGGAGGATGGAAAGAGAAAGAGATGTTTTGCGGAGTGTTAGAAGAGGAGGGGTATAAGTAGGGAAATAAAGCTGCCCACTAGATCGCGGCACTCGATAAAGTGCAGCGGCACTCCATGAAGTGCCGCGCGGCAGTCCGTGAGTGCCGCACGGCATTCACTGACTGCCGTTGCGGCATTCGTTGAGTGCCGCGGAGGCTTAATCGAGTGCCGTTCTGAGTTTTTTATTGGCCAGAATCTGTTTGTAACACGATCAGCCCACCTGCAAACAGAAAATTAATTGAGAAGCAATAAAACGTGCGCATCATGCGGCACGTGCAAATACATACATTCATTCATTCATTTCATTCATTTGTACATATCAAATAGATAAAAGAAATAGAAGCATTCAAAGATAAAAATAAAGTCGGGACCAAGCCATGGTCCCACATACGGCAAGAGTTGGACCAAGCTATGGTCACACATACGATGAGTAAGCAAAGAAAACGTAAATATGTAAAGCATCTATCCTACCGACTATAAGGAAGCAGCCATCAAAAATAAAACATGTATATACAGTCATCCACCAAAATATAAATTCTCCCACAAACTCTCAAAAATGAAAAAATAATAAAAAATATAACAAAAGCAGGGTCAACCCCGACCCCGACCCCGGCCGCGAGTCTGGCGAGTCGTGCGTCTGAGAGGCTCCTCCTCTGACTCAGTCCCGCTGCCTCCTCCACTCTCTCCACGCCCGCTGCCTCGGCCCCTGTCACTGCTAGTGCCCTCGCCAACGCCTCCGCCACGCCCAGCACCGCTACCTCCGGGGGCGTCGCTGAAAGAGGTGCCGAACTGCTGAAGCCGATGCTGGAGCTGCCCCACCTGCTGAGATAGGACTTTGTTCTCCTCCATCTGGAAGAGAAGGGATGAGTCCAGAAAATTGTTGAAAAGGCACTTGGAATGCTAAGAATATGGAAAGGGTAGGAGATCATACCAGGGCCCTCAACTAAACCGCGGCAGTCGCTCGAGCTCCCTCGGCCTGAAAACAAGAAACAGGAATAAAGATCAGTAAAAAGAGATACAATTCCAGTCAAAGATAGGAGTGAGAATGAATTTCTTACCATCCACTCCCGCCCAACAACCCACTGTCGCACGCTGTGGGCATACGCCAGGCCCTCCTCCGCGTAAGCACGCGGGACGACATCGTAATGTAGAGGTATGGTGGGAGCACCATGTGATAGTCGAGGAATCGTCGTCAGGTGGGGCTCCCCGAATGAGACGGTCGACATAGTCCAGTCCCACTCGGGCAAGGCAGGAGCTCGAACCGCGGCAGGAACAGGCTGCAAGCAAAAGAAATAAGGCATGGGTAAAGAATAAAAAGAAAAAATTCACATAAATAATAAAGGAATCATTTGCTCACCCGAGTCACTTCCATCAAAGGGAAGTTCGGCATCAGCTTGGCGGCACGGAAAGCCGCATATCCTAACGGGTCGTCCAGAAAGCCGTGAATACCGAAGCCGGCTCGAGCAGCCTGAGGTCGTTGTCCTGAAGTGTGTCCGTGGCCCTCATAGAGTCGGGAGGAGGGAACGGCACAAAGAACCCGGGGGCCGCTATCGACTGTCTGGTCACTCTCTCTCCCAAGTACCACGCCATACCCTCTGACCCACCATCAAGGAGTCGTCTCGTCGGGTCATACCCGGCCGACTCTCGAATCCTCGCACTAGCCTCAGGCAACACCCTGAGCCACGGCTGCCAGTGCACATGCCCCTCCCTCAGGTTCGTCAGGAAGTTCCTGAACGAAACGAAATCATGAGCCCCGGTCTTCCTCCCGACCCTATCCTTCGCCCATTTCAGCCCCTGGGGCATGACAAGGGCGTCAGCATCACGTGTCTGAGGAGACATCATGCGAAGATACTCGTGGGACCAAATCTGTGATACAAAGAGAGAAGAAAAAAAAAGATTAGTCTCATACTTAAAAGAGGAAGAAAGAAAGCAACAAGATAATGAGCAATATAGAAAAAGTATACCTCCCACGCTCTCCAATACCCGCCAGTACCGGCCGACTTGCCCCGGGAGATGACACTCATGTGACTGTACAAGATAGCTAAACCTGTACCAGCCCAATCAAGCTCGGTGACCCGGTCCAGATGCTCCAGCGAAGCCACCAAAGAAGCAGAAATCCGATCACCCTTGGTGCTCAACAAGGAGCACCCCAGCACATACATCAAGAAACCACGGGCCATCTGCTCGTCTGTAAAGCCGGGTTTCCCCCGGAAAGTATCCATGAACCATCGAGCAGTGACCAAGGCCTCCTCCGGGACCACCCCCAGCAAGGGCTCCATCCGATCCCACTCCTGGTCTGACAAATGCCTCAGGGGCTCTCCTCCGAACGGGATCCCCGTAATCATGCTGAAATCTAGGGGGGTCATCGTCATCTCCCCAAAGTCGAAGTGGAAGGTACTCGTAGTATCCCACCACCGCTCGGCCAGCGCGAGTATCTGCTGAAGGTCGTTGGAGCTCTTCGTCAAAAGCTTGACGAAGTCTCCAAACCCTGCGGCATCCACCAAAGCCCTCACAGTCGGGCTCAGCTCCGTATACCACTCATGGCCGTGGGCGAGGCTGCCGTGCCCCTTCAGCACTTTGGGCTGCAGCTGCAAGAAAGAATCACAAAATTTGTTGTCAGAGAATAAATAAAAGGAGAAAGCAATGAAGAGGGAGATAAGTAATAAATAAAAGAAAAGAAAGTATAGAAGTGTTCACATAGGATTTCACAGGAGAGACATTCGTTTGCATTCAAGAGAAAATGAATAAAAGGAAACGCTCAAAATTTTAACGAAGTTTCGAAAAGAAAAGAAAGAAAAAAAAGAAAGAGTAGTTTTTGTCCACCTACTTTGGAAAACGTGCATATACAAGTTTTAAAGGAGATTTTGGGCCCGGAAAGAGTCTGGTTGCAAAAAAGGAATGCGCGATTGCAAATATCCAAGAATCAATTATTTTTGAATAATAAAATGGCATTAAGAAAACTCGCCAGGACGGTAAATACAGGAAAAGGTTCGTGATTTCATTTCTACGAGCATTGGATTCCATTATTCACAAGCAATGTTTGAGATTTCAATTAAATGGTTTTCAAAAGTCGTTGAACAAAATCAAAGGGGAAAATAAAGGATAATTCGAGCATAAAATTCATTTTCTATTTTATTTATTTATTTATTTTTTCAAAAGTTCACGAGAAATAAAAATAATAAAATTTGAATTCCTTTACGAGAGGCATGGTATAAGGTATTCGAGACGCTCGAGGGCGCCACAAACATGACATTTGGAATAGGGTATCTAAAAGTGGTGACAATCCTACGTTACATTCACAAGGAAGATATACGGGAAAGAAATACGGGAAATAGACAAAAGGGTGTTTACCTCGCGCTTGAACGCGCGGGCCGACAGATGCTCGTCAGGATCCCTCAATAAAAGCGTGGCGTCCGGGTGATGCGTGGCAGTATACCTAGCCCTCTTTTTGCGTCCTGAACCACTCGCCATAACACTGTCAAAGAAAAGAGAGAATTCGAGCGTTAGATTCATGAAAATTTTAGAAAAACAAGGAAATAAACGAGATTAACCAAGTTTTGATCGAGTAGAACGAACCTGATAAGCCCCTGGTAGATCAATCCAAGCTAAGAAAGAAAAAGGAAATTTTTCTCCAGAGAGATTTCGAGATGAAGAGAGTGAGAGAATGAGAGAAAGGGAGGAGAACCCCGGCGGTTTAAGCCACTGCCCCTCAACGCGGCACTCATTTTTCCGTGCGCGGCGGTCAGTCAACTGCCGCGCGGCACTCGCCGAGTGCCGCAACGGCACTCCGTGAGTGCCGCGCGGCAGTCACGGACTGCCGCAGAAAGCCGTGTGTGCCGCAATTATGGCGGTTCATAGATATTTACTTTTCCCCCAAAAATTCGAATCAAGTCCCATAAATTGAATTTGAGTCCCCAAAAATTGCCCTCATTGCACTTTCGGCCATCAGGGCCATTTCATAGGTACACTTTGACTACAAATTTTGGAGTTCCAAAATAGTCGAGCCCGTGGGTCCCCCCCATTTTTTGAAAATTGGAGATGTTTGAGCTCGTGGACTCCCAATTTATGAAAATTAAAATATTTGGGCCCGTTGGGTTCCCAATTCTGAAAATCGCAATATTTGAGCCTGTGGGCCCAGATTTATATTCCCGGTTTTCGCAACGGACTTGCGATTAACCCTCGTTTGGAGAATATAACGGATTTATATTCCCGGTTTTCGCAACGGACTTGCGATTAACCCTCGTTTGGAGAATATAACGGATTTATATTCCCGGTTTTCACAACGGACTTGCGATTAACCCTCTTTTGGAGAATATAACGGATTTATATTCCCGGTTTTCGCAACGGACTTGCGATTAACCCTCTTTTGGAGAATATAACGGATTTATATTCCCGGTTTTCGCAACGGATTTGCGATTAACCCTCTTTTGGAGAATATATCGGATTTATATTCCCGGTTTTTGCAACGGACTTACGATTAACCCTCTTTTGGAGAATATAACGGATTTATATTCCCGGTTTTCGCAACGGACTTGCGATTAACCCTCGTTTGGAGAATATAACGGATTTATATTCCCGGTTTTCGCAACGGACTTGCGATTAACCCTCGTTTGGAGAATATAACGGATTTATATTCCCGGTTTTCGCAACGGACTTGCGATTAACCCTCGTTTGGAGAATATAACGGATTTATATTCCCGGTTTTCGCAACGGACTTGCGATTAACCCTCTTTTGGAGAATATAACAGATTTATATTCCCGGTTTTCGCAACGGACTTGCGATTAACCCTCTTTTGGAGAATATAACGGATTTATATTCCCGATTTTCGCAACGGACTTGCGATTAACCCTCTTTTGGAGAATATAACGGATTTATATTCCCGATTTTCGCAACGGACTTGCGATTAACCCTCGTTTGGAGAATATAACGGATTTATATTCCCGATTTTCGCAACGGACTTGCGATTAACCCTCGTTTGGAGAATATAATGAATTCATATTCCCGGTTTTTGCAACGGACTTGCGATTAACCCTCGTGATCAAATCAAAAGCACTCTTATGACTCCTGTGACAGATTCTCAATAGATAATCTTCCCTGACTAACACGCCACGAAATGCGCGTCATACATAAGGAAAATGTGATAAGCATGACATTTACATAACCAGGTTAACTAAGACAACACCATTGCATAGCACGTGCATCACGACAGGATAGGTGCATCCATCCGTGTGACTATTTGCGTCTGTGAATGATCAACCCATGCCTGAACTATGCTTTGGTCTGATTCCTGACAGGGATACGTAGGCAGCTCGTCAGGGAGCCCGACCAATTAGGATTCCGCTGCACGCCCGTTTTGCAACGCATTTTTATTTTCGCCTAAATTCGACAGTTAGGTCAAAGGCTTGTCTTCACACAGGCTTTGACATTCACTTATGGGACGCGTTGCTCCACAAGCTCTGTCAAAGAGGGGCAAACTGTAGACACCCCAATTTTGACCGGCCGTCGAATTTAGGAGAGCGTCACCTCCACGTCCGATGATGACAATGACCGAAAAATTCGAAGTATTCTAAGCTCTTCAGAAAATTCTCCAAAACGCGATAAAATTTCACAGAAAGAGGGAAATACCAGGTATTTAGGAAAATGCTGATATAAAAACACAACTTTTGGAAAAGATATTCAAAAATAATTTGTTTCAAAAAGAGAAAAGATCTAAAAGGGGAATTTTAGTCAAAAACGGCACACGGCGGGCTTCCGCGGCACTCGGTGACTGCCGCACGGCAGTCACAGAGTGCCGGCACGGCACTCATCAAGTGCCGCCGCAGGTTTCTGACTGCCGTTCGCTTTTAAAGTCTGTATTTTGCAGAGCAATACGTATGCGCATGCAAATAAGAACAAAAAACTGATAAAGTAAGACTGACAAAGTTGCGGCAATCCATTAATTGGCGCGACATTTGGTGAATGCCGCGCGGCAGTCATTAAGTGCCGCAACGGCATTTGATGAATGCCGCAGCGGCAGTCACGGACTGCCGCGTCAGTGTCTGGACTGCCGCGTTGGACAGCAGTCTGCATAATTTCAGAAAGTACACATTGTACCAACTAATGAGGGAATTACACCTGTTTTTTTACTCCGAAATTCACCAAAAATACCTGGTAATTTTGCTTATAAAAGAGAAGGGATCTTCCTAAAAGAAGAGAGACCAAGAAGAACACCAAGAGACATATTGGGAGAGAGAGCATATACTTCCATTTCACCAACATTTTTAGAGAAAAAAAAGTGTTTAGAGAATTAGAGAGAAGAGCTTGGAAGATCTTCAAAGAAAAGAAAACTTTGAGGATAATTTGGAGGTGATCCTCTAACCATAGATTATTAGCTTATCCTTTCTTCTCATCTCTAGTCTTAAAATCTTTCATTATTTTCTTTGTTCCTCAAGTAAACTTAGGAGTTTCTTTTGTTTCCATGTTATTTTCTTCCATTCTCTTGTTTATTTTCTTCTCTTGAAGGTCTTGGAGATCTTCAATATCTCTTTTGACCTCTAGAGCATGATCTTTTGAACCCTATGTAGGCTTGTGCTTCACATAGGAGTCAAAGTTTGATCAACACTTCATAAGAGGCTCCAAGTCCACACCCATGATTTGGATCTTCTAAACTTGATGTCTTGAGGAATCCCTTCAATATTCCTTTAGGACTCATGAGTCATAGTCATGTCCCTCCTCCAATGACCATCAAATGGTAGGAGAATGTAGTTTTGAGTCTAAACCCATCTCCATGGTCTAGACTCCTTGTCTTATAGATTTCATGAAGTCTATCCATACTTCACTTGAAATCTACAAAGAATAAAGGTTTGTAGTCTCCAATGGCCATCAAATGGTAGGAGAAGTGGTTTGGTCCAACTCAACTTCATAGTTTAATAGTTGGGGTTACCAAATGAAAGTTGAACTTGACAAATAAAAATAGTGAGCTCACAAACTGTTTTTGATCAAAGATTTTTAGTTCGAAATCTAACCGTTGAAATTAAGTGAAACCAACGGGAAAGTGTCAATAACACATTGTTCTACCACTGTAATTTTTGTTTTGAGGTGGTTTCATGTTTAGAATGGTTTGATCATGGGTTTTGTGAAGCAACAATAATCTGTCCAGAATTTCATAATAGTTTCAGAACAGCAACACCCTTTTGAAATAATTAAATCAGAGTTCTAACAAAGTTTATATGACCCAAAATAATTTTTTCCAAGTAGATTAATGTGTTAGGAAGTCACCCTAAAAAGAACAAAGCAATTCTGATTTTTTTACTATTTTTAATAAATCGTGCAAGAATTCTGGACAGGAGATTGTAAGATGCTGAGTGATGTCTAGTGTTTTCCATATTCACGGAGATCTAACCGTTGTAACCTTGATTTTCTTTTTGATTTGGAAACTAGACTCACAGAGGCATTCTGTGTCCAAAATTCATCAACATCAAACCATAAGAGACGTGTTTTTTATTTCTTTTAAGTTCTGGTCTGCTCTCTGCAATTTTCAGAGTTTTTATGACACATTTGACTTACTTTGTAAATAAGGGCCTAAATGACTTTCTTATGATCTAAGGCTTGAACCATGCTTTAATAATGATTAGTTGAGTTTGAATTCAAGGTTTAAGAGTATTTCGTAGTTTATCCTTGTCCATGTACATATTCAATCATATGGTTTGGCACTTGTAATTAAGATTTATTTGCTTTGGATTTAATTACATTAGATAGATTTAAGCTAGAAATTTAGGATTGTTGTTTCTAACATCATATTTTACATATCATGTGAACTAACCCTCTGTTTTGTAGCGCTATTAAGGTACGATTTCTCAATCCCTCTCTAGTTTATTAAATTCCTTGATTTTTATTTGACTTTCGACCCTATGCACGACACCTTAGAGTTAAGATTTGCCTTATGTGTATATATGGATTAGAGACTCTTTTCCTAGGTTTTATTTAGTCGCATGCATTGCACGTTTATTATCGCCGCTGGACCCCGGGTAAGTTCACTTGTTCCATATTGCATATCATATCGCTTGTTACCTGAATTATGTGGCTTTTGAATGATATTTTGTCAATTGCAATTTTACACCCTTTGGACATGCTTTTGTGATGTATATGTATATATGTATTAGTTGAGGGCATGCTTAGATTAATAAATTTGATTAAAAGGATGTTGAGTAGAGGCCTATCATAAGATAGGATGAGAGAGGGTGTTTTAGTCCGATGGGCTCCTTCCTCTCTCATTCCATAATCCCCGGACCTAGTTAATCTCTGGTTTCTAAAAGATCAGTTTGCTTTTAAAATGGTTTCTTAATTTTCCTTTTAAAAATTAAGTGGCGACTCATTTTGTTTCAGAAATTGATTTTGAAAAGCTGTGGGTAAACCAACCTGCGATATCCACAGGTCCTAACCCGATCGTAACTATATCAGTCACTAATATAAGTCACGGTGGCTGAGACTACACAATAACTCTATGTATGGTTAAAGCACTCTTCAAATAGCTTCGACCTGTAATAACACGGGTGGGTTCCACCATAAGCTCCAAGTAAAGGCAAGGTAAGTAGACCTTCTGCCCCGTCCCTACGATGTAGAGCACTAAAGCATACCACCCTGCCAGGGTATTATGATATGCTGTCATCAAGATACAGTTGCAAATGGCGAGGTGGAGCATGTGGTAATCATCAGTGAGGTACTGGTCGAGTAGGGCCTGCCGACCACTCCAAGATGGGTTAGATCCTCTTGTGAGCTCGGTTACAATCATAGAAAATAAGATGTCTGTAGCATCAGGATGTGGAGAATATATGCGATCAGGGGACCTCCGACACAATAATAGCTACAACGACTGTGGCTGGGCTAAAATGATATCCCAGCCGTGGAAGAAGGATCGATAGGTGGATGGTGCAGTCAGATCTTTGATCCTGGTAGCGCATGCCTCTCTAATCCATGTGATGTTAACCCATTTGGGTTGGGTGAGTATCATGAACTAGTGGGGCATGTCGTGAAGGCATGCCAAGAACCATGGGTTGGAAATCAAGACGGACTCTAAAGGTTGCTCAATCACAGCCCCTCACCAATTGAAATAGCGTGTGAACCATGTTTGGTCCTGAATATTCTAGAATCCATCGAGATTGGATCTAGAACAATGAGGTTGAGGGGCTTCTCTTTGCTGTAGCCTGTGACACAATTCATCTGGAAGAAAGAAAATAAAAAGAAAATGAAGAAAAAGTAAGTAAAACAACAAAGAAAAATACAATCTATTTCTGCAATTGTTCGATTGTTCGAACTTTTTCAATCGATTGAAACTGGGTCAGGTTCGATCGCTTGAGCGTAGTTCGATCAATCGAACACAAAAATTTTGCACACCAAACAAAAATCGTAGAAACAACTCAAATAATGAAAATAGAAATAGAAGGGACTGAACTGGTCTGAAGACCAAAGGGGGGCACCCCCTCTCATTATCTAATGAGCCTAGGCATAGGGGGTTCATGAGAACCTTACCTCAGTATATGTGCCGAGAGAATGCTTGGATGAAAGTAATGATGAGTTGGAGAAGATGTTAGTGATGCTCAGAGGGAAATTGAGGCAACTGGAGTGACGAAAAGGAAGAATCGCTAGATAAGCTCCCTCTTTCTCAAGCGATTGAGAAATTTGAGAAATGAGGGAGCTTCTAGTAGATGCCTTGCTTTAAAACACGATTTGATCGATCGAAAGTTCAAGCAATTCAGCATTTCTCAATTGCTTGAGATACAGAATGTTTAATCGATCGAGAGTGTTTGATTGATCGATACCCAAAATCAGGTAGATTCCCTATAGAATAATGCTTATTCACCCCCAACATATAGAAATTGAACCCAACATATAGAAATACAAAAATAGCATATTACTCACAGTTTGTAAGGACAAACAGAATTACAATATAAAATTTTCAAAAAGAAGTAATGTAATATTCTTTTATATGATCCAAATACAATATTCACCCCACGTGGTACTTAGACCTTATTACAATTAAAGCTAAAATTGAAAATAAATAAAGCTAGTGTCTAGGACTACAACGACAACTCCATAAAGCTTGACCAACAAAAACAGGATCTGCAGTTGGCCACTATTCCCTTCACTTTGAACTATCATCTTCCACAACTGTCATCGTAGTACTCTGCCAATTCTCCACTGTTGGAATCTAAGGTTAATAGTTCACAGTCCCAGAAAGATATGAAAGCTTTGAGAATATCATCGTGTGTGTCTAGATTCTCCGAAGAACTGAATGTACAAATGAGAGGGTATCTTGGCGATCCCGATGGAGATATAAATAGAGGAGTATAACTCCTTAATTGTTCTTCCTCCCGTGATGGAGTACCGAGGGACCACGTGGGTGGCCTATGAAATAGCAGATGTGGAAGGAGCATCGGTGGAGCATTGAGATTTGTAGTGACAACTCTAGACAAGAAAACAATGAAAAGAAACAGATGAACAATTAGACAAAAGAATAAAAGACAGAAAGTAATAGAAAAGATAAGTACATTGAATTCGATAAAGCAGGCAGCTTGAGTGCACATATAGGTAGGGAACCAACGCAATAACTATGAAATCATCATCAAACATGAATACAACGTAGTGGTTCCCAACCACGACATCATGCAGGTCATTAATGTCCTATTGTTGCCATAATTCATTATCTGCCAGTCCAAAATCATCCCCTTCTTTGTCCTCCTCTGCATCATCAGAGGGGAATATCATGTGTTCAAAGAGGTTGAAGGCAAGAAGGGCGGGTGGAATGGAGACATACCCATGGGATAAATAAATTAGTTTATTTGTCCCTGGACCTTCATATGGTGAAAGACAAAATTCAATTTCTTCAGTAGTCCAGGGGGGATTTGGGAACTCAGGATCCCCCCAAGATCCAAGGGAATAGACAGATCTTGTGTCTTCGTTAGAGCTCATGATTGAAACCTGTAGATGAGTATTAAATACAGAATAGTGGATTAAATTTGATGTCACACTCCAAAAGATGAAGTAAAACAAAAACAAATGAAATGAAACAAAATGCAGAAATAAAAAATTACAGCAACAGTTTTAGGTACAACTCTTGATGTTTTAAATGGATGAATAGTTGGGCTCATCTAGTTGAATGTGCTCAACTTTAAATTGAAAATTTTCCAAAAATGGCTTTAATCGCTAGCCCTTAACTTTGAAGCTCTTGTTGTCCTTGGGATTGATCAGCTCAATTGCTCCGTGTGGAAATACCAATTTAACAATGAATGGGCCTATCCACCTGGAGCGGAGCTTTCCTGGGAAGGGATGGAGTCAAGAGTTGTACAACAGAACTTTTTGCCGAGCTTGAAGGATTTATGAAAGATTGTTTGATCATGACGAGCCTTCAACCTTTCCTTATGCAGCTTCGCATTATCATACGCATTTTTGCGTATTTCTTCAAGTTCCACGAATTGAAGTTTTTTTAGTTGTCCTCTCTTTTTAATTTTGAAGTTTAATGAGCGTGTCGCCCAATAAGCTTTATGTTAAATCTCAACGGGTTGGTGGCATGATTTCCCATAAGTTAGTTTATACGGGAACATTCCTAGATTGGTTTTGAAAGCAGTACGATATGCCCACAGCGCATCAATCAGTTTATAAGCCCAATCTTTTCTATTAGAGCTTACCATTTTCTCAAGAATGTGCTTGATTTCTTGATTGGCCAACTCTGCTTACCCATTTGTCCGTGGGTGGTAGGCTAAGGCAATTTTGTGATTAACCCCATACTTTTTTAGGAGTGACTCCAAGGGTCTATTGCAAAAGGGCTTGCCTTGGTCATTAATTAATGCATTGGGGGTCTTGAAATGCTGCATAATGTTTTCTTTTAGGAAAGAAATTACAGTTCAATGGTCATTTCACCTTATCAGTATTGCTTCCACCCATTTCGAGACATACTCTACAGCAAGGAGTACGTATTCATTTTGGTTCGATTTGGGAAAGGGGCCCATGAAATCTATGCCCCAACAATCAAATATTTCTATTCTAATAATGGGGGTTAAGGGCATAGAATTCTGTTTCGAGATTGTACCAAGCTTTGACAACGTTGGCATGATTTGCAAAATTCATGGGCATCTTTAAAGATGGTTGGCTAATAAAAATTGCTATGTAAGACTTTGTGCTCAGTTTTCTTTGATATGAAATGGCCACAACATGCTTCAGAGTGGCATGAAGTCAAGATAACGGTTATATCCTCATTAGGTACGCATCATTGGATGACCAGATCCACCTAGTATTTAAATAGGTATGGGTCAACAAAAAGAAGTGATGAGCGAACGCGAGGAATAGTTTTTTGTCTTGTACTGACCAATGTTCAGGGTTTCTCCTGTTACTAGATAATTCACGACATCCGCATACCAGGGTAAGCTAGAGATGGATAGTAATTGCTCGTCCGAAAACGTGTCTCTTATTAGTACCGGTTCAGTTTTGTCTTGGAAGGTTATCCATAACAAGTGATCTGCCAATACATTTTCTGCTCCCTTTTTGTCTTTTATATTAAGTCAAATTCCTAAAGGAGTAATATCCATCAAATCAGCCTTGTTTTGCTTCTTTCTTAGATAGTAAATATTTTAGGGCCAAATGGTCTATGAAGCAAACGATCGACCATCCTATTAAATAGGCACGAAACTTATCCAAAGCAAAAACTATGGCCAGCAACTCTTTCTCAGTGGTCATGTAGTTCATTTGAGCAACGTTTAGAGTTCGGCTAGTGTAATAGATTATGTAGGGCTTGTTGTCTTTTCTCTGACCTAAGAATGTGCCTATGGTGTAGTTAGTTGTGTCGTACATCAATTCGAAGGGTAACCTCCAATTGGGAGCTCGTATTATCGATGCGGAGGTCAGTAGTGTCTTTAGTGTATTAAATGACTGTTGGAATTCATGCGACCACTCGAAATGTGCGTCTTTAGCAAGCAGTTGGCAGAGCGGTCGGGAGATATCACTAAAATTCTGAATAAATCGTCGATAAAATCATGTGTGTCCTAGAAAAGAGCGAATGTCTTTGACTGAGTGGGGGACAGGCAGATTTGATCTAACATCGATCTTAGCCTTGTCGACCTAGATTCCTTTGGCTGAAATAACATGCCCGAGTACGATCCCTTTAATCACCATGAAGTGACACTTTTCCCAATTTATAACCAGATTTCTATCCTCACACCATGAGAGGACTCTTTCTAGGTTTTCTAAATAATTATCAAACAAATAAATCGTTCATAAAGACTTCGAGTATTTGTTCGACCATGTCACTAAAAATACTTAACATGCACTGCTGAAAAGTAGCAGGTGCATTACAAAGGCCAAATGGCATTCAACGAAAAGCGAAGGTACCGAATGGACAAGTGAACATTGTTTTCTCTTGATCTTTAGGAGCTATTTTGATTTGATTATACCCAATGTATCTATCCAAGAAGTAGTAGTAGTTATGACCCGCCACTCGTTCTAACATTTGGTCCATAAATGGCAAAGGGAAGTATACTTTCAGGTCACCGCATTCAATTTTTGGTAGTCAATACACATCTACCATCCAGTGGGGACGCGGGTGGGTACCAACTCGCCTTCTTCGTTAGGAATTAGGGTAATGCCTGCCTTCTTCGAGACAACTTGGGTTGGACTAACCCTAGGACTATCAGCTATAGGATAAATTATCCCAACATCGAGTAATTTTAAAACCTTGCTTTTAACAACTTCTTGCATGTTGGGATTAAAACACCTTTGCATCTGCCTTGAAGGCTTTGCATCTTCTTCTAGATAGATTTTGTGCATGTAGATAGAAGAACTTATTCCTTTGAGGACAGCAATCGTCCATCCTAATGCATCTTTATGATGTTTTATCAAATCAACCAACATACCCTCATGTTCAATATCTAACGCATAGGAAATCATTATAGGGTAAGTCTTGTCAGTTCCCAGAAAGGCATACTTGAGCTCTTTGGGAAGCTCCTTTAATTCTAAATCAAGGAATTGAAGGTTAGAAGGCATTACAAGTTTTTTGTTTGGTGGCAGTGACTCGCAATGACTTCCTCTATTTTGTCCATCACCAAACATGTTTGACTTAGATCGACTCCCTGTGGGGTACAGTTGTCGGTTTTATAAAAGGCATTACTCATAACTACTTCCACAGGGTCAGTATAGCTGACCAAGTTAGATGTATCTTCTATGACCGTTTCTATAAGGTTAACTTTTTCCTCATCATCGTACTCTTTAGGTATGGGATTTGAGAAAATCTTGACATTTAGCGTCATGTTCCCAAACACGAGAGTTATAATACTACTTCGGATGCACATTGTAGCATCAATTGGGCTAAGAAGAGACGTCCAAAAGTCACCAATATTTGTGCACAAGGATTGGAGATAGGTTCAGTGTCTAAAGTCACAAAATCTACCAGGAATATAAATGTATCAATTCATGCAAGGACGTCTTCTAGCACTCCTCTTAGTTATTTGACTGATCCATCTGCTAATTATAGGGCAACTCAAGTAGGTTTGAGCTTACCTAAACCCAATTGTTTATAAAAAGAATACGATAGTAGATTTACACTCGCTCCAAGATCTAGGAGTGCATTATCGATTCTCTAATCGCCTATTATGCATGAGACTGTAGGTGTACCAAGGTCCTTAAATTTAGGGGGCAACTCGTTTTGAATTATTGCACTTGATTGACAAGCAATATACTCATGCTTTTCATACTTTGCTGCCTCTTGACTGTGCATAAGTCTTTTAGGAACTTAGCATAGGAAGGTACTTGTTTAATAGCATCGAGAAGTGTAAGATTGACTTTCACTTGTTTGAATAGTTCTAAGAACTCCTAATGTTTCATCTCATTCGTAGGATTCTTTAATCTTTGAGGATAAGGTATGGGAAAAGGGCATTTTGTAACTTCTTCATTTGCGGGTTCCTTTCTAGGCCTTCTTACTATTTCCTCAACTTCTATTGGAGCTTTCTCATTTTTTTTAGGATTTCCACTATCAACGGGCAGCTCTTCCTTGTTCACTACTTCCTCTTCTTCTTCATCTTCTATTTCCTCAATAGTAGAAGGTGGGATATTTTTCTCAACTATTTTGCTGCTTCTTAGGACAATCACGACTTTTAGCATGTTCTTGATTGCCAGGTCCATTGTTATGCCCCTTTGGATTTGGAAGTGGTTGGGCAGGGAACATTAACTCCTCTTGTCTAGCTCCCATTCTCTCAAGATTAGCATTCATCTTGGTCATCAATTAGAGTAGTTGATGTGCCACATCTGGGGTCCGAGAATCCTCTTCTTGTATCTTCTTATGCGGTGGTACATAGACATTAGATTGTTGATTAGAGGACTGACCATGATTATAATTATTAGATCTGTTTTGATTGAATTGTTGAGGTGGCCTGTTCTGTTGGCCTTGGAGTTAATTATGGTAGAGCTGCTATTGATATTGATTCTGATATTAGTTTTGTGTTGTAGCTTCATTTTTCAAATCAAAACTAAGGTGATTCCATTTATTATTATTATTACTATTAATATTATTATTATTATAGGAATTCCCTATTCCTCTGTATCCCTGCATGGCATTCATCTCCATGGGGTTGTGTTCTTGAAAATACGGCACATTAGGACAGTACAGGGTAGTGTGTCCTAATATATTACATGTGTCGCATGGTTCTTCACGTAAAACCTGTCTAGAACTCTCTCCTTTCATTCCCAACTCTCCACTTTCCTAGCCAACTCCTCATATTTAGTCATTAAAGCATCCTCAGTTTTTAATTGATAGACACTCTTATCATCTCTTTCTTGTGTTTGAGTTCTCGAGATATCTTCTTGGTTGATCCATTCGTGGGAATGTTCAGCTAAGCAGTCGAAGTGTGCCTCGGCCTCTTTGGTATTTTTACACAAAAATTTGCCCGCACTCATTATTTCTACCAATTTTTTAGTTTCTCCATTAAGTTCTTCAAAGAAGAATCTAATTGTTTGCCATATCTCATACCAGTGATGTGGGCATGAGAGAAGAAAATCTTTAAATCTCTCCTATGTTTGAGTGATGGTTTCATTATTTTTTTGTTTAGATGAGTTAATTTGGCATTTAAGATCAAAGGTCATGCATGCAGGAAAGAATTTCTTTAAGAAGACAGTGTTCAATGCATGCCATGTGAATATAGAATTCGGTTTAAGAGTGAGCAACCACGCTTTTGCTTTATCCTTCAGGGTAAAGGAAAAGAGCATTAAGCGAGTGACATCCATAGGACAATTTTGGGAGAATGTTTTACAAACAACCTCAAAATCCTTGACGTGTAAGTAGGCCTTCTCACTTTCCATCCCATGAAAGGTTGGAAGAAGTTGAATCATTCCATTACGAAATTGAAATTCACTTACGTGTGGAGGAATGAGAATGCAAGAAGTTGTGGGTGCATGTGTGGGTTGCATGAGTTCACACAAGGGATGCAACAAATCATCAATGGGTATAACCCTATTCTCTCCATTCTCGCTTCCGTTGTCAGCCATTGAGTTTGAAGGAGTGGCTACGGGATTGATAAAGCTAGAAGAATCAGATGAATAGAGTGGATTACTGAAAATACCTTCAATGGAATTATCGGACATGAAAAGGAAAACCTAAGAAGATTGTAATCTAAAGAACTTAAAAAAAAACCTAGAAATAGATGAAGATGGAGTGAGGTAATCTAAGCAATAGCTAGTCGTCTTCCCCGACAACGGTGCTAACAACTTGACACGAAATAAATTTCTGCGTACTTATGCTACGTTCAAGTGTAAACGAGATTGTGCAAGTAGTAAATCTGGTAAGACCAGGTCGATCCCACAGGGAAGGTGATAGAGTACAAACTTAAACTAATCTCAAAATAAAAAGTAAAAATCAATAATTTAAATGAATTGTAGAACACAAAGTTCCACAATTAACAACTACTGTAATAAAACAATTAAACCAAACTAGCAATTTAACTAATTAACTAAGAAGATCTTAAAATGGGTTTTTACTTTATAAGAAAAAAATGTGGTTCACACGAATCCACAATGACATAGCCATCTACCATACACATTCATTATCGCTCTAAGGAGTTCATCTCTCTTCAATATTCTGTATTTTTTCTAAAGATAAAGAATCATATCCCTTTCATGACCAGGACTACATCATCACAATTGATTAAAAATACTTAAAAGACAGTTTAAAACAATGGTTTAGTCTCGCACCCTCAATGGTGTTCGCATTCGAGGTAGTTTGCAAAAGTCATTGAGGAAAAAGGCCTAAAGGCTTTATGTTTAGAATATGTTTTGACAAACCGAGCTTCTCTGGAGAATTTGATAACAAATCTCAAAAATAGCAAGTAATGGAATACTTAAGGGGATCATCTCAGGACTTTTCATGTTCGATCAATCAAACTAAGTCATCCTTCAATCGATCGAAGTGACTTTGATCGCTTGACATTATCCTAGTTCGATCAATCAAAATCACTTCGATCGATTGAACACAGGTTTTCTCTACTGTGCATGGCAGTGGTTGCCGATCACAATTTCATGGTGATCTCCCTACTACTGGATTACTCAGACATGATTTAGTTGCAAAAAACAAATTTTTAACATTAAACATGGTTAAGGCTATTTTTGGTTTGGTTTTAAACATAGAACTTTGATAAACTATGATTTAAACCACTAGCATGCAAAACCTACGATCAAAACAGATTAAACTACTGAAAACTATGTGCAGAAAGTAACTAGAAATATAAAACAAAACTTGGAACTTGAGAACTCGTATTAAACTTCAATAAAGATCCAAAATATTGATTACCCAAGCAAGAAACCAACAGAACATAGAGAACTCTCTATCTCTCTATAAAACTGATGAAACTAAAGTTGGGCAACCTTATGGACAAGTTTACATCATATATTTATAGAGAAAACCCTAGGCTAGGGTTATAATATGTGTTCTGATGCGCTGCCCGTAAAGTTCTGATGAAGGCATGTTCGATCGATCGAACTACGTTTGATCGCTTGAACTTTAGTACTCCCCAAGTGCTTGTAAATCCTTCAATCGCTTGAATCTTCAATCGCTCGAGCCTTCTTCAATCGATCGAGGTCCTCTTTTTAATTTTGCAATATTTGCTCTATACTTTGGCTTTACCCTTTTCTTGCAATTCATTCCTGCTCATGGCACACAACATATCTGCATAAAATATGGTCTAATAAAATAGAACTCATCATAGATTCATCTCATTGTATCCAGACATGCATTGTAATGAAAATGCAGATAAAACGAGGAATTGTAAACTCTATGTTGTTTTCTTATTATAGTGCAGACATATTCTACAAATATACCAACTTGTTAATGGGCTCGTAAAAATCAGGCTGATATGGATTACATGCCTCATTACCTGCAGGCCGATGACTTGGAAAACCTGCTATAAGCTCCTGCAATGGCCCTTCATTGTGTCACAACCCATCCCACTATACGTGGAAATAGGACACGTGGCACGCCACCAAGGCTTAACCAATTCATTAAAAGATTATAGTAGTGGAAAAAAAACTTAAAACAACCTTGAATATTTAAAACTTTTGGAAACAATACTCTCTGGTTTGTAAAATCCATATAAAATTGAAAACATAATTATATTTTGAAACGGGTGAATTTATGTTGAAAGGGGTCCCAAAGGTACCCTAAGAACCAATCAAAACATTTAAATAATTTTTGGAAGGGGTAGAAAAAGAAAACATGCAGGGGGTATTTCGACCGATTGAACGACCCCCTTCGGCTGGTCGAATGACCCTTTAGCAGAATTCCTTCTAGCAGCAGAATTTTGCTAAGGATCCATTCAACCTTCACTTCTTACACCACTCCAAACATGCATAAATACTTCTAAACTTTACAAGCTATAACAAGCTTTCAAAAACAAAGTTTAATCTTACTAATCCATGAAAAGAAACAATAACGAAACAAGCTAAGGGTTGTTTGGCTTGATTCACAAAACTCTATCCACATTCCTTCAAAATCTGAATTTTACAAGTCAAGTTTACAACACACAAACTTAGGAGTACGGAAAAATTCAAAGCTAACTATAAGATGTTTAGTTACATATTACAATATTTCCAAAATCTTTCCAAGGTTTCTAATTCAAACAAAACATGGTTCTAGCTCCACAATTTTATTATTACAACAATTGGAAAGGAAACCAAAAACATGTACTAGGATTTTCCTGCCATCCCCACGGCCTCACTCCTCTCGCTTCTTTTTGCCTTTCTTCGTACCTGCAATGGAGTAAATCTCCACTGCTCAGCTATATACTGAGTGCACAATTCTAAACATATGCTTATTTGACAATTCACGCTTTAACATTTCAAAGCACATCAAAATGGTCTCTAAGGAGAGTGGTACGCTTTCATCCGGTAATGAAATAATGGAATTGATGTCCTGGGGGGCCTTCTCCCTACCACTCATCCAGTGCCCTGGTTGGGCCTTATCCCAAACCATGTATAGTGCCCTGACTGGGCCTTCTCCCAAACCATGCACAGTAGCAGTTGCTACTATGATCCTCTAACATCGAGGAGCTTACCCCCGGATGAATTTGCACCTTCAACCCACATAGACACATAGCATGCTCATGTAATCATATATACGTACTTTCATGGCACTTCCATGTGCATAATTAATGGGCCCAATTAATACACGAATTTTGCCCGGATCCAAAATATCACATCAAATTCTCTATAATTCATAAGCCTAAAATTCATTCCTCGTGCGATTTCTCCCTAACTTTGAAAGATCAACTAGAGGCCCGAATGAACATCGGATCTCAGTTTATACGCGATTCCTACAAGTTTTACCTAGTTTTCTCCAAATTCCTAGAAATTAGACTTTATATAAAACTTAGTCAAACAAGGTCTAAGTGGTACAAAACTTCTAACTATTCCTCGAAACATCTTATACATCTAACTTGTTGCTTCACGAGTGAGAACTATAAATTATAAAAGTTTGGTCTAAGTTCCATTTATCGCCGTAATTACGTTCCGAACACTAATTTCGTGAAATTTCTAGATAACCTACCTTTTATGCAACGTAGCATATTGGTTAACTCTAATTCGTTCAAAATGATCTCTAACAAGATCAAACTATCAGAAAAGTACATAAAATATGTACATTCACTATTCACATATATCAAATAATTTAAATAACATTTAATCTACAAAATTACCATTTAATCATGTCAATTCCTCTTGGATTAACAAATTACCGTGTCCTCGATTGACACCCACCGTTGACCCACAGTCAACCTTATTCATAATTATCAAATAACATTGATAATTCTCAAAAATTGATTTTTCATTTTAAAACATTTTCATTTTTCGGGACAGGTGTGACACATTGTGCATTATATGTTGTTGGAATTAGACCCCTACCTGTGCTGCTGGTTGTTGATGTCCCCCCAGTCTGTCCTAAGGGCTGTTGGAGATGCCCCTAGCCTACGTTGCTAGCTGATGATGCCCCATAGCCTACTCTATTTACTAATGGAAGTGTCCCCCAGTCTTATACACTTGTGAGTGAGGTAAGACAATCTGGTTAACTAGCTGGCCCCAAATGTGGTAATGTAGACATTTGAGGCTGAGTGCCCTCATGATAGCTAGTCTGATCGATTAGGACCATCATTTGTCCCACTTAAAAATTATATGGGGACCAGGTAATCCTCATTGACTCTCAGGAAGTCATGTACCTTGACCAGCCTAGTTTGAAGCTGGTTGGTTACTGGAACTTGATGCTGTAGGATTTAGGTTTTGAAAAATCTAAATATATGTAGCAGAAAATCATTTTCAAAAACTTTATTGGCATGATCGGATCTACTACTTATCAACTCTATAGATGCTAGGGAGAGGGGACAAGAATGTTACCTTGTGGTCTTTAACCCAATTATGCTTTTCTTCTCCTTTTGTTGTGCAACAACTTACTCTAGGTGATCTTCACCATTATGTCTCCTTAAATGCCTCTTAAAGAGGCTAGGGTTTATGGGAACCCAAATATGGAGGTAAGGAGGCTAAAAGAAAATTGTAAAATAATTCTGGAGAGGCTGGAGCTGAAAATGACATTCAAACTAATTCTGGAGGCAGCTCTCCTATTTATAGGTTTTCAAACTGACCTAAGGGTTTCGATCGATCGAAACACTTTCAATCGATCGAACATTCGATCGATTGCCGCATCTTCAGTCAATTGAAGTCACTCAATCTTCAATCGATCAAAACTAGAGATGGCAACGGGGCGGGTATGGGACGGGGGTGCCATTTCCCGACCCCGCCCCGCTTAAGTATTTGTCGTTCCCGAACCCGCCCCGTCCTAGATATCGCTGGTCCCATCCCCGACCCCGTCTGCTTGGTATGCCCCCCGAACCCGTCCCACTTCCCCGAAATTGGTCAAAATCTAGACAACTTCTTAGTATTTGGACATTACATAAAAATGTGTGGCTATGCTTAGTCCACATGTCAAGTAATTTTAATCACCACCTCTATTTTTACTATGCAAATTTGTAAGTCTAACACGTGTACTCATGGATAAAGCAAATTTTGAACTGATTTCACACACATCCCAATGCATATTAAAGTAATTCTCCAACTCCACACGTCATTTAATGTATGAGTGCATGCCCAAGCAGTTGACTCTATTTATGGATGAAGAAATTCATATCTCACAAGATGCATTTTTGATGTGGGACAAAAGCTACTTTGCTGCACAGTATATCGGGGCGGGTTCGGGGGATTTCACCCCAACCCCGGTTCCGACCCGAACCCAACTCGGGTTAAGATTGTGCACCCCATACCCGCCCCTACCCCGTTTAAATCAATCCCATACCCTACCTATTAGGGGCGGGACGGGGCGGGGAACCCGGAAAACCCATCCCATTGCCATCCCTAATCAAAACTAGTTCGATTGATTGAAGTCCCTCTTTTTCCTTTCAAAGTATTCTTTCAGAGATACGAGTGGAACCTCCTAGGTTCTTTATTATTGGCTCAGATCAGTTGTTCATTACTATGATCAAACTCTTTGATCAACTAATTAACCAATTAATCAGTTTACGTTAACTCCACTTAATAGCGATAACTGCACTCCAACACAAAAGAACATATCTCAAGCGATAACTAGACTTGTATGGTGTACTAATGTCCCTCTAACGTCAGCATTCATAATCATATTCAGGTAGTCGGATAAACTATTACTGCCAACTGGAATAAAGATTACATCTTCTATTCCTTAAGTATCATTCACCTCTTATGATTACCAAACATGTTGATAACTACTTATCAACAAGACTGCAGTTCTCAGTAATCAACTAGGTGATATCTCAAGGGAATGCTTACTCTTTATCAGAGGGTAGATTCTATCTTGAGAATGTATGTTCACAAACCTATGAATATGACATACCTAGATACCCAGGTGTTGATCTTGCAAGACCTCACTAATTGGTAAGTCAAAGCAATCACATCCACTATCTATGTCCACAATCATCTCAAGATTGAAAACATATACCTTATACAAGTTATGAGTTCCTATCAACTATTGACAGTTTTATATGTCAATAAGAATCTCATGGTCCATCAATGCACTATAAGTACTAGCATATTAACTAAAGTCGCACTCTAGTGATTAAGATTCATCACTCTATCCAATGCTTGTTTATAATGCTACAGTGTATACCTAATGAGATATCCAATCTCATCATCCACTGTGATAAGTTTTAAGTATCAAAGAATAGTAATACGTATCTCACTTGTATGTATCTCATACACACACAAATTACCTACATGATACTTAAGGATTATAAACAATCATCTCATGAAACATACAAAATGAAATGTATAAATGATATCCATATATAAAATGCCAGATGTCAAATACATAAAGACCGGGTTTGAGGGCACAATCCCAACAGATGCATGGTTAAACATAGCAGAACCAGGGTGGTTAAGGAAGCCAGGAGCTGCAGGACGGTTAAGGAGCTTAACATTCCCATAACTCAATTATGGAGCATGATTGACGGGGACCTGTATAGGTTCCTTCTGGGCACTGGTCTTTAAGGACGATGCTCGGTCCAATTTTCTATTATGTATGACATTTGACAGTTAATACTCTTAGTAATTTGATCACCTACCTTTTGCATCATATCCGTGAATGGTTTCACAATTGTGGAAGTTTGCTGCAGTGCACTATCTAGACTAAAATGTATTACTGCTACATAATCTTTCAAAGCCTATTGATCTCGCTAAGAATAGTGGTTCAAACTTTTTCAGGCTACTATTGGAGTAATTCATGGCTGCCAGTATGAGACTGATCACTGGTGCTACCATGAATTCCTCCTTCAACATTTTCTTCCACAATTGGTACATCTATCTCTGATTGCACTGCTATTCCCTTATCCTTTGTCAAATTCTTTCTTGGTGGCATTATGAATTACCAATTTCTCGCACTGGACCCACGGGGCATGCCAAAAATTGTATCGCTGAAAATTTATAAAATACGAGAGTGCGAGCGTGCCAAACAAATGTCCTCTTAAAATATGAAGAACTTGATAAATCAGACGAGTGAAGAGATAGAGGAATGTAATTTCTTCCAATAGGCCCCAATCGCTTTAACCAAAGATTAAAGACTTGAATTGCGAGAAACACCAAGACTAGAAAAAGAAATGATAGATTTTGATTTTCATTAAGTCTTTCACAGATAGGGTTCAATTGGAAGTGGTAATCACGCTTTCTAATTGGAATTTAGCTACGAATCTACTCCTAAAACAGGTAAGCAAACTGGAATTATTAGATAAAGGAAAGATACAATGCATAATATAAAAAATGCTAGAGTTCATGTTGATAGGGGATCCTCTCTTCCTTCCATCATGTTTCCTTATATAGATCACAGTGGCCATAACCGTTATTAAGCAGTTAAGAAGCCACCCACCATCTCCATGATTTGGGAATATTGGATCTCGTCCTTAACATCACCTACCACGATCTTATATTTAAACATGTTGCTCCTCGAACTCAACATAACTGCTAATAATTGTCCTGCCACTGAAGCCAGTATGCACTGGGTTTCAACATTTGTTATGTCGCATCAGCATTTGTTATGTCGCATAAGCCTACTTTTTTCATCATAATGCTTTTATGCATATTCCACGTGTAAGTCCCCCGTCGAATTTAGTGGGCCCATTTTAATTTTTATTTTATGTTACAAACTACATCAAATCAATGATAACATGAATGATATTAAATAAAGACAATGGTATAACATCTCATCATATTAAAAAGATCATGGTAGAAAGAGGTTAATTATTTGGGACCATTTTAAAAAGATCGAATGTAAACCTAAAGACAAGCTAAGGGCTGCTTGCAACTACTGTGGAACGGATTAAGCTTGTGACACCAAGCAAAACGGGACTAAGTCCATATTAACCCACCTTGAATCTCAATGCACAAAAAATCCACTTAGAAAATAGGACAAGTCCCAATCGATCTTAGGATTCAAACCAATAGGTGAACATGGAGATGGTGTTAGCCAACTTATGCCAATGATGTTCAATGTTGATGCTTGTAGAAATGAACTTGCAAAATTGATTATTAAAAATGAGTTATCGTTTAGATTTGTGGAAACTGAGGGCTCTAAAGAATTTATGTAAGTTGTCCAACCAAAGTGGGTTAAGAGCCCTTCCTAGATTACGAATGCTAAAGATATTTTTTTACTTTATGCAAATGAGAAGAAAAGGATGAAGAGTTTTTGAAAGGTCAATGTATTTGCCTTACCCCCGATACGTGGACCTCGATTCAAAATTTAAACTACATGTCTCTCACCAGACATTTTATAAATGCCGATTGGAAAATTCACGAGAAAATCCTTAGTTTTAATTTAGTTTCTGATCACAAGGATGATACACTTGCTAAGGCGATTGAGGGGTGCTTGTTAGATTGGGGAATTGATAAATTTCTAACTATGACGGTTGATAATGCAAGCTCTAATAATGGTATCATTAATCATTTTGAGGAAGAAAACTAAGAATAGAAAGAGGATTGTATTAGAGCATGAATTTTTGCACATGAGATGTTGCTCACACATTTGAAACTTGATTGTTAGTGATGGGTTAAAGGAATTGGATGAATCAATCATTAAGATCCGTAATGTTATGAGGTATATGAGGTCATCTCCATCTAGGTTGGCTATGTTTAAGATGTGTGCCGAAAAAGAAAGCATCAATACTAAAGCTTTCATTTACTTAGATGTGCCAACTAGATGGAATTCAACCAATCTTATGTTGGAAAGGGCCATGCAATTTGAGAATGCAATTGAACATTTAGAGGAGGAGGATCTAGCTTTTTCTTCTTACTTTAAAAGTGTTGCGATTGACGGTGTAGATAGGGATGAAAGTGGAAGTGGAGAGATAATGGAAGGAAGATGTTGGGTCCTCCGGATAGTGATGATTGGGAAAAGCTAGGTTGTTTGTGAAGTTTCTTAAACTTTTTCACAATGCAACCTTATGTTTTTTAGGGTCTTCGAATGTCACTTCAAATGCTTTTTATATGGAGATTGTTTTCATTCAAACTGAAATTAATAAATTATGTAGTCCCAACGATATAAGATTAAGAATGATGGCCGAGGGCATGAGGCTCAAGTTTGAAAAGTACTGGGGTCGCTATGAAAAGATAAATTTTTTGTTATCTGTTGCAATGGTGCTTGATCCACGGCGCAAATTGTTGGTTGTTGAATATTGCTTTGAAAAGGTGTATGAAGTAAGTATGGTTAAGGCTTTGATGGATAAACTAAAAGAGAAGTTGAATAATCTATATGAGTGGTCTGTGAACAATGATTCAAATGCAAGTATAGAAACAAAAAGGGAGAATTGGGGTGTAGATAATGCTAGGGCATCTTTTGATTTGGACTATCAGAGACACTTGGAACATCAAAGTAGTGTAGTCTTCAAGAATGAATTGGAGAGATACTTTGATAGAAGTGTGCGAAATTAATTCTGTTGATTTTGATGTATTGGGTTGGTGGAAGATTAATTCCACCAAATACCCCATTGTTTCCCAAATAGCTCAAGATGCAATAGTTATTCCGGTGTCAACAGTTGCTCTGAGTCTACGTTAGCACGAAAGGTCGTGCCCTCAATCCATTCCATAGTTCATTGTCACCTACTACGGTCAAGGAACTTATTTGCACACAAAATTGGTTGCGCTCTTCATCATCCCCAGTTGTTATGGATGAGATTGAATAATTTGAAATGCTTGAATTAGGTTATTAAATCTCTTATCAAGCTTTTTTGTTTTTCCTCTTTTAGAGCAAATCAGTAACTTGTCTACTTTACTATTTTACTTAGTCACTGTGGAGGGGCCTTCATTGGAGCCTATTCTCATTGAAGACTAAGAATGTTTATTTTGATAGAGGTAAAAGCTTTATTTGCTCGAGTGCTTGACAATAATTTCTAATTGATGGTTTTCTCATCAATTTGTTGATTATTGTCTTGTTTTCATTTCAGATTTGGCTACCTGAATCAAGGGAAAGTGGGAAACTCACACCGAATTGAGAAAAGGATTGTTTTATCGTTTGTATAGATTTTATGTTTGATGTGTGTTTGGATCCTTTGTGGATATTTGCCTATTAGGATTGTTCTCATTGTTGGCTAAATTGGCTTGCCTTGCTGGGATCCTCTAGGAGACTGGGACTAATTTAATTTGTGGTGTTGCATGTTGGTTTGGATTGTTTTAGACCTATGGTTGGTTGCTTTTCTTTTTTTTTTTGGATCTAATTTGGTGTTGGTTGTTGGTTTGGATTGTTTTGGACCTTTGGGTGGTTGCATTGTTTGGTTTTTTTTTTGTTTTGATCTAATTGAATTAGGAATATAAAGTTAGGCAGCTCAACAGCCGCGATAATATATTAGGAAATTAGGATTTGTTTCTCAGCCCAAATGGGCCCAAACTTGTGACGACGTGGAAAATAAAGTTAATCAGCTCAAAATATTATGAAATTAGCTTCTTCTTTTTTTCCAGCCCAAATTAGTAGGCCCAAAATAAAAGCCCAAATCGAACTAATACGACCAAACCATCCTCCACCCCCCCCCCCCCCCCCACAATTATAGAACCGACCATCTCGGTTTGGTGCCAAAAATTGGTCAAAATCGACCGAATTACACCCCTAGTGTATATATATATACGAGTATATATGAGTGTATATGTATAAGTATCTCTCTCCAAACACACACAGTCAGACATACATATGTAAATATGAGGGGATATACATAGGGGATGAGAATATATCAGAACCACACAACGTAAATGTGGTGACCAAGTTAGCTACTCCCTATCGATTGGGATCAGTAGGGAATCGAATGGTGGTAGGTCGGCAGAGGGGCAATCAATTGATAAAAGTCAAATTAATTGGTGATACACCCAAATTTGGCTCTATCCTATGACCGAGCGGTTCAAATCAGCAGTCAGTCCATGCCCTGGGCAAATCATGCACAACTCCACAGAAGCATCAGCCCGAGCGGTTCATCTACGACCCGGCTAACAGGTCGGGAAAACTGCACAGGCACATCCCATCGCGGGAACAGCCCAACCGGGCCCACAAGCATGATCCCGAGCTTCACAGGCGTGATCCCGAACATTACGGGCAGTTTCCTACTCAAGCTAGAAGACTAATGAAAAGTGCACACTATTTCCTAATCCAATTAGGAAATCCCCATAATTAATGCCAATCTATATTAATAGGATTATATTTCCTTATCCATGTATGAGTAGGTATCTTACATCTATAAAAGAGACCTCTCACCCCCCATTGAAGGGGCCGCCAATTCTGTAGTCTACACAGCACCTCTATAAAATTCACCATTGTACGCATACACCCAGCCGGTATTACTGGTAGTGCCGCCCCTCTTTGTTGGCTCACCAGGCCCGCGCGGTGATCTGCTAGTGAACGTGCTCAGACACACACGTGGACGTAGGTACCTTCATTAACAGGGCCGAACCACATACAAAAAATAGTCTCTCACTTTCTCTCTCTCCTAAAATTGCTCTACTTTACTCTTACCAATTTCTGGCATCATCAATTTGGCGTCGTCTGTGGGAAACGACAAGTCTTCTCATCAACGAATCTCTTGACTGATCGTCATGCCACCGAAGAAGGGTAAGAAGGCTGATCAGCAGTCCGAGCGGGATGTTCCTTCGGCCCCGGCACCGGTTGCGGCAGCCATGACATCTGAGCAGATCACCGCGACCCTCACACAACTCTTGGAGGGCCAGCGTCAAATCCAGCGACAGATCGAAGCCCTGCTGGCCCAGCAAAGCCATCCTCCAGGGGCCGGGAAACGACCCGGGAATGTTGCGTACGGTCGGGAACCAATCTGGACCAGACAACGTGCCCGAGCCAACCCGTCCCGTGTTGAGGATGCCAGAGACATCAACAGTGGGCGTGCTGCCCGAGAGGAAAGGCGGGAGCATATGGCCCGGGAATCAGTCCAGGGTCACTCAGTCAAGAGCCGAGTCGTCCCTAGGGATACAGTTATCCGGAGTCATAGCCGAGCCCGATCCCAGAGGACAGCACCCCGTCATGAAGAAGCATCTTCCACCAACCCGACTAGTTCCTCAGATACTGGTCGAGAAGGAGTGGAAGCCCGAATCAAGAACTTGCAGAAGTAGATCGACGGAGTGGCCAAAAAGCTTGGTCAAAATCGTGTTCCAAATCAAGCCAATACCGAGACAGAGTCACCATTCTCCAGCCAGATCGCGAGGTTCTCCATCCCGTGCAAATTTAAGCAGCCTTGGCTAGATTCATATAATGGCTCGGGAAGCCCGGTCGACCACGTCCGGACCTATAAGGCTCAGATGGCCATAGCCACCAACTCCGATGAACTACACTGCCTAGCCTTCCCCAGCACTTTGAAAGGCCCGGCCATGCAGTGGTTCTACTCGTTGGAGCCCCGATCGGTCTACAGTTTCAAACGACTCAGCAAGCAGTTCATCAACCAGCTCGCCGATATACATGAGCGGCCAAAGCCAGACATGCAGCTACTGACGGTCAGACAACGGAATAATGAGTCCCTCAAGGAGTTCACCGACCGGTTCAACCAACAGAAGCTTCAAATCCGCAATCTGAACGAGACAATTGCCATCATAGCCTTCTGCTCGGGAGTTCAACACACCAAGTGCACCGCGTCGTTCCACCAAAATTGACCGGTAACCTTGGTCGAACTCGCAGAGAGGGTTGGAAGATACATTGACACTGAAGAATTTCTAAAGATCAAAGACCCCGGGCAAGAAAGCAACGAGTCTTCCAGAAGTAAGCGAAAGCGAGATCAGCCCGGGGGTTTCGAAAGTTCTTCCAGTTCACAGCAGTCCGGGTCAGGCAGCCCCGACCCGACCTCCAGCTCACAACAAGCGGAGTCCGGCAGCCCCGACCCGACCTCCAGTTCATATCGGTCAAGATCAAGCAATTCTGACTTTGCCTCCAGCCCAGAGAAACTTGGAGCCCGACGATCCTGATCCGACCTCCTGTCTCCATCGGTCTAGAAGAGCCCGACTACAGTGGTACTTGCTCGATCACTACATGAGGCTCCACCGATCGTCAGAGAACTCATACAAAGACCTCGGGTCTAACCCCGAGGCATACAAAGACCTCGAGCCTAACCCAGAGGCATCAAAAGACCTCAGGCTCCGAACCCAGGCACTCAAAAGACCTCGGGCTCCGAACCCAGGCACTAAAGACCTCGGGGTCACGCCCGAGGCACCGGCTTTGCTTAGGTCCAACCGACGATGGGGGGCAAACCCCCTAGGTGGCTGATGATGGAAAGCTTCAAAAGACCCTACAACCACCATGTTCCAGGTCGGTTACCTACAGTTCATAGCCTCTATAAGACCCTCGTCTTAGCGAAAGCTTGGGGGGCAAGACGGCGTAGTGAACTAAACAGGTAATCACACCGGGTATCTACATGCCTCGCGGATAACCAAGTCAAAATCTTGGACAACCCGAGCACCTACAGTACTCAGAGGCATTAACTCCACTTAGGTCCAAACCGACGATAGAGGTGACTAAAATCTCGTAGGTTGGCCGACGATAGAGGAGCAAAAGGAACCTAAAGCAACGTGATTTAGGTCGGCTCCACCAACATGGTCAAGCTCTTCTCCCAACAGTCTTGACGAAGGCTGGCCAGGCGGAAGACAACCATCCTGGGGAGTTAACATAAAAAAAGGACCCTAGAGCAATACGCTTTAGGTCGGCTTTTCCAACATGGTAAAATCCTTCTACTCACAGCCTTGACGAAGGTTTACGGGCAGAAGATAACCATCCTGGGAGCTAACTCAAGGAAAAAAGACTCCGAAGTAGGTCGAGTCTCAACTCTCGGTCACTTCCCGAGCATTCAAAGACTCCGAATTAGGCCGGGTCTCAACTCCCGATTAGTTCCCGAGCGCTTAAAGGTCCCGAGCTAGGCTGGGTCTCAACTCTCAGTCAGTTCCCGAGGACTCACCAGGCTCAGAAGCCCCGAGGCAGCTTCTCCAAGCACTCAGACAGTGACAAGTACCATCAAACAGATTTCCAAACTTGCCCCGATATAGCATCTGGCCAACCTTGAAAATGGGGGGCAGCTGATACACCCAAATTTGGCTCTATCCTATGACCGAGCGGTTCAAATCAGCAGTCAGTCCATGACCTGGGCAAATCATGCACAACTCCACAGAAGCATCAGCCCGAGCGGTTCATCTACGACCCGGCTAACATGTCGGGAAAACTGGACAGGCACATCCCACCGCGGGAACAGCCCATTCGGGCCTACAAGCATGATCCCGAGCTTCACAGGCGTGATCCCGAGTATTACGGGCAGTTTCCTACTCAAGCTAGAAGACTAATGGAAAGTGCACACTATTTCCTAATCCAATTAGGAAATCTCCATAATTAATGCCAATCTATATTAATAGGATTATATTTCCTTATCCATGTATGAGTAGGTCTCTTACCTCTATAAAAGAGACCTCTCACCCCCCATTGAAGGGGCCGCCAATTCTGTAGTCTACACAGCACCTCTATAAAATTCACCATTGTACGCATACACCCGGCCGGTATTACTGGTAGTGCCGCCCCTCTTTGTTGGCTCACCAGGCCCGCCGGTGATCTGCTAGTGAACGTGCTCAGACACACGCGTGGACGTAGGTACCTTCATTAACAGGGCCGAACCACATACAAAAAATAGTCTCTCACTTTCTCTCTCTCCTAAAATTGCTCTACTTTACTCTTACCAATTTCTGGCATCATCAATTGGGAAACCAAAAGTGGCAATCGATTGGAAAAAAGAGGCTAAACGATTGGGAACACAAACTTACCAAAGACCAGGAAAGTAATAAGAGTATATATACATTCGAAAATACATGGTATTACAGATTGTGTGTGTGTGTGTGTCTAGTGTGTTTGTGTTTTGGGCTTTTACCACAATCTTAATACACTATATATATACACATATATATACAAATTAGGGGTTTTAGCAACAAAAAAAATAATAATAAAATAAAAAATAAAAAGTTTATGTATACATCTTAGTTGTATTTATTAGGATAAGCACCCACAAAGAAAAAAAGAGGTATTTAGTAAGAGTACTTAGTAGGATTAGAAAACAAGGAAAAAAAAGGGGGGAAAAGTGTATGTAGTAATTTCTAAATTTAATTTAATTTTTTTTTTGCTACATATTATGTTATTTAGTATATAATAACAACACTTTTTGAGTATATATCTTATCCTAATATTCTAAACAAATAAATAAATAAGGTTGAACAAATATTATCAAATATATATATGTATTTCTTAAACTAATTGTATATGTATCTACACATTTAAATTTCTTAAAATGTATTAGCAGCGTCTGAATTGAATGACATTTATTTTTATAATTGGTATAATGTGTATTTTGTTAATCTGTTAGGTCAATTTTGTTAGTTTTATTATTTTAGAATTTTTTTTCAAATTTTTTTTAATCTTTAATCTTGCTACCTTATCGGAGTGTATCGCTCGATACCAAGCCGCAGCACCGATACACCGAGTCATCACAATGGACTCCGATACCGTGACCTTAAACCAAGAGTAAAAAAAAAAAAGAAGAAGAAGTTGCTCACAGTATAATAAAATGTCATTTATTTTATATCACATGTTTTTTGGTTACTGTATCTTTGTCATACGCCCACTTCATATTGGCTGTGAAAAAAAAAAGGGTAATACTTGAGACACAACATTCATACAATTTTCATATAATCTCCCCAAAAGATGTGTCTATCTCTTTCTTGTATCACTGTGGGGTCCAGTGACATCACAGGAGAGAGATAGACACATCTTTTAGGGAAGTTGTATGAAAGTTGTATGAAGGTTGTGTCCCAAATATTACTAAAAAAAATGAAAGGAGAGGATGAGTTCATTTAAAGATTTTATTTTATTTTATTTTATTTTTTTTTTTTGATGTGATTGGTTGACTGGGGGTCTACTAACCACCAACCATGTGATGTGAGCCTTGGGTCCCCACTGTTAGCATTCACATTTCACCATCTCACTCGTATGGATGTGTTCCCTAAACTTTCACATGTCCTTAATTTGACCCTAATTTTGCAAGAGCCACCAATATTGTAGTCATTCTCTATTCTTAGTCAAAATAGAAGGTACAAGTCCTAGAAATGTGTTTCACAGCTAAGTAAAATTGAAGATAAAGAAGTTGCTCACCACTCACCCAGCTTTGGAGGGTTAAATTTCACAGCTTTTCAAATACGCAAGCTAACATAGAAAAAATAAAATTAAAAATAAAAGAATTAAGGGTAAATTACTCTTTCAAATTACATAAATCTCCTTTATATTTTCAAAAAATTACGAAGACATCTCTTAAGGATTGAGATTGACTAACACTCACCTCTCTTCTATTATTCAACTATTAGTTGACATGACAGAAATGTTAACCTTTTGGTTAAATTTTTCTCAAACCCCAACTTGCCCTAGTAAAATGAAAACTAGATGCACCAAAATAGACCCAATCTCTCTCTCTCTCTCTTTCTCTCTCTCTGGCCAAATCAAGCCACAAGTCAAGCCCTAGATCACCACCAAATCAAGCTCCAAGTAATAACCAAACCAAACCTAATTATCCTTTGATAATAACCGAGTTGACTAGCACTGGCCAACATTGCCTAGCCAAACCAAACCTGATTGTCCAAGTAACAGCCAAGCATTACATGCGCATTGCAAACCACCAATCAAGCTATGATTTTTTAGCAAAAAAAAAAAAAAGCCAATTTATGATAATAACCGAGTTCCACCATTTCAAATTCATTACTATTTGGTTAAAATCCATCCTCTTTACAAATCAACATTCCAAAATCACGCGAAATCTATGGTAAATTGGTTCCACACACATACACACACACATATATATATATGTATATATACATGGCCGGCCCTCACCATTTGAGGGTCTTAGGCGAGCTTTTCAAGCGAGGACTCTTTGTAATGGACCAATATGGGAGTTCACGGCAGTGACCCCGAGGTTTTTCTTATATATATATTTAGGGAATTGCAATGTACACCCGTGTATTTGTTATGTACACCCAAATTCTTTTATTTTAATCACTTTTCTTTTAAAAATTATACACTTTTGTGAAGGTGAGCGATGTACATAGTAAAATTAGCGGTGTACATAGCAATTCCTTATATTTATCATTTACCTATTTGTTTGAGGTAAGATTTTCTGCATTGAAAAATATTACAGTTTTTTTTTTTTTTTTTTTCCTTTTTTCTCTTCCTGTGATGTTTTACAATCGTTTTAAAAGTCGTGAGATTTGGTGTTGGTAAGAAAAGCACTTTTTGTTATTTAATAAGGAAAATTACGAAAAATAGGAAGAAAAGAGTAATACTATGTTTCCCAAATTTTGTATTTCAAATACATGTGGCGGTAGGACCACCTTCAATAATGGTGGGAGAACTTCAATATCCTCCAACCAAAATCAGGTGGACCTACTACTACGTGTAATTTTCCTTGATCAAATTTAGTCCATAATTAAACACCAAAATTTAGGGGCCCTAGGCAACCAACCGCCTGTGTCGCCTATGCCCAGAGCCGGCCTTATATATATATATATATATATGTATACAAACTGGCTCAAGAGCGAGCAACTTTAACGATGAAAATTGCGTCGTTAAAAGTCAAAATTTCATCGTTAAAAGGCCAGTCCGTAAATGGATACCCGCTCCTGAGATTTTTCGTATGTATACATTTATATATATATATATATATATATACACACATGGGCAGTAGCAAAGTCGGCCGGTGTGTATGCATTGTGCGCAGATAGGCGGTCAGAGGGTGATTGGGCAGTATATAATTTGGTTTCTATTGTATGCATTGTGCGCAGAGTAACTTTGGTCCTTTAGACAACTTTGTAACTCAACCAACTATGACAAGGGAAGTCAGTGTAATTTACCCGAGTTAAATACGTTTTACACTTTTATAGTTTAGCTATTGTGTAATTCTAGTCCCTCAAATTTGAATTTTGTCAATTTTATCCCTATATTTCTTTAGTTGAGCCAATCTTGTCCCTCCATCCATATCTGTTAGCAAAAGTCACGGAAGCTTCTCATGTGACACCCACAGGTCAAAAACAAAATGGCAAATCTGAAAAGTCACTAAATATCCCACCCATTTTACCCAGCATACTTATACACCCATATATATGTGCATATATATAGATACACTCCCCTTCTCGCGAGGGAGTACTCACTTTTTTAAAGTGAGAGGATTTCTGTTTATAGCCGTTAGATCTAGTTTTCAGTTTGTGAAATTACTTTAACACCCTTAATGAAAACTAGATATCCAATTGATGTAAATTAAAAGAGTCACTTTAACAGAGTGATGACTCCCTTATAATAGATTCTCTAAACCACGGAGACCAAAAACTAAAGCTAGGAAAAGAGACAGGAGAGAAAATGACGTCCTTTAGCATTTATATTTGTCCCAATAACCATACTCTCTCTCTCTCTCTCTCTAGCCCACCTTTCTCGAATAAGCGGTTTTCGTCAAGAACACAGGAGCTTTAAATGCCCACTTTTCATATCAAGTAAAAGCACATTTATACTTTTCAAATCAAGTAAAACACACGATTTTGGTCCATTTTTTTTATCCTCGAACGAAGCACTACTTTCGACGGATGTTAATTAAATTTTTAAAGAAAAAAAATTTAAATTGATTGCATGAATATAGATACCATAACTAGGTCCATTGCCTCCCACGAAATTCGTCCATCTTCTCTGAATACTCATGGTTGTTCTTCCTTTTCTCCCCTACAGATCACCAATGCTGATTCTTCCACTTAATTGACTAAGGCTTAGTTTGGCCCCCATGTGGTTTTTTAAAAGGAGCTTATGAAATTTACTACTAAATTGTTTGATAATTTTGTACAAGTGACATACTACTCTTCAAAAATATGTCATGAAACCAAAAAGCCACCTTGAGCTTTTAAAAGCTCCATTCTAGAGCTTTTAAAAGCTCCCCCAAAAAAGCCCTAAGTTCAATTTTTACAAAGCGCATAAACTAGTTACCAAATGAACTAACATGAAATTGTACTTTAAAAAAGGAGAAGCACCAAAAGGGGGGCCAAACTAAGCCTAAGTGCATTCCGGATTTTGACCAATTTGTGTGCAATTAGGGTTTACAGTGAATAGGAGGTGTGGTGTGCAAATTGAAGTGTTGTAGTGAAGTTTCATAGTTACCCTTAATTTTCCACCGTGTGCGTGTCACATGAGTACCTCCCATTAAATTTTCTAGTAACAAATTTGGATAGAGGGATGAGATTGATTCAATTAAAGAAATATAAGGATGAAATTGACTAAATTTAAACTTAAAAAGGACTAAAATGACACATGAGCCAAACTATTAAAGTGTGTAAAATGTATTTAATCCAAAATAAAATTATTAGCTATTTAGCATTTTAGCTAATAGTTATTGTCGTAACTCTTTTAAGTTGTGGAGAACCTCATGTTTACTTGATTTAATTATAAAATAACAAGAAGATGAAATAACCATTTTCCTCTGGTTAGATTTATTTTTTCAAACGCAAACGTAATGGTACAAATATTGTAATTTAGCAGTTGGTCGATGATTAAACTATTGAGCCATAATGAAATATTGTTTGTGATTAAAAAAACCAGAAATTCTTGTTATTATTATTATTATTTTTCATTTGAGAGAGAGAGAGGGGAAGAGGACTTGAACAGTAACTTGCGAAATCAACTACATCTCTTGCAGGGGCGGACTCACAGTGGGGGCGAGCGGGGGCAGCCGCCCCACTGAACTTTCGAAAAAAAATATAGGTTATATACAAGGGCGGACTCACAGTGGAGGCGAGCGGGAGCAGCTGCCCCCACTGAACTTTCGGAAAAAAAATAGGTTATATATAATAATTTTAAAAAATATGTAGACTTTTTTAAAGATTTTCTATTAATTCGGGCGCTTTTTGTAAAAAGTAATGATATGCTTTCTAAATTTCTATCCCAAAAATGCTTCCGAATTGATTTGGCAGTGGGGCCAGGTCAAAAACTGTAGGACCAGTTGAATTTGTTTACCTTGCCCCACTACTAGGTCATTTGGGAAGCTGTTTTGATATGGAAATTTAGGAAGGATGTCGTTACTCTCTTGTAAATTTTATAAATTTGCAGAACTTTGACACTGTTTTTATTGACAACTTTTTCTCACTCTTAATTTTGTAGTATTATATATTGTGTGTATACATGTGTATGTTATATATTAAAAGATCAAAAAATAAAATAAAAACCACTAGAGTCCCCTAGTGTCCCACAAAGGCATTTTCTAAAAATTAAAAATAAAAAACTGCTTCCACGAATTCACGCATATGAAGTTTGAAGTTTCGTAGAAGCGCTCGAAAGACTCAAAGACCTCATATCTATCATCAAGCATAAAAAAATGTTCTCACACAGAATGTCCAACTCCATATATATACACGAAACTTATAGAAAAAATTACATAAAATTATACTATTTCTATAAAATAAATAAATAAATAAAATTCGGTTGGGGTCTTACCCTCGAACCCCCATAAAAACTTCGCCCCCACTGAATTAAAGTTCTGGATCCGCCAGTGATCTCTTGTGCCGGAGTGATAAGCTTCTTGGATGTCCTATCCAAAGGATTTAGTGTTCAAGTCATGAGAAACGTGATCACTGGTAAATTCACGTGACGACTCCAAAATCTCAAAAAATTGATCGAAGTGTGAGCAAGCTGATCCGGTCACCCTGATTACCGAAAGAAAAACAAAAACTATGAGAAAGCACAAAGTACAATGACCAGAAGGTGTTGTATACTCGCTCAAGCTTGCTTGCGTATTAGATTTTCATTTTGTTTCATTGGGCCAATTTGTCCCAGCTCCTTGGGAGCCTGTAAGGCCCCGATGGGTCCCACCTGAAAAGGCATTTGTTACAGAGGGCCCACTTAAAGTAACCCTTAATTCTCCGTTTTGAGTTGGGTTTTGGCTGTTAGCTATGGTATGGCCCCGCCCAGGAATCTGTGGTCACTGTCTTCCAAAGCACCACCACCACATGCAGCCAATGCTTTCACCATCTAACCTCTCTCTCTCTCTTAAAGTTCGCTAATTTCTTTGTTTTTCCTCTATATAAGAGTGTGCTTGATTACTTAATTAAATAAAAAAGAGAAAAAATAAAAAAATAAAATAAAATTTTCAGAACATTCGATAAAGTATCGAAAATAATTCCGTTATTATGAATCCATATAAGTCCTAAAAAATCCCAAAACACAGAAGGGCATCACTATGATACAACGTTCCCAGAACATAATTTCTCCTTCGATTCAACTGGTAAGTTGGCAATTGCGAATTAGTTGCAATTGTTACATATAGCTAATAAATTAAGCTTCTAATATATATGCTAATTTTTTTTTTAAATAACATACCTTAAAAGGATGCTATCATTGGTTTTGATTAGATTAACAAACCAAAATGTGAGAACCATTTAAATCATATTGTCTGGCTTTGGGATTAGCCATAAGAATATGTAATTACTGTAATTAAAAAACAAAGCACAGAGCTAAAGCCTATTAATTATACATAATTTAGTACGTAGTCTCTTCTCCCAAAGATGATGAATTTAAAAACAAAATACCTACCTCAGAACCTAGACTTAAACCAGTGATGGTTTTTTTTTTTTTTTTGTTTCCCTCCCTTTCCTAGAAAGCCTCAAATTAAATATTACTTTAGCGAAATGGATTATAATATTCATAGTTCACATGGTGTGTATAGTATTAAATAAATTTAGGAGGATAAACCTAGGATCTGCTGCTTAGAAACAAGTCAGATGTGTTTGTTTTGAGAATATTAATCTTCCTAGATGTAATAACATGCATAAAGAAGATAAAAGTTTAAGCAATTACCATAAGGTTTTTGTGCTGTGAATAGATTTGCCATGCCATATATAACAAGTAGTATATACTTATACAACGTATATAATAGTGTACATTTTTTTATGCCATGCTTTCTTCTTTTGGATAACAATTGTTGGATCTACCCTATTGCATTTCACAACATGAAATGGATTACTGTGTACACTTTTATGATCATTTTTGGATGTCTGTGAACTCATTCTATATATATATATTCTAATTGTTTGGTGGATAACTTTTTAACCGTATTAGAGACCGTGTTCGATTTAAATTCACTCGAAACACACTACGTTATTTTTCAACTGATAGCTAGAACATTGAAACGGGGCGAATCTGATCTTATTTTCTTCACTTCCAAACCGACGTACAGTTAATTACTTGATCATGGCACTAGTACCCTACATAAATCTTTACCCAGAACAACTTAATTAAATGATCTGTGTCCATACTTTCTATTTTCAAGGGCACAAGATCTCATATGTTAAGGCAAAATTATCGAATTGGTTTAAACATTATATTGTTACTTTGGCCTATTGCAGCTTAACTTCTCTCATAAACAACGTGCCCAATTCAGAAACAAAAAGTTAAATCCCTCTTTCTCTATCTACATTGTTAAACATGGCTTACATTGCAAGTTAATTAGAAAATTTTCTACCTAGATAGCTAGCTACGAGAATCAGAATAATATTGAGAAGAAAAATTAAAAAATAATAACAATAGTAATAATAATAATAAAAGTATCGAGGCATGCACAAGGCTCCATGTCACTATTATAAGTACATAACATTTTTTTTCTTCTTTAAATGTGTGTATTTTATTGATTTTTTTCTTTAGTATACTAGAAGTTGGATCAAATTCAAACCTAATATGGAATCTTGACAATAACCCAATAAGAAATACTCGGGTTATTTATTGTATCCGATATATAGGTGTTCTAGCTGGATTTGAAATATAGAGGTTTAGAGCTCACATGAAATTTTTTGAGAACAAACATAGAATCCGGTGCCACAAGCCATCCAGACTTGTTTGGTCGGGAACATACATACATACGAATAAATACATATAGTGCATGTGTGTATGACACACACATATATATATATATACACAAAAATTCTCTAAAAATGGCGCTTCTTTATTAAAGAGAGAGCCTCTGTTTTGACCGTTGGATCGTGTTTTCATTAAGGGCGATATTGTAATTTTATAGTTTTTAAACACAATTGGACGGTTAAAACAGAGATACTCTCTTTAATAAAAGAGGGTACCCTAAAGAGCTTGACTATATATATATATATACATTGAGATAATATTGGTTAAAGCTCTCTAAAAAAAGTCAACTAAGTTAGTCCATTGGGCAAACAATTTACCCTAGAATTAAGTCCCTTATCCATGTAGTTTTGTTATACTATAGTTTGTTGTAGTTTGTGTGCGGGCGTGCTAGAGCCAAACGAGCTTGGTTTGTGCAAACTAATTTTTTAACTGCTTACGTAAGTGATACACAAGGTTTGAAGATCTGACTTCTATTAGATAATTGTGATGACCAATTAGGAAAGTACCCTTTGCCTGTGATCCTTAGACAGTACTGAAGCGCACAAGTCTAATGGTGACAAATTTACCAAGTAAATAATAACAAACGATTAATAAAATATGTTGATATTTTATTGAATATGTTTGGAAAAAACAAACAAACTAGGGAATAAGATCAGAACAGGCTCTGATTGTTCATGAAAGATTAAAACGGTAAAGCTAGAAAATAACAAAAGGGATAGATCTATTACTATGGATGTTGAGTATACACTAATGCAGGGTTGAATGCTTCAAATGCTGTTGAATGCGATTTTTTGAGAGTGACGCGGACTGCCCTGGAAGCTTGGCTTGCCTCTATATTTATAGCGGCCAATGAGGAGTTCAACTATGGCAATGAATCTTTGAATTGCGACTCAATTAAGATAAGGACGTCCATAATCTTTCCTTATCCCAACTCTTTCCTTATTTATCAAGATTTTGAATTAATCCCAAATTCCAGGGATTAGCCTTCCATATCTAGCTAGATTTGGTCAAACTCATCCCTAAACGGACTGATTCCTTCTCCAATCATAACCTTACAAACAAGAAAACATGTTTCACCTCTCTTGCCTCAGTTGCCATCGGGCTACTGCTACTCCTAATCTATCATGCTTTGTCCTTGAGCTGTATCATGGAGCCCGATGACATCAATATGCATGTTTCTGACCGATCAGGCTCAATGTTTGGCCTTTCCATATTTCTTCCAACAGGGCATCCAATTGCCACCTTTCTTATCCTTCTTGGACATTGGGCTTGATACTCCTTATCCTTTGTGACCAGGTATATGCCTTATTCAAATCTATTTCCTTATTACTTGTCTTTCTAGCCCAATCACCCATTCTGCTGTCTAAACAGGCCACAAAGTACAGCCCAGGTCCATTCTGTATTCTCCATTCGGGGACCAAAACCATTTGTGGTTTTTAGGTGCAAAAAATTGCCCCCCAAAATGTCATGTCAAAGGTCTAGCATTAATTAATACGACATTTTGAATTTGAAAAATATTGCCACGTGTCAAATATGCAGGAATTGGTAGTTTTTGGTAAACACACCGATCATTTCTCATTAAATGCGCAACGTATATATATAGGAAATGATTTCCAAAAAACCCTTCACTTTCCCAATCCTCTTCATTTTCTCTCTCTTCCCAAAAACAGAGTCTCTCTCTCTAAAACTCATCTTCTCCAGTGAGCCCTTCCCTACCTAACTCTCTCTGCGATGGCTCCCAAAATTGCTCTGGCAGTACCATCTAAAGCAAAGAAGCAAAAATCATTTTTGGATGCTCCGCCCCACAGAATCGATGCAGGGAGGTCAGGCAGTTGGCAAAGGAGCATGCCTCTGCCATTTCCACCGACGCCTTCACCGTATATAGCACCACTGACGGTTCTCCGGCGGCACCTGTTCCGGATATGGTGTTTTGTGGCGCTCCCACCGCCTTTAACCCATATTTCTCTCCGGTGGCCAACGAGCCTTTTTTCCAGCTCGTAATCCACTCGAACAAAGATTAAACTGCCACCCATCCGATCAGGGGTTGGCTGATTGGGATAGATGGCTAACAAAGGTTTTAACCTCTAAGGCTGAACTTTGAAAACAGATAGGCGTCTATGATGCCATTTTGCTTAGCCATTCAAAATTGGAAGTGGACCGATCTCTCTTCTTAACCATTCTCTTATGGTCACAATCTTATAATGGGTTTCTTTTCTACTGCTGACTGATGGAGCCAACCATTAAGGATGTCAGCTACCTGCTCGGGCTCCAACCTCATGAGTAGGAAGTCATGTACGGTCTTGGTGTGGGTACAACCAGGTTTGCCCATCCTCAACAAGAATCAGTTAAGGATGGGACCATCTCCTACAAACACATCATTGCCTATGGAAGTTTCCTGATTGCCTGGATGGGCAAGGTAGGGACTGTCTCCTACAAACCCTAGGGCCCGAGCCCTCAAATCGCTTATAACAAAATATTCTCTAGCTACTTGGTGGATAGAGACATTATATTCTGCCTGAGCATCCCTCATAGCAACAACAAGTGTAGGGATGAGTATTACTTTGCTCCTCTCTTTGCTCGTTAATTCGTGCTTTCCTATTTAGCTCCCCTTCCACTTGCCATCAATGTGAATGTAGACTGGATTGAGTGAGACTTGATCGTGAAGAATGAACAGGTAAAAAACATAAAGTAATAGTCGAATAAATTGAAGAAGGCTTTTACTTTCTAGCCTTTTTTGCCCCACCGGTCATTTCAAAAGAATTTAAGAAGTGGTCTGATCGGGCCACCCAGGTATAAAAGAATACTGCCTTCGAGATGCTCCTTCAATTCACCATTTCATTGGCCATCAAGGTCGATGAACCTGTTGTTGCCCCAATGGCAGACCGAAAAAAGTAGACATCCAAGAGACCAACTCCCAAAAAAGCAAGGACAAGGGGCCGGCTAAGAAGAAAAAGACTGCCCCGTCTACCCAGGTATTATCTTTGCTTTCTTATCCATTTTGAGGTGGCTGATTCAACTTATTCTCCATTCTAACACACTTTGGTTTTCTTACAGCTGGTGGTTGAAACGTGCGAAGAGGAGATGTTGCCTGCAGGTTTGACCCCTCAGCCACCTATGGTCCAACCATCTATAGCCCAAACACGGGTTGCTCTAAACCCTCTTCAAGTACCCACGATAACTGAACGAGCTGAGGTTGTTCTTGAACAGATTACTGAGAGATGGCCAATCCTACTTTGGGTCATCCCTCCCTTGACTCCTTCTAGTGGAGATCAGGACACTGACCCTACTAGAGGGTCCATGCCCGAATAGGTAGTTCTTTCCTCCAGCAATGAGGATGTGCCAAAAGATGTACAACTGGACACAGCTGGGGATGAAGTGGAATAAAAGGTCTTGTAATCCTAGGATTGGGCTGGTAGAGACGATTTCACTGATCCAGCAGAGACCACAATTGCAACCGAATCGGTCCTTCAAGATATGGAAGAGATCGTTTTGGCTGATACTCAGGCTTCTAATATTATATGAGAATCGACCCCCAGTAGCGAAGGTCAACCTTCCATGGCTGATCCTAGCATCAGAGAAAACATTCAACATACTGTAGGCATGGGTGCTCAAGCTTGAAGACTTGAAGATCTTTCATTCTTGGTTGAAGAATAGGTTTTTATTATAAAGCATCTTAATCATCACTCACAAGGGCTTAAAGGTTTAAAACTTGGCTAAATTGTTTCAAAACTAAAAACTATTTTCACTAGATAAATAGTCGACTGGATCAATTCTCCAGTCAGTCGACTGATGGTAAAAAAAGTCGACTGATTCGTGTTTTGAAAACATATTTGCTGCCTCAAAGTTTCAGTCGATCTGACCATACCCACAGTCGATTGTTTTTATGGTGCATTTCAACAAATTCAAGATGCAGTCGACTGGATCGCGACATCAGTCGACTGGATTACTGCGCAGAGCAGCATACCGGCTAGTTTTCTAAAAGGCCATTTATTTACCATTTTGCCACTAATGGTTATAATCTTTCAAGGCCTATAAATGCATGTTTTACCAAACCAATAAGGGTTGGTCATTCCATTGGAAAACATCATTTGAATCACACAACTTATTGACCTTTAATCAAGAAAAATTATTCAAACAGCTTGTTTAATCATCATTTCTATTTGAGCCCTAGTTTCAGTGAAAAAATCAATTTGTTCTTGATTTCAATAATAATTCTTGAGAGAACAAATTATAGTGAGCTTTCACTACAAGGAAAAAGGTTTTAAAAGTGACATAAATGGAGGCGACATAAATGTTTTAAAAGTGACATAAATGTTTGATAAAAGTGACATAAATGTTTCATAATACCAACACATGTGTTAATAAAAAGTGACATAAATACTTAAAAGTGACATAAATACCATTTTAGTTATGTCACTTTTAACCTAAAGTGACATAAAAGTAGAAAAGTGACATAAATACCAAACAAAATTATTACATCAAAGTCTTAAAAGTGACATATATAATGTAAAAGTGACAAACTTTAAAAGTGACATAAATACTTTATAAAAGTGACATAAATGTGTAATTAGTTATGTCAACTTTACAACATAAATGTTTTAAATAATACTGATTTAATACCACCATGTAAAAGCAATATATACCATCATGTACATATATACAATACCACCCTGTACAAAATTAAATCCAACTCAATGATCTATTTCAAATACTAAATTTCATCAATTCATCTCAATATCAGTCAATTAATTGGAATGAACAAAAAAAATATACAATCAATCTGAGTCAAGTACTAAACTAATAATATATACATATTACATATGCATCAAAAAGTACTAACAAAACTATGAAAGCAACAAAAAAAATATATTAGCCCAACAAAAAAATTGGTTCGCTTGTTATAACTTTCCATTAAAATGTGAAACTTTGTACCTACAAAGAAGAAAAAGTTTTCATTAATTAGCTTTATATATTGATGATGCCATAATTTGGTAAGAGTAAAGTAGATCAGATTAAGGGAGCGAGTGAGAGACTGGTTTCTTTGTATGTGGTTCGGCCCTGTTAATGAAGGTACCTACGTCCACGGCTGTGTCTGAGCACGTTCACTATACTGTAAAAGAGCCGGGGGGCTGTGGTGAACCAACAAGTCTAGAGCTACCGTAGGCCGGCGGGACATGTAGATGAATGCTATAGAGGTGCTGTGTAGACTGAAAAGTCGACCCCTTCAATGGGGGTGAGAGGTCTCTTTCATAGATGCAAGAGACCTACTCCTACATGGATAAGGAAATATAATCCAATTGATATAGATTGACATTAATTGTGGGGGTTTCCTATTTGGATTAGGAAATAGTTTACACTTTTCATTAGTCTTCTAGCTTGAGTAGGAAACTGCCCGTAATGCTCGGGATCATGCCTGTGAGCCCGGATGAGCTGTTCCCGCAATGGGATGTGCCCGTGCGATTTTCCCGACCTGTTGGCCGGATCATGGATGAACCGCTCGGGATGATGAGTTTCGGGTAGACTAGACCGCTCAGACTGATGCTTGTCCGAGGAGTTGTGCATGATTTGATCGGGACATGGACAGGCTAATGATTTGAACCGCTCGATCATAGGATAGAGCCAATTTTGGGTGTATCAGCTGCCCCCCATTTGCAAGGTTAGCCAGATGCTATATCGGGGCAAGTTTGGAAATCAGTTTGATGTTACTTGCCACTGTCTGAGTGCTTGGGGAAGCTGCCTTGAGGCTTCTGAGCCTGGTGAGTCCTCAGGAACTGGCTGAGAGTTGAGACCCAGCCTAATTCGGAGTCTTTTGCTTGCTCGGGAAGTGACCAAGAGTTGAGACTCGGCCTACTTCGGAGTCTTTTTGCTCGAGTTAGCCTCCAGGATGGTTATTTCCTGCCCGTGAACCTTCCTCAAGGTTGTGGGTAGAAGAATTTTACCATGTTGGAAAAGCCGACCTAAAGCGTATGGCTTTAGGGTCCTTTTATGTAACTCCCCAGGATGATTGTCTTCCGCCCAGCCAGCCTTCGTCAAGACTATTGGGAGAAGAGCTTGACTATGTTGGTGGAGCCGACCTAGAGCGTGTCATTATAGGGTCTTTTCTACTCCTCTATCGTGGGCCAACTTAAGAGATTTTAGTCACCTCCATCATCGGTTTGGACCTAAGTGGAGTTAATGCCTCTGAGTACTGTAGGTGCTCGGGTTGTCCAAGATTTTTACTTGGTTATCTGCGAGGCCTGAATATACCCGGTGTGATTACCTGTTTAGTTCATTACGCCGTCTTGCCCCCTAAGCTTTCGCTAAGACGAGGGTCTTACAGAGGCTATGACTGTAGGTAACCAAACTAGAATATGGTGGTTGTAGGGTCTTTTGAAACTTGCCATCATCAGCCACCTAGGGGGTTTGCCCCCATCGTCGGTTGGACCTAAGCGAAGCTTGTGCCTCGGAGTTAGGCCCGAGGTCATTATATGCCTCGTGGTTAGGCCCGAGGTCTTTGTATGCCTCGGAGTTAGGCCCGAGGTCTTTTTATGCCTCGGGATTAGGCTCGAGGTCTTTGGATGAGCTCTCTGACAATCGGTGGAGCCTCATGTGGTGATTAGGCAAGTACCACTGTAATCGGGCTCATCTAGAATGATGGAGGCAGGGGGTCGGATCAGGATCGTCAGGCTCCTGATTTCTCTGGGCTGGAGGCAAAGTCGGAACTGCTTGATCCTGACCGATGTGAACTGGAGGTCGGGTCGGGACTGCCGAACCTCGCCTGCTGTGAGCTGGAGATCCGGTCGGGGCTGCCTGACCCAGACTGCTGTGAACTGGTGGTCGGGTCGGGATTGCCGAACTCAAACTGCTATGAACTGGAAGAACTGTTAGAACTCCCGGGCTGATCTCGCTTTCGCTTACATCTGGAAGGCTCGTTGCTTTCTTACCCGGTGTATTTGGTCTTCAGAAACTCTTCAGTGTCAATGTATTTTCCAACCCTCTCAAAGAGCTCAACCAAAGTTTTCGGTCAGTTTCTGTGGAACAACGTGGCACACTTGGTGTGTTGAACTCCTGAGCAGAAGGCTATGATGGCGATTGTCTCGTTCAAATTGCGGATTTGAAGCTTTAGTTGATTGAACCGGTCGGTGAACTCCTTGAGGGACTCATTATTCCGTTGTCTGACCGTCAACAGTTGCATGTATGGCTTTGGCCGTTTATGCATGCTGGCAAACTGGTTGATGAACTGCTTGCTGAGTTTTTTTAAACTGCAGACCGATCGGGGCTCCAAGGAGTAGAACCACTACACGGTCGGGCCTTTCAAAGTGCTGGGGAAGGCTAGGCAGTGTAGTTCATCGGAGTTGGTGGCTAGGGCCATCTGAGCCTTATAGGTCCGGACGTGGTCGACCGGGCTTCCCGAGCCATTATAGGGATCTAGGCGAGGCTGCTTGAATTTGCGCGGGATGGAGAATCTCGTGATCTAACTGGAAAATGGTGACTCTGTCTCGGTATTGGCTTGATTCGGAACACGGATTTGACCAAGCTTTTTGGCCACTCTGTCAATCTACTTCTGCAAGTCCTTGATTCGGGCTTCCACTCCTTCCCGATCGGTATCTGAGGGGTTGGTGGGATTGGTGGAAGAGGCTTCTTCTTCATGGTGGTGTACTGTCCTCTGGGATCAGGCTCGGCTATGGCTCCGGGTAACCGTTCGCCTAGGGATAACTCGGCTCTTGACTAAGTGACACTGGACTGATTCCCGGGCCATATGCTCCTGCCTTTCCTTTCGGGCAGCACGCCCACTGTTGATGTCTCTGGCATCCTCAACACGGGACGGGTTGGCTCGGGCACGTTGTCTGGTCAAGATCGGTTCCCGACCGTACGCAACGTTCCTGGGTTGTTTCCCAGCCCCTGTAGGACTGCTTTGCTGGGCTAGCAGGGTTTTGATCTGTTGCTGGATTTGACGCTGGCCCTCCAGGAGTTGCGCGAGGGTCACGGTGATCTACTCAGATGTCATGACTGCCGCAACCGGTGCCGGGGCAGAAGGAACATCCCGGTCGGACTGTTGATCAGCCTTCTTACCCTTCTGCGGTGGCATGACGATCAGTCAAGAGATTTGCTGATGAGAAGACTTGTCGTTTCCCACAGACAGCGCCAAGCTGATGATGCCAAAATTTGGTAAGAGTAAAGTAGAGCAGATTAAGGGAGAGAGTGAGAGACTAGTTTGTTTGTATGTGGTTTGGCCCTATTAATGAAGGTACCTACATCCACGGCTGTGTCTGAGCACGTTCACTATACTGTAAAAGAGCCGGGGGCCTGTGGTGAACCAACAAGTCTAGAGCTACCGTAGGCCGGCGGGGCATGTAGATGAATGCTATAGAGGTGTTGTGTAGACTGAAAAGTCGGCCCCTTCAATGGGGGGTGAGAGGTCTCTTTTATAGATGCAAGAGACCTACTCCTACATGGATATGGAAATGTAATCCAATTGATATAGATTGGCATTAATTATGGGGGTTTCCTAATTGGATTAGGAAATAGTTTGCACTTTCCATTAGTCTTCTAGCTTGAGTAGGAAACTGCCCGTAATGCTCGGGATCATGCCTGTGGGCCCGGATGAGCTGTTCCCGCAGTGGGATGTGCCTGTGCGGTTTTCCCGACCTGTTGGCCGGGTCGTGGATGAACCGCTCGGGATGATGAGTTTCAGGTAGACTAGACTGCTCGGACTGATGCTTGTCCGAGGAGTTGTGCATGATTTGACCGGGACATGGACAGGTTGCTGATTTGAACCGCTCGATCATAGGATAGAGCCAATTTTGGATGTATCATACATAAAAATAATAAAAGAGTAAAACTATGTTTGGGGGTTCTGAGAGACCAAAATGTGTTCGGGGGGAATCGGAATGATGAAAGAGTAATTTTTTTGCATTATTTGTTAACCATGATTTCGTTATGCATTTTTTTTGTTCCCACAAGTTTCTTTAGGCATGTTTGAGGTGTGAGTAAGATTTCGTGACGTTTGGTTGAGCGGTTTACAGTTTCAACCCCCAAAACCCCCCAAAACTTAAGTTTTTTTAAGCATAAGTGATGAAAAAGTAATTTTTTCGCATTATTTATGAACCGTGATTCTGTTATGCATTCTGTTAGTTCCCACAAGTTTTTTAGGCATGTTTGAGATGCGAGTAAGGTTTCATGGCATTTCGATACACGCTTTACCATTTCACTACTCAAAAACTAAGTTTTTTTTTAAGTCTAAGAGATGAAAAAGTCATTTTTCACATTATTTGTTAACCGTGATTCCATTATGCATTCCGTTAGTTCCCACAAGTTTCTTTAGGAATGTTTGAGGTGTGAGTAAGGTTTCATTATATTTGGTTAAGCGGTTTATAGTTTCACTACTCAAAACCTCAAAAACTAAGTTTTTTCAAGTTTAAGTGATGAAAAAGTCATTTTTTTCGCATTACTTGTTAACTGTGATTCCGTTATGCATTTTGTTAGTTGCTACAAGCTAATTTAGGCATGTTTGAGATGCAACTAAGGTTTCATGGCATTCGGATACACGCTTTATTGTTTCACTACTCAAAAACTAAGTTTTTTTAAGTCTAAGTGATGAAAAAGTCATTTTTTTCGCATTATTTGTTAACCGTGATTCTATTATGCCTTCCGTTAGTGCCCACAAGTTTCTTTAGGCATGTTTGAGGTTTGAGTAAGGTTTTTTGATGTTTAGTTAAGCGGTTTACAGATTCAGCCCTCAAAACCCCCCAAAACTAAGTTTTTTCAAGCTTAAGTGATGAATAAGTCATTTTTTTTGCATTATTTGAGAACCGTGATTCCGTTATGCATTCGGTTAGTTTTCACAAGTTTATTAAGGCATTTTTGAGGTGCAAGTAAGGTTCGTGGTATCCGGATACACGCTTTACCATTTCAATACTCAAAACCTCCAAAATTTAAGTTTTTTCAAGCCTAAGTGATGAAAAAGTCATTTTCTTTGCATTATTTGTGAACCGTGACTCCGTTATGCATTCTGTTAGTTCCCACAAGTTGTTTTAGGCATGTTTGAGGTGTAAGTAAGGTTTCGTGACGTTTGGTTAAGCGGTTTACAGATTCAACCCTCAAAACCCCCCAAAACTTAGTTTTTTCAAGCCTAAGTGATGAAAAAGTCATTTTTTCGCATTATTTGTGAACCGTGATTCCGTTATGCATTTGGTTAGTTCTCATAAGTTTATTAAGGAATTTTTGAGGTGCGAGTAAGGTTTTGTGGTATTCGGATACACGCTTGACCGCTTCACTACTCAAAACCTGCAAAATCTAAGTTTTTTCAAGCCTAAATGATGAAAAAGTCATTTTCTTTGCATTATTTATGAACCGTGACTCTATTATGCATTTCGTTAGTTCTCATAAGTTTATTTTGGCATTGATCTTGTCAGAATCAAGATATAAAAGTATTCTTTACTTTTCAAAGGATTTGCAGTGTGGAAGTAAAGGTCGAACCCACAGAGATTGATTACTACAGCAACTTAATTTTAAAACCTAAGTCTAATTAATTAGGAAAAACGGATTTTGATTTGAATTTAATTAAACTAATAACAATAAAAATAAATCTAAACTATGAAAGCAATTAAAAGTGTTTTTAATGAATGTTTAAGGGAACCTAGGATTACAAATCCACCACTAGCTTCATAATAAGGATATTTATGAATTACTTTAGCCTATTACGTTGGATGAATATGGGAAATTGTAGCTACAAGCCCAATTCCTCCGTCAAGAAGATAATCATGGTTCAAGAACCAACATAATCCATCTGCAGTTAGCACGAATTATCCCACACTAAACTAGGGTTGTGATCTAATCCGTTTAACCTAGGCATGGACTATTCGGATACTTGATAGCACGAATCAATAAAGCACCATCACATGTAAACAATCTAAACAAGCACAGCAAGAATAGATCGTTGAGCACATCACAGTCAAAATAGATCTAAGACAAGAATAAACTTTGAAAGCAATGATTTAATCAATAGAAGTACGATTTATTTATAAAAATCCTCTAAACATGTGACTGTCATCCATACACAATAAAACTAAAATAAAAGCATAAATAAAACCATATTACTCATCTAGGGCTTCATTGAAACCCTAGATCGATGATCTAAGCTGCCATAGGAGTAGAGATCGGCAAGTAGTTGATGGAGGAGGCCATGGAGATCCTTGGTCTTCTTCTTCTTCTCCTTACTTCTCCCTCTTCAAGGGCTGGAAGTATATGTGTAGAATGTGTATGTATGAGTGTATATAATAATTGCCAACCCCTAAAAACTATTAAAACTAAGTATATATAGAGTTTACACAAGCTTTGGAAGGCTTCCCAACCCGAAACGAACTGAAACGCATGTAATTTACAGTCTGGACGTCGTTCAGCAGTTTTGTTTGCACAGGAGTCCTCAGTACACTGAAATACGCAACATTGGTTTTTACCCATATCGCGCGAGCGGGTCGCGCGAGCGCGACATTTTGGACTTCGCGCGCGCAGATCGCGCGAGCGATTCTGGGGATCTCGCGCGAGTGATTCTCAGATTTCGCGGGCGCGGCTCGCGCGCGCGACTTGGCTTTTTCAGCTTCTTTCTTTCTGACTTTTCACCCTGTTTAGCCTGATATACTTGATTTCTTCCAAAACCTGTCAGAAAATAGAAAACGAAGTAAAAATATACAAAAACAGGATAAAAAGGTACTAACAAATGCTCGTTAAGGCGTATAAATAGGATTAGTTCTCTCCCGATCACACCCCCAAACCTACATTTTGCTAGTCCTCGAGCAAAACTAAAATAAAAACTAACTAATAACATACTATTCCATTTTCGCATGGATCACGATTGCATTTAGCATATGCAACAAGCCTTTTAAACCCCTAGGTGTCCCTAGTCGGACGAGTGAAGTCTCGTGAGGGTTCTCGTCAACAAGTCTCCCACAACCATATTTATTAACTTATAAATTTAAAAAGTTTTATTAACACTAAAGAACATAATATTCAACACTCCTTATTATATAACAAAGATTTGAAATAGAATAACGAACATAAAGAAACAGAATCAAATGTCTACCTACATCATGAAAAACAATCTCAAGCACATGCATCGTATAAATCAATAGAGTTTCTCATAAAATTGCACGTGTGTGATATGGTAGTCAAATAAACACGCGTATGTCATGAACATGGAATATAACTCGGATAACCATTCAACTATACTTCGACTACGAATCTCACAATTAATTACACTCTCAAATGAAACACTCAGAAACAGGTGTAATTTATCTAGTATATGTGAGTAAAGGAAATATATTTTCAAAATGAGAATACTCACATATGACTCGAAAAAGACGCATGACATAAAAGAATAGTAGTCTCATGAATAGGATGCCAACAATCAAGAAAAATTAATCATTACCATGTTTTAATCCCTCTCCCATCGTCTTCATATCCGAACCATGTCTCCTCGGATCAAATAGGACTTTTCAAAGGTTGTAATGTGGCTCAGGCTATGAAAAAGGATAGCAAAGATTCATTAGGTAGTTTTAGAATGGCATTGTAAGGCATGTTCGATCTCTTTCATTCTTCTTTTACAAACTTTCATCTTTTCTTTCTCTTAATTCCTTTTCATTCATTTTTCTTCTTTTCTTTCATTTTTTTTCAACCTTCCTCTTCTTTATTTTGTTTCTTTTCCTTTTTCTTTTCTCGCTTCTCAAATGACTATGCATTGAATACCAAGCAACTACCCCAATAGCATCTTATTTTCTTCTTCTCAATCAACACATCGCCTTAATACTACTAAAAGTTGATCACTCTTCCAGTGGTATACTCCAAGTTGATCAAGTTGGAGCTTTTACAGAGGATAATGGTGAACCAAGAAAAAGAGGCATTGTAATGGCTCAAAGGGCGAACTAAGGAAATTTTATCTTTTATTTGGATAGTGGTAAACAAAGAAGGCCTAAAATCATGTCCTATGGTTATATGGTTCTTCAACATTCACGACGGAAGATTATTTAGCATGGTAACAAATATTTTAACTTGATTATCAACCAAAACAAGAATAATGAGACTAAACAACAAGTAGATGCGCTATTTCAATGAAATTCGACAAACACAATGTATTTATAACCCTCTAAAATGAAAAAGATAGGCTCAAAAGCTCACCGGGTCTAGTCTCCACCTTGTGTTATCTAGAAATCCGAATCATATTATAGTTCACAACCAACATGTATTCAAATGACTACGTGTAGTGCATAGGTTTATGCGCAAATCTATGATATAAAACTACGATTCAAATGATACATAACCAAAAACATTTCAACATGACTTCAGTAAATATTTAACCACATATTCTCATGTTTACCATTCTATAACAATTCAAAGTTATTGAACAAGAAGTATCAAATTGATATTGCAAAACGTTAGTACTATCGTTTATTTAAACACACTTATTGAAAAATTTTAAAATTTTGCATAAAATAATGTGCATGTGTGTGCATACCCCCAAACCTAAACCTTTCATTGTCCCCAATGAAACAATAAAAAAAAAAGAAAGGAGAGTACATAAGGAAGGAACGATAGTACCTCAATCTCGGTAATGACAAACAGGTGAACACAAAGGAATATGGGTATAAAGTTCAATGTTACCTGTTACTACATAATAAAAGAAAACAAACTAACAAAAGAATAATAAAAGTACATGAAACTAAAATATAAAATATAAATTAAAAAACTAATCTAAACGAAACTAAACTAGCAAATGGAAAATAAATAAAATGAAAAAGTATAAATTTAACAAGGAAAACAACAACTAACTCGATCTAAAATTACCTAATAAACAAAAACAGAAAAGAAAAACAAATAAAACAGGTAGGGGGAAAGATATAGAAAACAAACAAGAAAAACAAAAAAAATGGGGGAATCGCGCGAGCGGTCCGCGCGAACGGCCGTCGCGCGCGCGAATTTCAAATTTTTTTTTTTTTTTTTTTTTTTTTTAAAGCTTTCTCGCGCGAGCGAGGTACCTCGCGCCCGCGAAATGAGGCGCGAGGAGATCCTGAGGTCTCATAATAAAGAAAACAAAGAAAAAAACACTAAGGCACATTCTCGCGCCAGCAGGCCGCGCGAGCGATGTCTCGCGCGAGCGGGCCGCGCGCGCGAGAATGGTATTTTTCATTTTGTAGCTAAAATTATATATATAAGATGAAAATAAATTAATTCCAACCCCCAAACCTGTCCAAAATGTCCAAAACAGACTCGAACAGACTCAACAACGACCAAAAACAAAGAAAACAGACGACATTAAGCTTGGGTTGCCTCCCAAGAAGCGCTTTCTTTTACGTCTTTAGCTAGACCTTTCTAGCATAAGACTCATGGAGGCTGACAATCAGAATTTGTGCCCAATAGGATATCAGGAAGAGCTCGGTGGTAAGCAGAAATAACATCGCTTTGAATTAAATCGATTGACGGTTTGTCATTATGTTCGAATCGATTTCTTACCTTCCGAGTAGATTCCGCATTAGGGTCCACGGGATTAGGATTCATCCACTCATCATCGTCCGCTATATTATTTTTCCCACTCACCTTTATTTCTTTGGTAGGATCAATATTCCGTGCTACCTCACCTTCCACCTCACATAGGGAATCGTCGTTTTTAGGAGGTTGATCCATAGCATTAAAAACGTTTAATTTTAAGTTCATGTTCCCAAATGACACTTTCATTACCCCCGTCCGACAGTTAACACGTGCGTTAGCGGTTGCTAAGAATGGACGGCCTAAGATGACAGGAGTATGTTTCCTAGCATCTAGCACGGGTTCAGTGTCAAGGACCATGAAGTCGACGGGATAATAGCATTTATCAACTTTAACCAAAACGTCCTCGACGATTCCTCTATGAATTTTAATAGAACGATCCGCTAATTGTATAGTAGCGGCCGTAGGTTTCAGTTCACCTAGTCCTAGTTGTTGATAGACGTGATAAGGTATGAGATTAACACTAGCTCCTAAGTCAAGGAGAGCCCTATGGATGATAGTGTCACCTATGACACATGAAATCGTAGGCGTACCTGGATCCTTATATTTCGGCGGTGAGTGTTGAAAAATAGAACTTACCTTTTCCGTGAGGAAGACCTTTTTAGGAGTATGACTGCGTATTTTACGCTTTTGAGTGCAAAGGTCTTTTAAACATTTAGCATAAGCGGGAATTTGTTTTCTAGCATCGAGGAAAGGAATATTAATTTTAACTTGTTTAAACACCTCAAGTATATCCTCAACCTTAGACCCTTTCTTAGGCAAATGTGACGGTCCCTCAACGTTTGGTGGATATGGCATTCTTGGAATATAGTTTGTTGGGGCCGGTCCTTTATCTTTTTGAATTCTACTCGTTCCCTCACCCTCCTTATTCAAATTTAAGTTAATTTTCCCATCTTTCTCACTCTCATTTGGAATCTCAACAACTTCTTCATCTCGAATAGTCGTCCTAGTCGAAACAGCGTTCACGCTCTCACTCGTACTACCCACTGCGTATTGCCCCTTAGGTTGCTGAGTAGGTTGACTCGTCGACTTACTCTCAGTTAAACGGTTTAATGTAGTAACTACTTGTCCCATTTGGGACTCTAGCTTTGCGATAGACTGAGTATGAGAGTGCACTAACTGAATTACCGACCCAAAATTTTCAAGTGAGGCCAGCACCTTCTCCTCAAATGCATTATTGCGTGGAGGTGGAAGAGGTGGTTGGTATTGACCTTGTTGGTATTGGGGTCGGTACGTACTAGGAAAAAAAATCGACCTAGGATTATAATTATTTTGTGGGAACTGTTGCATAGAATTAACGTGTTGTTCAACAAATTCCGGATATTGAGATGCAGAAGGACATGCAAAGATATTATGTGACGGTTCAGAACATAATGCACATACTTCTAAAGAGGATGGATTAGACGGTTTGTTCATTTGCATAAGTCGGTCAAGTTTTCTATTTAATTCTTGTATTTAAATTGATTGACTTGACTCAACTGTCACCTCTCTCTTAGGTTGAAGGTATCCCTCAGAACGTACCGACACAGCCTGATGCATCGAATTCTCGCTTAACGTTTCAAAAATTTTCCAGGCCTCGTCGGCGCTTTTGTGTAGGAAAGTTCCCGCACAAACGGCATCGACGGTATTCCTAACAGAGGGAATAAGCCCCTCATAGAAGACCTGAACAAGTTGCCACTTAGGGACCTGATGATGTGGACACGAGCTTAATAATTCTTTAAATTTTTCCCAAGTGTCATAAAGAGTCTCCCCATCTTGCATCACAAAATTAGTTATATCTTTTCTTATCTTATTTGTACGCATAATAGGGAAAAACTTTTGTAAAAAGGCGGTGTGTAATGCTTCCCATGTTTTTATTGTGTTTGGCTCAAGTGATTGAAGCCAATACTTCGCTTTGTCTCTTAAGGAGAATGGGAAGAGCCGCAATTTTAATTCATCATTATTTAGGTTTTGTATTTTCAATGTAGAACATATACCCTGAAAATCCCCTAAGTGTTGGTACGGGTCTTCATTTAGACGGCCATGGAATGATGGAAGTAGCGAGATGGTAGACGACTTTATCTCAAAGTGAGATGCCGTCGCCTCCGGTAATTCGATACCGGCTTGTGGCGTGTAAGTAGTAGGAATAAAATAATTTATAAGTGGAGGTGGTGGCGGTATATTAAGATTATTCATATTAGCTCCGTTGTTATTTTGGTTATTTTCGTTATTATTTCCAATGTCTGCCATTTTAATTGGTTCTATGTTATTAAAGCGTGGTTTCTTTAGTCTTGTAAGAGTACTACGTATTTCAGACTCAAATAAAGACGTTGGTTTCGGTGTCAAATCGTCGTCTGTTAAAAACCTTGTTCTAGAAGTTAAGTTTGAAGACTTGTTAAGTCTTAATGTACGTTCAAGTTTAGAGTCAAAAGGTTGTAATTCCGGTTTATTTGAACGTGTACCTAACATAAACTAAAAGAAAGTAAACTAAAAACAAAAATTAACTAACAAAAGAAACAAATAGCAATCACGTAAATAAGACGACAATCAAGCACACAGTACTACTATGATGCATGAATATTATCCTGTAATGCACCGCGTCACGCCCAGCGCCCCGGGTTTCCTAGCTAATGCAGTGCAATTAACCCTAAACTAATGCAAATAGTGCGTCACAGCGCCCTGACTTACAGTGGTTTAAAGCGAATTTCAAAAGAAGCAATTTACTTAATGTTTATTTATTTTATATTTGCGTAAGCTCCTTTGATGTAATTAGCTGCTCCACTCGGAAACGTTGACTACAAAATAAAAGAACAAGTTAGTAACTAAAAACAAAAACAGAAAATAAGAAAAATAAAAACTAATCTAATATTTACGAATTAACTAAACTATGATTATAAAACTAAGAGTAGTAATACAATCCCCGGCAACGGCGCCAAAAATTGATGTTGTCAGAATCAAGATATAAAAGTATTCTTTACTTTTCAAAGGATTTGCAGTGTGGAAGTAAAGGTCGAACCCACAGAGATTGATTACTACAGCAACTTAATTTTAAAACCTAAGTCTAATTAATTAGGAAAAACGGATTTTGATTTGGATTTAATTAAACTAATAACAATAAAAATAAATCTAAACTATGAAAGCAATTAAAAGTGTTTTTAATGAATGTTTAAGGGAACCTAGGATTACAAATCCACCACTAGCTTCATAATAAGGATATTTATGAATTACTTTAGCCTATTACGTTGGATGAATATGGGAAATTGTAGCTACAAGCCCAATTCCTCCGTCAAGAAGATAATCATGGTTCAAGAACCAACATAATCCATCTGCAGTTAGCACGAATTATCCCACACTAAACTAGGGTTGTGATCTAATCCGTTTAACCTAGGCATGGACTATTCGGATACTTGATAGCACGAATCAATAAAGCACCATCACATGTAAACAATCTAAACAAGCACAGCAAGAATAGATCGTTGAGCACATCACAGTCAAAATAGATCTAAGACAAGAATAAACTTTGAAAGCAATGATTTAATCAATAGAAGTACGATTTATTTATAAAAATCCTCTAAACATGTGACTGTCATCCATACACAATAAAACTAAAATAAAAGCATAAATAAAACCCTATTACTCATCTAGGGCTTCATTGAAACCCTAGATCGATGATCTAAGCTGCCATAGGAGTAGAGATCGGCAAGTAGTTGATGGAGGAGGCCATGGAGATCCTTGGTCTTCTTCTTCTTCTCCTTGCTTCTCCCTCTTCAAGGGCTGGAAGTATATGTGTAGAATGTGTATGTATGAGTGTATATAATAATTGCCAACCCCTAAAAACTATTAAAACTAAGTATATATAGAGTTTACACAAGCTTTGGAAGGCTTCCCAACCCGAAACGAACTGAAACGCATGTAATTTACAGTCTGGACGTCGTTCAGCAGTTTCGTTTGCACAGGAGTCCTCAGTACACTGAAATACGCAACATTGGTTTTTACCCATATCGCGCGAGCGGGTCGCGCGAGCGCGACATTTTGGACTTCGCGCGCGCGGATCGCTCGAGCGATTCTGGGGATCTCGCGCGAGCGGATCGCGCGAGCGATTCTCGGATTTCGCGGGCGCGGCTCGCGCGCGCGACTTGGCTTTTTCAGCTTCTTTCTTTCTGACTTTTCACCCTGTTTAGCCTGATATACTTGATTTCTTCCAAAACCTGTCAGAAAATAGAAAACGAAGTAAAAATATACAAAAACAGGATAAAAAGGTACTAACAAATGCTCGTTAAGGCGTATAAATAGGATTAGTTCTCTCCCGATCAGGCATGTTTGAGGTGCGAGTAAGGTTTTGTGGTATTTTAGACACACGCTTTACCGTTTCACTACTCAAAACCTTTAAGTTTTTTCAAGCCAAGTGATGAAAAAGTAATTTTCTTTGCATTATTTGTGAACCGTGACTCCGTTATGCATTCCGTTAGTTCTCACATGTTTCTTTAGGCATGTTTGATGTACGAGTAAGGTTTCAAGGCATTCAGATACACGCTTTACGGTTTCACTACTCAAAATCTCAAAAAATAAGTTTTTTCAAGTTTTTTCAATACATACAAATTATAACATTTTGCTCCTTCAGAAGTAAAATACTAGAGAACCATTAATTGTAAGATATACACATAGCCTCACTATTCTAAGGCATAAGTTTATTAAAGATTGTATAATATGCATAGCATCACTATCCTAATGCCTTAAAGTAGAGGACATGGGGACTGAGAAAGGCACGAAAACTAGAAAATAAGAGTGAACTTACAACTTTCCCATTGAGATCATTCTTTGGAAAACACCGTTGTTACCACCTAGAACTGGTAGAAAAGCAAACAGTAAACCCACTGCACAATCCTGAAATAGTCGTTGGTAAATGCCGGTTTAAATGCACCATGAAATCAAGCACGTGGGTTCAAATTTAAACATCGATTATAGATGGTGTTACTATCCGAAAACAATTAGTATAAGGATACCTGAAAAATAAGTGTCCTAATTGTAACTTGACCATACAGGGCATTATTAATAGTCCTTTCCACCAAAAAGTTTACCACCTGTTGAAAGGATATGCATAGAATCAAAACCTTGGTCGGACTACGGCAACCATGATGATATAGACGCCATGTGGGTATAAGTAGTAAGCTAAGCACAAAGAAAAAGTATGGCAAGATCCAAGTATGTCAATATAGTGAGTAGATATAGGCAGATGAATCTATAAGTGGCTCTAGGAATTTCACGCACATTCATACATGTATGCTCACTTGAAGCATTTTCAGAATTTTGCTCAAGCCATCCACTTTGTTTGTCATATGCAACGTAGTTACTTTCTTCCCTCTATCCTCTTGTTACTACTATTTTTTTTAAAGTTTTGTAAATTCTAATGTTATTTAGTGCTCTTAGAAATGATTTAGAGGCTACCAAAAGAAGGGGGAGGGGGAGGGGGAGGGGGAGGGGGAGGGGGAGGGGGAGCGGGGCCATTTGAAATAATAATAACTATGGTAAAATTAGTGCTTAAACTCGTCAATTATATCACAATGAACACTATGGAGCCATTCAATTTTATGGCAATGTTTACGAGGGGATAACAAGAAGATCATAGTGATTTGGAATTTTTAACTTTGTGCTACTTCGCTATAAAGGTAATAAGAGTAACTAGAAAATCATCTTCCGAGCTCTAAAGCATTTAATCCCATTATTCTCCACCTTTGAAACTACATATCCATTTTAAGACGAATGGATATATGTGCTAGGTAACTATAGAGTCCAAAATGTTGACTTTACTAGTAAACTAGAATAGCCACAGTATGGCCCTCAAATACAAATAATGTGGTCATCACTGCGACATGGTTGCAATTCGTCTACTAATAATTTAATAGGGTACCTTTTATTTTGGCAAAAATGGATGTGAAATGGCTAAAAAAAACTGTCCCAAGCCTTAGTGATCATATATTGTAGAAGAAATTTGTAGTCCCAATCTAACATTTATGTCAAGCAACAAATTAACTGCACAGATTAGCTCATCTCAAATCCCAAATTTGTATAGTCCCATCTTTGGAACCAGAGTAATCCGGTTTCCATCGCATTGGAACCCCACAGCCGTCACATTATTAGCATGTGAATCATAGCTCATGATCTATCACCCAAAGAAATAAACAAAGTGCATTAACCATATCACTTATATGGAACAAGCATAGAAATCAAATTACAATGTTGAAAAAAAAGAAAAAGAAAAAGAGAAAGATGGTTAACATACAGGTTGAGGAGTGGCTGAGTCAAAGAGTCGAATGTGGGGATTTCCAGTGGCAGCCAGGTACTATTTTTTCAGTGTTATCTCAAGCCTATTATCTTGCTGCATACAAAAATAACACATATCAACCCACTATATAAATCCTTCATATCCTTTTATAACTACATCTTAATTTTCCACAAATAGAGTGACCCATTTCATGACCCAAAAATCTGTGATCAACAGAATATGCCCAATGGGCATAGTTAATTATAATTTACCCCTATCCCTATGGTTAGGCCCATTTTGACTTAATCAATGGTCGGAAAGTATATTCTAACATCCAAAGTACACGCTACACTTACGGTAATGCATACTTTTGTTCATTGAATTCTTTGAAAGCTTCTTGCTAAAATCAATACGGAGATGGATATGTCAAGTGACTTCATGAAGCAAATATATATAACTAAAACAGGGAAGAAATACATGGAAAAAATAAAGAAATGAAAGCTTACTAGTTAAAATCAACCATCACCAGTAAAAAAAGCTGCGCTAACTAACACCTAAACAACTAAAGCTGGTTTTGAGTATGAGAATATTTAATCTAATTGCATACCAAAACAATAAGCAAACACCATGAAGTAACCAATACCTGAACAACTAACAATGGTTATGCTTAAGATTATTTATCAATTATTTACCTTAGTACAAAGGGAAACAATTAATATATTCCACCATAACATATTTATAGCCAAAAATGCTTACCAATGAGCTCTCACTTGCATCAAGACCAATAAAACCGATGCATGTAAAGGATCCTTTCAACTTTATCCTTCTTAGTTTGAATTACTTGGATACACCTCCCACTTTTGCAATCTAGGAAAGAAATAAAAACATGCCACAATGCACAATCAAGTGTAATTGTGAGGGGAAAAAATTTGAGAATGGTGAGGGTGATGAGTCTCAAATAAATCATTGCATTAAACAATCATTAGAAACACAAAAATAAAAAATGTGGTCAGCTTGTCAAGTTAACCTCATTTTGTTCTCTTTTTTTTTTTTTTAATGAAATACCATTTAAGCTAACAAGAGCTGGTAACTACCAGCCTTGAAATTCCAATTGTTGGGGAAAAAATTTTAGTAAGATGTCCACTATTTTGAAGATATCATCTTACTAAAAGATTTGGGAAGATATATCAAATAAGCAAACACCAATAGAATACTATATGCACATAATATGGAACTGTACTCAGGTTTTATTATAGGAAAATCACCAAGTCTATCAACATGATATAACAACCCCCCATGTAAGAAACAACTCACATCATTTTAAGTACAATTATATTTTCATTATTTCATAAATTGATAAGTCATTTTTGTCGGTTTTAAAACTTTTTGTCGATTTTTAGAAACATTTATGTCCGTCTCCATGTAATTAGCGTTGATTATGAATATAATCAAGAATACATTTTTGCTCACCCTCCTCTCCCATTGGCTAATGCAATGGGACCCAGTATTAAATGAGAATTAATTAATGGTGCAAAGTACTAGGCTCCACTGCATTAGCCAATGAAAAAGGAGGGTGAGCAAAGGGTGAGCAATTTTGGGGTGAGCAAAAATGCACTCTATTATCAATAAAAAGTCTCTAGTGTACAACTAATTTATATATGCAGTCCTTATAATGTAATCAACAAACTAATCATTAAGAAAGCATCAATATCTAGGTGGAGACAGACATTATAATCCCTTCTGAATTGCATCTATTGCCCATGTTCAAGTGGATATGTGGGTAATTTCATAACAAAAGTCAATGCTAGAAAAACTGTCATAGTTAATGGTTATTGTTTGCTCTCAAAAATCATATTTAGTAGGATTTTGTGCATAGCATCACTATAAAAGTCTCAATGGTCCATGGCCAATTTCATATATCCAACACCAAGAGACAGACTAACTCCGCAAAGGGGACACGAACATAGACCAAATACAGAATCATAAAGGTCATGAACAGAGAACAACAAAAAATTAAAAACAAAAATTAAACTATATCAGGCAAAACAAAAAAGCCACAAGCATCCATATATAAGAGTCGGATGAACTCAAATGAAAAACAAAAATTGAACTATATCAGGTTCACAAGCGAGCAAAAAGAAAAATCCACAAATCTAAAATAGGTAGAAGACCAAACCAAATCACTGAAAATTAAACTCAAATGTCAAAATCCCCAATCCATGCCATCATGGGTGTGTGTGTGTGTGTGTGTGTGTGTGTATTAGAGAGAGAGAGAGAGAGTACCAGTAGCGGCGGTAGTGTGGCGGCAGCGACACTATGCGATGGCAATAGAGGGATGATGGTTTGTACGCAGACGAGATAGGGAGAGGGAGAGGGATGAGGGTTTGAATGAAGAGAGAGAGAGAGAGAGGGAGAGAGAGGAGAGGGATGAGGATTATACACACGATTTTCAAAAACTTCAATCGCGCGGGGTTTTAGAAACTTTGAGATGAAAACTCTAACTTATTTATGTCGGTTTCTCCAAAAGTGACATAAACACTTGAAATACTCTACTTTTTATGTCATTTTATATCAAAACGACATAAATGCATAAAAATTTTATTTACAAAAGTGCCTCCGCATTTTTATTTATGTCAATTTTTAAAAAAAGTGACATAAACATAAATTTATGTTATTTACAAAATTGCCACCGCATTTTTTTTAAGTCAGTTTTTGAAAAGAAGAGTAGTTCTTCTTTGGGAGAGATTGAAGGCTCTTGTAACGGTTTGATCTACACTCATAAGTAGGTTGATAAAGGAATTCTCAAGAGGTGTTCTTGTGGCGTGGACCTAGGTCGCAGTGTGCAGATTGCCGAACCACTCGAAAACTCGATTTGCAAGTGTCTCTTCCCTTCTCTCTTTACACAATTTTTTATGATTGTGTTTAATATGCAATTAAGTTTTAAAAAGGTTCATTTTCCGCTAAAACCTTATTCACCCCCCACCCCAAACGGCTATAATCTTTCAAGGCCTATAAATACATATTTTCCAAAACCAATTAAGGTTGATCATTCCATTGAAAAATATCATTTGAATCACGCAACTTATTGATCTTTAATCAAGGAAAATCATTCAAACAATCTATTTAATCATCATTTCTATTTGAGCCCTAGTTTGAGTGAAAAATCAATTTGTTCTTGATTTTAATTGTAATTCTTGAGAGAGCAAATTGTAGTGAGTTTTCATTTGTATTATCCACTTATTAAGGAGTTGTTATATGAGCTATAATTGTATCCATCCACTCTAGAGAGAGAGAGAGAGAGAGAGAGAGAGTTCAATTTGTAATTCAAATCATTTGTAAATAGTGAGGCTTAGTAATCCTTGTGTGCAAAGAATAGGAGTTCTTCTTTGGGAGAGATTGAAGGCTCTTGTAACGATTTGATCTACACTCCTAAATAGGTTGATAAAGGAATCATTGAGAGGTATTCTTGAGGGGTGGACGTAGGTCACGGTGTGCGGATTACCGAACTATTTGAAAACTCGGTTTTCAAGTGCCTCTTCCCTTATGTCTTTACATTATTGTTTGTGATTGTGTTTAATTTGTAATTAAGTTTTAAAAATATTTATTTTCTGCTAAAACTTTATTCACCAACCCCCCCTCCCCCGTCCCTCTAAGGTTTCCATTTCGGGCCAACAATTGGTATCAGAGCTTCGACTCTTCTTCTATTTTCAATTATTTTTGAAAAGTTTAAGTTAGGATTCAAATGGAAACTAACACTTTTCAGATCTCTTATAGTGAGGGTCAATCGGCATATAGACCACCTTATTTTTATAGATCAAAATTATGCTTATTGGAAAAATAGAATGAGAATCTATATGATTTCTTAAGATTTTGATTAATGGCAAATAGTATTAAATGGACCTCATCTTCCTACAAAAATTGAAAATAGTATTTCAATTACAAAAGAAATAAATGAATATAGTAATGCCGATAAACAACTCATAAAATTCAATGCTATGGCAATGAATTTATCATATTGCGGTTTAGACCTAAATGAATACAATAGAATTTCATCTTGCGAATCCGTAAAACAAATTTGGGATAAACTTGAAGTAATTCATGAGGGAACAAGCCAAGTCAAAAAGTCAGAAATTAATTTGCTTGTTCAATCTTATGAAATGTTTAAAATGCTGCCTTTTAAGTCTATTGGTGATATGTCTACTCGGTTTACAACTATCAACAATAGCTTGAAAAATCTAGGCAAAGTTTATGCTAATAAAGAAATTATTAAGAAAATCCTTAGGGCTTTACCAAAGCATTGGCTACCGAAGGTCACGGTTATTCGGGAAGCAAAGGATTTGACAAAGTTGTCAATTGAACAACTAATGGGATCACTCATTACCCATGAAATGGAGTTAGTCGTGCTTATCGAAGAAGACAAGAAAAAGGAAGTGAAAGAGATCAAAAGATTAGACATGGCCTTGAATTCCTCAAGCTCAAAGAAAAAGGGCAAAGACCAAGAGAGTGATGAGGATAAGGATATGGCTTTGATTACCCAAAAATTCGTAAAGTTTCTTAGTAAAGAAAAATCGGGAAAGAAGCCTGCTAAAGATGAAAAATGGATGAAGAAGGCAATGAAGGCCACTCAAAGTAGATTCAAGAGTGAATCATTGGACTACAACTCAAATAAAGATGAGATCATCAACCTTTGCCTCATGACAATAGAAAATGGGGTAACCTTTACTTCTTGCTCTTTCAATAACTCTAATGATTTTATTGAATTTCAAAATGTTGAGTCAAGTTTTATGGAAACAAAAGTTCAAGAAGGTTATCGTATTACAACTCCTCCATCATTGAAAAATCATAAGTATGATCATTGGAAGATGAGAATAGAAATTTATTTTATAACACTTGACATAAATCATTGGAAAATTGTCAAGAATGGTTTTTCTCCAAGACCAAAGATTGAATGGAATGAAAGCGATCAAAATAACTTTCTATTGCATCTTAGAGCTATGAAAATTCTATGTAACTCTTTAAATAATATTTCATATAATAGAATTTGTTCATGCTCTAGTGCAAATGAAATTTGGTTATATACGTTTAGAAAATTTTCATATTACTACTAACCCAATTTGTGAAGAGGAAAGATTATGCCTATTTGCAAATGAAGATGATGAGAATGAAAAAATGGCAAAAGAGGCCACTTGGGATGATGCTGACTCATCCAATGATGACTCATGTGACCAAGAAGGTGCATAAGAGAATTTGGTAAACTCTAATCCTACCTCTATTGTAGAATCTCCTGACTATAATGATCTTCAATGTGCTTTTGAGGAGTTACATGAGGAGTTAGAGAATTGGGATCTAAATATACAACTCTCAAAAAGAATTTTTTTCAAACGTTCAAATGAGTTAAATATTTTGAAATCCCAAAATGAATCTTTGAAGATTGAAAATGAAAAACATGTTTCAAGATCACAATCTTCAGATAAGTTTGAAAAAGAGAATGTTGAGTTGAAAAGGCAAGTGGATGATTTGACAAAAATATTGGTAAAATTCACACAAGGTGAACAAAATTTGAATATGCTTTTGGTAAAGCAAAAATGTGTTTTTGATAAAGCCGGTTTGGGATTCAATTCCACAAACAAATAAATGAGGTATAAAAATTTCTTTGAGAAACCTTCAATCTCTCAAAAATCTCACAAGAATTTGTTTGTTAAGGCTTCAATCTCAACCCTTCCGCATGTAACTTGTCATTATTGCATGAAAAATGGGCATGTTAATTAGAAATGTTCATTTTGTAAGAAAATTAACATGGTTTGGGTTGTGAAAAGATCTACCTCCTTGGCAAATGTTGCATCTGAGAGGCACTTGGACAATGGTTAAATCTTTTACCTTAAGCCTTGTAGGTGTAGGTTAGCTTATTATAGGGGTGGCAAATCAAGCCCGACACCCAAAAAAAGCTCGAACAAGCCCGAGCATTTAGGAAAACGGGCTTCCAAAAACTTGAATTCGGGCTGGTTTTGGGTTGATTAGCCTATTTGCAATAACTTTATGGGCTTTGACGGGCTGAGAATGGGCTCGTGTGGTCCCAACAATATATAAGCCCTCACTAAGCCACCTAGGTTAGAAATTTTCACTGCCACTTTGTGCAGCAACTTCTCTCTCTCTCTCTCTCTCTCTCTCTCTCTCTCTCATTTCCTCTTTCTGAGAAGGAAAATCAGTCAAAGCCCTCTTCTGCTGTTACTGAAGAACCAAGCCTCTCTTTCTATTGCTTCTCTCTAGACTCATGAACTGATGAACGCCTCTCTCTCTCTCTCTCTCTATAGAATGTAAGATTTACTTGGGTGTCTTTGTCAAGTTGGAAGACGAAGATAATTTCGTTTTATTTGGAAATCTTTGGACTTTCTGCTCTAATACAAGGTTACTGAAGCAACATGGTGGTAGAAAATGAAGAGCAGGAAATGGGTTTGATCTGAAATGATTATCATTCTTGTAATCGGTGTTTTTGTTTTTTGTAATTTGAACTTGTGAAATTGCTATGGCTATCATTCTTTTTTCTTTTGGGGTTTAAGACACTGATAAAAGTCTGGGGGTAAAAATTGTTGATTCCTATTACAGTGAAACTGAAGGGGAAAAAAAAAACCAAAACCCCCTGCCAATCAAGGCTTTTGCATGTTACGATTCATGGACCAACCCGGCCCGGCCCGATCACAAATAAACCCGCCTCAGGCCCGATCCGAAACCGGCCTAGCCCGAACCCTCCCAAGCCCGCTCATTTGCCAGGCCTAGCTTATTATTTTGTTTTGATGTTCATAGTTATTCCATCATCCTAAGGAGATAATGCATAATTTTGATCTTATAATTGGTATTTATTCATATATGCATGTGTTGAGTGGGAACATATCATTATGTTCACTTTAGTTGTTTTGGTATCTTTTTACCTCTATGACATATTTGTTTATCTTGAGGTACCCCTATTCTTTTGTTGTTGTCAAAAAAGGGAAAAATGATGGAGATCTTTAAAATGGGGGAAAATGATAATAAAATACTAGAGAATGAGAATGATTGAGATCTTTAAAATGGGGGAAAATGATAATAGAGATTATGAGAAAGTTATCTTTCTTGAATTCATATTTTGCATATCTTATTACTTTGAATATAACATGAAAATGACTCTTATTGTGCTTTAATTGTTATATCTCTACTGCATGTTTTAACATCATCAAAAAGGGATAAAAATGCTTGCCTTGAATTTCTTTAAGGCATTATTTATATTTGTTTTGATGATGAACAATCTATTGGTAATAGCATGTTCTTAATTGTTCTATTCTAAACTATTATTAAGTCATTTTCATTGTGCTAATCTATTAAATTATGTACTTAAATGTTCTAACCTTGTTTGACTTCATGAGATAGCATATGGTCAAACCCAGGAGTGATGGAGCTTAACAAGGATCAAGCTTGAAGACTTAAAGATCTTTCATCCTTGCTTGAAGACTAGGTTTTTATTGTAAAGCATCTTGATCATCACTCACAAGGGCTTAAAGGTTTAAAACTTGGCTAAATTGTTTCAAAATTGAAAATTTGTTTTTCAATGGAAAAATAGTCTAGTGGATCGATTCTCCAGTCGACTGGACACTTTAGAGTTTCAGTGGACCGATGGCGAAAACAGTCGACTGATTCGTGTTTTGAAAACATAGTTTCTGCCTCAAAGTTTCAGTCAATCGGACCATACCCACAATCGACTATTTTTATGGCGCATTTCAACAAATTCAAGATGCAGTCGACTGGATCGCGACATCAGTCGACTAGATTGCTGCACAGAGCAGCATAATGGCTAGCTTTCTAAAAGGCCATTTATTTACCATTTTGCCACTAACGGTTATAATCTTTCAAGGCCTATAAATACATGTTTTTCCAAACCAATAAGGGTTGGACATTCCATTGGAAAACATCGTTTGAATCATACAACTTATTGATCTTTAATCAAGGAAAATTATTCAAACAACTTGTTTAATCATCATTTCTATTTGAGCCTAGTTTAATTGAAAAATCAATTTATTCTTGATTTCAATTGTAATTCTTGAGAAAGCAAATTGTAGTGAGCATTCATTTGTATTATCCACACACTGAGGAGTTGTTGTGTGAGCAACAATTATATCCATCCACTCAAGAGAGAGAGAGAGAGAGAGAGAGAGAGAGAGAGAGAGAGAGAGAGAGAGTATGTGTGTGTGTGTGTGTTCAATTTTTAATTCAAGTCATTTGTAAATAGTGAGGGTTAGTAACCATCGTGTGCAAAGAAGAGGAGTTCTTCTTTAGGAGAGATTGAAGCTCTTGTAATGGTTTGATCTAGTGAGGGTTAGTAACCATCGTGTGCAAAGAAGATGAGTTCTTCTTTAGGAGAGATTGAAGCTCTTGTAATGGTTTGATCTACACCCGTAAGTAGGTTGATAAAGGAACCCTCAGGAGGTGTTCTTAATTGAGAGGTGGACGTATGCCACGGTGTGCGGATTGCCGAACCACTTGAAAACTCGGTTTGCAAGTGTCTCTTTCCTTCTCTCTTTACACAATTGTTTGTGATTGTGTTTAATTTGCAATTACGTTTTAAAAAAGGTCTATTTTCAGCTAAATCCTTATTAACCGCCCTAACCCCACCACCCCCCCCCCTAGCCAACCATCGCATTTCAGGCCAACGGTAACTATTATATTTTATTAAAATCATCAGCAAAATTATCTATTCGCACTTCAAAATACAACAAATACTACAAAAAAATGAAGAAAAAAACCGTGAAAAAACAAATACTAGCAAAAAATCAAAAAGGAAAAAATGTCAAAAATTAAGTTTAGTTATTAAATAAAAACTTTAAAAAGCTCTAAACTTTTATATTAAAATCATGAACATAGTTATCTATTACCACTTGAAAATACAACAAATACTACAAAGAATGAAAAAAATTCTAAAAAAAATAATGTGAAAATATAATTTGCCAAACCATACCAAATTAACTTTACTCAAATCTCATACGAAATTATCAACAAAATTATGTACAACGACTTCAAAATACAACAAATACTACCAAGAATGAAAAAATAAAATAAAGTACTATCAACAATGAAAAAACAAATTAAAGCGTGAAAATTAAATTTACAAAACTTTACCAAATTGACTTTTACTCAAATCTCATCCCACATCATCAATAAAATTATCTATTGGCACTTCCAAATGCAACAAATACTACCAACAATGAAAAAAATAATAAAAAATGTCAAAATTTAGTTTGGTTCAAAAAACTTTAAAATGCTCTAAACTTTTGTATTAAAATCATCAACAACATTATCTATTACCACATCAAAATACATCCCAAATTTATGTATGTTACAATACTTAATTCCTTATATAAATAGTAACAATTAATATTACTTTTAAACACTATCTAAAATCTTACTCCTGGTTGCATTAAAGGGAAAATTATATCTTACGCCCTTGTGGTTTGGGCTCATTTTAACTTTACCCCCCATATGCTTCAAAAGTGGACACTTAACCCCCCTGTGATTTCAAACTAAAAGTGAAACTACTAAGATTGTCCTCAAAACTAATGAGAAGTCTAAAATTGGCCTCCCCAAAAAACACTTAACCTCTTTCATGTGGTCAATTTTTGGGATTAATCCTCTATATGAAGATAATACAACCATTTAATCCACATATGTGTATTTACTTTTTAACACTTAACCCCCTTTGTGAGGCAAATTTTTAGGTTAACTACCTATGTGCGATTCATTTTCATGTTAAAGAGTAACGTAAAAATTAGGTCTATCAAGACTCGGAGAATTATAACCAATGTACTCAAAGAGAGTACAAGTACTATTTTTATCTCTAAAGAGAAATTAAAATGTAGTGATAAAGAAAATTGAAATTAAAATGACAGATATCGAATGATCTACCCAAACTTCTTGGTGGTTATTCAAAGAACTTTATTTTCTTCTCTATTGCAACAATGAGCTGCCACAGTTTTTGGGTGGTATATGTACTTCTTGTTGGAAATATAGGAAGAATACGGCTATGAACTTGATTGAGGCGTGCAACATTTTGCACTATCCTTAAGAACAATTCCGCCCCCTCGGAGTCAATGACTCGATGTAGAAGGTCTCAACATGGCGCTATGTTCTCCAGGATTCAGCAATCAAATCTTCCAAACGTGCACTCAAATTGGAAGAGTATATGAGTGTCACGACCCATCCCACTACGCGTGGAAATAGGACACGTGGCACGCCACCAAGGCTCATCCAAACACCATCTAATAGAATGCAGCGGAAAGGATTATAAAACAACCCTGGGTATAATAAAACTTAGGGAACACTACCCTCTGAGTTTGTAAAATCCTTGAAAATCAGAGTTATAAAAAGTTTTGGCCCAAAGGAAAACACATCCCAAAAGAAACAGTTTTGAAAACAGGGGTTCAGTCGACTGATCAGGAAACCCAGTCGACTGCTCAGTCGACTGATCAAGGTCCACAGTCGACTGTGTTAAGCAGAACCAAAAATGCAACATTTTAAAGGGGGTCCAGTCGACTGATCTGGAGACCCAGTCGACTGGTTTTCTCATAATCAAAGCAGTGGCCAAATTCAACAGTGGTTCAGTCGACTGATCAAGGGTCCAGTCGACTGCTTCTCTTACTATTCACTTTCAGTATCTCCATCCTACGAGATCCAGTCGACTGATCCTTGGTTCAGTCGACTGCTCCCCTACTGGCAGTCCTGTGTTGCTAATTAACAACTCATGCTTTCTCCACACAACACCAAATACAACCACAACTGATTTCCAACATATTAAAATGCAATTACACATGTTCAATTACAAGATTTCCATACTGTGAAACTAATCCATGTTTCTATTACAACATACTACAGTATTCAAATCCTTACACAAGGTTTTGGCATTTAAACAAAACATATACAAACGTGATTTTCCCGGCGTTCATCGGCCTCACTCATCGCGCTTCTTCTTGTCTTTCTTCTTACCTGCAATGGAGTACATCTCCACTGCTCAGCTATATGCTGAGCGTACAAATTCTAACATATGCAATATATGATGAAACATGCTTTAATCTCATAAATCATACAATAGTCTCTAGGGAGAAAAATACGCATTCATCCGGTAGCGGCAAGTCCAAGCCTTAAACCGCGATACCAATGGCAAGTCCAAGTCTATCAACCATTGTATCCACAAATGCCATGGCAAGTCCAAGTCTATCAACCATGCACAGTAGCCGTCGCTACTAAATTCTCAAACATTGAGAAGCTTACTCCGGCATGAATTTATATAAGACTCCCCTTTGACCCACATAGACAACTTAACGTGCTCGCGTAAATTTAGACATGCTTTTCACAATTTAGCGCGTGCATAATTAACGGGCCTACTAATAACACATGGATTTTGCCCGGATCACAATTTCGTCGTCGAAATATAAAACATGTATTCCTCTATATTTCATAAGTTAGAACTTCATACCTCGTGCAAATCTCTTCAAACTTTGAAGGATCGTCTAGGGGGCTAAATAATCATCGGATTTCAATTTATACGCGATTCCTACAAGTTTTACCTGATTTTTCCCAAAAGTCTAGAATTAATATTTTTACAAAAATTGTCCAAACATGACCTAAGTGGTATCAAAACGTAGATCTTACCTCCACGAGTTCAAATCTGAAATCTGGAGAAAATCTGACGGACGAACGGTCGTCGTATGTCGCCGGCAAGCTCGTGGCAACCAAATCTCCTTTCTCTCTCCTCTCTCTAGATATTTGGCAAGTGTTTGGATGAGATTGAAATCTCATCCCAATCTATATATAGGCAAACTTTCGGGGAATTACGTTTACCTCCCCGCAAGTTTCTCAAAACTTCTCATTAATCCATGAAACTTCGCACACGTCCATTTTATGCCTTTACGAGTGAAAATTATAAATTCCAAAAGTTTTCGACTAAGTTTCGTTTGGTCCAAAATAACGTCCGAAAACTATATTCTGTGGGGTCTCTACACAACCTACCTTTTTGATTAACGTGTCACTCACGTTCTCACCACAGTTCTCAAAATGATATATAACAATATCGAAAATATCAGAAATTATACTACACAAGTATAATTCAGTATTCATAAAATGCCAGATATATCAAATAACATTTAAGTCATATAAATGTCATTTAATCGTGCCATGCAATATGAACTGCCATGTTCACGTGTCCTCACTAACACCTTACCAATGACTCACAGTCAACCTCCTCTCAATTCAATTATCAAATAACATTGATAATCCACAAAAATCTGAATATTAAAACCATGAAATTTTTGGAACGGGTGTGACAATGAGCGCTCAGTATTACTCCAAAAAAGTTAAAAGAATTTGCAGAAATATAGGTTTTTAGAACAAGAGAGGAGGAAGAAAGTATATTAAAGAAGAGATTCTTTTTACGACAAAGTTATCACATATATATAGGAAGTTAGTGCAACATCCCAATAGCCACATGAGTTAAAAACCCATTAAACCCAAGAGTTAAACCAATTTTAGGCATGTGCATAAAAAGAGTTTAACACATGTGCTTAGCTCTCCAACTGTCACAAAATTAATACTAGGTACAAAACATGATAGCACCCTCCATATGCGTGAGAGTACAATTCGAGTCTGCATGACACACCCGTGTAAGTCATGCTTTTCAAGTTAAATTGGACTATCCGAATACAAGATTTGCACCCCACCTGCGCGCTCGTGAGAGAGTTTTTCCTCAACACAAGATTTTAAGCTTAGGTTTGGGTTTTTGAAATAAAGAGGCCCAAATAACAAATGTAATAATGCAATTAAAAAAATAATTCCTAAATAATCCAACAATTCTACAGATAAATGTGGTTGCATGCGTTCTGATTAGGGCCCGTTAATGAACTCGATATATTCAACTCTTTAACAGTTATTGTACACTCATATGATAGCAATATCTACCTGCATATATATAATGCTTTGTTCATTTTTCCTCCGAATTTCATAGACAAATCACAAACTTAAGCATATGATGCGCGAAACTCAAAATAGTATATATATAAGAAGGGCCGGCCCCATGAAAAATTTATAATTATATTTTTACCTATAAATTTTTAGTATTTAACATTTAGGGCCCACCAATTATATTTAGGTCCCCCTCAAATTATGTTTAGTATCATCAACTATATACAGATTGATATACATGTATATATATAACTTAAAAGAAAAGGCCCCTAAGATTACACTTTTAGTGTAAGAATTTTTTGAATTATAGAAATAGGCTCCTCTAGAATTTTAAAAGACACCATGCACTATTTAAGTTTCACAAATAGACTCATATTATACGTAGACGCCAAAAAACCGCAAATTATGTATAAGTACACCCTAAAAAATTGATAATTATGTATAAGTAGACCCTAAAAAAATACCTCGAACTCCCATATAGGAGCCTCCCTTTTAATAGTTCATCTTGAGCTTCCAAATACTCGGGGTCGGCCATGTATATAAGGACACTTATATAATCAACTAATTTTTTAAATGAAGCAAATAAAAACAAATAAGAGAATTAAAGCATTAATCTAAATTTAATGGAAAAATTACACTGAACTCCCTTGAGATATATGATAATTACAGGGACCTCCCCTCTAGTTTGAAAAATAACACTAACCTCCCCTCTACCTACATTTTGAGTGTAAGATTACTAATTTACCCCTTATCTCATTATATATATGTATATATATGTACGCGTGTGTGTGTGTGTATTTGTGTGAGTGTGTGTGCACGCGCACATTAGATAAAATTATATATACATTGGCAAATTTTACAGATTTAGGTTTATAGTATTTAACCCCAGCTTTATAAAATTTTGCATCTCGAAAAAAAAAAAATTTATTAAAATTTCAAATTTAGGTTTTATCATATTTAGCCTAACTTACAATAGTTTACAGGTTTTGTTTTTAATATTATGCCATTTACTTTTTTATCCAAGTAGTAGGTGAAAGATATTAGAACATTTATTTAGAGTAATACTATGCTTCCCAAATTTTCATCCCAAATAATGTTGAAGTGGGACCACAGTTGAACCACTTTAACATCACAACCAATCAAAATCAATTGGGTCCACTGACACATGTGTTGGGAAACACTTTTGGGAAAGAAATTTGAAAAACGTAGCATTACTCTTTTATTTATAAATATCAATAAGAATTTAAAATCATAAAAAATCATCAACAAAATAATCTACTGTCACTTTAAAATGAAAAGAATAATAATAATAATGAAAAGAAAAACATCAACAAAATTTTTTAAAAAATGAATAGCTATATTGCATTTTTGTCTGCTTTATTTAAAAAAAAAACATGCTCAGTGGAGTCTTATATATATATATACATATATATATACTAGGGCAATGCCCATGCAAGGCGTGTACTAATTAAGTTTTATTGGAGCAGCTCATTCACAATGTTGGGAGCAAGTTCACAATTTTAAAATATAAAACAGACAAAAATATAACATAACTATTCATTTTATTTAAAAAAATATGTTTATGTTTTTTTTTCAATATTGTTATTATTCTTTTCATTTTAAAGTGGTAGTAGATAATTTTGTTGATGTTTTGTATGTTTTTTAAATTTATTGTTGATATTTTTTTAAAAAATATTAGTAAAAGCTTGATTTGGTATATACTGAAATTTTGTCCATGATTTTTAAATTTTTGTTCATAATTGTTAATGTCATTTTTTTTTTCATTTTTAAAAGGTAGTGAATAATTTTTTTTATAATTTGTCTAAGGGTATAATAGTTATTTTTAAAATAGAAGGGAGTAATTTTTGAAAATACAAGAGAGGTTCCTGTAATTATCAGATACATCAGGGGAGGTCAATATAATTTGCCCAAATTTAATTTATAATTTGCCCAAATTTAATTTATTCAAGTCTTTTTTTTTTTTAGTAATATTTGGGGCACTAACAACTTCCACTAACACTTACTAACACACTCTATCTCTCTCCTAGTGGTACTGTGGAGTCTGCAGTGGGCCCCACAATACTACTAGGAGAGAGATAGAGTGTGTTAGTAAGTGTTAGTGGATGTTGTTAGTGCCCCTAGCATTGTTTTTTTTTTTTTTTTTTAAGATCTTCAAAAATGACATCTGTGGTGAGGATTACCCTTAGAGGGGCCTGATTAATTTTAAAAAATTAATTGGAAGGGGCCCTCTGCTTTTCAACTTTTTTGAAATTTCAGTTTGGTACTTTGTTTTTATATGCAGAGTGAGGACATGACATTGAAAAGCTATACAAACACAATGATTATAATATTCTATGTAGCTATAGACTAAAGGAAAATATAAAACACATGGACCGCTAAAGGAGAAAGGAACACTTTGGTCACCATCCATGCTGTCAGAAAGCAACCTAGTTAAAATTTTTAAATAAGACTCAGCTTAGCGGCTTTTTAGCCGAAGTTTAAACATTAGGACTGTAATTCAAAAACTAAGGGCATGTTTGGTGTTTATTAATTAATGCAGTCACCGTATTTATGTTCGTAAAAATTAAATTTTGGTCACATTTTTGTGGGATAACAAGAGTCCGTCAATTACTTTTTTAATTTTAGAAAGATATTAATTTTAAGTGGAAAAACTAAAAACACATTAAAACTTGACTAAACGGTGTGAGGAGCAACTGTCCAAACGTGATGAGCAACTCACACAGGTTAGCAGCAACTCACCAAGCGGTGTCTGGTCCGCTTGGTGAGTTGCTCCCGACCCTGAGACCGTGAGTTGCTCCCGTCCCGTTTGGTGAGTTGCTCCTCACGTTTAAACAGTTGCTCCCAATAGTATTTGGTGAGTTACTCCCGATAAGTTTTGATGTATTTTTATTTATTTATTATTTTTTCACTTAAAATCGAAATTCTTCTAAAAGAAAAAAAGTAATTGACTGACTCTTAATTATCTCACAAAAAGGTGACTGAAAATTAATTATCCTTTTATATTTTGGGAATTTGTGACAAAAGTCTTATAAAATAGACTTTTTGTTTTATTAGGTCCACAACATAAATTTAAGTAATTAGTTATGTGAAATTCGGAATTTTTATATCATTCGGTATATGAAAATTCGTAATACATGAATTTTTATATTAATATGGGAAAATTACACTAACACCCCCTGAGGTTTTGCACTTTATCACAAACCTCCCCTGAGGTTTCTGACATGACACTGACACCCCCTGTCAGTGTTGTCCACTTAACGTCATTAACATAGTATCGTAAAAAGACTATTATGCCCACTGTTATGCCCTATATTATCCATAATTCCCTCTCTCTCTCCCTTTCCCATAATCACTCCATTTCCATTTCTCTCTCCCAAACCCTAATCTGGACCCAGATGCTTACAAAGTGGAATCTCTCTCCTCTTTCTTGTTCATCGCTTAATTTCCTCTTAAATTCTTGATTTCTCTTATCACTTCTGATTTGGAATAACAGTAAGGAAAAAATCTCATCTTCCTCATTTCTAGGGTGTAATCTAGTAAAAGCTTGCAATATACAAATGGGTCGATATCACAGTGGTGGTGTGGTGACACAACAGAGTGAGAGTGGGTCGATGGCCGTGAGGTGGGGAGGAGGGAGGTCGAGCCCTCCTTTCTCTATCTTTCTTAACTCTATATCTCTCTTTCTTCCCTCTCTCCCTCTCTATATGTATGATATGTATACATTTCACAACACACACACAGACATATATACATATATATATATATATATATATACATATGTGCACACAAAATCACAAACTTGCACTTTGACAAATCAAAGTATGAAAAATTCCAAACAAAATATGAATTTTACGAGGGAGTGGCCATGGAAGATTTGGTGGATTTCCTCATATACAATTATACACATAAATGGGTATTTGTCAATTTTACCCAAATTATATCTGAAATCCTGCAATCCCCAACTAGTTGGGAAGAAGAGTGAGCAAATGGAGATAAGGGTAATTGGGAAGTACCCATCACAACCAGTGAGCCGAATAATGAGCAAATGGAATCAGAATTTCAAGTACCCATCACAATTTATTCCCTAATCCAAACATGCAATTGGGAAGAAGAGTGAAAATTGGTGAACCGAATGAGTTTGGCACTGTGAAAACCTCTCAATTTCAAGTACGCATCACAATTTCTTCAGGGGGTGTGGAAGCAAACTTGATGCCATCAAGATGTTCGATGAAAGTCCTAACCCAGATGTTGTATCTTGGATGGGGAGGATTAGTGCAGCCCATGATGTTTTAGAAGCATTGGAAAATTTTAAAATTTGTTGCTTGAATGGTGTGGATTAATGGTGGTTGGGTACATGTAGTGGGGCATGGTGTTTGGTGGTGGCGGGTCTGGTGTTGTGTGTGTGTGTGTTTGTGTGTGTGTGTGTGTGTGTGTGTGTGTGTGTGTGTGTGAGAGAGAGAGAGAGAGAGAGAGAGAGAGAGAGAGAGAGAGAGAAGTGAGAGTGAAGATATTAATGCTGGCATACCTCTATTTTTTCTCTCTTGATTAATGGTGTTTTGTGTATATGTATGTGTGTGTCTATATGTGTGTGTGTATGTGTGTGAAAGAAAAAGATGAAGAAGAAGAAGATAAGGGCATTTTGGACATTTTGAAAAACTAACTTGCTGATGTCAGCAATATTTTAACTCCAGTTAACGGCAAGGGGTGTCAGTGTTTTCAACCACAAACCTGAAGGGAGGTCAGTGTAACCTAAAAAACCTCAAGGGGTGTGAGTGACAAAGCACCAAACCTCAGGGGGTGTCAATGTAATTTTCCCTATTAATATTATAGAAGAAAAGCACATCAATGCTATTGTTTAAATTTGAACACTATTATAGCAATATTTTAATTCTTTCTACTTTCCGTTAGAATGAATAACAACAATTTGCAAGCCATTTGTTTGTTTATTTTTATATTTTGGTTGAAAACGTTTTGTTGAGTTTGTATTAATTGAATTCTTTTCCTACTCACATAAACTTTATTTTGTTGTAAGAAAATTTCTCATATGTTTACCATTCAAAGGTGTGAGTTTTCACATATTTGCATATATATAAATATTTAATCGATTATGATATTTTTTGTTTTTTACATGCCTTGCTACGTTTGACAAATTTCCGTGCATTTGCATGGGCTGTCGACTAGTTATTCAACTAAAAGATGATGATTTTAACGAGTAAAAATTGCTTTCACTTTAACGATTGACATTCCAAAATTCATCCCGGATGATAGTTTATTTATTTTAGATACTACCATTTAAAGTAATGAATGGATAATCAAAGCGGTGGATCCAATTAATCCAAATAAGGCTATATATTCAGATTCAACTTTTAAGTGATACCAATTACCAAACATGAAACATCTTATAATGAATTAATCGTTGTTTTGCCCATTTCTCTTAAAATTGCTTGTTAATTAGTCATTTGAATTGCCAATAGTTAGTAAATTGAAATACTAGCGAAATTAGAGTTAGTGTTTGTCAGATCTATATAAGTTTCGTCTGCAGATAACAATTAATCGTTTGTGTTGCTTGCAATTAAAAAGGCAAAAAATAATTTATTTATTTATTTTTTAAAAAAAAGATGTCTTTACAGCTTTTTGTTGAGTGTGACTTATGCCTTCATTTTGCTAAACACCCGTAACGCGTGTTTGTTCATACAATGGTTCATTAGTTTACTACTGATGTCGCTAACTTTTCAAACATAACATGGATATATACTTAAAAAAAAAAAAAGAGAAAATTTAATCATGGTTTAGTTAGGTGTTTGTAGTTCTAGATTCTCCCATCGGTAATGTGTGTATATATATACTCCCTCCGTCCCATTTTGAGAGTCCATTATTTCATTTTGGGATGTCCCAAAATAGTGTCCACTTTCCTAAAATTGATGTATAATTTTTACTTACTTTCCAAAATTAGGCTAAAATACACTTCAGTACCCTGTAGTTTGCCCGAAATTTCATTTTGGGCCCTGTAAAATATTTTGTGTCATTTAAGGCCTTCAAGTTTCAAAAAGTTTCACTTTGGGCCCTATATTTTAAGCTTTATTGGTACCAAATTGTCACGATTTTGAAACTTGAGGGCCTTAAATGACACAAAAAATTTTTTAGGGCCCAAAATGAAACTTAGGGCAAACTACAGGGTACTAAAGTGTGTTTTAGCCCCAAAATTATCCCTCCTTGAAATCTACACCAAGACAAAACTAAAAAAGTTGTTGTAATGATTAGGGACAATTGTGGAAAGTGGGTGTAGATTCTTTTTGTCCCCTTAATAAGTTGAGTTCCCAAAGATGGACTCTCAAAATAGGACGGAGGGAGTATATAAATGCACACACACATTTGAAACGTAACGTGAGATGTTGCATTATTAAGAGTATCTCCAACTGACAAAAGAAAATATCTACCTATCTATCTATTGTTATATATAAAAGCGGAAGGTTCAAGCAAGGTGTCACCTTATGATGACACGTGAGGAGTTTTAATTCTGTCAATTCAAGTTGAAATGTGTCTCTCTCCCTTCTCTCTCTTTTATCATTTAGTGTGTAAACGTTTCTTGCTCTTTCTCTCCTCTCATTGAAATTTATAAATATTATCTCCCTTCAATGGGTGCACATTTTGTCTATCCCTATACATGCCTATACAAGGCTTTAAATTGCAATGCTAACCCCATAGGGAAAAAGGGAAAATATGTAGCGTAGACGTGAAAATAAAAATCAAATGGATACAAATGTGGGGAGATTATTATGTGAAAGAAAAAAAAATCATTCTATTATACTAGCCTATATATACTCTTATCCAAACCTATTTTATTTGGGATTGGCGGACAAATTATGTTCATTTCTAATAAGATGAAGTCTCTCTTTCTCTTTCTTTTTCTAATGAATTATGATTAATGCTATGCTTACCAAATTTTTTATACCAAATAGTTTTCAAACACGTGTGCCAATGAAACCACTTCAGCACCCTCTAATCAAAGTTAATTGAGCCCATTAACACTTGTGTTTGAGAACCATTTGAGTTGCAAAATTATGAAATCACAGTATTACTCGTGAATTATATCTTTTATTAACATACTTTTTCAATATTTTAACAATTATTTAGTAGTCATGACAATATTCCCTACCAATATTTTATAACTTATCAAGGAAACAACGTGGGACATGCTAGTTTTAAGTTAAAATAGAGAACTTAACCATCATCACAAACATGGCTAAGAGCAACTCCAACCACATTACTCATATTCAATTTTTAGCTATTTTGGGGAACCAAAGTGTATTTTTTGAGCTCTAATGGATTCCCCAAATGGTTCTTCATTTTGGAGAACCCCTTTTTGGTTCTCCACATTTGAGGAGAGAGAGTGTGAATATGGGTAATACACATAAGTAAAATAATAAAAAATAATACATATCATATTCATTTAAGGAGAGAGAGAGTGCATTAAAATTTTTAACTGTTGTATAAAAATTAATATAATAATTCATACGTCCCTATAATGGAGAACATGATTTGAGTTGGAGGCTTAAAACTGATTAGCTAAAATAACTTTTTAGCTATTTTGACTAAAAATTAGAGAATTTTTAGAAAATGTGACTGGAGATACTCTGACTACTAACTTAGCTAGCTATTTTCGATATTAGCTATCCCGCCAGATTCGGAGTGTTAAATTTAATTGGTTTTCCAAATCTCAATGATTAGTGCTTTTCAAATTTCAAATTGACAAAAACACTAATTGTTAATAATAATAATAATAGTAGTAGTAATAATAATAATAATAAAAAGAAGAAGAAAATAGCTAATTAAAATGGAGAACAGTGTCGGATTCTCTAAAGTGACTAACTAAAATAGAAAAGTGAAATTTTAGCTGACTTTTTGCTAAATTGTAGAAGTAGGTAGTTGGAGATGCTTTTGGTATGTTCACATTGTTGGGACAATGAGAATACTCACAAATAAGAGTGTTGGAACACAGGAGACCACTCAATTAGTTTGTTTTACAGAGTTAAAGTTTTGTATTAAGCGATTAATCATTCTTCATTACAAATATCATGTTGCATTGCATATTTTAAACAGATAACCATAAGAATTAGTTTTTTTCAAATAGATTGATTCCTTGATAGCACATCAAGTTAATAAAGATGACTCAAAGTACCACATATGGCATATTGTGTTCGTATCGCACGAAGATAGATTGGCAATAAAGTCACTTTTATTTTTTAATTAGGGCACCTAAATTTAAGTTAAAAAATCAGTTTTTTTATCTTTTAGTTTAATTAGTAAGGGCACCTCACTTATTTACTATATATTATAGGCTTAACTATATTTTACACCCTATTAGTTTGCCCTTTATGTCAATTTGGTCCCTGTAGTTAGAAAGTGTCATTCTAGTCCATGTAGTTTCATAAGTGAGTCATTTTAGTCCCTCAAATACTTTAAGTGACAAATTTTTTACTTTCAGGGACAAAATTGTTCATCACTAAAGGACTTATTGGACTTATTTGACATACTTATGAACCTACAGGGACTAAAGTGACACTTTCTAAATTATAGGGACCAAACTACAGGGACAGGCACAAAACACATAATTAGGTATTATATGTTTTCATAAATATTATAAAATTAAAAGATTTTCAAAGAATAATATAATAAATTTGGTACTTGCAACAGTATTACTTGCAATTATAGAGTTTTAATAAAAGCTGAACTTACTAATAATCCTTCTTTTAGTGCAAGATGCTTTGCAGTTTCTATGACTTCATCACTTGATATCTGGATATCATAAGACCATTAGATTATACAAAAGGAAAAACGACGTGGCTTCTAATTTGCGACAAGTATAAATCTGAAATAAATACGACAAATGCCACACACACACGCAAACGTAATTTCACCATAAAGTGTAATAAATTGATGATGCAAAGAATCAATCTCGAAACCTGATATGGGCAAATTCATATTATTATATAAAGGGCAAATTATACTTTAGTCCATTAAACTATACACCTTTTTTCAATTGGGTCCATAAACTTTTTTTTTTCAATTGGGTCCTTGAACTTCAAAAAGTCATTCAATCAGACCCCAATTCTAACACTGTTAGCTTAAATTATTTGAAATTGTCACGTATGTTGTGCGTAATGCTTACCTGTCACATGTTAGGTTAAGACAAACACGGGACATTGTGAATAGTGCAAAAAATCGTATTCAATCAGATCCGCAATCGCGTTCAATTAAATTCCAAAACACATTTGACTAGATCAAAAATCGCATTCAATCATACCCAAAATCGCATAATTTTTTAGCCATTCACAATCTCCCGTGCTTGTCTTAACCTAACATGTGACTAGTAAGCATTACGAGCAATGTACATGAAGATTTCTAATAATTGAAGCTAACAGTGTCAGGATTTGGATCTGATTGAATGAATTTTTGAAGTTCAAGTACCCAATAGAAAAAATATAGTTTATGGATCCAATTAAAAATAGGTGTATAGTTTGATGAATTAAAGTGTAATTTGCCCTTATATAAATTATACTTAGGAGGATTATATGACAGGTATCGAGAAGAGAGAAGAATCACAATTAGTGAAAACAAAGAAACTTACAAGAGAAGAAGTCAAATCGAAGAAGACGCTGAATACAGATTAAGAGTTAATAGAGAAAGAAATTAGAAGTACTCAATGATTTGGAAATAAATAAGGAGAGAGACACAAAGAGATAATATATAGTAAAATAATTGAGGTGCCCTTACTAATTAAAGTTAAAGGTAAAAAACTAATTTTTTTAACTTAAAATTAGGTCCCCTAATTAAAAAATGAAGGTACTTTTATCGCCAACCCGAAGATATAATTGGTCTATGTTAACTACTTGTAAAATTTTGTGTACGTGAATCACACTTAAATCAATCAACAAATACACTTGAGAAAATATACTAACGTGGAGTCCAAAAAAATTAGTCGAATGAAAATTGAAATATATAGCTTCGTGCTTTTGATGAGTTTTTATTTATAAAGGGTTTATATCACCTACTACTCCTGAGATTTGATCAGAAAATAGTTACTCATTCACGTTTGAAGAACAACACTGCCCCCCCTGCTTTGATAAAATTACAATTTAGCCGTCAAAATTAATGAAGAAATTGATTGAAAGCATTTACAAAATGACTAAAGTGCCATTCTCCTAGGTATTTAAAAATTTCACGATTTTCACTTTAAAAGTTATTTTTCTAAAATTTGTTTGAACAATTTTCATAGTTCTTCAAAAATTTTGAAATTTTCATGATTTTCATTAATTCAAAATCTATTTTCAAAATTTTAACAATTCCTTGAAACATATCCACATTTTTTTCTAAAATTATGATTTTTTTTCATGTATTATGGTATAAATAGTTTTCAAATATATGTAATTTTCAACTAGAAGAGGAAGAAATGGGTATTTATGCCAACTCCAAGGTCATTTCACTCTTCTAAAAGCCGGTATGAGCATTTATGTATATTTTTGTTAGCCTTGAATTTCTTGAAGGCATTATTTATGCTTGTTTTGATGATGACAAATATATTGATAATAGCATGTTTGTAATTATTTATTCCAATCAATTATATATCGAGTCATTTTCATTGTGTTAATCTCTTGATTTATGCATTTAATTAAATGTTCTAACTTTGTTTAAGATCATGATATAGCATATGGTGAAGCCCAAGAATGATTGAGCTCAACAAAGATCAAGTTTGAAGACTTGAAGATTTTTTTATCCTTGGTTGAAGACTAGGATTTACTTGTAAGCATTCTGATTAATCACTCATAGGGGCTCAAGTAACTTTAATTGGACTTTAGGATCCTTGCTCTTAAACTTTAAAATAGTTTCAAGAACCTAAACATACTTAGACCACTCAATTAAATTTATTTCACAAAAGTTTTCAAGTGGCTAAGTCAAAATCAAGTACCTTTTGCAGATAGGTCATATTTAAAGGCAAACCTGATCTAATTCGTAAGGAACTAGATATTAAGTTTTATATGGTTGGAAAGATATTTGAATCTAGTTTCCAAATCTTCAAACAGATCACAATTGCTAGTTTTGTCGAGGGAGTTATGGCCGTTTTAGTAAAGAGCTGTCAGTCTACCAAAATAGTCTACACAGTCAACTGGACTATTTATACAATAGACTGAAGGGTTCAAAGTTCAGTCAAATGGATCAAAAATCAGTTGGTTGATTTGTGTTTTTATTGGTAGCTACTGGTACACTCATCCAGTTGACCGGATCGCTTATTCAGTCGACTGAATTACGCATTACAGCATAACGACTAGTTTTCTAAACTCTCCAACAATTATTTTCACACCCCCAACCACTCCCAACGGCTATAATTTTTCAAAAGATATATATAGGGATGTTTTTAAGGGTTATAAAGAACAAGGAACATTAACAAAATCATTCAAATAACTTAGTTAATCATCATTTCTATTTGAGCCCTAGTTTGAGTAAAAAATCAATTTGCTCTTGATTTCAATTGTAATTCTTGAGAGAGCAAATTGTAGTGAACTTTCATTTGTATTATCCACTCACTAAGGAGTTATTGTGTGATCTATAATTATATCCATTCACTCTAGAGAGAGAGTTATCATTTGTACCCAAATTATTCATTTGTAAAGAGTGAGGGTTAGTAACCCTTGTATGCAAAGAAGAGGTTTTTTTTTCTCGAAGAGATTGAAGGCTCTTGTAATGGTTTAGTCTACACCCATGAAGTAGATCAATTAAAGGAATGCTCAAGAGGTGTTCTTGAGGGGTGGACATAGGTCGCGGTGTGTAGATTGCCGAACCATTTGAAAACTCGCTTTGCTTGTTTCTCTTCCCTTCTTTCTTTACATTATTGTTTGTGATTGTATTTAATTTGCAATTAACTTTTAAAAAGATTTATTTTCCGCTAAAACCTTATTCACCCCTCCTCTAAGGTTTCCATTTCGGGCCAACAATTGGTATCAGAGCCTCAGCTCTTCTATTTTCAAAAGTTTTTGAAAAAATTTGAGTTAAGATCCAAATGGAAACCAATACTTCTCGTATCTCATATAGTAAGGGTCAATCGACACATAGATTACCATGTTTTAATGGATCAAATTATGCTTATTAGAAAATTTGAATGAGAATCTATATGATTTCTCAAGATTTTGATTTATGGAAAATATTGGTCAAAGGGCATCATCATCTTCGTACAAAATTGTAAATGATATTTCTATTCCAAAAATGAAAAATGAGTATAATGATGCTGATAAAAAACTCATTAAAATCAATGTTGTGACAGTGAATTTATTATATTGTAGTTTAGACCCAAATGAATACAATAGAATTTCATCTCGCAAATCCGTAAAAGAAATTTGGAATAAACATGAAGTGACTCAAGAGGGAACAAGCTAAGTCAAAAACTCAAAAATTAATTTGCTTGTTCAATCTTATGAAATGTTTAAAATGTTGCCTTTTGAGTCTATTGGTAATATGTCTACCCGGTTTACAACTATCATTAATCGCTTAAAAAATCTTGGTAAAGTTTATGCTAATGAAGAAATTAGTGAGAAAATTGTTAGGGCTTTACCAAAGCAATGACAACCGAAGGTCACGGCTATCCGGGAAGCAAATAATTTGAAAAATTTGTCAATTGAACAACTCATGGGATTACTCATTATCCATGAAATGGAGTTAGCCATGCTTGTCGAAGAAGACAAGAAAAAAGAAGTAAAAGAGATCAAAAGAGGAGATATGGCCTTGAAATCCTCAAGCTTAAAGAAAAGGTACAAAGATCATGAGATTGATGAGGATGAAGATAGGGCTTTGATCACCCAAAAATTTGTAAAGTTTCTAAAGAAAGAAAAATCAGGAAAGATGCCTCCAAAAGATAAAAAAAAATGCAAGAAGAAGGCAATGAAGGCCACTCAAAGTAGCCCCGAGAGTGAATCATCAAGAGACGACTCAAATGGATATGAGATTGTAAATCTTTGCCTCATGACAATAGAAAAAGGGGTAAACTCTAATTCTTGCTCTTTCAATAACTCTAATGATTTTAATGAATTTCAAAATATTGAGTCAAGTTCTATGGAAACAAAAATTTAAGAAGGTTATTGCATTACAACTCCTCGATCATTGAAAGATCATGGGTATGATCATTAGAGGAGGAGAATAGAAATTTATTTTTTATAACTTAACATAAATCTTTGCAACATTATCAAAAATGGCTTTTCTCCTAAACCAAAGCTTGCATGGAATGAAAATTATCAAAATAACTTTCTATTGAATCTTAGAGCTATGAAAATTTTATAGAATTCTTTAGATGACATTTCATATAATAGAATTCGTTCATGCTCTAGTGCAAATGAAATTTGATTATGTTTAGAAAATTTTAATTTTACTACTAACCAAATTTGTGAAAAGGAAAAAGTGTGCCTATTTGCAAATGAAGATGATGAGAATGAGAAAATGGCAAAAGAGGCCACTTAGGATAATGATGACTCACCCAATGACGACTCATGTGACCAAGAAGGTGCACAAGAGAATTTGGTAAACTCTAATCCTACATCTATTGTTGAATCTGTCAACTATAATGACCTTAATTTAATGTGCATTTAAGGAGTTACATGAGGATTTGGAAAATTTTGGAATCAAATATATTTCTCTTAAAAAGAACTTTTCAGTGCTTTTAAATGAGTTAAATATTTTGAAATCCCAAAATGAATCTTTGAAGATTGAAAATGAAAAATATGTTTCAAGAGCACAATCTTCAAATGAGCTTGAAAAAGAAAATTTTGAGTTGAAAAGGTAATTGGATGATTTAAAATCTCAAAATGAAATTTTGAGAAAGGAAAAACTTGTTTCAACCAAATCAACCTTCAAGTAAATCTATTGAAAAAGAAAAGGTTAAATTGAGAAAGGATGTGGATGATTTGACAAAAACTTTGGCAAAATTGACACAAGGTGAATAAAATTTTAATATGCTTTTGGGAAAGCAAAAATGTATTTTTGACAAAGCCAGTTTGGGATTTAATCCCACATACAAGGAATAGAAGTAAAAAAGCTTCTTTGTAAAGTCCACATCAACTATTTCATGTTGAGGAATTTTCAAAATAAGGAACTAAGAGTAAGTGAGATTTGAATTAGATATGATGGGTCGCAACCATTGAGATTGAATTCGAACTGATGGGTCGCAACCATTTAGATTCGATTCAAAATGAAGTTCAAATCCATAGATTGTGTCCCTTGGACCAATAGTCACAAGGCTAATAGACACACATGTCTATGAAGGGACACCAAGCATTCTATATATAGAATAGATCAATTATCATTTAGATGTTATATAGATCTCTCTTCCTTATGGAAAATTAGAAGTTTAAATTATGTTGTTTTTCTTTACATAAAATACATATTTCTAGAATCTGTTTTCTGCAGAAATAGAATTCTAGAACTGGCTTTTATTTCTTGGTGGATATTTTCGGCTATCTTTAATAGTGCATATTGCAGATAGGTTTGGCTTCGTTGTACCTTGAATACAGATTTACGGAATACCCGTTTGCACACCAAATTATGATTATGGTGGGGGCAAATATTGTATTTAGGGAAGTGTCTCGTACACGCCTTGAAGCATGTTATTAGAGAACACTTTTTGCGATTTTGTTTATAGATGGATTTTGAAGACTTTGAAGATCAAATTTCCCTACACTTCATATTCTCAAAAATCTCACAAAAATTTCTTTGTTAAAGCATCAATCTCAAATGAGACCCTTCTCCATGTAACTTGTCATTATTGCATGAAAAAAGGGCATGTTAATTATAAATATTCATTTCGAAAGAAAATTAACATAGTTTGGGTTGTGAAGGGATCCTCTCCTACCTCCTTGGTAAATGTTGCATCCAAGAGGTGTTTAGACAATGGTTAATTCTTTTACCTTAAGCTTAGTAGGAATATGATAGATTAATTTGTCTTGATTTTGATAGCATGGTAATCATGCTTGTTTTATCACATTAATTTGTCTTTTTGTTCAAATATTCATCCTCCTAAGGAGAAACTGCATAATTTTGATCTTTTAATTGGTATTTATTCATACAAGCATATGTTGAGCGGGAACATATCATTATATTCACTTAAGTACTTTTGGTTTCTTGTTGCCTCCATGACATACTTGCTTATCTTGAGAGGGAACTTTTAGTTCAAACTCCCAAACTTTTTGGTGTTTTCAAAAAGGGGAAAATTGATAAAGATGTAAAAATAGAGATGTAAAATCGAGATAATGATAGGATAGAGATCTTTAAAAATAAAAGGAAAATGATAATAGAGATTTTTAGAAAGCTATCATTCTTGGATTCATACTTTGTATGCATTGTTACTTTGAATGATAATATGAAAATAACTCTTATTGTCCTTTAATTTCTATATCTCTATTGTATGTTTTGACATCATCAAAAAGGGAAAAATTGTCAGTCTTGAATTTCTTTAAAGCATTATTTATGTTTGTTTTTATGATGATAAATCTATTGATAATAGCATGTTTGTAATTGTTCTATTCCAATCAATATTCAAGTCATTTTCATTGTGTTAATATCTTGATTTATGTATTTAAATGTTTTAACTTTGTTTAAGATCATGATATAGCATATGGTGAAGCCCAAGAGTGATTGAGCTCAACAAAGGTTAAGCCTGAAGACTTGAAGATTATTGATCCTTGGTTGAAGACTAGGATTTCCTTGTAAGCATTTTGATTAATCACTCATAGGGGATCAAGTAACTTTAATTGGACTAAAGGTTCCTTGCTCTCATACTTTAAAATACTTTCAATGACCTAAACATACTTAGGCCATTCAATTAAATTCATTTTACAAAAGTTTTCAAGTGGCCAAGTCAAATCAAGTACCCTTTGCAGATGGGTCATCTTTAAAGGCAAACCTGATCTAATTGGTAAGAAACTAGATACTGAGTTTTATATGGTTGGAAATATATTTGAATCTAGTTTCCGAGTCTTCAAACGGATCGTAAATACGAGTTTTGTAGAGGGAGTTATGGCCGTTTCAGTAAAGAGCTATCTGTTTGCTAAAATAGTCGACATAGTTGACTGGACTATTTATATAGTAGACTGAAGGGTTCAAAGTTCAGTCAAATGGATCAAAAATCAGTTGGCTGATTTTTGTTTTTATTGGAAGCTACTGGTACACTCATCCAGTCGACCGGATCGCTTATTCAGTCGACTGAATCGCGCATTACACAATAATGACTAGTTTTCTAAACTCTCCAAAAATTATTTCACACCCCCAACCACTCTCAACGGCTATAATCTTTCAAAAGATATATATATGGATGTTTTTAAGGGTTATAAAGAACAAGGAAAATTAACAAAATCATTCAAATAACTTGGTTGATCATCATTTCTATTTGAGCCATAGTTTGAGTGAAAATTCAATTTCATCTTGATTTCAATTGTAATTCTTGAGAGAGCAAATTGTAGTGAGTTTTCTTTTGTATTATCCACTCACTAAGGATTTATTGTGTGAGCTATAATTATATCTATTCACTCTAGAGAGAGAGAGAGTTATCATTTGTACCCAAATTATTCATTTGTAAAGAGTGAAGGTTAGCAACCCTTGTGTGCAAAGAAGATGTGTTCTTCTTTGGAAGAAATTGGAGGCTCTTGTAACGGTTTGGTCTACACCCGTGAAGTAGATCGATTAAAGGAATCCTCAAGAGATATTCTTGAGAGGTGGACGTAGGCCGCAGTGTGCGGATTGCCGAACCACTTAAGAACTCGCTTTGCTTGTTTCTCTTTCCTTCTTTCTTTACATTATTATTTGTGATTGTGTTTAATTTGCAATTGAGTGTTAAAAACGTTTATTTTCCACTAAAACCTTATGCATTCCCCTTCTAAGGTTTTCATTTTGGGCCAACAATTTTAATAAACCAAACATTACTCACTAAATAGAAGGGGGTTTGTTATGACTCATAAAAGCTTAGGGGGATGTGTTGTTCATCAAACTTAAGTGTTCTAAGGTCAAACCTCAGAGGTGATAGATGATAATATTAACCCATTTTTAGAAATTGGTGGTAACATCTTCTTACCATGTCAAACTTGATTTTAACTCTTCGGCCGCAAGTTGTAGATACTTGTGAGTTCTCATTTCCTCTCTCATAACCAACAAAAATATTTACTTTTACATGGACAAAAAAGGTCTCTGTCTACTTATTAGAGATGGCATTTGAAAGAGTTTTACAATAAAGATACTAAAGTAAAACACTATGCAAATTAATCCTACTACAAAACAGTTGTAGGATATCATCACATATATCTATTATATATATCTAAATTGCAAAGCCAAAACTCTACTATAAGCTATGTTAAGTGGCACACCTCTCCTTCCTCCAAATATCCTATATGGCACCCTCTTTTTTCTTTAAGAAGACTTCTCTCTCCAGCTATTTACCACAAAAAGACTCTTCTAATCCCAATTCCGTTAACCTCTCACAATGCACCCACCCAACTTTCTCCATCTTATTAACTTTCTCTCTTTTCCCTTTGCATTATACTAAATATATTGATCTTCCCAAAAGTAACAGTTTGAAGCTCCCAAAACTAGCACACTAATTACCATTTAAACCACCATTATATCTTGGAAGTTGAAGCACCTTAGAGAGAGAAAGTCTTTTTATTTATTAATTTTTTTTTTCCGAAAATAGATGAATTGGAGAGAGAAAGTCACAGACCTTTAATTCTTTTTTATCATTGTATTCTTTAATTGGAGTGTTGGGCTGTGTATATATATATATATGTATAATATACATATAGTTTTATTTCTCCCTCTCTCTCTCCCCATGAAACTCATCTTTAAATCCTTATTATGCTGATATGTGTTTTTTTTTCCTGACTTTTGTAATATAGTTTGTTGCATTTTATCCATTGCATTGCCTTTGCTATTTGATAACTGTGATTATCAACTTTGCGTTATTCATTCATTTTGCAGTGAAAAGGGGATCGACTATGAAGTTCACTGATCAAAAGGTATCGTGACTTTATTTCATATAATATTCCTTCTTCTTTTTTCTGAGGTTCTTTCTTTAATTTACTTTACAAAGTTTATGTTGTGATAATCTAAATGTGTTGGGTTACGATTACGATATTTTATTTACCCGGAGTCTCGCCGCCTCAGATGTATGCTAAGGTTAGCAGTTCTTCTAAGTATATAGTGAATATATATGTATATATATGTCCTTCATTGGAGATTTTGTAGAGAAAGACGGCAAAAAAGTTTTTGTTTCAAATTGATCACCATATTTTTTTTTTGTTGAACTTGATCACCATATATAATATCAAAGAACATCAGCTTGAATTGGCCGGAAAGGTTAAGGGCATGTTTGGTTGTCCCTCCAAATTCAATGGTTCCATTCAAATTTTGTATAGAAGTTAAAGACAAAATTCATCACTATGAATGAATCCATTTACAAATATGGGAGACTTCATCATATTTCTTCTTATGAGGCAATTTCTTCATTTCTCTAGAATACCAAAATTCATGAGTGCAAGAATCATTTTTGACACAAGCACCATTTTTTCCAAATGAAACTATTCAAGTTCATCATTTTTAATGTAAATTGTGTACGAAAATATGAATGAAACTATTTTCATTCAAGGACAACCAAACAAGTCCTAAAACAAATGTTTGCAACAATAGACTTCTTAATTTTTCTATGTATTTTTAATATTTTGATAATTCCCGTGCAATGCACGGGTTGTCGACTAGTATATATATATATGTGTCGTTCAGCCGTACGCCCCCAAATTATAGTACTTTTTGGGACACAAAATTCAAGCATTTAATTAATAATGAAATAGGCCTTTGCTTGGTAAAAATACCATAATTAAAATTTTTCAAAATGCAATAACATTATTCTACAAGTTTGTTTTTTTGTAAGATTTTATGTTTTGGAATCATATAGATAAGATCTATTAAACAGCATCTACATTGACCATGAAATTTTGGGGGAGAAAAACAAACATAATATTGAACGAAAAGATAAAATGTTTTTTTTAACACAGATCTAACAAAAATAGACTTTTTTTTTTTTTTACAAAATTGATATTTAAAGATGCGTAGATCTTGAAAAAAAAAATAAGGAGCGTGTGGCCAAAGGTCCTTAAAATGGTCAAAAATAGAGGATTAGTCCACGTGTTTTTTTTAATGCCAAAGGTCTTCCAATTCTTTGGACCAAAATTGCCTCCAAAATGCTATTGACGTGAGTGTTCCTTAATTTTAGCTAACAAACCACAACAAAATAGCTTCTTCTTTTTTTTTTTTTTCACCTTATTTTTCAATTTTGAAAATGTTATTATAACTTTCAATTTTCAATGAATTTTATATATCCATGATCTACAACCAAGATCTACAAAACAAGATCCATAGTGCCTATAAAATTCTTAAAAAAAAAAATTGAAATTTTGCAACTCACAACGAATATCAACAATTATTCTTTTGTAAAATCGACACTTCAATTGCGTAGATCTCGAAAAATTACTCCAACTCAAAAAAAAAAAAAAAAAAACCATCCAAAACGGCCACAGTATCGCAAAGTTATGGCCAGTTTAGAACATGGTACTGTCTTTAAGTGTTGTCCAAGTAAGACAACAACATAATACTATTGACAATACCATTTCTTTTAAATTGACCAAATAATTTCAAAATTTTAACCATTTCATCAGATGATAATGCCTTTACAGTATTTTTCAAATAAATACAGTAACATATTATAGAAAACTAGACGTTTTTACAAAGAGAGTAACATCATTGTTGCAAAAAGTCGCAAAATTAGGGTCATTTAGTAGATGTTATTGTCTTTAAGAACTATCCTCATGCAAAAAACAGTAGCATACCATTAAAGAATAGTAACATGGTATTGAACAAAGAAGCAGTAACATGTCGTGGACAGTAACATTTCTTCAATTTGACATAATAATTGCAAAATTATCATATCATCAAATGCAAAAAATAAAAAATAAAAAATTCAAAGGTGGTATCATGTCACTGTCACAAAAGAGACAGTGACATTACTTTATAGTGGTCCGACAGTAACATGATTTCTTTTTCTTCATTTTTTTATAGTCACTATGAATCTTGTTTAATATATCTTTCTTTCTAGATTACAAGTATATAATTTTTTTTATTTTTTTTTGAGGAAGAACAAGTATATAAATTTTATTCAAATTAAAGTTGTGGTTTGAAAGTTATGGCATTTTAAAGTTTGAAAAAAAAAACCTATTTTGGGATGTGTGCTGAGGTGACATTAGTTTACCAGCATGTTCTATGTGTGATAATGAGGGTAAATTTGTCAATAACCTTATTTTCAGTTTAAAAATGGACTTAATGCCAAACAATTTACAAACTCATGTCCTTATCACTTGAAAAAAAGAAAAAAGAAAAAGAAATCGTGCTGGACTAATCTCCTAATTCAGTCCTACACAAGGACTGTTAATTAATTATCCCAAAAAATAATACATGAAATAAAAAAATTATCAAAATATGGCAATTTATATTAAGTCGGCACAAAACAGATAATATGTTTGATTGCTAATGCTAAACAAGCAAGTAAAATGTAATATTTGACAAAATTCGTACACCGAAGCACTGTTGTTGGAAGTTTTCAATGGATAGATTTCAAAAAATCTCCAAAATTTCAAATAAAAAAAGGTCATCCAAAAAAGTTATAAAAATATATATATAAATAATAAAAAAAAAAGCTACGGCCTTTTAAAATAAGCGATCAAACATCAAGTAAACTATATTAGCCAACAAAATCGATTTTTTGTTTTGGCAAAATTATCACCTCCAAACTTGGTCATTGAAGTTAACATTGAAATAATTCAAAAAAAGAAGAAGATTATTTTAGAATTTCATATTCATCATGGATCTTGACTTCAAACATCCAAAGAGATAAAAATCAATGTGAAAAATCGATTGTGGATTAAATAAAAGCAAGTTTTAGATTTTTATTCTTGATGAAGGGCATTATTTAAACTGATATTAAAAAACAATTCTGATAGTTGATTGCTCCCAAAAATCGCCAAAGGTTTGATGCCCGAATGGAGAGAAGTGAGTGGACCTGGGTTGTACTTCGTGGCCCGTTTAGACTGTCGAATGGGCAATCGGGCTAGCAAAACAAGTAATAGGGAAGTGGATTTGGCTAAGGCATATACCTGGTCACGAAGGATAATGAGTATCAAGCCCAATGCCCAAGAAGGATAAGACAGGTGGCAATCGAACGCCCTGTTGGAAGACATATGGAAAGGCCAGACATTGAGCCTGATCAGTCGGAAACATGCGTATTGATGTCATCGGGCTCCATGTTACAGCTCAAGGAGAAAGCATAATAAATTAGGAGCAACAGTAGCCCGATGGCAACCGAGGCATCATAGAGGTGAATCTTGTTTCCTTGTTTGTAAGGTTATGATTGGAAATGAATCAGTCCGTTTAGGGATGAGTTTGACCAAATCCAGCTAGATATGGAAGGCTAATCCTTGGAATTTTGGCATTAATTCGAAATCTTGATAAAGATGGAAAGAGTTGGGATTAGGAAAGATTCTAGATGTCCTTATATTAATTTAGGCGCAATTCAATGAGTCCTTGCCATAGTTGAACTCCTCATTGGCTGCTATAAATATAGAGGCAGGCCAAGCTTCTTGGGCACTTCGCGTCACTCTCGAAAAACTGCATTCAACAACTTTCGAAGCATTCAACCCTGCATTAGTGTATTCTCAGCATCCATAGCAATAGGTCTATCCCTTTGGTTATTTTCTTTACTATTTTAATCTTTCATGCACAATCAGAGCCTATTCTGCTCTTGTTCCTTAGTTTTTTTCCAACATACTCAATACAATATCAGCATATTTTATTAATTGTTTGTGATTATTGATGAGGGCTGTTATTTGTAGAATATTGGCTCGATAAAGAATAGAATTTGTTAATCTTAGCCCCATTTCTCTGGCTTTACTTCCATTTGTGCGATAATCTATCTCTTTACGCAATGATATATTTGCTTGGTATGTTGTGGTGTTTAGTGTTGTCTTATGCAGGTTTCAGAAGCCGAATTGTTAATAGGTTGAAAAAGGGATAGTGAAGAAATAAAGAGGACATTTCAAAGTTAAACTTCAAGTCCCAATTGATTGCCATCCATTGGAAATCGATTGCCATGTCTTTCTAACCGATCGATTGCCATTTATGAGCAATCAATTGTCATAAATACCAATCGATTGCCTTGAGAGTCAATCGATTGGTCAGGACAGCAGTCAAACTCATGAATGAAACGGAATCTCAGCAAATCATGGATTAATGCGACGACCATCCGTTACAGGATGAACCTGGACATCCTTAGCTCGTGGATAGACTAGTATATATAGGGGAGAGTGATAGGAGTTAAGGGTTGGCTCATTTTGTATTGTTTTGAAGGTTCATTTTATAGATTTCCATTTGCAAACCATTTTTGAAGCTTTCAAGTTCTGCAACCAGATTCGTTATACTTTTCAGGTTCTGTTTATTTTGTTTCAGTATTTTGAGATTGTTAGTTATAGCTTTGATCTAGATATTTTCTTGAATCTCCATTACAATACCAAGTTTCATATTTGAATCCATGTTTAGATTTAATTCCAACAGCATGCCTCAATATAATATTGTTTCTGCACTCTCTATTGGACCTCCCAATCGGCCGGATCTCAACCCTCACCAACAAGCCTCTCTATTGGACCTCCCGATTGGCTGGATCTTTACCACTTCTACCCGACCTCTCTATTGGATATCCCAATCGGCAGGATCTCTACCTCACCAATTGGCATCTCTACCGGACCTCCCGATCGGCCAGATCTCTACCCATCTACCTGGCCTCTTTATCAGTTCTCCTGATCGGCCGAATGTTAACCTCAATAACCTGGCCTCTATCGGACCTCCAATCGATTGGATCTCACACAACTAGGCCTCTTCCTCCGTTAAACCTCTGACCGGTCACCAAACCTCTGGCCACCACTACCTCAAGTACCCTCTACAACCGGACAATCAACCGTACAGTCTGACTCACTCCACTATTCTTCACAAAAGCTCTACCTCCAAGACGACTTCATGATTCAGTTTCCAAACTCAAGTTGTTTCCATTTTCCACCTTGATTTTGAGTGGGCTGTTAGAATATTTAGTCTAGGTTCATATTGTCTATGTTCAATGTACCTCTAATTGTACCCCTAATTATTCTCCTTCTTAATTAGGTTTATCTCTCCTTATTAAGATCATCTCTAGGCCTATATAAAGGCACCATATTGTAATGTTTCATACACACCATTCAATACACAATTCATAGTATTGTCTCACTCTCTCTCATTCTCTCATATATATTCTAACAATAGCCATGTGGATTGTCCACACCCAATAAATTTTCATTCTCCACAAACTTATTAGAGACAACCTCGGTGGATGACTGTAAAGGGAAAAAAGCAAAAAGCAAAAGAAAAGGAAGGAAGGAAAAAAGAAGAAAAAAACAAAAAAAAAATAAATAAATAAATAAAACAAAAAACATCTCTCTCTCCCTAGTACCTATATATATACTCACTATACACACATTTAAGGAGGGAGGGGGGGGGGGGGGGGGGGGGGGGGGGGGGGAGGGGGGCTCTCTCCCTTCGAAAGCCTTGTTTGGTCCTCCCTCATTTCTTCTTTCTCCATCTTCATCCTCCCCACTATACCATTGAGGCACAAAACAGCCCCTGCTTGCCAAAGTTCATTGTTGTGATAATGATAAAAAAATCACCATGAATTCATTGTTGATTCAAATCAAATGAAACCAATTGAAGAGTGTTCCTAACTCAATGATAGTTTCCTACAATTTTTCTCAGAATTTACAAAAATTGTATGTCCAATTTTCAAAGCACTAACACACAAGGCATATAATCTGTCAGAAACATCATAGCAGGATTGCTGAATAACATCCCACTTTTGGACCTCTTAAGCTGGCTGTTTTACAATTTTCTATTTGTTTTCATCAACCTTAACCTCCTATCTATCTTTGCAAATTTTTTTGTGAATTTTTTAGATCTTTTTTATTTATTTATTTATTTATTTTAAATCGTTTACTTTCAGTCAGTATTGCAGTCACAGTTTTTGAGCGAGGGTGGTTCTAAATTTAATTTCTCCCAACTTATAAAAGATAGTGCAAAACAGTTTTCTCTTATGGAAACTAGACTCATTTGGGAACTTACCATTTTTGGAATACTCAACTCAAATCTGCCAAAAACTTAAAGAAAAACTTTTACCGAACACTCCTAATTTATCAAGTTGCTCAATAACGTTGATAAAAGGGAAATTCGAACATTCTCCTTCGGGCACCGACCCTTACTTCCAGCACAAAAACAAAAAATACAAGTATATTAGTAATTTAAAACCATGTCCGTTTCAGGATTATGTGCTTTCCAATACAAAAATCCACGTTCGACTCAGGAATACGTGTTTTCCGATATAGAGATCTACGTCCGACTCAGGATTATATGTTTTCTAATACAGAGATCCGTGTCCAATTGAGGATTACACGGATTTCTAATACGAAATTCATGGGATATTGAGAATTATGTGGTTTTCCTATACGGGATCCATGGGCTATTGAAGACTATGTGGTTTTCTAATACGATATTCATGGGCTATTGAAGACAACGCGGTTTAAAAAATTCAACAAAATCAATTCCTCCGTTGGGTACTGTCCCTTTCTTCTAGTATAAAATCAAAAATACAAAAAAAAAAAAAGACAAAGAGAAAAATACAAAAAAAAAAATGGACTTTCCCAAAATAAAATTCCAATGTCGCCTTTGCTTGGAATATGCAAACAACACATATAAGAAAAGTAAGTCTTCATACTCTTAATGGTCACTGACCCTTACTTCCGGCATAAAACAAAATACCAAAAAAAAAACACTTTTCAGTAATTTGGGCACCGACCCTTACTTTCGGCATAGGATTAAAAGGGCAGAAGAAAAGAAAAAAGAAAAGTACAAAAACAAAAACACTTCATTCTCCATGCACTTGCATAATTTCATTTCAATCTCAATCACTTTTTCAAAGTTTAAAGTCTAGGGCTGCACCGTACAGGTTAAAGTTCCTAGCTACACAGACTTTTCACTCAACTCACTTTTTCAAAACTCACTACTTTTTCAAGGTTAAAGTCTTGAACTTCACCGTTCAAGTTAAAGTTCCTAGCTACACCATCTTTCGCTCAAAACAGTACTCCATACTTGCATGGTCTAGATCAACCAAGTTTTAAAAAACACTTGCACACACTCACACACATACAAAGCATAGAATTAGGTATGGCATGATTCTCGACATGAGATACGTATGCAACCCTTCACTTAGGTGCAACCATAACCATTCACTTTTCAAATTCTTGTATATATCTTATCGTCTATTCCTTTACCTATGCCCCATTACTATGCAAACCACTAAAACCAGCAATCGTGTTTGCACGGATGTTCGAGGGTGTCTAATACCTTCCCTCGACATAACCGAGTCCCCGAATCCATCCCAAAATATCTAGTTTAGCATGGCTATTCAGAGTCACACTTTTAAAGATCCCACTTTTCTCAAAACTGTCTTTTAAAAGTCAAAGATGATTACTTTAATTCTCTTTGTAGGGATCCTAACACCCAAAAAATGTTAGTGGCGGCTTTGAAACATTTCGATTAGGCCCAATCACATTCTTTTCATCCTTCTCAACGATTTTTTGCTCAACCCAATCATTTTAAAAGTGCTCATCGACACGAGGCTTGCCATTTTTTGAATCATCCCAATTAGACATCAGATAAAAAAAAATGCTACAATTCAAAGTTTATTAAGACAAAGGTCAACAAACTCTTGCTCACTTGCTATACCATATAATCTCCCATTATCCATGTTCATATATCTACGCACACCACACCGGCATATGGAATGTGCTGGTGTTTTCTTTCTTTGTTTTTTTTTTAAACTCTCTTGTGATCTATCTTTTTTTCTTTCTTTTCTTTTTATTATTTTATTTCATCCTTTTCTCTTTTCTAAGACATCTTGTCTCCTCCTTTTTCTTTCTTTACATTTGTTTTCTCTCTTCTTTGCTTTCTTCTTCTTTTACCCACTATCCTCGTGACTTTCTTTCCCCTACTCTCCTTTATTTTTATTTCTTTATTTTTTTCTTTCTTCTCCTTTTGGCCTATAAAAAACCACTCTCTCAATGCAAGAAAAAAGGAACCCACAAGAAAAAAAGAGCCTTCTTTCTATATCTCCCTTACCTTCCTCTACATCCCTACAATTTCATCATTAAACACAAAAAATCCACAAGGACAAAAAAAAAAGAGTTTCTATTTTCTCCACCACCATACCACCTCTTTTAACCACCACCTTCAAGGCCACCACTATAACCATCACCCTGCACCTAGCTATCATATCACCACGATTTTCATCAACATACCTCATTGTCGCCTTACCACTACCATCATCTGTTGCCGCCCAACCATCATCATACCGCATTAAATCATCGCCCAACATCCCAGTCACTTACCATCAATGTTCTAGCCAATTTATTGGGTTCCTTTAATACCTCAGGTTTTTTATTCAAACTTTTCTTCATTTCTTGTATATATCATCTTTATTCTTGCTTGATAATAAAAAAAAAATCAAAATAAATAAAGGAATCCACGTCTGACTCAAAATTACTCAGTTTCCAATATAGAAATCCACGTCCGACTTGGGATTATTTGGTTTCTAATACAGAAATCTACGTTTGACTCGGGATTACATGGTTTTCAATATAAAAATTCCACGTGGTTTCTAATACGGAGATCCATGTTCTACTGGAGACTACGCAGTTTCTAATACAAAGATCTGTGTGCTATTGAGGACTATGCGATTTCTAATATGGAAATTCATGTCTAAATAAGAAAGTTTGCTTAATTAATATAAATAGAATAATAAAAAAAAGAAAGGATTAATCAGACTCAACAACCGCCTTTGCATTCGGAGATCTTCATAGGTAAGTCTTCTTATCCTATACACACTTCACATTTATTTTTCTTTCTTTTGGGCACCGACCCTTTCTTTCGGCATAAAACAAAAAAAAAAAAAAATACAAAAAAATATTTTTTTTCAGTCATTTGGGCACTGACCCTTACTTTCGGTACACTTTTTAAGTCATTTGGGCACCGACCCTTACTTTTGGTACATTTTTCAGTCATTTGGCACTGACCCTTACTTCTGGTACAAAACAAAATACCAAAAACAAAATCACTTTTTAGTCATTTGGCACTGACCCTTACTTCTGGCATAGGACTAAAAGGACAGAAAAAATAAAAAAAAATAGAAAAGTTCAAAAAATTACTTCATTCTCCATTCACTTGCATAATCTCATTTCAATCTCAATCACTTTCCAAAGGATAAAATCTAGGACTATACCACATGGGTTGAAGCTCCTAGCTACATCATCTCTTTCTCAAATCACTACATCATACATGCACCATCAAACGTGACCACGTTTTTTTTTTAAAATCATACATACACTCGCACACATGAAAGTCAGAACTACGTTTGACTTGATTCCCGTCTTGAGATACATAAGCAACTCTCAACGAGTACGGCCATACCCATCACCATTTTCTGTCCTATTCATTTTCTACACTTTATTTTTAATCGAAACGCCCCATTTTAATGAAAATCACTAAAGCCCGCAACCGTGTGTTCCACGGATGTTCAAGAGTACCTAACACTTTTCCTCGACAAGACCGAGTCTCCGAACCCATTTTTTAAAAGATCTCTGGTTTTCGCACGACTTATTTAGAGTTGTTATTTCGAAGGCACTCACTTTTTCAAAATCAAAAGTAATGAAGTTGAAGATGACTTTATTGTCCTCACATGGGACCTAATACCCAAATGTTAGGTGGCAACACTGAACATTTCAAATGGGCCCTACCATACTCTTTTCACACTTCCTAATAAAAATTCGTCGCATTTCACCTACTTTAGAAAGTAAGGCCTAACAGCTGGCTGTTCCAAGAACCTGGGCGCGACAGGTGGAAATTAAAGCAATCATCTTTGACTTTGAAACAATTTTGAGAAAAGTGGGCCCTTTAAAAGTGTAACTCTGAATAGCCATACGAAAACCAGAGATTTTGAGATGGGTTCGGGGACTCAGTTATGTCAAGGGAAGAACATCTGTACAAACACAGTTACCGATTTTTTAGTGGTTTTCATAGTAATGGGGCATAGGTAAAGGATTAGGCGATAAGATATATACAAGAATTTGAAGAGTGAATGGTTATGGCTACACCCAAGTGAAGGCTTGCATACGTATCTCAAGTCGAGAATCAGGCCATATGTAGTTCTGTGCTTTGTATGTGTGTGAATGTGTGCAAGTGTTTTTTAAAATGTTGGTCGATCTAGAAATTTTTTTTGTACGAAGTAGTGTTTTGAGTGAAAGATGGTGTAGCTAGGAACTCTAACCTGTACGGTGTAGTCCTAGACTTTAACCTTTGAAAAGTAGTGAGTTTTAAAATAGTGAGTTGAGTGAGAAGTCGGTATAGCTAGGAACTTTAGCCTTTGAAAAAAGTGATTGAGATTGAAATGAGATTATGCAAGTGTGTGGAGAATGAAGTGTTTTTTTTTTGGTACTTTCTGGAAGTAAGAGTCGGTGCCCAAATAACTGAAAAGTGATTTTTTTGTATTTTATTTATGTCAGAAGTAAGGGTCAGTGCCGATTAAGAGTGTGAAGACTTACCTGTATTATCTGTGCTATTTTCCGATTCCAAGCAAAGGTGGCATTTGAGTTTATTGTGGGAAAGTCCATTATTATTTTTATATATTTTTTTGAACCAGAAGAAAGAGATGGTACCCAAAGGATGAATTGATTTAAAAATTTTTTTGAAACCGTGTTACCTTTACTAGCCCATGAATGTTGTGTTAGAAAGCCACAATCTTTAGTAGCCTATGGATCTATATTAGAAAATCACATAGTCTTCAGTAGCCCATGGATTCCGTATTAGGAAACCACATAATTATGAATATTCCATAGATTCTGTATTAGAAATTCACATAATCCCCAATTGAACACGGATCTTTGTATTGGAAAACATGTATTCTTGAGTCGGACATCGATCTCTATTGGAAAACACGTATTCCCGAGTCGAACGTAGATATTTGTATTGGAAAGCATGTAATCTTGAATCGGACGTGGTTTTAAATTATTTATATTTTTGTATTTTTTTATTTTGTGCCGGAAGTAAGGGTTGGTGCTCGAAGAATAATATTCAAATTTCCATTTTATCAAAGGCATGGAGCAAGTTGATAAATTAGGAGTGTTCGGTGAAAGAAAAAATGAAATCTTTTTTTTTTTTTTTTTTTCATTTTCTTTTAGCTTTTGGCAGATTTGAGTTGAGTATTCCAAAAATGGAACGGAGAGGTCTCGGTGCTTCTAATTTTATGAAATTTTGAGGGAAAGTTCCCAAATGAGTATAGTTTTCATGGGAGAAAACCTTTTTGCAATATCTTTTATAAATTGGGAGAAATTGAATTTAGAAGCACCCTTACTCAGAAACAGTGACTGCACTATCGGCTGAAAGTAAACGATTTTTTAAAAATAGAAGAAAGATCTGAATAATTCTCAAAAAATTTATAAAGATAGATACGAGGTTAAGGTTGATAAAAAAAATAGAAAAGAGCAAAATAGCCAGCTTAAGAGGTCCAAAAGTGGGACGTTATTTAGCAATCCTATAGTGATGTTTCTGACTGATTATATGCCTTGTGTGTTTGTGCTTTGAAAATTGGTCATACAATTTTGTAAATTCTGAGAAATATTTTAGGACACTATCATTGAGTTAGGAACACTCTTCAATTGCTTTCATTTGATTTGAATAAAAAATGAATTTGTAGTGAAGATGATCAAGATGGAGAAAGGAGAAATAAGGGAGGCCCAAACAAAGCCTTAGAGGGGAGAGAGGCTCCTGCTCCCCCACCCCCCCTTGAATGTGCGTATAGTGAGTATATACATAGGTACTAGTGAGAGAGATATGTTTTTGTTTTTGTTTTTATTTTCTTATTTTTTTCTTGTTTTTTCCTTCCTTCCTTCCTTCATTTTCGTTTGTTTTTTGCTTTTTTCCTTTATAGTCATCTAATAAGTTTGTGGAGAATGAGAAATTATTGTGGTGTTAGGATCCCTGCAAAGATAATTAAAGTAATCATCTTTGACTATTGAAAAACAGTTATAAAAACGTGGGTCCTTTAAATGTGTGACTCTGAATAGCCATGTGAAAACTAGAGATTTTGAGTTGGTTTCGGGGACTCGGTTATGTCAAGGGAAGGTGTTAGGCATCCTCGAACATCTGTGCAAACACGGTTGTCGATTTTAGTGGTTTTCATAGTAATGGGGCATAGGTAAAGGAATAGACGATAAGATATACACAAGATTTCAAAAAGTAAATGGTTATGGCAGCACCCAAGTGAAGGGTTGTATACGTATTTTAAGTCGAGAATCAGGCCATACGTAGTTCTATGCTTTGTATGTGTGTGAGTGTGTGCAAGTGTTTTTGAAAAGTTGGTCTTTCTAGACCATGCGAGTATGAAGTAGTGTTTTGAGCAAAAAATGGTGTGGCTATGAGCTTTAACCTGCACGGTGTAGTCATAGACTTTAACCTTTTCAAAAGGAGTGAGTTTTGAAAAAGTGAGTTTAGTGAGAAGCCAGTGTAGCTAAGAATTTTAACTTATACGGTGTAGCTCTAGACTTTAAACTTTGAAAAAATTATTGAGATTGAAATGAGATTATGCAAGTGTATGGAGAATGAAGTGCTTTTTTTTTTTTTTTGTAATTTTCTATTTTCATTTTTTCTGTCATTTTAATCCTATGTCAGAAGTAAGGGTCGGTGCCCAAATGAATGAAAAGTAATTTTTTTGGTATTTTGTTTTATGCCGGAAGTAAGGGTCAATGCCCATTAAGAGTGTGAAGACTTACCTGTCTTATCAGTGCTGTTTGCAGATTCTAAGCAAAGGCGGCATTGAAGTTTTATTTTGGGAAAGTCCATTTTTTTTGTATTTTTCTTTTTGTCTTCTTTTTCTACTTTATTTTTTATTTTTTTATTTTATGCCGAAAGAAAGGGACGGTATCCAAAGGAAGAATTGAGTTTTTTGAATTTTCGAAACCGTATTGTCTTCTGTAGCCCATGAATCCCGTATTAGAAAACCACATAGTCTTCAGTAGCCAATGGATACTATATTAGAAAATCACATAGTCTTCAGTAGCCCCTAAATCGCGTATTAGAAAGGAACAGAATTCTCAACATCCCACGGATTTCGTATTAGAAAATTGCACAATCCTCAATTGGACATGGATCACTGTATTGGAAAACATGTAATCTTGAGTCGGACGTGGATCTTTGTGTTGGAAAACACGTATTCCTGAGTTGAATGTGGATTTTTGTATTGGAAAGCACCTAATCCTGAATCGGACGTGGTTTTAAATTGTTCATATTTTTGTATTTTTTTTATTTTTGTGCCAAAAGTAAGGGTCGGTGCCCAAAGTAGAATGTTCGAATTTCTTTTTTATCAAAGTTATTAAGCAACTTGATAAATTACAAAGATAGATAAGAGGTTAAGATTGCATTGTCGACTGGAAGTAAATGATTTTTGAAAAATAGAAGAAAGATCTGAAAAATTCTCAAAATATTTACAAAGATAGATAAGAGGTTAAGGTTGAAGGAAAAAAAGTAAAGGGCAAAACAGCCAGGTTATGAGGTCCAAAAGTGGGACCTTATTTAGCAATCTTGCTATGATGTTTTTGATAGATTATATGCCTTGTGTGTTTGTTCTTTGAAAATTGGTCATACAATATTTGTAAATTCTGAGAAAACTTTTAGGAAGTTGTCATTGAGTTAGAAACACTCTCTAATTCGTTTCATTTGATTTGAATCAAAATGAATTCATTGTGATTTTTTGATCATTATCACAATCGTGGACTTTGACAAGCAGGGGCTGGTTTGTGCTTCAATGGTGTAGTGAGGAGAATGAAGATGGAGAAAGGAGAAATGAAGGAGGTCCAAATAAGGCCTTAGAGGGGAGAGAGGCAGCTGCTTCCCCCCCCCCCCCCCCCCCCCCCCCCCCCCCCCCCCCCCTCCTTGAATGTGCATATAGTGAGTGTATATATAGGTACTAGGGAGAGAGATGGTTTTGTTTTTGTTTTATTTTTATTTTTATTTTTTTCTTCTTTTTTCCTTCCTTCCTTCTTTTGCTTTTGCTTTTGCTTTTGCTTTTTTCCTTTACAGTCAGCCACCGAGATGGTCTCCAACAAGTTTGTGGAGGATGAGAAATTATTGGTTGTGGACAGTCCACATGCCTATGTTGGTTTTTTTATCGCGATTTTTTTTGCAAAACTTATGATTTTGATCTTCAAATGCTTTTACATTATTTGCAATCATTTTTTTAGAAAAAAAAAAACCAACTGTCGCACCCGCGTTCATGGAATAGCCAACTGTCGAATGACTGACCTTCTGAAAGTGGGTAAAATGCGATGGATTTTTATTTGGAAGGATGAAAAGAGTATGGTAGGGCTCATTTGAAATGTTCAGAGTCGCCACATAACATTATTCAGGTGTTAGGATCCTTGCAAAGACACTTATTGTAATCATCTTTAACTTTTGAATCAAATTGTTTTGAGAAAAGTGGGCCCTTTAAAAGTGTGACTCTGAATAGCCATGCGAAAACCAGAGATTTAAGATGGATTCAAGGACTCGGTTATGTTGAGGAAGATATTAGGCACTCTCGAACATCCGTGAAAACACGGTTGCCAATTTTAGTAATTTCATTAAAATGGACATTTTGATTGAAAAAAAGAAGTTTTTAAGAAAATAAATAGGATGGAAAATGGTGATGAGTATGGCCGCACTTTTTGATCAATCCCAACAATTTAGGGATTATGATTTGGCTAGATTCCTATTGTAATTTGGTTTCCTTTGTGATAGAGTTACATTACTTATCTAATAAGTAAGGGGTTGTAAACTCTTTATAAGGGGATGTTGTATAGGAATTTAGAAATCCCTTGGTGTACCAAGTTGGGAGTCTCTTCTCTTAGGGGTGCATGGTCTAGGGTGAGAGAGTGTGAGTTCTTTGTATAGGAGTGCTGGATGAAAAGGTCGGTGCCCAAATGATTGAAAAGGAGATGTTCAAATTTTCTTTTATCAAAGTTATTGAAAAACTTGATAAGTTAGGAGTATTCAGTAAAAGATAAAGAAATTTTTTTTTTTTTTGTGTTTTCTTTTGTATAATTAGTTTTTGGTAGATTTGAGTTGAGTATTCCAAATATGGAATTGAGGGGTCTCGGTGCTTTTAATTTTATGAAATTTTGAGGGAAGGTTCCGCAACGAGTCTAGTTTTCATGGGAGAAAATCGTTTTGCAATATCTTTAATAAATTGGGAGAAATTGAATTTAGAATCACCCTTACTCAGAATCACGGATTGCACTGTCGACTAAAAGTAAACAAATTTCTACGAACATTTAATGATTTTTAAAAAATATGGAAAAATTTATTGAAATAGGTAAGATGTTACGATTAATGAGAAAAATAAAAATAGAGTAAAACAAATATTTTTAAAGTGTCTAGAAAGAGGATGTTATTGAGCAAACATGTCGTGATTTTCAGGCATATTCTTAGCTTAATGTGTTTGTGCTTTGATAGCGGCTCAACATTTGTAATATAATCACGAAAAATCTCAGATGACTATCATCAAGTTAGAGAAGATCTCCAATTATAAAGGCAGTTGTTGAGTCTGATTAATCATTTGTTTTATTATTCTATTTATATGAATTAGGCAATCATTCTTATTTAGGCATGAATTTTTGTATTAGAAAATCGTGTAGACCCAGTAGAACATAGATCTCCGTATTAGAAACCCCATAGGATTTCTCTATTGGAAACCATGTAATCTCGAGTCAGACGTGAATTTTTGCACTGGGAATCAAGTAATCCTGAGTCGGATGTTGATTCCTTTATTTCTTTTTTATTTTTTCATTTTTGATCATCAAGCAGAAATATAGATGATATATGCAAGATATGAAGAAAAGTTTGAATAATAAAAAACCTGAGCTATTGAAGGAACTTGATAAATCCGCTAGAATATTGAGGTTAAGTAACTGGGATGTTGGGCGATGATTTGAGGCAGTATGATGATGGTTGGGGGGTAATGGATGATGGTAGTGGTGAGGCGACCGTGAGGTATGTAGATGAGAATAGTGGTGATATGATAGCTAGGCGGAGGGTGATGATTGTAGTGATGGCCTTGATGGTGGGGATTAGAAGAGGTGGTATGGTGGTGGAGAAAATGGAAGCTTTTTTTTTCCTTACGTTTTTTTTTTGAGTTTAGTGATAAATTGAGGGAGATGGAGAGGAATGTGAGGGAGATATAGAATATGAGGGAGATACAGAGAAAAGTTATTGGTTTTTTTCTTGTGGTTTCTCCTCCTCCCCTTTTTTTGCTGATGAAGGAGTAGTTTTTATAGGCCAAGAGGAAAAGAAAGAGAGAAATAAAGAAAGAAAAAGAAAGGAGAGTGGGGGAAAGAAAGTCACGGGGATAGATGGATAAAGAAGAAAAAACAAAGAAGAGAGAAAAAAATGTAAAGAAAGAAAAAGAGGAGACCAGATGTGTTGGAGAAGAAAAAAAGAAGAAATAATAAAAAGAAAAGCAAGAAAGAGAGATAGATCACAAGAGCGTAAAAAAACAAAGAAAGCATGGTGTGGTGTGCATAGATATATGAACATGGATAATGGGAGATTATATGGTATAGCAGGTGAACATGAGTTTGTTGACCTTTGTCTCAATAAACTTTGATCTACAATATCTTTTTCATCTGATGTTTGATTGGGATAATTTGAATAGTAGCAGGCTTGTGTTGACGAACACTTTGTTTTGAAATGATTGGGTTGGGCAAAAATATAGTGTCTACATAGGGTAACAAATGAAATCTGAGTAAGCCATGCTTCCAAAATATTTACTGTGGCCCCATTTGATGTGTCTATCTTTGCATTTTCATTTTTTTTTCCTTTGAAGAAATCACTAATAAATGCTTTTACAAATATCTAAGTATGATTTTTTTTAATTTCAAAGTTGCTTAATGGACAAGAGTTTTGAAAGTGTAAAAGACACAGACAATGGACCAGAGCAGTAACTATTTTTAGTTATTTCCTTCTCCATAATTCTAACACATAAAATGGGATGAGGAAGTAATTATTAGCAAGTTGTTTCCTTTGTCCAAAATTCGAACACATAATAAGTAATAAAATTAGGTATGTGTGTAATAAAATTAAATTTATAAGCATGTGTGTGTAAAGTATTTTTATCACCATGTGTTAAAATAAGTAAAACCTTCATTTGGTATGGACCTTTCAAATTGTCATACTGAAATTTTCTTTATAAGATGATTATTTCTTTTCAGAAGGATATAAGATCATCATTTGTCTCTTTTGGAGCATAATATTTGAATAGTGTTTGGGTATGGGCAAATTACACTGACCTCCCTTGGGTATATGACAATTACAGGGACCTCCCCTCTAGTTTGGAAAATAACACTCACCTCCCCTCTACTCACTTTTGTGTGTAAAATTACTAATTTATCCCTTATCTCCATATATATATACTAGAATCATTACACGTGCGATGCATGGGAAAATATTTCTAAATTTTATGTACATTTTTTTTTGCTAACTAAATTCTATGTACATAAATTTGGTAGTGGTAATGTTGTTTTATACTCCTCCCGTCCCTTAAAAATAGTCCACTCTTGGGAACTCAATTTTTTAATAGGACAAAAAGAATCTACACGTACTTTCAAGAATTGGCCCTAATAATTACAATAATCTTAGGAGTATATAATAACGTAGTTATATTATTTTAATAACTTAGTTTAGTTTTTGTAATACCTTGTATTTTTTTGTAATGTATTATATGAATAAGACCTTGTATGCTTATTTTAATACTTTTATGAGTTTAGCTGTACCTTTGGTGTTACCTGCATCCTAATCGATTGGACTAGTTTCCCAATCGATTGCCTTATCTTGGATACTAATCGATTTGCATCATATACCAATCGATTGGAGCATTTAATACCTAACCCCCATTGATTGCCACTCATGCCAATCGATTGGCAGCAGCTGGATAGTTTCCTTTGCTTTGGCTAGGGTTTGTCCATGTGAACTCTTACTCTCCTATATATATGACCATTTCTCGTCCATTTTTTGTTTCCAGAAATTAGAGAGTGAGAGTGAGAGTGAGAGTGAGAGAGAGAGTGTTGTGCGTGTTTATATATATACACAAACTCATATATATATATATACATATATATACATCCATACACACACCCCTCCATGGACTGAGAAAGAGAAGAAGAAGACTAGAAGAAAGAAGAAGGAAATAAAGAGAAGAAGAAAGAGAGAAGAGACAGATAGGGAAGAGAAGAGAAGAGAAAGAGGTAACCTCCATTGGAGAAGTTGCAAAGCTTCAATACACACATCCAAACACACCCTATAATCCTAAGGTGAGTTTTAAACTCATTGAGTATCAATATATTGATGTTAGAACCTATTTAGATGAAAAAATGGAGCTTAAATTATGTTTTCCCATATTATATGTGCTGGACTGTCATCACAGTGAAGAAGATGAAGGCCCAATCGATTAGGCTTTTCCCAATCGATTACCATGGATGAGATCCCAATCGATTGCTATTTTATACAATCGATGGTCATTGATTATGATCCAAATCGATTGGACTTTTTCCTAATTGATTATTACTTTTTTTAAACCAATCGATTACACCTCTGTCCCAATCGATTAGCAGTTACAAAATACTATTTTCCTTGTTAGTTTATATTATAATTGTTCAGTTGTTTATTTACTGTTCTGAATTCCCTACATGCAATATTATTGTAATACAGACGTGATAATGAGATAATGCGACTTAGGATCGTAGTGACGATAAGATTAACGAACAATGGCTGTGACGTTAGATAACGTATCATTATGAATCCTTTGGAGTTATCCTTTATTTCATTCAATTTAGTCAGGCCACTTGGGATTGTCATGTATCGATGTTAGAGTTGAACTTAAGTAGGTTTGTTAAGATTCAGGAATCTTGCGTGGGCGGGCCTTGGTCGATCATATGTTCTTAAAAGTGGTAGACAGACGAAGGTGGCTATGACTTGTGGTGAACCGGACCAGTAGCCCTAAGATAGTAAGATGATCTAATCATATGTCAAAACTCACTCATATGCGTGTTATTGCTTTTCATTACATTGTCATGCATGATAATGTGATGTGTTGTGCATTTTGGCACATGTATGAGTGAGTGTTGACTCACGAGTTGATTTGGGTGTCTGTGTAAGAGAACCCTTTGATGCGATGTTGAATGAGTGCTGTGATGTAGTAAAGTCTCTCCAAGTATATGACATTCATTGTGGAATACCCTAAATGTTTATCTGGAAATAAATGTTTACCTGTGTATTTCACTATCTGTATTATTTTCTAGTTTAGAATATATTTCTGTTGTAAAATTTAGTATTCTGGTGATGACGAATTAACACGCTACTAATTTGGTAGGCTAATTAATAATTTTGTAAAATCATGTAAAATTGGCGTTTTATCAACCAAATGAAACTTAGTTGAAAACTTTTATAATTTTTAGTTTTCACTCGTGAAGCTATGAATTAGCTGTGTAGAAAGTTTCAGACACTGATTAGGAGTTTTGGGAACTCGTGGGAAGGTAAACGTAATTCCTGAGAGTTGTGCCTATATATAGAAAGTAGTAGGATATTTTCATTTATAAGTCTTCTAACCTAAAAATCAAGAGGAGGCCAAAAAGAGGGATTTAGAACTTAGAGCTTTCTGGCACAAATCGACGACCTTCTATCCACTTGTTTTTCCCCAATTTTCATATTCGAAATCCTCGAGGTAAGAGCGTCATTTTGTACCCACTAGGGCTTATTTGGCTAAGTTTTCTAAAAACTCATTTTCTAGAATTTTCCTAAAAAGTTGATAATTGGATTTTTAATCGATAGGAATCGTACTAGAGAGGCATCTGCAAGATCTTTGTGTGTGGGTTTTCTTTGGAACGAAGTTTAAGAACATTATTCGGAGGTGAGTGATTCAACTATATGTTTTGGAATGATTTCTTGACATGTATTCATGTTTTATATGAAAAGCATGTGTTAGTTTATAGACATATATTGTGTAGTTCATATTGGGTGATTATATCGATAAGTAGGCCCAATTGTATGGTGAAATGTTTTGATTATGTCGAAAGCATGGTGATATATGATTTGAGCATGTTTAGTTGCTATTTGGGTCAAAGGAGTGCGTGTATGAAGCCATCGTTGTGGAAGTGTTGTAGGCATAAGGTGGCATATTTAAAGAAAAGAAATGTGGGTCTTACCTTTTCACGTGAACTTATTGGCGAGGAGTCGTAGATTAGGAGTGTGGAACATACACGTGAGATCTCCGGAGACTAGTATGAAATGTAGAGATGTGAATGCGAGCATGTTTATCATTCATGTGCATTGTTGTGTTGTTCACTAAGCATTAGCTTAAACAAATCGAACATGTGTACTTATTCAAATAACTATTTCAAGTGTTAATGTTGGCGAGGAATCGCAGAATTGATCACGTGGGTTTGGGAGTTCTTGTAGGAGGTGACTTATCATGCCCATCTCGTAGTTTTGAATTAGTAATGTTGTAATGAGAACTTTGTGACTTTTAACTATGTTGAACTTAAAATCGTAAAACAAATTCGTAATGTTGTAATAGATAGGAATCCTTTGTAATTACGTTTTAGTAATGTTATAATCCAGCTAGATCGCTTTGGTATGAGTTTGGAGTGTATATTTAAACTCTGGGTGATTTTAGAAAGCTTTTAAACTTGGCAAATTTTGCAGAAAGGGCTGTTACTAGAAAATAGTCGACTGGACCAGGGGCACATACGACTGGACCCCTTTTTCATTAAACCATTCTTTGGTTTTCAAAGGGAATCAGTTGGTTGGGTGACGGGGAACAATCGACTATTTTTTGGACAAAAACTAGACATTCTGCAAGACTCTGAGTAGTCGACTGGTTGAGGTCAATTGACTGGGTTTGGGAACCTGTAGTCGACTAGACTTGAGTCTTAGTCAATAGGAATGGACTATTGGACTTTTAGGTTTTTTGTAACTGGCGGGGCAGTCGACTGGAGACCCAACCCAGTCGACTAGACTGCTGATTTTCAAAATGATTTGTTTTGTTTTTCCACTGTGTGTTCTTAAACTAAATCTTTGGGAACGTTAATGAATTGGTTTAGCCTTGGTGACATATCACGGGCTCCAGTTCTACTATTATGGGACCGGGCTATGACATATGTTCTTGAAAGCTGTAGACAGATTAAGGTGTCTATGACTTGCTGTGAACCGTGATCACTGGTAGACATCGCTAAGTCGTGGCATTAAAATGATGTACTGATGCTTAAAGCATTATATTACATATATTCTTAAAAGCTGGGTATGGACTAACGTGGTGTCCATGACATCGGTGGACTGTGCATATGTTCTTAAAAGCGGTGGACGAAGTAATGGTGTATCTGTAGAAGTGAACCATTGTCGAGTCCGTTCTTCTATCAGAATGTGTTGTCGGTCTTAATTTAGTAAGATGTTAGTAATTAGATAATTGGTTTGATTAAATATAAGATACCCTCTATGGAATTTAATTGTTATCGTTCAAAACTCGTAATAAATTGTTATCATTCATAACTCGTACTAACTTCAATAGTTGATACCCTGTTAGTATCTAATTCACTCAGCTTTCATTAAGCTAACGGCGTTTATGCCGCTGGACATCTCTACATTCCAATGCACCCTGGTTATAACTATATAGGTAAAGGACATGCAGGCGAGGACTACTATGCCAGTGACAATGTTCCTGTGGAAGATTATCCTAACGGAGGTCAGACAGAAGAGGACTATTATGCCGAGGACTACCTCTACGCTAATTGAAGATTAGGCTAGATAGTAGTTTAATTATCCTTATTGTTTTTAGACCTTTTGTAATCAGGCATATGTTGCCTTGATATTTGTAATTTATTTTGTTCTATTTGATTCGAGACTCTGATTGTAATAGTTAGTAACTTTCTTTTGACTTTGAGTTACTTTGTTATGTAGAACCTAGATTATATTCTCGTGATCTTTATTCCATTCTGTTGTTTAGTAGTGCATGGTGTGGACAATCATCTGACTTCACTAGATGCTGCCTTTGGACTCAAAAAAGAAATTTATTTTTCTCTTTTTTTGCCGTTCTGGGGTGTGATAGGTTTTTGTATCAGAGCCTAAGTTTATACCTTTTCGCTCACAGATTGTCCCACACCATCTGGTCCTAGAAACTTGAGATTCCTATAGATGATTATTAAGATTAGTTCTAACTTAAGGTAGTCTCTTTTCAGGTAGCATGACACCACTGCGCTTTGTTCCAGACGAGTTTGGAGGACACTATGTGTATGAGGGTAGTATTGAGCCAGCAGATCGACAGTACTATGCCTAGAATGTTAGACAGAGAGCCATCATAGAGACAACGAGATATGTAGATTGTGCAGTAGAGATTTGGGACCCAAGACCCAGAGGTGATAAGCTAAGAGATGATCTACTTCAAGAAAACCTTTAGACACATTGAGGAGGATTCCCTACAGATGCTGCAAGACCATTTTTTATATCAGGTTTTACTTACAGAGGTTAGAGTAGTACCTCCACCTCCCCAGATAGAGCAACCGCCCTAGACACCTCTACCCCCACTAGAGGATGACATGGCTAATGCACTCCCAATAGATAAGGACCCAGAGGATGAGGATCTAGATAAGGATGAGGGCGATGGTGATAATGAGCTATAGGATGATGATGAGGAGATGGAGGATGAGGAGAAAGAGGACACCAATGACGAGGAGTCGGAGTATGACCCTGAGGAGGACCCATATAGCTGGTATGGATGTGTCGGTTGGTGTAGATATTATGGTAGTAGAGGGTTACTCGATAGAGGAGGAGGCTATAGCAGAGAATGATGTAGGTGGTGATGCTATGGTACCAGTCTTACCAGGTGGCGTGATAGCACAGCTGCAGCAGAGTGGACTACAGAGATGGTTGCACACCCCCATGGATTTGAGATAGGAATAGCAAAGTTGGCACATGCTATGGTAGAGGCTGAGGCACTTGTAGCTACATTTGATGCAGCCCAGGCCGATATGGTAGATGTGGGAGACTTGGGAGTTGTTGTGGAGCATGATGGACCCTAGCAACCCGAGGAGGATTTGATGGAGGAGGAGGACCTGATGGATGATGATGACATAGATGAGGACAACATTTTGTCCGAGGTTTCCCCAGAGGATGAGGCTTCTATCTATGGATTTGACTTGGACAACTTTTGAGTCAAGTACCTTTAAGACTTAGATTTTTGCTTTTGACTTCAGGACATGTTGTCCACTTACTTTTGACGCTTACATAAACAGTTATTGACCATAGCCTTTTTGTATAGGTAGCCACTAGTTGTGGTCTTGTTTATATCTTTTGTTAGATCTTGTATAGGATCATATACTATATGGTACATAGATGATCTGTTGTGTACGCAGCTGTACATCTTTTAGATATGTATATATGTGGCAGATCATTTCTTTTGGTTATTTCTGTTGTCATCTGATTATTTATGTATGTTGTGATTTAGATTCGTGCAATGCTTCCCATTGTTTTATTTATGGTTGTTTCCCCGAGAAGATTGTCAGCTAATCGTTTGATCTTGCATAGGTACACCTCACACGAAACACTATGGTTGGGAACACGAGATATCAAGCGCGACTGGGAGCACCCATTCCTGAGGGTATGGACCCAATTGGTGTCTTCGAAGCATTCATGCAATGGATGGAACACATTGGCGACACTTACAACAATGCCACCCATCGAGCTAACAACGGCAACAACCACGTTACTACTATGAGGCAGACAGATGATAAGCTATTGGAATGATTTCGTGGCCTATGACCCGAGTAGTTTGACAGCATGGTAGAATCGTGGAAAGCCAAACAATGGATATGAGAATTGGAGCTAATCTTCGAAGCCTTAGAATGCAATGAGCTTGACAAGAGATGTCTAGCCACGTTTCAACTAACTTACTCCACCACAGACTGGTGGGAGGCCAAGAGAGCCAAAATTGGGATCGATGTTGCAAGGATAATACCTTGGGAAGCATTCAAGACTCGATTTCTCAAGAAGTATATCCCCGAGGACCGAATAGACCAACAAAAGAGGAATTTCCTAAGTCTAACTCAAGGGAACTGGACGGTCAAGGAGTATACCACATAATTCGAGCAACTTTCCTATTTTGCTCCAAACATGATAGATATCCCTGCCAGGAAGGTCAAGCGATTCCACCAAGGACTCAACCCATACCTACGACACATGATGATAGGCCATCTGGGCCAGTCGTTTGAAGGGATTGTCCATCTTGCTTCATGTTTGGAAAAGGATGCTTACCCTGTTGAAGGATTATAAGTGAATCGACCTCCGTCCAAGACCTTCCAACCGAGGAACCTTCCCACGCAACCATTAAAGAACAATCAGGGATGGAAACCATAGACTAACAACTACCAGGGAACTAAGCGGACTTGGGATGGTACAAGGAAGCCCCAATCTAACTTTCCTCGACAGCAGAATCAATAGCGATGACCACCTCAGGCACAGCCCGCCACCTAGTGATAGAACACTGAGGATGCTTTAACTGTGGAGTGTCCGGACACATTGTAAGGTATTGTATAACTCCCAAGACCAACCGTCGTAATGATCTCATTTGCCGCAACTGCAACAAGGCTGGTCACATTAGCAAGGATTGCCGAGCACCTCGTGGAGGCTACTATGGAGCGCCTGCACAAGGACAACAAGGATAGATTAGGGTGAATGCTATCATCCCTGATAATGCAGGATATAGTGCTGAGGAACAACAAAAATTGGAGGGCACACTCGTCTTATTTCACAATCAAGTGAGAGCTTTATATGATACTAGTACTGCCCATTCTTTTATAGCTATAAAGATTGTGTGTGATTTGGGTTTGGTACCCCTAGCACTCGAGCTGACCCTTAAATGCCATTTCGCCCTTGGGAGTAACTGTTAAGTTAGATAAGGTGTGCAAGGATTGTCCCTTAACCCTAGAAGATAGAAATTTCCTGGTAGACTTGATAGTCTTGTCGATGTCTGAGATCGACGTGATCCAAGGAATGGATTAGCTTACTAAGTATGGTGAACTTGGATTGTGTTAGTCAGACTATTGTCTTTTGACACCTGGTTGTCCGCAGATTAGATTTTAGTGCCAACCATTCAGCAACACGTTTCTTATAAGCTGTGTAGCCACGATTGAGACTTCAAGCACGGAGCTTACTATCAACCAGATCCCCTTTATTCAAGATTTTGAAGATGTATTTTGAGATATCTCAAGACTTTCACCGAAGAGAGAGATAGGCTTTTACTTTAAGCTGGCACCCAGAACATTATTAATTTCCAAGACTCTGTACTGGATTATGCCAACAAAAATGCTAAAGTTAAAGAAGAAGTTCAGGAACTTGAGGACTTAGGGTTCGTTCGCTCGAGTACGTCAACTTGGGGAGCACCTGTTCTATTTGTGAAGAAGAAGGATGGAGAGCTATGACTTTGTATAGACAACAGAGAGCTGAATAAGGTCACGGTCAAGAACAGACATTCACTTCCACGGATAGACGACCTGTTTGATCAGTTACAAGGCTTAAGGAAATTCTCAAAGATCGATTTGCGTTCAAGTTATCATCAGTTGCTAGTTCAACCGGAAGATATACCGAAAACTACTTTCAGGATAAGGTATGGATACTACGAGTTTCGGGTGATGTCTTTTGGATTAACCAATGCCCCGACAATATTTATGGACTTAATGAATAGAGTTTTCAAACTATATCTAGATCAATTCATTATAGTATTCATCGATGATATTTTGATTTATTCAAAAATGGTAGAAGAGCATAAGAAGCATCTACAGATTGCTCTGCAGACTCCCAGAGATAATAGTCTATATGCCAAATTCAGTAAGTGTGAATTCTGGCTTCGGGAAGTCAAATTCTTAGGACATGTGATATCATAGGATGGAATTTCTATGGACTCATCTAAGATCGATGTAGTCTTAAGCTGGAATAGACTGACCAGCGCGACCGAAGTTAGGAGTTTTCTTAGAATTGCTGGATATTACTGGAGATTCATTGAAGGATTCTCTAAAATTGCATGATCGTTGACCTGTATGATAAGAAAAGAGAAAAAGTATGAATGGACTGACAAGCATAAGGATGCATTTCGGGAATTGAAAGAGAGACTAACCTCAGCACTGGTACTTGCAATACCCAGGAGTGGTGTACGATTCATAATCTATTGTGACGCATCGCACCAAGGACTTGGTTATGTGGTAATGCAAGATGGAAATGCTATTAAATATGGATCAAGACAATTGAAACCACATGAGAAGAACTATTCGATGCACGACTTGGAACTAGCTGTAATCGTGTTTGCCCTGAAGATTTGGAGACACTACTTGTATGGAAAGAAGTTCGATTTGTTCTTGAATCACAAGAGGTTAAGGTACCTGTTCTCTCAGAAGGAGTTGAACATGCGACAACGAAGATGGATGAAACTATTGAAGGACTACGATTTTTCTTTATAATACCATCCGAGTAAAGCAAATGTTGTAGCTGACACTTTGAGTCGAAGGCCTCGCCTTTTGATTGCTTCAATTTTGATTAGAGAATGACGAGCATTGGAGATGTCAGCTGGATTCGACATCCAACCAGTGGAATTAGGAGAAGGACAACATTTTGGATGTCTTGTTGTGCAACCGACTCTCATCAGTCGTATTGTGGAATCCCAACAACTAAATGAGGATTTAAAGCTATGGTTTATTAAGGTGTCTGCAAAGGAACCAGAAATATGGAGTATCAGTACGGACAGAGCATTGAAATGCAAAGGTAGATTCTGTATGCCAAATGACGATAGTTTCAGAAAGGATATTTTGGATGAGGTGCGCAAGTTAAGGAAGACTATCCACCCCGGAGGAAACAAGATGTGTAAGGACTTGAAGAGGAACTTCTGGTGGGAAGGAATGAAGCGAGAAGTGGCCGAGTATGGATCGCAATGTCTTGTTTGCAAACGAGTGAAGGTAGAACATCAGAAACCACCTGGACTGCTACAACTTCTACTGATTCCCCAATGGAAATGGGAACACATCACCATGGATTTTGTGGTTGGTTTGCCAAAGTCATAGAAAAACTAAGATGCTATTTGGGTAATAGTGGATCGACTCACCAAGACGGCGCATTTCATCGCTTACAGTATGACATACCTAGTTGAACGATTGAGCCAGATGTATTTACAGCAAGTTGTGCGACTGCATCGTGTGCCTGTCTCAATAGTATTGAATCGAGATTCGCGCTTCACCATAGAATTCTGGAAGAGTCTTCAGACAGTAATGGGAACTTCACTGACCTTAAGTTCAACATTTCATCCACAAACAAACGGTCAGACAAAACGCGTCAACTAAGTGATAGAGCATATGCTGCGAGCCTGTGTCATTGAATTCGAGAGTTCATGGGAGACACATCAACCTTTGATCGAGTTTGCCTACAACAACAACTACCACACAAGCATAGGGATGTCACCTTTCAATGCTTTATATGGAAGACCTTTGATCACTACTATGTTGGGCTAAAGTCGAAGATACTCAACTACTTGGGCCTGAGATGATTCAAGAAACTAGCGAGAAGATTCAACCATACACACACACCCTCCATGAACTGAGAAAGAGAAAAAGAAGACCAGAAGAGAGAAGAAGAAAGAGAGAAGAGATAGATAAAGAAGAGAAGAGAGAGAGGGAACTTTCATTGGAGAAGTTATAAAACTTCAATACACACACCCAAACATACCCTTTAATCCTAAGGTGAGTTCTAAACTCATTGAGTATCAATATATTGATATTATAATCTATTTAGATGAATGAAATGGAGCTTAAATAATGTTTTCCCCTTTTATATACGCTGGACTGTCTTCACAGTGAACAAAATGAAGTCCCAATAGATTGGGACTTCTCCCAATCGATTACCATGGATGAGATCCCAATCGATTGTTATTTTGTACAATCGATTGGACTTTTTCGCAATCGATTGTTATCATTTTTAAACAACTCAATTGGACCTCCATCCCAATCGATTGGCAGTTCCAGAACACTATTTTCCTTGTTAGTTTATATTATAACTGTTCAGTTGTTTATTTACTGTTCTGAATTCCCTGTATGCAATATTGTTGTAATACAGATGTGATAATGAGATAATGTAACGTAGGATCGTAGTGACGATAAGATTAATGAATAATGGTTATGATGTTAGACAATGTATCGTTATGAATCCTTTTGAATTATCGTTCATTTCATTCAACATAGTTAGGCCACATGGGATTGTCATGTATCCATGTTAGAGTTGAACTTAAGTAGGTTTGTTAAGATTCAGGAATCTTGCGTTGGTGGGTCTTGGTCGATCATATGTTCTTAAAAGCGGTAAACAGACAAAGGTGTCTATGACTTGCGACGAACTGAACCAGTAGCCCTAAGATAGCCAGATGATCTAATCATATATTCTTAAAAGTGGTAGACAAGCGAAGGTGTCTATGACTTGCGGTGGACCGTGATCACTGGTAGACGTCGCTAAGTCGTGGCATTATAATGATGTACTATTGCTTAAAGCATTTTATCCTTGTAGTGTGGTTTGATTAAAGAGAAGATACACTTAATGGAATTTAATTTTTTTCGTTCATAACTCGTAATAACTTCAATAGTTGATAACCTGTTAGTATCTGTTGGCCAAAATATGGAAACCTTAGAGGGGGGAAGGTGAATAAGGTTTTAGCGTAAAATAAACCTTTTTAAAACATAATTGCAAATTAAACACAATCATAAGTAATAAAGTAAAGAGAGAAGGGAAGAGACACTTGCAAATCGAGTTTTCAAGTGGTTCGGCAATCCACACACCACGGCCTACGTCCACCCCTCAAGAACACCTCTTGAGGATTCCTTTACTCGATCTACTTCATGGGTGTAGATCAAACCATTACAAAAGCCTTCAATCTCTTCTAACGAAGAATACCTCTTCTTTGCACACAAGGGTTACTAACCCTTACACTTTACAATGATTTGAATTACAAATGATAACTCTCTCTCTCTAGAGTGGATGGATAAAAATATAGCTCACACAACAACTCCTTAATGAATAGATAATACAAATGAAAGCTCACTATAATTTGCTCTCTCAAATTACAACTGAAATCAAGAACAAATTGATTTTTCACTCAAACTAGGGCTCAATTGTGAATGATGATTAAACAAGTTGTTTGAATGATTTTTCTTGATTCCCCAACCCTTAAAATCACCCTTATATATAGCTTTTTTAACATATATGACCATTGGGGGTGTTTGGGGGGTGTAAAAATAATTTTTGAAAAGTTTAGAAAACTAATCGTTAGGTGTTTTAGCGCAATCTTGTCGACTGAAAATATGCCCTAGTCGACTGGAAAATTCGTAGCAGTGTCTACTTTTCAAAAAATGAAAACAGTCGACCTTTTTACAATCCAGTCGACTGTGATAGTACCTCCGGTCGACTGGACATTCATCCGGTCGACTAGACCCTTCAAAAATCAGTCGACTAGTTTTCTGCTGGTTTTTGGCAGACTGAGACCTCTTCACTAAAACGGCCATAACTCCCTCTACAAAACTCATTTTTGCGATCAATTTGAAGATTCAAAAATTAAATTCAAATACCTTTCCATCCATATAAAACTCAACATCTAGTTCCATACCAATTAGATCAGGTTTGGCTTTAAAGATGACCCATCTGCACAAAGGTTTTTGTTTTGACTTAGCCACTTGAAAGCATTTGTGAAATGAATTTAATTGAGTGGTTTAAGTATGTTTAGGTCCTTCAAAGTATTTTAAAGTATGAGAGCAAGGATCCTAAGGTCCAATTAATGTTACTTGAGCCCCTATGAGTGATTGATCAAAATGCTTACATGTAAATCCTAGTCTTCAACAAATGATAAAAAATCTTCAAGTCTTCAACCTTGATCGTTGTTGAGCTCCATCACTCTTGGGCTTCACCATATGCTATCTCATGTTCTCAAACAAAGTTAGAAAATTTAAGATCTCTATCAAGAGATTAGCACAACGAAAATGACATGATAATTGATGGAAATAGAACCAATGAAAGTATGCAATTATCACTAGATTTGTCATCATCAAAACAAGACAAAAATAATGCCTTAAATAAATTAAAGGCTAACAATTTCCCCCTTTTTGATAATGTCAAAACATGAAATAGAGATATAGCAAAGCACTCTAAGACTCATTTTCATGTTATCATTCAAAGTAGCATGAAATACAAAGTATGAATCTAGGAATGATAACTTTCTTAAAAAATCTCTATCAATATCATCTCTAAGAACGTTCACTAACATTCTCTATCTCTATCATTTTCCCCCCTTTTTGACAACAACAAAAAGACGGGAGTTTGAACTAAAAGTTCCCCCTCAAGATAAGCAAACATATCATGGAGGCAATAAGATACCTAAAACAACTAAAAATCAAATATGATACCAAATAAACTAAAGTGAATATAGTAAAATGTTCTCCCTCAATATATGCATGTATGAATGAATATCAATTTAAGATCAAAATTATGCATTATCTCCTTAGGAGGATGGATTTACTTATGAACATCAAAACAACGTATCATTCAAAAAGAAAGCATGATTTCATAATCAAAATAAATTAATGTGATATACCAAACATGATTGACATGCTATCAAAATCAAAACAAGTTAATCTAACATATTCCTACTAGGCTTAATGTGAGAGATTTAACCATTGTCCAAGCACCTCTTGGATGCTACATTTGCTAAGGAGGTAGGAGAGGATCTCTTCACAACCCAAACTATGTAAACTTTTTTTTGAAATGAACATTTATAATTTATAAGCCCCTTTTTCATGCAATAATGACAAGTTACATGGGGAAGTCTCATTTGAGATTGATGCTTTAACAAAGAAATTCTTGTGAGAATTTTGTGAGTTTGAAGTAGAAGGTGTGGACTTTACAAAGAAGCTTTTGTATTTCTTTTCCTTGTATGTGGGATTAAATCCCAAACTGGCTTTGTCAAAAACACATTTTTGCTTTCCCAAAAGCATATTCTAATTTTGTTCACTTTGTGTGAATTTTGCCAAAGTTTTTGTCAAATCATCAACCTTCTTTCTTAATTCAACCTTTTCTTTTTCAATTAATTCACTTGAAGGTTGATTGGTTGAAATAAGCTTTTCTTTTCTAAAAATTTAATTTTGAGATTTTCAATCATTTAATTGCCTTTTCAACTCCAAATTTTCTTTTTCAATCTCATTTAAAGATTGTGTTCTTGAAACATGTTTTTCATTTTCAATCTTCAAATATTCTTTTTGGAATTTTAAAATATTTAGCTCATTTGAAAGTTTGAAAAAATTCTTTTTAAGAGTTCTATATTTGATTCCCAAAATTTCCAACTCCTCATGTAACTCCTCAAATGCACATTGAAGCTCATTATAGTTAGAAGATTCAACAATAGATGCAGGGTTAGAGTTTACCAAATTCTCTTGTGCATTTACTTGGTCATATGAGTCATCATCGGATGAGTCGTCAACATCCCAAGTGACCCCTTTTGCCATCTTCTCATTCTTATCATCTTCATTTACAAAAAAGGCACATTTTTTCCTCTTCACAAATTTGGTTAGTAGTAAAATGAAAATTTTCTAAACAAGACCAAATTTCATGTGCACTAGAGCATGAACGAATTTTATTATATGAACTATCATCTAAAGAAGTATATAGAATTTTCATGACTCTAAGATTCACTAGAAAGTTATTTTGATCACTTTCATTCCATTCAATCTTTGGTTTAGGATAAAAATCATTTTTGACAATTTTCCAAAGAATTATGTCAAGTGGTATAAAATAAATTTCTATTCTCCTCTTCCAATGATCATACTTATGATCTTTCAATGATGGAGGAGTAGTAATGCAATACCCTTCTTGAAATTTTGTTTCCGTAGAACATGACTCAACATTTTGAAATTCATAAACATCATTAGAGTCATTGAAAGAGCAAGAAGTAGAGGTTACCCCATTATCAATTACCATGAGACAAAGATTGACAATCTCATCTTCATTTGAGTTGTCGTCCGATGATTCGCTCTTGGAGCAACTTTGAGTGGCCTTCATTGCCTTCTTCTTATGTTGTTCATCTTTAGGAGGCTTCTTTCCCAATTTTTCTTTCTTTAAAACTTTGTGAATTTTTGGGTGATAAAAGCCATTTCCTCATCCTCATCACTCTCCTGATCTTTTCTCTTTTTCTTTGAGCTTGAGGACTTCAAGATGATGTCTCCTCTTTTGATCTCCTTTTTCTTGTCCTCTTAGACAAGCACAGCTAACTCCATTTCATGGGTAATAAGTCATCCCATGAGTTGTTCAATTCACAAATTTGTCAAATCCTTCGCTTCCCGGATAGCCGTGACCTTCAGTTGCCATTGCTTTGGAAAAGCCCTAAGAATTTTCTCAATAATTTCTTCATTAGCATAAACATTACCAAGATTTTTCAAGCTATTGACGATAGTTGTATACCGGGTAGACATATCACCATTAGACTCAAAAAGCAACATTTTAAACATTTCATAAGATTGAACAAGCAAATTATTTTTTGGCTTTTTGACTTGGCTTGTTCCCTCATGAGTCACCTCAAGTTTATCCCAAATTTCTTTTGTGGATTCGCAAGATGAAATTCTATTGTATTCATTTGGGTCTAAACCGCAATATAATAAATTCATTGCCATTGCATTCATTTTAATGAGTTTCTTATCAGCATCATTATACTCATCTTCCGTTTTTGAAATAGAAATACCATTTAAAAATTTTTTAGGAAGATGAGCGCCATTGACCACTATTTGCCATAAATCAAAATCTTGAGAAATTATATAGATTCTCATTCTATTTTTCCAATAAGGATAATTTGATCCATTAAAACACGGTGCTCTATTTTCTGATTGACCTTCACTATAAGAGATGCGAGAAGTGTTCGTTTCCATTTGAATCTTAACTCAAAATTTTCAAAAACTTTTGAAAATAGAAGAGTTGAAGCTCTGATACCAATTATTGGCCCAAATATGGAAACTATAGGGGGGAGGGTGAATATGGTTTTAGCGAAAACTAAACCTTTTTAAAACTTAATTGCAAATTAAACACAATCACAAGCAATAAAGTAAAGAGAGAAGGGAAGAGACACTTATAAACCGAGTTTTCAAGTGGTTCGGCAATTCGCACACCGCGGCCTACGTCCACCCCTCAAGAACACTTCTTGAGGATTCCTTTACCCGATCTACTTCACGGGTGTAGACCAAACCGTTATAAGAGCCTTCAATCTTTTCCAAAGAAGAACACCTCTTCTTTGCACATAAAGGTTACTAACCCTCACTCTTTACAATGATTTGAATTACAAATGATAACTCTCTCTCTAGAGTGGATGGATAAAAATATAGCTCACACAACAACTCCTTAATGAGTAGATAATACAAATGAAAGCTCACTATAATTTGTTCTCTCAAGAATTACAATTGAAATCAAGAACATATTGATTTTTCACTCAAACTAGGGCTCAATTGTGAATGATAAACAAGTTGTTTGAATGATTTTCCTTGATTTCCCAACCCTTAAAATCATCCCTATATATAGCTTTTCAACATATATGACCGTTGGGAGTGTTTGGGGGGGTGTAAAAACAAATTTTGAAAAGTTTAGAAAACTAGCCGTTAGGTGTTTTAGCGCGATCCAATCGACTGAAAAAATGGCCTAGTCGACCTGAAAATTTGTAACAGTGTCTACCTTTCAAAAACTAAAAACAGTCGACTTTTTTACAATCCAGTTGACTGGAACAGTACCTCCAGTCGACTGGACATTAATCCATTCGACTGGACCCTTCAAAAATCAGTCGACTGGTTTTCTGCTAGTTTTTGGTAGACTGAGACCTCTTCAGTAAAACGGTCATAACTCCCTCTACAAAACTCGTTTTTGCAATCCGTTTGAAATTTAGAAATTAAATTCAAATAACTTTCCAACCATATAAAACTCAACATCTAGTTCCTTACCAATTAGATCAGGTTTGGCTTTAAATATGACCCATCTGCACAAAGGTCTTTGTTTTGACTTAGCTACTTGAAAGCTTTTGTGAAATGAATTTAATTGAGTGGTCTAACTATGTTTAGGTCCTTGAAAGTATTTTAAAGTATGAGAGCAAGGATCCTAAGGTCCAATTAAAGTTACTTGAGCCCCTACGAGTGATTAATCAAAATGCTTACACGTAAATCCTAGTCTTCAACAAAGGATAAAAAAATCTTCAAGTCTTCAACCTTGATCCTTGTTGAGCTCCATCACTCTTGGGCTTCACCATATGCTATCTCATGATCTCAAACAAAGTTAGAACATTTAAGATATCTATCAAGAGATTAGCACAACGAAAATGACATGACAATTGATGGAAATAGAACCAATGAAAGTATGCAATTATCACTAGATTTGTTATCATCAAAACAAAATAAAATAATGCCTTAAATAAATTCAAGGCTAACAGTATCTAATTCACTCAAATTTCATTAGGCTGACTGTGTATATGTCACTGGACATTTCTATGTTCCAGCGCACCCTAGTTATGACTATACAGGTGAAGGACCTGCAGGCGAGGACTATTAAGCCGGTGATGATGTTCCTATGGAGGATTATCCTAACAGAGGTCAGACTGAAGAGGACTATTATGCCGAGGACTACCTCTATGCTAATTGAAGATTAGGCTAGATATTAGTTTAATTATCCTTATTATTTCAAACCTTTTTGTAATCAAGAATATGTTACCTTGATGTTTGCAATTTAATATGTTCTATTTGATTCAAGACTTTGATTGTAATAGTTATTTACTTTCTTTTGACTTTAAGTTACCTTATTATCTAGAACCTAGATTATATTCTTGTGAACTTTATTCCATTCTGTTGCTTAGTACAACATAGTATGGACAATCATTTGACTTCACCAGTCGCTGCCTTTGGACCCCAAAAGGAAATTAATATTTCTCTATTTTTGCCGTTTCAGGGTGTGACAGTTTGTGTCATGTATGTGTGTATACTTGGATATATATATATATATGTATATATATTAAAAACATATAAGATAGACTAAGGCTTAGTTTGGTTCCCATTTTGGTGCTTCTCCTTTTTTAAAGCACAATTTCATATTATTTCATTTGGTAACTAGTTTATGAGCTTTGTAAAAATTGAACTGGGACTCTTTTGGGGGCGCTTTTAAAAGCTCTAGAATGGATAGAGCTTTTAAAAGCTCAAGGTTGCTTTTTGTCTTCATGATATTTTTTTGAAGAGTAATGTGTCACTTGTACAAATTTATCAAACAACTACTTTTAAAAAGCCACATGGGGGCCAAACTAAGCCTAAATGTTGTTGACATTATATATGGTCTAAAAAGAATATTATAACTAATCTTAGACTGCTACAATTTTAGAATATATACTATAGCTACTATACAGAGAGAGAGAAAAAAAGGAAAAAGAGGGAGATTATAAATATATATATTAATTCTAGAAATAGGAAAAATAGGGGAAAAAAAGAAGAAATATATATAAAAAAAAAAGAGAAAAATCATAGAGCCATCATGTGGCAGGCATCTGATTCCACTTTATATTATATATATATGATGTGTGTGTGTGTGTGTGTGTGTGTACGCATTAGATAAAATAATATATGCTTTTGTAAATTTGACAGATTTATACTTATAGTATTTAACTCTAACTTTATAAAAATTTGCCGTTAAAAAAAACTTTATAAAATTTATGAATAAAAGAGTAATGCTATGCTTCCCAAATTTTTTTTCCAAAGAGTGTTTCCCAACATATGTGGCAGTGGACCTAGTTGATTTTGATTAGTTTATGTTAAGGTGGTTTCACAGTAGTTTTACAATATTTTACAGATTTAGTTTTTTAATATTAAGTCATTAACTTTTTTGTCCAAGCAGTAAGTGAAAGATATTAGAAAATTTATTTAGACTAATGGTATGCTTCCCAAATTTTTCTCCCAAATGATGTTGAAGTGGGACCACTATGGAACCACTTTAACATCAACCAATCAAAATCAACATGGTCCACTACGACATGTGTTGAGAAACACTTTTGAGAAAGAAATTTGGTAAGCATAGCATTACTCCTTTTTTTTTTTTTTCGAACGACAAATTTTGTAAAGTTAGGACTAAATATTATAAATCTAAATCTATAAAATTTGCTAATGTATAAATAATTTTATCTAATGCACACACACACACACACACACACACACATATATATATATATATATAAGGAGATAGGGGTAAATTGGTAATATTATACACAAAGAGTAGGTGGAGGGGAGGTGATTGTTATTTTCCAAACTAGAGCAGAAGTCATCGTAATTGTCATATACTTCAAGGGAGGTTAGTGTAATTTGCCCTTTTGGTATGGATTTGGTTCTAGGAATATAGAGCATTTTAGGTATTACATAATTTGAAGCTATAGATTGACTTCTAAATTCAGCACGATTATACAAATTATAACTAAATGATCCAAATATTACCATATGTTGTGTGTATGAATTCAATTTATAGGCACTTGTATGTTTAATATTAACATATATAATTCTATGAAATTAAGTTTTAAAAAATTAAAACACCATACAAAACTGTGGTTTAAACTTAGTTATAACTGAAGCTAAGTTGTGGTCTGGGAACTTAGCAATAGAAAATAATAATGTGATGTTAAAAGTGCATAGAATAACTTCTAAATTTAGGATTTAGAGTTTAGGGTATCAAAATAGGTATTTAATAGACTTACATGCAAACATGAATCATAGCTCTGTGATATAAGATTTGGGAAGCATAGCAATACTCAAATTATATTTATATTGCCATGTGTGTGAAATAAGACTAAAATAATTATTATGATACAAATTACAACTAAAAGAGCAAAGTATAAGCATATAACCATGTGTGTGTGCGCTTGTGTAATCAAAGTATAAAATTAACCATTTAAAAAAAAAGAGAAAAAAAAATGTTGTGCCAAAAGATGACCATTCTATAAATTTTCTTACCAAAATTGACCTATATGTAAATATTATATGAGCAGCCATTTTTGTTGACATTTTTTTGAAGCCAATTATAATTATGATTGCAAAAGTTGATTGAACCTGAAATATTGAAGCCAAAGTTGATTGAATCGTCATTATAATATTAATTAAAATTTCAAAAATTTACTTGAATGTAATTATTCATCTGAAATGACAGATTTACCCTCTCAAAAATTAATATATCCTTACAATGTCTAAATAGATGTATGAGTAATTATGGTGCGGTGAAGGGCAAAAGGGAAAGTTCATATTTTTTGACGTGCTAGCCTATTCCCTCTTATAGTATAGTAGATATATATAGTGTGACATCTTTCTCCTCATTGGGTAGATTGAGGGTTTGACTCCCTTTAGGGGGAGTCTTTGCTTGCCTCTTATTTGTTCTTTAGTCAGAATGAGTGACCCTTGTTGGACTTTGCTTTGGGCCATTGTAGAACTTTGGAATTAAGTTGAATTAGGTTAAGGGTGTGTGTTTGTAGTATGTGTCTAGCCGTATTCTAGGTAACCATTAAAAAAAAGAGTGAACAACAAATTGTTACCTATTCTCATACAAAATTCTCTCTCTCTCTCCAAAGAGAATGCTAGCTCCAAATCTTTATTCCAATTTTATTTCTAATCCATGTGGCAGAAAGTATACTTAAAATAAAACTAATAATTAAATTTTCTCTTGCTATGCATTATTCTTCCTTTAAAGGTTTGGTTGTTGGTTTAGTCTCAATGGCACCATTGGTTGGTGGTGTTATTTTTGTCTCATCAAATTGGGATAGGTTAAATATCACTAATTACTTTTCCTGAGATTGCCACTATATCAGCTATCTCTTATTAATTTTGAATAATATCAGTGACATCCCATGCGAGTAAGGATGGTTACTCATTTAGATAGATGTGCAACTCTACAAAACTACTCTTATGAATGAATAATATTAGTGACCTCTTTTTTGAGTAAAGATTAGAGTAATTCGATCTATACCCACCTTGTGATGAATTTATCTCATTACAAAAGCTCTGTAAAAAGAGACAAGTGATGACAAATAAATTAAAAAGGTGAGAAATTGTTTTATATTGCGGGAGATTGCTAGTGTCGGATGTAAACAAGGACAAGGGGTGCTCAAGCCCCCCAAAATTTTGAAAGTTCCTTGACATACCTTAAAAAAAAAAAATACTTTTATGCCCCCACGAACCCTCCCCCCCCCCCCCCCCCCCCCCACACCCTAAAATTTTAGAAAGCTCCATGTTTTATGAATCTTGTGCGAATTTTTATAGAAATATTTTATATCATCTTTTATCGTTTTTCGATCATGAGAAAAGGAAGTTTGTAATCCCCAGCTCACTCGTCTTTGAAAAAATATAATGGACTGGATTGGATTACAATATACATTTTGCAATACTAATTATAATCAAATCTATCATAAAACATGAGTCAAGTCGTAAATAATTGGAATTTAACTCACCCTACATATTTGGTCAAACAAATAAGGTCTCTTCTCATTTCTTGAATTAAACTAACCCAATTTGATTTAATATCATTTCAAGCTTTTCATAAATTTCTATATGAAAATATGTATCAATAGACCCCAAAAAAATCACTTCGGGTGCACTGTCCCTGAACCCTCGTAAACTCGGCATTCGGGTGCAACTTTTAGCTCCTGCCCCTACCAATTCCCTCCAACTTCAAATTTATGTATCCCGCCCCTAGAGAATATCTTTGGAAAATAGGAATATTCAAGTGGTCAATTGTCAAAAAATTATTGGGATTCTATCATATGTGAGACTATTCCATTAATTTAAAAACTGTTGATTTGACTAGATTCCTATTATGATTAATTTCCTTTTTGTGACAGAGCTGTATTACTTGTCCAACAATCAATGATTGTAAGCTCTATAAAATGGGATGTTGTATACGAATTTAGGAAGCCCTTGGTGTGCCAAGTTGTGGGGTCTTCCCTCATGGGGGTGTATGGTCTAGGGTGAACGAGTGAGGGTTCTTTGGGGGGATTGAGAGTGGGTGTACAAGGGGTTAGAGTGTTGGGTTATGAAATTTAATTCAATGTTTTCTTTTACCGAATTTATTCTCAGTAGTGAAAGAATGATTTTCTCGAGTGTGGACGTAGACAATCACGGAGAAATCAGTGTTTTCTTTGGTGTGTATGTTTATTACTGTTGATGTGTTTCTGTGTGTTTATTGGGGAAATTTGGTTCCGCGTTTTAAATACCCATCAAGTGGTATCATAGATATGGTAATTCATAGTGTTTTGATGAGCAATGATTTCTGAACGCAAACTGTGGACTCCGCCTTCCACATTTATGGGTTTTTTTATTTTGATTTTGAAAATATTTGCCACTTAATTTTAAATAGAATCAAGAAACCTTTTTAAAAGCTACAGTTCTTTGAAGCCAGAGATTTCTAGTTCTGAGGATTATGGAATGAGAAGGGAAGGACCCCGGTGGGACTAAAGCACCCCTTCTCATCCTATCATATATAGGCCTTTAATCACCATCCTTTTATTCAATTTATAAGCTCATGTATGTCCCGAACAATACATAGATATAAATACATGGCATAAGCAAGTTGAAAGGGGTATAAGATTGCTAAAAGAGGTATCCAAAATAACATAAGTTCAAGTAGCACACGGTATAAGATGCAAATGGGAACTAGAAAGCTCACTAGGATCTGTGATAGGGAAACGTGCAATACATACATAATATAGAAAACCTAAAAAGGTCGCTAAATCATATAAACACATAAGGAATCACCCTAATCTAAGGTGTCGCGCATGAAGGCTATAAAATTCAATAAATAACCCAAAACCAAATAAAATGAATAACGAGATAAAAGGCATACCTTGATTGTGCTATAAAACAAAGTGTTAGTCTACATGGATGGGCACAAATAATAATAATTTACATCTATTGACATCTAATGTGTGAATGTAAAACCAGCCCTTTTATCTATATTTATCTATATTTGAATGTATCTCTGTATTTCCAGATTTGTATGTGTAAGTTACGATCGTATGTGTTGGAACTTGAATGATAGTATGGATGCTTATTTTTTTAACCTTTGAATTCTTGAATCATTAAAAGGATTGTTAAAGCAGGAGGCTCGAGCGCTCGAACCTTGGGAACACTCGAGCTAGCACGAACGCTCGACTTAAAAAGGGGTAAAATGACTATTTTGCCCATTTGTCTCATAAAGTCTTTAAATACCAAGCATTTTTCAGCATTTTGGGCATTTGAAACTCTACAATTCAAAGAGTATCTTTGAGAAAGGGGGTTGAGAGTATATATACACACACATGCATTCCCTACACAAACACCCCTTGCATGTCTTCCATTTCATGATCAACACATACTCACACATGCATTCTAACTATATGAAGCTCTAAAGCTGAGAAGTTGAAGGATCAAGAAGAAAAAAGGAGAATCAAGAAGGACTTTAAAGGATCAACACTCTTGAAGTTGTATTGGAGCTCAAGGACACACACACACACACACACACACTTCATCTTCTTCATTATTTTTGTCATCCATCATCTAAATCATCTATATCTTTGGTGAGTACCCTTACTCACTCATTAACATGTTGTTTTAAGTTACATTGATGATCAAAGGACATTTATGTAACATGCATTAAGAATCAAAGCTTAAAACATGCTGCTAAAACTGTTACTATTTTGAAACTGCTAAACTTGAGTGCTCAGATCAGGCGCGAGTGCTTGAGCCTAATGAACGGGCCAGGCGTGAGCGCTCGAGACCCGCGAGCACTTGAGCTCAATAGAGCTTAAAAGGATAGTTTGTTGTATGCATATTTAAGAGGAGCTATGTTTTGAATGATTGTACCACGAGCTATAATGGTTGTACCTTGGGTTGTACTTGATTTGTATGCCTACATAAGCCTATTAGAAGCTATACCGTATGCTAATGTAGTGGTACTCTAGTAGCAATACCTTTTATAAAGAAGAGGCTATGTTTTCTTAATATCTTTATTTGACGAACTCGTAAAGCTTACACATGGCATATACGAGAAATATAAGAATAACAATGTGACGTACTTAAGTACGCTATCCCGTGAATAAGATGCTTTAATGACTTATGCCATGCACGTCGGTTAGTTATAAGATAGTCATGATAACATTGATAACGAGACGATTGTATCCGTCGGTCTGGTTCCTGTATTCATTTGTGTTATCAGTTCGAGAAAAAGTAGTTGGTTTTTTGTGGTCATTAAGAGGTTTCCGTAGCCATACGGGTTTTGGCAGCAAAAGTGGTCGTGCTATGTTGGTAACATTTGTTATGGATGTCTTGGGGGCAAGTGTGGTTATAGTACCTTATGGGTACTAATAAGATTAGTGATTAGATGGCTAATGGGTTATAAGGCGACGATGTAAAGCAAAGGTCGTAAGACGACGATGACAAATTAACCAAGATTGTGTATAGTCAATTGTGAGATGGTTAATAAGTAGGAAAGTGACGATGTTAAGAGAGGGCCTTAAAACGATGGTGACAAACCATTGGCCAAAACTATTGACATCATTTCCCAATTGGCCTTGTAACTCCCTTCTTATTCATAACAGCCTTGGTTAATTAACGATGACAAAAGTTAACCTATTGGTTGGAGGGCGATGACATTAAGCCAATGGCATTTATGTTGGATTGTATGCAAGTGCCTGTGCTCTAAACTAAAGTCGTGTTGGTAAAGATTGGATCTATGATTCAAAGTAAGTCAAGGTTGTAAAGATTGAACCCATGGTTCAAATCAATGAGTCGAGTTGATAAGATTGGACAAATAGTCCAAAGGGATTCATCGGTTGATGTATGTTGAGTTTCCCAAGTCAGAGTAGGTCATTGAATGTTTCCTAATGAGTGTAGTACACCAAGTTTGAGATTAGATGAGATTTACCAATGATGTTTTCAAAGCACAAAAGGGAATGTTTTACTTTCTTAATAGCTTAACAAATGATGTTTTCTAAGCCTGTTCAAGTATAGTAAGTTTACTCACTCAGCTTGCAGTAAAGCTGGCGACTTTTATGTCCTAGACAATCAAACATTCAGATTTTACAGAAGCAGGATACACAGGCAAGGAAGTGCATGAGGATGAAGGCTTTGGCTCTGCAAGTCAAGGAAAGTGAAGCTGAGATGAAGACCCAGTTTTTTGTTTAATTCAGATCCTTGTATTTTGGGACAAATGATGCCCAATATCTATTATAAGGCAGTGCTTCCTATTTATATTTTTATCTCTGTAACTCTGATGATGTCTGATAAGACAAGGATATTTTGTAATAACTCAAACTTATGATCGTGGATGTTTTATATTCTGATGCTTAAGCCCACCATTGATATTGTTATTATATTCCTGTTATTATATATTGTTGGACAATTAGGTGATCTCAACTAGCCACATATCTACGGGTCCAAAGGTGGAAATTTAAATTTTTCACTACTTTGCTACGTTGGGGTGTGACAGGGATTTTTGGTATCCGAGCACTAGGTTTAGACATGTTCACTGATTATCTTACACGTAATTCGTAAACCTTAAGACCCCTTGCATTAGGATTGACACTAGGACGTCTTGCTTGGACGAGTAAGCGTGGATCTGAAGTCTGTTCTAGATATAGCTGAGGATCATCGACTTAGTGCTGTGCTATCAGAAGATATGAGAAAATAATGTACCATATACTGCTAGAGGCGATCGTGCTTGATACGTGAATATAGTAGTATGACTTTTCTTTATATCGATGGAGTATTTACTTTTAACTAGTATGTATGTTTATCACTTTGGATGTTCGATTCATCGTCTTGTCTGTATGTAAATTGTATGTGCTTCGAGGGTTGGCGGATAACGATGAGACGACTGTGTAGGTCTTCGGAGTGGCTGATGGAACTAGGAATGGAAGGAACTAACAAGGGAGGGCCCTTGTCCCTAATGATATGGAACCTATAGAAGCGTTTGAGGCTTTTCTTCAATACCTGGAGCATATTAGCAATGATCCAATACTTGTGTGTGAATCCTATTTGGAAGGCAAAATGACAAAAGACCCTTTTCTTCATAGGACAATAGAGCCAAAGACTTGTTGGAATTGATTCATACTGATGTATGTGGACCAATAAATGTTAGGGCACGAGGTGGTTATCAGTATTTCATTACATTTACTGATGACTTCTCGAGATACAGATACATTTACTTATTGCACCACAAATTTGAAGCCTTTTAAAAGTTCAAAGAAATTATATTTGAAGTGGAGAAGCATTAAGTAAAGAATATCAAGGCCATTCGATCTAATTGAGGTGGAGAGTATCTCTTTGATGAATTTATTGACCATTTGAGAAAGGATGGGATCCTATATCAGTTGACTGCACCAAGAAAACCTCAACAGAATGGTGTAGCAGAAAGAAGGAACCGAACCCTTTTAGTCATGACTAGGTCTATGATGAGCTATTCGGAATTACCACTGTTCCTATGTGGTTTCACTTTGGAAACTGCAATGTACATACTAAATCATGTTCCAAGCAAATTTATACCTAAGACACCCCAAGAGTTATGGAGTGGGCGTAAGCCCTCTTTGAGACACTTTCAGATTTGGGGTTGTCCGGCACATGTGCTAAAGGCATAGACGAGCAAGTTGGAAACAAGATTAGAAGTATGTTACTTTGTGGGATATCCAAAGGAAATGAAGGGTTGGCATTTTTATCACCCAAGAGAGTAGGTGTTTGTGAGCAGACACGCTATTTTCTTGAAGGATGATTTTATCATGAACCATAAACCCACAGGAAGGATAGTTCTGGAAGAAGTAAATGAACAACCCTCAGTTCCTCAAACAGTCAATGAGAATGTAGAACAAGAAATGACTACACCTTCTTCTATTCTTGAACTGGAACCTTGTCGTAGTGGGAAGATTGTCAAGGAGCCTAACAAATTCATGTTCCTAGGAGAAGCTTTTGAAGCTGTTCCTCGAGAAACTGAATCTGATCCTTCTAGTTATAAAGAGGCCATGTCTGATAAAGATTTGGAACATTGGATACATGCAATGAAAGCTGAAATGGAGTCTATGTACTCTAATCAGATCTGGGAGCTTGTAGATTCACATATTAATATTAAACCTATTGGCTGTAAGTGGGTCAACAAAAGGAAAAAAGGACCAGATGGGAAGGTAGAGACCTTTAAAGCTAGGCTAGTAGCAAAAGGTTATACTCAACAAGAGGGTATTAACTATGATAACACCTTTTCGCCAGTAGCCAGACTAAAGTCCATTAGAATTCTCTTATCCATAGCAGCATGTCTCGATTACAAGATATGACAGATGGATGTCAAAACTGCATTCTTGAATGGCAATCTTGATGAGGACATCTTTATGCAGCAACTAGTTGGTTTCATAGCTAAGAGACAGGAAGGTCAAGTATGCAAGTTGTATAGGTCCATTTATGGGCTTAAGTAAACATCAAGAAGTTGGAACATCCGTTTTGACCAAGCAATCAAATCTTTTGGATTTATCCAAAACATGAATGAACCTTGTGTTTACAAGAAGCATGAGGAGAATGTAGTGGTGTTCTTAGTTCTGTGTGTTGATGACATCCTTATCATTGGGAATGATATGGAAGTGCTGTCAATGATTAAGGTTTGGTTAGATAGCACCTTCGATATAAAAGATCTCGGTGAGGCAAGCTATAATCTATGAATAAAGCTTATACGAGATCGGAAGAATAAGACAATAGGATTACCTCAAGCTTCCTATATCAATAAGGTGTTGACTAGATTTTCTATGGAAAATTTCAAGAAAGGTTTCTTACCCTTCAGGCATGGTGTCTTACTTTCACAGAGTCAGTGTCCCAAGACATAGGCAGAGAAAGATCGTATGATGGGAATTCCATATGCTTCGGATATTGGAAGTCTTATATATATGATGTTGTGCACTAGGCCAGATATCTGTTTTGTTGTAGGCATGGTAAGCAGATATTAGTCCAATCTAGGTCCTAGCCATTGGACAGTAGTAAAGAATATTCTTAAATACTTGAGAAGGACACGAGATTATATGTTGATCTATAGGAGAGAGGACTTAGTTCTAATTGGCTATATTGATTTCGATTTTATGTTGGATAAGGATTTGAGGAAGTCGACATCCGGTTATGTGTTTACTCTTGGAGGTGGTACTATTAGTTGGAGGAGCATTAAGCAGAAATGCATTACAGAGTCTACTACAGAGGCTGAGTATGTAGCAGCCTGCGAGGCAGCCAAAGAGGCTGTCTGCCTCAAAAAGTTCCTAGAAATAACCACCTGCACCCTCTTCTTTCTCTATATATACATTGGTTAGTGTGTCTGTGAGGTCCAAAACACTTGAGAGTTTGAGAGAGCGAGTTTATGCTTGTGTTTTATATATATATATACTCATACACATATGTACCCACCCACACATCCATATACCAATATTATATATATTCTGTGAGAGAGTGAGAGTAACAGGAAGAGAGGAAGAAGAAGAATCAGGAGAAGAGAAAGAGAAAGAGAAAGAAAGGTAGAGATAAAGAGAGGAGTAGAGAAGAGAGAGAGAGAGAGAGAGGCCGCCATTAAAGCTCGGAAGCTCAAAGCTTTTCCAAACGCACCCTACGTGAGTCATTACTCACTCGGTCTCTTTATTATGATGTTTTATAAATTTTTGATATGATTAGACGTATTCAAACGTCCTTAAGATGTCTGTTTTTATGCTATTCAGAATCTACTAGAGAAGAAGACTCTTGAGTGATTAAACAGAGTTCAATCAATCTAAGGTTCAATCGATCGAAGTGACTTCGATCGCTCGAACATCACTTTTCCTCATTCGGTCAAAATTGTTTCAATCGATCGAGATATGCAGAACATGGTTTAGTTCTTTAGTTTATTTTATATGAGGTTCAAATACTCGATTCATGATTCGAATTTTTATTATGCGATTTTGGGTAGATCAGGGATAATGTGATAACACAGATAAGTATCATTAAGAATAATGGATTACCATAATGACGTTAGATAATATGCGATTTATGTATGAGTTCGATATCCGTTCATTTCAATTCGAGTAGTCAGGCCACATGGGAATTGTCATGTGTCAATAGTAGTACTGAGTTTAAGTAGGTTTGATAAGTTCTGGAAATGGTACCTGGGAAGACACCTGGTCATAATATGCGTTCACATGCGGTGGATGGTTTATATCCTTAACGAGCAGTGAGCGGGACCATGTAGTCCTAAGGTAACCAGATGATCCATGTTATATCTTTAACGAGCGGTGGATGGTTTATATCCTTAACGAGCGGTGGATGGTGATCACTGGTATACAGTGATAAGTAATGGCAATAGATTTGATGTGCTATTATTCAAAGCGTTGTGTCCCTGACATGCGGTGTATGGTTTATATCCTTGACGAGCGGGGAGTGGACTGACATGGTGTCAATAAATGCAGTGGATGATTTATATCCTTAACGAGGAATGGATAAAATGATGGTATGTCTACATAGGTGAACGATTGAGTTTGTTCTTTCTAGAAAGAGTATGTTGATTATCGGTCTCAGGATAACAAGACGATAAGGGGTTGTGTTACGACGTTGGAATACAGAGAAGATATTATTTTGTAGAACTATATCTTAGACACTTCAATAACTTGTTATACGTTATATCATTTATAACCTGTGAGTTTCTATTCACTCAACTCTCAGTAAGCTGAGGGCCGTTATTGCCTGGACATTCCCCATCCAGATTATCCTGTCCCTCATAATGCAGATAATGGAGTTTACGACGATGGCTACTATCCTGAAGGGAATTATCCAGAGGGTGGCCCCACTAATGCTGGTTACGCTAGAGGAAGATGTTATGGTAATGATTATTGTTATGCCAGTTGAAGATCTGGAGATAGTTATCTAGTGTACGTTTAAGCTTTATATTACTGTTGAACTTTGTTAGTTAACTGGTACTTGGACGTATGTTGTCTCCAGACCTGTTGTGATCTTGTGGACCACACCCTGATGTTTGTAATCATTACACTATTATTGTATTTCAATTGTTACTACTATTGTTGTTCTTGTGGACTAGTACTGTGTGGTGTGGATAATTATTGACTTTCACTTATCATTCCCTATGGACCCAAAAAGGAAATTTATTTTTCTTTATTTTTGCTGCTCTGGGGCATGAACGGAAGCGGCACATCGGACATCTTCAACGATGTGTACATCCTCACTGGTCGTCTACACAACTGAGAATATATTAGAGCACTAGCCGGACATCTTCAACGTACATTGGACGTCTTCAACAGTGCATACGCATCACTAGACATCTTCAACAATGAGAGGCGCACTAGGAACTCTAACCATCCCATGTCCACCCAGCTCATCAGCCGTTGATCCCACGGATCCAAAGTACACATATCTCATTATTCCACATAAATCACAGTTCCTATTTCTCATCTTATCTTCTCATATCTTCATACCAATATCCCATGCATGCTGACCAAATGTCGTGAATTGCATTACTCTAGATATAAGAATTACCACATGCTCTGTATTCATCACATCTACTTATTTCTAATTATTAGCATGCAGTTATTTTCCATTCTACTATTCATTTTAATGGTACCAACATGTAATCGTTAAACAATTCATCTCATAACAGTGTTGCATTATCTCTTAAATTAACAATGTCATATATTGAAAGCATGAATCAATATTTAAACAACTAAACAGTATGTATTATAATCAACAGAAAATAAACATGTTCTACAGGGCTCCATCGATTGAGGTCCTCTCGATTGATTGAAGTCAAAGTAAGTTCGATCGCTTGAGGAAACAGTAAGTTCGTTCGCTTGAGGAAATAGCAAGTTCGATCGATCGAGCATAGTTCGATTGATTAAGAGTTGTCTTCTACCTTGAAACTAGGCAGAGATGAACAAATGTCTCGGGGTCACTAAATATACATCCTAAATTTACAGAAATCATCCTAGAGTTATACCTCGAGTGAGTTAATGAACTCACCTCACTCTGGTGGTCCGGTGATGGCGTCCCAAGCTTCGCAGCGGCGACTATGGTGGCGGCGAGCTTTTCTCTCTCCTCTCCTTCTCTGTCTCTTTCTAGTCTCTCTCTGTCCTCCTTCTTCCTCTTCTTCTGCTCCTCTTCTTATATACACATGCATACACACATAAGGTTATATACATATATATAATACACAAGCTCTCTCTCTCTCTAACTCTCTAAACTGCTAAAAATGCCACACACACACACGAACTAATATATACATAGGGAGGGAAAAAGGTACAGGTGGCAAACATGTAAGATAGGAATAATAACACTTTCAGACGATCGAAGTGAGTTCGATCGCTCGAGAATAGGTCGGTCAAGATTTGATCGATTGAAAAAAGTTCAATCGCTTGAGAAAGGTTCCACGTCACAGAATCAGGTCGGCAGAGTTTTGATCGCTCGAAGTACGTTCAATCGCTCAAGAAAGCACAAGGTTCGATCGATTGAGAAGACTTCGATCGATTGAGAAAGATTCTTCACCAAGGGTTCACACAAGCATACATGGTCTTATTTATATAACCATGTATCCGAAAATACAGGGCATTACAACATTACTTGGGAGGCAATTATAGCAGCCTCCCCACAAAAAAAAATTCCTTACCGTTGATCTTCTATGATGATCATGGTATCTTCGGTCTCCTCGACCGCTCTACCAGTAGTTACCTCTCCACCAGTAGCTACCCCCCCATCAACAGAGGCCCCCTCCTCAGTAGCAAGTTCGCCTCCTTCCAAAAATCTGATTCAGCCCATGAGTAGCCTAAAGATTTCACTTAGGATGATCCAAAGCCGCCCTCTAGGTCAGGTCGGCATAGCCCTGAAGGAAGCCGGTCTTGAACTCTTCCTCCGCATCCTTATTTTCCCCCTCTCGAGCGGTAATGACATCAGCCAGGGCCTTCTTCTCGGCCTTTACAGCCTTTCGGGCATCCCGCTCAATTGCTAAGTCTTCCTGAGATGCCCCCAAGTCCAAGGCTAATTCTTTTGTCTTCTCTTTCTCTACGATCAGGGCAAAGTCCGAAGCCTCTCGTGCCGACTTCTCCATGGAAAGAGTGTCCTTGGCAGCAACCAACTTCTCAGCTATCCCGGGCAAGTAAGCCTTGGCCCCGGCTGCCTAGGAGCATTCGGTGGAACCGGTGAACACATCTAGTCTGGAAAAGAAACAAAGGCCAATTAATCACAGTGAATAGAGAAATGGGAACATATAAAGATGAGTTACATACCATACGGGAGATGTTATAAAGCCACCCGATTAGAGCCTCAAGGCCCAACCCTAAAATTCTCAACTTGACTTAGGAGCAGCACGGGCTGGACTCTCGCCCGAACTTCATCCGCAGCTTCCACCAATGGCATCCTGGTTGGAATGTTCCCAGAAGGTTGTTCAGTGGTCGCAACAACCTCAACTCGAGGGATCGACGTTCCCACCAAATCCTAGTAGGGCCCTCGATGAATCCATTTAAGTTGTTGGCCAACAACATTGTCTTGCCTTTTCCTTCTCTGGCCAGCCCGCGCAGCCAAAATGGCCTTCTTCTCCTTCAGAGCAGATGCATCCTTTGGAGCTATCTCTGTGAGAAACCATGAAAAGATATGAGTCAAAGGGAAATTAGCCAAAATGCATATAACAATGAAGAGGCAAAAGGGAATTTGGAGAACTTGAAACTTACCAGCAGTGATAGGAGGAAAGATTGGTGCGACAAAAATTCGTCAGAGTTGTATATGATCACCCGATCTCCCTTCCGGGACAGTACCTCAACAATGCTTGTGGGATCCTAAGCTAGCACTCTTATCTACTCCTGACACTCTTCCTGGATGTTCAGTGGGTTGACAGATCCCAGTACAAAACAAAGAGGGGTTAGTTAGCATTACAGTAGAGAGAAATAATGATAAAAAATTCAGACTTGAGACGCAGCTTACTCCTCAACTTGCTCACCCAGGTGGTACTCAGAGGAATATCCAGGGCCTCCTCACTAAGCTCGAGGGTGGATAATTGGAAGAATTTCCTCTTTCACCCCTTGTTATTATTTGGGGCATTTTCCAATATCTTCCTCCCCTAGTGGGCACTCGGAGAAAAGAAGCCGAACTCCTTGTAGTATGTCCACAAAAACTCCTAGAGGGTTAGCTCGTACCCAACAACATGGGGCCAGAGGTATATGGCCCCCTATTAGGAATCTCCAACCGTTCGAGGCAAGTTGCCCGGGGTAATATCGAGGTAGATCAGTAAGTCCTAAGTGAGTAGATGGAGAGGAAGACGGATGCCTGCGCGGAGAATCCTCGTAAAGTATGCAATACCCTGATCGGTGACCATGTGCCTCGCCGGCCAACACTGCGAGAGAGAAGCCGTCGAAGTAAGTAAGTTTTTGCCTGATTCTGGATAAATCAGCCACCAGCAAACTACTAGAAGTTCCCGAATAAGAAAAGATAACCTCAGGGCTATCTGAAGTTGATTCCTCATCGCCCGACCCCCTTGACTCAAAAACCTCGATCTATTCCTAGCCTGCTCCCTCATTGGATACTCGAATGGGGATTCTACCCTCATTGTAGTGGTCCGATGGAGTCACTGAAGGATGGTCCAAGCTTGTGTCCGGGGTCCCCGACCTTGATTGCTCATCCTCTGATTAAGAAGATGAGTTAAAATTAGAATGACATATTTCTAAGGTCCTTAGACGGGACGAGGAAGCAGTTAACAACCTAAGTAGGGTTTAGGGACCCCAAATCTAAGGTACAAGGGTGGAAGGACCAAGAGCCAGTATGGCAGGGCATACACGATCTTCACGGTCAGGTAACAGTCGGACAGAACTGTTCTAGCACACGCTGACTGGGCTGATTACTCTACCAAGGAAATGGAATCACCTACCTGAAGAAGAAGCAAAACCTAAGGAAAAATAAATCCCACTCCCTCACTAGGCCTAAAGGGTTCCTATTCTCCAGCCTCATTCAGGAATAATAACAAATTAAGAAGAGATGGAAAATAGAGTGAATTACAAGGCTAGAGGAACGAAAACTTACAAGAACAGAGTACACGTAAGAGCTTAGGAACCTTGACCGAATGCTTTTTCTTTGGAGCCGCTCGGTAATTTCTTCCTATGAGTAGTAGAAGGAACAAAAAAGCTCAAGTTCTCCTTTTATAGATTGCATAAACAGTCCAGATGATCTTAGATCCAATGGTCCAAATAGTCTCCTGCCTAAATGCCCGACAACTGGCATCTCAGGCAGCCCAAGCGGTGCCTCAATAGGCGTGCGCATTAAATGCACGATATGACAATTCGGTTAGATTGTCACTGTTCGGTTGTGCTTATACCAATCTCGTTGGATCCTAACCAGACCAACCACTTTTTGACACATGGCAGGTATCAACCCCAAGCTCCTGAGGTAACCAATCGGTCCAGGCCCCAAGTGACCAAGGCGACCGGTCTGGCCCCAAGCAAGTTCCAGAGTTATCCCACATAGTTTGCCGAGTCATACAAATTCCCAACCCTCATATGATGAAGCATTACATTAGCCTTGGAAATGGGGGGCAGCTGATATGTACAAAATTGTCTAGTGAAATCAAATCCTCGCTCTTGCATAACCTGAGTGGTACACCCAATATCATCAGGGCCCGACCAATAGGTCGGGAAAGCCTCACGGGCGTGGTTTGTGATGGGCACAGCCCCGCCAAGCCCCAGGACGTGATCCAGAATATTCCAGATAGTTTCCTACAGAAGCTAGAAGATTAATGGAAAGTGAAGACTATTTCCTAATCCAATTAGGAAACTCCCACAATTTATGCTAATCAATCCCAATCAGATTGTATTACCTTATCAATTTACTTACCTTATACGAGGAGGTTTCTGGAGCTACCCTCTCCCCCATAAAAAGGGATCGCATAACTGTCTCACTCACATATACCTTCCCGACTACTCTCTTGTAGCTCCATCCCCATTGTTGGTTCACCAAAGACCCTGGCGATTTAATATCATAGTGTAAGTGTTCTGACACATATGTGGATGTAGGTCTCTTCATTAATAGGGCCGAACCACATACAACTTCTCTTGTCTAATTCTTCTTATCTCTTACCCAATATTTGACATAATAAAAAACTATTATTATAAGTAAACTCAGCTAGTGGTAAATGTTCTTATCAATCACCTTTGAAGTCCAACACACACAATCGTAGCATAACTTTGAATATCTAAATTGTATGTTCTTACTGGCTATCGGTCTGAGGATGAAAAGTTGTACTAAAACTTAGTTTAGTACCAATATCCCTTTGCATTCCCTACCAAAATGGTGATGTAAATTTTCTATCTCTGTTAAAAATAATCGATACAGGAACTCTGTTCAATCTCATAATCTCTTGAACATAAAACTCTGCAAATTTCATCGAATCATTGGTTTTGATTGGCAAGAAGTGTGCTGACTTGGTCAATCGGTCAACGATTACCCAAACAGTGACAATAGACTTTCTTGATCTCGATAAACCTGACATGAAATCCAATGTAATGTTCTCCCACTTCCATTCTAGCACAGGTAATGATTCCAACTATCCTGTTGGACTCTAATGCTCTATCTTGACTTGTTGACATATCACATGTTTGGCAACGTGCTCCACAATCTTCCTGCTTCCCAAATGAATCGAATACTTAGTATTGTGTGCCTCCTTTAGAATTGTTTCTTTGATTCTATTCATATTAGGTACAAAAACCCAACTTATGAATATCATAACACCACTTTCAAAAGCAAAATTTGATTGTTTTCCCTGAAGTAACCATCACTAATCCTCTTTAAAGTTGGATCTTGGAGTTGTTTATCCCGAATTTCATCAACTCATGGCGATTGTGCAATGATAGCTAACATTAAAGCATTTCCAATCTCTGGAATTACCTCTAGTTTCAACTGCTCTATTTCTCGTATTAGTTTCTCTTGAGTAGTTAAGGCGTGGACCAAATTACTAATTGACTTACAAGTTAATGCATCGGCCACTACATTAGTCTTTCATGGATGATAATGGATGGTTAAGTCATATTCTTTCATCAACTCTAACCAATACCTTTGTCTCATGTTAAGAAGCCTCTAAGTGAATAAATACTTCATGCTTTTATGGTCGGTGTAAATGTTATACCTCTCCCCGTATAAATAGTACTGCCAAATTTTTAAAGTAAATATCATGGTTGTCAATTCCAAGTCAAGTATTGGGTAGTTAATCTTATGTGGTCTCAATTATTGTGAAGCATTGGAAATTACCTTGTTGTTTTGCATCAAGATACATCCCAACCCCCAATGCGAAGCATCCTTATAAATATTGAACCCCTTCGTTCACAAAGGAATAGTCAAGATTGGTGCTGACATCAGTCGAGACTTCAACTCCATAAACCTTATCTCATACTCAGGACTTCCAATAAATGGTACATCTCTTCTCATCAATCAGATTATTGGCATTGCAATTCTAGAGAATTTTTTCATAAACCTTCGGTTGTAACCAGCTAACTCCATTTGTCGGCAGATTCTAATTAGCTATAGCTTCAACTTTCTATGGGTCCATTGATACACCTTTTTTTATATTATATGCCCCAAAAAGGCAACCTCAGTCGACCCGAACTCACATCTCTTCAACTTTCCAAACAACTTCTTCTCTCATAGTTGTTGCAAGACTAATCGAAGATATCTTTCATGGTCCTCTACACTTCTTGAATATGTCAAGATATCATCTATGAAAATAATCATGAACTCACCTAAGTAATTTTTGAATATCCAATTCATTAAGTCTATGAATGTTGCCAGTGCATTAGTAACCCCAAAATGCATAACTAAAAACTCATAGTGATCATAACGGATCCTAAATGCAGTATTCTCCATGTTTTTTTTCTTTTACCTTCAGTTGATGATTGCCCGTTCGCAAGTCAATTTTAGAAATACCTGAGCTCCTTGAAGTTGATCAAATAGATCATCGATTCTGGGCAACGGTTATTTGTTCTGGATAGTTAGCTTATTTAACTCTCGATAGGCGATATATTTTCTCATGGTTCTATCTTTTTTTTAGGTAAATAAGATCGGTGCACCCCACGGTGATACACTAGGTCAGATAAACCCCTTTGTTCATTAGTTATTATAGTTGAATCTTCAATTCTTTTAACTCCATTGGTGCCATTCGATACAGTGTCTTTGATACCGACTGAGATCTCGAAGCTACCTTACTAGTAAATTCAATTTCTCGCTCTATTAACTCATTTGGCAAGTCTTCAGGAAATACAACCACAAACTCTCATACCACTGATATGTCTTCTACTGTAATTCTTGTGGCACGTGTATTAATCACAGAACATAAGAATCTCTGACAACCCTGCTTCAACAATTTGCCTACCCGAATTGGGGATACTAAGAACGGTGTTGCTACAACACCAACTCCTTGAAAGATAAACTATCCCTGTGCTGGTGTTCAAAAAATAGCTTTTTTCTGTTCACAATCGATGAAGGCTAGGTACACGGACAACCAATCCATACCCAATATCACTTCAACATAATTAACGGTCAATGGTATTAAATCAACTATGAGGACCCTATCATCTATCTGGATATCATATGCTATGAAGACCGAAGTGGTCATCATTGGTTTACTTAAGGGTAAGGATATTAACAATTCATAGCCTAATGGTTCGGACATGCTATTTAGATGTTTAACAAATCTATGTGCAACAAATGAATGTGTTGACCCAGAATCTATTAAAACATGAGCTAGATGTGAGCAAATTGGTAATATACCTGATACAACGGCGTCAGTGGTTGAAACATCCCCCGGTGCCAATTGGAAGAATCCCCATTACTTTAGTTCAACCCTTTTCCCTTAACCACATTACTTTTAGACCTTGCCCTAGTTGTAGCCATCGAGCTTGTTCATTGTTGTTTCTTTATTGGTCAATCTTTAGAATGATGTCCTAGTACACCACACATGTAGCATCTTTCCCTCATATCTGGTCAGAACCTCCCGTTGCACTAGGCCCTGACTTGTGGACAATATCTAGCAACATGTCCTAGATTCTTGTAAATATTGCACACCAATGTGAGGTGAAAACTCCCGCGCGTCGAGGATTACATGTCGAACATAATGGCAAATTATCTCTAGAAAATATACTTCCCCCTTGACTTCTTGTACTGGAACCAGAACCAGAACCTTGTGAAAATGTATTTTTAAAGAAACCTTGTCCCTTTCCCTAGTCTTCCCTTGTCTTCACTTGCCCACTTTCCTTGTTGTCCTTGTCATTTCTTAATGTATCTTTCAATAATGAAAGCCACATCTTGTACTTGGGCAACGGCCCAATGTTGAGGAGTGTCAACACGACTTCTAATGTTATTTCTCAATCCCTCCTCAAATTTTTGAACCTTATCCACCACCCTTAGTACGGTTTGGTGTGAAAAATGAAGTACATTGTTATACCTTGTGGCATACTCCTTGACAGACATATCTCCTTGTTGTAGATTGGAAAATTCCCGACTCATTTGTGATTTTGTAGATGTCAAAAAGTACCGCTTATTGAACTCCTTCACAAGCCTTCCCCACATCTCCGGTGGTCCTTGTGAAAGTTGATTGGTCCACCAATTTTGAGCTTCCTTCTCGAGGGTAGCAATAGCACACATTATCTTCATAGCACCGATGCAATCTAGGGCTTGTAAAATACGATTCATATCCATTATCCAGTGATCGGCTTGCGATGGATCCAGACCTCCATTGAATTGACTTGGCTTCCTCTTGTAGAATTATTTGATAATACCCCATTCATGTTGTGGTTGTGGGTTCGTAGATCTATCGCCTTCCACTATTACCCGATTACTTACTGACCTTACAAAATTACTCACCACATCTTCTAAATGGTCCATCCTCAAATAAGGTGAACGCTCTCGGTTTGGATCTATTTCTTGCCTGTCAATCAACACACATAATTATAATGTGTGCTATGCCAATATAACACAACATTCATGTTTTGAATTTCATAACATAGCATCATTATCCATAGACTAATGCTGTGCTTTTCAAAAAATTTTCCCAAAAAGTGCTACCCAACACATGCGGCAATAGGACCCTCTTTAATAGTGGTGGCACCACTTCATCATCAAAAAATTAAAATCAACTGGGCCCACTACTACATATGTTGGAAAATACTTGTGGGAAAAATATGGGAAGCATAGCATTACTCTTATCCATATGCATCTAAGTACTCATCATAGTTACTTACACTCAAGTCGTCGTCTCTCGTACCCCAAATTTCTAGCGTATTGCTCTAATACCACTAAATTGTTGGAAAACTAGTTCCAGTGCGCAGAGGAATATGAATAGGTGCAGTTTAAAAACTTTTAGATCTACTTCTCGTTATGTTACATACAGTATAAAACATACATATAGCATTACTTATATACATATATATAACAAAATAGAGCGGTAGGATCCTATCGAGAACTCTTCTCTCTGGTTGTGTTGTTGATGAAGATCCTACCCTCCAGTCTCCAGAAACCTTCACTCCTATGGCTTCTGGATGCTATTGAATACTAGGGTTTTGCGAAAAACCCCTAAGGAACTATATGGGAATGTCTCTAGGGCTTAGAGACTAATATGGAACTCTTAGGGCTTAGAATTTGCGTCACTTTTTATTCTGCACATAGGTCCTCTATTTATAGATTTTCCAAACTGACATTCCATAAACTGGTATGTCCCACAAACCGGTTTCTGGAACCTGTCCCCAATAACCGATTTGTAGGATAAACCTATTTCTGGAACCTGTTACTAGTAACTGGTTTATCCCACAAACTTGTTTCTGGTGCCCTGTAGCCAATAACCGATTTGTCAGACAAATCAATTTTTGGTACCCTTTTCCCGTATTGTTCCTTTCAACATTCAACCACCCAATGAGTTAGGAGTGGGACTTCCAGGATCTTAATTACTAGCTCCGATTAATTATTAACTCATTCCAGTTAAACTCTTAACTTAGGAATCAATTATTAATCAATCATTATTAACTCCACTATACAATAATGATTGCACTCCAGTGCATAAGAAGCTAACCACACATATATTTGTAGTACCTAGAATTGTACTGACACTAATGCCCCTCTACCAATAGTATCTGTAATTATAATCGGGATATAGTATATATATATTGTCACTCCAATTATAATCAGCTCTGATAATCCTTGAGTTTCATTCATTTACTTATACATTTCTGAACATGTCATCAACATTCTTGAGGACATGATTGGAGTTCTCAGCAATCAACCAAGTGACATTCTCAAGGGAATACTATACTCTTTAAAGTGAATCACTTCACACTAGAGGGTAGATTCCATCTTGACAATAAGTGTTCCCAATACTATGTACTTGGTTTCCCAAGTAACCCAAGTGTTGATCGAGAAGACCTCACTGATTGGTAACTCAAATTAACCTAAGTTTATAGCTTGCGTCCACTATCATCTCAGGATTAAAGATAAGTGTCCCACATTAGTTTGAGTGTTTATTAACTAATGAACAATATTGTGTTAATAGAACATACTCAAGTCCGTCAATGTATCAAATACACTACCGCATTAAACTTGGAATCAAACATTCCAATGAATGAAACTCTTCATTCTATCATATAGAAATTAATGTGATATAGTCTAAATCTGATAAGAAATCCAATCTTAGCATCGACTGTGGCTGTTCAAAACATTCATCTAGAATACTCATATCTCCTCATACATAAATCACATTCGTATATATGAGTTCCATGAACTGTTTAAGGATTCAAACTTGCTAATCATTCATATCATCACTACACCAAATTAGCCGAATTGTCACACATTTTTTTCGACAATTTCTCACGGTTATGCACAGTGAAAAAAATTGTCACGATGTTTGACTGTGATAACATAGAAATGGTGACAAAAATAAAAAAATTGTCATGGTTATGAACAGTGACAAGTTTTGAGATAGTTTGTCACTATTTATACAGTGATAAATTTCTTCATCACCAAATTTTGAGGTAGTTCTAGTTCATATAATCCCTTTTGTTTTCCATTCTTTTTAATTTTCCCCCCTCTGGCTCCCCCCTAAAATTTCCCCAACAAGTTTAACAAATCAAAAAGACACATATTATTACTCTCTCTCTCTCTCTCTCTTAACCCTAACAATACTAGCGTCGCTGCCTCTACCATTCCCTCAACTCACCACCTCGCCCCTCCTTTGCACCACAAGTGACACCTCTGCGACCCCACCCCTAGTGGGTAATGTGATTGTTGTTGCTTCAATTCTTCCATAAAGGTCAAAACTTGGGCCAGGCAAATAGACTGCTGGCTTATGGTTGTTCCCAACTCAGTGACTCTAGTTTCCAGTTCCTCCTGATTAATGCTAAATTTTCTCGGTAGACTGATTTTGACTAAATAACAATTTGAACGTCTGCCCCAAGACAAGGATCCCAGTTGCTGACTTTGAGAATCTATACTAACCTACAAATTTGAGAGGAGTAAGTGTATCAGATTCTGATAGCGACGATTGGACAGACAATGATAGTGTTGTTGACAAGTAGATTGACTCGTGCACAGAATGATTAGAATGGTGTATGTAGACTGATGAGACAAGCATGTAGATGCAAACCCTAATCTACATGATGTCCCTGCTTCTAACATATAGCAGTTAAGTGAGTACTGTCCAAGCCATACAGAGTGCGCTAACTTTTCTTTTCAGATGATCACTAACAAGAGAAAAAGGAATTTTTAGGACATTCAGGAGATTCGGGGGAGTTTCTGGGAGAATTAGGTGCATCTGACTATTTTAGGGAGATTTGGAACGAGTTTCTAGGGAAAACAGGGATTTCTTGGTGATTTGGGCAGAGTTTCTAGGAGAAATGGGCATTTTTGGGTGATTTAGACCAAGTTTATGAGAGACACAGGTATTTGTTGTGTGATTTGGAAGAGTTTATGGGAGAAACATGCATTTTTTGGTGATTTGGATAAAGTTTTACAGATAAACAGGGATTTCTAGGTGATTAGGACAGTGTTTATGATAGAAATAGGTATATATGGGTGGTTTAGGCAGAGTTTCTGGGATAAATAGGGATTTTTGGAAAATTTGGGTAAATCGGGTAGAGTTTCTGGGAAAAATAGGGATTTCTGGGAAATCTGGGTAAATCAGGTAGAGTTTCAAGTAATTTGGGTGAATCGGGCAAAATTTTTTTAGAGAAACAAGGATATATGACAAGTACAAGTGATGATGGTGACCATACTATCTAGTAGGTTTTCATGCTCCTACGTATTTGGACCAACAAATAAGGTTTGCGATGTACATCTTTTTTTAACATGGAGCGGACATCCTTATCATGGTGCCTAGGCAGGTCAACTCAATATGATCACATGCGAGTGATTGGGGATCATAAGGAGGTTTTGTTTTATGCCATATAAGCATCTACGTCACACAGGTAATCCTATCAAGGCATACGGTAGTTATATCACATTGCCCTATCTGAAAAGATAAATTAACAGCCCTATGACATGTTCTATAGTAGTCTATATCCAAAGGCTGCATTTAGTCAAAGAGGATCTATTGACGAGAGCTCTAGTATACTGTCAGAGAGACAGTACAGAGGTTTTTACTCTTTTTGATATCCCTTGGAAGGTATAGTATCAATGGTAACTTATGCCCTGGCACAGGAAGGCCAAAACAATGTCAACGTCGCATTTCAAACATAGGGGGTAGTGGGGGCGGCATGCAAAAGTGCAATGTGGTGAACCAAAAATAGTCAAAAGATGATTTTATGGATGCTTCTTATGAGTCAAACTTCTGTAGTATTTTGTTTTTTAAATTCCCCAGCAGAGTCACTAGATTGTGGACACGTGGCCTTGGGGGTCCACTCCTTTCATTTCAGAACGGATTTTGGCTTTAAAATATCTTTAAAATGTCTATGAAAATAGATACAGTGTAGCCACTTGGTCTTTAGGGAACCAAGGAAACCAATTTGACTCACCTAAACAGATAAAGAGCAACGACCCTTCATAACCAAAGAACTTTGCTCGGGGTTTTGGTACGAGAGAGGAAGGAGCCTTCGCAAAGACTAAAACACCCTCAACTCACCCCATCTTCCTACGAGCCTCAATTAACATCCAAATAATCATCTTATACTATGTTTAGTTTGATAATTAGAAATTGAAGATCAAAAGATAAGATATCGCTCATAAGATCTAGGCCAATTATCATACAATGCAAAAGTGGAAGATCACACATAACAAACCTAGGAAAAATCATCTATTCACATATCAAGTAATCAAGTATTCCTATTCTAAAGGGGACATGGGTTGTTCTTGAAACAAAAATTCAAAGAAAATAAAGTAGGCTTAGCAAGCTAGGATGTATGCATGTTGATTCTTGAGAAAAAAAGACCTCTCAATCCCCAGGATGGATAAGAAAAGAAGGTTTGATCGAGGGAAAGCATGAACGTGTGATCAACTTCATTCCTTATAACTTCTTGGATTAGGAGTCACAAAAGCTCCAAATCTTGCATGGATGCAATGTGTGTTCTTAGATTGTGTAAAGTAGTAGTGTGCTTGTGTTCATGAGTTTACTAAATTGACTTAAAAGTATGAGAATATGCATGAACGTATGAAGATGTTATTGTAATATATGTACAAAAATGGCATAAACAACTTCCTAAGATGGGTTAATTTGGAATGCATGTGAACACCTAATCAAAAAATGAAAGTCAAAAACATATGCTTGTTGTGAATAGTGGACAGAACAGTGAACTGATTGTGTAAAAATAGAAAAGTAAGGTTAGGAGCATGTTAAATTCATGAAATTTTATGACGATCATCCCTACTGTGTCTAGAACACATAGGGAATAGCCAAACTAGGACTGAAGTTATAGATTGAGACAAATCATATAAACAAGAGTGGTCACTCAGAAACAAAATTCGTGTTTTCGACTGAAATGTAGAAAAATCTTCAAAATTGAAAATCTCACATTTAGAGGCTCGTAATATATAAGTTCCCTAACACACTAAAGTTTGAGGGAAAAATAAGTTGGTCAAAATGTTTTTTGGAAAACAAGTTGATAGTTAACTAAAGCTATTGTGACAGAAAAACAAAATGTTTTTGAAGAATGTTTGGGTCAAAATGGAACCCTTTCAAGTGTTTTAAAATTCAACCAAAAATCATGGATGTTCCCTAATGAGTTAGGAAGACATTCCAATTGGTATCACAATCATCCATTAAGTATTGAACTCATAATGGTACTTCAAAGTTAAAGAACTCACTATTTTGTAGATTTTTGAGAGAACAAGCATTTATTTCATGAAACCAAAGTGTGGAGGTTTTAGAAAGAGGTTTTTAAGAGTGTATTATCAGCACTAAATGGAGATTATAACCACTTAGAATCTCAACATCAAACTCATATCAAGAACTTCCAAAGTTATTTTGCAAAGAATATGTTTTGTTTAGATTACAACTTGTAGAATACATGGGAAAGTATTGAAGTTAAAATCATCATCTATTAACCATGCTTTTGAAGTCAATAGCAACTCTCCATAAGGATTCACTCCCCTCAAACAACATGTCATCATCTAGATGATGATGAACAAGAAAATAATTGACACGACTAAAAAGTTGTGCGCTCTTGTGCAACACACAAGTGTAGGTGATCGTGCAAGTAATAAAGTACTGGAAGTCCAGGTCGATCCCACAGGGAAGGAATAGGAAGAATATATACTATGTTACAACCTAACGAAAAGGAAAAGGAAATAAGAATGTTGGGAGTGGATGTTTTAACGAATCCTAATTAATTAAATTAAACTAAATAATAAACTAAAGCATAAATAAACATAACCAATGAAACAGATAAACTAAAGGTGTTGGAAATACGTGAATCCACATTGATCCTAACCATCTACCATGCATACTCATTAATGTTCTATGGAGTTCATTCCTTTTCAGTATTTCGTATTTTTCTAAAGATAAAGAATCAATAGCCCCTTTCATGACCGAGACTATATCATCACAAGTGATTTAAAATACTTAGAAGACGGTTTAAAACAATGGTTATTACTTACACTCTAAATGGTGTTAGCATTCAAAGTAGTTTTCAAAAGTCATTGAAGAAAATAGCCTTAAAGCTTCAAGTTCTAAAAACTGTTGTGACAAACTGAACTTATAGGGACAATTTGATGACAGATTTCCAAAATAGAAATTCATGGAATACTTAAAAGAATCAACTCAGGAACTAACATGTTCGATCGATCGAAGCGCTCTCGATCGATCGGACAACATCATCCTTCAATCTATCGAAATGTCTTCAATCGCTTGACTATGGCTCTCGTTCGATCGATCGAGCCCAAGGTTTCTAAAGATTACATGGAAGAGATTGGGAATCAATGTTTCATCACATATTCCCAACGTCTAAACTACAGAAACATGAATAAACTAATATAGAAGTAGTAACCTAGAATAATCATAACATTTAAACTAATAAGCAATGAAATAGATAAAAGGAAAAGAAAAACCTAGAATAATCTGAATATAACTTGTAATAAACATGAAACTAACTTGAATCTTCAATAATATTCAATATAACAATGGAAAAGAGGAAGAAAAACAAGAATCTAACCTAATCTACTCCTAATCTAACCCTAAAACTACCTTAACTGTTGTTTTTTGCGTTCTAGAGCGTCTTCCCTTCGTCTTGTATCAAAACGACTTATTTGTAGGGTTTCTGCAGAGTTTACCCAACTTTTGAGAGAAAATAAAGTTCAATCGATCGAGCTTAGTTCGATCGATTGAAGGTTCGATCGATTGAACTCTCCTGATTTTGACAACTCTGCGCATCGATGGGAAAATGGCCATAACGTTTCACTCGGACCTCGGATTGACCTCCCGTTTGTGGCCACATGACCATAACTCAAAGATCTACATTTCATATCTCTGGGAAAATCTTCCAAATTAGAAGTCTTCATTGTCAAAAATGGCGTTTTCTCAGCTGCTTCTGTTGTTTTCTTCACCAGAATCACTTTCTTTAGCTCCACTTCATTGATTTACATTCTAATACCTATAAAACAATGCATAAACATATGTTTTAGTATTAACACAATAAAAAGAACATTGTTATTAGAATGTACCTAAATGTAGGGATGTTGGGGGATAAAAGTATGCGTAAAAGACCATATAATATGCTATGAATATGCACTTTTCACCTCGAATCACACCCCCGAACTAGCTCGTTGCTAGTCCCTAGCCATAAAGCGAACTACAGCAATATTTATTTGAACTCTAAAAATTGAAAACAAAATAAAGTAAAAATCCTAACTCACTTTTGCAAGAATTGCGATTACATTTAGTGTATGCAACAAGCCTTTAAACCCCTACGTTTCCCCTAGTGGACGAGTGTTGTCTCGTGAGGGTTTGCAGTGAATTTACCCACAAAATTCATGTTTATGGTAATGGTTCTCATTTAAATGTTTTCAAGACATGTTTCCTCTCATTTAGCAATATAATTATGCTCAACAGTCTTATGACACTCTCTAGTATGCCATAGTCATGCAACACACACATTACAGTTAATCTACTATCAAAGTCATTAGAATGTTCCACATCTATCAATCTTCAAGTGTGTGTGTGAATGGACAACCAAAATACAAAACTTTAATTTCAAGGCTGGCATAACCTAAGCCGCTATCAAGACGTTCATTTTGACTCGACTCTCACCGGGATTACACTCCCAAGATGAAATCACTCCGAATTAGGTGTAATAATTATCACTCATGATATGGAAGCTATAAAGAGCAAATGTAAATGGAATCTAATACTTCTCATATCTAAATTGAAAAATAGACATTTTAGTGCATAAAGTCTCATGAATGATACTTTTCACTAGAATAGCGAGATACCGTGGAGAACTCCCTCATTACTTTAAGTTCAAATCCAATCAACTTAAAATCATCAGGACTTTAAAAAAAAGATATTCGATTCAGAAGAAAGAGGCTCGTGATATTCAATTGGGTCAAAAGATGTGATTGGAATATCTACTATAACTTCTCAAACTTCCCCACATCTGCAATCTCTCTCTTCTTCTTCTTCTTTTCTTTTTTTTTTTATTATTTTTTTTTCTTTCCCACACACTTCTTTTTGTTATTATTTTTTTCTTTTTTCTTTTGTAACAACCATTGGCATTTTTTTCTTTTATTTTTTTTTCATGCTTTTTGTTTTCTTTTTTTTTTCATCATTTTTTTTTCTTTGCCAACTTTCCCTTATTCGCACTGACAAACTTCTTGTCAACGCAACACATCCCAATCACACCTAAATAAAGAACTGAGGCTTGAACTCCTAATTTGGAGTTAGGTATAGACTTAAGAATTGTGAAGACAAGGCAAATATACCATTATCACTGTAAGGCTCAAAGAGTGAAATAATGGAATATCATAGAGGTATGTTAAGGCTGTATTATTCATGTATGGTCAAAAGATAGCTAAATCATCTTCTAAGTTAATAGGATAATTCATTTTAGTAAATTCAAGAGCTCTAGATTTGGTAAATCCTGAACGTTCTCTTCTAGTGATTAGTCAAAATGAAGAAAATTGAGACTTTCAACGAATTAATACGCTTTACAAAAAGTAAGAGTAATATTATGAAACCAAAAAAAAAAAAAAGGAATGGCTCAAAAGCTCACTTGGGTTATTAGTCTTCACTGCAGTCTTTCAAGACACTTAAGCTATGCTTACTCATCCATTTTAGCTAAGTACAAGGTTGTCACAACGTGCTCAAGTAGTTTGAAGATTAAAAGGCATAAAACATCCTATAACTAAGATAGTAAAGAAACTACCATAGTGTATCACATACTAATAACATACCGAAAATAATACTAATGCATCATAACTAACTACATTACCAAGAGAGAAATACAAGAACCATTTTATTATCTTAAATAATTAAAAAAAAATTTAAATTTTTAATTTTTAGCAATTTTAATTTAATTTTTTTTAATAAAATTTTGCAATTTTAATTTACTGAGACATGTTGCTAAGCAGGTATATTGACATTAAAGTATAAAAAGAAAGAAACGAGGCATGCAATGACTCACTCCCCCCAACTAAAACTAAACATTGTCTTCAATGTTCTAAACTAAGCACATGGACATGTAAAGTAAAGCGAGAGAAGGAAGGATGTTAACTCGAGGCGTTAATAGCTATTTTTTTTTTCAAGTTACCTGCAAATCATTAGTAGCAACAAGGAAAAATAGAGAATAGAATACAACTACTCAATAAATAAATTCGTGTAATAAAGATTTTTATCATAAATTAATAAACAAAATTTTTGAGGATCCTCCCAATGAAATAATTTAACAGTGAGAAGAACGTTGGGATCCTCACAAAAATGCAACTCCCCCCCAACTAATGTCAAGATCAAGGTCAGAGGAGATGATGCAAAACCTATGGCCTTTAAATTTGTTGTGGACAATTATAAGTGGTATACCACACTTTTTAGGAATTATATGCAAGAAACGATCTTCGGTGTTGGTATTTCCTATAACGGCCTTTATTTTAATACTAAAAACAGGAGGAGGCCATGAATCAATAAAAGTGGTAGGGTCTAAGTGATATTCTAATTTAGCTTATTTACCCTCCTTTTGTTCTAGAACAGAATCTATGGAGATGTGATCATAGAAATTTAATTTCTGTTCTATGCACATGGTTTTGGACTGGACTTGGATAAAGGTATCTATTTGAGTCTCAATGTCATTATTGTTCAAGAAGGTCAAGCAGTCTAGGAGATTACTAGCTTCTTGTTGAAGTTTAAGATCATCTAATGTGGGCCCGAACGTTTCTAAGTCCTATCTCAAAGAATTTTGAAAAATAAAATTTTGCAAAGTACATGTGCTAGAGTCCTTACCATCCTCTTCCACAACACATTCTACTTGTTCAATAGTGAGGTACACATGATTTTCAAGCTCGGGATGAGTGCTTTGATAGATAGCGAGGATAGGTGATAGGAAACTTGGTGACATCACTTCGGCCGAAAGAGGTGAGGGTTCATGAATATCGCATATATCTAAATTGGATTTAGATTTTTCAATTATGTCCTCCCTAGGGTCACTATCAGAGTTAGGGAGAGAGTCAACAAGGGACTTCTCCTCCCCTAGTTGCGTGCAATCACCTAAACTCTCATCATCTTGTAAATTCTCATTCTCATCCTTGTAACTCTCCTCACTATGTATGTCGTCTATTGAGGTGCTCTGGACAAAAAGATTGTGCAATTTTATCCAGGCAGTGAAGAAGTTGATGTCTGGGGTTGTATATTGAGGAGAAGATGGTTCTACAACTTCATGCTCAATGGTTTGGTTTTGGAGTTCTTGTTGGGTTATGCCTTTCTCGAGTGAGTTGTTAACCTCATTCGGTATAAACCTATATATCATTGTCCTCCAATTCTATTCCATTATTAGTGTCTTGAAATTTTGGTTGTAGTGTTGAAGGACTGGTATAGTCTTCTAAAGGTTGGCTAGCATATGCTTGTTGATATCTAGTTTCTAATTTATCAAGTGCACTATCTAGCCTTTTCATTTCACTAAGCAGCAATTTTAACATACCATTATCCTCAACTTGGTTATTCTCCTCATTATTACTATATGAAGTTTCGCCCCATTGTTGTTGATAATAGTCCCCTTCCCATTGTGCTTGTGAACAAGACTCCCCAGAAGGAAAGTCTTGGTGCGTTTGGTAATTGTGGGAACTACTACTATATCCTAAATTATTATTTTGGTTATATCTCCATTGCGGTTGATAGAACTCTTCATGTGGAGGTTCTTGATACGTTTGATAATACGGGGGACTACCACTATCATTTCCCTATTGTGGTGGTTAGTAGCGCTCAGGTTGATAATGCGCGTCATATGTGGGTGCTTGCCAACTTGGGGGATAGTTTTCATTACCTAAAGTGTACCTATTCATGATGTTTGTGTTGTATGGAGGGTAATATGGATAAGACATGTTTACCCAAAAAAATTTTAAACAATTGAATTTTTATTTTTTATTTTTATTTTGTGAGAGAAAAAGTCCAAAAGTTTTTATTTTATTTATTTATTTATTTAAGAAAAAGAAGAAAATGGAAATAACGTAGTAAAATCCTAACCTAGTTGCCTTCCCCGGCAACGGTGCCAAAAACTTGACACGACTAAAAAGTTGTGCGCTCTTGTGCAACACACAAGTGTATGTGATCGTGCAAGTAATATAGTACTGGAAGTCCAGGTTGATCCCACGGGAAAGGAATAGGAAGAATATATACTAAGTTACAACCTAACGAAAAGAAAAAGAAAATAAGAATGTTGGGAGTGGATGTTCTAATGAATCCTAATTAATTAAATTAAACTAAATAATAAACTAAAGCGTAAATAAACATAACTAATTAAATAGATAAACTAAAGGTGTTGGAAATACGTGAATCCACATTGATCCTAACCATCTATCATGCATACTCATTAATGTTCTATGGAGTTCATTCCTTTTTAGCATTCTATATTTTTCTAAAGATAAAGAATCAATAGCCCTTTCATGACTGGGACTATGTCATCACAAGTGATTTAAAATACTTAGAAGACGCTTTAAAATAATGGTTATTACTTGCACTCTAAATGGTGTTAGCATTCAAAGTAGTTTTCAAAAGTCATCGAAGAAAATAGCTTTAAGGCTTCAACTTCTAAAACTGTGTGTGACAAACTGAGCTTAGGGACAATTTGATGACAGATTTCGAAAACAGAAAGTCATGGAATACTTAAAATAATCATCTCAGGAATTAACATGTTCGATCGATCGAAGCGCTCTCGATCGATCAGACAGCATCATCCTTCAATCGATCGAAATGTCTTTGATCGCTTGACTATGGCTCTGGTTCGATCGATCAAAATTCTTTCGATCAATCGAGCCCAAGGTTTCTAAAGATTATATGGTAGAGGCTGGGAACCAATGTTTCATCACATATTCCCAATGTCTAAACTACTAAAACATGAATAAACTAATACAGAAGTAGTAACCTAGAGTAATCATAACATATAAACTAATAAACAATGAAATAGAGAAAAGGAAAAGAAAAACCTAGAATGATCTAAATATAACTTGTAATAAACATGAAACCAACTTGAATCTTCGATAATCTTCAATATAACAATGGAAAAGAGGAAGAAAAACAAGATTCTAACCTAATCTACTCCTAATCTAACCCTAAAACTACCCTAAACTGATGTTTTTTTGCGTTCTGGAGTGTCCTCCCTTCGTCTGGTATCAAAACAACTTATTTATAGGCTTCCTGCAGAGTTTACGCACCTTTTGGGAGAAAATAAAGTTCAATCGATCGAGCTTAGTTCGATCGATCGAAGGTTCGATCGATTGAACTCTCCTCAAGCCCTTGAACTTCTCTGATTTTGACAACTCTGTGCACCGATAGGAGAATGGCCATAACGTTTTACTCAAACCTCGGATTGACCTCTCATTTGCGGCCACGCGACCGTAACTCAAAGATCTACATTTCATATCTCTGAAAAAATCTTCTTAATCTGAAGTCTTTATTGTCAAAAATGGCGTTTTCTCAGCTGCTTCTGTTGTTTTTTTCACCAGAATCACTTTCTTTAACTCCAGTTCATTGATTTACATTCTAATACCTATACAACAATTCATAAACATATGTTTTAGCAGTAACACAATAAAAAGAACATTATTATTAGAATGCACCTAAATGTAGGGACATTAGGGATAAAAGTATGCATAAAAGACCATATAATATGCTATGAATATGCATTTTTCACCTCGAATCAATAATCAAAGAGAGTAAAAAAGAAACGAGGTAAGAATAGATCAACATCAAAGTAAACAAGCAATCGATAGCAATTAAAGTATGATAATCATTGAGATATTAGACTTGTAGCTTGGTATTTCACTAATATGTGGTGACCTTTGGACATAGAAGTAGATTCCTTGTTCATAAGTACTCAAAAATGGTTGTTGGAAGTATTGAATGTGAAGCATAGAGAGGATTAATGAAGAAAGAAAATTTAGAACTCACTTTTCGAAAATTAGTGGAAAAAGCTCACTTTTCTCTCCTCTAACCTTTTATCTCTATCTCCATCTCTTTACAACTTTTCTTAACTATTTGCCTCCCCCAAAATGATGAGTTAAGAGGGGTTTATATAGGCTGAATTAGGGAGAGTTTGGGATTTAAAAAGTACTCCCGCAGGTCCTAAACTTCTATAAACATGCAACTACGTTGTTTTGGATTTCAATTATTTCAAATTGACCCAAAATTAAAATTACAAAAATGTACCTTTTTGGAGAGGAGTGCCACAGTGGCACTGGGCTTGTGCTGTGGAGGCACATGGTCAATGCCGAGATGACACTGCTCGTCAGACGTTTATATTATTACATTTAGGCCCCGGAAGGTTCTAGTATTTGTGAAAAGTCCCTATTTTGTATGAAATTCACAAAAAAATGCGTACGAACTCCAAACTGAGCTTGTGATATACTGTTGGAAAGGTAATAGAGTCTACTTTTCAAAAAAAAAAATTAAATAAATAAATTAGTTCAGAGTCGGGTCACTTTGAAAAGTTTTGTTATATTCGCGATAAAGCCGATTTGATCGCCTTTTTCACATTCGAAAACTTGTAATAAACTCATTTTAAGTCCAAATATTATGTCATATATATCATTGGAAAGTTATTTGTAGTTTCCAAAATAGTGGACTGAGTGCCCGATCAGTCGACTGGATTTCTGTCTTCAGAATGAAATATTTTTTTTATTAGTGTTTAAAATGGGAAAACTTTTATAATTCTATATTTTATGGTTATTATTGAACACCTAGGAGTATTGTGTGTGCCTAGGTGGCGTGCCACGTATTTTAGAGTCGTATGGGTAGTTCTGGGGCATGACATTAGATAACAAGCTTAGCTCTTATGATATAAGGTTTATATCATGTTGAATAGTTTGGGAATGTTGCGACTCATTTTACCTTGCTTAGTTGGTTTGGGCAAAGAACTCAGAAGTTTATACTTCAAGAGGTCGACATAAGTTGTGTTTTGTTTATATTTCCTTAGCATGTGCAAAAGGTTTGACTGAACTCATGAGGTCAGGATTTATGATTCGTTGGTATTTTCACATGTTTTTGGAATGGTTATGAAATTTCAAAATGGTAGAAAGTGTTTTAAATTTGAGATGGTTGTTTAGCTTCTAGGCAGATTCGGTAGCATGGATTAATTCTGCACAGGAGTCATTCAACTGGTCAAAAAGCCTCAGTAGTATGCCTTGTTCTCCTACTTAGGAAGTTTGGTTTTACTTCTAATTTGGTATAAGGGTACCTTTGGGACCCCTTTGACCTACAAAAGTGTTACTTTTGAAAACAAACTACGTTAAGGTGTGTTTGGGTGTGTGTGGGCGAAAGCCCTTTGAAAAGTTTAAAATGTGTTGAGTTTATGAGTTAAAACTTTTGATAGTGTGATTTTAAAACTTTAATGACTTGGGGACGTGCCTTGGTGGCATGCCACATATCTTAGAATCATCTGTGTAGTTCTGGGGAGTAACAAAATCCTAAAAATAATATGGTTATTGCCCAAAGAACTACTTTGACAAAATTTCCCAAAGGTCATTTTGAGAAGTTTCTCAAAGTAGTTAATTTTAAAACTTCTCCAGAATGCTATTGGAAAATTTCTCAAAGTATTGGCTCTCTAGTAAATAGTATTGAGGTATATGAACTTGCCAGCTATATTAACCTCCTCTTTGAGGAGTTAACATGCATTCCAAATAAAGTATCAATAGTTTACACAACAAACCAATCCCTGTAAAATTAAACATTCAGTTAATTTCATTTAACACAAACCTTTATCATATTTCTTTTTCTTTTTCTTTTTTAGCAGAGATAAACATTATTAGTAAAGAAAGTTTGTAAATAATGTGTGTTGCCACAACCCAAATTGATGAGAAACTAACCCCGAACCCTTGACCAAAGCCCAAAATTTCTACTAGACAATTTAGCAAACACATACTTTCCATAACTTAACAAACGCTGAACAATGAACCTTAAAACACCTCCCATCCCAGAGAGCAGAAAACAAGATACAACTTCAAGATACAGTTTCCAAATTCCCACAACACACAAAGCCAATAAAAGCATATGGACATAAAACACCTAATATAGCTAATAAAAAACCCAATCAGTTGATGACGAAAGCTCTAGCCAAAACCCTCCATCAAAACAGCAACTCCTTCTCAAAAATTGAAACCTCATGCTCTCTAACACCAAACCTTCGCGATTTTGCTTTCAAGCTTCAGTCAATGGTGTCGCACAAGAGATTCAAGAGACAGGCCAGGGTTGAGTTTTAGGGGATTTGGTGATTTTTTCGTGGATCGTGGATGAATCGTGGATGGGGTGGAAAAATTATAGGGATATCTCATGAACAACGATACAAAGTGGGTTTTGGAAGGGTATATATGTCCAGCAAATGTGTTTTAGGGACTTTTGGGTGGAAATGTTTCTATGAGAGACCTATGACTCCAAAAAGTCCTTAAATATCTATTACTAAATAACCCTAAAATTATCTCTCTTGTGCTATAACTTAGTTCCCTATATAGGGTGATGAGGCCTAAATTTGGTTGGAGGTAAAAGAATTAAACAAGAGAGGTTTTGAGTGTGGTTTGGCTCTATTAATTAAGACACCTACGTCCACGTGTGTGTCAGAGAACTTGCTCTAACAAATCACCGGCAGACTTTAGTGAACCAACAAGGAGGGCAGTACTACGAGAGACCGGCCAGGTGTATGCATATGAGTGTTGTATATTTATGATTCTGTAAAATAGAAATCTCTACCCTTACCAGGGATTAGGCAGTCTCTTTTATAGATACAATAGACCTACCCGTACAAGGTAAGTAGTCCTGATAAGGTAACCCAATCAGATTGGGATTGACTAGCCCAAATCATGGAAGTTTCCTAATTGGATTAGGAAACAATCTTTTCCTTCCATTGTTCTTCTAGCTGGCATGGGAAACTGCCTGGATTATACTGGGGCTCGCCATGCGGTGTGGTTAGGTGATGCCTGTAACAAATTGAGCTCGTACAGTGTTCCCGACCTGTCGGTCAGGACCAGATAGTACTGGGCGAACTGCAAGGGTAGACGGAGGCAAGATCCCTTACCTTCATTGAATATTTTTGTACATATCAGCTGTTTCCCATTTTTGAGGCTAATGTGATGCTTTATCAAATGAGGGTCGGAAATCTGCGTAGCTCTGAGGTACACCGTTCGGGAAGCAGCTCGGAAGGTCGGCAGAGTCCGGACCGCCATGGTCCCTCAGGGTCTGGACCGACTGGTTACCTCGAGAGCTTGGGGCTGGTCCGTACCAGGTGTTAACGAGTGGTTGATCTGGTTAGGACCCGAGGCCGGTGCAAAAAATAATCGAATAGTTATACCGTAATCGACTTATCATATCACGTATTTAATGTGCACGTCTTTTGAGGCATCACTTGGACTGCCCAAGCTGCCAGTTGGCGACATTTAGGCGGGAGTTGTGCAGGACCGTTGGATCTGAATTCATCTAGACTGTCCATTCCATTTATAAAAATAGCACTTGGGCATTTTTGCCACTTCTACTTTCCATCTTCTGAACATACCGAGCAGTCTAAGAGAGAAAAGCGTCCGATCAAGATTCGTGAGCTCTCTTCTGTGCCTGTTTCTTATAAGTCCTCACTCCCCTAATCTTTTCAATTCACTATACTCTTCCTTTTCTTCTTCTCTTTTCATTCCTGAGTAAAGCTAGAGGATACGAACATGCTAGGGCTCATGAGGGAGTTGGATTTTTTTTCTTAGATTCATCTTCTTCTTTAGATCAGGTAGTTCTCCTTCCTTGGAAGAGCGGTTGAACCGGTCGGGGTGTCCTAGGACAGTTTTGGTCGAGTTTTTCTTAACTTTGAAGACCTTGTACGCCCTACCGTACATGCTCTTGAACCTTCCACCCCTGTACCTTACATTAGGGATCCCAGACCCCTACATAGTCGTCAGTTGCTTCCCCATCTAGCCATTGGAGCCCTAGACATATGTCATTTTGGCTTTAATTCATCTTTCTGATTGGAGGACGAGCAATCGGGGTCTCGGACCCCGAACGCTAGCCTCAGCCCTCCTTCACTAACTCTGTCCGACCACCATAGTGAGGGCAAGATTCCCGTCAGGGTACACAATGAGGGGCTGAGTCAGGCTTATGTTGAGGTCCCGAATCGGGGGAGTTAGGTAATGAGGCATCAACATCAATTAGTTCGGGGGTCCTCTTCTCTTGCATGGGGACCCCCTACAGTCTATGCGCATTAGACGTAGCCCGGATTAGGCAAACATTGACTTGTTTTGATGGCTTCTCCCTTGCTGTGCCAAATAATGAGGCATGCATTTCCCAGCCTTGGTACACCACACTCTACGAGGATGCATTCCTTTCGGGACATCATTTACCTCTCTACCCCCTCGCTCGGGACTTATTGATATATCTAGGTTTCACTCCCGGGCAGCTTGCCCCAAATGGTTGGAGATTTTTGATGGGAGCTATATCCCTCTAACCACAAGTGTTTGGGCACGAGCTTACCCTCCACAAATTTTTGTGGACCTACAGGCCGTCCCTGTTCTACAAGGAGGTTGGGTTATTTCTTTGAACGCCCAGCAAGGGAGGAAGATCTTGGACAATGCCCCTAGCAGCAACAAGGGGTGGAAGACCAAATTCTTCCAAGTGTCCACTTTTGGGCTTAGCACGAATGCCCCAAAAATCCCCTTGACGATCACCTGAGCAAGCAATTTAAGAATTAAGCTGCGTCTCAAGTCTACTCTTGGTTGTTACTTTTTGCCATCGTAATGTATGCTAACCCCTTTGTTTTGCAGTCGGGTCTACTGACCTACCAAATCTTTCAGAGGAGTATCAGAACTGGATAAGGTCGCTAGCTTAGGCCCCCACGAACATAGTTGACATATTGTCCCTAGCGGGAGAGCCTATGATCACCTACCGTCCAAACAAAGTTCTCGTTGTACCAACCTTTCCTCCTATCATTGCTGGTAAGTTTCAGTTTTTACAAGTTTTCCTTTCGCCTAGTTGTTGCACATATTTTAGTCAATCACCCTCTGGCTCACATCCTTACATGATTTTCTACAGAGATGACTCCCAGGGATGCTGCTGCTCTGAAGGAGAAGGAGGCTCTGTTGGCCGCCCAGGCTGGCCAGAGAAGAAAAAGGCAGGAGCCAGACGTTGTTGGCCAATTGCTTAAGAGGCTCCGACGCTGGCCTCACCTAGACCGGGTCGGGACCTCGGTCCCCAAGGTCGAGGTGGTATTCTCTACTGCGAGACCCTCAATGAACATACCATTTGGGTACCCTTGGTGGAGGTGACGGATGACGCCCGGTCAAGGATTCGACCAGTGCTGCTTTAAAGCCAGATTAAGAGGTGTGCAGGGTTGAACCCTAGGTCTTTGATTGGGTGGCTGTATAGCATCTCCTATCTCGTAAGTAATTCAGCTTCCCTCGCTCCCATTTTCCTATCAGGGGTGACAAATTGGTAACTATTTTCTTCTTTTTTTTTTTTCTTGTTTTTAGTCCGGCTGCTTGCCCGTCGAGATCGAGACCTTCTTGCCCGGGATGGCAGAGAGGTTGGCCATTACTGAGGCTGCTCTTTCTGTGGAAAAGATGGCTCGAAAGGCTACCGACTTTGCCTTGACAGTTGAGAAAGAGAAGAGAAAGGCTCTGGCCCTGGATCTGTTAGTGACTCAGGAAGATTTGGCCATCGAGCGGGGTACCAGGAAGGCTGTTGAGGCTAAAGCCATCACTGATGCTAAAATCGCTCGGGTGGAAGTGGCAAGGTGGCTAATGAGGAGTTTGAAGCTGGTTTCTTCAAGGGCTATGCCGGCCTGGTAGAAAGAGTGGCTCCGGACTATCCCGACTAGGACCTCTCAAGATATTCCTGGGTAGAGTCCGACTTTTAGAAGGAGCCGGTCCCAGCTACTGAGGAAGGTGGAGTTGCTCCTTATGGTAAGGCCGGAGAGACCTAAGAGGTGGTCATTGTTAATGACCCTTAGCTTCGTTTTCTTTTTTTTTTTGGGAGGCTGCTATAATTGCCCCTCAAGCATTGTACATTTTCATTTTACTGAGGTCACCTTTTATAGTAGTTGTTTATATTCCTGTACTTGCATGCCTGTGTTTGATTATAATTGCCTGTACCCGGCCGATTGTTAGCCTCTCATAACCCTGCCTTAGCAAAAGGCTTAGGACTGTTACTGGTAGGGAGCACTTGGACTTTTTGGGACCTGTAATGTCCTTAAATGTCCTGAGCCGTTAATGGCTAGGAGGTATGTGAGTCCCGTCCAGGATAGTAATTCTGTTACTGTCTGGTCAGTTAACTCTGGGCATTGTAGTTACTTAGGCATTGTTAAGGTATGTTTAAGGGTTTATACTTAATTAATTCTAGGTCCTATTAATTCCTGATGTGATTCCCTATATTAGTTTGATATTCCCCCTGCCCCCCAAGCATTTGCTAAGGCTGGCGTGTGCAGAGGAAATGACTATAGGTAACCGACCTAGAATGTTGGTAGATCCAAGTTCTTTTGAAGTTTGCTATCATCAGCCACCTAGGGGGATTCGCCTCCATCGTAGGTTATGGACCAAAGCAAAACCAATGCCCCGGGCGTGATCCCATGGTCTTATGGTGCCTCGAGTGTGATCTTGAGGTCTTTTGGTGCCTCGGGTGTTGTCCCGAGGTCTTTAGCTTCTGTGGATCATTGGTAAGAAACATTTATTGCAAGAAAAGCACTTTATTCATTTCAAAAATATTACTCGCAAAGGAGCTAAAAAAAAACCTAACCAATATTGATCCCCATTTTACTGAAAGTACCTTTGTAGATGCTCCACGTTCCAGGGAGATGATAGATCTTGTCCATCGAGTGTCTGCATCCAGTAGGTTACCATCTGGTTATCCCGGGTAGTTATATATGGGCCTTCCCAGTTTGGTCCCAGTTTTCCGTGACTCGGAATTTTGGTAGATTGGTTTACTAACTTAAGGATGAGGTTCCCGACCTGAAAACTGCGATACTTTACCTTGCTGTTGAAGTACCGTGAGACCTGCTTCTTGTAGGCTGCTGCTTTTAGATACGCCCGATCCCTTTTCTCTTCTATTAGGTCGAGCTCTTCTCTGAGGGCTTCCTCGTTGCCTTGCTGGCTGAAGTTTGTCCAAGTTTAGTGGGGACCACTGCCTTGAAGCCATAGATAAGTGAGAACAAGCTTTCCCTTATTGTCGCTCGGGGCATGGTGCGATAGGCCTACAGAAGTGTCGGTAGCTCTTCTGCCCTGAGGCCCTTGGCTTTTTCAAGCCTAGTCTTGATGGACTGCAGGATTATTCAGTTTGTTACCCCAGCTTGTCCGTTAGCTTGAGGATGCTCGGGAGAAGAGTAGTGGCTGGATATCCTTTAGCCTGAGCAAAACTGTCTGAATACCAGGGTGTCAACAGTCTTCCGTTGTCACTGACCAATACCCAGGGCAAGCCAAACCTGCATAGGATGTTCTTCTCGATAAAACTTTCCATTTTCTTCTGGGTTATAGTTGTCAAGGGCTCGGCCTCTACCCACTTAGTAAAGTAGTCCATAGCGATGACGGTAAACCTGACCTGGCCCCATGGCACGGGCAGGGGACCGACCAAGTCAATGCTCTACTGCGCAAACGGTCAGGGGCTGAGGATTGGAGTTTGGATAAACCTACGTCCTGGGGCATGCCAAACATGTGGTTTGGCCTGTTAATAAAGAGACCTACATCCCCGTATGTGTCGGAGCACTTGCACTAACAAATCACTAGCGGCCATTGGTGAACCAACAAGGAGGGTGGTACTACCAGAGACCGGTCGGGTATATGCGTATGAGCATTAATGTATATTTATGATTCTGTAAAATAGAGATCTCTCCCCTTACCAGCGATTAGGCAATCTTTTTTATAGATACAAGAGACCTACCTGTACAAGGTAAGTAATGCTGATAAGGTAACCCAATTAGATTGGTTTTTGACTTTCTTAACTGGATTAGAAAACAATCTTCTCCTTCCATTGTTCTTCTAGCTGGCATGGGAAACTGCCTAGATTATACTAGGGCTCGCCATGCGACGTGGCCAGGTGACGCCTGTGACCAAGCGAGCTTGTACCGCGTTCCCGACCTGTCGGCCGGGACAAGATAGGACCGGGCAAACTGCAAGGGTAGACGGAGGCCAGGTCCCTTACCTTCACTGAATATTTTCGTACATATCATAGGGGATTATTCTTTTAATATAGATAAACAATTTTGAGTGATATAGTCGTACCAAACAACGGACTATTCAATTAAAATTGACTGTTAGTTCAATCATCCTCTAACTCGCTAGTCCTGCAAAACAAACGCGGCCTAAATTTCACACTAATTTTTTTTTTTTTTTGCCCTTTCTAAGTTTCTATGCGTGTGATGCATGTTGATGACTTGTTTGATACATCATGGGACCCACAAAGAAAGGATGATGGGACCCACAAGTGTTAGGGACCCTCACCATTTGGTTAGCACCTATACCTATAACCTATGCTGTCAAAGAGTGAGAATTTTGAAAGGAAAAACAGTGGGAATCTCTTTTCTTCTTTACCAAATACACACATAGCAACCCAACGATGAATTTGGAGCATTTCAATATAATCCCACTACTTTTAGTACGGCATTCAAAGATTCATGGATTAATATCACAGAGTTTCAAAGTGCATTACCCTTTTAAACCATCTGGACTAAGAAGTGTTTGCATATATATGATTTGAGTAATACGTTTACACAACTTTCACACAACTTTTTTTACACAGCTTAAAAGATATGTTTATATCTTATGTATCATCGTAGGATCCAGCAACATCACAAGAGAGAGAGATAGACACATCTTTTAAGAATGTTGTGTGAAAGTTATGTGAAGGTTATATCCCAAGTGTTACTCGTATGATTTAATGAGTAAAACTATATTTCTCAAATTCTACTCCAAATTTATTTCTCAGTACATATGACAGTAAACTATATTAAATACAATGAGAGCATTTAAATTTTTACTACAATTGGTTTAAATCGTCCAACTGCTAAATGTATTGAGAAATAAATTTGAGAAAAAACAGCGTTACTATTAGTAAAACCCTCGGGTCTGATTTCTAGCAACACCTATTGGGGGGGCCATAGATGAATGAACATAAATGTGGCTCAAACTACTGTACGTGTGTATATACAAACAAAATTGTATGCAATTGTACATAGAAACTAGAGACAAGTAAGAAAGCATAGAGAAAATTGTATGATACATCCAGTTGTGTAGTTTGTATCATATACGGTTATAGGCCGGTGAGTCATTTGGAGGCTGTCAATCCGATAACATACATACGGCTTTGCTAGGACCGTATTATTATTATTATTATTATTATTATTATTTTTTAATTTTTTTTTTTATCAACTTTTGCAAAAAAATAAAAATAAAAATAAAAAATTTATGATCCTACTAAAACCGTATGGGAATTACCAAATTGATAAACCCCATATTGGCTGCCGAGGATTCTTCTCCATGGTTATAGTATTCAGTGCTAAAATATTGCATTACTTGCAAAATGGTGACTTTCAAAAGGTAAGTGACTTTCAAATATTGCATTACTTTTAAAGATAAAGTGATTTTTAAAATTACAATAATTTACCAATTAATGAGAGTATTTTGGCACCAAACTCTTATGAAACATTATAACTGAGTATATACAATATATCCTAAGAGTAAAGATTGGGACACACTCAAAGACACAATTTTTGGGACACAATCCTACAACCCTATAATATATCCTAAGAGTAAAGATTGTGACACACTCAAAGACAACTTTTGGGACACAACCCAAGAGATGTGATGTCACTGTACTCCACAGTGACATCACATGAGAGATATAGATACATCTTTTGGATTGTGTCCCAAAAATTGTGTCTTTGGGTGTGTCCTAGGTATGACTCATATCCTAAATCACTAGATTGTACCTCATGTACGATACATTCTAAACCAATACAGTGCATTTTAAAAGAGGTCCCTGTACTGTCACATCTAATGGCATGTGCACCTCTAGACATATCAAAGAAAGGACTTTGTATTTAACGATGATGCCAAAATTTGTTTAGGAGAGAATAAGAAGACTGAGACAGGAATTTGTATATAGTTTGACCCTGTTAATGAAGGAACCTACGTCCACGTGGTGTGTCGGAGCACTTGCACTACAATGATAAGCCATCGGCGATCTTTGGTGAGCCAACAAAAGACTGGAACTACCAGAGACCGGCTGGGCAGAGTATATGCGTGCATGTTAAAGTTGCAATATTCCCCCCGTATGGGGGTGAATGGTCTCTTTTATAGATACATGAGGCCTACTCGTACTTGGTAATTAGGCTGATAAGGTAATACAAACAAATCAGTATTGATTAGCAAAAATTATGGGATGTTTCTTAGCCGGATTAGAAAATGACCTACGCTTCCCATTAGTCTTCTAGTTGAGGTAGGAAACTGTCTAGAACCTCTAGGTTACGTCCCAGGCCTGCCTAGGCGATGCCGGTGACAAACCGCGACCGTGGTGCATCCCCATCCTATTAGTCGGAACCTGAGGGTAATGGACAAACCACTCGGGCTGAGCTGGAGCAGAACTCTAATTTCTCTGGATATTTTTATACATATCAGTTGCCCCCATTTTCAAGGCTAATGTGATGTTCATAAGATGAGGGTTGGAAATTAGTATGACTCGACAAACCGTTCGGGATCCTACTCGGAACATTACTCGGGGACCGACCGATCGCCTTAGTCAATCGAGGCCTAAACCAGTCGGTTGCCTCGGGAGCTCGAGGTTGCTGCCTGCCATGTGTCAGGAAGTGGTTGGTCCGGTCAAGATCCAATCAGACCGGTGTAGGTGTAACCGAATAGTCACGTTATGCATTTAATGGGCACGCCTTTTGAGGCACCACTTGGGCTGCTCGAGGAGCCAGCTGTCGGGCATCTAGCGGGAGATTGGTTGGACCGTTGGATCTAAAGTGATCTGAATTGTTTGTTTTTCCTATAAAAGAAGCACTTGTACATTTTTGCTGCTCATGCTATCCACTAAAAGAGATTACCGAGCGGTTGCAGAGAAAAGCGTCTGGTTAAGCTTCACGAGCTCTTCCTTGCACTCTACCCTCGTAAGTCTTCGTCTCTCCAACCTTAAGATTCACTGTATTTTTCTTCTATTTTTATTTTTCCAACTTTCTCAAGTAAGGCTCGAGAGTAAGAACCCGTTAGGACTCGTGAAGGAGTGGGACTTTTTCTTCCTTAGGTTCTGCTTCTTCCTTAGGTCAGGTGGTTCCCTTTTCTTGGTAGAGCGGTCGAACCACCCAAAGTGTTCCAAAACCATTTTATCCGAGTGTTACTTAACGGCTAAGGCCTTGTACGCCCTATCGTATAGGCTTTTGACTCTTCCACCACTATATCAAACTTGAGGTCCGAGACCCCTACCTAGGTTGTCCATTGTTTTCACGTCCTATAGCAGAGACCTTAAAGATGTGCCATTCTAATTTTAACTCATCTTGTTAGTCGAAAGACAAGCAATCGTAGTCTAGGACTCCGGACATGAGCCTGGATCCTCCCTCAGCGACCCCGTCTGACCACCATAGCAAGGGCAGGATCCCCATCCGTTTGTTCGATGATGAGGCAAGCCAAGGGCTCCTGATTGTCTCTGTGTCACGAGGATCGGGCGATGAGGCACCGATCCCTAGCAGTCCCGACGTATGCTAGCTGATTTCCAATAGCCTGCTCCAAAGCCAGGTGGAGAGATGTCCTGAGTTGAGCCCTGAGTCCCTAATCAGGTGGCTATACAACATTTCCCACATGGTAGGTAACTTCACCTTTCTTTTTCCTGTTCCCCTTCTCTTTATTCGTGGGGGCTAATTGGTCTCTTTTTCCTTTTCCAGACTGGTTGCTTGGCTGCTGAGGCCGCCCTATCTACAGTGAATGTTGCAAGGGAGGCTTCAGAGTTTGCCCTTGCCATGGAAAAGGAAAAGACAAGGGCTTTAGCTTTGGACCTGGGGACGGCTCAGGAGGAGCTACGAATCGAGTGAAATGGCTCAAAGGGCTGCAGAGGCAGAGAAAAAGGCCCTGGTTGACGCTGTTACCGCCCGCGACGCGGTGGCAAAAGGTGCGGAGGAAGAATTTAAGGCTGGCTTCCACCAAGGTTATGCGGACATGACACAGCGTGTGGCTACCGACCATCCCCTCTACCCTGGGCAGACTCTGTCTTTTGGAAGGAGGATGTCGCTACTAAAGAGGTTCCAATTGGTGATGTTGTTCCGGGCAGAGAGGTCGGGGAAACTGAGGAAGTAGTCGTCGTTGACGATCCATAGCCCTCGACCTGTACATAGGTGTACTTTTCTTCTATTTTTTTTATAGGGAGGATGCTAGAATTGCCCCCAAGGCAGTGTACCTTTTGCAATTATCAATGAAAAAGGCCCTTCGTGGCCATCTTTTGTACACTATTTACACTTGTGTACTCTTATTGCCTTCATTTGTATTTATGATTGGTCGTGCCCGACCAATTGTTAGTCTTTTCAAAAACCCTGCCTTAGTGAAAAGGTTTAGGACTGCGACCGGTAGGGAACCCCTGGTCTTTTAGGGACCAGTAATGCCTTTAAATTTCCCGAGTCGTTGATGGCTAGGAGGTTTGTAGGTACCTTCCGAGATAGTGTAGGAGTTTCCAATCCTGCCACTGTCCGGTTGGTGAACTCTGGGAATTGTAGATACTTAGGAATGTTTAAGGGTTTATACTTAGTTAATTCCAAGTCCTGTTTATTCCCAGTATGACTTCTTGTACTAGTTCATTATTCCCTCCTGCCATCCAAGCTTTTGCTAAGGCAGGGATGTGTAGAGGTGATGACTGTAGTAAACCGACCCAGAACGTTCGTAGTTCCGGGGCCTTTGACTCTTCTATCATTGGTCACCTAGGGGGTTTACCCCCCATCGTAGCTTATGGACCTAAGTGGAGTTGGTGCCTCGGATGTGATCCCGAGGTCTTTTATGTGCCTTGGGTGTGATCCCGAGGTCTTTTATTATCACAGAACAATTGTAAGGAACACTTTTTGTATACACCCGAGGTCTTTTATGTGCCTTGGGTATGATTGATCTCGTCAAAATCAAGATATAAAATTATGATTACTTATACTTTACTTTCAAAAGATTTGCAGTGTGGAAGTAAAGGTCAAACCCACAGAGATTGAATACTAAGCACTTTAATTTTTAAAACCTAAATTTAGTTAATTAAAAAAAATGGATTTTGGATTTAATTTGAATTAAACTAATAACAATAAAAGTAAATCTAAATTATGAAAGCAATTAAATACTACCTCCGTACCATTTTATGTGTCCATCTTGGGGAATCTAACTATTTAAGGGGACAAAAAGAATCTACACCTACTTTCCATAATTGCCCATCATCATTGCACTTTCTTTTTTCTTTTTGTTTTGGTGTTGATTGCAAGGAAGGGTATTTTGGGAAACTAAGTAAAATTTGTATAATAATTTAGGAAAGTGGACAATAATTTTGGGACATCCCAAAAAGGAAAGATGGACACATAAAATGGGACGGAGGGAGTATTTGGTTTTATAATAAGTTTAAGGAACCTAGGATTGCAAATCCACTACTAGCTTCATAATAAGGGTATTTAAGAATTACTTTAGCTTATTAAGTTGGATGATAATGGGGAATTGTAGCTACAAGCCCAATTCCTCCGTCAAGAAACTAACTATGGTTCAAGCACCAACATAATCCATCTTCGGTTAGCACGAATTATCCCACACTAAACTAGGGTTGCGGTATAATCGGTTTAATCTAGGCATGGACTATTCGGATACTTGATAGCACAATTCAATTTAAGCACCATTACATGTAAATAATCTAAACAAGCACAATAAGCGTAGATCATTGAGCACACTACCATCAAAATAGATCTAAGACATCAGTAAACTTTGAAAGTAACGATTTAATCAATAAAAGCACGATTTATTTATAAAAATCCTCGGAACATGTAACTGTCATCCATACATAATAAAACTAAAATAAAAAATTAAATACACCCTATTACTTGGCTAGGGTTTCATTGAAACCTTAGATCTTGAGTTTAGTTGGCCATAGAATTGATGAACGATAAGAGGTTGATGGATGAGGCCATGGGAATCCTTGGTCTTCTTCTTCTTCTCCCTGCTTTTCTCTCTTCAATGGCTGAAGTTTTTTGTTGTATATGGATGAATTTAATGTTGTGTAATAATGTGTAACCACGAAATTGATTTAGAATAGGATTTATATAGAGTTTGGAAGGATTTAGGAAGCTTTCCTAAGTCAAATCACACTAAAACTGATGTTTTTACGTTTCTGGACGTATTCAGCTAATTCATATCGCACGGGGCTCTTCAGGACCTCGAAATACGCGTTTTTGACTTTTTCAATGGGTCGCTCACGTGGGTCGCGCGAGCGGGTCACGCACGCGGGTCGCTCCAGCGACCAGGCCATTTTTTAACTTTTTTTAGATTTTCTGCTACTCTGCGCACCGATCGTAGAATTGCGATAACCTTTGACTCGGATCTTGTATTGACTCACCGTTTATGGCCACGCGTCTGTAACTCGAAGATCTACATTTTATATCTCTGGAAATATTTCTCAAATCTGAAGTATTCCTTGTCAAAAATGTGATTTTTCGATGCTGCTACTGCATTCAACTTTCACCGGAATCACCGTTTTAGCCCAGAATGACTTCCAAAGCCACTAATCAATGGATTTTTGTGCATTTTCAATTTAAAGCTCCAAAAACTACAAAAGTAAGAATACTTATTAAAAAAAACAACTAATAACTACATGAAATGGGCTAACAAAGCGTATTTTTAGGACTATAAACGGCAACTATTTGTCGCCGATCATACCCCCAAACCTACACTTTGCTAGTCCTCGAGCAAAGAAAAACATAAAAATAAAACTACTACTACAAATACTACTCCATTTTTGTATGGATCACGATTGCATTTAGCGTATGCAACAAGCCTTTTAAACCTCTAGGTGTCCCCTGTCGGATGAGTGAAGTCTCGTGAGGGTTCTCGTCAACAAGTTACCCACAACCATCTTTATTAACTTATAAATTTAAAAAGTTTTATTCAAATGAAACACAAAACAATCAATACTCCTTATCATAGAACGATGATTCGAAATAGAATAACGAACAAGAAGAAACGAAATCAATAGAGTTTCTCATAAAATTGCACGTGTGTGATATGGTAGTCAAATGAACACGCGCATGTCATGAACTTGGAATAGAACTTGGATGACCATCTAACTATACTTTGACTACGAATCTCACAATGTTAATTACATTCTCAAATGAAACACTTAGAAACAGGTGTAATTTTTCTAAAATATGTGAGTAAAGAAAATATATTTTCAAAACAAGAAACCACTCACATATAACTCGAAAAAGACGCATAACATGAAAGAAAAGTAGTCTCATGGATAGGACGCCAATAGTTAAGAAAAATTAATCATTACCATGTTTTATTCCCCCTCCCATCATTTTCATATCCAAACCATGTTTCTTAGGATCAAATAGGACATTTCAAAGGTTATAACGTGGCTCAGGCAATGAAAAAGGATAGAAAGGATTTGTTAGGTAGTTTTAGAGTGGCACTGTAAGGCATGTACGATTTCTTTCATTCTCTCTTCCACCAACTTCATCATTTCATTCTCTTCTTTTCATTCCTTTCAATTTTTTCTCCTTCTGTTTCTTTTTTTTTTCAACCTTATTCTTTTTTTTTTTCTTTTTTTTCTCTTTTCTTTTTCTCTATTCTTTTCCTCTCGTTACTTTTGAAACGAATATTCAATAAATAACAAGGCAACCACCCCAAACATCATCTTATTTTCTTCTTCTTTTCAATCAGACATCGCCTTAACACCACTAAAAATTGATCAATCTTTCAGGGGTGAACTCCAAGTTGGCCAAATTGGAGCAAAAACAGGATAATGGTGATTAAAGAAAAAGGCATTTTAATGGCTCAAACGGCGAACTACGGAAATTTATCATTTAACTGGATAGGACAAAGGTCAAAATGGTGGAAAACAAAGAAGGCCTAAAATCATGTCCTAGGGTGATATGATTTTTCAACGTTTACGACAGAAGATTATTTAGCATGGTAACAAATATTTTAACTTAACTATCAACCAAAACAAGAATAATGAGACTAAACGAGTTAATGCGCTATTTCAATGAAATTCGACAAACACAAAATGCATTTATAACCCTCTATAAAGAAAAGATAGGCTCAAAAGCTCATCGGGCTTAGTCTCTACCATGTGTTATCTAGAAATCCGAATCATATTATAGTTCACATCAAACATGCATGTATTCAAGCGACCACGTGCAGTGCATAGGTTTATGTGCAAATCTATGATATAAAATTATGATTCGAACGATACATGACCTAAAACATCATATCATGACTTCAGCAAATGTTTAACCACATCTTCTCTTGTTTACCATTCTATAACAATCATAGTTACATAACAAGAAGTATCGAATCAAGATTGCAAAAACGTCGGTAACATCATTTATTTAAGCACAAGAATCGAAAATTTTTAAAAATTAGTGCATAATAATGTGCATGTAAATACATACCCCCAAACCTAAACCTTTCATTGTCCCCAATGAAACAATAAAATAAAAGAAAGGAGAGTACGTAAGGAAGGAACGACAATACTTCGATCTCGGCAATCACAAATAAGTGAAGTACATGAATCTGGAAGAAATGTTCAAATGCTCCTAATGGAGCTACTAATTCACCTGTTAATACTTAACAAAAGAAAATTAAACAAACAAGTAAATAATAAAATCTAACATATAATACATATGTTTTTTTATTTTTTTATTTTGTTATTTTTTTTATTTTTATTTTGTAAATAATAGAAACTAAACTAGAATTAAAAGAACGTAAAGGAAATAAAGAAAAACAAAACTCGAACTATGGAAACAAAGATAAACTTAAACGAAAAGAACTGAAAAGAACAAACAGAAATGAAAAACAACTAGATAGGTTTGGGAAACAGAAGGTCAAAGAACAAAGAGAAAAATTGATAAATCCCCACTTCGCCCGAGCAGACCACGCGAGCGACCCCCACTCGCGTGAATTCCTCCGCGAGGTAAACCTAAGGCCTGTTATTAATTTATTTAAAAAAAATTCTAAGTGTCAGAATCGTACGAGCGGGCAGCGTGAGCGAACCCCTCGCGCGTGCGATTCTAGGCGCGAGATGTAACAGAGAGCTCATATAATAAAAAGTTGAAAAACTTTTCTCTAAGGGAGAATATCGCGCGGGCAGGCCACGCGAGCGACGCATTGCGCGAGCTGGTTGCGCGCGATGTGGTCTTTTTCCCTTGTTTCTTTATTTCAAGGTAAATAAGTTCAAAATAAGGTTATCCCGACCCCTAAACCTGTCCAAAATGTCCAAAACAGACTCAAAAGGACTCAAAAACGACTAAAAATAATGAAAACAAACGAAATAAAGCTTGGATTGCCTCCCAAGGAGCGCTTTCTTTTACGTCTTTAGCTAGACCGTTCTAGCTCAAGATTTATGGAGGTTGAAAATCAGACTTTGTACCCCTTAGGATATTAGGAAGAGCCCGGTGATAAGTAGAAATAACGTCTCTTTGAATTAATTCGACCGACGGTTCTCCCGGATTATGTTCAAATCGATTTCTTACCTGTCGAGTAAATTCATCATTCGGATCTTGGTTGTCAGGATTCATCCGCTCTTTACGAATTATATTATTTTCCTCACCCATATTCAGTTCTTTGTTAGGCTCAATATTCCGTCTTACCTCACATTCCGCCTCATATAGGTAATTATCGTCTTTAGGAGGTTGATCCATAGCATTAAAAATGTTTAATTTTAAGTTCATGTTCCCGAATGACACCTTCATTACCCCCGTCCGACAGTTAACACGAGCGTTAGCGGTTGCTAAGAATGGATGGCCTAAGATGGCAGGAGTGTGTTTCCTAGCATCTAGCACCGGTTCAGCGTCAAGGACCATAAAATCAATGGGATAAAAGCATTGATCAACTTTAACTAGGACGTCCTTGACTATTCCTCTAGGTACTTTAATAGAACGATCCGCTAATTGAATAGTAGCGGTCGTGGGTTTAAGTTCACCCAGTCCTAATTGTTTGTAGACGTGATATGGTAAGAGATTAACACTTGCTCCTAAGTCAAGGAGAGCCCGATGAATGATAGTGTCACCTATGACACATGATATCGTAGGCGTACCTAGATCTTTATATTTCGGAGTAGCATGTTGGAATATCAAACTTACTTTTTCAGTTAGGAAGACCTTTTTAGGAGTGTGACTATGCAATTTACGCTTTTGAGTACATAGGTCTTTCAGACATTTAGCGTAAGCGGGAATTTATTTTATCGCATCAAGGAATGGAATATTGATTTTATCTTGTTTAAATACCTCGAGTATATCCTCAACTTTCGACGTTTTCTTAGAAAAATTTGAGTGTTCCTCAACATTCGGTGGAAAAGGCATTCTTGGAACATAGTTAGTTGGGATTGGTTCTTTTTCTTTCTTATTTTGACTCACCTCCTCACCCTTTTCTTTAATCGAATGTACGTTTATATTTTTCCCACCCTCATCCGGAATTACAACAACTTCCTCTTCCCGAATAGTCGTCCTAGTCGATACAGCATTCACTTGCTCACTCGACCCCACATTCTGGTATTGTCCCTTAGGATTTTGAATAGTTTGTGCAGGCAACTTTCCCTCATTTCTACGACTCACCGCAGTAGCTCTTTCTCCCATTTGGGATTCAAGCTTCGCAGTGGATTGTGTATGAGAGTGCACTATTTGTGCTTGTGCTTGGACTTGCGTTTCTATATTTTTAAGAGACGTAAACACCGTAGCCTCAAATGCCTTATCCCTTGGAGGGTTAGGATTAGGAGGTGGGTGTTGGTATTGATTTTGTTGATATTGGGGTCGATAACTATTAGGAAAATCGTTCAACATAGAATTATAGTTATTTCGTGGGAATTGTTGAATAGAATTAATGTGTTGCACCACGAATTTCGGATACTGAGATGCAGAAGAACATGCAAGGATATTATGAGACGGTTCAGAACATAATGCACATACTTCTGAAGAAGGTGGAGTAGACCTATTTCCCATCCTCATAAGTTGGTCAAGTTTTCTATTTAATTCTTATATTTCAATTGATTGACTTGACTCGACTTTCACCTCTCGCTTAGGTTGAAGGTACCCCTCAGGACGGACAGACACCGCTTGGTGCATTGAATTCTTGCTCAAAGTTTTAAAAAATTTCCAGGCCTCGTCGGCACTTTTGTGTAGGAAGGTACCCGCACAAATAGCATCAACAGTATTACGAAGTGAGGGAACTAGTCCCTCGTAGAAGACCTGAACTAATTGCCACTTGGGAACTTGATGATGTGGGCATGAGCGTAACAATTCTATAAATTGTTCCCAAGTGTCATAAAGCGTTTTCCCATCTTGCATCACAAAGCTTTTTATTGATTTTCTTATCTGATTAGTTCTTGTGATTGGGAAAAACTTTTGTAAAAACGCCGTATGTAATGCTTCCCATGTTTTTATAGTGTTTGGATCCAAAGATTGGAGCCAATACTTAGCTTTGTCTTTTAATGAAAACTGGAAGAGGCGCAATTTTAACTCATCATCAGTTAGGTGTTGGATTTTTAAAGTAGAGCAAATATCTTGAAAATCACCTAAGTGCTGATAAGGGTCTTCTTTAATACGACTATGGAAAGAAGGTAGTAGCGCGATGGTAGATGACTTTATCTCAAAGTGAGATGTCATCACCTCCGGTAATTCGATACTCGACTGTGGTGTATAGGACGTAGGGATGAAATATTCTTTAAGCGGAGGGGGTTGAGGTATATTAGGATTCGGATTATTTCCGTTATTTCCATTGTTTTCGCCGTCGGCCATTGCAATAGGTTTTATGTTAATAAATCGAGTTTTTCTTAACCTTTTAAGTGTACTTTGAATTTCAGCCTGAAACAACGACGACGGTTGAGGAGTCCGATTAACTCTAAGGGTACGTTCAAGTTTAGGATCGATAGAAAATAATTCCGATTTACTAGAACGTGTACCAAACATAACCTTAAAAGAAAAATAACTAAAATAGAAACTGACTCAAACAATTACAAGACAAGAATAACATAAATAAGGCAACAGGCACAAACTATTATGATGCATGAATATTATCCTGTAATGCAATGACCGCGTCAAGCTCAGTGCCCCAAGTTTCCTAGCTAATGCAAGTAAATGCATCTCAGTGCCCTGACTTACAGTAGTTTGAAGCGAATTTCAAAGGAAGCAATTTACTTGAATTATTTTTAATTTTATTTTTTCGCGTAAGCTCCTTTGACATGCACAGCTGCTCCACTCGAAACACTAGAATTTGGAGTACTTAAGAAATTACAAAAATAAAAAGAAAATTTAGTGACTCAAAATAAAATGGAAAAATAGGAAAAGGAACACCTAATCTAATATTTACAAATTAACTAAACTATGGTTCTAAAATTAATTGGCTAGTAATTCAGTCCCCGGCAACAGTGCCAAAAATTGATCTCGTCAAAATAAAGATATAAAAGTATGCTTACTTATGCTTTACTTTCGAAAGATTTGCAGTGTGGAAGTAAAGGTCGAACCCACAGAGATTGAATACTACGCACTTTAATTTTTAAAACTTAAATTTAGTTAATTAGGAAAAATGGATTTTGGATTTAATTTGAATTAAACTAATAACAATAAAAGTAAATCTAAATTATGAAAGTAATTAAATATTTGTTTTTATAATAAGTTTAAGGAACCTAGGATTACAAATCCACCACTAACTTCATAATAAGGGTATTTACGAATTACTTTAACTTATTTAAGTTGGATGATAATGGGGAATTATAGCTACAAGCCCAATTTCTCCGTCAAGAAAATAACTATGGTTCAAGCACCAACATAATCCATCTTAGGTTAGCACGAATTATCCCACACTAAACTAGGGTTGCGGTATAATCCGTTTAATCTAGGCATGGACTATTCGGATACTTGATAGCACAATTCAATTTAAGCACCATTACATATAAATAATCTAAACAAGCACAGCAAGCGTAGATCATTGAGCACACTACTATCAAAATAGATCTAAGACAAGAGTAAACTTTGAAAGTAACGATTTAATCAATAAAAGCACGATTTATTTATAAAAATTCTCGGAACATATAACTGTCATCAATACATAATAAAACTAAAATAAAAACATAAAATACACCTATTACTTGGCTAGGGTTTCATTGAAACCCTAGATCTTGAGTTTAGTTGGCCATAGAATTGATGAACGGCAAGAGATTGATGGAGGAGGCCATAGGAATCCTTGGTATTCTTCTTCTTCTCCTTGCTTTTCTCTCTTCAATGGCTGAAGTTTTTTGTTGCATATGGATGTATCTAATGTTGTGTAATGATGTGTAACCACAAAATTGATTTAGAATAGGATTTATATAGAGTTTGGAAGGATTTAGGAAGCTTTCCTAAGTCAAATCGCACTAAAATTGCTATTTTTACATTTCTGGACGTATTCAGCCAATTTGGATCGCACGGGGCTCTTCAGGACCTCGAAATACACATTTTTAACTTTTTCAACTGGTCGCGCGCGGGGGTCGCTCCAGCGACCAGGCCATTTTCCAACTTTTCTCAGATTTTCCGCTGCTCTGCGCACTGATCGTAGAATTGTGATAACTTTTTACTCGGATCTCTTATTGACTCACTATTTGCGGTCACGCGTCCGTAACTCGAAGATATACATTTTATATCTCTGTAGAAATTCTCAAATCTGAAGTATTCCTTGTCAAAAATGAGATTTTCTGAGGCTGCTACTGTATTCAACTTTCACTGGAATAGAATGACTTCCAAAGCCACTAATCATTGGATTTTGGTGCATTTTCAAGTTAAAGCTCCAAAACCTACAAAATTTTGAATACTTATTAAAAAATAACTAAATAACTACATGAAATGGGCTAACAAAGCGTATTTTTAGGACTATAAACGGCAACTATTCGTCGCCGATCAGTTTTATTGTCACAGAACAGTTGTAAGGAACACCTGAAACACTGCTCAAAAAGAGCTACAATTTTATTTTTAAGAAAATGTTAAAGTCCCTGATCAATAATGATCCTCATCTCACTGAAAGTACTTTCATAGATGTTCCACGTTCCAGGAGTGTGAGAGTTCTTGTCCTTTTAGCGTCTGTAGCCAGTGCATTCCCGGAAGATTGATCCGGGTAACCCTGTAAGGCCCCTCTCAGTTTGGTCCCACTTTTCCATGACTCGGGATTTTAGTCTACTGATTTACTGCTTTGAGGGCGAGATCCTCGTCCTGGAAACTGCGATGTTTTATCTTACTGTTGAAGTATCGTAAGACTCTCTATTTGTATGATGCCACCTTTAGATACCTGATCCCTTTTTTCTTCTATCAGGTTGAGCTCTCCTTTGAGGGCTTCCTCATTGCCTTGTTCGTTATAGTTTGTCACACGGTGGGTTGGTAGTTCAAGCTCCGTGGGAACTACTGCCCAAAGTCGTAGGTTAGTAAGAATGGTGTCTAGCCTATTGCTGCTCAGGGAGTAGTGCGGTAGGCCCATAGAAAGGTCGGGAGCTTGTCCACCCAGAGACCTTTGGCCTTTTCAATCCTAGTTTTGGGTGGATTGCAGAATTGTTCGGTTCGTTACCTTGGCTTGGGGATGCTCGGGAGAAGAGTAGTGATTGGATATTTCGTAGCCCGAGCAAAATTGCCTGAATACCAGGGTATCAAACTGTCTTTCATTGTCACTAACCAGTACTCGGGGCACACCAAACCTGCTTAGGATGTTCTTCTCGATAAAGCTCTCCATTTTCTTGTCGGTTATAGTCGCGAAGGGTCAGCATCTACCCACTTTTTAAAGTAGTCTACTACGATGACCGTAAACTTGACCCGTCATCTCTTTGCCATGTAGAGCGGTTCGACTCTGTCGATGCCGCATTGAGCAATCGGCCAAGGGCTGAGGATTAGTGTTTGGGATTCCGCCAGGCAGTTGATCATATTGGCATACCTCTTACACTTGTCGCATTTCTTGACATAGTCTCGAGAGTCTCGGGCCATTGTAGGCCAATACTAGCCTTGTAGTAGTGCCCTGCGGGAGAGGCCCGACCTTCGATGTGGTTTCTGCACACTCCTTCATGGATCTCGTATAAGATTGCTTGGACCTAGGTAGGATGAATGCATCGGAGATAGGGAATAGTGAATCCCCTCTTATATAGCATACCGTCGACAAGATGGTACCTTGTCACTCATTATTTAACACGTCAAGCCTCGTCTTTCTTGGCCGGTAGACTCACGGTGTTGAGGAACGTTACAACGGGATCCATCCAACTAGGTCCTAAGTCAACCAGGTCGACATCCATACCTTCCGAGCTGGACACACTGGGTTCTGGAAAGTATTCTACCCTTATCCCGGGGAGGTCCAACTCAGACTAAAATGCTAGTCGAGCGCACTGATCGGCCCTTGTATTTTCTTCCCTCGAGATCTGTGTAATGGAAAACCCTTTGAGCTTCTTTGTAATTATCCAGATGAGGGCTAGGTAGGCCACCATGTTATCTTTCTGGGCTTCGTACTCCTAACAGACTTGGTTGACCACCAGCTAGAAGTCGTTGTACCCTTGATGTTGTTGTGCGCCCATTGAGGTAGCCAATTGTAGCCCGATCAGCAAGGCTTCATACCCGGCTTCATTATTGGAAACCTAAAACCCAAACCTCAAGACGTACTCTAGCTGAATCCCATCGGGTATGGTCAGGATGATTCTTGCCCCGCTGCCCTGCTTATTGGAGGACCCATCCACATAGAGTATGCAGGTCGAGATGTCGGATTGTAACTCGGGTGGGTTGAGTTCCTTGACTGGTTCTTCAGGAGGAATTCCACTGGGAAATCTGCCACTGCCTACCCCTTGATCACTGTTCAAGGTCGGTACAACACATTGAATTCTTCAAACTCCAATGCCCACTTCATGAGTCTCCCAAAAGTTTCTAGTTGAGACAAAATTCTGCGTAGAGACCGATCACTGAGAACCACTATGATATGGGCTTGGAAGTATGGGCGGAGCCTTCGAGCCAAGGTGATGAGCGCAAAGACAAGCTTCTTTTTGCGCCTTGGAGTGTCCGACTTTGTAATAGATGGTGTACTGTATCCCGTGTTCTTCTCTGATCAGTGTTGAGCTTATGGCCAAAAGTGATACCGCGAGGTAAACAAACAATTCCACCTTTGGTATGGGGGTTGAGAGTAGGTAAGGCATCGCTAGGTACTGCTTGAGTGCCTGAAACACCTCTTCACACTCCTCTAACCACTGAAAGGCTTTGTGGAGGAACTTGAAGAATGGTAGACACTAATCAGTTGCTTGGGATATGAATCTATTCAACACTGCCACCCGACCTGCTAGGCTTTGTACCTCCTTTGTTGATCAGGGTGATTGCATGTTGATAATGGCTTGAATCTTCTTGAGATTGGCTTCAATTTCCCTTCGCTTGACTAGGTATCCCAAGAACATTTCGGATGAGACTCTAAATTCGCACCAAGCCGGGTTCAACCTTATCTGAAATTTTCTTAAGATGCTGAGGCCCCTGCCAAGTGCCCGAGATGGCCAGACTCGTCATGGCTCTTGACCAGGAGGTCGTCAACATACACCTCCATTGTCTACCCGATCAGATCTCCAAACATATGGTTAACCAAGCGTTGATAAGTCGCCCCGGCATTCTTGAGGCCAAACGGCATCACTTTATAACAATAGGTTCCTTGATCGATGATGAAGGAAGTTTTCTCTTCATCACTTGAGTACATACGAATCTGATTATACCTAGAGTAGGCATCTATGAATGAGAGCAATGAGTGGCCCACTGTTGTGTCTACCAGGAGATCTATCCGTGGTAGCGGGTACCAATCCTTGGGACAGGCCTTATTGAGGTCGGTAAAGTCCACACAGATCCTCTATTTTTCATTGCTCTTCTTGACCAGCACCATATTGGCCAACCAGTCGGGGTATTGCACTTCTCGGATTGATTTTGCTTCGAAGAGCTTTTTGACCTCCTCCCGTGCTGCTTCCTATCCCTCGGGTGTTATTCCCCTCCTCTTTTGTTTAACCGAGCGATTATTCGGATCAACGTTGAGTCGGTGAGACATGACCCGGGGATCAATTCTGGGCATGTCCTCGTGGCTCCAGGCGAAGACATCCTGGTTCTGTCTCAAGAATTGGATAAGCTTTTCCTTGAGATCTGGCCCCAAGATAGTATCAATGCTGACAAACCGGTCGAGAAACTGGGGATCCAGCACCACTTGGCTAAGTTCCTCAACTGTGCATCCTTAGCATCCTTCGGGTCCATTTGTTGAATGTTCAGTGCTTTTGAAATTGCCTCCCTGTGTAAGGAACTGACATAGCAACTCCAGGCAGTGGCTTGATCTCCCCTCAGACTCCCCGAACCTTGTGGGGGTCGGGAACTTGATGATCAAACTATAAGTAGACACGACTGCTTTCGCTTTGTTGAGTGTCGGCCTCCCGAGGATTACATTATAAGCAGAGGGGGCTTCTACCACAACAAAGTTTACAAGGACAGAGGTCTGCTGTGGGTAGGTTCCCATTATAACTAGCAGCTCGATCGTCCTGAGCGGTTGTGTGGTAGATTCGTTGAATCATACTAAGGAAGCGGCCACTGGTTGGAGCCGATCCCTTGATATTCCAAACTGATTGAAGGCTGATTCAAATAGAATGTCCGAGGAGCTATCCTTGACAATGAGCACTCTCTTCACCATGTAATTGGCTGTAGAGAGCATGACTACCAATGGGTCATCATTAGGATAGTGCAGGTCACAGATGGGAGAATGGCCATAACTTTTCACTCGAACCATGGATTGACCTACCGTTTATAGCCACACGACCTTAACTTAAAGATCTACATTTTGTATTTCTAGGAAAATCTTCCAAATCTGAAGTCTTCATTGTCAAAAATGGCATTTTCTTAGCTGTTTCTATTGTTCTCTACACCAAAATCACTTTCTATGCAATGATTGCTTTCCATGACCTATAAAATAGTGTAAAAACACATATTTGAGTCCCAACATCATAGAAAACACTTAATCATTGATATGCATCTAAATCTAGGGACTTGGGGATAAAAGTATCCATAGGAAACCGTATATTACGCTATGAATATGCACTTTTCAGTTATAATCACACCCCCAACTAGCTCGTTGCTAGTTCCTAGCAATGAAGCAAACTACAACAATGTTTATTTAAACTCTGAGAATTGAAAACAAAAGAATATAAAAATCCTAAATCACTTTGGCAGGAATCGCGATTGCATTTAGCGTATGCAACAAGCCTTTAAACCCCTAGGTTCCCCTAGTGGACAAGTGTTGTCTCGTGAGGGTTTACAGCGAATTTACCCACAAAATTCATGTTTATGGTAATGGTTCTCATTTAAATGTTTTCAATAAAAATTTTCCTCTTATTTTGCAATATAGTTAAGCTCAACAATCTCATGAAACTCTCTAGTATGCCATAGCCATGCAACACACACATTATAGTTAATTTACTATCAAAGTCATAAGAATATTCCATACCTGTTAATCTTTACGTGTGTGTGTGAGTGGGAAACCAAAATACAAAACTTTAATTTCAAAGCTCGCATAACTTAATATGCTATCAAGACGTTCATTTTGACTTAACTCTCACCGGAATTACACTCTCAAGATAAAATCACTCCGAATTAGGTGTAATAATTATCACTCATAATATGGAAGCTACAAAGAGTAAATGTAAATGGAATCTAATGCTTCTCATACCTAAATTGAAAAACAAAAATTTTAGTACTCCAAGTCTCATGAAATGATACTTTTCACTAGGAGGGCGGGATACCGTGGAGAACTCTCTCATTACCTTAACTTCAAATCCAATTTACTTAAAATCATCAGGACTTTAAGAAAAATGTATTAAGTGAAAGAAGAAAGAGGCTCGTGACATTCAATAGGGTCAAAGGATGTGATTGAAATATCTACTGTAACTTTTTTAGACTCTCCCATATCTCCAATCTCTATCTTCTTCTTCTTCTTTTTTTTCTTTTCTTTCCCACACTCTTCTTTTTATTATTATTTTTTTTCTTTTGTAACAACCATTGGCATATTTTTGTTTCTTTTTCCTTCTTCTTTTCATGCTTTTCTTTCTTTCTTTCTTTCTTTTTTTTTTCATTTTTTTCTGTGCCAACTTTCCCTTATTCACACAACCAAACTTTTTGTCACGATAACAAATCCCAATCACTCCTAAATAAAGAACGGAGTCTTGAACTCCTAATTTGGAGTTAGGTATATACTTTAGGATTGTGAACAAGGTGATTATGATAAGGCTCAAGAGGTGAAGTAAAAGAATATCATAAAGGTAGGCCAACGCTGTATTATACATGTATGATCAAAATATGGCCTAAATCATCTTCTAAGTTAATAGAATAATTCGTTTCAGTAAATTCAAGATCTCTAGAGTTTGGTAAATCCTGAACGTTCTCTTCTAGTGATCAGTCAAAATGAAGAAGATTGAGACTTCCAACGAGTGAATATGCTTTTCAAAAAGTAAGAGTAATTTCATAAACCCCTAAAAAATAAAGAATGACACAAAAGCTCACTTGGGTTATTAGTCTCCACTATAGTCTCTCAAGAAACTTAAGCTATGCTTATTAATCCATTTGAGTTAAGTACAAGGTTGTCACAACGTGCTCAAAGTTGTTTGAAAATTAAAAAGCATAGAACATACTACAACTAAGATAGTAAACAAACTATCATAATGTATCACATACTAATAACATACAAAAAATAACACGAATGCATAACAGATAACCACATTAACTACTAGAGAAATACAAGAATCATTTTATTATCTTTAAAAAAAAATTTAAAATTTTTGCAATTTTTAATTTACTGAGTTACATGTTGCTAAGCAGATATATGACACTAAAACACAACAAAAAGATATGAAGCGTGCAATGACTCACTCCCCCCCCCCCCCTCCCCCAACTAAAACTAAACATTGTCTTCAATGTTCTAAACTAATCACATGGACATGTAAAGTAAAGCAAGAGAAGGAAGGATGTCACCTCGAGGCGTTAATATCCAATGTGTATTTATTTATTTTAGTTACCTGCAAAATCAATAGTAGCAACAAGGAAAAATAGAGAATATAATACAACTACTCAGTAAATAAATTTGGTTAATCAATATTTTTTTCTCATAAAGTAATAACCGAAATTTTTGAGGATCTTCCCAGTGAAATAATTTAACAGTGAGAAAACTTTTGGGATCCTCATAAAAATGCAACTCCACCCAAGCAATGTCAGGCTTAAGGTCAGAGGAGATGATGCAAAACCTATGGCTTCCAAATTTGTTGGAGACAATTATAAGAGGTATACCACACTTTTTAGGAACTATACTCAAGGAATGATCCTTGGTGTTGGCATTTCCTCTAACGGCCTCTATTTTAATACTAAAAACAGGGGGAGGCCATGGTTCAATAAAAGAGGCAGGGTCTAAGTGATGTTCTAATTTAGTTTTATTACCCTCCTCTTGTTCTAGAACAGAATCTATCGAGATATGATCATAGGAATTTAAGTTATGTTCTATGTACATACTTTTGGACTGGACTTGGATAAAGCTATCTATTTGAGCCTCAATGTCATTATTACTCAAGAAGGTCAAGCAGTCTAGAAGATTACTAGCTTCTTGTTGAAGTTTAAGATCATCTAATCTGGGCCCAATATTTTCCAAGTCTTCTCTCAAAGAATTTTGAAATTTAAAATTTGGTGAAGTACATGTGCTAGAATCCTTACCATCCTCTTCTACAACACATTCTTTTTGTTCATTAGTGAGGTACACATGATTTTCAAACTCGGGATGAGAGCTTTGATTGATAGAGAGGATAGGTGATGGGCAACTTGGTGACTCCACCTCTTTGGCCGAAAGAGGTGAGGGTTCATGAATATCACAAGAATCTAAATTGGATTTAGAATTTTTAATTACGTCCTCCCTAAGGTCACTATCAAAGGCAGGGGTAGAGTCAACAGCGGACTCCTCCTTTCCTAATTGCGTGTAGTCACCTAAACTCTCATCATCTTTTAAAACCTTATTCTCATCCTCGTAACTCTCCTCGCTATGCTTGTCGTCTATTGAGCTGCTCTGGACAAAGAGATTGTGCAATTTCATCTAGGCAGTGAAGGAGTTAATGTCTGGGGTTGTATATTGAGGAGAAGACGGTTCTACAACTTCATGCTCAATGGTTTGGTTTTGGAGTTATTGTTGGGTTACCACTTTCTCAAATGAGTTATTAACCTCATTCGGTATAAACCCATCATTGCCCACTAATTCCATTCCATTGTTAGTGTCTTGAAATTCGAGTTGTAGTGTTGAAGGACTGGTATAGGTTGGCTAGCATATGCTTGTTGATATCTAGTTTCTAACTTATCAAGTGCACTATCTATCTTTTTCATTTCACTAAGCAGCAATTCTAACATACCATTGTCCTCAACTTGGTTATTCTCCTCATTATAACTATAAGAAGTTTCGCCCCATTGTGGTTGATAGTAAATCCCATCCCATTGTGTTTGTGGACAAGACTCGCCAAAGGAAAAGTCTTGGTGCGTTTGGTAATCGTGGGAGACATTATAATTTTGGTTATATCCCCCATTGCGATTGATAGAATTCTCCATATGGAGGTTCTTGATATGTTTGATAACGTAGGGGACTAATACTATTGTTTTCCCACTGTGGTGGTTGGTAGCACTCAGGTTGATAATCTGCGTCATATGTGGCTACTTGCCAACTTGGGGGATAGTTTTCATTACCCAACGTGTACCTATTCGTGGTGTTTGTGTTTGTGTTGTATGAAGGGTAATATGGATTAGACATGTATACCCAAAAATTTATAAACAAAAGAATTTTTATTTATTTATTTATTATTTTTTTTCTTATGAGGGGGAAAAGTTTTTGTTTTTGTTTTTTATTTTTATTTTTTATTTTATTTTATTTTATTATTTTGATTTATTTAATTATTTATAGAAAAGTAAGAAAATTTAGAAATAACTTAGAAAAATCCTAACCTAGTTGCCTTCCACAGCAACGGCACCAAAGACTTGACACGGCTAAAAAGTTGTGCGCTCTTGTGCAACACCCAAGTGTAAGTGATCGTACAAGTAATACTGGATAAGTCCAGGTCGATCCCACATGGAAGGAATAGGAAGAATATCTACTAACTTACAATCTAAAGAAATAGAAAAATTGAATTGTAGGACTGAAGGTTCTAACAAATCCTAATTAATTAAATTAAACTAAAATTATAAACTAAAGTGTAAAGAAACATAACTAATTAAACAGATAAATTAAAGGTGTTGGAAACACGTGAATCCACATTGATCCTAACCATCTACCATTCATATTCATTAACGTTCTATGAAGTTCATTCCTCTTCAGTATTCCATATTTTTCTAAAGATAAAGAGTCAATAGCACTTACATGACCGGGACTACAACATCACAATTCATTTAAAATACTTGGAAGACAGTTTAAAACAATAGTTAATAATTGCACTCTAAATGGTGTTAGCATTCAAAGTGGTTTTCAAAAGTCATTGAAGAAAATAGCCTTAAGACTTTAAGTTCTAAATACTGTTGTGACAAACTGAGCTTATAGGGACAATTTGATGACAGATTTCTAAAACAGAAAGTCTTGGAATACTTAAAAGAATCATCTCAGGAATCAACAGGCTCGATCGATCGATGCGCTCTCGATCGATTGGACAACAACATCCTTCAATCGAACGAAATGTCTTCGATCGCTTGACTATGGCTCTGGTTCAATCGATCGAAATAACTTCGATCGATCGAGCCCAAGGTTTCTAAAGATTACATGGCAGAGGCTGGGAATCAATGTTTCATCACATATTCCCAACGTCTAAACTACCGAAACATGATAAAACTAGTGCAGAAATAGAAACCTAAAATCAATCATGACTTCTAATCTAATAAACAATCAAATAAAGAAAAGGAAAAGAAAAACCTGGAATAAATCTGAATATAACTTGAAATAAACTTGAATCTTGAGTTTACAATGGAAAAGAGGACAAAGAAGATTAATCTAACCCAAACTACTCCTAAACTAACCCTAAAACTACCCTAAAACTGCTATTTTTTGCGTTCTGGAGCATCCTCCCATCGTCTGGTATCAAAACGACTTATTTATAGGGTTCGTACAGATTGTACGCAACTTTTTGGGGAAAATAAAGTTCAATCGATCGAGCGTAGTTCGATTGATCAAACTCTCAATCGATTGAACTCTCTTCAAGCCCTTGAACTTCTCTAATTTTGACAACTTTGTATACCGATGGGAGAATGGCCATAACTTTTTACTCGGATCTCGGATTGACCTCCCGTTTGTGGCCACGCAACTTTAACTCAAAGATCTATATTTTGTATTTCTAGGAAAATCTTCCAAATCTGAAGTCTTCATTGTCAAAATGGGATTTTCTCAGCTGCTTCTGTTGTTCTCTCCACCAGAATCACTTTCTATACAACGATTACTTTCCATGACCTATAAAATAGTGTAAAAACACATATTTGACTCCCAACATCATAGAAAACACTTAATCATTGATATGCATCTAAATCTAGGGACTTGGGGATAAAAGTATGCATAGAAGACCATATAATATGCTATGAATATACATTTTTCAGTTTTAATCACTTGCAGTACATCCGCTCGGGATGCCCGGGCATGCATCTTCCTAGATGACTAAAAATCACCTATGCCCGACGTTCTTCAGGATACCACATTGATATGTCTGAGGGGTTGTTGCTGCTCAGGGACTCGAGCGTCTTGTCGCGGTCGTTTGTTTGTGGTGACAAACTCGGCCGAGTGCCCTTGCTCAATGAGCTTCTCAATTATAATTTTAAGCTTGAAGCAATCCTCGGTATCATGACCATGGTCCTTGTGGAACCGACAATAATTGTCCTGGTTTCTCTTCTCAAGAGAGCTTTTGAGCTTGGTTGGCTTCTTGAGCAGGTTTTGTGTCTCAGCAGCGAATATAGCTTCTTGGATAGGATGGGACGCGTGAAAGCGATCAAGGATGGATCCTACTTTGGCTTCTTCCCCGGATTCTTCTCGGAGTTTTCCTACTTCCGCTTGGCTTTTGGGGAATCATCTTTGGCAAAGCTTGAATGTTTGGAATTCACGAATTCCACCATGTCAATGTATTTCCTAACCTTCTTTGAGAGCTCAACCAGGATATCCAGTCAGTCATGGTGAAACGACGTAGCAACCTTTGAACCCCTGAGCATAAGGTTGTGATTGTGACTGTTTCGTTAAGGTTGCAGATTCGAAGCTTTTGCTGATTGAGCTGGTCAACATAATCCTTCAGAGATTCTCCTTTGCGCTACTTGACAGCTAGCAGTTGAGTGTCTGGCTGCTTTTGATCAAGCATACCAACAAACTGGTTGACCAAGAGCTTGTTAAGCACCTTAAAGTCGCCAACTGATCGGGGTTTAAGCGAATGGAACAACTGTGCAGCTAGCCCCTTGAGGGTGCAGGGAAAGGCCAGGCAGAGCAGTTCATCAGCGAGGGTAACTAACGCCATCTGAGCCTTGTAAGTCCGGATATGGTCGACCGACTTCCCATCCTGTCATAAGAATTAAGGTGAGGTTGTTGAATTTGGATCGAATCGGGAATCCTGTAATTCGGACGGTGAAGGGTGACTCGATTTAGGTATTGGTTTAGTCACGACCTGGCTTGTGACTCAACTTCTTGATCTGTTTTGGTAGGTCATTGATGCAGGCCTCCACATCCTCCCGATCGGTCTCCTATTCTGTATTTGTATGGTAGGTCGGGTCGGACGAAGAAGCCTCTTCTTCAAAGTGCGTTGTTCTTAGAGATAGGGTATGGCTTTGACTCCGGGTAATCGTGTGCCTAAGGTCACCTCAGCTCCTGACCGAGTGTCCCTAGTCTAATTCCTGAGCCATTTACTGGCACGCCTATTATTGAGGATCTCTCTGGCATCCCCCGCTCGGCCTGGGATAACCCTAACACGTTGTCAGGGCCGTGGAGGGCTCTGGCTATGCTCATCATTCTTGGGCTATACCACAACCTGGGGGGATACTGGTGTAGTATGGGCACACCTTCGGGCCCGTACAAGCGTCGGACAGTGCTAGTCATTCCTGGCCTGCCCAGTCTAAGGAGGCTTGCTTATTGGGCCACCAGAGCTTCGATTTATATCTATGCCTGGCGCTAGCCCTCCAGGAGCTGTACAAGGGCTATGGTGATCTACTCTGAGGCCATGGAAGCCGGGGGTTTCCCTGCATACGAATCCGCCTGGCCTATTGGTGCAACAGTCTTCTTACCCTTCTTCGGCAGCATGGTGATCAGCCATGCGATTTGTTTTGAAGGAAAAACTATCGAATTCCCACAGACGGCGCCAAATTGATAATGGCAAGTGGTTTGGCCTTTTTAATGAAGGAACCTACGTCCACATGGTGTGTTGGAGCACTTGCACTACAATGATAAGTCGCCGATGTTCTTTGGTGAGCCAACAAAAGACTAAAACTACTAGAGATTGGTCGGGCTGAGTATATGCGTGCACGTTAAAGTTGTGATCCCCCTGTATGGGGGTAATTGGTCTCTTTTATAGATACAGGAGACCTACTCGTACATGGCAAGCAGGACTATTTGTAAAATACAATCGCGCTAAAATACAATTAGTCTTCAAGCTTCCCATTAGTCTTCAAGCTGAGGAAGGTGACAAGCAGGACTATTTGTAAAATACAATCGCGCTAAAATAAGGACATATACTGATATAGTTTACAATTCCCTGTTATATCTAGAATTTGTGCTATAAAGCCAATTTATAGATAATGTGACGGATCTATGATGAGATGTGTTGTTTTAGTTGTTATTTTGTGCAGATATGCTGCTGTGTTATGTGCAGGAATGAATACCAAGATAAAAAGGAAAGGTTGATTGTAAACAAGACAAGTAAAAGATGAAAAATGAAGTTCAAGCGATCGAGGAGAGCTCAAGTGATCTAGGGTTCGATCGATCGAAGACTTTTCAAGCGCTCGAGTAATCTAAAGTTCAAGCGATCGAGTGAAGTTTGATCGATCGAACATGCTTTTATCAGAAACTTACGTGCACACAGCAGATGTATTGTAATCAACCCTAGCTTTAGGTTTTAGTATAAATATTAGTTATAAACACGTCCCTAAGGACACCCAACTTTAGTTTTTACAGTTTCATAGAGAGAGATAGAGAGTCTACTTTATTTTGTAGGTTTGAAAGCTTGGATATTGGTTTTGTGGTTGATATTTAGTGATTTAATCGAAGGTCAACGTTTCAGGTTTTGTGTTATCGTTCTTTTTAGTTTCCTGCTTGAATCTCATAGTATAATCTGTCATTGTTACAGTCTTTTATGATAGTTTAGTATTAATCCGTAGTTTCCATGAGTTTTATGTTTAAATCACAAATAAGCATAGCCTTAATGAACTTTTACATTAAAAACTAATCTGCAGTACTCCAGACCATGTCTGAGTAGTTCCAGAGTTGGGTGATCACGTTGAAACAGTGATCTCCAGCCTCTGCCATGCACTAGTATAAAACCTGTGTTCGGTCGATCAAAGTTAGTTCGATCGATCGAACCAGAGACATAGTCAAGCGATCGAAGACATTTTGATCGATTGAGAGATAATGATATTCGATCGATCGAAAGTGTGTCGATCGATCGAACCTTCGGAATCTTGAGATGGTCCTTTGCAGTATTCATAGACTTTCTATTTTTGAGATTTGTTATCAAACTATCCCCATATGCTCAGTTTGTCAAAACAGTTTCTTAACTTTAAGCCTTAAGGCATTTTTCTTCAATAACTTTTGCAAACCACTTTGAATGCTAACACCATTTAGAGTGTGAGTCGTGACTATTATTTTAAACCGCCTTCATGTATCTTTAAATCAACTATGATGATATAGTCCCGATCATGAAAGGACTATTAAATCTTTATCTTTAGAAAATATGGAATACTATAGAGGGACGTACTCCATAGAGCTTAAATGTAACTGTATGGTAGATGGCAAGGTTACTGTGGATTCGTGTAATTCCAATGTTCCCCTTTCATAAAGAAAAACCATTTTTAGTTATCGATTTAGTTAACTAGTTAATCACTTGTTTTATTTAGTTGCTTTAATTTAGTAGTTGTTAATTGTGCAATTTCGTGTTCTACATCCTATTCAAATATCGAATTTTTGTTTTCTTTTAGAGTTTAATCTTTGTACCTAACTTAACACCTTCTCTGTGGGATCGACTTGGTCTTATCCAGTACTACTTGCACGTCTACCTATACTTGGGTATTGCACACAAGAGCACACAAAATATTTTCGTGTCATGTTTTTTGGCACTGTTGTTGAGGAAGGTAGCCCAGCTAGTATGTAGATTACCTCGCTCTTTCTTCGTCTATTTCTGTTTTTCTTTTTCTTTTCTTTTTTTTAGGTTTAAATCCTTTTTAGTCTTTTCCCTTTCATGTCCGATAATTCCATTGAAGGAATTTTTGAAAATCCATTCTACCTATCTGATTCCTCTGATTCAAACAACCCCCTAGCCACACCTACAGATTCAATGGGTGACACTCATAGTGAAAATGGTGAGAATGTGGTTGTTCCTATTGACGATTCACTGCGTCCCTTGCACGATCTTATGCAACCTGAACACGCACCTACGCCTTCTTGTATTCTCATTCCACCCCATGCGGGCGCATTTCAATTTCGCAGCTGATTCAACTCCTTCCAAACTTTCACGGAATGGAGAGCGAGAAGGCATATCTACATGTCAAGGATTTCGAGGATGTTTGTAAAACATTCTCCCAAAACTGTCCTATAGATGTGACACGCTTAATGATATTTCCTTTCACTCTGAAGGATAAAACAAAAGTGTGGTTGCTCACCCTCAAACCAAATTCAATCTTCACCTGGTATGCGATGAACACTGCGTTTTTAAAGAAATTATTCCCACCTCGCATGACCACCAAACTTAAAGGACAAATAAATTCCTACAAACAAAAGAGCAATGAAACCTTCACTCAAACTTGGGAGCATTTCAAAGATTTGCTTCTTTCATGCCCACATCACGGATATGAGAAGTGGCGAACCATCAACTTCTTTTATGAATGACTGAATGGTGAAACAAAAAAACTGGTTGAAACCATGAGTGTGGGTGCATTTCTTAGCAAAAACACTGAAGAGGCTGAAGCCCACTTTGAGTGGTTAGCCAAGCATGCTCATGAATGGTCTAACTCTGAAGGGGATTCACGTGCATAGCTAGCAGTTGTAGAGGAGATAAGTATTTACCAGTTAAAAAGTGAAGATCATCTAATGAAAAAATACGAAGAACTAGCAAGAAAGGTAGAGGAGTTAGGAATGAAAGGAGCGAGTTCTGGGCAGGTTTTGCCTGAAGAACCATGCGGCACATGCAATATATTGGGACATACAACTCAATATTGTCCCAACATGCCATATTTTCAAAAGCAGGCCCCCATGGAAATGAACGCCATGCAAGGATACAGAGGGGCGGGGAATTCCTATAATAACAATAACAATTTTCAAAATAACAATCGATGGAATCACCCAGGTTTTGATTGGAAGAACAACGTTGGGACCCAAAACTATCATCAGTAATAGCCTTACAATAACAATCAATATCAAGGGCAAAACAACATACAGCCCCAGCAATTCAATTAAAACAGACCTAATAACTACAACCAAGCTCAGCCCTCTAATAACCAACAGTCAAATGTCTACGTGCCACTACATAAAAAGGTACAAGAGGAAGATCCACTCTCTAACGTGAACTTAACACAACAGTTAATTCAAATGATGAGTAGAATGTCTGCGATGTTAGAGAGAGTGGATGCACGACAAGAGGGATCGGGTGGAACATTTCCTGCCCAACCGATACAACAATGGTCCCAATAATCAAGAACATACTAAAGTTGTGACTACTCTGAGAAGCGACAAGATTATAGGGCACAACATGCCTCTTTCTACACCGGAAGAGTATGAAGAGGAAGAAGTGGAGAATAAAAAACAACCTTCTACTCAGGAATATGAGCCATCTACGAATAATGAACCATTAGAATCAATTGATTTAGCACCTAAAAAAGCACAAGAAGTTGAGAGAAGGCCTGGCAAGGAGCCCGTTAAGGACAAATTACCTAAATGCCCTTTCCCCACGCCTTACCCTCAAAGGCTAAAGAAGCCCAAAATGAAATGAAGAATCAGGAGTTTTTGGATCTATTTAAACAAGTTAAAATAAACCTTCCACTCCTTGATGCAATCAAACAAGTACCAGCCTATGCTAAGTATCTTAAAGATTTATGCACGGTCAAGAGGCAGCAGAGTGTGAAGAAACACGCCTATGTTGCTTGCCAAGCAAGCGCAATCATCCAAAATGAGCTGCCTCCAAAACTCAAAGATCTCGGTACTCCCACTGTCTCACGTCAAATTGGAAATCAAAGAATAGATAATGCACTCCTCGATTAAGAAGCAAGCGTAAACCTACTGCCATACTCCGTCTATAAACAACTAGGGTTAGGTGAACTCAAACCTACTCGAGTTGCACTATAATTGGTAGATAGGTCAGTGAAATACCCTAAGGGGATACTAGAGGACATCCTTGTGCAAATATACTCATTTGTCTTCCCGGTTGATTATGTAATCTTAGACACTAAACCTGTGTCCAATCCATGTGCACATATCCCAGTGATACTCGAACATCCATTCCTCAATACAATAGATGCCATGATTAAAATAAGAAGTAGTATAATGACCATCGTGTTCAAGAATATGACTTTAAATGTCAAAATCTTTTTAAATCCCCGATTTGAAGAATACGGGGATGAAGAGGAAGTAAACTACATCGAAATGATATTCAAAGACAAGGCTGATGTTGTCGAATAGAAAGATCCTTTGGAGGTAGTGGTGTCACAATTCGACGCATTTTATCGACCTAACGATTCTACTCCACTGGATGCCAACCTTAATCAAATTTGCCTCATGTTAGAAACAAAAGAGGAGGGACTATTGCTGACCTCAAAGGCATAAGTCCATCCATTTGCACCCACAAAAATCTATCTAGAAGAAAATGCTAAGCCATCACAACAAATGCAAAGGCATCTAAATCCCAACATGCAAGAAGTAGTAAAAAAAGAAGTTTTAAAATTACTTGAAGTTGGGATAATTTATCCAATCTCTGATAGTCTGTGGGTCAGTCCGACCCAAGTAGTTCTGAAAAAAGTAGGTATAATGGTTATTCCCAATAAAGTGGATAGTTGGTACCAACACACGTCCCCACCAGATGGAGGATGTGTATCGATTACAGAAAGTTAAACACTATGACCCAGAAAGACCACTTTCCTTTGTTGTTCATGGACCAAATGCTAGAACGAGTGGCGGGTCACAAATACTACTGCTTTTTGGATGGATACAGTGGATATAATCAGATAGAGATCGCTCTTGAAGATCAGGAGAAAACAACATTTACGTGTCCCTTCGGTACTTTCACCTACCATCGTATGCCCTTTGGCTTATGCAATGCACCTGCTACCTTTCAGCGATGCATGTTAAGTATCTTCAGTGACATGGTCAAACAAACACTCGAAGTCTTCATGAACAATTTCTCTACGTTCGGCCATAATTTTGACAATTTCTTAGAAAACCTTGAGCAAGTGTTAGCACGATGTGAGGACAAATACATGGTACTAAACTGGAAGAAGTCTCACATCATGGTGACCAAGGGAATAGTCCTCGGCCATATAATTTCTAATAAATGTATCCAAGTGGATAAGGCAAAAATTGACATAATCTCGAATCTACCTGTCCCCCGTACAGTCAAAGACATCTATTCTTTCTTGGGACATACGGGATTCTATCGTCGATTCATCCAAAATTTTAGTACAATCTCTAGACCACTATGTTAACTGCTTGTCAAAGACACACCATTCAAATGGTCGGAATGCTGCCAAATATCTTTTGATGTAGTAAAAGACCTCCTTACCTCTGCACCAATAATAAAGGCACCTGACTGGAGTTTGCCTTTCGAATTGATGTGCGATGCTAGCGACTACGCTATTAGCCTAGTTCCAGGATTGAGGAAGGATAATAAGCCATACGTTATCTATTATGTCAGTCGAACACTGAATGAAGCCCAAATGGATTATATAACTACTAAAAAAGTGCTACTGGCTATAGTATTCGCCTTGGATAAATTCAGATCTTATCTGATAGGGTCCCCGATTATCTGTTTTACAGACCACTCAGCCCTTAAATATTTGTTATCCAAGAAAGACGCGAAGTAAAGGCTTATTCGTTGGATACTCCTACTCCAAGAGTTTGATCTCAGAATCAAGGACAAAAAGGGAGTAGAGAATGTGGTCGCGGACCATTTATCTCGGTTAACATTTGTTGACAATACTGAACCGCTACCGATTAAGGATGAATTCTGAGACGAGCAACTAATGACTGTTTCCAATTTTCCCTAGTATGCAGATATAGTTAATTATCTAGTCATGGGAGAAACCCCTGGGCATTGGTCAAATCAAGATAAGAAACGATTCCTCTCGTTCGCACGTCACTTTTTCTTTGATGACCCGTACCTCTTCAAATATTGCGCTGATCAGGTCATCAGACGTTGCATTCCGAATGAGGATATAACAGTAATCCTAGCATCATGCCATTCTGAAGCCTACGGTAGGCATTTTACTTCACAAAAGACCGTCCAAAAAGTTTTACATAGCAATTTCTACTGGCCCACCGTATTTAAAGATGCCTATTCCTTTGGTAAATCATGCCAACACTGTCAAAAGCTTAGTACAATTTCAAAAAGTGACTCTATGCCTTTAACTCCTAATATCATAATTAAAATATTCGATTGTTGGGGCATAGATTTTATGGGCCCGTTTCCAAAATTAAACAACTACGAATACATACTCCTCACTGTGGAGTATGTATCAAAATGAGTAGAAGCGATACCGACGAGACACAACGATCATAGAACAGTAATGTCCTTTTTAAAGGAACATATTCTATCGCGTTTTGAAACCCCGAGGGCGTTAATAAGTGACCAAGGCAAGCACTTTTGCAATAGGCCCTTGGAGTCACTCCTCAAGAAATATGGGGTCAATCACAAGATCGCTCTAGCCTACCACCCACAAACTAACGGGCAAGCAGAATTGGCTAACCGAGAAATAAAACATATTCTCAAAAAGACGGTTAGTTCTAACAGGAAAGACTAGGCATACAAACTGATCGATGCTCTATAGGCATACCATACCACATACAAAATAAACTTGGGAATATCCCCATACAGGCTAGTGTATGAAAAGGCATGTTACCTCCCTGTCGAGATCAAGCATAAAGCATATTGGGTGACACACTCATTAAAATTCGATATGAAAGAGGGAGGCTAGCTAAGAAAACTCCAACTCGCAAAGCTCGAGGAAATCTGTAGAGATGCGTATGACTCTGAAAAGTTGCACAAGGAAAGGTTGAAGGCTCGCCATGATCAAACGATGTTTTGAAAAACATTAAAGCCGGGGCAAAAAATCTTGTTGTATGACTCTCGCCTTCACCTTTTCCCAGAAAAGCTCTGATCCTGGTGGACAGATCCTTTTATCATGAAATTTGTCTTTCCACATAGGGCCGTCGAGCTCATAAATCCCAAGAACAATGAAAGTTTCAAGGTCAATGGCCAAAGGAAAAAATCGTTCTTGGAAAGCTTCCTAACAGAAGCTGAGCACATCCAACTGGATGAGCCTAACTATTCTTCCACCTAAAATACCTAAAAGAGTCTCAACCTGTTGTTGCAAACTTTTTATTTCTTGTATTTTGTTTCTTTTATGCTATTTTTGATTTATTTCTTCTTCTTGTATGTGACGTTGTTCTTAATTTGTTATTCCTCATATTACTCAACTGTAGATTCCAAAATGAGAGATAATGATGTCCATTTGATAGGCTTTTAGGCCTGATTCTGAATATCAAAACCCCCCATGGACAGCTGAGGAGGTCGCATTCTGCCTTTCACCATGTGAAGGGCCAGATTTGAATGTTCTCATCGACATATCTCATGGATACATCCCGTACCCACCAGCTCTCCTCGACATCAATCCTTTTGAAAATATGGTTTTCCCTAATGAAGATGGAGAAGAGGAGAGTTACTTTGTCAGTAAAGTTGATGATGTACTCCTACAGTAGTGGGAGAATGACTCGATGTGGGAACCTTGGGATGAGAATGACTTACAAGATGTGGTGCCTGAACGCCACAACTCTGTTTTCATATTTGTCGATGACTTTCGCATTTTTGAGCTGATCCCATACCTCTACGTACACCTGAGTTACTTGCTGTTCAGGCTTCAATGTCCTTTACCAGCTAGTAAACGCTGGGCATTCATGCCAATAGTGAGGTTAGGACAATGTCATTTTCTCCTTTGTTTTAATTTTTCTCTCATTTATTTCATTTATTTCTATTTCCTATTTTTCTTATATTATTTTCCTTTTGTTTTCTTCTATTTTTCCTTTTCTAGGATCATCACTATGAACCACAACATTCTTCCAGTGTTTCTTCTGCACTTACTGCTTCATGGACATCCCATAGGGTCTCTTGGAACTCCGCCACAAGAGAAAGAACAGCTGAGGAATTATACTCCGTTATCTATGACGCATTTAGGCTCACCAAAATCACCTCTTGCTTGTGCTTTCAATTCTTTGGAGGTTTTAAACGTATTTGATGATATTCTTGACGCTTTTAGATCCTTCTGGAATTGTAAAATGTCGAGTTTGGACTCCATTTTCTACGATTTGACGGAGTATGACGCAATTGTAGAAGATGAAGTTTTCGTGTTCGAAGAGTAGTGATTCACTTCAGTAATATTGTTTCAGTTGTCCATCTTTTAGCAATTGAAGTATAATCCTAGATGAAACATAGTTATCTTTAGTTTAATTCTAGTTTTCATTGTAATAAGGTCTTAAGTACCAAGTTTGGGGAAAATAATTTTGCGAAAGGATGCTATCAAAATTTTTATTTATAAAATTTGCAACTTTATATTACTATGATGATCAATTCTGGCTTACATGTTATGGATTTGCACTGCTTTTAGACTATTCTGTTTGTCTAGATCAGTTTTTGTTAATTGGGGGTACACAGGTTCACTAATTCAAAAAGTTATTGAAATTTTGTGTTCAATCGATCGAACTATTCTCGATCGATCGACGGTCTAAACCTCTCAAGCGCTTGACAATGTCTCAATCGATCTTAAGTTCGATCGATCGAAGGTTTTCGATCAATCGTGCCTTGTATTTAAACGAGGTGTCTAGCATACTCTTCTTCAGTCTCTTTCTCTTTCTCACTCTTACTCTCGAGTGATTATACAGAGAGAGAGAGAGAGAGAGAGTTCCGGCGATTTTGGGTCTCCCACACTCATACCCATCAATTGGAGAATCTGATTGCTCCCATATCATCACCATCATCTTCTCACCCTCTCCACTGCGCTTTCTCCAAGGTAAGGCTTCCATGCCCTCCCTTCGTTCATTTTTATAAAAATCGAGACGGGGAGCCCCCCATTGGTCTTTATGACAAACTAACTTTTCTCTTGGTTCTAGATTTCCTTTAGTTTTTCTTGTTTCTGAATGTTTTGAATCATTGCCGCGATTCTCTATTCTCGATCGATCAAGATAGGCTCGAGCGATCGAACCTTAACCTTTTTCAATTGATCGACAAATCTTCAATCAATCAAACTTCATGCAGACAGAAGTTTCTTTTTCTCTTATTCTCTTGTTTTAAGTTGTTACTCCTATTTTTCTTTCTTTTCTCAGGTTTCTCATCATGAATCCTGTTACGGGATATCACAAGGAGAAGCCCTTTGACCTCGCTATACCCAATCTGGTCCCACACCATGGCTTCTGCAATACTCCCGATCGACAGTGGTTCACCCAATACTTCCAGTCTTGGAAGGTTATGATAGAGCGACCTCTAGAGACAGCCTGTCTCTCACCTCCCTGGTACTTAGCTTGGATACGGGCGATGCCGCATTGTTCGATTTACTCTCTCAGCCTAAGAGGGAAAATCTATCTTGGATCCGGGAGGCCTGTGCAACGATGATCCATGATCCGGCCGCCCCATTTACTTATGGATCATTCTTTCGTGTCCAGGAGATCACATTTAGTCCCGCCACTATCGCGGCTACTCTGGGGGTGCCTGAGGTGCCAGATTATATTTGCCCCCATCGACCAGATGCTCTGGAGACATCCCCATCCACCATTATATTAGAGATCACAGTCGGTGCCATTCCATAGTGGAACAGCATATCCTTAATTGAGGATCACTACCTCACTAATGATTATCACATGCTTCACCTTGTTCTCAGCAACATCATCTTGGTGACATCCTACCGGGAGAAGGTAGCGGCATGATATGCACGAGTCCTTTATGCGGTGGGGACGGGGCAGCCAGATTGTTTGTCTCGCCTCTATATTGATTGCATGATCTACCCCACCCGCTACATCGCCGCAAAGAAGCACTTGAAAGGTGTCTGGGCTATCCATCGAGTCATTGCTTAGGCAGGACTCCACCAATTGCCCACTGACGAGGTTCGGACTTCCTCTAGCTATTTTGGAGAGAAGGCCTCCCAACGTTTCGATGCACAAAAGAGAAAAAGACAAGGAAAAGGAAAAACAAAGATGGGAGCAAAGAAGAAGAGGGGTGGAGGCACCAATACAGAGGGTACTGCTTCTGGAACGCCTTTCGAGGCTGATAAGCATGATACTGACGAGGAGGTTGATCTTGTCCTTGATGACCAGCAGTTTGAGCTGAGACCGCGATCTCAGGCTCATGCCCAGGGAGAGTCATCTTTCATGTCTCTCCAGACTTTGCATACATTATTGCTCAAGGAGAGAGAGGCACGGATCCGACTCGAGGGTAGATTTGATCATATGACGGCTCAGTTGGATGCAATACTACTTCACTTGGGAGTCAACTTCTCACTCCATCATCCACCACCAGCTATAGCGCCTCCTACTACTCCCACTGTCCCACCCCCTGCTGATCCTTCATCATCTGCACCACCCACCTCTATTCTGACATCATCCACCACTCCACCGACATCTGCTGCTCCTTTTAGACCGCCCACTTCCACGGCACCACCGACTATGTCTGAGACTCCCCCTCCACCATCTCCGGTCGCGGTTGACCCGTCATCATCTACATCCGCTGACTCGATTGCGAGTGACCATTCGATGGCTCCTGCTGTTACTGAGGGGGGAGGTGCTAATGCTCCGACTGCGCCCATAGAGATTCTATCTGATATAACTGACGATTAGTAGTTTCTGCCAATTGAGAGTATGGGAGTTTTATTGTATTTATTTTATATTTGTTCCCTCTCTCTACTCTCTTAGTACTCTTTTTGGGGTAGTTGGCCATTGTGATCATTGTTCTGTACTTATTATTGCTTTATATTTTTAGTGATTGGTGATGTTCCTATTTGTGGATCATATTTTGTATTGACATATCTAGTGATCTTAATCATTTGGAGATTATATGGTTCATTTACAGGCTGCTATGCTTGCTATGATTGGTTTGCTTTGATAAAGTTATACCCATCTATTTTTTTTTTTTACTGAAAATCAACTTCTGAGGACATCGTTGTTTTTAGTTGGGGGTAGGGGATAGATAAGTACTCACATGCAATTTTACACTTGGCACACCTTGAAACTTTAAATTTTCATTAATATACAATCTCTAAAAATTTAAAATTTTTTGAAAATTCTGAACCTAATTGATGGAATAACTTGGACTTTCACTCCGGATTGGTTGTTTATGAAGTAATGATGCATTCATATTAGTCTCATCATTTTATGAATTAAATTCACACGTTTTTCTAGTATCACTAGGATGACTGCATGTGTAAACCTTTCATGTATCCAACATTCATATGCACTATTTGATAGCTATGCGGAAAACCTAAAAATAAGTTAATACGACTGTTGTGTTAAAAAAATAAGTAGTGAAAACTAATTACCCTTAGTGAGTTTTTGATCCAATCTTCATTTCTGAGGGAATTGTCACATGAATTCGAATTGTTTTCTTGATTATGCTTATTAAATTCATTGAATAGTCTCAATTAATTCTTCATTTTGGCTGCTTATTACAGGAGAGCGTTCAGGATCTACCAACTAAACTCAATGAACACTGAAATACTAAAATTAAGAACTTAAGAAAATGATTTAAGCCATCGCTACACATTCCCTAAGCTATACATATCTAAGAAACCGTGTTGTTTCTAAACCCACACTGATTCAATATTTCCAAGTCTATTATGAGAATACAAACTCCTAACATTATAACTTGACCCCAATAGACCTCTAATATGAAGAAATTGTCAAAGTATGTGATTGGAGAAGAGTAGTTGTGGGGAGTTATCTATTTTTTTAAATAAGAAAAAAAAAGAGAAAAGAAGAGAAGCATGTGCAAAGAAGGGATGTTGGTTGGCGATGTGAAAAGAACAAAATGAGAAGATAGACTTCATCGCATATTTGGAAACACATTCTCTCTCTCATCATCTTCAGCTACCATATAAAAACCAAAAGTTCAAAGTCTTAATGATTCGTAATGAATTAGTTTGAACATGAATATGTAAATTGGGTTATCCACAGCATTTCGCTCCTCTAGTAAGTAGTATTCTATTCGTGAGACTATACACTCTAAATGTTCATTTTTCATAGAGTCAAGTATGAAAGCATTAGTAACCAGAATATCACTCTTATCAAAGCTTTCATACATGTGTGCGATCATTATTAAGTAAGTTTCTATGAGATGTTCCTTTTTGAGTGTAAACCAATGTGAGAATTGAGTTGAAACTATGAGTTCTAAAGGTACAATCGTCTAAATAATTCTAAATAAGGTTTGATGTGTAGCTGTTAACTTCACACACACACGGATACATGGATGCGATATATATATTATATCTATCTTGGTGACATGAGGAGCATGTGAATTTCTTTCATACACACACATGGATACATGGATGTGATACATATGTTATATCTATCTTGGTGGCATGAGGAGCATGTGAATTTCTTTCATGATTTATGTGGGACTGATATGTCTTTGTAAAGCTAAATTAGCAATTGAATAGGGGGGAACCTAGGGGTTTGTGGACTTTAAATGGAGAATTTTGTGGGTATATTCATTCTAAACCCTCACGAGACAACACTCGTCCACTAGGGGGAACTAGGGGTTTAACCGCTTGTTGCATTCGCTAAATCTAACCGCGATTCCTACGAAAGTGAGTTAGGAAGTATCTCTTTCTGTTAGGTTAGATTGTTTTAAGTTCATTTTAATCTCTTTTAGTCATTGTAGTTTTAGTTTTTCTTGTTTTATTTTCGCTTTATTGCTAGGAACTAGCAATAAGCTAGTTGGGGTTTGTGACAAGCGGGGGTATTTGTAAAATACAACCGCGCTTAAATAAGGAAATGTACTGATATAGTTTACAATTCCTTGTTATATCTGTAATTTGTGCTATAAAGCCAGTTTATAGACAATGTGTCGAATCTATGATGAGTTGTATTATTTTAGTTGTTGTTTTGTGCAGATATGCTGCTGTGTTATGTGCAGGAATGAATACCAAGATAAAAGGAAAGGTTGATTGTAAGCAAGACAAGTAAAAGATGAAAAATGAAGTTCGATCGATCGAGGAGAGCTCAAGTGATCTAGGGTTCGATCGTTCGAAGAATTTTCAAGCGCTCGAGTAATCCAATGTTCAAGCGATCGAGTGAAGTTCGATCAATCGAACATGCTTTTATCAGAAACTTACGCGCACGCAACACATGTATTGTAATCAACCCTAGCTTTAGGTTTTAGTATAAATATTGGTTATAAACACGTCCCTAAGAATGCCCAACTTTAGTTTTTACAGTTTTATAGAGAGAGATTGAGAGACTGCTTTATTTTGTAGGTTTGAAAGCATGGATATTGGTTTTGTGGTTGATTTTCAGTGATTTCAATCGAAGTACAACGTTTCAAGTTTCGTTTTATCATTATTTTCAGTTTCCTTCTTAAATCTCGTAGTATAATCTGTCACTGTTACAGTCTTGCATGATAGTTTAGTATTAATCCATAGTTTACATGTTTTATGTTTAAATCGCATACAAACACAACCTTAATGAACTTTTAAGTTCAAAACGAATCTGCAGTACTCCAGACCATGTCTGAGTAGTCCCAGAGTTGGGAGATCACGATGAAACATTGATCTCCAGCCTCTACCATGCAGTAGTATAAAACCTGTGTTCGATCAATCGAAGTTAGTTTGATCGATCAAACCAGAGACATAGTCAGGCGATCGAAGACATTTCGATCGATTGAGAGTTAATGATGTTCGATCAATCAAAAGCGCGTCGATCGATCGAACCTTCAGAACTTGAGATGGTCCTTTGCAGTATTCCTAGACTTTCTGCTTTTGAGATTTGTTATCAAACTGTCCCCATATGCTCAGTTTGTCAAAACAGTTTCTTAACTTTAAGCCTTAAGGCATTTTTCTTCAATAACTTTTGCAAACTACTTTGAATGCTAACACCATTCAGAGTGTGAGTCTTGACTATTGTTTTAAACCGCCTTCATGTATCTTTAAATCAACTGTGATGATATAGTCCCGGTCATGAAAGGACTATTGAATCTTTATCTTTAGAAAATACGGAATACTGTAGAGAGACATACTCCATAGAGTTTAAATGTAACTGCATAGTAGATTGCAAGGTCACTGTGGATACGTGTAATCCCAACGTTCCCCTTTCATAAAGAAAAACCATTTTTAGCTATCGATTTAGTTAACTCGTTAATCATTAGTTTTATTTAGCTGCTTTAATTTAGTAGTTGTTAATTTTGGAACTTCGTGTTCTACATCCTATTCAAATATCAAATTTTTGTTTTCTTTTAGAGTTTAATCTTAGTACCTAGCTTAACACCTTCTCTGTGGGATCGACCTGGTCTTATCTAGTACTACTTACACATCTACCTATACTTGGGTATTGCACACAACAGCACATAAAATATTTTTGTGTCAGTAGGAAACTATCTAGAACCTTCTAGGTAACGTCCCAGGCCTAGCTGGACGATGCCTGTGATAAACCGCGTCCATGGTACTTCCCTGTCCTTTTAGTCGGGACCTGAGGGTACTGGACAAACTGCTCGGGATGTGCTGGAGTAGAACTATAATTTCTTTGGATACTTTTGTACATATCATTTAATGTTCTATGATCAGTAAAAGAAAGAAAAAAAAAAAGAGAAAAGACTTTGGTCCTTGGATGGTCGAGGATCCTTGCAACACTCTGGCACTACCCATGTCTTCGGCACTACTTATGTGGGGTTGTAGGATCACATAATTTTTTTTTCTTTTTTGTATTTGTAAAAGATGAAGGAAAATAAAGTGTGGTGCTCCTAATTAAGTACACAGGGGCTCTTGCTCCTGAATGAAACGTACATTTAGGGTTATATATGAGTCGAACAGCTCAACAAGCTTTGAAGAACATGTTCGGTGAAGGCTCAACTCGACAGAGCTCATGAACACGTTTGATTAAGGCTCTTGTGAAAATTTTGTTAATTAATTTTAAAAAAAAAGCTTGTATACTAACTTTTATACATATATCTATTATAAAACTAAATAATTTTAGAGAGATAACAAAAAAACTTCGTAAATAGGTTTGATAAAGGACTTGTATATTGACCTTTCTATATATATCTATTATTAAACTATATAATTTTAATTGTCTTGTAAAAAACTCACGATCACATGAGCTCAACTCGTATATACCCCTACGTACAGGGGTGGACTGACTATGGGAGCGAGTGGGGTCAGCTGCCTCCACTCAATTTTTTAGTGAATTCTTAGTTAACTATGGAGTTTTTTTAAAGCTATAATGAGATTTAATGTGAAGTGGAGTATTGTAAATAGTTTTCACATTTTTTTTTGTGTGTGTGTTGAAAATACTAGATATTTATATATGATATTTTTTATTTTGTGATGTTTTGATACTTGAAAAAAATAATTATCTATTTTAATTGTCAATTGGGGTGTATATGAGCATAATTGCGTGTTTGAGCTTGACTTGTTTATCAAATGAGTGGGAAATCCATATTTGATTACAAGCTTTTTCACGAGCCCTCTGAAACTATATAGTTTTATGACAGATATACATATGTAAACCATTATACATGCTCTTTATCAAACTATTCACGAGTGTTTTTTATGAGCCTACCAAACTACATAGTTGATTTAATAGATTTTCATATAAAGGCCAATGTATAGGCCTTTTTCAAATATATACACAAGTTTATTTTGTGAGCCAACTAACGAGTCTCGTTCAAATGTGTTTACGAGCTCTATCGTGCCGATCTCATGTGTGTTTGAGCTTGACTTTTTATTAAACGAGCCTAAAATCTAGGCTTGGGCTTATCTTGTTTATTAAATAAGCCAGGCCAACCCTTTATTTAAGCAAATATATATTTGTGATGGCTTGTTGAGCAGCTCAGCTTTTATACAATTGTGGTCGTTAACTTTGTCCCCACTCGATAAAATTATTGAATTCACATGAGAGAGAGAGAGATAGAGAGAGAGAGAGGGGGGGTGGGAGAATTGGTAAGTACTACTATATATGTAGGTGCTAACTTTAACACGCAAAAAGCTAAACTACATAAATGAGTAATAATGATACACTCACATTTCCAATCACACCTCCAACTGCATCTTTTGCTGTAAATGCATGTTTCTTGTGCTGTGTATTTTTTTCACACTTTTTTGTATACCACTTATACAGCATATGATATATATATTTAAAGCATATAAAATGTAATTGGAGATGTGGGTGTATCATTGTTAATAAAAGAGGCGCTAAAAGTTGAGGCTCCCTAGAGACACGTACAAATGGGATTCAACCATGTGGCACTTCCTTTTATAGGGAACTCTCTTTAATGTCTATATTTATAGAAAATTTTTCCTATATGCCGCGAGTGGTTTACGCGCATCATGCGTTGATGCCCACTTCGGCCCATGGGAAGATTAAATGTTATCTGATTTATGACCGAAAGTTGTAACCCTGACAAAAAATTATAATTATCATGACAAAAAATTATAACAGAAAAATTTTTGTAACCGTGTGACAAAAAATTGTAACCTATCAAAATATTGTCAAAAATTATAGTTACCAACAAAATCACTTGATTTTGAACTAAGGGAGATGAGATTTGTTTGCTCTCAAAAGTATTTCATTGTATCTTACGATTGAGCTCCCTCTCTCTTGCATAGTAGAAGTTCCCCTTTTATATATTTGTTTGTTTCCTTCTTGGCATTTTATTTGAGAGAGCAATTTTACTCACTCAAATTTAGTTCATCATTGCTCATTTATATTTTAACTGTCTGACATCAGGTAGTGAAAGAAAGGGTGAGCAATAGTGAACCAAATTTAGGTGAAGAAAAGTGCTCTCTTTATTTGAAGAGTAATGATTGGGACACCTAAAGACATAATTTTTGGGACATAACCCAAAAAAAGTTGTGTCTTTGGGTTGTTTGTACCATAAAATGAATTTTTACTATATTACTATATTACTATAGTAATGCAATTTTAATATGTTACTATATTGCTATATAATAATATTATTATTATTATTATTATTATAAACTCTTTGGCTTGCAATGGAAGTCATTTTTACTTGCAGGACACTTGTCATCGTAGGAGTGCATCAAAGACGGTTACTTGAAGATTAATGGTGATCATGGTGAAGATGGAAGTCATTTTGGAAGGAGCTTCTCCTAGAAGATACACATGTGTAATGAATTTAAATTGGTAGTTATTTGGGAGGGAGATATTTAAATTCAAATAGGTGGTTATTTGTAGTTATGGTTTGTATCTATAAATACTTGTATTGTACTCCTTTGTAAAGGTCCTTGACCAACAACAACATTTTAATAGTATGTAATCCTTTTTCATTTGGCCACCATGGCTATTACTTTATTTTACATTAGTTTAGTTTTAGTTTAGTATTCCTTCAATACTTTACTTTCCTTTAATGCAATTCGTAGGAGTAGTTATAGAATAGTTCAACCACTTCGAATATATCCTTCAAACTCCCACTTCTCTTCTTCTTCTTCTTCTTCTTTTTCGTATTTCATCTCACACGTTTGAAGTCCTTGTTAAGGCATCGAACGTCACCACAATTTGCTTGGTGAGGCACAGTTTGGATATTTATCACATCACACACATTGGCAATTTGCTTGCCTGGCACGCTCGCATACTTATAAATTTTCCAACCAAACATTTTTAGCATGACCAGTGGGACTCATCAAGTGTCAAGATGAATTTTGATGGGTTGTATGTTTTACCCTCTTCAACACCGAATTTTGGTGATGGCAATTACAACTGGGTGTCTGTGTCACCCCATTAACACCATATTATGGTGATAAAAAATGGTTCACTGATTTAGTTCCATTATTGGAAGAATTAAAGGATCAAGCATTTAGTTTAAAAACTAAAATGTATGAAATGGCTCGAGGGTGTCAACTATTCTTTCAAAATTATGAGCCAATTGATGGAAATAAATTAACTATGAAGAATCTTCAAGATCCTTTAATGGTCGAAATAAAAAAAATCACCAACATTCTCATCACCCATACTGGTTAATCAACCAAATGATAGTGATCAAAATGTACCCGAGGGGTGTATTTTTCAACCAACTTTGGTTGAGAATCATGAAGAAACTTTTGTTCATACGTTTGAGTTTTTCAACATTATTCAAAGTGTTGAAACATATGAATTATTTAAGCCAATCATGGCTTTAGTTGGTCAATACCCACTTTGGCTTTGTGGTGCTCATCAAAAATGGGTTATGACCAAGTGGTTTTTTCTTTGGCAATATTTTTATGAAGAAAACATAATAAATTGTTTGTATTTGTATTTGTATTGACCATATAAATCCATTTTAGTCATTTATGCTTCCTTAATTGGACAGAAATTAGAAGAAACATGGATTCGAATCCCAACAAATTGGTTCTCTGTAATGCTCAGTAGAAGAAAAATGGTTCATAAGCAGTAATGGGGTTGCAAGCATTTACGGTGGGTCCTAATTTGAGAAGTGTATTGAGGTTGGAATTTGGCCCAGACTTTAAGGCCAGTGCACAAGAATTCATACATGTTCAAACATATTTAAATATGGCTCTGTTTGGTCGAGATCCAATTTCATGGCATTAGTAACCAAACTTGTTTTGTTTTTACATGGTTCGAAGTATGTTTACATGGTTCGAAGGATTTTAATACTCAACCATCAACACCATTTTATGGTGATGATCTTGTTCCATTCTTGGAACAATTAAAAAAAACCAATTATATTATAGTTTAGAAAATGAATTTTGTTAAGTGGCTCAGGGGCGTCGAATCTTCTTCAAATTATTATGAGCCATGTGACTGCTAGAAGTTGTAGATTATGGGAGCCATTGGAATGCCTTTAAATGCCAAACTGCAATTAATTAATGGCATAAAAGTTCTTAAGGCCAAATCTATTTTACTGGCTAAGTTTGTATACAAAGTGTGAATCTCAGTTTCCATTCCAAGAAGTTGGCCACAACCACGTTTGGTAGTATTTTTGTCTTGGTGTTGATATATAATTAGTTCTTTAATTGGTGACATATTTATACCAAAAGTTTATTTGATTGGTGATATGCCATAGTCTTTGGTTAAATGAAAGTATTTTTGAAGATGCTTTTATTGGTCTCAAAGTCATTTTTAAAACAATTTATTTTGTTTGAAACTTTTTTATTGGCTTCGAAGCTAGTTTAAAGTGGTTTATTTTCTATTCGAGGCTATTATATTGGCTTCGAAGCAAATTTAAACGCATTATTTTGTGTTCGAAGCCCCCATATTTGGTCAAAATTTTATGTTCGAATCTTTTGTATTGGCTTCAAATCAAATTTAAAGCCATTTTCTTGTGTTCGAAGTTGTTGTGTTAGCTTCGAAACAAATTATATTATTTTATGGAAATAAAGGAATTGGTTCTTCAAAAATTACGTATGCTTCATTTTCAAAGAACCAGGGGGCTAATGTTTGTACCATAAAATGAATTTTTACTATATTACTATAGTAATGCAATTTTAGTATGTTACTATATTGCTATATAATAATAATATTATTATAAACTATTTGGCTTGCAATGGAAGCCATTTTTACTTGCAGGACACTTGTCATCGTAGGAGTGCATCAAAGATGGTTACTTGAAGATTAATGGTGATCATGGTGAATATGGAAGTCATTTTGGAAGAAGCTTCTCCTAGAAGATACACATGTGTAATGAGTTTAAATTGGTAGTTATTTGGGAGGGAGATATTTAAATTCAAATAGGTGGTTATTGGTAGTTATGGTTTGTATCTATAAATATATACTTGTATTGTACTCCTGTGTAAAGGTCCTTGACCAACAACATTTTAATACTATGTAATCGTTTTCATTTGGCCACCATGACTATTACTTTATTTTACATTAGTTTAGTTTTAGTTTAGTATTCCTTCAATGCTTTACTTTCCTTTAATGCAATTCGTAGGAGTAGTTATAGAATAGTTCAACCACTTCGAAGGTACCCTTCAAACTCCCACTTCTCTTCTTCTTCTTCTTCTTCTTTTTTTTTTTTTTTTTATATTTCATCTCACACGTTTGAAGTCCTTGTTAAGGCATCGAACGTCACCGCAATTTGCTTGGTGAGGCACAGTTTGGATATTTATCACATCACACACATTGGCAATTTGCTTGCCTGACACGCTCGCACACTTATAAAATTTCCAACCAAACATGGGTGTATTTCAAGTACCTAAAATTTCTTTTAAATTATGTCCCAAAAATTGTATCTTTAGGTGTATTTCAAATATTACCCTTATTTGAGAGAGCTTAGGACAAAGGGTGTGCTCGTATTACTAGATCTAGGCAAGTCTCCGTTTCAAAAATCGTTGGGGAAAATCACAATTATGCAAGCCATAGTTGAACAAGAAAAGGAAATGACAATGTCTCAAAAACATGTATAAAGTTTAGCCAAAATTATTTAGAAGGAAAACTTTTCAAATTTAAAAATTCATATATTTTGTGTAGACATCTCAATGCAGCCAATTGATAATTGCAATTGCATGCATTAATTATTTATTTATTTATTATTTATTTTTGTTTGCATAATTGTTTTTTTCTTGCTTAGCAAAGTTGCTTGGTGTTTTAAGTCAACAAGGACAGTCCTAGAAAATAACTCAAATTTGCTCATTAAAATTATTTAAGTGGACAATAGTTTTGATTCGACGATCAAAAAAAGAAAGAACAAAATATGAAATGGGATACAAAGGATACTTGTTTTACATCAAATAATTAATCGACCCATCACAAAAATATCAATGCCCAAAATAACTTTACCAAGTAAAGTCAAACAATCACGAGCACTCTAGCTCAAGTGGTACCGTCCCCTTCTTCTTAGTGGAAAAGTTGGGGGTTCGACTCTCTCTGTGGGGATTTCACTACTTGTCCCCTATGTGATCGTCAATCGAAATAAGTGGTCCTTGTTGGACTTTGCAGTAAGCCAATGTGGGGCTTGGGGTTGGGTTTGGGCTGGGTTGTATGTGTGCGTTGGGGTGTGCGTGTGTCTAGAGTGTAGCAAATGACAATTTACTATATGGGTTGGAAGTGGTCGTATGGTAGAATCAGTGTTTTGAAAACTGAACTGGATTGAAGCAGAAAAATGATCGGGTCAAGGGTCACTGGCTCAACCTTTGGGTCAACCGTAATTGAACTGTGATATCATAATTATGTAATAAATATTAATAATAATATATAATCTAAAAAAAAAAAATTTAAAAATTTAAATTTCCCAGGTTTCCGATTCCATTGCCGGTTTTACCGGTTCAACCATCGAGTTTTTCAGTTCTCACGAAATAAACTAATTTTTGGTATTTTTCGACTTTTAGGTTTAGACCGGACCGTTTCTTGAACTGGTCGACGGTTCAACCTGCCGGTTCAACCCAGTTTTTTAAACAATGGGTAGAATGGTAAAGAGTAATGCTATACCCACAACCTTTACACAAACATACATCTTGTCCCTAAATAGGGTCCACTGAAATCAAGGGGCAGGATGTATCCCTCATGAGGTCCACTAAAATCAAGTGGCAGGATGTACGGTTGTAAAAAAAGTTGTGAAAAAGATTGCGAGTGTAGTATTTTTAAATGGTAAATGTATGCATGACATCTCTAAGGAGTAAAATGATTAGTACAATAAAATTCATAATTAAAAAAAAAAAGAAGTGATTCTTCGCTAAAGAGTTCAGTCCAAATGCTATAAAAGCTACGTTTGATATAAAAAGAATGACCAGAGGAAAGAAAAGAGTTGAAGGAAAGAGAGGAAAGGAAGATGAGACTTTTTTTCGCATGGTTTAATTAAGACAAGGGAAGGGAAGAGACACCCCTCCCATCATTTCTCACTCGTCCAAAAGTCGACTGTTTTGGGAGAGAGTAAGAATTTATGTCCTTTTTGTCATGAAATACAAACCCATCATTTTCTATACTATTGAATGTTGCAATGGTATTTACTACTTGTTTCAACATTTCTTTCCCACTTTCCTAGTCATTAAGCTCTTCCCCCTCTCCTCTCTTCCATTCCTTCACTTTTCCATCCATCTATCAAATATATAAGTTTTGGGTATTCTTGAATGTAATAATTATTTTCATACTTATTGATAATGTTTTAACTAAAAAGATGATGATCTTCAATGTTTAAAAATTTGTGCTCATCATTTAAAAAATTAGGAATCTCATTGCATATAAATTATAGATGAAAAAGTTAAATTTAAGTGACAACCAAACATACTTGTAATAAATTAACCAGAAGCATCAACTAAATGGGATCATCAAATTAACCGACCCCATGTTTTGTAACACCTTCCTATCAAATATTCTTTGCCTTTCAAAAAAAAAAAAAAAAAGCATTGTCAAACGAATTGAAGGGCTTATCTGGAAAAAGCATCATATAGGTTTTAAGCAATATATTGAAGGGTTTATCTGGAAAAAGCATCATATGTATCTGCTGTACTGATATCAGAGTCCATTTTTCTTTTATTATTATAATTTTTTGCAGACGTCAACTTTTGGATTATCTCAAATAATGAATTTTTAGAGACATTTTTTCCAAAATGTTTTTAAATCCTCCAAATTCAAAAATAAACAATTAGAGATCGACTTATTAATTTTCTTTTCATAGAGTGTGTCTGAATTATTCGGTTTTAGAGACATTTTTCTCAAAATGTCTTTGAATTTTTCGGATTTAGAAACATATCTAAAATTTTCAGTTTTAAAGACATTTCACCATAAAAGGAAAATTCAAAGACATTTATCCCGAAATATCTCTGAATTTTCCATTGTAGAAGACATTTCAAAAGTTGACGTCATTCAAAAAAAAATCCAAATGTTAATCTCGGGGGTGAATCATTAACTAGAGGAAAAAACGTGCAATGCACAGTACTTTGTTAGAAAATAGACAGATGTAAACAAAACCAACTTCATATGGCATTTGGAAACCCAGTGATACTTTTGCCAAAACTACATTAAAAAAAAAAGGCATCATAAAAGAAGCTAATTGAGCGTTTGTTGGGTTGGATTTGGAAGTGATTCATGTGTTGATTTAATAACATAATCTTCTCTAATTTTGTGTGGTGGTTTTGTCATGCCTCAAAACAGCAAAATAGAGAAAATGAAATCCTTTTTAGCTCCAAAGGCAGCGACTGGTGAAGTCACATGATTCTCCATACCACGCAGTATTAAGCAACAACAATGGTAACGAGATCAAAATACAATATTCTTATCACACCCGTTCCAGAAATTACCTGCTTTTAAAATATGACATTGTGGTAACACATGGAATTATTAATGTTTATTAATATTGAGTTGAGGTTGACTGTGAGTCAACAGTAAGGTGTTAGTGAGGACACAGGAACATGGCATTTCATGTTGCATTAGCACGAATAAATGACATTTATATGATTTAAATGCTATTTGATGTATCTGGTATTCTTGACATAGTATATTTACCGGTGTAGGGTAAATTCTGGTAATTCCGATATTGTTATATGTCATTTAGAGAATTGTGGTGAGAATGTGAGTGTTACGTTAAATAAAAAGGTAGGTTGTGTAGAGATTCCACATAATTTAATTTTCGGACATTATTTTTGGACCCAAACGAGGCTTAGTCGAAAACTTTTGTAAATTATAATTTTCACTCGTAAAGTGATAAAATGGACGTGTGCGACGTTTCACGAGTTAACTAGAAATTTAAGAACTCGCAGGGTGGTAAACGTAATTCCTAGAAAGTTTTTCTATAAATAGTGGAGGATAAGATTTTATTTCTCCAAAAAGTTGGAAAATATCTAGAGAGAGGAGAGAGAAAGGGAGATTGTTGCCACGAGCTTCCCGACGACAAACGACGATCGTCCGTCCGTCAGTTTTTCATCAAATTCAAGATTTGAACTCGTGGAGGTAAGATCTACATTTTGATACTACTTAGGCCATGTTTGGCTAATGTTTATAAAAAGCTAAATTCTAGGAATTTGGGAAAAACATGTATAAACTTGTATGAATCGTCTCAAATTTGAAATTCGACGATTAATTAGCCTCCTAGTTGATCCTTCAAAGTTTAGGGAAAATCGCACGAGGTATGAAGTTCTAACTTGTGAAATATAGAGAAATACATGTTTTATATTTCGACGACGAAATTGAGATCTGGGCAAAATCCATGTGTTAATTGTAGGCCCGTTAATTATGCACGCGCTAAATTGTGAAAAGCATGTCTAAATTTACGCGAGCACGTTGAGTTGTCTATGTGGGTCAAAGGAGGGCATTATACAAATTCATGCCGGAGTAAGCTTCTCAATGTTTGAGAATTTTAGTAGCGACGGCTACTGTGCATGGTTAAGGCTTAGACTTGCTAGGGCACGTGGGGGATGTAATGGTTGTAGGCTTGGACTAGCCATTGAGATCGCGGTTTAAGGCTTGGACTTGCCGCTACCTGATAAAGGCGTATTTTTCTCCCTAGAGACTATTGATATGATTTATGAGATTCAAGCATGTTTTGTCATATATTGCATATGTTAGACTTGTGCACTCAGCATATAGCTGAGCAATGGAGATTTACTCCATTGCAGGTAAGAAGAAAGACAAGAAAAAACGTGATGAGTGAGGCCGAGGAACGCCGGGGAACCACAATTGTATATGTTTTTGTTTTAAATCCTAATCTTGTGTAAGGATTGGTAAATTGTAAAACTTTGTAATAGAATCTTGGATTAGTTCCGTAGTATGAAAATCTTGTAATTGAACTCCTGTAATTGTGTTTTAAAACGTTGCAAGTCAGTGGTGGTTGTGATTATTGTTGATGTGGAGAAGCATGAGTGGTAATGTTTCACACAGGGCTACCCAGTAGGGGAGCGGTCGACTGGACCAGGGATCAGTCGACTGGATCCCGTGGGGTTTAGACACTGAAAGTGAATAGTATTAGAAGCAGTCGACTAGACCCTACATCAGTCGACTGGTCACTGTGCTATTTTAGCTACTGATCCAAATAGTAACCAATTCAGTCGACTGGGTTCCCTGATCAGTTGACTGGACACTTGATGAGAAATGTGGGTTTTGGTTTCTGCCAGGCACAGTCGACTCCTATCACAGTCGACTGGACCTCTATTTTCATAGCTGATTTCTTTTGGACAGGTTTCAATTGAACAAAACTTTTTATAACTTTGATTTTAATGGATTTTAATAATGTTTTCCGCTGCTATTTGACTTTAATGGAACTGGATAAGCCTTGATGGCATGCCACGTGTCCTATTTCCGCGCGTAGCGGGATGGGTCGTGACAATTCTAGATTCTGGTTAAAACGTAACTTAATGCAAAAAGGAAATTACTAGCTATTTACATATCAGAGTCTTGAATCAAATAAAATGTAACTGAAATACAAATGTTAATGCAACATATGTCTGATTACAAAAGGTTTGAAAACAGTAAGGATAGATAAGCTACAATCTAGCCTAATCTTCAATTGGCATAGGTGTAGTCCTCGGTGTAGTAGTCTTCCTCCACCTGACCTTCGTCGGGGTAGTCCTCCACAGGGACGTCGTTACCAGCATAGTAGTCCTCACTCGCAAGTTCTTCTCCTGTATAGTCATAAATAGGGTGCGCTGGAATGTAGAAATGTCCCGCGGCATAAAACGCCGTCAGCTTAATGAAAGCTGAGTGAATTAGATACTAACAGGGTATCAACTATTAAAGTTATGAACGATAAACAATTAGATTCCATTCAGGGTATCTTCTCTCTTATTCCATTTAAGAGCATATGCACAGTTTATCACTTTTAAGAACATATGAATGACCAAGGCTTGTCCACGCAAGATTTCTCGAATCTTAACAAACCTACTTAAGTTCAACTCTAACATTGATACTTGACAATCCTATGTGGATTGACTACTTTGAATGAAATGAACGATAACTCTAAATGATTCATGACGATACGTTAACTAGCATTATAAACATTATCCGTTATCCTTAACGGTACTACGATTGTATGTCGCATTATCTCATTATCACGTCTACATTACATGTGAGAGATTCAAAATAGTTTGTAAACAACTAAAAAGTTATACTATTGACTAAACAAGAAAAAAAATTTATTCTGTAACTGCCAATCAATTGGGATAGAGATCCAATTGATTGGTATCAAAATAGTAACAATCGATTGGGAAAAAATCTAATCGATTGGATTAGAATTCATACCAATTGATTGATAACTTTGGCAATCGATTGGGGTATGTATAATGACAATCGATTGCTTGGAATGGCAATCATTGGGTTATCAAAGATGGCAATCGATTAGGCAAAGTCCCAATTGATTGGGACTTCATCTTCTTCACAGAGATAAAAGTCCCAGCATATAAAAATGGGAAAACTATGATTCATGCTTCTTTTCATCATTTAAACAAGTCCTAGCATCAATACTATGTCATCAAGTGAGTTTTAAACTCACTTTAGATGATTAAGATATGTTTGGGTGTGTGTATTGAAGCTTGGAGCTTCAATGGAAGTTCTCTCTCTCTCTCTCTCTCTCTCTCTCTCTCTCTCTCTCTCTCTCTCTCTCTCTCTCTTACTTCTTTTTGTCCTTCTTTTCTTCTATCCATGGATGTGTGTGTGTGGATGTATATATGTGTATATATATATGAGTGTATATGTATAAAACATACACAAACACTCTCTCTCTCCCACTGATTTCTGGAAAGAAAAATACACCCAAAATGGGCTCATATATATTTATAAAACACACAAACACACACTCTCTCTCCCACTGATTTCTAGAAACAAAAATATGCCCAAAATGGGCTCATATATATAGAAAGATATGTGTTCATGTGGACAAACTCCAGCCAAAGTAAAAGGATCTGTCCAGCTGCTACCAATCGATTGGCCAAAGTGGCAATCGATTGAGGTAGGTAGTATATGTTCCAATCGATTGGGAAAATGGTCCAATTGATTGATGGTTGGTATTAATGACGCCAATCGATTGCGATGAAGTCTAATGGATTGGGTCCAGGTGGTATGTACAACAGTGGTAATCGATTGGGAAATGATTTCAATTGATTGGTGTCCAAGATAAGGCAATCGATTGGGAAATGGTGCCAATCGATTGGGACACAGAATACACCAAAGGCAAGGTTAAACTCATACAAGTATTTTAAAAGAAGAATATAAGGTCATATTCATATAATTATATTACAAAAATACAGGGTATTACAGGCTTTGAAGCTGCCCTGTTGATTATCAATTGGCCTGGTAATAGTCATATAAAAAATACATATTTGTTATGTGCTGAAACTTTTGGTGGTATTTCTTCTGCTCTTTGAACTTTAAGTGTTGATCTAGACATAATTAAACCTACACACACACATATATATATATAGCAAGGAATAGGAAAGAATGAAATAATCATAATGTGCATGCATATATTGCTTCCCAATGGTAATTAAATCTTCTTAACTTGCAATTGTATAGATTCATTTTGTAAGTATCAAATTAAAGACAAAACATAGTCCTTTGTGTTTCAATACATGTATGATCAAAGGTATGTGAACTGATCGGGAGAGAACAATTAATCCTAATTACACGTCTTAATTCACATTTGTTAGAACTTTTTATCCTATTTTTGTGTACTTTTACTTTGTTTTTCATTTTCTGTCTGGATTTAGAAGAAAGCAAGAGTTCCAGGCTATATAAGGAGAAAAGGTAGTAAGAAAGAACCAGAAAAGACACCTCGTGCAAGCGGCGCGAGCCCTCGCGAGCGACCCGTTGAAAAAGTCAAAAACGCGTATTTCGAGGTACTAAAGAGCCCTATGCGATCCGAATTGGCTGAATACTTCCAGAAACATAAAAATAGCAGTTTTAGTGCAATTAGGCTTAGGAAAGCTTCATAAATCCTTCCAAAATCTATATAAATCCTATTCTAAATCAAATTTAGGGTTACACAACATTATACACATCCATATACAACAATTCAGCCATTGAAGAGAGGAAAGCAAGGAGAAGAAGAAGAAGAAGACAAAGGATTCCCATGACCTTTTCCACCAACCTCTTGTCATTCATTGATTCTATGGTCGCTTAGACCTAGATCTAGGGTTTCAATGAAACCCTAGCCAAATAATAGGGTGCATTTCATTCTTTCTTTTAGATTTATTATGTATGGATGACGATTACATGTTCAGAGGATTTTTTATAATAAAATCATACTTCTATTGATTAAATCATTGCTTTCAAAGTTTATTCTTATCTTAGATCTATTTTGAATGTGATGTGCTCAATGATCTATATTTGTTGTGCTTGTATAGATTATTTACATGTAATGGTGTGTATTTGAATTGTAATATCAAGTAATCGAATAGTTCATGTCTAGGGAAGACGGAGTTTGCCACAACCCTAATTTAGTGTGACGCAATCCATGCTAACCGAAGATGAATTATGTTGATGCTTGAATCGTAGTTCTTTTCTTAACGGAGGAATTGAGCTTATAGCTACAATTCCCCATTATCATCCAATGTAATAAGCTAATTGAATGCATAAATACTCTTATTATGAAGCTAGTGGTGGATTTGCAATCCTAGGTTCAATACACATATTTATCAAAAACAACTTTTAATCGCTTTCATAGTTTAGATTTCTTTTCATTGTTCTTAGTTTAATTAAAATCAAATCAAAATTATGTTTTCTTCATTAACTAGGGTTAGGTTTTAAAATTAAAGTGCTTTAGTATTTCAATCTCTGTGGGTTCGACCTCTACTTCCACACTACAAATCTTTTAAAGTAGAGTACACTTTTTATCTTGATTTTGGCAAGATCAATTTTTGGCGTCGTTGCTAGAGATTGCAATATTACTACCTTTAGTTTTAGAATCTTAGTTTAGTTAATTCGTAAATATTAGATTAGGTATTATTTTTCTTGTTTTCCGTTTTTGATTTTAGTCACTAAATTTTCTTTCTGTTTTGTAGTTTCGCGAGTCATCAAATTCTAGCGTTTCAGAGTAGAAGATCTTAGCACATCAAAGGAGCTTACGCAAAGCAAGTAAAAAAATTTAATTAAAGCAAATATTCAAGTAAATTGCTTCCTTTAAAATTCACTTCAATCCACTGTAAGTCAGGGCGCTGGGATGCACTATTTGCATTAGTTTAGGGGTGATTTGCACATGCATTAGATAGGAAACCCGGGCCGTTGGGCTTTGACGCGAATCACTGCATAACAGGATAACTTTCATGCATCATAGTAGTTGTGTGCTTGTTATCTTATTTGTGTGGTTGCTTTTTGTATTTGTTTGAGCTAGTCTTTATCTTACTGTCATTTTTTTGTGTAGTTTATGTTTGGTACGCGTTCAAGTAAACCCGAACTACATTCTTTCGACCCTGAACTTGAACGTACCCTAAGAGTCCTTAGGTCATCAAGCCAAGCTTCTAGAACTCGATTGCTAGAGGATGAATCAACTTCGAAACCGTTGTCGTTATTTCTGGCTGAAATTCAAAGCACACTTAACGTTTAAGAAAAACTCAAACTATTAACATCCAACCTATTCCAATGGCAGACATTGGAAACAACAGGAACAATGAAAATAATGAAAATAATCCTAATATACCTTCGCCTATTCCGCTTAAAGATTATTTCATTCCTACGGCCTACGCGCCACAACTAGGTATCGAATTATCGGAGGTGACGGCATCTCACTTTGAGATAAAGTCATCTACCATCGCGCTACTCCCTTCATTCCATGACCGTATTAAAGAAGATCCTTATCATCACTTAGGAGATTTCCAAGATATATGCTCTACATTAAAAATTCAAAGCCTAACTGATGATGAATTAAAATTGCGTCTCTTCCCATTCTCCTTAAAAGATAAAGCGAAGTATTGGCTCCAATCTCTTGAGCCAAACACTATTAAAACATGGGAAGCATTACATACCGTATTTTTACAAAAGTTTTTCCCTATCACAAGAACTAATCAGATAAGAAAATCCATAACAAACTTTGTAATGCAAGAGGGGGAAACGCTCTATAACACTTGGGAGCAATTAAAGTATTATTGCGCTCTTGCCCACATCATCAAGTTCCCAAGTGGGCAATTGGTGATCTTCTACGAGGGACTTGTTCCTTCACTTCGTAATACCATTGATGTCGTTTGTGCAGGTACCTTCCTACACAAAAGCGCCGACGAGGCATGGGAATTTTTTGAAACATTAAGTGAGAATTCGATGCATCAAACCGTGTCAGTACGTCCTGAGGGGTGTCTTCCACCTAAACCCAAGCGAGAGGAGCATTTCGAGTACTCAAGTCATTCAATTGAAATACAAAAACTATCTGGAAAACTTGACCAACTCATCAGGATGGGCCAAATGTCTAGTCTACCTCCTTCCGAAGTATGTGCATTGTGTTTTGAACCTTCTCATAATATCTTCGCATGTCCTTATGCTTCTCAATTCCCAGAGTTTGTCGACAAACACATTAACTCTATTCAACAATTCCCACAAAATGCGCACAACATTCGGGAAATAATTACGATGTGCCATGGAAAAATCACCCAAATGTTGGGTGGCAATCTCAAAATAATGAGGGTCCATGTTCCTCCCAAAGACCTCAAATTGATACTAACTTTCCCAATGCATGGCAACATTAGTCTCAACAATATCAATATACATAACCTAACCCTCCTCCTATACCACCTCCACATAATAATGCATTTGAGGAGAAAGTGTTAGCCTCACTTGAAAGTTTTGGTTCGGTGATCCAGTTAGTACACTCTCACATACAGTCCATCGCAAAGTTGGAGTCCCAAGTGGGACAAATAGCTAATACACTAAACTGTTTGACCGAGAGTATGTTGCAAAGTCAACCTACTCAGAAACCTAAGGGATAATACGAGGTGGGTCGTAGAGTGAGCAAGTGAACGTTGTTTCAACTAGGATGACTACTCGAGAGGAAGAAGTTTTTGAGATTTTGAGAAAGAGTAGGAGAGATGCGAACATTAATTCAAATCAAGATGAGGGTAAGGACACGAGTTAATTTAGGAAAGAGAATGTAACAGTCCTGTAGACACCCCATTTTGTCGGCTAACAGATTTAGGAGGCCACAAGCATGTTAAACCTCAATGATTATAAAGATCAGATTTTCAGAGATTGCCTCTAACTCTCAAGAAATCAAATAAATGACCAAAATGACTCTAAAAGCTCAAAACTCTTCGGATTGGCCCAGAATCTCATAAATCATTCAACGTTGTTCAAAACAAAAAAAAAGGCATTTTAAAATATGAATATTTGAAATCGTAAGCTCCTAGAGACCCCCGAATGTCCCGGAAGTTCCCAGAAAGTCTCCGTTCATCGGTTTGACCAAAGTTTGACCAAATTTGACCAGGGTTTGACCGAAATCATCCGAATTTGCCTAAAAGTTTCAAGATCATCCTAGATCATGTGAAAAGTCTTAAAATATGTTTTAAAAGAAAATCGGACGAAAACCTCAGTCTTTGGAGGCTCCCAGAACTTTCCAGAATTTCCTGGAAGTGCACTGTTTGACTGATTTGACTGCAAGTTTGACCAAAAATTAAAGTATCATATCGATGTTGAAATATTTTTATCAAATACTAGAGGTCAATAGCTTTCCAACGGTATATCGTACATAATTTCTGGATCTAAAACGAATTTGTTATGAATTTCTAAAGGTGAAAAATGCGATCAATTCGGCTTTTATCGCGAATACCGCAAAACTTTCCAAAGTGACCCAACTCTAAACTAATTTTTATGGAAAGTAGACCTCAATACCTTTCCAACGTTATATCATAATCTCAATTTGGATTTCGTTTGAATTTTCTGTGAATTTTGGACAAAATAGGGCTGTTTCACAAATTCCAGGAGTTTTAGGGGCCAAAATGCAAATTCTGGTCAACGGGGGGGTTGACTGCCACGGCGGCACTGGCCCACTGCCGCAACGGCAGTGGCCAAGTGCCGCGGCGGCACTCTGAGTGATTTTTTTATTTCTTTTGTAATTTTTTGTTAATTTTTGGGTTTTAATTCAAATTTTCAACAAATAAAACGACATAGTTTTGATAATCTAAACTTTTTGGACCAATTAGAGACTTTTAAAAATCGAAAATGCAACCCCATCTTGGCCTATAAATGAGACCTATTTGGTTCCATTTGGGAAGGAACTTGGAAGCCATTAGAGAGAGATATAGAGAGTTAGGGAGAAAGAGAGAGAGAAGTAGATATTTTCTTTTTCCAAATCCAATCCAAAATGTGAGTTTCAATTAGTTTTCTAAAATCTAACCTTTTATTTTCAAGCTTTCAATCCATCGTCTTCATCTTCTTTGAGTTTCCTATGAGTTAAAGAGTGATGTACTTACCCATATACACATATATGAGAGGTTGAATGCTTGTGGTTCCACCATTGAATATCATCTATTGATTTGTTCATTTGCTTGCTTATATACAATGTTCATCTCTTCTTACCTCATTTCTTTTTTATTTTCTTTATTTACTTACTAGTTCATCATCATCTAGATGATGACATGAAGTTTGAGGTGAGTGAATCCTTATGGATAGTAGCTCTTGACCTCAAAAACATGTTTGATAGATGATGATTATAACCTCAATACATCCCTATGTATTGTTGAGGTTATTTCCAAAATAAAGCAAACCTTTCCAATAATCTTGGAGGTTCTCTAAATGAGTTAAGGGTTGATATTAAAAGTGTTTTTAATCCTCTTTGAGTGTTGAAAATATACTTTCAAAACCCCTATTTCAAAGCTCTCCTAAAACCCCCAATATTTGGATTTCAAGAAATATACCTTGTTTTCTCAAAAACCTTCAAAACAGTGAGTTGTTTAATTTCAAAGAATTATTATGAGTTCAATACTCAAGGTATGGATGCAAGACAAATTGGAAAGTCTTTCTAACTCATTATAGAACACCCATGATTTTAGCTTGACTTGAAAGCACTTGAAAATGGTCCATTTGGACCCAAATATTCTCTCCAGATATTTTGTTTATGCTGTCAGAGCAGTTTGGTTGACTTTCAACTTGTTTTACAAACAACTTTTCCGAAAGGAGTGGTCCAAACTCATTTTTTTCCTTGAACTTCAGTGTCTTAGAGAACCTTCTGTATAATATGGGCCTCTAGATCTTTTTTTTGCATTTTTTAAGATTTTTCTACATCTCAGTCGACAGTACGTACTCTGTTTCTGAGTGACCTCTATTGTTTATATGATTTCTCTCAATCTGTAATAGTTATTGAGGATTGGCTTTTTGATTTGTGTTCTAGACACAATAATCATGATCTCCATAAAATATTATGCATTGAAAACATTTCTATGCTACTTTTCACTTTCCACAATATCAAGTCACTATTCTGTCCACTATTCACAGCAAGTATACTTTTACTTCCATCCATTGATTTGATGCTTATATGTACTTCAAATTTGTTCATATCTTAAGAAGTAGTCCATACTACATTTGTACATATCCCATGATGATTTCCCCCATGCATTCATTCATCTTTTTAGACTTCTATGTCACTTTAGAAAGTCCATGTACACAAACACACAACAACCTTTGCACATTCTAGAATCATACATTGCATTCATGCAAGATTTGGGGTTTTCGTAACTCCTAATCTAAGAAGATTATAAGGAATGATGATGATCACACGTTCATGCTGCCCCTCGATCTAATCCTCCTTTCTCATCTGTCCCAGGGATTGAGAGTTCTTCTTTTCCCAAAGATTAACATGCATCACTCTAGCTTGCTAAGCATATTTTGATCTCTTTGATTATTTGCTTTAAGAACAATCCATGTCCCCTTTAGATTAGGAAAACTTGATTACTTGATATGTGATTAGACGATTTTTTCTAGGTTTATTCTTGTGATTTTTCACTTTTGCATTGTGTGGTACTTGGTTAGATCTTATGAATGATATCTTATCTTTTGGTCTTCCATTTCAAAATTCTTGTGTGACGTAATATACTATCATAGTATTAATTATCGAACCATACATAGTATAAGATGATTATTTGGATGCTAATTGAGGCCCGTCGAGAGACGGGGAGAGTTGAGGGTGTTGTAGTCATGACAAAGGCTCCTTCCTCTCTCATACCAAAACCCTGAGCCAAGTTCTTTGGTTATGAAAGGCCGGTGCCCCTTTATCCATTTGGGTGAGTCAAATTAGGTTTCTTGGTTCCTTAAAGACGAAGTGGCGACACTGTATCTGTTTTCAACAGACCTTTCTTTTCTTTGATCCAAATCAATTTCAAACAAAAACAAAAAGAAGTGGAATTCTGCGTGTCCACAATCTGGCGACTCTGCTGGGAATATTTATTTTCAATACAAAATAATACAGAGGTTTGACTCATAAGAAGCATCCTTAAAATCATCTTTTTATTGTGTCTGGTTCACCACATTGTACGCTACATTTCCCCTTCCGACTGTGTCTGAAACGCGGCGCTAACATTGTTCATGTCTTGCTGTGCGAGGGCACAAGTCATCGTTGATACTGTACCTTCCAAGGTATATCAAAAAGAGTAAAAACCTCCGTACTATCTCCCTGACAGTATGTTGGAACTCTCATCAACGAACCCTCTTTGACTAAACCCAGCCTTTGCATATAGATTTCTATAGAACCTTTCATAGGACTGTTAATTTATCTTTTCAGATAGGATAATGTGATATAAACTGCTGTATGCCCTGGTGGGATTACCTGCGCGGTGTAGACACTTATTTGGCATAGAACATAACCTCTTTCTTATGATTCCCAAGGCAATCACTTACATGTGACCACATTGAGTGACCTGCCTAGGCACCATGGTAAGGAAGTCTGCTCTAGGTTCACAAAGATATACACCGCAAACCTTATTTGTTGGTCCTAGGACATAGGAGTATGAAAACTAGCTAGACAGTATGATCACCATCATAACCTGTTTCTCCCAGAAACCCTGTACATATATCCCAGATATAACATGTTTCTCCCGGAAACTCTGTCCGTATATCCCACATATAACCTGCTTCTCCCGGAAACCATGTCCATATATCCCAAACATAACCTGTTTCTCCTAGAAACTCTGTCCATATATCCCAGATATAACATGTGTCTCCCGGAAACCATGTCCATATATCCCAGAAATAACATGTTTCTCCCAGAAACTCTGTCCATATATCCCAGATATAACCTATTTCTCCCGGAAACCATGTCCATATATCCTAGATATAATATGTTTCTCCCGGAAACCCTGTCCATATATCCTAGATATAACATGTTTCTCCCGAAAACCATGTCCATATATCCCAGATATAACTTGTTTCTCCCGGAAACCATGTCCGTATATCCCATATATAACCTGTTTCTCCCAGAAACCATGTCTGTATATCCCAGATATAACTCGCTTCTCCCGGAAACCCTGTCCATATATCCTAGATATAACCAGCTTCTCCCGAAAACTCTGTCCAAAACTTTTCGAAATATCCCAAAATTCCCTGTTATTCATCGGTGTTCATACTGGAAAGTAAAGTTAGCACACTCTGTATGGTTGGGATCTTATCTCCTTAACTGTTATCTGCTAGAAATAGGGGCATCATATAGACTAGGGCTTATATCCGCATGATTGCCTCATTTGCATACACCGTTCCTGTCAGCCCGCACGTAGTGTCTCAGTCAGTCTGTACACAAGTCAGTCCACATTTGTTAACATCACTATCATTGTCTGTCTAAAGTCATCACTATCAAAATCTGATACAATCCTCTCAAATCTGTGGGGTCACTATAGATTCTCAAGGTCAACAGTTGGGATCTTCATCTTGGGTCATAAATTCAGATAACCGTTTGGTCAGAATTAGCCCGACAGCTTATTTCAACATGAACCAGGAAGAGTTAGAAAACAAGGTTACCGAGTTGGGAGCAACCATAAGCAATCAGTCCGGCAGCCTGGCCCAAGTTTTGAAGTTCATGGAAGAATTGAAGCAGCAGCGGCCACAGCATCCACCTGGGTTTCCACCACTGGGGTTTGAATCGCCTCCACGTGAGAATAATGGGGAAGAAGACTGGTTTCAAGGGGTCCCACCGCTTGCATATGAGAAAAAGCTCCAGGAAAAAATGGACAAGGTTGACAAGCTGAAAAGTGTGCTAAGGAAGAGCAAAGGGGTTGATGATTACATGCTAGACCTTAAAGGCCTGTTCGAACCCGAAACTGCCTGAGAACTTCAAAATGCCAGAAATTAACCACTTCGATGGAACTGGGAATCGAAAAGTCACATCAAGTTATGCATGAACATCTTCCAATCTATGGGATGCACTCATGAGCACATAGTTATGCTGTTCCCTCAAACCCTCAAGAATGTTGCACTATCCTGGGTCCTAACCCTTGAAGCCTCCAAGACCCGAGTCTGGGAAGATGTTGTTAAAACTTTTATTGATCACTACTCTTACAACCAAGAGTTTGATGTCACCATCTGGGACCTGGAGACTACCCGACATAACATTAATGAGTCCTTCAGTGCGTTCTTGAGCAGATGGAGGAATAAAGTGGTCCAAATGATCCACAGACCTGTTGAGAAAGAACAAGTACATATGCTGGTCAAGAACATGTAACCAGTGTACCACGACAAACTATTCTACCAGTCCATCTCAACATTTGAAGAACTGTTTGAAATAGGTACCAGAATAGAGGATGCCATCAGAGAAGGAAAGTTCAAGAATGATGAACCCCATCACCAGTCCAAGAGACCCAACTATCCCCTGGCCTCCTCAAATGTCAATGTACTTAGTAACCAACCAATGGACTACCCTCTCCGTCCACACCAGTCTATTCTGCCAAATCGCCCAAAAGGCCCTCGCGAATGCTCCAAACTTGATGTTCCCCTTTCCACGGCCTTGGACTACCTACTCAGAAAGGGCCACCTACAGCTACTCCCTCACAAGCCGCTACCGTATCCCATACCCTCCCACTACAACATGAGCCTACGATGTGCTTACCACCAAAATCTAGGCTATGCCACCGATCAATGCATCCGCCTCCACCATGACATTTAGAACCTCATAGAGGATGTACCCCATCCTATTCTTATCCACTATCTTGGCTTGGATCAACCGCTCAAGTGATCCCTTTTGATGATGCCAATGAGTGTTGAAGCTTTGCAGTAAAGTGATGGTGTCTGGAACTTCTGTTAAAAAGAAAATAATAGAATAAGAATAACAAACGAGTCATCGTGACACTCCATTTGAGACCAAGTCGAGTCTGTTCTATGTTTCAAGTCTATTTTAAGAGTAGTTTTGTGGTCGAGTCCGTTTATTTTAAAAGTTCGATTGAGTCTGTACCAAGAAATGCAATCCTTCTCCTTTAATGGAATGAAATCTCATTTTGCTTAATCTGATGTGTCTAGTCATAAATGCATGAATCATCAAACTAAAATGTCACTTTTCAAATTACCATAGATATTGCTCTGCTAATATTTTTTCTGCAATAAAACAAAAAAAGAATCCTGAAAGGTCAAAGTCGATTTCACGCTGACACCGATGAAGAGCTGAGAATTGAATAGTCTTACTTTAAGAATTTAAAGATGTTCTTGCCTCAATCTTGAAAAGACATGTTTGAAACTGACTTGGGGCTTGCCCAACACCACCATTTCAAAGCCTTGAGCCCAATCCAATGGAGAGCCATGCAATCTGTTGAAAGCACTGCAGACTTAGTCCTTGATGGTAGCCAAACACTTTCAATGAGTTTCTTTTCCCCTTTCAAAACAAAAAAAAATACAGTAAAAAGAGAAAAAAAAAAAAAAAAAAAAAAAGAAAGAAAAGAAAAGCTCGTTAGGTTGAAAACCCGAAAGGGCATCTAGGCAAAAGTTAGAGCTGAAAAAGGTGTTGATTTCCAAGATCTGACCTTAGCCAGTCAAAATGATGGAGAAAATGAAAGGAAGAAAATTTTGGTGATACAGAGAATTGTACACTTCAAGGTACATCATGAGAACATGCCTAGATCACATTTCAAAAGGCTCAGAACGACCACAAATAAATTCCGAGAACTGATATGCACATTCTGGAATTCTGAATTAGTGATCAAAAGAGCTCACAAGAATCAACTACATGAAAAGTAAAATTGACTGGCTAGGCGAAAGCGAAAAGGATCAATCCTCATAAAGAAAAGAAAAAAAAGAAAAGAAAAGAAAGGGAGATCGAAACTGAATCCTTTTATTCAAGGCTACCACAAGTGAACCAAGTTTGAACTTCTTTAACGATTGGCTTGATAAACCCTCAGACCTCCATGTCTTTCAAAACCCTTGACTTGAACTATGCTCGACCTGATTCCCGCTCGGGGATACGTAGGCAACCGCATTGGTTCGGTCATCCCACCTACCTAAAAATCACCCCTCCTTCTTTTAAGGTCCTGGCCTGAACTACGTTACATCTGATCCCCGCTAGGGGGTACGTAGGCAGACTTTCAAAAAGAAAAGAAGGATGGCTCGCTAGGTCAAAAATTCGAAAGGACGCCTAGGCAAAAGTTAGAGCTAAATCCAAAGTGAGCAATAACAAAAGAGAGAACAGAGCTCGCTAGATCACCTCACTGATGCCTAAGCAAAAGTTATGAGCATCTACGAGATTAAAGTTGCAGTCCTTGCCTCAAGCCAAAAATCACCTTCCACACCAGGAGTAAACTTCAGCTACCCGCCTCGTTTACCTAAATTTTACTATCAACCCTTCATACAAGGGGAAAACTTCGATCACCTACCTCGTTTGCACAAAGCCTCCAATAAATCATTGTCCAAACTAGTGGCAAACTTCGGTCACCCACCTAGTTTGCCTATGAATTCCACTTCATATACCTCAAACTAAGGGCAAACTCTGTTTACCTAACACGATCCCTTCATACCAAGGGCAAGTTTTCAAGTCACCAACTTGTTTTGAAAATTTTTGAAATAGAGTATCTCTTATTCCAAAAGCTAAGGCACTAATTCCAAGCACTTCTTGGGAGAAGTAGAGAATTGATTAGATCAATGGGAAAAATTTTCAAAAACCAGATTTATGAGCAAAGTGCTATCATATTAAGATGAGGAGTGAACATAAAAGATGAGCGGTACATCGCTTAAGACTAAGACACATTGAATTATGCTAATTTGGGCACTTTGTGTCATTACTTCTGTCAAGTCAATCCTTGTTTGGTTGAGTCAGTAATAATCTGATCAAAACTGTATCAGAGTTCAATGTTCATACAACCCAATCCAACTTTCCTCGTCAACATTGTTCCTGTGAAGTCCATTTGTCTTAATGGTCTCAAATGTGTAGGTTTAAAGTGATTCCCAAATTGTTAAACCTGTGGATACAAGTAGAAGTTCCGAACACCGTTGTTGCACTTGTCAAGGCTACAACATGATATGAGTCCCAAGAACCTCGAGCATTGGTGATAACCCCAATCACAGTCCCTTGTCTTCATAAATTAGTTCATAAGATACACTGGCTATCTTCTACCAGATCCTCAGCAACCAAGCCAAAATTGTGTCACGAATGTTCTTCATCCCCAGCAGAATTACTCTATTCACAATGCAACCATTCTTTCCCCAGCCGAATCTTCTCATTCCCAACAGAGCTAGTTCATCTCTAAAAGTGCATCCTAAACAAATATGGTGTATCTCAATCAAGACAACATCCTTTCCTCAGAAGAAAGAGTTGTTCATCCCCAGCAGATTCAATTTAATCCTCAGTAGGCATATCAATTCGTCAGTTCTTTTGATCACAAGTTAGTCCAGCCATTGATTCAATCCATGACAGTCACAGTATTTCACTGTCGACTCATCATCTCGATTCGTACATCATCAGTTCAATCCATGATAGTCACAGAAGTTCACTGTCGACTCGTCATCTCGATTCGTACATCATTAGTTCAATCCATGACAGTCAGAGTAGTTCACTGTCGACTCGTCATCTCGATTTGTACATCGTCAGTTCAATCCATGACAGTCACAGTAGTTTATTGCCGACTTGTCATCCCGATTAGTACATCGTCAGTTCTTCTAATCAAGGTTAGTCCAACCATTGATTCAATCCATGATAGTCATAGTAGTTCACAACCGACTCATTATCTAGATTCATACATTGTCAGTTCTTTTGATCACGGTTAGTCCAAACCGCTCGTCCATTTCATGCAGTCATAGTAGTTCACTGTTGAATTGTTACCTCAATAAGTACACCATCAATTCTTCTGATCACGGTTAGTCTAACCGTTGGTCCAACCCATGACAGTCACAGTAGTTCACTGTCTACTAGTCATCTCGATTTGTGTATCGTCAATTCATTAATCATCATTAGTTTACCATCATTTAAAGCATGTCATGTTCATCATTCTCATTCAAAATCTTGGGCTTATATGTCCATTAATGGGGCTTCAGTGTCCATCGCTTGACATCTCGGGCTTTCATGTCCATCACTTAACATCCTAGGACTTCTGTGTCCGTCTCCTAAATTCTAGGGCTTCCAGGTCTGTCAGTTATTTGTCAAGCTTCATCTCTGATTAATGTCCTCTGGGACCCCACATTCGATTACATTTGTTTGCCAAGCACACTTCCCAAAATTTAGAAGTTTGCTCCAAGACCCAGGGTCTTCAAACCTTGGTGTCCCTATCTGGGTCAATAATTGCATCACAGCCAGAAACACAACACAGACATGACACAAGTCCACTCGAAGTGGTACACTCCACAGCACCAGCTCATACTAGGATCAGATCACTAGAAATGATAGGACTCAGGACACATTTCATATCACACCCATGCTCATACCATAGCATCATCCCCGCATAGCATCCACTTGATTGTTGTGTATTTGTATGTGTTTGTTTCTTTATGTCCCGAACTACGTCTTGGTCTGATTCCCCTTGGGATACGTAGGCAACTCACGCAGAGCGCGACCAGTACTAGCGTCAGTATCGGTTTCTTTTTCTTGAAATTTTTCGCAACGCACTTGTTTTTCTCTTAAATCTCTAGCCTCCAAAAGTCGTGTCTCTTCAAGGCTTTGGCACTCGCTTGCGACACGCGTTGCCTCGCAATTTCATGCCAAAGAGGGGCAAACTGTAGACACCCCATTTTGTCGGCTAATAGATTTAGGAGGCCACAAGCACGTCAAACCTCGATGATTATAAAGATCGTATTTTCAGAGATTGCCTCTAACTCTCAAGAAATCAAAGAAATGACCAAAATGCCTCTAAAAGCTCAAAACTCTCCGGATTGGCCCAGAATCTCAGAAATCATTCGACATTGTTCAAAACAAAAAAAAGTCATTTTAAAAGATGAATATTTGAAATCGTAAGCTCCCAAAGACCCCCGGAAGTTCCCAGAAAGTCTCCGTTGACCGATATGACCAAAGTTTGACCAAGTTTGACTAGGGTTTGACCAAAATCATCCGAATTTGCCTAAAAGTTTTGAGATCATCCTAGATCATGTGAAAAGTCTTAAAATATGTTTTAAAAGAAAATCGGATGGAAACGTCAGTCTTTGGAGGCTCCCAGAACTTCCCGGAATTTCTTGGAAGTGCACTGTTTGACTAATTTGACTGCAAGTTTGACCAAAAATCAAAGTCTCCTTTTTGACGTTGAAATATTTTTATCAAACACTAGAGGTCAATAGCTTTCTAACGGTATATCGCACATAATTTCTGGATCTAAAACGAATTTGTTATGAATTTCTGAAGGTGAAAAATGCGATCAATTCGGCTTTTATCGCGATTACCACAAAACTTTTCAAAGTGACCCAACTCCAAACTATTTTTTTATGGAAAGTAGACCTCAATACCTTTCCAATGGTATATCACTATCTCAATTTGGATTTTGTTTGAATTTTCTATGAATTTCGGACGAAATATGGCCATTTCGCAAATTTTGAGAGTTTCGGGGGCCAAAATGCAAATTCAGGTCAACGGGGGGGTTGACTACAGCGGCAGCACTAGCCCACTGCCGCGGCGGCAGTGGCCAAGTGCCACGGCAGCACTCTGAGTGATTTTTTCATTTTTTTGTAATTTTTTTGTTAATTTTTGGATTTTAATTCAAATTCTCAACAAATAAAACGACATAGTTTTGATAATTTGAACTTTTTGGACCAATTAGAGACTTTTAAAAATCCAAAATACACCCCCATCTTGGCCTATAAATGAGACCCATTTGCTTCCATTTGGGGAGGAACTTGGAAGCCATTAGAGAGAGATATAGAGAGTTAGGGAGAAAGAGAGAGAGAGAAGTAGAGATTTTCTTCTTCCAAATCCAATCCAAAATGTGAGTTTCAATTAGTTTTCTAAAAACTAAACTTTTATTTTCAAGCTTTCAATTCATCTTCTTCATCTTCTTTGAGTTTCCTATGAGTTAAAGAGTGATGTACTAACCCATACACACATATATGAGAGGTTTAATGCTTGTGGTTCCACCATTGAATATCATCCATTGATTTGTTCATTTGCTTGCTTATATACAGTGTTCATCTCTTCTTACCTCATTTCTTTTTTATTTTCTTTATTTACTTACTAGTTCATCATCATCTAGATGATGACATGATGTTTGAGGTGACTGAATCCTTATGGATAGTAGGTCTTGATCTCAAAAACATGTTTGATAGATGATGATTATAACCTCAATATATCCCTATGTATTTTTGAGGTTATTTCTAAAATAAAGCGAACCTTTCCAATAATCTTGGAGGTTCTCTAAATGAGTTAAGGGTTGATATTACAAGTGGTTTTAATCCTCTTTGAGTGTTGAAAATATACTTTCAAAACCCCTATTTCAAAACTCTCCGAAAACCCCCCAATATTTGTATTTCAAGAAATAAACCTTATTTTCTCAAAAACCTTCAATACAGTGAGTTGTTTAATTTCAAAGAATTATTCTGAATTCAATACACAAGGTATGGATGCAAGACAACTTGGAAAGTCTTCCTAACTCATTATAGAACACCCATGATTTTTGGCTTGACTTGAAAGCACTTGAAAATGGTCCATTTGGACCCAAACATTCTCTCCGGATATTCTGTTTATGCTGTCACAACAGTTTGGTTGACTTTCAACTTGTTTTACAGAAAACATTTCCAAAATGAGTGGTCCCAACTCATTTTTCCATTGAACTTTAGTGTCTTAGGGAACCTTCTGTATAATATGATCCTCTGGATCTTTTTATGTTTTTTTTATTTTCTAATATTTTTCAACATTTCAGTCCACAATACGGACTCTGTTTCTGAGTGACCTCTATTGTTTATATGATTTCTCTCAATCTGTAATAGTTATTGAGGATTGGCTTTTTGATTTGTGTTCTGGACACAATAAGGACGATCTCTATAAAAAATCATGTAGTGAAAACATTTCTAACCCTACTTTGTATTTTCCACAATATCAAGTCACTATTCTGTCCACTATTCACAGCAAGTATACTTTTACTTCCATCCATTGATTTGATGCTTATATGTACTTCAAATTTGTTCATATCTTAAGAAGTAGTCTATACTACATTTGTACATATCCCATGATGATTTCCCCCATGCATTCATTCATCTTTTTTGACTTCTATGTCACTTTTGAATGTCCATGTACACAAACACACAACAACCTTTGCACATTCTAGGATCATACATTGCATTCATGCAAGATTTGGGGTTTTTGTAACTCCTAATCTAAGAAGTGTAATACCCTGTATTTCTGTTATATATTATGTGAATAGGACCCTGTGAGTTTCTTTTAATACTTGTTACCTTTGGTATAATTTGGATACCAATCGATTGACACTTTTATCAATCGATTGGATCATTAATACCTAATACCAATCGATTGAACTCTATACCAATCGATTGCTTATGTCAATCGATTGACACTAATACCAATCGATTGGAGGCAGCTGGGCAGATTCTCTTGCCTTGGCTGGGGAAAGGCCACGTGAACACTAAATCTCTATACATACCAGCCCATTTTGGGCGTATTTCTGGTTGCTGAAATCAGAGAGAGTGAGAGGGTGTGTTTGTGTGTTTTTATATATATATATACACTCATATATATACACATGTATATACATATATCCATACACTCACTCACACAGATGGAGTGAGAGAAGAAGAAGAAGAAGACCAAGAGAAGGAGAAGAAGAAAAAAGGAGAGGCAGAGAAGCTAGAGAGAGAGGGGAACCCACCATTGAAGCTCCAAGCTTCAAAACACATTCCCAAATGCCCCCTTAACTCCTAAGGTGAGTTCTAAACTCACTTGGTAACTTATCATTGATGTTAGGACTTGTTTTAATGAAGAAGAGATGCAGAAATCATGTATTTTCCCGTTTTTATGTTGGACAGTCTTCCCTGTGAAGAAGATGAAGTCCCAATCGATTGACACTTTTCCCAATCGATTGCCATCATTTTTATCCCAATCGATTGACAATTTATACCAATCGATTGACATGTGTTCCAATCGATTGAACTTTATACCAATCGATTGTTACTATTTTTATACCAATCGATTGAAACCTTGTCCCAATCGATTGGCAATTGCAGAATACTATTTTACTTGTTTTATTCATATAATAATTGTTTAGTTGTTCAATTACTGTTCAATATTCCCAATATGTTTTATTGTTGTAACACAGACATGATAATGAGTTAATGCGGCGTAGGATCGTAGTAACAAGAAGATTAACGGATAATGTTTATGATGTTAGATAACGGAATAGTCGTGAATCCTTTGGAGTTAACGTTCATTTCATTCAGAGTAGTCAGGCCACATTGGGATTGTCATGTATCGGTGATAGAGTTGAACTTAAGTAGGTTTGCTAAGACTTGGGAACCTTGCGTGGGCGGGCTTTGGTCGATCACATGTTCTTAAAAGCGGTAGACAGACGAAGGTGTCTATGAATTGCGGTGAACCGGACCATTTGCCCTAAGATAGCCAGATGATCTAATCATATGTTCTTAAAAGCGGTGGATGAGCAATGGTATATTATAAGTTGAACTATTGTCGAGTATGTCCCCCATCAAGACGTGTTATCGGTCTTAAAATGAGTAAGGCATTAGTAATCGGATAATCGGTTTGATGTAAAGGAGTTACCCTCACTGAACTCTAACTTGGTTACTGTTTATAACTTGTAATAACTTCAATAGCTGATACCCTGTTAGTATCTAACTCATTCAGCTTTCATTAAGCTGGCGGCGTTTATGCCGCTGGACATTTTCATGTTCCAGCACACCTTGGTTATGACTATACAGGCGAAGGACCTGCGGGCAAGGACTATGATGCCGGTTGTGATGTCCCTGCTAATAACTACCCTGACGGAGGTCAGACCGGAGAAGACTACTACGCCAAGGACTACCTTTACGCCAACTGAAGACTAGACTAGAATTATAGTTAATTGTCTTTACTGTTTTAGAACCCTTTTGTAGTCAGGCATATATTGCCTTGACATTCGTACTTCCGATGTCTTATAGTTGATTCGAGACTCTGATATGTAATAGTTAGTAACTTCTGTTGACTTTATGTTACGTTGTGATCAGAACCTAGACTTCATTCTTGTTACACTATTACTGCTTGTTGCTTAGTACTGCGTGGTGTGGACAATCATGTGACTTCACCCGTCGCTGCTTTTGGACCCAAAAAGGAAATTTATTTTTCTCTATTTTTGCCGTTCCGGGGCGTGACAAGAAGATTATAAGGAATGATGATGATCACATGTTCATGCTTCCCCTCGATTTAATCCTCCTTTCTCATCCATCCCGGGGATTGAGAGGTCTTCTTTTCCCAAAGATTAACATGCATCACTCTAGCTTGCTAAGCATATTTTGATCTCTTTGATTATTTGCTTTAAGAACAATCCATGTCCCCTTTAGATTAGGAAAATTTGATTGCTTGATATGTGATTAGACAATTTTTTCTAGGTTTATTCTTGTGATCTTTCACTTTTGCATTGTGTGGTACTTGGCTTAGATCTTATGAATGATATCTTATCTTTTGATCTACCATTTCAAAATTCTTGTGTGACGTAATATACTATCATAGTATTAATTGTCAAACCATACATAGTATAAGATGATTATTTGGATGCTAATTGAGGCCCGTCGAGAGACGGGGCGAGTTGAGGGTGTTTTAGTCGTGACAAAGGCTCCTTCCTCTCTCGTACCAAAACCCCGAGCCAAGTTCTTTGGTTATGAAAGGTCGTGCCCCTTTATCCATTTGGGTAAGTCATATTAGGTTTCTTGGTTCCTTATAGACCAAGTGGTAACTCTGTATCTGTTTTCAAGAGACCTTCCTTTCCTTTGATCCAAATCAATTTCAAACAAAAACAAAAAGAAGTGGAATTTCGCGTGTCCACAGGTCCCAACTAATTATATTCCAAAAATGCATTTTCCACAAAACGTTGACGAACCGTCACATTTTTTAAAGAAAGGGTCGAAAATTGAAGATATACTCAAGATATTTAAACAAGTGAAAATTAATATCCCATTCCTTGATGTGATTAAATAAATTCCCGATTACGCTAAATGTCTAAAAGACCTATGTACTCAAAAGGTCAAGTTGCGCAGTCATACTCCTAAAAAGGTCTTACTCACCGAAAAAGTAAGTTCGATCTTCCAATACACTCCTCTGAAGTATAAGGATCCCCGTACACCAACGATTTCATGTATCATAGGTGACACTGTCATTCATCGGGCTCTCCTTGACTTAGGGGCGAGTGTTAATCTCTTACCTTACACCATCTACAAACAACTAGGTCTAGGTGAACTTAAACCCACGGCCGCTACCATACAATTAGCGGATCGTTCTGTTAAAATCCTTAGAGGAATCATTGAAGATATCCTAGTTAAGGTTGATAAATGTTACTACCCCGTCGATTTAATGGTCCTTGACACCGAACATGCTCTAGATGCTAGGAGACACACTCCTGTCATTCTTGGTCGTCCATTCTTGGCAACCGCTAATGCGCACGTCAACTGTTGAACATGGATAATGAAAGTGTCGTTCAGAAATATGAACCTAAAGTTAAACGTTTTTAATGCTATTGATCAACCTCCCAATGACAATGATTACCTATGTGTCGAGGAGGGTGAGGTTAGACGAACAATTGAACCTAATAAAGAATTAAAAGTGAGTAAGGAGAATAATTTAGTGAGTAATGAGCGAACGAATTCAAATAATCTGGATCCTAATGAAGAATTTACTTGGAAGGTGAGAAATCGATTTGAACATGATCAGGGAGAACCGTTGATCAAGTTAAAGAATAATGACATTATTTCTGTTTTCCACCGGAGTCTCCCTCTTGTCTTTCAAGGTACAAAGTCTGAGTTATAGCCTCCATAAGTCTTGAGCTAGAACAGTCTAGCTGAAGACGTGAAAGACAGCGCTTCTTGGGAGGCAACCCAAGCTTTATTTCGTCCGTTTCTCTTATTTTTTAGCATTTTTGGGTCGTTTTGGTCAATTTTTGAGTTTTTTGGACAGGTTTGGGGGTCGGAGTCAGTTTACTTTAAACTTATACACATAAAACAAGTGAAAAAAGATATAAAAAAATACCAACTCGCGCGCGCGACCCGCTCGCGCGAGAATTTACCTTAGAAATTTTTTTTTTAAGTTTTTATATACAGTCTCAGCATTGGGTCACGCCTCAGGTCGCGCGCGTGAGGGTTATTCGCCCGAGCGGTCCGCTCGCGTGATTATTTGACTTAGAATTTTTTCTTCATAAAACTTAAAACCAACCTCAGCATTACCTTGCTGAGGGAATTGCGCGCGCAAAGGTTGCTCGCGCGAGGGGAGTTTTTTTTTTTTTTTTCTCTGTTTCCTGCCTTCTTTCTCCCAAACCTAGTCATTTGTGTTTGTTATTTTATGTTTGCTCTTTTAAGCCCTTTTAGATCAAGTCCTTCTTTCGTTTTGATAGTTCTGTTTGCTTTTATTTTCATTGAGTCTTTTAATTATAGTTTAGTTTCTTAAAATAAATAAATAAAATAATAAATAATAAATAAATACACCACGGTCTGTATTACAGATATATTTCTATTAGCTATCATTATTCTTGTGATTGTTTATTTTCTTTTCTCGAGTATTGACAGGTGAATTAGTGTCTCCATTTGGAGTATTGATCTTTATGCCATATTCATATACATTCACCCAGTTTATGATTGCCGAGATCGAGGTAATGTCGTTCCTTCCTTGCGTACTCTCCTTTCTTTCGTTTTATTGTTTCATTGGGGATAATGAAATGTTTAGGTTTGGGGGTATGCACTCACATGCACATCATTATGCATACCATTATGCACTGATTTTTTAAAAAAAATTCGATACTTGTGCTTAAATAAATGATGTTACGTAGGTTTCTGTAATCTCGAGTTCTTGTTAGATAACTTGAATTGTTATTGAATGGTAAACAAGGAAATATGTGGTTAAACATTTTCTAAGTCATGATGCGACGTTTTAGGATATGCATCGTTCAAATCATAATTTTATATCATAGATTTGCACACAAACCTATACACTGCACATAGTTACTTGAATACATGTGTGGACACGCGGGATTCCACCACTTGCTTTGTTTTTGAAATTATTTTGAAAAGAGAGAGAAAAGGTCTGTTGAAAACAGATACAGACTCGCCACTTGGTCTTTAAGGAACCAAGAAACCTAATTTTGACTCACCCAAATGGATAAAGGGCACCGACCCTTCATAACCAAAGAACATGGATCGGGGTTTTGGTACGAGAGAGGAAGGAGCCTTTGTCTCGACTAAAACACCCTCAACTCGCCCCGTCTTTCGACGGGCCTCAATTAGCATCCAAATAATCACCTTATACTATGTATGGTTCAACAATTAATACTATGATAGTATATTACATCACATAAGAAAATTGAAATGGAAGATCAAAAGATAAGATATCATTCATAAGACCTACGCCAAGTATCACACAATGCAAAGTAAAAGATCACACAAAACAAACCTAGGAAAAATAGTCTAATCACATATCAAGTAATAATGTTTTCCTAGTCTAAGGGGACATGAATTGTTCTTGAAACAAATAATTAAAGAAACCAAAATATGCTTAGCAAGCTAGTATGATGCATGTTAATCTTTGAGAAAAGAAGATCTCTTAATCCCCGGGACGGATGAGAAAGGAGGATTAGATCGAGGGGAAGCATGAACGTGTGATCATGATCATTCATTATAATCTTCTTAGATTAGGAGTCACAAAAGCCCCAAATCTTGCATGAATGCAATGTATGATCCTAAAATGTGCAAATGTTGTAGTGTGTTTGTGTACATGGACTTGCTAAAGTGACTTAAAAGCCTAGATCATGAATGAATGTATGAATGAAATCATGAGATATGTACAAATGTAGTATGAACTACTTCCTAAGATATGAACTAATTTGGAGTGCATATAAGCATCAAATCAAAGGGGGAAAGTAAAAATGTGCTTGCTGTGAATAGTGGACAGAACAGTAACATGATCTTTTGAAAATTGAAAAGAGGGGTTAGGAATGTTTTAAATGCATGATTTTTTTTATGGCGATCTTCCTTATTGTGTCTAGAACACAACCCAAAAAGCCAATCTTCAATAACTATCACAGATTGAGAGAAATCATATAAACAACAGAGGTCACTTAGAAACAGAGTCTACACTGTCGACTGAAATGTTGAAAATTCTTAGAAAATGAAAACAAATGATCTAGAGGCCCATTTTATACAGACAGTTCCCTAAGACATTTAAGTTTAAGGAAAAAATAAGTTAGGACCACCCCTTTTGGAAACGGTTTCTGAAAAAGAAGTTGGAAGTCAACCAAGCTACTGTGACAGCAGAGGCAGAATGTCTGGAAGGAATGTTTGGGTCCAAATGGACCATTTTCAAGTATTTTCAAGTCAAACCAAAAATATTGGGTGTTCTCTAATGAGTTAGGAAGACTTTCCAAGTGGTCTTTCATCCATACATTGAGTATTGAGTTCTAGAGAAATCCTTGAACTCAGATCACTCACTGTTTTGACTCACTGTTTTGAAGATTTTGGGGAAAACTAGAGTTTTCTTTCTTGAGATCAAAATGAGGGGTTTCAAGAGGGGTTTTGAAATAGAGGTTTTGAAAGTATACTTTCAACATCAAATAGAGATTATAACCTCTTGGAATATCAACATCAAACTCATCATCAAGAACCCCCAATATTATTGGAGAGATTCATTTTTATTTGAACATAACCTCAAGGATACCTTGAAGTTATAATCATCATCTATCAAACATGTTTTTGAGGTCAAGAGCTACTATCCATAAGGATTCACTCACCTCAAACTTCATGTCATCATCTAGATGATGATGAACTAGTAAGTAAATAAAGAAAATAAAAAAGAAATGAGGTAAGAAGAGATGAACATTGTATATAAGCAAGCAAATGAACAAATTAATAGATGATATTCAATGGTGAAACCACAAGCATTCAACCTCTCATATGTGTGTATATGGGTGAGTACATCACTCTCTAACTCATAGGAAACTCAACGAAGATGAAGAAGATGGATTGAAAGCTTGAAAATAAAAGTTTAGTTTTTAGAAAACTAATTGAAACTCACATTTTGGATTGAATTTGGAAGAAGAAAATCTATACTTCTCTCTCTCTTTCTTCCTAACTCTCTATATCTCTCTCTAATGGCTTCCAAGCTCCTCCCTAAATGGAAGTAAATGGGCCTCCTTTATAGGCCAACTTGGGGAGGTATTTTGGATTTTAAAAAGTCTCTAATTTGTCCAAAATCCCGGAATAATCAAAACTACGTCGTTTTATTTGTTGAAAATTTGAATTAAAACCCAAAAATTAAGCAAAAATTACAAAAAAAATGAAAAAACACTCAGAGTGCCGCCGCGGCAGTTGGCCAGTGCCGCCGCGGCAGTCAACTCCCCCGTTGACCAAAAAATGCATTTTGGCCCCCGGAACTCCCAAAATTCGCGAAACGGCCCTATTTCGTCCGAAATTCACAGAAAATTCATATGAAATCCAAATTGAGATTGTGATATATGGTTGGAAAGGTATTGAGGTCTAATTTCCATAAAATATAGTTTGGAGTTGGGTCACTTTGTAAAGTTTTGCGGTATTCGCGATAAAAGCCAAATTGATCGCATTTTTCATCTTCAGAAATTCATAACAACTTCGTTTTAGATCTAGAAATTATGTGCGATATGCCGTTGGAAAGCTATTGACCTCTAGTATTTGATAAAAATATTTCAATGTCGAAAAAGATACTTTGATTTTTGGTCAAACTTGCAGTCAAATCAGTCAAACAGTGCACTTCCAAGAAATTCCGGAAAGTTCTAGGAGCCTCCAATGACTGACGTTTCCGTCCGATTTTCTTTTAAAATATATTTTAAGACTTTTCACATGATCTAGGATGATCTCAAAACTTTTGGGCGAACTCGGATGATTTTGGTCAAATCTTGGTCAAACTTGGTCAAACCGGTCAACGGAGACTTTCTGGGAACTTCCGGGGGTCTCTGGGAGCTTACGATTTCAAATATTCATCTTTTAAAATACCTTTTTTTTTGTTTTGAACAACATCGAATGATTTTTTAGATTCTGGGTCAATCTGGAGAGTTTTGGGCTTTTAGGGGCATTTTGGTCATTTCTGCAAATTCTTTGACTTCTTGACAGTTAGAGGCAATCTCTGAAAATCCGATCTTTCTAATCATCGAGGTTTGACATGCTTGTGGCCTCCTAAATCTGATAGCCGACAAAATGGGGTGTCTACAACATGTTTGATGTGAACTATAATATGATTTGCATTTCTAGATAACACATGGTGGAGACTAGACCCGTTGAGCTTTTGAGCCTATCTTTTCTTTTTAGAGTGTTATAAATACATTTTATGTTTGTCGAATTTTATTGAAATAGCGCATTTACTTGTTGTTTAGTCTCATTATTCTTGTTTTGATTGATAGTCAAGTTAAAATATTTGCTACCATGCTAAATAATCTTCATTGTAACCAGTAAAGAACCATATGATCATAAGAAATAATGGTAGGCCTTCTTTGTTTACCATCGATCGAAAAATGATAAAAATTTCCTTAGGTCGCCCCTTAGAGATGTTAAAATGCCATTTTTCTTCAATTATCATTATCCTTTTTTTGTTCCAACTTGGAGTTTATCGCTGAAAGATTGATCAACTTTTAGTGGTGATAAGGCGTTGTGTCGATTGAGAAGAAGAAGAAAACAAGATGATGTTTGGGGTAGTTGCCTTGGTATTCAATGAATATTCGTTTCAAAAGTAACGAAAAGTAAAAGAATAAGGTAGTAAGAAGAATGAAAAAGGAAAAAAATAAAAAAATAAGAAAAAAAGTAAAGAAGAGGAAAGAAATAAGAAAAAAAATGAAAGAAGAATATGAAAAGATGAAAGTTAGTGGTAGAAGAGATGATGAAAGAAATCAAATATGCCTTACAACGCCACTCTAAAACTACTTAATGAATCATTTCTATCCTTTTTCATTGCCTGAATCCTTTCTATCCTTTTTCATTGCCTGAGCCACGTTACAACCTTTGAAAAGTCCTATTTGATCCTAGAAAACATGGTTTGGATATGTAAATAATGGGAGGGGGATTAAAACATGGTAACGATTAATTTTTCTTGACTGTTGGCATCCTATCCATGAGACTACTGTTCTTTCATGTCATGCGTCTTTCTTAAGTCATATGTGAGCGTTTCTTATTTTGAAAATATATTTCCTTTCCTCACATATACTAGAGAAATTACACATGTTCCGAGCGTTTCACTTGAGAGTGTAATTAATATTGTGAGATTTGTAGTCAAAGCATCACTAGAAAGCTATCCGAGTTATATTCCAAGTTCATAATCATCATGTATCCACTTGATTACCATTCATACATATGCGGATCTTCGATCTATTCTATTGATTCTTTACGATATATATTTTCAGAATAGTCATGATTTAGGTGGACGTACGATGATGTTACTCTCGATAACTTAAAGTTTTTACTCGAAATTCGGTTTTATCAAGGAAAGATGTTGATGTTGAAATACTAAAATTTGAATAACATTTGTTTTTTTTTTAAAAAAAAAAGCTAATAAAGTTAGTTGTGGATGACTTGTTGACAAGAACCCTCACGAGACTGCACTCGTTCGACTAGGGACACTTAGAGGTTTAAAAGGCTTGTTGTACATACTAAGTACAATCCTAATACATGCGAAAATGGAGTAGAAATTGTATTTTTATTAGTAGATTTATTTTTCTATTCTTTTTGCTCGAGTACTAGCAAAATGTAGGTTTGGGGGCGTGATCGTGAGAGAACAGATCCTAATTACACGTCTTAATTCACATTTGTTAGAACTTTTTATCCTGTCTTTGTGTACTTCTACTTTATTTTTCATTTTCTGTCAGGATTTAGAATAAAGCAAGAGTTCCAGGCTAAATAAGGAGAAAAATCAGAAAGAAAGAACCAGAAAAAGCTACCTCGCGCGAGCGGCCCGCTCGTGCGACCTGCGCAAGTAACCTGTTGAAAAGGTCAAAACGCGTATTTCGAGGTACTGAAGAGCCCTGTGCGATTCGAATTAGCTAAATACATCCAAAATCGTAAAAATAGCAGTTTTAGTGCAATTAGGCTTAGGAAAGCTTCCTAAATCCTTCCAAAATCTATATAAATCCTATTCTAAATCAAATTTTGGTTTACACATCATTACACAACATTATACACATCCATATACAACAAAAACTTCAGCCATTGAAGAGAGGAAAGTAAGGAAAAGTAGAAGAAGAACAAGGATTCCCATGGCCTCCTCCATCAACCTCTTGCCATTCATCGATTCTATGGCCTCTTAGACCTAGATCTAGAGTTTTAATGAAGCCCTAGCCAAGCAATATAGTGTATTTCATGCTTTTCTTTTAAATTTAATATGTATGAATGATGATTACATGTTAAAAGGATTTTTTATAATAAAATCGTACTTCTATTGATTAAATTATTGCTTTTAAAGTTTATTCTTGTCTTAGATCTATTTTGAATGTGATGTGCTCAATGATCTATATTTGCTGTGCTTGTATGGATTATTTACATGTAATGGTCCTTATTTGAATTGTGATATCAAGTAGACGAATGGTTCATGCCTAGGGAAGACGGAATGTGCCACAACCCTAATTTAGTGTGAGACAATTCGTGCTAACCAAAGATGAATTATGTTGATGCTCGAATCGTAGTTATTTTCTTGACTGAGGAATTGAGCTTGTACCTACAATTTCCCATTACCGTCCAATGTAAAAAGCTAATTAAATGCATAAATACCCTTATTATGAAGCTAGTGGTGGATTTACAATCCTAGGTTCAATACACATATTTATCAAAACAACTTTTAATCGCTTTCATAGTTTAGATTTCTTTTCATTGTTCTTAGTTTAATTAAAATTAAATTCAAAATTCTGTTTTCTTAATTAACTAGGGTTAGGTTTTAAAATTAAAGTGATTTAGTATTTCAATCTCTGTGGGTTCGACCTCTACTTCCACACTACAAATTTTTTAAAGTAGAGTACACTTTTTATCTTGATTCTGACAAAATCATGAGCCATAATAATTGAAGTTCTAATGTATGAAGAGACAATTCCATGGGTAAGCACTTTTTTTTAAAGCACTCATATATATAAATGCATATACACACTCATAAAAAACCAATAACATAAAAGATAATTTAAAAAATAAAATAAATAAATAAATAATAAAAAATTGAAAAAATTTTAGAAAATGCCACATTGCACAATAAGGGAAGGTTTTTAGGCTTGGCATTTAGATATAGTATAGATAATAGATATGTGCAGTTTCCAATTAGATAGTCACTAAATTACTATTTAGAAAACCAAACAAAATCTGTCAATATTTCTTAATGGCTTTCAAAATTAATTAGTTCGAATTTGAGGCTTCTTGGGATGAAACATTCTCATTATTGATTCTGAGAATATCAAAAAAAAAAATTTATAATAATAAAGAAAGAAGACGAAGAAGAAGAAGAAGAAGAAGAAGAAGAAGAATTAGAAAGATATGAAAAAAATTGGAAAATTAAGGAAATGCCACATAAGATTTTTTTTTCTAAAGGGGAGGATGGTGATGTGGATAGCCTAATAGAAGATATTTTGCTTTGGTATATATATTTATATATATATACATATAATAGATGTCTACGTTGAAGCTCAAGGGGTTGAAATATTTTGTGCACCTAGTTAGTTAATTATGATTGGTCAGGGATCCTAGACCAAGCACCCCTCAATTTAATAGAATTTTGGATGAAAAAAATATCTATCATGCTAGATTGTTTGAGTTTGAAGGATAATATATTTTTAATTTCGGTCACAATTTTTTTATTAATGAAACTTAATTAAATCAAATCCCCATGTTACAAATTTTTATGGATTTTGCACTATACCAAGGGGAGATAGTCCTCTCCTAAGTACTCATATACTCCCCAATCCATGAGACTCGAACCTACAATAATCTACATATGGGATGGAATCCCTTACCACTAGGTTATCCATTGGTCACCTAGCAATTCTCTTAAAGATTAAGAAAAAAATTTAAAGAGAAAAAAGAACTATGTACAAAACATTGTGAAGCAAGAATTACACAACAAGAACCAACTTTTTTTTTTATTTATTTAGGGCTCGCATGGCAACGTTTTCAGTTTTCAATTTTTTAAAAATGAAAACAAGGTTGTTTGTTATATATATATATATATAATGAAAACATAAAACTTGTTTGATAACAATGTTGATTTAAAAGAAAATAAAACTAAAAACAAAAAAATGTGTTTGGTAACGGTGTCAATGTCCAATCTATTTTTCAAAATATACCTTATTTTTTTAACAATACAAAATAAGAAAATATCCAAACAAATCTTGGACTGAACAGGCAATACTTTTTTTTTCAAAGGACTGAAAAGGCAATACTAATTGAGCTGAAATACCCAATTTTCTCTCTCAGATCTCTCCAATAGGATCTCTCTCTCTCTCTCTACTCAACAAGAACCAACTTTTTTTTTTTATTTATTTAGGGCTCGCATGGCAACGTTTTCAGTTTTCAATTTTTTAAAAATGAAAACAAGGTTGTTTGTTATATATATATATATATATATAATGAAAACATAAAACTTGTTTGATAACAATGTTGATTTAAAAGAAAATAAAACTAAAAATAAAAAAATGTGTTTGGTAACGGTGTCAATGTCCAATCTATTTTTCAAAATATACCTTATTTTTTTAACAATACAAAATAAGAAAATATCCAAACAAATCTTGGACTGAACAGGCAATACTTTTTTTTTCAAAGGACTGAAAAGGCAATACTAATTGAGCTGAAATACCCAATTTTCTCTCTCAGATCTCTCCAATAGGATCTCTCTCTCTCTCTACTCTCCTCATCCCTCCTCCTCCTCCTCCTCCTCCTTCGTGTTTCTCATTCATAGAGATCGATCTGAGCCATATTTATATAGTGTGCTATGTATATTTCTTTTCTAATGTTTGTTCTCAATTTCGTACTTCTTTCAGTCCTAATGTTTTACCGCAACTTAATTTGAATACTATAAATTTTAGGTAAAATACACTTTGCAATCTCAAGCTATACACCATTTTCACTTTGATCCGTAAACTAAACTCTTTAATAATTTGGTCCTTAGTGTAAACATATTGCAATTAGCACATTCCATAACAATTCTTCTCTGGAATTTCGTCACCTCAGCAGGACATGACCCACTTAAAGGGCACATTGATCCTTTTATTATCGTTTATGCATTTCAGACCTATGCTAATCACCATTAATGTTAAAAACCCTCAAACTATCACATTTTAATAATATTTCATCAATGTTGCTGACAAACTGTGATAGAAGGTGTGAACAACCTGTTACACACTAGGTAGTATTGTTTGGTTGAAAAATTTATATATGAGTGCGGGCGTGCCAGGCAAGCAAATTGTCAATATGTATGTGTGATTATTCAAACTGCGTCTCACCAGGGTGATTGTGGTGTCGTTCGATGCCTTAACAAGGACTTTAAACGTGTAAAGATATGACTAAAAGAACTTCGAACTAATTAAAGTATAACTACTCATACTTAAGAACAAAGAGTAAAACTAGTAAAGTAACTGGCTACTTTATTGACTAAACAGACTACAATCTAACCTTGAAGATAACTTCGAAGGTGTTCTAATTAGAAGAATAAAGATAAAAAGTACAATATTGAAGTGTATTTGTGGATATTGATCGAATGATCCTCTTTCTGATCACAGACCCCTTCTATATATAATCATCGAGGCTTCACAATAGTCTTGTTCGAATGTTCCCTCCTCTTTCCAAGCTGGTAACTGCTCCTCCACGCGGCCTAACCTTGAGTTGACACATGTTCTTTCAGTTATTCTACAATGATCAACACGTGTCCCTTGGCAGTTAACATTTTAAACTGACTGATCAACAAAACTGCTCACAACTACCTCTGCGCCATATCCAATTCAATCAATTGCCCTGCCACATCGAATTCCACGTTGCATCCTCTCATTTGCTGGATAATTTCATCACAAACAAGTATCACACAGTCAATGTATTTCATCAGGTGCATTGGTTCATCCATTGAGTGTCAATAGCAATTCCCTACATTTTACTCATAAATTTTCAAAACTAGAACAATCATTTATCTTAGTTTTATATTCACGAAGAATCTTGCTTTTAATTTATCTGTAATTGTGTCCCAAATTCTTGCTACTTCTATAATCTTACTAATGAATTCATTTCTAATTCCAATTTTTTGCATTGGCAAAACCTATATCTTAGCATTTTTACATCTTTTATTTTCATACAGGCATGTACTACAGTATGTTATTTCTTAACTGCGTAACATTTTCTTCCATTTTCTTCCATAAAACACTGATCGATGCTCTAGATAGCGGCCCTAGAGGCCCTTCTCAACTTGACGAATCCAAATTTAATTCCATGAACATCTTTTTTGTTTTAAAAAAAATGGTTAATCAATAAAAAGAAAATTAAAGCCAAACGGCATCTGCAAAATTCTATTAACATCATTTCTAATATCATCGTCATTACGCTTAATTCATCATAAATTAATCATGATATTATTCACTTTGATTTTTTTTTTTACCACGAACTATACCAAACTTTTATTTGTGTTTCCAGTCTTACAAAAGTTATGTTCAGTGTATTCAATTTTTTACTAACTCATCCTAAAGCATTGTACTATAAAGCTTCTCTCAGAAGTTCTAATTTAACTTTCACATGCATATGCGTTAATTTTATAAGTTATGGACAATATTCTCAGCAAATGACATGTACCTAGGCACCTTCTCTTGAGCATGTATAGTTAGCTCATCGCCGTCACGACAAAGATGTATGGACTTAATGCTGAATCTTGATGTAATTAATATTATTCAAATGTTTGATTATTTATCTTACAGTTAATTATAGTCGCTATAATCACAACTCCATCATACATTTTTTTAATGGAACCAAGATACCTATTTCCAACTCTGTTTCTTGTCTAAATTAAACAAACGTTATTATAAATTTATACCTATGTGAACCCATACTTTTGATCTGAATTTAGGAAACCGATATGAAGATCATTCCTCTTCTCTCTATATCTTTTCATTAGTCTTCTCAACAAGGATATTTTGTAGATGATCTTTTTGTCATAAATTCAAATTAATCTTCTAAAATTGTAATGCTTCAAATCTTTAGTAATATCCAATTATCCTCTCCAAAAGTTTTACGATATGGCTTATTAACTTGATAGGAGATAATATGTACAACTTTGAAAATTCACTTCGTTTTTATAGATGTATAATAAGTACTTTATCCGCTAACTCTCGGATACTTTCTTAGGTCTCGCATGTTAACGTTTCTCGTTTTTAGTTTTCAGTTTTTATTAAAACGAAAAAATCAGTTTTTGTTTTTTTTTTCTTCTTTTTTCAAAAAATAAAAACATAAAACTTGTTTGGCAACATTTTTTGAGTTAAAAATATAAATGTAAACAAAAACAAGAAACACATGAATTGGTAACGAAATCAAGATTAAATCTACTTTCAACTTTAAAATTGTTGATTTCAATAATGTTCCTTGTATATTACATAATTGTTATATGTGTGTGTATATATACACATAGTATATATATATACACATATAAGATGTGATCATGTGAAAGAATTCCATTTACTCGGCCCAAAAAAAAGGCTAGGGCAGTGAGTAATGAGAGAGAGAGAGAGAGAGAGAGAGAGAGAGAGAGAGAGAGAGAGAGCCAGCTAATTATATATCCAATTATATACATACATATATATATATTTGATTGCAAAGCATGAGAATTTCATTTCTCAAAAGGCAAGTTTACAAGGAATAAATACAAAACAAAAGAAGGAAAAAATACATGATAAATCACAGCATTCCTCGGGTTTGTACTGCAATCTCCAAAATAATGATATCGCTGACTGTGGCGTAGCTCAAGCATTGAGCCGTCTGAAGGAGAAAGCTGCCAACAACTACAACAAAGATCCTGGCTTCAAAACCACCGTGACTACAAAGAGGGCCCAAACAAACAATAGATCTAATGCAGATCTGTGTGGAACAAGCCAGATCCAACAACGGAATACGAAGACAAAGAGATCTAGCTGCATCAATCAAACAAACCAAACAAAAAACAAAACAAATCCCAACTAGGAGGGACAAAACCCCCAACAAGGAGGGACAAACCCCAACACAAGAGAGGACATATTATTGAGAGCAACAAAAAAACAGTACAAAAGAAATGGTTAAGGGCTCTCCCACTCACTAGAGGTCGCAAGGAGAGCACACAAGTTACAGAGAAGGGAAAGAAAACCTAGGGTTTTCCCTATTTAATTATGGAAAATTTGGTGAAAAGGTCATTAAGATGAGCTTTATTGGGGACAACTTAAACTAGACATTAGTGATAAGTCTTGCCAATATCCATTGATCAAAATACCCTCATCTTCATCCTCTAAACCTAGCCAAACCCTAGTCACCATTACTACCACCCACACCACCTCCTGCCACCACCTCTGGCGACCTTCAACGACCAGTCTCGCGTCATCGGACCTCCGGCGGCCACCCTTTGCCTCTACCACCATAGCCACTGCCCTTTTTCTCTCATATATTAGCTTCATTTTCTCCCTCCAAATTGTGGGACTGTGATATAGATATATGTATATATCAGTCAGTTTATATTGATTAGTTATACAGAGAGAGAAAGAAAATTACAATGGATGATTCATCTTCTCACTCTAGACTTTCTCTTTCTAACCTGCTTTGACAATAAACTGAAAGTTGCTCAAATGAAGACACCTTTAATTTGACAAATCACAGTACATCAACTATAGAGGAAACTGAGTATGTACAAAATTTGATGAACAAAGAGATCGATATTCTATTCAACAATCGTGAATCTGCACACACATACACACACACACACACACACAAACAAAAAAAAAACATATCTTAAGTTTCAGAAATTTCACTTAGGATATGATATTCACTTAGGATATGATATCTTAAGTTTGAAGCCCTAGTTTCATTATAAGAGTGGATATTTCTTTGAACAACTCTAATAAAATTCAGTCTCTCATATCTATTCATCATTCTCAATCCATATTTCATTCGAATAACTAAGTGAAGCCGATCAAATAACTAAGTTTGAAGCCCTAGTCTCATATCTATTCATCACTCTCAATCCATATCTATTCACCACCCCCCACCACTCGATTGTGGTGTCCACCCATCTTGATCCGGAGCAAAAATCCTAAGTGAAGTCAGAAATCAGAAATCCTAAGTCAAATTGGACTTAATATATATTCTAAGTGAATTTTTCTTAAGAGTTTGACATCCTACCAACCCTAGATCAATGGTGGTGGATTGTTCAAAACAATAGAATGGTGATGGTGTTGAACAGACAAATCAAATCCAGATCATAGCAGGCCAATCATAATAATCAAATGGTGATGATCCAACATAGAGCCCAATCATAGCAGTTGAATGGTGATGATCTGTTTTGAACAGTTAAACGGTGATGATTTGTTTTGAACAATCAAATCAGATCCAGATCTGGTTTGGTTGAGGTGATGGTGTTGGTGGTGGTCGCCGACGGTAGTAGTGGCGATGGTGTTGGTGGCAGTGGCGATCTAGATTTGTTTTGGTGGTGGTGGCCTACGATGTGCTAATTGCCGTGGTGATCGTCATAGGTCGCTGGTGGTGGTCGCCTGAGGTCGCCGGAGGTGGTGGACGGAGGTTAGGTAGGGGTGATGGTAATGGTGGCCATAGGAGAATGAGAGAGAGAGGTCACTATTTTTTTTTTCCCCTGGGAAAGATGAAGTGGCACGGTTTGGTAAGACGAAAATAGAGAAATGGACTTGAAAAGTGAAATGATGATATTGTAGACTAGAGCTACAAAATAGGCTTGGGCTTTTGACCTTATGGAGGTTATTGTTAATGGGACATCCTTTAAACCAAAGTTGCCCAACCTTACGGACTTTAGGCCAAGCCTCTCTTTAATTATATACATACATATATATATATGAGTAATCCTAGGTACACTTAAATGGGATACCTAAATTATCTACCTGCTGATGTGTTATGGCATTTTGGAAAATAATTCAAATTTTTTTTGGTAACTGATAAATGATTTTAAAAATCCACATCAACAAGTAGATAATTTAGGTGCACCTAACATTACTCTATAGAGAGAGAGAGGGAGACATAGCGAGACAGAGAGAGAGGCGGAGTCACTTCTACAATGAGAGGCTAGTTAATTATTTATTGGGTCAGTCTTTTCTTTCTAAAAGACATGACCGGGATCGAGCCTTTCCATAAGATGTGGTTGGCCGCTTCTGTTTTCAAAAAATTTCGAAACCAACTTCTGCTATTTTCGATTTTAGCACAAATTGTGAAAAACGTGTTTATTTAAAAAAAAAAAAATACAAAAAAAACATTACCAAACATATTTTCAATTTTCATTTTTCTGAAAAAATGAAAACGAAAAAAACGGAAAATCACAACTTTACCCAACGAACCCTTAATTTTTCTAGTTTTACTGGTTGATCTTATGAGTCGGGATACTCCATCATCACTTGAATCATCTCCTGATTCTCCTGAATACTTTCAAGTATATGTAGGAATACTATATGGTCTAATGCTCTTCGAGTCCGGAGTCCTCGTCTTCTACAATCTATCTTCGACTGTATAATTAAGTGTTATGGTCCTGTGAAAAATGTTATTGGTCTCTTTCTATGGTGACTCTCGTCAAAATATAATCTTCCTTTCTAGTCTTTTGTTTGATAACTTTTAAAAGTAAACTTTTCACTTTTTTTTGTTTCGTCGTCTTTTTTCACCAAAACACTATGGTCTTCACCTTTTTTTAATACTTTATGAGACTAGACATAGATGGTCATTTTTTTAATTTACACGTCAATTTCTTACTGTTATTGCTTCGTTACTCTAGGAATACCATGTCACTTTCTTACTTTTTTTTAACTATCTTTCAAAGAATTATCATTTATTTTAATCTAGTGCAAAGTTTTATTCTTTGGGAGAATAAAATTCTCAACCAAACAACCTCCCATTCACTTATAGCACTCCACACAAATTTGTATGCATTTAAACGTAATAAACGACATAATTAATTAAACAATTCAAACGAATATGAGAATATGTGTAACAACAAGACATGTTATAATAATCATGTTTATAGCCATTGAAATAGTTTCCAAAATATTAAAAAATATTTTCTGAATTTATTTCACAATAATTTTAGCGTCTCACATAATTTCTGTAGATAATTATGCCTACAACAAATTTTAAAAGGATAAATAACCACATTTATCAAACACGAAAAAAATTCTTAATAACATGGCATGCTACAAAATATTCCACAACATAGAAAGAATTTTCAGAATACAGAAAATAATTTTCTGAAAAATGTTCATCTCTTTTTACCATTGGATTTCAATTTAAAGCAATTAATGAATCAAAAATAATACCAAAAGCAATTTTCAGTCACAGAAGCTGACAGCACCTAGCCCAAACCCGAGGAAATTGCTCTACAAAATGTCTTCCTAGAAGTAAAATTGCCAAACAGGCCCTCACACGCTTGAGTGAGCCTCCACTTTTTAGTCATTTTCAAAATTTTATATTCTGAAATTAAAATTAATTCTATGGGTTTTACAAAAAATTTGAATAAATTACCATAAAATAGGAAATTAATTGAATTTGAAGTAGAATACAAAAAACAATAATAGAAATGGACCACCAGGATGGTCGTACGTGCCAGCACGCTCTGCCGCTGCGCATAGGCTAAGCCACAGTTGTCATGACCCATCCTGCTACGAGAGGATGGCACGCCACCAAGGCTCAACCAATTCATTCAAAGATTATAGCAACGGAAACAGACATTAAAAACAACATTGAGTACTCAAAACTTTTGGAACTATACCCTCCGAGTTCTAAAATCCGTATAAAAATTTAAAACGTAATTATATTTTGAAACGAATTAATTTATGTTGAAAGGGGTCCTAAAGGTACCCTAAGAACTAAACAAATTATTTAAACAATTTCTGAAAAGGGTAGAAAAAGATTTCATCCAGGGGTATTTTGACCTGTCGAATGACCGTTGAGCATAATTCCTTCTAGCAGTAGAATTTTGCTAAGGAATCACCCAACCTTTACCTCTTTCACTGCACAAACCATGATTACATTAATCCTAACTTCGCAAGCTATACTAAACTTTCAAGAAAATCTTTAAGACATGCTAATCCATAAAAAGAAACGATGACGGAACAAGCTAAGGCTTGCTTGGCTCGATTTCAAAAGTACTAACAACATTCATTCAAAATCTGAATTTAACGAGTTAAGCATTCAAAACATGGATCCATGAGTTTGGATTCATTACAACATAACCAAAGTAGTTCTTACTACCTATTACACCATTACACAAGCATTCCAAGATTTCCAAGTTAATCTAAAACATAGTTTTAGTTCTCAAAACATAGATTACACATTGGAATGGAAAAAACAAAAGTATATACAATTGTGATCCCCGCTTCCCCGTTGGCCTCACTCTTCTCGCTTATTTTTCCCTTTTTTCTTTTCACTTGCAATGGAGTGAAGCTCTACTGCTCAGATATATGCTGAGTGCATAATTCTAAACATATGCTTATATGACAATTCATGCTTTAAGATATTAAACACGTCAAATTAGTCTCTAGGGAGAGTGGTACGTTTCCATCCAATAAATGAAATTGATGCCGTGGAAGGCCTTCCTCTTACCACGCATCCATTGCCCTGGCTTCGCCTTCTCCAAATCAATGCACCATGCCCTGGCTGGACCTTCCTCCAAACCAGGCCATCAAATATTGATACCAAAATCCTCAAACATCGAGGAGTTTACCCCCGGATGGAATTGCACCAAACCCTCCGTTGACCCACTTAGACACATAACATGCTCATTTAATCACATATACGTGCTTTTGATGCATTTTCACATGCATAATTAATGGGCCTAATTAATACATGAATCTTGTCCGGATCCAAATAACAAGTCAAATATCTATAACATATAATTTCCTATAATATATAGGTGTAGAAGTCATACCACGAGCTATATCTCTCTAACTTCAGGGGAAGTACTAGGGGTTCGATTAAACGTCGAATCTCCGATCTCAAATCATTCCTACGAGTTTACACATGTTTTTCCCAAAATTTCAATATTAGGATTTTTAAAACAATTCGTCAAAATGTGGCCTAATAGGTATCAAAATGAAGCCCTTACCTCTAGGAGTTCAAATATCAATTTAGAGAAAAACAAACGGGCAGAAGGTCGTCAATTTGCGTCGAAAAGCTCTGAGCAACCAAATCATCCCCTATTTTTTTTTCAATTTAGGGAAGGTGTAGAAATGAAAATATCTTGAGTTTCCTATATATATAGACATAACTATCGAAAATTACGTTTACCTCCCCACGAGTTTCAAAACACCTAATTATTCCTCCAAACGTTTTACACGTCTAATTCATTGCTTCATGAGTAGAAATTATAAGTTATAAAAGTTTTCGTTTAAGTTCCATTTATCACTGTAATTACGTTCCGAAAACTAATTTCGTGGAATTTCTAGATAACCTACCTTTTATGCAACACATCCTATCAGTTATCGTTAAATCAATCAAACTGATCTTTATCAAGATCCAAACTACCAGAAAATACCTAAAATAGGTAAACTTATTATTCATATATACCAGATATGTCAAATAGCATTTAATCACATAAATGTCATTTAACTCATATCAATGCCTCTTTGATTCTTGAGTTGTCGTATCCTCCATTGACACTCACCGCTGACCTCCAATCAACTCCATCTCAATTATTAATCAAAATTAGTAATTCTCAAAAATTTAAATATGCATTTAAAAATGAATGTACTTATTTCAAGATAGGTGTGACAACTCTCCCTTCCAAAAAGGAAGTTTGTCCCCAAACTTATACCTCATGAGTCGAAAAGATACGGATACTCATTCCTCATCTCTTCCTTGTTCTCCCACATACCTTCCTCAACTGTGTGACTATGCCACAACACATTCACCATTGGAATCATCTTCTTTCTCAACACTTGTTCATTTCAATCTAAAATCCCCACCGGATGCTCCACATAAGTCAAGTCTTCCTAAATCTGTAATGGCTCCCATACAATTATCTTACTCATCTCTGTCATACACCGTCTCAACATTGACATATGAAATACATTGTGCACATGCTCCAGCTCGGATGATAAGGCTAGGGGGTTAGACACCGGTCCTACCTTTTCTAGTATCTCAAATGATCCTATAAACCTCGGGTTAAGTTTTCCTCTCCTCCTAATTGGATAATGCCCCTCGAAGGTGATACTCTCAAGTATACAAATTCTCGTACCTCGAATGTCCTCGGTCGTCTTTTGGAGTCTACATAGCTCTTATAATGACTCTGAGCCACCTTAAGGCGCTCTTGAATTAACTTCATCTTCTCAGCAGTCAATTGTATTATCTTAGGTCCTAGCAACCTTCTTTCACCAACTTCGGTCTAACAAAATAGTGAACGACACTTACTCCCATACAAAGCTTCATATGGTGCCATACCAATAATCGATTGAAATCCGTTATTGCAGGTGAATTTGACTAAGGGTAACTATTTCTCCCAATCACTCACAAAGTCTAGAACACATAATCTAATCATGCCTTCTAGCATCTAAATCATTCGCTCTGACTGTCTGTCGGTCTGAGGATGAAATGTGATATTGAAACTCAACTTGGTACCCATTGCCTTTTGCAAACTTCCCCAAAACTTCGACGTAAAACTACTATCGCGATATAATACAATCACTGTTGGAACCCAGTGTAATCTCACAATCTATTTCACATACAACTCCGCTAACCTCGAAGGCTTAGTCATCTTAATTTGTAGGAAATGAGCTGATTTCATCAATCTGTCATTTGCAACTTAAATCTTGTCATACTTGTTAGGCGATCGTAGAAATCCAAAAACAAAATCCATCGTGATCTCATCCCATTTCTACTCTGACACAAGTATTGGTTGTAGTAGTCCCGCGGGTACTTGTCTCTCTGCCTTCACTTGTTGACATCCCGAACACTCTAAGACAAACTTAGCAAGTTCTCGCTTCATGCCTCTCTACCAAAAGTTCTCTCGCAAGTTATGGTATATCTTATTACTTCCTGGATGAACTGAGTCCTTACTACTATGCGCTTCCTCTAGAATTCATCTTTCAATTCTTTTAAAATTAGAATACACAGTCAACTCCCAAGCATCAACACTCCTTGCTCTAAGGTAAATCCAGGTCGCTTTCCCAAAGGTATCTCATCTCTTATTTTGCACAAGTTAAATTCATTGAACTCTCCCATCATGATCTCATTAATGATATTCGGGTAAGCTATGGTCGCCATCATTAAGCCACCATTTGTCTCTAGAATCACATCTAACTCCAAACTTTCCATTTTCTTGACCAATTCTTTTTGCTTTGTTAGCTCATCAACTAAATTCTTTGTCATCTTCCGGCTTAATGTGTCGGCTACTACATTATCCTTTCTCAGATGATACTCTATCGAAAGATCGTAATCCTTTATCAACTCTAACCATCTTCTCTGTCTCATGTTCAAATCTTATTGGATGAAAATGAACTTCAAACTCTTGTAGTCCATGAAGATCTCACACTTCTCCTATATAGGTAATGCCTCTAAATCTTTAAAGCATAGATTACTGCATCTAATTCAAGGTTGTGAGTCGAATAAATAACCTCATGTGTCTTCAACTATCTAGACGTGTAGGCAATCACCTTGCTACCTTAAATAAGGACACATCCCAAGCCTTGATGCGAAGCATCACTATAGATCACAAACCCCTCGGATCTGGATGGTATTGTTAAGATAGGTGCTCTTGTCAACCGCGACTTCAACTCTTGGAAACTGTCGTCACATTCTGAATTCCATTCAAAAGTAACACCCTTCCTCATCAATTTGGTCATTGGTAATGAAATCTTTGAGAAGTTCTCTATGAATCAACGGTAGTACCTAGCTAATCCTAAGAAACTTCAGATTTCTAACACTGATATCGGTCTTTACCAATTAGATATTGCTTCTACCTTGTGGGGATCAGCTGAAATGCCATTCTTGTTAATAACATGACTAAGAAAAGTAATACTAGGTAGCCAGAATTCACATTTCTTAAATTTCCCGAATAGTTGCTTCTCCCGCAGTCTCTGGAGTATCAACCTCGAGTGTTCCTTGTGCTCCACCTCACTCGGTGAATAAATAAGAATATCGTCTATGAACACAATCACAAAATTGTCTAAGTAGTTCTTAAAGACTCGGTTCATAAGATCCATGAACACGACTGGTGCATTAGTAACCCCAAATGGCATAACTAAGAATTTGTAGTGCCCTTAGCACTTTCTGAAAGATGTCCTCACTATGTCCTCGGCCTTTACTTTCAATTGATGATAGCCCGATCTTAGATCTATCTTCAAAAATACCAGTGCCCTATGGACTTGATTGAATAGATCGTCGATTCTCGGAAACGGATACTTGTTCTTGATTATCAATTTATTTAACTCCCGGTAGTCGACGCACATACTCATTGAGCCATCTTTCTTCGTTACAAACAACACTGAAGCTCCTGATGGTGATATGTTAGGGCTAATAATACCCTTATAAAGTAGTTCTTGTAGTTGGATTTTCAATTCTTTCAATTCCACGTGTGCCATTCGATACGGTACTTTCATTACGGGTTTTGAGTCTGGCATTATCTCAATAGTAAACTCAATCTCTCATTCAATAAAAAAATCTGGTAATTCATATAGAAATACATGCAGATACTCTCATACAATTAGAATGCCTTCTACTTTCAATTCAGTCACTGAATTATCAATTATTGAGCACAGAAATCCCTGACATCCCTTTCTCCATAGTTCACCCGCTCGGATAGCTGAAATCAGATATGGTGGCGGTGTAACCCCACTCCCTCGGAAGCAAAGCTCCCGTGCACCGATGATTAACAATTAACTTTCTTCCGTTCACATTCATCGTGGCTTGGTTAAGAGATAACCCCATTCCTAAAATCATGTCTAAATGATTCACGACAAGCGATATGAGGTCTACGGTCATCAACTTCTCACCTAATTTAATCCCACTATCCTTATATATCGCAGATGTTACTACCGATTTACTAAGTGGTACCCAATGGATAGTTCATATCCTAAAGGCACCGATCTAACATTCAGATGTTTGACAAAATTATATGACACAAATGAATGAGTAGATCCCGAATCAACGAGTATGTGTGCTAAGTGCGAACATATAGCACACATACCTTAGACCACTGTATTCGTAGCAGCCATATCCCCGAGATTCATATAGAATGATCTTTCCTCACATTGCTCTATCCCTCATCCCCTATCATTGGATTGCTTCTGCTTTGAACCACTTGAAGCCATATAACTCACTCCTTGTTAGGGACGTTCCTTGGGTAATCTTTCACTCAGTTCCCCAAGATACCATAATCAAAACACTTGATTTGTGAATAGGGTATGTAACTTGTTCCACTTGTCCCCTAGGTTTTATTTTGGGAATTGGTCATAAAACATCGGCCCATGTGCAGTCGACTACAAAGTGGACACATTGGTATAGTACTCATTGATCTCCCTTGTCCACCGAAGCCGAGACTAGAACCAGATCCTCTTGTGAAAGGCCTCTTGAATGATCCACCCTGGTTCTGGTCTCTAATCTTATTACCTCGCTTACCCCGTACCCCGCTGATTCTGTCTCGATCTCTCCATTCTACTTTTGGCTACAAGTGTCATTTGTTGTATCACTGCCACAATTGAATGGTCATAGGTCTCTACCCTCAAACGGATGTTATCTCTCTCAATCCCTCTTCAAACTTTCTTGCTCTGTCCTTCTCCAATGGCACTGAACCTTTTCCAAACCTCAACAAGGCTTTGTACTTGGAAGTGTATTCGGTTACTGTCACATCCCCCTGTTGAAGATTATCGAACTCACTTTTCTTCACATTGTGAGCAGCTCACGGAAAGAACCGGTAATTGAACTCCGCCTTAAGCCTTTCCCAAGTTATCGGTGGCCCTTGATCTAAAACATTCATCCACCAATTCTGGGCTTCTCCTTGAGTACATAGCTAGCCTTCTCAATTTTAAGTGCATCGGACATCGGAATAGATCTAAAAATCCTCTTCATATCCATAACCCAAAGCTCTGCTAGTGACGTGTCAGAGGTCCCGTAAAACTCTATTGGTTTCTTCTTCACGAATTATTCCGATACAGATCGTTCACCCCCACTTCCCAGGTGCAGGCAGAACGGCTATTGGTGCAGGCTTAAATGGAGGTGTTGGAGGTGATCGCTCCGCTATATTCCATACTAAATCTCCGATGTTCTCCATCATCTCAGACAGATGGTCTATACGGGCATATGGTGATTGTTCACATTCGCCACTCATGATTCTCAACCTATCAATCTCAATGCATAAACACTATGCATGTATGACAATAAACAATTCATGTATGTACAGCAACATACCATATGCATCAAAGTTTGTACTATGTGTGAATGCATTCTAGAATATGTGCCATATCACTCAACACTCCATTCGTCGTCAAACGTTCCCAAAGTTTTGTTACCAATAACTCTGATACCAATAAATGTCATGACCTATCCCACTACGAGTAAAAATAGGACACGTGGCACGCCACCAAGGCTCAACCAATTCATTCAAAGGTCATAGTAGCAGAAAAAGACTTTAAAAACAATATTGAGTATTCAAAACTTTTGGAACTATACCCTCCTAGTTATAAAATTCGTATAAAATTAAAAATATAATTATATTTTTAAACGAATGAATTTAGGTTGAAAGGGGTCCCAAAGGTACCCTGAGAACCAAACAAAATATTTAAATAATTTTCGGAAGGGGTAGAAAAAGATTTCATGCACGGGGTATTTTGATCGGTCGAATGGGGTTTCATGCAGGGGGTATTTTGACCAGTCGAAGGGGGTTTCATTACACATCAAATATTCTCATACAAGCATATGCTTAGATTTCTTGCAGTGGAGCATATTTTGACCGATTGAAGGGGGTTTCATTACACATCAAATATTGATACCAAAATCCTCAAACATCGAGGGTCTTACCCCTGGATGGAATTTCACCAAACCCCCCTTTGACCCACATAGACACATAACATGCTCATATCATCACATATACGTGCTTTCAGGCATTTTCACGTGCATAATTAATGGGCCTAATTAATACATGAATCTTGCCCGGATCCAAATATCTAGTCACATATCCAAAAATATGTAATTTTCAGTAATTCATAGGTCTAGAATTCATACCTCGAGCTATATCTCTTTAACTTTAGGAGAAGTACTAGGGATCCGATTAAACATCGAATCTTCGATCTCAAGTGATTCCTACGAGTTTACATATGTTTTTCCCAAAATTTCAACTTTAGGATTTTTATAAAAATATTCCAAACGTGGCCTAATAGGTATCAAAACGAAGCCTTACCTCGAGGAGTTCAAAAATGGAATTTGGAGAAAAACAAACAGACGAAAGGTCATCATTTTGCGTCAGAAAGCTCTAAGCAACCAAATCCCTTCTTGTTTTCAATTTAGGGAAGTTGTAGAAATGAAAATATAATGAGTTTCCTATACATAGACATAACTCTCAGAAATTACGTTTACCACCTCACAAGTTTTCAAAACTCCTAATTATTCCTCGAAACATTTTACACGTCTAATTCATTGCTTCACGAGTGAAAATTATAAGTTATAAAAGTTTTTCATCTAAGTTCTATTTGTCGCCGTAATTACGTTCTGAAAACTAATTTGGTGGAATTTCTAGATAATCTACCTTTTTATGCAATGCATCCTATCGGTTATCGTTAAAACAATTAAACTGATCTTAATCAAGATCCAAACTACCAGAAAAAATCTAAAACAGGACAACTTACTGTTCACATATACCATATATATCAAATAACATTTAATCACATAAATGTCATTTAAATCATATCAATGCCTCTTTGATGCTCGGGTTACCGTGTCATCCATTAACACTCGCCGGTGACTTCTAGTAAACTCCATATCAATTATTAATCAACATTAATTATTCCCAAAAATTTAAATATGCATTTAAAAATGAATGTACTTATTCTGGGACGGGTGTGATAACAGTGCAGCTACCAGTGCTGCCACGCGCGCACCCGTGTCGCCGTGAGAGCGTGTGGGCCACCTGCTGCTCTTCCAGTGTCCTCTGACTATTAGACCACTACCATTGCTTCGTCTTGTTGAAATGATCATAGTAGACCAGATGTTGACAACTTTTTAGCACACTTTAGTGGGGGTGGGATGCACTCTCTCTATAGTACGAAAAGATATACATAAAGATTATATATATACATGTTCTTCATCAATAAATCAAGAAAAAACTTGGATTTATTCTAAAAATTCAAATCCTTATTTTTCTCAATCTGAAAGTCAAAAAATTGTATATCTTATGTCGTTGGAAACGTATTGAAACAGGAATTCTGAATATATTAAAATCAAACACTTTTTTTAAATCGAGGAGAGAGAAAATCAAAGTCAAAGTTGTGAAAATAGAAACTAGGGTTTGAGTTTTCTCTCAAACGGCTAAGAGTTAGATCACGAAATTTTCACAACATATTAACATAAACAATATGCACAACATACTGAAATATCACACAAAAATAGACAAAGTTTGGATGCTTTGCCATCAACGTATCTAAAACAAGCTTTTAAATGTGTCTTAATGATTTCTTTCATGCAAAGCAACGTGATGAATCATTCTATAACATGAAAACATCCTAGATAGCTCGAATACCAATGTAGGATCATGCTAATATGATAAAAATTATGCGAAACACAAATCGGGTACCTTTTTGACAAAACAAATGAAGCAGATCTGAAACGGAGCGCTTCACATGCGATAAAAAATGTATTTGCGAATCACGAACACACGAAACCTTGAATCCCAGGCTTCCCAACGATGGATATAGTGCACCATCAATAACGAGTGTAACCCACACGATTCATAGTACAAAAGCTATTTCTCCAACGGTGGCTGTAATGGAGAGAGAGACAGACAGACAGACAGACAGACAAAGACAGAGAAACAGGAAAGATAGAAACTATATTCTCCTTCTGTTACTTTTGTAGCTCTCCTCTTCCGACTATATTATATATAGGTAGGAGAGATGGCCTAATAGCAAGGTTTAAATTAGGACTTCCTAATATATCTCTATACATGGGTCATCCTAATAGGGTCGGGTACACTTACATATGGACTAGGGGTGAATGAAAACCAAACCAAACTGACACATCGAACCGAACCGATCAGTTCGGTCGGTTTTCATTTAGTTTGTGGAGTGTAAAACCGAAACCAAACAGAAATATTACACACTTTGAACTAAACTGAATCGAGTCGAAACAGATCGGTTTCGCCAAAAATCACACCGAACCGAACCGTTTACACCCTTAATATGGACGCCCAATTTGGATACTTAAATTAAGTCCAACATGTAGGAATACCATACGGTCCTAATGCTCTTCGAGTTCTCGTCTTCTGCAATTTATCTTCTATGAAAAATGTTATTGGTCTCTTTCTATATATGGTGACTCTCCTCAAAATCTAACCTCCCTTTCTAGTCTTTTGATTGACAACTTTTAAAAGTAGCTTTTCATTTTTTTTTGTTTCGTCATCTTTCACCAAAACATTCTGATCTCCACTTTTTTTTTAAAACCTTGCGTGACTTTGTTAATGAGGTTTTGTTTTTTTAATTACTAGTTACTTTGTTAATGAGAATTTTTTAATTTCTTACATTATTTAAGAGTGAGAGAAGACACGAGAAGAGCATTTTTTTCCACCTTATTTCTTTTTTTCTTTTCATTTCTTCTCCAAATCAGCAATAGAGGACTCAAAATCCATCCTGGCTAATATTTGCAAAAACACTTCACAAGGAATTGATATAAGCGTTTGGGTTTAATTATAATATCTTCTTATGGTGAGAAATTTTTTTTTATTTTTTATCCCTTGAAGGCTTAAAATTAAGTTGAGACTTTATTTTCAGTGTTTGTGACTAGATTGAAACCACTGCATTCTCCATCAAATCTAACAAAAAATTCTAAAGTTTTATTTGACCGGGGAAAAAAATTAGAGCCTAGCTATTTTGAATTTGAAAATTTATCCCAATATTAACATTTTTTTCTCATCTTTTCTTCTTATTCTTTCTTTCTCTCACCACCACCATTTGGTCCTTTTCCTCACATCTCCAACACCATCGGCACCCATCATACAAAAATAAACATAATTCATAAGTGGACGATGAGAATTTGATTTTTGAAAAAAAAAAAAAACCAAAGAAATTTAAATAGTAAAGAATGGTGTATCCGTTATTTTCAGTTAAAATTTGATCAGATTGGGGTTTACAATTAGAGTAATTTTTTTGTGACAATTTTCATACAACTTTCATACAGCCTCTTAAAAAGATGTGTCTATCTCTCTCCTACGATGTCACTGGACCCCACAGTGACACAGGAGAGAGGTAGATACATTTTTTAAGAAATTATATGAAAGTTGTATGAAAATTGTTACCAAAGAATTACCCTTACAATTAACACACTATCACTTGTCAAGTATCAAGTTTTAAGTTATAGGATATCAAATAAATATAGACCTGATCATATGAAGGTAAACTATAAAAGCGCGCATCTTCAATAGTGGTGGATGCCATTTTGGCTGACTATTTTAGCCAAAAGTCTATTTTTCTATTTTCACTTGTCACTTGTTGATAGTGAACTCCTACAATGCAATGCAGTTTTTTTTTTATTGTTTCTTTGATAGTCGAGATTTGTTTCAAATACTATAATACACAATCCAATGGTTGTGAACTGGGGAGCCAAAATGTACTCTCCAAATTTGGCCGACATTTGGAGAATTTGGTAGGCTAGCCATTGGAGTTCAAAATTAAGGCAGCTTGTGACTAACCGCCTATTTTATGGAGCCTCTTAGACATTATTATTACAATTTAGCTAGCTCAAGATTTTGCAACCAAAATTCATAACCAATTAAAACATAAAGATTCATAAATAAGTAAAAAAATAAATATATATAAATCAACAAATTATTATACAAGAGCATAAAACCCATTTTATGAACATTATTGTCCTTTTTATTTTTTAACTCATTGGCTTACACAAAGAAAATCAACCAGTGATTCTTCTTTTTTGCAATATTTGAAACTTGAAATGTCAAGAGAAATTTTTATTAAACAAAGAGTAATTCTTGGGACACAACTTTCACACAACCTTTTTAAAAAGATGTGTGTATCTCTCTCTCTTGTGATGTCACTGGACCCTACAGTGACACATGAGAGAGATAGACATATCTTTTAGGAGGTTGTGTGAAAGTTGTGTACCAAGAATTATCCTAAAATGGTCACTCTCACGTATGATTTATTAAACAACTTTTTTCTTTTATTAAACAAAATGGTCACGTTCACGGATGATTTATTAAACAACTTTTTTCTTAAACAACCTTTTCCTTTATGGGTAATATTCTAAAAAGTTTTTATTGTAATTCTTAGTGCTTTTGCCATAATGTAAATACTAATATAGAATGTGATTTAAAAGTAAAAATCCTAATATAGTTAACCCAAAATTTTAAGTGGCTTTTGCTGTTGGTTCCATACTTTCATAAATAAAACAAATGAAAACACCCTTCGGCCACAGCCGGCTTGAGAAATACAGATTAAGCGTACGTACGAAACAGGCAGTCAGATGTAGACTTGTAGAATTCTATATGAGTAAATCACTGTAAATGCTCTGCTTTAAAATTTAAATTCTATTTTTTTCGCAAATGATGTGATAGTGGGGTTTCTAAATTTTTATTAGAAGACGTTAAAGTGACTCTACAGTGATTAATATAACGAACTAAATTTGATTAATGCCACATCATTTGGGATAGAGATTTAAAATTTAGATTTGAAAAGTATATCATTACTCATTCCACACATATATATATATATATATATATTGTTAGAATAATGTTAGAATACATTGTCTATATTCTTGTACATATTGTATCTTACTATACTTACTGTCTAGATACATTGTACTATCAGTTGTACTACTAGTTGTACTACTAGCCTAGGTACTTTTCTTTCCCTTTTAGGATTCTCTCTTGACCTATATAAAGACTACTCATTGTAAGATTTAATCACACCATTCAATACAATACTTAATCTTGTATTGTCTCATTCTCTCCCCCTCTCTTATATATTCTAACATATATAATATTGTAAGGAAAATTAATAGAAGTCCTTGATATGGATTGTAATACATGAACAATCTATGCAGTTTTTTTGTTTTCCAAGTGATAAGGATATGTTGTTTTGATTTGTTTGGCCTTAAATCCTCTTTTAGACTGAAAATAAGTTTATAGACAAATTTTCCTTCATTTCACACATGTAGAACGTACTGCTTTGCCACCTCAATACGGGTTCCAATGTAGGTTTTTTTTTTTTTTTTTTTCAAACATGAAAATGCCATAACTTTCGAACCACAACTCTAATTTGGAAAAAAAATTATATGTTTCTAATCTAAAAGAAAAGATCTATCAAACAAGATTCATAGTGAATACAAAAAAAAAAAAAAAAAAAAATTAAGACAATGCATTATACTATATTTGATAAACTGATTTTTCATTTGATAATATGTTACTGTCTTTACCTGTACAGTATTCTAAAGGCAGTAATATATGAAAATTGGCCATAATTTTGCGATAATTTGATCAATTTGAAAAAATGTTATTGTCGACGACCTGTTACTGTTCGTTATGCAATGCCATGTTACTAATTTTTTACGTATGTTGTTTTTCGCATGAGGAGAGTATTTAAAGACAGTAATATATATCTACTAAATGACCATAATTTTATAATTTTTGCTGCAGTGACAAGTCATGATCTTTAAAAAAACATTTTGTCTTTAATGATATGTTACTGTCTTTACCTGAAAAGTATTATAAAGGCAGTAACATCTGATAAAATGACCACAATTTTGTAATTATTTGGTCAATTTAAAAACATGTCTTCTGTGGAATTGCAGGGAGTCTTGGCTTCATTGAATGTTGGGGGTGAAAGTCTAGCTTGTTATTTTGAAGTGGTGAATTGTAGCATTCTGTGCATGGTCTCAAGTTGTATGTGGGGTGTCTGTGACTTTTAGTTTGGGTGTATTCCCCCTTTGGTAGGTTTATTAATAAAACAATTTTTACTGTTCAAATTTTTTTTTTTAAAAACATGTCACTGTCTTTACCTTGGTAGCACCAGACAGTGTCATCTACTAAAAATAACCACAACTTTGCAATTTTTTGGTCGTTTTAGACGATTTTATTATTATTATTATTATTATTATTATTATTATTATTATTATGTTTTCATTAAGGCCAATTTTTTTAGATCTACACAATGAAAATATCGATTTTACAAAAAAAAAAATTTAATAAATTTCGATATCCGTTTTTTAGCTGCAAAATTTTAAAAAAATAATAATAATTAAGAATGTAATATTCAATATGCATCTTATTTTGTATGTCACCGATATATAAATTTTTATCAAAAATTGATTTGTATTTTGAAAGTTATGGCATTTGGAAGATTGAAAAACTAAGAAAAATCTGCTTTTCGGAAAATGTGCTGATTTGTTGGCTGAAATTGGGAAAGACTCACGTAAATAATATTTTATGGCTTTTTTTGGTCCCAAAACAACTGAAGGGCCTTTGACATTAAAAAAAATATTTGGATTAATTGTTCATTATTAACTAAATTAGTGACCTATGCCCAAGCGCCCCCATTATTATATTATTAAGAAGAAACTAATTAGGGTCTGTCTAGAAACAACTTTCTCTTTTGCATAATATAGCAATTGGTAATAAATTGGTTGAGGTAACATTTGGTCAATCGCATATTTTTACAATGGACTCATATTTTTTGGTGATAGAATTGCAAAAGTTAGTTTGCACATAGCTTTATTATAACCTTTAAAGTTCTCTAGTCACTTTTGAGCTCTAAAAACTATTTGGGGGCTTATAGGCTTGACCTTCTACTCCGTTTATGGTCAAATCATTCTAATTCAAGGCTTTCTTCTATGCAATCATGTAATTTGACACAAACTAGTAGGTTACGCACCTCATTAGTTATTGAAATGACCAATTTTACTATCAAAAGCTTTAATAAAGAAAATTATCAAATGAGCCTAATAACGCATTGAAAATTTGTAAAAAGTTTAATATTGGATCAAGTTCAGCCAAATCACAAGAATTAGGTGTCCACTTTTAAACCACTGAGAAGTAACGTGAAAATAGTCCTAACAATACGGGGGAAAAATGGAATTAACTCGTTTTGTTTATTATCGTGAAAATTAAAGTAATGTTGATTGAAAAAATTTATCAGACTAGACAAAATTTTTTATGCAAGAAATTGTCACTCACTCACGTGTACAATCGGTTCACATATATATCACACTACAGATTCTTTAATTTTTTCAAATCGGAGGACTTGAAAATCAGTTGTATCGTACTGCCAAAAGTAATGGACATATTGTAAATTTTCACTTAATTATAGAGATAAACCTATCCTTTTCAGGTGCAAAGGATCCTCGACTCCCTTGATCGACAGGTCAAACGAGAGGACCAAAAAATTGTTGTATCCTACCTCCAATAGTAATGGGCATATTATACATTTTCCACTTAATTATAGTGGCACTGATCGTCTTTTTTAGCGGTAAAGGATTCTTGGCTTCCTTTATGGGAAGCAATTAGGAGAGCATTTCAAGTGGGTGTTACATAATCATAAAATTTTTAATTTTTTTTATTACATTCTTTTTTTCAATTTATGATCTTGCAACACTAACATAAGATAATGCCCAAAATGTTACACACAAAAGGGAGCCGAGGATCACCGCACTGTCCAACCCGCAGCACCTATATGACTTTGATCAAAACAATATTTTTTATTTTTATTTTTTTTAATTTCTTTTTACTTTTTGTGAAAAATGAAAGAAGAAATTTTTTTTGCAAACCTATAAAAGGGGGACATGAATACCACCGGGGTTGCCAAGACCCTTGTGGTCTAGTGGCATCAGTTACTGATAGGTCAGAAAATATCCGGTCAAAATCAAATCGACACGTCAACACAGAGGCACCAAATCATTCAGAAAAAAGTGCCTGGAATTCAGCTATCCCAGGAGGATCGGTCGATACCGCCTGGTCTGGGACCACAGCTCGGGATCACGCGGCGGAATCGTCCTCTAGTGAGTGCGACCCAGGCCTGCCCCGTGACTGGCTCTACAAGGTTGCCAGCAGTTCCCTAACTCGGTCAGAAGACTAATACAAGCACTTCCCTAAACTATTAAGGAAACTTCCATGATTTATGCTAATCACTTGTAATTATATTAGGCTTCCTAATCTAGCTAGTTACCTTATACGAGTGTCCTCTTGCATCGATAAAAGAGACCACTCACCCCCATTAAAGGGGAGCATTCTGATCTCACAAGAATAATGGTGAACATATCACTCATACGCATATACCCGGTCGGTCACTGGTAGAACTGCTCTCTCTGTTGGTTCACCACAGGCCGTCGGTGATCTGTTAGTAAATACGCTCTGACGCACCACGTGGACGTAGGCCACCTTGTTAACGGTGACGAACCACATGCAAATTCCATATCTCTCTCCTTAAATTACTCTTCTTGTCCTTTACCAATTTTTGGCATCATCAGTTTGGCGCCGTCTGTGGGGAAATCGACAAACTCTCTTAGAAAAACAAATTTTTGACTGATCAACATGCCACCGCAGAAGGGTAAGAAGACTGTTGCTCTAGTAGGATAGGCTGATTCACAGGCCGGGCAACCATTCCATGACCTCCGAGCAGGTAACGCAGCTCTTGCACAACTCCTGAGGGACAGCGGCAAACTCAGCAGCAGATTGAAGCGCTGCTGGCCCGTCAGGAAAAACTACCTCAAATCGAGGATCGACCCAGGAAAGGCGCACAGGACAGAGAGCCCATAAAAGTCTGAAGGCGTGCCCAGACTGAGCTTATATCCCTACCGGATTTGGGACGGTTTGGGAATGATGAGCATAGCCAGGCTCCCGAGCGGACTCGGTAACGTGCCCGAGCCAACCCACGCCGGGCGGGGGGCGCCAGAGAAATCATCAACAGTAGACGCACTACCAAAGAGGAAGGGCAAGGGCAAACGGCCAAAGACCCCCTGGCCAAGAAGCGTAGAGATCTTAGGCACGCGATTACCCAGAGTCAAAGCCAGGTTCCATCCCCGAGGACAACGCACTTCGAGGAAGAGGTCTCATCGTCTGACCCGACGTACCGTTCAGATACGGAGCAGAAGACTGGTCAGAAAGAAAATAACTATGGTTCAAGCACCAACATAATCCATCTTCGGTTAGCACGATTTATCCCACACTAAACTAGAGTTGTGGTATAATCCGTCTAATCTAGGCATAGACTATTCGGATACTTGATAGCACAATTCAATTTAAGCACCATTACATGTAAATAATCTAAACAAGCACAGCAAGCATAGATCATTGAGCACACTACCATCAAAATAAATCTAAGACAAGAGTAAACTTTGAAAGTAACGATTTAATCAATAAGAGCACGATTTATTTATAAAAATCCTCAGAACATGTAACTGTCATCTATGCATAATAAAACTAAAATAAAAATATAAAATACACCCTATTACTTGGCTAGGGTTTCATTGAAACCCTAGATCTTGAGTTTAGTTGGTCATAAAATTGATGAACGGCATGAGGTTGATGTAGGAAGCCATGGAAATCCTTGGTCTTCTTCTTCTTCTTCTTCTCCTTGTTTTCCTCTCTTCAATGCCTGAAGTTTTAGTTGTATATGGATGTATCTAATGTTGTGTAATTGTTGTGTAACCACAAAATTGATTTAGAATAGGATTTATATAGAGTTTGTAAGGATTTAGGAAGCTTTCCTAAGCCAAATCGCACTAAAACTGCTATATTTATGTTTCTAGACATCATATGCACCAACCACCTCGCTGGGCACTTTAATTTAACAAAATACACATTTTTTGGTTTTTTCACAGGTCGCTCGCGCGGCCCGCTCGCACGAGGTACTTTTTGCTGCACTGCGTGACTTTCGTAGAATTGCAATAACTTTTTGCTCGAAACTCAGATTGACTCTCCGTTTGCGGCCACGCGTCCGTAACTCGAAGATCTACATTTTATATGTAAGAAGAAATTTCTCAAATCTGAAGTATTCCTTGTCAAAAATGCAATTTTCCGAGGCTGCTATTGCATTCAGCTTTTACCAGAATCACTATTTGAGCCCAGAATGACTTTCAAAGCCACTAATCATTAGATTTATGTGCATTTTCAAGTTAAAGCTCCAAATTCTACAAAATTTAGAATACTTATTAAAAACAACTAATAACTACATGAAATGGGCTAACAAAGCGTATTTTTAGGACTATAAACGACAACTATTCGTCGCCGATCACACCCCCAAACCTACACTTTGCTAGTCCTCGAGCAAAGAAAAACATAAAACTAAATACTACTATACTTAAAATCCTAACTCATTATCTATGGCAACGCGATTGCATTTAGCATATGCAACAAGCCTTTTAAACCCCTAGGTGTCCCTAGTAGGACGAGTGAAGTCTCGTGAGGGTTCTCGTCAACAAGTCACCCACAACCATCTTTATTAACTTATAAATTTAAAAAGTTTTATTCAAACGAAAAGCAAAACAATCAATACTCCTTATCGTAGAATGATGATTTGAAATAGAATAACGAACAAGAAGAAACGGAATCAAACGTCTACTTACGTCATGAAAAAAAATCCCAAGCACATGCATCGTATAAATCAATAGAGTTTCTCATAAAATTGCACGTGTGTGATATGGTAGTCAAATGAAAACGCGCATGTCATGAACTTGGAATTTAACTCAGATAACCATTTAACTATGTCTCGACTACGAATCTCACAATGTCAATTACACTCTTAAATGAAACACTTAGAAACAGGTGTAATTTTTCTAATATATGAGAGTAAACATATTTTCAAAACGGAAAATGCTCGCATATGACTCAAAAAAGACGCATGACACGAAATAACAGTAGTTTCATGGATAGGATGCCAACAATCAAGAAAAATAAATCGTTACCATGTTTTAATCCCCCTCCAATCATTTTCATATCCGAACCATGTTTCCTAAGATCAAATAGGACTTTTCAAAGGTTGTAATGTGGCTCAGGTAATGAAAAAGGATAGAAAGGATTCATTAGGTAGTTTTAGAATGGCATTGTAAGGCATGTTCGATTTCTTTCATTCTCTCTTCCACCAACTTCATCATTTCATTCTCTTCTTTTCATTCCTTTCAATTTTTTTTCCTTCTGTTTCTTTTTCTTTTCTTTTTTCTTTTCCTTATTCTTTTTTTTTCTTTTTTTTTTCTTTTCTTTTTCTCTATTTTTTTTCCTCCTCGTTGCTTTTGAAACAAATATTCAATAAATAACAAGGCAACCACCCCAAACATCATCTAATTTTCTTTTTCTTCTTCTTCTCAATCACACATTGCCTTAACACCACTAAAAGTTGATCAATCTTTCAGGGGTGAACTCCAAGTTGGCCAAATTGGAGCAAAAACAGGATAATGGTAATTAAAGAAAAATGGCATAATGATGGCTCAAAGGGCGAACTAAGGAAATTTATCATTTGTCTGGATAGGACAAAGGTCAAAAGGGTGGAAAACAAAGAAGGCCTAAAATCATGTCCTAGGGTGATACGATTTTTCAACGTTTACGACGGAAGATCATTTAGCGTGATAGCAAATATTTTAACTTGACTATCAACCAAAACAAGAATAATGAGACTAAACAACGAGTTAATGCGCTATTTCAATGAAATTCGACAAACACAAATTTATTTATAACCCTCTAAAAAGAAAAGATAGGCTCAAAAGCTCACTGTGTTTAGTCTCCACCATGTATTATCTAGAAATCCGAATCATATTATAGTTCACATCAAACATATATTCAAGCGACTACGTGTAGTGAATAGGTTTGTGTGCAAATTTATGATATAAAACTACGATTCGAATGATACATGACCTAAAACGTCATATCATGACTTCGGCAAATATTTAATCACATATTCTCATGTTTACCATTCTATAACAATCCAAGTTACATAACAAGATGTATCGACTAGAGATTGCAAAACCGTAGGTGACATCGTTTATTTAAGCACAAGTATCAATTTTTTTTTTTAAATTTTGGTGTATATAATAATGTACATGTGAGTGCATACCCCCAAACCTAAACCTTTCATTGTCCCCAATGAAACAATAAAACGAAAGAAAGGAAAGTACGTAGAGAAGGAACGATAGTACCTCGATTTCGACAACCACAAACCAGGTGAACGTATAATAATATGGAATCAAAGTTCAATTACTCCAAACGGAGGACTCTTTCACCTGTTAATACTTAACAAAAGAAAATGAAACAAACAAATAAATGCTAAAATATAATACATATGTTCTTTTTATTTATTTATTAATCAATAAAAACTAAACTAGAATTAAAAAAATGTAATGAAACACATAGAAACAAAACTCTCTAAACAAAGACAAACTTAAATGAAAAGAACTGAAAAGAACAAACAGAAATGAAAAATAACTAACCAGGTGCGGGAAACAGAAGGTAAAAGAACAACAAGAAAAAGTAGAAAATCCCTACCTCGCGCGAGCAGATCGCGTGAGCGAATCTCTCTGCGAGGTAAACCTGAGGCCTGTTATTAATTTTATTTAGGACAATTTCTAAGTGCCAGAATCGCGCGAGCGGGCCGCGCGAGCGAACCCCTCGCGCGCGCGATTCTAGGCACTAGATGTAACAAAGAGCTCATATAATAAAAAATTGAAAAAAATTTTTGTCTAAGGGGGAATCTCGCGCAAGCGACTTTGGTCTTTTCCTCTTTTTCTTTATTTTAATGTATATTAGTTTAAAATAAATTTATTCCGACCCCCAAACCTGTCCAAAATGACCCAAAAAGGACTCAAAACTGACCCAAAATGACCAAAAAAACTCAAAATTAAAAGAAACGGTCGCAATAAAGCTTGGGTTGCCTCCCCAAGAAGAGCTATCTTTTACGTCTTTAGCTAGACCGTTCTAGCTCAAGACTCAAGACGGTCTTAAATTAGAGTATGTACCCTTTAGGGCATTAGAGAGATTTCGGTGGAAAGCCGAAACAAGGTCGCTATTCGTTAATTCCTTTAATGACTCTCCTTTATCATGTTCAAATCGATTCCTAACCTTTCGAGTAAATTCGTCATTAGGGTCCTTACTATTCAAATTCATCCGCTCATTTTCTACTATATTATCCTCCTCACTCACGTTTATGTCCTGATTAAGTTCAACCGTTCTTCTAACCTCACTACCCTCCATATATTGATAATCATCGTCTTTAGGAGGTTGATCAATCGCATTAAACACGTTTAATTTAAGGTTCATGTTCCCGAACGACACTTTCATTACACATGTTCGACAGTTGACACGCGCATTAGCGGTGGCTAAGAATGGACGACCAAGAATGATAGGAGTGTATTTTCTAGCATCTAAAACAGGTTCAGTATCAAGGGCCATAAAATCATCAGGATAATAACATTTGTCAACTTTAACTAAGACGTCCTCGACGATTCCTCTAGGTACTTTCACAGAACGATCTGCTAATTGTATGATAGCGGCCTTAGGCTTAAGTTCACCTAGTCCTAGTTGTTTATAGACGTGATAAGGTAAGAGATTAATACTAGCTCCTAAGTCAAAGAGAGCCTGATGAATAATAGTGTCACCTATGACACATGAAATTGTAGGCGTACCTGAATCTTTATATTTCGGAGTAGCGTGTTGGAAAATGGAGCTTACTTTTTCCGTGAGGAATACCTTTTTCAGAATATGACTGCGCAACTTGCGCTTTTGAGTGCAAAGGTCTTTAAGGCGTTTAGTGTAAGCGGGAATTTGTTTTATAGCATCGAGGAATGGAATATTTATTTTAACTTGTTTAAACACCTCGAGTATATCTTCAGTTTTTGACCCTTTCTTAGACAAATGTGATGGTCCCTCAACGTTTGGTGGATATGGCATTCTCGGAATGTAATTCGATGGGACCGGTTCATTTTCTTTTCTTCTTTTACTCGTGTCCTCACCCTTTTCTTGATTCGAATGTATGTTTATATTTTTCTCTCCCTCAACCGGAATTACATCAACTTTCTCTTCCCTAGTAGCCGTCCTAGTCGATACGGCATTCACTTGCGCACTCGACCCCCCATTCTCATATTGTCCCTTAGGGTTTTGAATAGTTTGCGCAGGCAACTTTCCCTCATTTCTACGACTCACAACAGTAGCTATTTGTCCCATTTGGGACTCAAGCTTTGCAATGGATTGTGTATGAGAGTGCACTATTTGTGTTTGCACTTGGACTTGCGTTTCTATGTTTTTAAGGGACGCCAACACCGTAGTCTCAAAAGCGTTATCCCTTAGAGGGTTAGGATTAGGAGGTGGGTGTTGGTATTGACTTTGTTGATATTGGGGTCGATAAGTATTAGAAAAATTGTTCGACATAGAATTATAACTATTCCGTGGGAATTGTTGCATAGAATTAACGTGTTGCTCAACAAACTCTGGGAATTGAGATGCAGAAGGATATGCAAAGATATTATGAGACGGTACAGAACACAATGCACATACTTCGTGAGGAGGCGAATTGGACCTATTTCCCATCCTCATAAGTTGGTCAACTTTTCTATTTAATTCTTATATTTTGATTGAATGACTGGACTCAACTTTTACCTCTCTTTTTGGTGGTGGCAGATATCCTCCAGAACGTACCGACACAGACTGATGCATTAAATTCTCGCTTAATGTTTCAAAAATTTTCCAGGCCTCGTTGGCGCTTTTGTGTAGGAAGGTACCCGCACAAACAGCGTCAACGGTATTACGCACGTAGGGAATAAGTCCCTCATAAAAAACTTGAAATAATTGCCACTTAGGAACCTGATGATGTGGGCATGAGCGTAATAATTCCTTAACCTTTTCCCAAGTATCATAAAGCGTTTCCCCATCTTGCATCACAAAGTTTGTTATGAATTTCCTTATCTGATTTGTATGCATAATAGGAAAAAACTTTTGTAAAAATGCGGTGTGTAAGGCTTCCCATGTTCTAATTGTGTTTGGCTCCAAAGACTGGAGCCAGTATTTAGCTTTATCTTTTAAAGAGAATGGAAAGAGCCACAATTTTAATTCATCATCAGTGAGATTTTGAATTTTTAAAGTAGAACATATATCTTGAAAATCTCCCAAGTGTTGATCAGGGTCTTTGATGATGCCTAAAACTGGTAAGAGGGGTTTAGAGAGAGAAAATAAGACAAGAACAATTTGTATGTGGTTCGGTCCTGTTAATGAGGTGACCTACGCCCACGGTTGCGTCTGTGCGCTCTCACTAGCAGATCATCGGCGGGCCTGGTGAGCCAATAAAGATGGGCGGCACTACCAGTAATACCGGCCGGGTATATGCGTATGATGGTGAGTTCTCTGTTGAATGCTTGTAAGCTAGAGAATGATTTTTAGATCAGATCGGGGATCCCCATTGACAGGGTAGGTGGGCTCTTTTATAAATGCAAGAGTCCACTCTTACATGGTAAGTTAATAGGATTAGGAAACCTAATCTAATCACAATAGATTTACATGATTTTAGGAGAATTTCCTAAGCGGTTTAGGAAACTGCCACATTCCCTTTCGCAATCTTGTAGTTGGTTTAGGAAACTGCTGGATTGACTGGGACCACGGGACGCCGCGACCCTCATGCCCGGCCTGTTGGTACGAACCGACCGATCTGAATGAATACCTCGGGAATGCTTGGCCACGATGGGCGCCCTTACTAGAATAACTGGCACCTCTCGGTGACGTGGCACTATCTTCATGGCTGGATTATTTTGGACATATCAACTGCCCCCTATTTTCAGAACTGACTGGATGCGTCATCGGGTGAGGATTCAAAAATTAGTAGCTTCTTGGAAACTGTCCGAATGTCCTCCGGGAACGCTGCTCGGGATGGGGCCCACACCCCAGACCACTCGGTAGAATAATCGATCGGTACATGTAGGAGCTCGGGTGTAGGTATTGCCACGTGTCAGGCAGTAATTGGCCTGGTCAGGGTCCAGCGGAGTCAGTTTGGATATAACCGACCAGTTACGTGGCAATCAGGCTGTCACGTTGCGCATTTAATGCGTGCGTATTTCGAGGCGACCTTTCACGTGCCCGAGGTGACAACTGTCTGTCGATTTTTGGCGGGAAAAATCCTGAGCCGTTGGATCTGACTGATCTAGACCTTTCGCTACTTCTATATAAGAAACACTTGCTCATTTCTTCAGTTCCTACTGCCAACTGAGAGAATTACCGAGCGGTTTGAGAGCATACAAGATTCCCGAGCAAGATTCCCGACCTCTTTTCTGCACGAAACCTTGTAAGACCTTCCTTCCTATCCTCAGTTCTTCATTCTCTTGTTCTTTTCTGAACAAAGCTGGAGGGAGCCAACCCACTTGGGTTAGAACGAGCCTGGGATTTCTTCTTTTTTTGGTTTTGTCACTTCTTTCAGTCCGGGGGTACACTAGAGCAATTTGACCAAGCGGGAGTTCCCGGGAGAGCCTTGAGAGATTGTTGTCTTTCTTCTAGAGTCTTGTACGACCTTCCCTTTAGGTTGTTAGATCTACCTCCTCTGTACATTAGGCTAGGAGTTGACCCGTTCTTAGGTCATCTGCTCCCTAGGTCTTCCATAGACTTAATCATGTGCCATTCCGATTTCAACTCATCGTCCCAGTCGAAAGACGAGTAGTTGCGGTCAGGGTCCTCAAGCATAAGCTTAGACCATCCCTCCTTGGCCCCCTCTGATCAGCAGAGTGAGGGGATGATCCTTGCCCGGGCATCTCCCGAGGAAACCCGCCGGGATTCCCCTGTGGCCTCGACATCTCGGGGTTCGGGTGACGAGGGGTCTGTACCGAACAGCCTCGGGGTCGTCTTCTCTTGCGAATCCATAGTCAGTATCCTGCGCGGCCCTGATTTGGACCAGATCAGGGATAGGTATGAGCTTCCCGGCCCATTTTCTCTTACCGTCCACGATAGCGGAGCTCACTTCCATGAGTCGGGCTTCGTCACTCTGTATGAGGATGCCTTTATGGCAGGCCTTCGCTTGCCTCTCTACCCAGTTGCTCGGGACGCACTCATCTACCTCAGGATCTCTCCCTAGCAGCTCGCCCTGGACGGCTGGCGATATCTGATGGCGTGCATATCCTTGTGGCCCCAAGTCCTTGGGTATGAGCTTACCTTGTAGGAGTTCTTCTGGACTCACCAGCCCTTCAAAGTCCACGGGGAGTCCGGTTTCTTCTCGCTTGGGGCCAGGTAGGGGCGGAAGATAATTGTCAACTGCCCGAGCAATAATAAAGGATGGAAGAAGAAATTCTTCCAAGTGTCCACCCTGGGACTGTGTGAGAAGGCATCGGGTATTCAATTGAGGACCTTCTGGGCGGGGGAGCTGAGGAGTAAGCCCGACCACTCTTTCTTTCCTGCTATGTCTCTTTATTTTTCCATGACTAACCCGTTGGTGCTTTTGTCTTGTAGTGGGTGCAGTTGACTTGCCAAGCCTTCCAGTCGAGCTCCAAGCGAGGATCCTGTCTTTGGTGGAGGACCCAACTGATATTAATAAGGTGTTGACTCGGTTGGGAAGCCCGAAGATCTGTTACAAGCCCCAACGCTTCACAGCTCCAGTCCTCCCGGCGATCATTCCTGGTAAATTCCATCTCTTGACCGTCTGGTTTACTTCTCATTTGGTACTTTACTGAACTGACATGCTCTCTGGTTTTGAAGAAATGGCCCCCAAGAGCGCGGAGGCTCTAAAGGACAAAGAAGCGGCCTTGATGGCCCGGGCTGGCCAAAGAGGAAGAAGCCGAACCCCACCGAGGGCCAGCCCCTTAAGAGGATATTCCGGGGGATTTCCATCTGGGCTGAGAAGGAAGCCGCCGCTACCTCTACGCCCGTTGTAACAATTACTGCACCACTACCACCTTCTCCTACTGCCAAACCATCTGGGGTCTCCTTCCCGAGCATGGAGGAGACTACTGGCACGGGCCCCTCCTCCAGGCCAGAGGTCGAGACGGCGGACGACGTCCGCGGAAGGGTACGGCCCGGGCTATTGCAGAGTCAAATCGACAAGTGCACTCTGCTAGGCCCCGAGGCCATCATCGGTTGGCTATACAGCATCAGCCACATGGTAAGTCTCTTTGCAACATGAACCTTAACTTTTCTTCCTTACGTGTACTGACATTGTCCTGTTCTTGCAGATTGGCTGTATTGCGACCTGGGCTGAGGCCACTCTTCCTGGCGTTGCTGAGCGGTTGGCTGCTGCAGAGGCCGACCTTTCCGTGGAGAGGGCTGCCCGGGAATCCGCAGAGTTTGCTCTCACCGTGGAAGAAGAAAAATCCCGGGCAACTTCCTAGAGCTTGGGGAGGTCCGTGACACTCTATCAACCGAGCGGGCTACCCGGAAGGTTGCGGAGGCTAAGGCTGCAGCAGCGAAGGCCGGGAGGATCGCCGTCGAGAAGGTTGCAGAGACTAAAGCTGCAGCCGCGGAGGCCGGGAGGATCTCTGCTGAGAAGGACCTTGCAGCTATGACAGCCACGCTCTCGGAGTTTACTGCTGCTCGGGAGGCTGAAGCCAAGGAAGCTGAGGAGGAATTCGAGGCTGGGTTTCTCACGGGTTACGCTGACCTGACGAAGCGGGTTGCTACTGACCACCCTGACTGTGACTTGTCCGGTTATTCCTGGGCGGAGTCCAGTTATTGGAAGGAAGGCCAAGCTGACTCCGAGGTCGCCGCTGAAGCTGCACCGGCCGGGGACCCCTCAGTTGATGAGTAAGCCGCGGAGGAGGGAGAGGTGGTGGTTGTAGATTAGCCTTTTTTTTTTGTAGTTTTTTTCTTTTTGGGGAGGCTACTACAACTGCCCCCAGGTTTTGTACAGTTTTATTTTAATTAATGAAAAGGCCCCTGAGGTCAAATTTCCTTTCCATTAACTGTCTTCTTTCTCTGTACTGTGCCTGTTTTTAATTGCTAGTATCCACTCGGTTTTTGGCCAACCTAACCCCTGCCTTAGCAAATGTTTTAGGACCGTAACCAGTAGAACACCTAGTCTTCCCGACCTGTTTAAGAGGTAGTTGCCCGGTCTACCGTAGGAACTTGTCCTATTTAGCGTTCGGGATCGCCCGGTGTATTATAGGAATACCCTGTATTACCGTCCGGGATGTCCCGGTATATCATAGGTGTATCCTATTTTACCATCCGGGATATTATCTCTGGTCACTGTAAGTACTTAGGAATATCTTCCGAGTCCTTTTAGTGACCGGTGTGATTTCCTGTTTTGGCCTAATATTCCCCTGCCCCCCAAGCATTTTGCTAAGGTGAGAGTGCGGGAGTTAGTAGCCGTAGGAAACCGACCTGAAACATGGGTGGTTGCAGGGTCCTTTGAAGCTCTCCATCGTCGGCCACCTAGGGGGTTGCCCCCGTCGTCGGCTGGATCTAGGCGAAGCCTTATGTAATTTCCTGTTTAGGTCTAGTATCACCTTGCCTCCTGAGCGTCCTGTGAATGCGGGGGCGTGTTGAGGAGGGACCATAGAAAACCGACCTGGAACATGGGTGGTTGCAGGGTCATTTTGTGCCTGGGTTCGGAGCCCGAGGTCTTTTAAGCATTGCACGGTGTACTGACAAGATTCATTTTGCAAAATAAACTATTCAATTTTATTAAAAAATAAAGTTTTATAGCGTTTGCTCCATTAGAGCTACAAAAAGAAATTTCTCTACCAATACTATATTCCCGTGGCCCAATGCTATTGATTATACTTGCGGAGGTGTTGCACATTCCAAGGATGAGAGAGATCATGCCCGTCCATACTCTGTAGCCAGTAAGTTCCCGGTCGGTTGACCCCGGTTACTTTATACGGGCCTTCCCAGTTTGGTCCCAATTTTCCATGGCTCGGGATTCGGGTTGACTCGTTCATTGCCTTGAGGACGAGGTCTCCGACTTGAAAACTGCGGTACTTCACCTTACTGTTGTAGTATCGGGAAACCCATTGTTTGTATGCCGTCACCTTCAGATAGGTTTTGTCTCTTTTTTCCTCCACTAGATCCAGTTCTGACCGGAGGGCTTCTTTGTTATCCGGCGTACTGAAGTTGGACACCCGATATGTAGGCAACTCGAGCTCTGCGGGGACTACCGTCTCAAATTCGTAGGTCAAAGAGAATGGTGTCTCACCTGTTGTCGCTCGGGGTGTTGTGCGGTAGACCCACAGGAGGGTCGGTAGTTCTTCAGCCCACAACCCTTTGGCGCCTTCAAGCCTTGTTTTGATTGACTGTAAGATTGTCCGGTTGGTTACCTTGGCTTGACCGTTGGCTTGTGGGTGCTCGGGGGAGGAGTAATGATTCAGTATCCCGTAGTTCGAGCAGAACTGCCTGAATATAGGGGTGTCAAACTGCCTACCGTTATCGCTAACCAGGACCCGGGGAATGCCGAACCTACTGAGAATATTCCTTTCTACAAAGTTCTCTATTTTCCGTTCGGTTATCGTCGCCAAGGGCTCAGCCTCTGCCCATTTGGTGAAGTAGTCAACAACTATCATGGCAAACTTGACCTATCCCTTTTCCATCGGTAAGGGACTGACAATGTCGATGCCCCACTGGGCAAACGGCCAGGGGCTATGGATTGGTGTCTGGAGCTCTCCCGGTCGGTTGATCATGGGAGAGTATCTTTGACACTTGTCACATCTTTTGACATACTCCTGGGAATCCCGGGCCATGGTTGGCCAGTAGTGACCTTATAATAAGGCCTTTCTGGAGAGTGCCTGGCCTCCGATGTGATTCCAGCACACTCCTTCGTGGATTTTGAACAGTATCGCTTGGACTTGCGCATGATGAAACAGCGGAGGTACAAGATAGTGAATCCCCTCTTGTAGAGAATGCCGTCAACAAGGTGGTATCATGCCGCCCGGTATTTGACCCGGTGGGCCTCTTCTTTGTCATCTGGTAGCGTCCTTGTTGTCAAGAATGTCACGAGCGAGTCCATCTAGCTAGGTCTCAGGGTGACCGGATCTACCTCCATGCCTCTTGAGTTGATCACACTTGGCTCGGGTAGATATTCTATCCTTATCCCGGGCAAGTCTGACTCAGAAGACGAGGCGAGGCGAGCCAACCGGTTGGCCCTGGTATTTTCTTCTCTAGGTATCTGCGTGATGGAGAATCCTCAGAGCTTCTTGGAAACCGCTCAGACAGGGGCCAAGTAGGCTACCATGGTGTCTTCCCGCGCTTCGTACTCTTGGTTAACCTGGTTGACCACGAGCTGGAAGTCGCTGTATCTCTAGACTTGTTGTGCACTCATAGAAAGGGCCAATTACAGTCCGACCAGTAGGGCTTCGTATTTGGCCTCGTTGTTGGAGGCGCGGAACCCAAACCTTAATGCATATTTGAGCTGGATGCCGTCGGGGGTAGTTAAGATGACTCCTGCCCCACTGCTTTGTTGATTAGATGAACCGTCCACGTGCAGTACCCATGTGGGGATGTCCGAGTATAACCCGGGCGGTAAGGTCGGCGGCTCAGACTCTTCGACCGGATCCTCTGGATACGTGAACTCAACCAAAAAGTCAGCCATGGCTTGCCCCTTGATGGCTGTCCAGGGTCGGTAGATCACCTCAAACTCTTCCAACTCCAAGGCCCACTTGACGAGCCTCCCAGACGTGTATGGTCAGCTGAGGATTCTGCGGAGAGGTTGATCTGTGAGGACCACAATGGTATGGGCCTGAAAGTATGGGCGGAGCCTTCGGGCCGAGGTGATAAGGGCAAACGCCAGTTTTTCGATGCGTCAGTATCTGCTCTCTGTGCCCTGTAACGCCCGGCTGGTGTAATACACTGGGAACTGTATCCCGTGCTCTTCCCGAATAAGTGCCGAGCTAACCACTGATGGTGATACTACCAAGTATAGAAATAATTCTTCCCCCGGCACGGGTGTTGAAAGTAGAGGAGGGGACGCCAAGTACTTCTTGAGTTCTTGGAACGCCTCTTCGCACTCTTCTAACCACTGGAACGCTTTGCGGATGATTTTGAAGAATGACAGGCACTGGTCGGTAGCTCGGGAGACAAATCTGTTCGATGTGGCCACCCGTCCGGTTAGGCTCTATACTTCCTTCGTTGATTTGGGCGATCGTATGTTGACGATGGATTTGATCTTTTCGGGGTTTGCCTCAATCCCCCGTCTGCTGACTAGGTGGCCTAGAAATTTCCAAAACGAGACGCCGAAGGTGCATTTGGCCGGGTTCAACCTCATCCTAAATTTTCTCAAAATGCTGAAGGCCCTGGCCAGATGCTCGAGGTGGTCGGGCTCGTCCCAGCTCTTGACCAGCGGATCATCCACATATACCTCCATAGACTTTCCAATGAGGTCTTTGAACATGTAGTTGACCAAGCATTGGTAGGTGGCTCTGGCATTCTTGAGACCGAATGGCATCACCCTGTAGCAATACGTGCCCTGGTCAGTGATGAACGCAGTCTTCTCTTCGTCCCCGGGGTACATGCTGATCTAGTTGTACCCCGAGTAAGCGTCTATGAATGAGAGGAGCGAGTGACCTGCCGTGGAGTCCACAAGGAGGTCTATCCTGGGCAGCGAATAGCAATTCTTGGGGCAAGCTTTGTTGAGGTCGGTGAAGTCCACGCACATCCTCCACTCCCTGCTGCTTTTCTTGAGAAGGACCACATTGGCTAGCCAGTCGGGGTAGTGGACTTCTCGTATGGAACGGGCTTTGAGGAGCTTCTCGACCTCTTCACTCACTGCCTTCTGTCTCTTGGGGGCCATGCCCCTCATTTTTTGCTTCACCGGCTTACAATCTGGACTGACGTTGAGCCGATGGGACATTACCCGGGGGTCAATCCCGGGCATGTCCTCGTGACTCCAAGCAAAAACGTCCTGGTTTTGCCTCATGAACTAGGTCAGTTTCTTCTTCAGGCCGGGCTCCAGTAGGGTGCCAATGCTGACCGTGCGGTCAGGGTACTCAGGATTGAGCACTACACTTTCCAATTCTTCCATCGGACCTACCGCGTCGCTCTGGTCCTGGGGGGCCATCTCTTGAACGTTCAATGTTTCAGTGATTGTCCCCCGGTGTAAAGAGCTGACATAGCAACTCCGGGCAGTGGTCTGATCTCCACGCAATCATCCGGGTCCCTGAGGAGTCGGGTGTTAGGAAACTGCGTTCCCAGAATCCGTTGACAGTGCGTATAAGTTGGTATTGCAAAAAATTTAGGTGAGAGCTACAATAACCCTACAAGGGCGGAAACTAGGGTTACCTTGAACTGCAAAAACGGATTGCTGTAGTAGACGAATCGAGAACACGGCTCGATAACAGCTCACGATCTTCTACCGTATTCCTTTGCTGCCAGAATATCGAACTGAGTGTGGGCTCTTTCGAAATCCTTTATGTTTTCTGCTCTTCCCTCTTTACGTTCTATTTTCTAATCCCAGTTATAACACTCTCTTTGATTGCTGTGACGATTCAATCCCGATCACATTGATCCGACAAAGATGTGTTCGTCAGGAGGACTAAACGATCTCCGATTTACTTGAATTTTTTACAGCAGCTCCGTCTCGACGTCAGGAACATCGTGTAAAACATTCAGCAACTTTCGATCAGTATCGAGCAGTCCGAAGTTCTTTTAGTGAGCATTGTCCGACGCTAGCGATCTTCACTCCTATGTCTCTTGAATGCTCACAGAGACTAGGGTTTGGTGGAAACCCTTCTAGAAGAAAACTAGGAGGTCAAGGGAAGCTTAGAATATGAAATCATGCAACCTGAGAGAAGAGCCAAGGCAACATATATATAGGCTACGATAGGGACCATAAGAAGTCAATAAGGAATAGGCTTCCTTATGGAATTAGGAAACCCTAATTCGAACTGAATCAGATTCCTATTTCCATAAATTATAATTCATACCACTAAAGAATTATAATTGCACTCCTATCCTTATCTCAAAAATATATTTCGAGCTCCATGTTATTAAATGCTTATTATCTCCCCATGTTAAGATTACAAATATCCATTAATTAAATATAATTACTGACAATCATATTTAATTAATTTCTTAAAATTCCTTGAGATCCTCTGCTTAACTTATCTGATATGTCGGATACAAAATCCACCTGCAGGGTTTGACATAATCAAAACTTATAAGCTTTCTCAAGGGGATATCATCAATCCCAAAATTGAGACATGGATTCCATTATTAATTAATATCCACCATACAATTAATATTGCCACCCAATCCAATGAGATATTGACCCATTTAAGGATCTCACCCTTTTAGGGATCAAAATGTAAATATCAAATGTACGTGACTATAAACGAACTTAGGATTTAGAGCATAAGCACTCATAATAGCCATGAGGTATTAATTATCTTATAAGTCAATATAAAGATAATTGCCCCAAGTCGGTCCTGTTTAATACACAAAGTGTACCAGCATAGTGAGTTGAAACTATACCGTTTTCCGCAGTCAAGACAAACCTACTACAACACCATGCTGCAGTCCTACCGATGGTGTGTCCAATCCCATCTAAGACTGTAAACCAAAATCTTACATTCTACAATATCTGGTGGTCTGATCTTCCGTGTGTAAGCCTAACTCTACACACCAAACCACCTACTATGTAGAATGAGAGACACAAAATTCATGTTTATGCTATTGGTTCTAGTTTAAATGTTTTCAAGAAATTTTTCTTCTCATTTAGCAATGTGGTTAAGCTCAACAATCACATGAAACTCTCTAGTATGCCATAGCCATGTAACACACATTATAGTTAATCTACTATCAAAGTCATTAGAATATTCCATACATATTACTCATCAAGTGTGTGTGAATGAACAACCAAAATACAAAACTTTAATTTCAAAGCTTGCATAACCTAAGACACTTTCAAGACGTTCATTTTGACTCAACTTTCACCGGGATTACACTCTCAAGATGAAATTACTCCGAATTAGGTGTAATAATTATCACTCATGATATAGAAGCTATAAAGAGTAAATGTGAATGGATTCTAATGCTTCTCATATCTAAATAGAAAAATGGATATTTAGTGCGTAAAGTCTCATAAAAGGATTCTTTTCACTAGAAGAGCGAGATACCGTGGAGAACTCTCTCATTACCTTAACTTCTAATCTAATTTACTTAAAATCATCAGGACTTTGAAAAAGAGGTGTTCGATTAAAAAGAAAGAAGCTCGTGATATTCAATTAGGTCAAATGATGTGATTAAAATATCCACTACAACTTTTCAAAGTTCTCATATCTCCAATCTCTCTCTTCTTCTTCTCTTTTATTTATTTATTTTTTTTCCACACTTCTTTTTTTTATTATTTTACTTTTTTCTTTTTCTTTTGTAACAACCATTGGCATTTTTTTTTTTTTTTTTTTCCTTTTTTTTCATTTTTTTTTCATGCTTTTCTTTTTCTTTGCCAACTCTCCCTTATTCACACTAGCACTTTCTTGTCAAGACAACACTTCCCAATCACACATCTAAATAAAGAACTGAGGCTTGAACTCCTAATTTGGAGTTAGGTATAGACTTTAGGATTGTGAAGACAAGGCGATTATGATGAACTCAAGAGGTGAAGCAAAGGAATAACACAGAGGTAGGCCAAGGCTGTATTATGCGTGTATGGTCAAAAGATGGCCTAAATCATCTTCTAAGTTAATCGGATTATTCATTTCAGTAAATTCAAGAGCTCTAAAATTTGGTAAATCCTGAACGTTCTCTTCTAGTAATCAGTCAAAATGATGAAAATTGAGACTTTCAACTAGTGAATACGCTTTTCAAAAGAGTAAGAGTAATTTTATAAAACCCTCAAAAACAAAAGAATGGCTCAAAAGCTCACTTGGGTTATTAGTCTCCACTACAGTCTCTCAAGACACCTAAGCTATGCTTACTAATCCATTTTAGCTAAGTACAAGGTTGTCACAACGTACTCAAAGTTGTTTGAAGATTAAAAGGCATAAAATATACTATAACTAAGATAGTAAAGAAACTGTCATTGTATATCACATAGTAGTAACATACATAAAATAACACTAATGCATCATAACTAACTACATTAACTATGAGAGAAAGATAAGAACCATTTTATTATCTTTAAAAAAAAATTTTAAAATTTTTTGAAATTTTAATTTACTGAGTCATGTTGCTAAGCAGGTATATTGACATTAAATCATAAAAAGAAAGAAAATGATTTAATTTACTGAGTCATGTTGCTAAGCATGTATATTTACATTAAATCATAAAAAGAAAGAAAACGAGGCATGCAATGACTCACTCCCCCTAACTAAAACTAGACATTGTCCTCAATGTTCGAAACTAAGCTCATGGACATGTAAAGTAAAGCAAGAGAAGGAAGGATGTTACCTCGAGGCGTTAATATTCAATTTTTTTTATATATTTTTATATGTTACTTGCAAAATCATTAGTAGCAACAAGGAAAAATAGAGAAATAATACAAATACTCAGTAAATAAATTCGGTTAATCAAGATTTTTATCATAAAGTAATAATCGAAATTTTTTAGGGTCTTTCTAATGAAATAATTTAACAGTGAGAAGAACATTGGGATCTTCAGAAAACTACAACTCCCCTCAACTAATGTTAGGCTCAAGGTCAGAGGAGATGATACAAAACCTATATCTTCCAAATATTTTTTGGACAGTTATAAGAGGTATACCACACTTTTTATGAATTATATTCAAAAAATGATCGTTGCTGTTGGTATTTTCTATAACGGCCTCTATTTTAATACAAGGAGGTGGCCACGGTTCGATAAAGGGGCAATGTCTAAGTAATATTCTAATTTAACTTTATTACCCTCACTACAACATGTGACACTTTTTGCGACGAAAATATTCGTTGCAAATTATCAATTTTTAGTTGCAAAAACTTTTTTGCGACGAAAAATACAAAGTCACTATGTCGTAGCTATTAGTGGGGTAGCAAATACTTAATTGCGACGAAAAACAAATTTCGCCACAAATAACCAAGATTATTTGCAACGAACATGATTTTTGTCAAAAAAAGCTATCATCATTTGCAACGATATTTTGGTCGCAAATTAGAGAAATATTTCGTCCCAAATACAAAATTCGTTACAAATAGCTCAGCAAAATGAACAAAATGTGAGGAATATTTACCACGAAAATATTCGTCGCAAAAACTTGGCGCAATTGCGAAGAATAATTTAGTCACAAAAGCTCTAGTAACTTTGTTGGAAAAGATGTTATGCTATTTGTGACGTAAAAATTAGTGGCAAAAAAGTTGACTATTTTTAACAAAATTCATATAAATGAACATTTTACGACCAAATTATTTTCGTCACAAATAATCAACAAAACAAAATTTCTTAAATAGCCATATCAATATTGCCTTCTTTCCCTGTTAAAACAACTAGTAAATCTAAAAAACAATAATGATTGAACTATCAAATAATGCTAATAGATCAGAACTTTATATTTCCCAAAAATGAACAACTAACAGAAAAGTTGATTACAATATCCATCATAAGCGTGACCCGAACTAAAGCACTACAAAGTTTTCCAAAACAAAGTGTAGTACAAATTGTTCCAAAATAAAACTGCTTTACAGACTTTCCCAAACAAAAATCTTGTATCACTTTAATTTGATTTAACTTGAAAGTCACAAAAATAGATCATAAGCATGAACCCAGTAGAAGCATGGTTGTATCCAACAAATCTGCAAAACATAAAAAGAAAAAGAGAAAGCAAAGTGTTAAATTTCTTATTTTTTTCCTCTCACCAAAAAAAGGACCATCATTAAGAAAAAGAGAGCTCGAAAGCATTAGAAATAAAAGATACATAGGCTAAGAACCAAAATATCCTGTGACCCAAGAGAAAAAAATAGACCATACCATTAAACAGACCCGAAGTAAACCACCAAGTCATAAAAGGATCAATCGAGACATAGTATAACCAAAACTTGAAGAAGTTACAATTGAAGAGCTTCCTTTTCCACATTCTGCCCCAAGCAAAAATTCAGGGAATCTAAGAGAAAATCTCAATTAATTTAACATGCCCAAAAGCTAGGAAGCAGGTGCGGGGCGTTTGTCAATTTTCTAAAATTCTAGGTTACGGTGCGAGGGCTACTTGTATAAAATGTTGGAATATGTCTACTTTTGTATAATTATATTAACTATTCTAGAACTACACTGTCTTGATCTTTTCTATAATTAGACATGAATATCAACTCTCAGCCCCAAAGTTTTCAAAATTACGTTAGAGTACCCATTTTCTGGAAGGAAAAAAAAAACCGAGAAGAGTACGTGCGCACCCCAGTCAAATCCAGCACAAATTCCAAAGGACCATATCCAAAAAGGCAAAAACACATTCAAGTACTGTGCTGGCAAACCCATGCTGCACCCAAACTGGGTGCACATCCACACTGCATTCTTCAACCTTTTAGAAGAATTCGTGCTTCCTAGCCCCATAGATGTGCAAGAATGACAAAATCCCAAGTCATGGTATGCAAAGATACAAGTAGACAAAATACTAACTTTCGGGAGCAGTCTCTGCACACGGATTCTATTTGGTAGAATCCCTCCCAAAATTGGCATAGTTAAATTCAACCAAGCAGCACTTCATAAAACATTTCGTGACATAGCAATTAATTATCCCGAAATGTGTAATGAAGAAATTTTAACTAAAATGTGCCCAAAAAAAATGGATATAAGGTTCATATGGGATTATGGGCAATTTGGGAACCGATGTTTTTAGAATACCTCCTGATATAGGGAAGCGAGCAAGAGACTGGCTGGTAAACCAAGTATAAGAGTTACTAGGTCAAGAAAAAGATGAGGTCATGGCACCAAAGTTCCAACATGATACTGGAAGACTTGAGCACATAGATTCAACAACAAGACAACAATCAGTTAAACACCTAGAAGCAAGGATTCGTTGATGATCAAAGAATAATAACCAGAACAACCAAAATGTACCACTTACAAGTTCTTACCATGAAGTAGGAGTGCTCCCTTGTTGAGATACGAGTAAGGCCTGTAGTTGTATTTCCATTTGGCTCTGTCGATTTTGCATGTCTTGTAATTGTTGCACAAGCTCATCATTGCGTTTCTTTGCCGCCTCAGCCCTCTTATTTGATTGCTCCATCTCCACACGATTGCATTGGCTCAATTTTGATGTTGAAGTAGGTTTCGCACCTTGCCCAAAAAATGCCTTTGGTCCAAGAACCTTCTCACAAATCTCCTCCTCTGCTGGTGGAGTAGTGCCTTCTGGAACATGTTCAGATTGTACAGCAACCATTGAATCCAAGGATAATATTTGGTTAATATAAGTAAAAATCAAAATAGAGAGAAAAAGAAATGAACTTGTCACATTAATGACAGGTATTAGTTTTCATTCATACATGGTTATCCTTTGCCTTCTGGTGAACCCAACCTTTCTTGGGATCGTAGTGAGTATGCTCATATACGTCCATCATCCCGTGAGGTTGGTTCTTCTCACACTGTGTTATTGGCACCCAAAATAATAAGAGATGTCATTGTTACATAGGTACAAGAGAAAAGTTACATTGAGAATAAAATAAAAAGTTATCTATACCAACTCTTCTCGGTGTTGTTGAAAGGACTTTGAACCCCCAAAATGATTACCTTCTAACTTCTTTCGATTGTCAGAGTTTGTCTTGCACCTTTTCTGAATTAAAATTGTTAGTATAAAAAATTGTATACATTTTAACAAATCCACTAAAGTAATCCAATCTTTAACCTGATATTTATCATCCATGAAATGATTGCACAACATGACCCAATCTTCTTCCTTAATACCATCATAGGGATTGTTGCATGTTGTAATATTCCCGCCAAACTTTCTAAAGTGAGTGCGAATCTTGTCTCTATGGTCCTTATATCGATTCTTTATGTAATCATCAACCGCCAACTTCACAAGTGCTATGTGAAGGTCGATATCAAATTTATCCTAGAAACATAGATAGGTTATAAACTTATTATTCATATTGATCACTTGAAGGCAATGCTTCCTTAAAAAGATCAAGAAGCATGTTAAAAGCTTGGTTACTTATCCCATTTATTGTCTTTATATGAAAAAGCTTCAATAGAAAGGATAATTTAGAGTACTTGTTGTGGACACGCGGAATCGAACCACTTCTCTTGTTCGAGATTGCTTTGAAATCGATTTGAATCAAGGAAAGAAAACGAAAGGTCTGTTGAAAACAAATACAGAGTCGCCACTTGGTCTTTAAGGAACCAAGAAACCTAATTTTGACTCACCCAAGCGGATAAGGGCACCGGCCCTTCATCACCAAAGAACTTGGTTCGGGGTTTTGGTACGAGAGAGGAAGGAGCCTTTGTCACGACTAAAACACCCTCAACTCGCCCCGTCTTACGACGGGCCTCAATTAGCATCCAAATAATTATCTTATACTATGTATGGTTCGACAAATAATACTATGATAGTATATATTACATCACATAAGAAAATCTGAAATGGAAGATCAAAAGATAAAATATCATTCATAATATCTAAGTCAAATATCATGCAATGTAAAGTGAAAGATCACACAAATAAACCTAGGAAAAATCGTCTAATCATATATCAAATAATCAAGACTTCCTGATCTAAAAAGGGGGACATGAATTGTTCTTGAAACAAATAATCAAAGAAATCAAGATATGCTTAACAAGCTAGTATGATGCATGTTATTCTTTGAGAAAAGAAGATCTCTCAATCCCCGAGATGGATGAGAAAGGATGATTAGATCAAAGGGGAAGCATGAACATGTGATCGAGTTCATTCCTTATAATCTTCTTAGATTAAGGGTTACAAAAACCCCAAATCTTGCATGAATGCAATGTATGTTTCTAAAATGTGCAAAGGTTGTAGTGTGTTTTGGGTACATGGATTCCTAGAGTGACTTAGAAGTCTAAAATGTGTATGAATGAATGAATGAAATTAACATGGGATATGTACAAATGTAGTATGAACTACTTCCTAAGATATGAACTAATTTGGAATGCATATAAGCATCAAATCAAAGAATGAAAGTTAAGGTATACTTGCTGTGAATAGTTGACAGAACAGTAGCATCATCTTTGGAAATTTGAAAAGAGGGGTTAAGAATGTTTTCAATGCATGATTTTTTATGGAGATGTTACTTATTGTGTCTAGAACACAACCCAAAAGGCCAATCGTGAATAGCTATCACATATTGAGAGAAATCATATAAACAACACAGGTCACTCAGAAACAGAGTCCGTACTGTCGACTGAAATGTTAGAAAATCTTAGAAAATGAAAATGAATGATCTAAGGGCCCATTTTATACATAAAGTTCCCTAAGACATTTAATTATAAGGGACAAATAAGTTAGGACCACCCCTTTTGGAAAAGTGTTCTGTAAAAGAGGTTGGAAGTGGACCTAGCTGCTGTGACAGCAAAATCAGAATGTTTGGAAGGAATATTGGGATCCAAATGGACCATTTCCAAGTACTTCCAAGTCAAACCAAAAATCATGGGTGTTCTCCAATGAGTTAGGAAGACTTTCCAAGTGGTCTTGCATCCATATGTTGAGTATTGAGTTCTAGAGAAATCTTTGAACTCAACTCACTCACTGTTTTGAAGATTTTGGAGAAAACAAAGTTTTGTTTCTTGAAACCAAATGAGAGGGATTGAGAGGGGTTTTGAAATAGATGTTTTGAAGACATATTTTTAACACTCAATAAGGATCATAGCCACTTAGAATACCTACATCAAACTCATCATTAAGAACCTCCAAGATTGTTGGAGAGATTTATTTTATTTTTGAACATAACTTCAATACATTCCAAGAATACCTTGGAAGTATTGAGGTCATGATCATCATCTATCAAACATGTTTTTGAGGTCAAGAGCTACTATCCATAAGGATTCACTCACCCCAAACTTCATGTCATCACTTAGATGATGATGAACTAGTAAGTAAATAAAGAAAAGAAAAAGAAATGAGATAAGGAGAGATGAACATATATATAATCAAAGCAAGTAAATAGCAATCAATAGATGATAATCAATGTGATTTTGGACTTGTAGCTTGGTGTTTCACTCATAGATTTTGACATTTGGACATGGAAGTAGCTTCCTATCTCATGAATGCTCAAGAAATGAGGGTTGGAGTGGACTTTGAATGTGAAGTATATAGAAGGATGATGGAAGAAAACAAGAATAAAACTCACTTTCTTATGGAAAATCAATGGGAGAAGCTCCCTTTCTCTCTTCTAAACCTATCTCTATCTCTCTTCTTCTCTACAACTTTTCAAGCTTTGCACTTGGCCCCCCCAAAATGAAGAGCAATGGAGGGTTTAAATAGGGCAATTTGGGGGTGGTTTTGGGGTTTTAGAAGTACTCCCATTGGTCCCAAACAACTGTGAACATAAAACTATGTCGTTTTGGCTTTCAATTAATCAAATTGGACCCCCAAAAAAATTACAAAAATGGACTCTACGAGGATTGAGTGCCGCGGCGGCAGTGGGCCAGTGCCGCGGCGGCAGTGCTCCTCTGAAGCCCAGAAAATTACGTTTAGGCCCCCAGAGGTTCCGGTATTCGCGAAAAGGCCCTATTTCGTCCGAAATTCACAGAAAATGCATACAAACTCCAAATTGAGGTTGTGATATACCGTTGGAAAGGTAATGGAGTCTACTCTACATAAAAAAATAGTTCGGGAATAGGTCACTTTGAAAATTTTTACGGTATTCGCGATAAAAGCCGATTTGATCGCCTTTTTCGCCTTTGGAAATTCATTATAAACTCATTTTAAATCCGAAAATTATGTGCGATATACCGTCGGAAAGCTGTTGACCTCTAGTATCCATGAAAAATATTTGAAAATTGTCACGGTGCCCCGGTTCTAAAGTCAAATTCCGGTCAAACTGGTCAAACCTGGGATTCCCGGGAAGTTCTGGAAACCTCCGGGAGTTCCCGGGAGCTGATGTTTTCGCTCGATTTTCTTTTGGAACTTGTTTTAATACTTTTCTCATGATTTAGAATGATTCTGGTGAATCCGGACGATTTCGGTCAAACTTGGTCAAACTTGGTCAAACCTGGTCAAACCTTGGTCAAACCTTGGTCAAACCGGTCAACGGGGACTTTCCGGGAGCTTTATTTTCTCTTAAAAACTCATTTTATCGCTTTTCTTACAACGTAGCATGTTTCCAGAACTTTTGGTCCAAATCTGGGAGCTTTCGGGCTTTCAGGGGCATTTTGGTCAATCTGAGCATTCTGAGAGATAGAGCTGACTTCCAGGAGTCCTTTTGAGTCTTTTACGATCATTGTGAACCACCAAGCTATGGGTCTCCTAAATATGATAGCCGACAAAATGGGGTGTCTACAGTTTGCCCCTCTTTGGCAGGAACTTGCGAGGCAACGCATGTCGCAAGCGAGTGCCAAAGTTTTGAAGAGACAGGTCTTTTGGAGGCTATAGATTTAGGATAAAAAGCGTTGCAAAAGATGCAATGATGCTGAGGCTAGTGCTGGTCGCGCTCTGCGTGAGCTGCCTACGTATCCCAAGGGGAATCAGACTAGGACGTAGTTCAGGGCACAAAGGAATAAATCACACATGCACATACACAACAATCAGGCGGATGCTATGCTATAAGAGTGATATGCTATGCATGGATGTGATATGAATTTTGTCCTATGTCCTATCATGTCTAGTGTTCTGATCCTAGCATGAATTGGTGCTGTGGGGTGTACCACTCCGAGTGGACTTGTGTCGTGCCTGTATTGTGTTCTAAAATGCTTGTGGTCCTAGTACATGTGTTCAGTGTATATGTCACTCTCAGTGGGCTTGGTGATCTATGCTTCACTATGACTAATAGACTTGTGAGGGAGCTCGACCTGGAGGTCTTACTCAAGGAAGAGCGTGGTGCTCAAAGTGATACTGTGGTGCTCAAAAGAATGCTTATGGTGTGTTTGCCACTCCAGTAGGCTTTGTGATTTGTGTGTGCCGCAATCGATGGGCTATGTGTCATGTTGGGTGAAGTGATTCTTGACTCGTGCTCCTCTTAGTCGTGACACTATGGACTCGGTGACTCCCAAAGTCTCAACGGTGCTTCTCAATCCTTAATTCTCAATGGCGCTTATGTTGTTCCTCGAATCTTTGACGGTGCTTTCTCAAGGCTTCTTGATTGTCAACGGTGTTCTTCAAATCTTAACGATGCTTCTCGACTTTTCCATGATGCTTCTCAACAAATCTGATGTTCCTCAACCCATCCGATATTCCTCAACTCTTCAACGAAGCTTCTCAACAAATCTGAAGTTCCTTAACCCATCCGATATTCCTCAACTCTTCAACGACGCTTCTCAACAAATCTGAAGTTCCTCAACCCATCCGATATTCCTCAACTCTTCAACGACGCTTCTCAACAAATCTGATGTTCCTCAACCCATCCGATATTCCTCAACTCTTCAACGAAGCTTCTCAACAAATCTGATGTTCCTCAACCCATCCGATATTCCTCAACTCTTCAACTACGCTTCTCAACAAATCTGATGTTCCTCAACCCATCCGATATTCCTTAACTCTTCAACAACGCTTCTCAACAAATCTGATGTTCCTCAACACATCCGATGTTCCTCAACTCTTCAACGATGCTTCTCAATAAATCTGATGTTCCTCAACACATCCGATGTTCCTCAACTCTTCAACGATGCTTCTCAACAAATCTGATGTTCCTCAACACATCCGATGTTCCTCAACTCTTCAACGATGTTTCTCAACAAATCTGATGTTCCTCAACACATCCGATGTTCCTCAACAACACACTTGGACTTTGGGCACTAAAACACCTCTTATCAACACTCCTCATCAACACATCTAGACTTTGGGCCCTAAAACACCTCAACAACACGTCTCATCGACACACCTTATCAGCAATAGTTTCTCGGTGTTGGCGATATTTCCTCCGATCGGCCGCCTTGAGAAACAACTGTCGGTTTGTAGTTTGCAACCACTTACGAGTTTATGCCACTCGTACCTGGGAAATTCTCATGTTGCGACCTTGACTGGTGTAGTAATAATTTTTGGCACTTCTGCTTATATCCAAAGTTTTTTTTTATAATTGGGAATCACCTTTAACCCACACATTTGAGACCATCAGGACAAATGGACTTAACAGGAACGACAAGGAAAGTTGGGTTAGTTTGTATGAAACCTTGGTCTCTGACACACTTGTGATCAGATTACTACTGACTCAAATAAAGAAGGATTGACTTGGACATGAAATTCTCAAATTGCCACGATCCAAAGTGCCTTTACCATGAATGATGTACTGCTGATCTTTTATGTTCACTCCTCATCTTGATATGTCAGCACTTTGCTAATAAATCTGGTTTTTTTGAAAATTCCTCCCTACTGATCTAATCAATTTCTTTGCTTCTCCCTAGATGTGCTTTGAATTAGTGCCTTAGCTTATAGAATAAAAGATGCTCCATTTCCATCTGTTCAAGACAATGTTTGTGACTTGAAGGCTTACCATTGGTGTATAGGGATCGGGTGGCAAACGAAGTTTGCCCCTAGTTTGAAGGGCATGAAGTGGGATCGGTAGGCAAACGAGGTAAATGACCGAAGTTTGCCCCTAGTTTGGAGGAAGGTTCATTGGAGGTTTTGGGCAAACGAGGTAGGTGACCAAAGTTTGCCCCTTGTGTGAAGGGTAGATAGTAAAAGCCAGGCAAACGAGGCGGGTAGCCGAAGTTTGCCCCTAGTGTGGAAGGTGATTTTCTGGTTTGAGGCATGGACCGTGACTTTAATCTCTCAAATGTTCATAACTTTTTGCCTAGGCACCAGTGAGGTAACCTAGCGAGCTCTTTTCTCTATTTTGTTATTGCTCACCTTAGATTTAGTTCTAACTTTTGCCTAGGCGTCCTTTCGGATTTTCGACCTAGAGAGCCATCCTTCTTTACTTTTTGAAAGTCTGCCTACGTACCCCCAAGTGGGGATCAGGTCCAACGTAGTTCGGGCCATGGTTGGAAAGAAGCGGGTTGATTTTTAGGTAGGTGGGGTGACCGAACCGTTGTGGTTGCCTACGTATCCCCGAGCGGGAATCTGGTCGAGCGTAGTTCAAGGCAAGGCTTGAAGAAAATTGGTTTGATTATGATGGTGTCGACCGAACCGATGCGGTTGCCTACGTATCCCCGAGCGGGAATCAGGTCGAGCGTAGTTCAAGGCAAGGCTTGAAGAAAATTGGTTTGATTATGATGGTGTCGACCGAACCGATGCGGTTGCCTACGTATTCCTGAGCGGGAATCAGGTCAAGCGTAGTTCAAGGCAAGGCTTGAAAGAAATGGTTATTTTTGTTGGTGGAGCGACCGAACCGATGTGGTTGCCTACGTATCCCCGAGTGGGAATCAGGTCGAGCGTAGTTCAAGGCAAGGCTTGAAAGAAATGGTTATTTTTGTTGGTGGAGCGACCGAACCGATGTGGTTGCCTACGTATCCCCGAGTGGGAATCAGGTCGAGCGTAGTTCAAGGCATGGCTTGAAATAAGGGGTTTGAGGTATGAGGGTTTTTCAAACCAATCGTCAAAGAAGTTCAAACTTGAGCCACTTGTGGTAGCTTTGAATAAGAAGATTCAGTTTCGGTCTTTTCTTTCTTTTTTTTTTTATTTTGAGGATCGATCCTTTTCACTTTCGCCTAGCCAGTCAATTTTACTTTTCATGTAGTTGATTCTTGTGAGACCTTTTGACAGCAATCTCAGAATTCCGGAATGTGTATGTCAGCTCTTGGAATTTATTTATGGTTGTTCCGAGCCTTTTGAAATATGATCTAGACACATTCTCATGATGTACCTTGAAGTGTACAATTCTCTGTATCACAAAAATCTTCTTTCTTTCATTTTCTCCCTCATTTTGACTGGCTAAGTTCAGATCTTGGAAATCAATACCTTTTTGGCTCTAACTTTTGCCTAGGTGCCCTTTCGGGTTTTCAACCTAGCGAGCTTTTTTTTTTCTTTTCTTTTCTTTTCTTCTTTTTCTTTTTTTTTCTTTTTTTTTGAAAGTCGAGATGAAACTTGCTAAAATGTTTGGCTACCATCAAGGACTAAGTCTGTATTGCTTTCAATCGGACAGATTGCATGGCTTCCAATTGGATTGGGCTTAAGGCTTTGAAATGGTGGAAAAAAAAAGGGTGTTGGGCAAGCCCCAAGTCAGTTTCAAGTATGTCTTTTCAAGTTTGAGGCAAGAGCGTCTTTAAATTCTTAAAGTAAGACTATTCAATTCTTGGCTCTTCATCGGTGTCGGCGCAAAATCGACTTTGGCCTGTTAGGGATTCTCTCTTTTTTTGTTTGTTGCAAAAATTTATTAGCAATGTAATGTCCATGGTAATTTGAAGAGTGACATTTTCAGTTCAGCGATTCATGCACTTATACACATCAGATTAGGCAAAATGAGACTTCATTCCATTAGAAGAGAACTATTACATTACTCGATATAGACTCACAACAACTCGATGACAGACAGACTCAACCACAAGATCAAACTTGAAATAGACTCAAAACATAGAGCAGACTCGACTTGGTCTCAAATGGAGTGTCTTTATGACCCATTTATTATCATTGTTTTTTTTTTTTAAGCAGAAGTTCCAAACACTATCGCTCCACTGCACGGATTCAACATTCATGGATGTCAATAAAAGGGACCATTTGAAAGGATAGGCCATGGGCTTAGGTGAGATGGGGTTGAATGGGTGGTGGCTCGATGATTCCTCGATCAATGAGGTCTTGGATATCATGGCGGAGACGTATGCACCGGTCGGTGTCATGGCCTGGGCCTTGGTGGTAGGCACATCGTTTGGACACGTCACAGTTAGGTGGTGGGGGATCAGCACGAGGCTGAAGGAGTTGGAGGTGTCCCTTTCTTAGCAGGCGGCCTAAGGCTACAGAGGGAGAGATATCTAGCTTGGAAAATTCACGGGGTACCCTATTTTGGTAAGGGCGGCTAGGCGAGCTGGTTTGGTTTGTGAGCTGGTATGATTGGGGAGAATAGGCCATGGGTTGGTTACTAAGGGCGTTGACATCCGAAGAGTTTCGGGAGTAGTCTGGCCTCTTGGACTGGCTTTGTGATCCTTCATTCTTGATTTTCCCTTCCCTGATTGCATCCTCAATTCTAGTCCCAATCTCAAACAGTTCTTCAAATGTTGAGATGGACTGGTAGAATAGTTTCTCATGGTACAGCGGCTGTAGATTCTTGATCAACATCCGGACTTGTTCCTTTTCGACTGGTCGGTGGGTCGTTTGGGCCACTTTGTTCCTCCATCTGCTCAAGAATGCAGCGAAGGACTCATTGAAGTTCTGCCGGGTAGTCTCCAGATCTCGGATGGTGACATCGAGCTCTTGGTTATAGGAGTAATGATCAACGAAGACCTGGACTATATCTTCCCAAGTCCGTGTCTTAGAAACCTCCAAGGTCAGAAACCAGGATAGAGCAGCCTTGGCGAGGGTTTGAGGGAACAACATTGCAGTGTTCTAAAATGCTTGTGGTCCTAGTACATGTGTTCAGTGTATATGCCACTCTCAGTGGGCTTGGTGATCTATGCTTCACTATGACTAATAGACTTGTGAGGGAGCTCGACCTGGAGGTCTTACTCAAGGAAGAGCGTGGTGCTCAAAGTGATACTGTGGTGCTCAAAAGAATGCTTATGGTGTGTTTGCCACTCCAGTAGGCTTTGTGATTTGTGTGTGCCGCAATCGATGGGCTATGTGTCATGTTGGGTGAAGTGATTCTTGACTCGTGCTCCTCTTAGTCGTGACACTATGGACTCGGTGACTCCCAAAGTCTCAACGGTGCTTCTCAATCCTTAATTCTCAATGGCGCTTATGTTGTTCCTCGAATCTTTGACGGTGCTTTCTCAAGGCTTCTTGATTGTCAACGGTGTTCTTCAAATCTTAACGATGCTTCTCGACTTTTCCATGATGCTTCTCAACAAATCTGATGTTCCTCAACCCATCCGATATTCCTCAACTCTTCAACGAAGCTTCTCAACAAATCTGATGTTCCTCAACCCATCCGATATTCCTCAACTCTTCAACTACGCTTCTCAACAAATCTGATGTTCCTCAACCCATCCGATATTCCTTAACTCTTCAACAACGCTTCTCAACAAATCTGATGTTCCTCAACACATCCGATGTTCCTCAACTCTTCAACGATGCTTCTCAATAAATCTGATGTTCCTCAACACATCCGATGTTCCTCAACTCTTCAACGATGCTTCTCAACAAATCTGATGTTCCTCAACACATCCGATGTTCCTCAACTCTTCAACGATGTTTCTCAACAAATCTGATGTTCCTCAACACATCCGATGTTCCTCAACAACACACTTGGACTTTGGGCACTAAAACACCTCTTATCAACACTCCTCATCAACACATCTAGACTTTGGGCCCTAAAACACCTCAACAACACGTCTCATCGACACACCTTATCAGCAATAGTTTCTCGGTTTTGGCGATATTTCCTCCGATCGGCCGCCTTGAGAAACAACTGTCGGTTTGTAGTTTGCAACCACTTACGAGTTTATGCCACTCGTACCTGGGAAATTCTCATGTTGCGACCTTGACTGGTGTAGTAATAATTTTTGGCACTTCTGCTTATATCCAAAGTTTTTTTTTATAATTGGGAATCACCTTTAACCCACACATTTGAGACCATCAGGACAAATGGACTTAACAGGAACGACAAGGAAAGTTGGGTTAGTTTGTATGAAACCTTGGTCTCTGACACACTTGTGATCAGATTACTACTGACTCAAATAAAGAAGGATTGACTTGGACATGAAATTCTCAAATTGCCACGATCCAAAGTGCCTTTACCATGAATGATGTACTGCTGATCTTTTATGTTCACTCCTCATCTTGATATGTCAGCACTTTGCTAATAAATCTGGTTTTTTTGAAAATTCCTCCCTACTGATCTAATCAATTTCTTTGCTTCTCCCTAGATGTGCTTTGAATTAGTGCCTTAGCTTATAGAATAAAAGATGCTCCATTTCCATCTGTTCAAGACAATGTTTGTGACTTGAAGGCTTACCATTGGTGTATAGGGATCGGGTGGCAAACGAAGTTTGCCCCTAGTTTGAAGGGCATGAAGTGGGATCGGTAGGCAAACGAGGTAAATGACCGAAGTTTGCCCCTAGTTTGGAGGAAGGTTCATTGGAGGTTTTGGGCAAACGAGGTAGGTGACCAAAGTTTGCCCCTTGTGTGAAGGGTAGATAGTAAAAGCCAGGCAAACGAGGCGGGTAGCCGAAGTTTGCCCCTAGTGTGGAAGGTGATTTTCTGGTTTGAGGCATGGACCGTGACTTTAATCTCTCAAATGTTCATAACTTTTTGCCTAGGCACCAGTGAGGTAACCTAGCGAGCTCTTTTCTCTATTTTGTTATTGCTCACCTTAGATTTAGTTCTAACTTTTGCCTAGGCGTCCTTTCGGATTTTCGACCTAGAGAGCCATCCTTCTTTACTTTTTGAAAGTCTGCCTACGTACCCCCAAGTGGGGATCAGGTCCAACGTAGTTCGGGCCATGGTTGGAAAGAAGCGGGTTGATTTTTAGGTAGGTGGGGTGACCGAACCGTTGTGGTTGCCTACGTATCCCCGAGCGGGAATCTGGTCGAGCGTAGTTCAAGGCAAGGCTTGAAGAAAATTGGTTTGATTATGATGGTGTCGACCGAACCGATGCGGTTGCCTACGTATCCCCGAGCGGGAATCAGGTCGAGCGTAGTTCAAGGCAAGGCTTGAAGAAAATTGGTTTGATTATGATGGTGTCGACCGAACCGATGCGGTTGCCTACGTATTCCTGAGCGGAAATCAGGTCAAGCGTAGTTCAAGGCAAGGCTTGAAAGAAATGGTTATTTTTGTTGGTGGAGCGACCGAACCGATGTGGTTGCCTACGTATCCCCGAGTGGGAATCAGGTCGAGCGTAGTTCAAGGCAAGGCTTGAAAGAAATGGTTATTTTTGTTGGTGGAGCGACCGAACCGATGTGGTTGCCTACGTATCCCCGAGTGGGAATCAGGTCGAGCGTAGTTCAAGGCATGGCTTGAAATAAGGGGTTTGAGGTATGAGGGTTTTTCAAACCAATCGTCAAAGAAGTTCAAACTTGAGCCACTTGTGGTAGCTTTGAATAAGAAGATTCAGTTTCGGTCTTTTCTTTCTTTTTTTTTTTATTTTGAGGATCGATCCTTTTCACTTTCGCCTAGCCAGTCAATTTTACTTTTCATGTAGTTGATTCTTGTGAGACCTTTTGACAGCAATCTCAGAATTCCGGAATGTGTATGTCAGCTCTTGGAATTTATTTATGGTTGTTCCGAGCCTTTTGAAATATGATCTAGACACATTCTCATGATGTACCTTGAAGTGTACAATTCTCTGTATCACAAAAATCTTCTTTCTTTCATTTTCTCCCTCATTTTGACTGGCTAAGTTCAGATCTTGGAAATCAATACCTTTTTGGCTCTAACTTTTGCCTAGGTGCCCTTTCGGGTTTTCAACCTAGCGAGCTTTTTTTTTTCTTTTCTTTTCTTTTCTTCTTTTTCTTTTTTTTTCTTTTTTTTTGAAAGTCGAGATGAAACTTGCTAAAATGTTTGGCTACCATCAAGGACTAAGTCTGTATTGCTTTCAATCGGACAGATTGCATGGCTTCCAATTGGATTGGGCTTAAGGCTTTGAAATGGTGGAAAAAAAAAGGGTGTTGGGCAAGCCCCAAGTCAGTTTCAAGTATGTCTTTTCAAGTTTGAGGCAAGAGCGTCTTTAAATTCTTAAAGTAAGACTATTCAATTCTTGGCTCTTCATCGGTGTCGGCGCAAAATCGACTTTGGCCTGTTAGGGATTCTCTCTTTTTTTGTTTGTTGCAAAAATTTATTAGCAATGTAATGTCCATGGTAATTTGAAGAGTGACATTTTCAGTTCAGCGATTCATGCACTTATACACATCAGATTAGGCAAAATGAGACTTCATTCCATTAGAAGAGAACTATTACATTACTCGATATAGACTCACAACAACTCGATGACAGACAGACTCAACCACAAGATCAAACTTGAAATAGACTCAAAACATAGAGCAGACTCGACTTGGTCTCAAATGGAGTGTCTTTATGACCCATTTATTATCATTGTTTTTTTTTTTTAAGCAGAAGTTCCAAACACTATCGCTCCACTGCACGGATTCAACATTCATGGATGTCAATAAAAGGGACCATTTGAAAGGATAGGCCATGGGCTTAGGTGAGATGGGGTTGAATGGGTGGTGGCTCGATGATTCCTCGATCAATGAGGTCTTGGATATCATGGCGGAGACGTATGCACCGGTCGGTGTCATGGCCTGGGCCTTGGTGGTAGGCACATCGTTTGGACACGTCACAGTTAGGTGGTGGGGGATCAGCACGAGGCTGAAGGAGTTGGAGGTGTCCCTTTCTTAGCAGGCGGCCTAAGGCTACAGAGGGAGAGATATCTAGCTTGGAAAATTCACGGGGTACCCTATTTTGGTAAGGGCGGCTAGGCGAGCTGGTTTGGTTTGTGAGCTGGTATGATTGGGGAGAATAGGCCATGGGTTGGTTACTAAGGGCGTTGACATCCGAAGAGTTTCGGGAGTAGTCTGGCCTCTTGGACTGGCTTTGTGATCCTTCATTCTTGATTTTCCCTTCCCTGATTGCATCCTCAATTCTAGTCCCAATCTCAAACAGTTCTTCAAATGTTGAGATGGACTGGTAGAATAGTTTCTCATGGTACAGCGGCTGTAGATTCTTGATCAACATCCGGACTTGTTCCTTTTCGACTGGTCGGTGGGTCGTTTGGGCCACTTTGTTCCTCCATCTGCTCAAGAATGCAGCGAAGGACTCATTGAAGTTCTGCCGGGTAGTCTCCAGATCTCGGATGGTGACATCGAGCTCTTGGTTATAGGAGTAATGATCAACGAAGACCTGGACTATATCTTCCCAAGTCCGTGTCTTAGAAACCTCCAAGGTCAGAAACCAGGATAGAGCAGCCTTGGCGAGGGTTTGAGGGAACAACATTGCAATGTGCTCATGGGTGCAGCCCATTGATTGGAAAACACTCATGCAGAACTTTATGTGGCTCTTCGGATTCCCAGTTCCATCAAAATGATCAATTTCAGGCATCTTGAAGTTCTCCGGCAGTTTCAGCTTAGCAGGCTCAAAGAGGCCTTCCAGATCTAGCATGTAGTCATCGATCCCTTTGCTTTTCCTCAATACGCTTTCTAGCTTGTCAACCCTGTCCATTTTTTCTTGGAGCTTTTTCTCATATACAGGCGGCGGGACCCCTTGAAACCATTCTTCTTTTCCGCCGTTATCATGTAAGGGTGGTTCAAACCCAGGTGGAGGTTGCGGCCGCTGCTGCTTCAATTCCTCCATGAAGGCTAAAACTTGGGCCAACCGATCAGACTGTTGTTTGATCATTTCTGTCATTCTTGCTACCAAACCTTCCGGATCCATGAAGCTAACTTTTGGCGGAGTGATTCTGATAAGGTGGCTCCCTGACCCACAACGCAGATCCTAGGTGCTCAAAACTTGTACTGACATATAGGTGTGAAAAGACTATGTCAGATGATTGGGATGACAACTATAGTGATGTTAACAGATGTGGACTGACTCATGTATAGCCTGACTGAAGTGCGTGCAGACCGACTGGAATGGTGCATGCATGTGAGACAAGCATGCGGATGTAAGCCCTAATGCTCCTATTTCTAACAGATAGCAGTTAAACAAATAAGGTCCTAACCATATGGAGTGTGCCAATCTTACTTTCCAGTACGATCACCAAGGGATAAAAGGGGTTTCCAGGTTTTTGTGAAGGCTTCTAGGAGGGACTGGACATTTTCGGTTGATTTGAACAGAGTTTCTGGGAGAAATGGATCATATCTGGGATATCTGGACAGATTTTCTGGTATTTCCAGAAAACTTGAGCAGGGTTTCTAGGAAAAACTGGTTAATGTAATTATATCTGGGATATCTGGACAGAGTTTCTGGAAGAAACGGGTTAGTACGGTTATATCTGGGATATTTTGACAGAGTTTCTGGGAGAAACGGGTTAGTACGGTGATAGTGATCGTACTTTCTAGCAGGTTTTCATACTCCTATGCCTTAGGACTGACAAACAAGGTTTGCGATGTATATCTTTGTGAGCATAGAGCAGACATCCTTATCATGGTTCCTAGGCAGGTCAACTCAATGTGATCACATGTGAGTGATTGCCTTGGGAATCATAAAAAGGAGGTCCTATTCTATACCACATAAGCATTTACACCGCGCAGGTAATCCCGTCAGGGCATACATCAGTTATATCATATTGTCCTATCTGAAAAGATAAATGAACATTCCTATGAAGGGTTCTACAGGAATCTATATGCAAAGGCTGGGTTTAGTCAAAAAGGGTCCGTTGACGAGAGTTCCAATATACCGTCAGAGAGACAGAACGGAAGTTTTTTACTCTTTTTGATATACCTTGGAAGGTACAGTATCAACGGTGACTTGTGCCCTGGCACAGCAAGACCTGAACAATGTCAGCGCCGCGTTTCAGACACAATCGGAGGGAGGAAATGCAAGAGTGCAATGTGGTGAACCAAACACAGTAAAAAGATGATTTTAAGGATGCTTTTTATGAGTCAAACCTCTGTATAATTTTTGTTTTAAAATAAAAGTCCCCAGCAGAGTCGCCAGATTGTGGACACGTGGAATCGGAACACTTCTCTTGTTCGAGATTGCTTTGAAATCGATTTGAATCAAGGAAAGAAAATGAAAGGTCTGTTGAAAACAGATACAGAGTCGCCACTTGGTCTTTAAGGAACCAAGAAACCTAATTTTGACTCACCCAAGCAGATAATGGCACCGGCCCTTCATCACCAAAGAACTTGGTTCGGGGTTTTGGTACGAGAGAGGAAGGAGCCTTTGTCACGACTAAAACACCCTCAACTCGCCCCGTCTTACGACGGGCCTCAATTAGCATCCAAATAATCATCTTATACTATGTATGGTTCGACAAATAATACTATGATAGTATATATTACATCACATAAGAAAATCTGAAATGGAAGATCAAAAGATAAAATATCATTCATAATATCTAAGTCAAATATCATGCAATGTAAAGTGAAAGATCACACAAATAAACCTAGGAAAAATCGTCTAATCATATATCAAATAATCAAGACTTCCTAATCTAAAAAGGGGGACATGAATTGTTCTTGAAACAAATAATCAAAGAAATCAAGATATGCTTAACAAGCTAGTATGATGCATGTTATTCTTTGAGAAAAGAAGATCTCTCAATCCCCGAGATGGATGAGAAAGGATGATTAGATCAAAGGGGAAGCATGAACATGTGATCGAGTTTATTCCTTATAATCTTCTTAGATTAAGGGTTACAAAAACCCCAAATCTTGCATGAATGCAATGTATGTTTCTAAAATGTGCAAAGGTTGTAGTGTGTTTTGGGTACATGGATTCCTAGAGTGACTTAGAAGTCTAAAATGTGTATGAATGAATGAATTAAATTAACATGGGATATGTACAAATGTAGTATGAACTACTTCCTAAGATATGAACTAATTTGGAATGCATATAAGCATCAAATCAAAGAATGAAAGTTAAGGTATACTTGCTGTGAATAGTGGACAGAACAGTAGCATCATCTTTGGAAATTTGAAAAGAGGGGTTAAGAATGTTTTCAATGCATGATTTTTTATGGAGATGTTCCTTATTGTGTCTACAACACAACCCAAAAGGACAATCTTGAATAGCTATCACATATTGAGAGAAATCATATAAACAACACAGGTCACTCAGAAACAGAGTCCGTACTGTCGACTGAAATGTTAGAAACTCTTAGAAAATGAAAATGAATGATCTAAGGGCCCATTTTATACATAAAGTTCCCTAAGACATTGAAGTTTAAGGGAAAAATAAGTTAGGACCACCCCTTTGGGAAACGTTTTCTGTAAAAGAGGTTGGAAGTGGACCTAGCTGCTGTGACAGCAAAATCAGAATGTTTGGAAGGAATATTGGGATCCAAATGGACCATTTCCAAGTACTTCCAAGTCAAACCAAAAATCATGGGTGTTCTCCAATGAGTTAGGAAGACTTTCCAAGTGGCCTTGCATCCATATGTTGAGTATTGAGTTCTATAGAAATCTTTGAACTCAACTCACTCACTGTTTTGACTCATTGTTTTGAAGATTTTGGAGAAAACAAAGTTTTGTTTCTTGAAACCAAATGAGAGGGATTGAGAGGGGTTTTGAAATAGATGTTTTGAAGACATATTTTTAACACTCAATAAGGATCATAGCCACTTAGAATACCTACATCAAACTCATCATTAAGAACCTCCAAGATTGTTGGAGAGATTTATTTTATTTTTGAACATAACTTCAATACATTCCAAGAATACCTTGGAAGTATTGAGGTCATGATCATCATCTATCAAACATGTTTTTGAGGTCAAGAGCTACTATCCATAAGGATTCACTCACCCCAAACTTCATGTCATCACTTAGATGATGATGAACTAGTAAGTAAATAAAGAAAAGAAAAAGAAATGAGATAAGGAGAGATGAACATATATATAATCAAAGCAAGTAAATAGCAATCAATAGATGATAATCAATGTGATTTTGGACTTGTAGCTTGGTGTTTCACTCATAGATTTTGACATTTGGACATGGAAGTAGCTTCCTATCTCATGAATGCTCAAGAAATGAGGGTTGGAGTGGACTTTGAATGTGAAGTATATAGAAGGATGATGGAAGAAAACAAGAATAAAACTCACTTTCTTATGGAAAATCAATGGGAGAAACTCCCTTTCTCTCTTCTAAACCTATCTCTATCTCTCTTCTTCTCTACAACTTTTCAAGCTTTGCACTTGGCCCCCCCAAAATGAAGAGCAATGAAGGGTTTAAATAGGCCAATTTGGGGTTGTTTTGGGGTTTTAGAAGTACTCCCATTGGTCCCAAACAACTGTGAACATAAAACTATGTCGTTTTGGCTTTCAATTAATCAAATTGGACCCCCAAAAAAATTACAAAAATGGACTCTGCGAGGATTGAGTGCCGCGGCGGCACTGGGCCAGTGCCGCGGCGGCAGTGCTCCTCTGAAGCCCAGAAAATTACGTTTAGGCCCCCAGAGGTTCCGGTATTCGCGAAAAGACCCTATTTCGTCCGAAATTCACAGAAAATGCATACGAACTCCAAATTGAGATTGTGATATACCGTTGGAAAGGTAATGGAGTCTACTCTACATAAAAAAATAGTTCGGGGATAGGTCACTTTGAAAAGTTTTACGGTATTCGCGATAAAAGCCGATTTGATCGCCTTTTTCGCCTTTGGAAATTCATTATAAACTCGTTTTAAATCCGAAAATTATGTGCGATATACCGTCGGAAAGCTGTTGACCTCTAGTATCCATGAAAAATATTTGAAAATTGTCACGGTGCCCCGGTTCTAAAGTCAAATTCCGGTCAAACTGGTCAAACCTGGGATTCCCGGGAAGTTCTGGAAACCTCCGGGAGTTCCCGGGAGATGATGTTTTCGCTCGATTTTCTTTTGGAACTTGTTTTAATACTTTTCTCATGATTTAGAATGATTCTAGTGAATTCGGACGATTTTGGTCAAACTTGGTCAAACCTGGTCAAACCTTGGTCAAACCTTGGTCAAACCGGTCAACGGGGACTTTCCGGGAGCTTCCGGGATTTCCGGGGGTCTCTGGGAGCTGACGATTTCACCCGATTTTCTCTTAAAAACTCATTTTATCGCTTTTCTTACAACGTAGCATGTTTCCAGAACTTTTGGTCCAAATCTGGGAGCTTTCGGGCTTTCAGGGGCATTTTGGTCAATCTGAGCATTCTGAGAGATAGAGCTGACTTCCAGGAGTCCTTTTGAGTCTTTTACGATCATTGTGAACCACCAAGCTATGGGTCTCCTAAATATGATAGCCGACAAAATGGGGTGTCTACAGTTTGCCCCTCTTTGGCAGGAACTTGCGAGGCAACGCATGTCGCAAGCGAGTGCCAAAGTTTTGAAGAGACAGGTCTTTTGGAGGCTATAGATTTAGGATAAAAAGCGTTGCAAAAGATGCAATGATGCTGAGGCTAGTGCTGGTCGCGCTCTGCGTGAGCTGCCTACGTATCCCAAGGGGAATCAGACTAGGACGTAGTTCAGGGCACAAAGGAATAAATCACACATGCACATACACAACAATCAGGCGGATGCTATGCTATAAGAGTGATATGCTATGCATGGATGTGATATGAATTTTGTCCTATGTCCTATCATGTCTAGTGTTCTGATCCTAGCATGAATTGGTGCTGTGGGGTGTACCACTCCGAGTGGACTTGTGTCGTGCCTGTATTGTGTTCTAAAACGCTTGTGGTCCTAGTACATGTGTTCAGTGTATATGCCACTCTCAGTGGGCTTGGTGATCTATGCTTCACTATGACTAATAGACTTGTGAGGGAGCTCGACCTGGAGGTCTTACTCAAGGAAGAGCGTGGTGCTCAAAGTGATACTGTGGTGCTCAAAAGAATGCTTATGGTGTGTTTGTCACTCCAGTAGGCTTTGTGATTTGTGTGTGCCGCAATCGATGGGCTATGTGTCATGTTGGGTGAAGTGATTCTTGACTCGTGCTCCTCTTAGTCGTGACACTATGGACTCGGTGACTCCCAAAGTCTCAACGGTGCTTCTCAATCCTTAATTCTCAATGGCGCTTATGTTGTTCCTCGAATCTTTGACGGTGCTTTCTCAAGGCTTCTTGATTGTCAACGGTGTTCTTCAAATCTTAACGATGCTTCTCGACTTTTCCATGATGCTTCTCAACAAATCTAATGTTCCTCAACCCATCCGATATTCCTCAACTCTTCAACGACGCTTCTCAACAAATCTGATGTTCCTCAACCCATCCGATATTCCTCAACTCTTCAACGACGCTTCTCAACAAATCTGATGTTCCTCAACCCATCCGATATTCCTCAACTCTTCAACGACGCTTCTCAACAAATCTGATGGTCCTCAACACATCCGATGTTCCTCAACTCTTCAACGATGCTTCTCAATAAATCTGATGTTCCTCAACACATCCGATGTTCCTCAACTCTTCAACGATGCTTCTCAACAAATCTGATGTTCCTCAACACATCCGATGTTCCTCAACTCTTCAACGATGCTTCTCAACAAATCTGATGTTCCTCAACACATCCGATGTTCCTCAACTCTTCAACGATGCTTCTCAACAAATCTGATGTTCCTCAACACATCCGATGTTCCTCAACAACACACTTGGACTTTGGGCACTAAAACACCTCTTATCAACACTCCTCATCAACACATCTAGACTTTGGGCCCTAAAACACCTCAACAACACGTCTCATTGACACACCTTATCAGCAATAGTTTCTCGGTGTTGGCGATATTTCCTCCGATCGGCCGCCTTGAGAAACAACTGTCGGTTTGTAGTTTGCAACCACTTACGAGTTTATGCCACTCGTACCTGGGACATTCTCATGTTGCGACCTTGACTGGTGTAGTAATAGTGTTTGGCACTTCTGCTTATATCCAAAGTTTTTTTTTATAATTGGGAATCACCTTTAACCCACACATTTGAGACCATCAGGACAAATGGACTTAACAGGAACGACAAGGAAAGTTGGGTTAGTTTGTATGAAACCTTGGTCTCTGACACACTTGTGATCAGATTACTACTGACTCAAATAAAGAAGGATTGACTTGGACATGAAATTCTCAAATTGCCACGATCCAAAGTGCCTTTACCATGAATGATGTACCGCTGATCTTTTATGTTCACTCCTCATCTTGATATGTCAGCACTTTGCTAATAAATCTGGTTTTTTTGAAAATTCCTCCCTACTGATCTAATCAATTTCTTTGCTTCTCCCAAGATGTGCTTTGAATTAGTGCCTTAGCTTATAGAATAAAAGATGCTCCATTTCCATCTGTTCAAGACAATGTTTGTGACTTGAAGGCTTACCATTGGTGTATAGGGATCGGGTGGCAAACGAAGTTTGCCCCTAGTTTGAAGGGCATGAAGTGGGATCGGTAGGCAAACGAGGTAAATGACCGAAGTTTGCCCCTAGTTTGGAGGAAGGTTCATTGGAGGTTTTGGGCAAACGAGGTAGGTGACCAAAGTTTGCCCCTTGTGTGAAGGGTAGATAGTAAAAGCCAGGCAAACGAGGCGGGTAGCCGAAGTTTGCCCCTAGTGTGGAAGGTGATTTTCTGGTTTAAGGCATGGACCGTGACTTTAATCTCTCAAATGCTCATAACTTTTTGCCTAGGCACCAGTGAGGTAACCTAGCGAGCTCTTTTCTCTCTTTTGTTATTGCTCACCTTAGATTTAGCTCTAACTTTTGCCTAGGCGTCCTTTCGGATTTTCGACCTAGAGAGCCATCCTTCTTTTCTTTTTGAAAGTCTGCCTACGTACCCCCAAGTGGGGATCAGGTCCAACGTAGTTCGGGCCATGGTTGGAAAGAAGCGGGTTGATTTTTAGGTAGGTGGGGTGACCGAACCGTTGTGGTTGCCTACGTATCCCCGAGCGGGAATCTGGTCGAGCGTAGTTCAAGGCAAGGCTTGAAGAAAATTGGTTTGATTATGATGGTGTCGACCGAACCGATGCGGTTGCCTACGTATCCCCGAGCGGGAATCAGGTCGAGCGTAGTTCAAGGCAAGGCTTGAAGAAAATTGGTTTGATTATGATGGTGTCGACCGAACCGATGCGGTTGCCTACGTATCCCCGAGCGGGAATCAGGTCAAGCGTAGTTCAAGGCAAGGCTTGAAAGAAATGGCTATTTTTGTTGGTGGAGCGACCGAACCGATGTGGTTGCCTACGTATCCCCGATTGGGAATCAGGTCGAGCGTAGTTCAAGGCAAGGCTTGAAAGAAATGGTTATTTTTGTTGGTGGAGCGACCGAACCGATGTGGTTGCCTACGTATCCCCGAGTGGGAATCAGGTCGAGCATAGTTCAAGGCAAGGCTTGAAATAAGGGGTTTGAGGTATGAGGGTTTTTCAAACCAATCGTCAAAGAAGTTCAAACTTGAGCCACTTGTGGTAGCTTTGAATAAGAAGATTCAGTTTCGGTCTTTTCTTTCTTTTTTTTTTATTTTGAGGATCGATCCTTTTCACTTTCGCCTAGCCAGTCAATTTTACTTTTCATGTAGTTGATTCTTGTGAGACCTTTTGACCGCAATCTCAGAATTCCGGAATGTGCATGTCAGCTCTTGGAATTTATTTATGGTTGTTCCGAGCCTTTTAAAATATGATCTAGACACATTCTCATGATGTACCTTGAAGTGTACAATTCTCTGTATCACAAAAATCTTCTTTCTTTCATTTTCTCCCTCATTTTGACTGGCTAAGTTCAGATCTTGGAAATCAATACCTTTTTGGCTCTAACTTTTGCCTAGGTGCCCTTTCGGGTTTTCAACCTAGCGAGCTTTTTTTTTTCTTTTCTTTTCTTTTCTTCTTTTTCTTTTTTTTCTTTTTTTTTGAAAGTCGAGATGAAACTTGCTAAAATGTTTGGCTACCATCAAGGACTAAGTCTGTATTGCTTTCAATCGGACATATTGCATGGCTTCCAATTGGATTGGGCTTAAGGCTTTGAAATGGTGGAAAAAAAAAGGGTGTTGGGCAAGCCCCAAGTCAGTTTCAAGTATCACTTTTCAAGATTGAGGCAAGAGCGTCTTTAAATTCTTAAAGTAAGACTATTCAATTCTTGGCTCTTCATCGGTGTCGGCGCAAAATCGACTTTGGCCTGTTAGGGATTCTCTCTTTTTTTGTTTGTTGCAAAAATTTATTAGCAATGTAATGTCCATGGTAATTTGAAGAGTGACATTTTCAGTTCAGCGATTCATGCACTTATACACATCAGATTAGGCAAAATGAGACTTCATTCCATTAGAAGAGAACTATTACATTACTCGATACAGACTCACAACAACTCGATGACAGACAGACTCAACCACAAGATCAAACTTGAAATAGACTCAAAACATAGAGCAGACTCGGCTTGGTCTCAAATGGAGTGTCTTTATGACCCATTTATTATCATTGTTTTTTTTTTTTTTAAGCAGAAGTTCCAAACACTATCGCTCCACTGCACGGATTCAACATTCATGGATGTCAATAAAAGGGACCATTTGAAAGGATAGGCCATGGGCTTAGGTGAGATGGGGTTGAATGGGTGGTGGCTCGATGATTCCTCGATCAATGAGGTCTTGGATATCATGGCGAAGACGTATGCACCGGTCGGTGTCATGGCCTGGGCCTTGGTGGTAGGCACATCGTTTGGACACGTCACAGTTAGGTGGTGGGGGATCAGCACGAGGCTGAAGGAGTTGGAGGTGTCCCTTTCTTAGCAGGCGGCCTAAGGCTACAGAGGGAGAGATATCTAGCTTGGAAAATTCACGGGGTACCCTATTTTGGTAAGGGCGGCTAGGCGAGCTGGTTTGGTTTGTGAGCTGGTATGATTGGGGAGAATAGGCCATGGGTTGGTTACTAAGGGCGTTGACATCCGAAGAGTTTCGGGAGTAGTCTGGCCTCTTGGACTGGCTTTGTGATCCTTCATTCTTGATTTTCCCTTCCCTGATTGCATCCTCAATTCTAGTCCCAATCTCAAACAGTTCTTCAAATGTTGAGATGGACTGGTAGAATAGTTTCTCATGGTACAGCGGCTGTAGATTCTTGATCAACATCCGGACTTGTTCCTTTTCGACTGGTCGGTGGGTCGTTTGGGTCACTTTGTTCCTCCATCTGCTCAAGAATGCAGCGAAGGACTCATTGAAGTTCTGCCGGGTAGTCTCCAGATCTCGGATGGTGACATCGAGCTCTTGGTTATAGGAGTAATGATCAACGAAGACCTGGACTATATCTTCCCAAGTCCATGTCTTAGAAACCTCCAAGGTCAGAAACTAGGATAGAGCAGCCTTGGCGAGGGTTTGAGGGAACAACATTGCAATGTGCTCATGGGTGCAGCCCATTGATTGGAAAACACTCATGCAGAACTTTATGTGGCTCTTCGGATTCCCAGTTCCATCAAAACGATCAATTTCAGGCATCTTGAAGTTCTCCGGCAGTTTCAGCTTAGCAGGCTCAAAGAGGCCTTCCAGATCTAGCATGTAGTCATCGATCCCTTTGTTTTTCCTCAATACGCTTTCTAGCTTGTCAACCCTGTCCATTTTTTCTTGGAGCTTTTTCTCATATACAGGCGGTGGGACCCCTTGAAACCATTCTTCTTTTCCGCCGTTATCATGTAAGGGTGGTTCAAACCCAGGTGGAGGTTGCGGCCGCTGCTGCTTCAATTCCTCCATGAAGGCTAAAACTTGGGCCAACCGATCAGACTGTTGTTTGATCATTTCTGTCATTCTTGCTTCCAAACCTTCCGGATCCATAAAGCTAACTTTTGGCGGAGTGATTCTGATAAGGTGGCTCCCTGACCCACAACGCAGATCCTAGGTGCTCAAAACTTGTACTGACATATAGGTGTGAAAAGACTATGTCAGATGATTGGGATGACAACTATAGTGATGTTAACAGATGTGGACTGACTCGTGTACAGCCTGACTGAAGTGCGTGCAGACCGACTGGAATGGTGCATGCATGTGAGACAAGCATGCGGATGTAAGCCCTAATGCTCCTATTTCTAACAGATAGCAGTTAAACAAATAAGGTCCTAACCATATGGAGTGTGCCAATCTTACTTTCCAGTACGATCACCAAGTGATAAAAGGGGTTTCCAGGTTTTTGTGAAGGCTTCTAGGAGGGACTGGACATTTCCGGTTGATTTGAACAGAGTTTCTGGGAGAAATGCATCATATCTGGGATATCTGGTCAGAGTTTCTGGTATTTCCAGAAAACTTGAGCAGGGTTTCTGGAAAAAACTGGTTAATGTAATTATATCTGGGATATCTGGACAGAGTTTCTGGAAGAAACGGGTTAGTACGGTTATATCTGGGATATTTGGACAGAGTTTCTGGGAGAAACGGGTTAGTACGGTGATAGTGATCGTACTTTCTAGCAGGTTTTCATACTCCTATGCCTTAGGACTGACAAACAAGGTTTGCGATGTATATCTTTGTGAGCATAGAGCAGACATCCTTATCATGGTTCCTAGGCAGGTCAACTCAATGTGATCACATGTGAGTGATTGCCTTGGGAATCATAAAAAGGAGGTCCTATTCTATACCACATAAGCATTTACACCGCGCAGGTAATCCCGTCAGGGCATACAGCAGTTATATCATATTGTCCTATCTGAAAAGATAAATGAACATTCCTATGAATGGTTCTACAGGAATCTATATGCAAAGGCTGGGTTTAGTCAAAAAGGGTCCGTTGACGAGAGTTCCAATATACCGTCAGAGAGACAGTACGGAAGTTTTTTTACTCTTTTTGATATACCTTGGAAGGTACAGTATCAACGGTGACTTGTGCCCTGGCACAGCAAGACCTGAACAATGTCAGCGCCGCGTTTCAGACACAGTCGGAGGGGGGAAATGCAAGAGTGCAATGTGGTGAACCAAACACAGTAAAAAGATGATTTTAAGGATGCTTTTTATGAGTCAAACCTCTGTATTATTTTTGTTTTAAAATAAAAGTCCCCAGCAGAGTCGCCAGATTGTGGACACGTGGAATCGGACCACTTCTCTTGTTCGAGATTGCTTTGAAATCGATTTGAATCAAGGAAAGAAAACGAAAGGTCTGTTGAAAACAGATACAGAGTCGCCACTTGGTCTTTAAGGAACCAAGAAACCTAATTTTGACTCACCCAAGCGGATAAGGGCACCGGCCCTTCATCACCAAAGAACTTGGTTCGGGGTTTTGGTACGAGAGAGGAAGGAGCCTTTGTCACGACTAAAACACTCTCAACTCGCCCCGTCTTACGACGGGCCTCAATTAGCATCCAAATAATCATCTTATACTATGTATGGTTCGACAAATAATACTATGATAGTATATATTACATCACATAAGAAAATCTGAAATGGAAGATCAAAAGATAAAATATCATTCATAATATCTAAGTCAAATATCATGCAATGTAAAGTGAAAGATCACACAAATAAACCTAGGAAAAATCGTCTAATCATATATCAAATAATCAAGACTTCCTAATCTAAAAAGGGGGACATGAATTGTTCTTGAAACAAATAATCAAAGAAATCAAGATATGCTTAACAAGCTAGTATGATGCATGTTATTCTTTGAGAAAAGAAGATCTCTCAATCCCCGAGATGGATGAGAAAGGATGATTAGATCAAAGGGGAAGCATGAACATGTGATCGAGTTCATTCCTTATAATCTTCTTAGATTAAGGGTTACAAAAACCCCAAATCTTGCATGAATGCAATGTATGTTTCTAAAATGTGCAAAGGTTGTAGTGTGTTTTGGGTACATGGATTCCTAGAGTGACTTAGAAGTCTAAAATGTGTATGAATGAATGAATGAAATTAACATGGGATATGTACAAATGTAGTATGAACTACTTCCTAAGATATGAACTAATTTGGAATGCATATAAGCATCAAATCAAAGAATGAAAGTTAAGGTATACTTGCTGTGAATAGTGGACAGAACAGTAGCATCATCTTTGGAAATTTGAAAAGAGGGGTTAAGAATGTTTTCAATGCATGATTTTTTATGGAGATGTTACTTATTGTGTCTAGAACACAACCCAAAAGTCCAATCTTGAATAGCTATCACATATTGAGAGAAATCATATAAACAACACAGGTCACTCAGAAACAGAGTCCGTACTGTCGACTGAAATGTTAGAAAATCTTAGAAAATGAAAGAGAATGATCTAAGAGCCCATTTTATACATAACGTTCCCTAAGACATTGAATTTTAAGGGAAAAATAAGTTAGGACCACCCCTTTTGGAAAAGTTTTCTGTAAAAGAGGTTGGAAGTGGACCTAGCTGCTATGACAGCAAAATCAGAATGTTTGGAAGGAATATTGGGATCCAAATGGACCATTTCCAAGTACTTCCAAGTCAAACCAAAAATCATGGGTGTTCTCCAATGAGTTGGGAAGACTTTCCAAGTGGCCTTGCATCCATATGTTGAGTATTGAGTTCTAGAGAAATCTTTGAACTCAACTCACTCACTGTTTTGACTCATTGTTTTGAAGATTTTGGAGAAAACAAAGTTTTGTTTCTTGAAACCAAATGAGAGGGATTGAGAGGGGTTTTGAAATAGATGTTTTGAAGACATATTTTTAACACTCAATAAGGATCATAGCCACTTAGAATACCTACATCAAACTCATCATTAAGAACCTCCAAGATTGTTGGAGAGATTTATTTTATTTTTGAACATAACTTCAATACATTCCAAGAATACCTTGGAAGTATTGAGGTCATGATCATCATCTATCAAACATGTTTTTGAGGTCAAGAGCTACTATCCATAAGGATTCACTCACCCCAAACTTCATGTCATCACTTAGATGATGATGAACTAGTAAGTAAATAAAGAAAAGAAAAAGAAATGAGATAAGGAGAGATGAACATATATATAATCAAAGCAAGTAAATAGCAATCAATAGATGATAATCAATGTGATTTTGGACTTGTAGCTTGGTGTTTCACTCATAGATTTTGACATTTGGACATGGAAGTAGCTTCCTATCTCATGAATGCTCAAGAAATGAGGGTTGGAGTGGACTTTGAATGTGAAGTATATAGAAGGATGATGGAAGAAAACAAGAATAAAACTCACTTTCTTATGGAAAATCAATGGGAGAAGCTCCCTTTCTCTCTTCTAAACCTATCTCTATCTCTCTTCTTCTCTACAACTTTTCAAACTTTGCACTTGGCCCCCCCAAAATGAAGAGCAATGGAGGGTTTAAATAGGGCAATTTGGGGTGGTTTTGGGGTTTTAGAAGTACTCCCATTGGTCCCAAACAACTGTGAACATAAAACTATGTCGTTTTGGCTTTCAATTAATCAAATTGGACCCCCAAAAAAGTTACAAAAATGGACTCTGCGAGGATTGAGTGCCGCGGCGGCAGTGGGCCAGTGCCGCGGCGGCAGTGCTCCTCTTAAGCCCAGAAAATTATGTTTAGGCCCCCAGAGGTTCCGGTATTCGCGAAAAGGCCCTATTTCGTCCGAAATTCATAGAAAATGCATACGAACTCCAAATTGAGGTTGTGATATACCGTTGGAAAGGTAATGGAGTCTACTCTACATAAAAAAAATAGTTCGGGGATAGGTCACTTTGAAAAGTTTTACGGTATTCGCGATAAAAGCCGATTTGATCGCCTTTTTCGCCTTTGGAAATTCACTATAAACTCGTTTTAAATCCGAAAATTATGTGCGATATACCGTCGGAAAGCTGTTGACCTCTAGTATCCATGAAAAATATTTGAAAATTGTCACGGTGCCCCGGTTCTAAAGTCAAATTCCGGTCAAACTGGTCAAACCTGGGATTCCCGGGAAGTTCTGGAAACCTCCGGGAGTTCCCGGGAGCTGATGTTTTCGCTCGATTTTCTTTTGGAACTTGTTTTAATACTTTTCCCATGATTTAGAATGATTCTGGTGAATTCAGACAATTTCGGTCAAACTTGGTCAAACTTGGTCAAACCTGGTCAAACCTTAGTCAAACCTTGGTCAAACCGGTCAACGGGGACTTTCCGGGAGCTTCCGGGACTTCCGGGGGTCTCTGGGAGCTGACGATTTCACCCGATTTGCTATTAAAAACTCATTTATCGATTTTCTTAGAACGTAGCATGTTTCCAGAACTTTTGGTCCAAATCTGGGAGCTTTCGGGCTTTCAGGGGCATTTTGGTCAATCTGAGCATTCTGAGAGATAGAGATGACTTCCAGGAGTCCTTTTGAGTCTTTTACGATCATTGTGAACCACCAAGCTATGGGTCTCCTAAATATGATAGCCGACAAAATGGGGTGTCTACACTTGTCATGACCCGGATACAACTGACATTGTGAATCCCTCAATAATCTCTCAAATTTTTCAGTTTCAGTTTCTGCAACATTCGGGCCATGTGTGCTCGAAGTTTCTCCTTCGGCCACACTTGGATCGTGGCTTGTTGAAGTTTCTTCGAGGGGGACATAGTTATCATTAATTTCCCTTCATGTATATCCTCTAAAAGTTCTTGCACACCATCAGCATTTTCAGATTCATCATCTTCTATATTGTCATTATCATCGTCGTCACCTTCCTCATGGATAATTGGCTCATACCCTTCACCGTGATGTTCCCATCGAGTGTACTGTTTGTGCATACCAAATTTGAACAAATGGTCCTCAACCACATCGATTGTCTTGGAGTACAAGTTGATGCATTGACGACATGGACATCAAGTTCTATTAAGGCTGTCAACTTGACCAGGTGCCACCCTGATAAATTCTCTAAGACCATTTACATATTCAGCGCAATACCTATACGAAAGCTTTATCCAACTCCTATCCATCTCCATCAGTCTATAAGAATTAGAAAATTTTAGTTGTGTTTTTTTAACTTTTAATCATGATACAATACCAACAAACTTGTCAAATATGAGCCACTAGGTAGAACACTCAAGCACATAATATGTTAGAAAAGTCAAAAGATGGAAATTACTAGAACTGGAGAATATTCCATTACATGACAGAATATTGTCATGCCTCTCAAATTTGCATTCCAAACGTGGTTCTCAACCTATGTGGTAGTGAGATGACTTGAAATTGATTGGAGGTTATTGAAGTGGTCCCACCATTATTAGAGGTGGTTCCACTACCACATGTGTTAGGAACTACATTTGGAAAACTAAATTTGGGAATTATAATAATACTCCGATACATGTAGGATTTATTACTAAGGATAGAAACTACAATACCACTGCTTATTAGTTAATAATTTTTTTTACCTCAATATAGCATTGTAGTTAAACTCTAGTTTTTTAGCAACAAGTAACATTAAACCCCCAACCCTTTTTTTTAAAAAAAAAGGAGCAAACAACACTATTTCCATCAAAAAGACATTGGTAAAGTGGTGCAATTCTTAAATGTAAATACAAAATAACAAGCCTATGTGAATACTTTTCAATTTGCATATCCATTGTATAATCCCTATCGAGTTCATATACAAAGCAACTGTAAAAGGACTGACCTCCAAGTCCATTGCTTTAAAAATTGTTTGCAATTTTTCCTTCCATGGAAATTTACATGTAACTACTTTTCTTGTTCCCCATAAGACCACGATGAGTTCTAGTTCGTACATGCATGTCAAAGTAATTTACTTTGTATTGCTATATTAACTATGTGTGCTTGTGTATTTTATCTTCTACCATACATCTTAAGAATTAACAATTTAGCACCAAAGAGGTTGTTATAACTTGTGCCTTTGAAAATAACCATGGTTCTTCCTTATTATTATATCTATACTATTATAAAGGGATAGGGAGGGGTACCAACTGCTTTTTTTTCTATACTCTATATTTACAATTAAACCAAGTATGTTTTAGTAAGAAAATATAAATAAAAGGGTACTAATTTGCCATCTATCTATACTATTATAAAGGGAAAGGGAGGGGTACCAATTGCATTTTTCCTATACCCTATATTTATAATTAAACCAAGTATGTTTTACTAAGACAATATAAATAAAAGGGTACTAATTTGTCATATATCAATTCTATTATATAAAGGGAGAATGAGGTGTACATGAGAAATTTTCCTAGCATCAATAATTACACAAAAATCATTAAGTTTATTTCCCTAATAATGTATACAATGGACTAAAATGTCATAACAATATCACACATAAACTACTTTTAACATCCCCTAAAATCTCTACACTCACAAAGTGAGTGGGCCCCTACTAGTTATTATTATTATTATTATTTAATTTGTGAGTGAATACAACTTTGCTTTTCTTTTCTTTCTTTCGTTATTATTATTATTATTTTTTTTTTTTTGTGGTTGCAAGGAAACATACTTTTCTTTTCAAAACCACTACTCTTCAAGGACTACAACAATTTAGAACCAAGTTATGACATTTGGCACCTAAATCACAAAGATATAAACCACTAGTATGCGTACTAAAATATTTCTGTCTGTATACATGTTAATTGGGGTTTAAGAGAAGGAGAGCACTTTTGCTCACCCAAATTTGGTTCACAATTGCTCACCCATGCTTTCATTGCCTAACATGGGTGAAGGCAATGAAAGCAATGGTGAACCAAATTTGGGTGAAGGCATGGGTGAGCAATGGTGAACCAAATTTGGAGTTATCTGAAATAAACTTGTAATAAACTTGAAAAAAACTTGAATCTTGAATAATTTTCAATAAAACAATGGAAAAGATGAAGAATAACATGAATCAAACCTAATCTAACCCTAAAACTACCCTAAACTGCTATTTTTTGCATTCTGGAGTGTCCTTCTCTTGTCTGGTGTCAAAACGACTTATTTATAGGGTTCTTGCAGAGTTTATGCAACTTTTGGAGGAAAATAAAGCTCAATCGATCGATCTTAGTTCGATCGATTGAACTCTCCTCAAGCCCTTGAACTCTCTGATTTTGACAACTCTGCGCACCGATGGGAGAATGGCTATAACTTTTCACTCGGACCTCGGATTGACCTCCCGTTTGTGGCCACATGTTCGCAACTCAAAGATATACATTTCATATCTTTGGGGAAACTTCCAAATCTGAAGTCTTCATTGTCAAAATTGGCGTTTTGCTCAGCTGCTTCTGTTGTTCTTTTCACCAGAATCACTTTTCTTTAGCTCCACTTCATTGAATTACGTTCTAATACTTATAAAACAATGCATAAACATATGTTTTAGCATTAACACAATAAAAAGAATATTGTTATTTGAATGCACCTAAATGTAGGGACTTTGTGGATAAAAGTATGCATAAAGGACCATATAATATGTTATGAATATGCACTTTTCACCACGAATCAATAACACAGAAGACTTCTTCAAACTTAAGATTGCCATCGATAAACTAATTAAACAGGGTCACCTCGCCGAGTTTGTCGCGGCTAATAGGCGACCTCGGCCTGACACCCGAGATCCCGAGCAGCCTGAACCCCTCGGGAAAATCAACGTGATCTCCGGAGGAACTTCGGGCTAAGGGGATTCACAGTCGGCTAGGAAGAGGCATGCTCGGGCATCCCGATCAGATGTCTGGCATGTCCAATCCGCCAGATGTGCTGACATTCTCGTCTGATGACGTGAAGGACCTGCATTGCCCCCACAACAATCTGCTGGTAGTTACACTGTCTGTAGCAAATTATGTGGTCAAGAGGGTGTTAGTGGACACGGGTAGCTCCTCTGATATTATGTTCATCTTGGCTTTCGATGAGTTCGGGATATCAAGGGATCGGCTCTGAGCCGTAGCCACTTCCCTAGTAGGATTCAATGGATCTAGCACACAACCGCTCGGTACAATCGAGCTCCCAATTCTCATGGGGACCTACCCCTTGCAAGTCTCCGTACTTGCAAACTTTGTGGTGGTAGAAGCCCCTTCCACCTACAACGTCATCCTAGGGAGGCCAACGCTCAATAAGGCCAAGGTGGTCATACCAACATACGCCCTAGTGATCAAATTTCCAACCCCACAGGGGCCCAGGAGCTTACGTGAAGACCAAGCAACCGCTCAGAGCAGTTATATCAGCTCTTTGCGCAGAGAAGCAATAATAGAAACGTTGAATGTCCAGGAGATGGACCCAAGGGACGTAAGAGATGGAGTAGGCCCGACAGAAGAACTAAACAAGTGGTGCTGGACCCCCAACTCCTTGACTGGTCCGTAAGTATCGACGCTCTCTTAGAGCCAAGCCTCAGGGAGAAGCTGATCTAGTTCCTGCAATAGAAGGACGTCTTCGCCTGGTGCCATGAAGACATGCTTGGGATAGATCCTCGGATTATGTCCCAATGTCTTAACATTGACCCGGACTCCCAGTCGGTCAAGCAGAAGAGGAGGGGCATGGCCCCTGAAAGGCAAGCAGCGGTGCTTGAAAAGCTTCTGAAGGCTAAGTCCGTCTGAGAGGTCCACTATTCCGACTGGTTGACAAATGTGGTACTAGTCAAGAAAAGCAACGGGAAGTGGAGAATGTGTCACAGCCCAGTCCCACAATAGTAGAACCAAAGCCCTTGGCATGCCACTGAGGCTAACCAATTCATTAACGTTCCTAAAAGATTTTAGTTTTAAGAACACACGCAGCGGAACAAAACAAATCATTTTGAAAATCAGCAGTCCAGTCGACTGCACCTCGGGCCCAGTCGACTGATACTGGTCCAGTAGAAACTTTGAATTTAGAACATAATCCAGTCGACTGGGGCTTCAAATTTTGAATCGACTAGTAGGGTATAGTCGACTGAAGTTCGGCCTGATACAAAAATATCTGATTTGAAAACATGACCCAGTTGACTATTTCGGGGACCCAGTCGGCTGATCCTCAATAAAAGAATGCAGTGAGTTGCTGGAAAAGAGGCTTCAGTCGACTATTTTCTCAACTAGTCAACTGGTTTATGGCAACAACACATTCTACAACTTTTCTAAGTTTAAAAGCTTCCTGCAATCATTTAAGGATTTAACACACACTCCAACCTCGTTTCAAAGTAATCTCAATTGTATTGTAACATTACTAAAACATAATTACAACAAGTTAATGTCTATTACAACATCACTAATCCGTTCTAAGATACTAAGTTAAACATAACCAAAAGTTGCAAAATCCTTATTACAACAAGTCTATTACAAAAAGACGAGATGAACATGATAAGTCGCCTTCTAAGTGAACTCCCAAACCCACGTACTCACTTCTGCGATTGCTCGCCATCATTATTACCTACACTGGTTATTTGATTAACCACACATATTTCAATTTGTTTAAGCTAACGTTTAGTGAATAAAACAACAAATGCACATGTATTGTAAACATGCTCGTATTCACATCTCTACAATTTATACTAGCCTCCGGAGTCTCACGTGGACATCCCATACTCCCAATCTGCGACTCCTCACCAATATGTCCACGCGAAAGGGTAAGACCCACGATTCTTCTCTTCAATCATGCAACCTTAATGCCTATATCAGCTCCACAAAATGGCTCAGTAACCACGTGCTCCTTTGACCCAAATAAGCAACTCAACATGCTCAAATACATATCACCATACTCGCGGTAAACAAAACATGTCACCATGCTATTGGGCCTACTTATCAATATAATTGCCCAATATAAACTACGCAATATATATCTATGCTAACATATACTTTTCATATCACAACATGAATACATGTCAAGATATCATTCCAAGAACATAGTTGAATTACTCACCTCCGAATAACGCTCCTGTAATTCAATTTAAAGAAAACCCAAGCACAAAGAACGTGCAGAAGTTCGTCTAGTATGATTCCTATAGATCAAAAGTCCAAATATAAACTTTTATGAAAAATTCTAGAAAAATACTTTTCGAAAAACTCAGCCAAAAATGGCCTAATAGGTATAAAAACGACGGTCTTACCTCGAGGAGTTCGAATACGATATCTAGAACAAATCAGACGGATAGAAGGTTGTCGTTTGGCGTCGATAAACTCTAAGCAACTAAATCACCCTTTTGGCCTCTTGAAACTTAGGTTGGAGGTTTTGTGAAAATATCTCAAGTCATCTGTATCTATATATAGGCAAAACTTTCAAAAATTGTGTTTACCTCCCCACGGGTTTTCAAAACTCCTATTTAATCTCTGAAACTTTCTACACAGCTAATTCGTAGCTTTACAAGTGAAACGTCAAAATTATAAAAGTTTCTGACTAAGTTCCGTTTGGTTGCTAAAACGCAAATTTCTACATGGCTATTTCCAAGTTGCTAATTAGCCTACCAAATTAATAGCGTGTTAATTCGTCCTCACCAGGATACTAAATCTAATAACAAAAAATAATACAGATAGTGAAATACACAGGTAAATATTTATTTTCAGATAAACATTTAAGGTATTCCACAGTGACCGTCTCATACGCGGAGAGACTTCACAACCATAAACAACTCATTCCACAATGTCTCAAAGGGTTCTCTAACACAGACACCCAAATCGACTCGTGAGCCAAAACTCACTCATATGTGCCAGCATACACAACACATCACATTATCATGCATGATAATGCAATGATATGCAATAACACGCATGCGGGTGTTATAGAATCTGTGTGGATTTCACCGACCTGAACAAGGCCTGTCCCAAGGACTGCTACCCATTGCCTAGGATAGACCGCCTTGTGGACTCCACGACCGGTCACTCGCTTCTCTCTTTCATGAATTTCTACTCAGGGTACAACCAGATTAGTATGTATCTCGGGGGATGAAGAAAAAACATCCTTCATTACCGACCAAGGGATATACTGCTACAAGGTGATACCCTTCGGTCTTAAAAATGCTAGGGTAGCTTATCAATGCTTGGTCAACCACATGTTCAAGGATTTGATCGGGAAGTCAATGGAGATGTACGTCGACGATCTATTGGTCAAAAGCCGAGATGAGTCTAACCATCTCGAGCACTTGGCCGGGGCCTTCAGTAACTTAAAAAAATTCTGGATGAGGTTGAACCCGGCCAAGTGCACTTTTGGAGTCTCGTCCGGGAAGTTCTTGGGACATATGGTCAGTAGGCGAGGGATCAAAGCGAACTCTGAAAAAATTCAGGCTAGTAGTAACATGTGGTCATCTAGGTCAACCAAAGAAGTTCAGAGTTTGGTCGAACGGGTGGCAGCGCTGAACCGATTTGTATCCCGAGCTACCGACCGACGTCTGTCGTTCTTTAAAATCGTTCATAAAGCGTTTCAATGGTCGAAAGAGTATGAGGAGGCATTTCAGGATCTTAAGAAATACCTGACATCTCCCCCTCTGCTCTCGACACCTATACCAAAGGAGGAGTTGTTCTTGTACTTGGTGGTGTCGCTCTCAGCAGTAAGTTCGGCACTCATCCGAGAAGAGCATGGGATACAATTTCTAGTTTATTATACATGCCGGGCGCTTCAAGGCGCAAAAAGTCGATACTTCCGCATCGAGAAACTGGCCTTCGCCCTCATCACGTCTGTCCAGATACTACGCCCATACTTCCAGGTGCACGTTATTGTGCTTCTTATAGATTAACCTCTCCGTCGGAAATTAGGCAGGCCTAAGACATCCGAAAGGTTTGTCAAGTGGGCGTTGGAGTTAGAGGAATTTGAAGTAGTCTATAGACCCTGGACAACAATCAAGGGACAAGTAGTGGTGGATTTTCTCGTTGAGTTCATATATCTAGAAGATCCGGTCGAGGAGCCTGATCCGCCAGTTCTACCACCCGGCTTATAACCTGACACCCCGACCTGGGTGCTCTATGTGGACAGGTCCTCCAACAAATAGGGTAGTGGGGCAGGGATCATCCTGACCACACCCGACTGGATCCAGTTAGAGTACGCCCTAAGGTTCGGTTATCGAGCCTCTAATAATGAGGCCGAGTACAAAGCCCTGCTGGTTGGATTGTAGTTGGCCATCTCTATGGGTGCGCAGTAAGTCAAAGGGTATAGCAACTCGTAGCTCATGGTCAATCAAGTCAAACAGGAGTACGAATCTTGGGAAGACTACATGGTAGCTTAATCATCCCTTGTCTGAACAGTGTCAAAGAAGCTTAAGGGGTCTGTCACACAAATCTCGAGGGAAGAAAATACGAGAGTAGATCGGTTAGCCTACCTCGCTTCATCCTCAGAGTTAGACCTACCCGGGATAAGAATAAAATACTTACCCGAGCCTAGTATGGTCGTCTTAGAAGGTATGGAGGTCGAACCGATCGGGTTAGAGCCCAGCTGGATGGATCCAATTGTGATGTTCCTAACAACCGGTGCTCTACTAGATGGAACAGAGGACGCCCGGCGGATTAAGTACGGGGTGGCCAGATACCACCTTATTGATGGCATTCTCTACAAAAGGGGATTCTCTATCCTGTATCTCGGGTGCATCCACCCTACGCAGGTTTAGGGAATATTGCATGAAATCCATGAGGGAGTGTGTGGAAACCACTTTGGAGGCCGGGCACTCTCCTGAAAGGCCCTGCTGTAAGGCTATTACTGGCCAATGATGGTTCAGGATTCCCAAGAATATGTCAAGTGGTGTGACAAGTGTCAGATGTATTCTCCCATGATAAACTGCCCGGGAGAGCTTCAGAAACCAATCCTCAGCCCCTGGCCCTTCGTTCAATGGGGAATTGATATTGTCGGTCCCCTCCTGATGAGAAAAGGACAGGTCAAGTTTGCGGTCATCGTCGTTGATTTTTTCACCATGTGGACAGAAGCGGAGCCCTTGGCAAAAATCACTGAGAAGAAGATGGACACTTCATAGAGAACAACATCCTTAGCCGATTTGGCATCCCAAGGGTCCTGGTCATTGACAATGGCAGGCAGTTTGTTACCTCGGTGTTCAGGCAATTCTGCTCAGGGTACAGAATATCAAATCACTACTCTTTTCCCGAGTACCCTCAAGCCAATGGCCAAGCCGAGGTGACAAACCGGACCATTCTATCGTCAATTAAAACCAGACTTGAGAACGCTAAGGGACTTTGGGCAGAAGAACTACTGACCCTTCTGTGGGTATATTTCACCACTCCCCGATCGGCCACAGTGGAAACCCCCTTCTCTCTTACCTATGGCCTTGAGGTAGTAGTCCCCATCGAGCTCGGGTTACCCACTTACCGAGTAGTAAATTTTAGCGTGCAGGGCAACGAAGAAGCCTTCAGAGGAGATCTCGACTTAATAGAAGAGAAAAGGGACCACCACTACACCATATGGGCAAATTTGTAATGGACAGGTTTTATGATTTGTAACGGGTGTACCCGTTACTAATTTGTAACGGATGTATCCGTTACAAATTTCGTAAAAACGTTACTAATTGCCATTATTTTTGTTAGTTAATTTATGTAACGGGTGTATTTATACTTGTAACGTTTATACCAGTTACAAAATTGTCTCCAAAAAAAATAATAAATAAAAAGAATTTTAACAAGAGTAAACCATCGGGCTCTATTTCTTTAGTGAGGGGATTTCATAACAAGAGAAAGGAGATAGAACGGAGAAAGGGGGAAGAGCACCCCGATGCAACCACGCCGCCCAACCACCACCCTGACGCAGCCACGCCGCTAATGACCCAAGGCCGCCGCCGACCTCCTCTCGGTACACACCTTCCTTATTCTCCTCCTCCTCTTCTTCCTCCTCCTCCTTCTTCTTCTTCTTTTACTTTCTTCCTTATATTTATTCTTCTCTCTTTTAATTTGAAGACCTAAATAGAACCCCAAGCGCAAGAAGAAGAAGCTAGGGTTTTGTGGATCTTCAATTTGAAGACCTAAATATAGAAGAAGAAGCTAGGGTTGTGAATCTTCAATTTGAAGACCTAAATATCACCCCCCAGCACCAGATGTGAAGTATGTTGGTGAATTTCTTAGAATTTCTGAAGTTATTTGTTTGATTCTTCGATTCCAATGTCCAGATCTGTGGCAATCGTGAGAAAGACATGTGCATCAGGTTAGGGTTTTTGTTTAATCACTGATTCTTTCAGCATTGCCCTAGAAATCAGGTTAGGGTTTTCATTCAAAGCCCCTTGGCGTGTTTCGTATCACTGTGATGGGAAGAACTTGTCTTCATCAATACCACTTTTTTGGTTTTCTTGCTTCTTCCGTGAGCTAGTTGTGCATTTGATTTTGGTGACTGAACTCATGCAACTTAAAAAGCTTATTTATTCACTCTTAAATGCAATTACTTTTTTACCGATAAATGGTAATTCAAATTCAACTTGGGTAAATGCATTTTAGTTTGATTGGCCTAATAGATCTAGGAAAATCATACTTTTGTTTTTGTGTTTTGGATTCACTTTCAATGTCTTTCTTTTTAGTGTTAATTGCAGTCGATTTGGAATTGGGGAAGGTGATTTTGGTGCGGGTAATGTTGCTTCTAGAGGATCTTTATTCTTTCCAAAAAGTTGCTTACTTTTCAACATCAACGTGCAAGACTAGATGTTCTACATCTGGTAATCTATCTTGAATAGCTTAGGTTATATCCAATTGTGGCTAGAATTTTATGGATTCACGTTTCGCTTGGAGGAGCGTATCCTACTTTTAAGTGATTGAACTATTTTTTTTATGACCAACTTAAGCTGCAATAAGTTGGGTTTACATGTTTATGTATCTATCTTCTTTGATTTCCCTGATCGCCTTCCTAAAACACCTTACAGTTTTTGAGAATGCAATTTAATACTAAGAAAAATTACTCCGGACATCCCTCATTTGAAGGCTATTTTCATAGAAGGTGTAAGCATATCAATATTGTATCCTGGAAAAATTAAATTTTGTTTGTTGCTCTTTGCCAATTGGAACAACCCCATCCCACCTTTTCTAAATGCAAGTTTGTAGCACCCTTTTTGTTGCTCTTTGCCAATTGGAACAACCCCGTCGCACCTTTTCTAAATGCAAGTTTGCAGCACCCTTTCTTATTTGTTCTCCTCAATCAGGTTAGCGTTTTGTCGAACCATGTAAATCTTGGGATAATTTAGTGACAAATTTTAAGTGAAATTTCACTTGACCTACATGATTTTTAAGTGAAATTTCACTGAATCTTAGATGAATATTAAGTGAAATTTCAACTTTGAGGGGATTTTTAAAAAACTACGAATCAAATTGATCTTTAAACCGTTGACAATAGCATCTAGGGACTTTCCCCTACATTTCTTTAAACCTTATCTCATTTGATTGTTTGTCTTTCTTTTTTGCACTTTCCTATTCTCGTATTATTGCTTGCTTTCACAATAAACAACTCCAAAATCATTAACATTGTACTTGATAAAGATTTGAGGTTGATTGAGGCTTACCTTAGTCGTCTTGTTTCATCTCTCTCTCTCTCTCTCTCTCTCTCTCTCTCTCTCTCTCTCTCTCTCTCAAAGTGATTGCTCACTACTACAATTTGTTTATGAGAAAGCTCTTTTTTACGGCTTAGTATGTCTGGGGTTTTAACCTTTTTGACTCAACACATTTTAGGGTGTGAAATGGTGATACATCATAGAGTCTAGGAGCAGATTTTGTATGTTCGGAATTTTATTGCTTTGTGGTTTATTGTGGAGACTGGAGAGTTGTTTTACATGATTTGTGGTGTATATATTGTCTGAATTTTCTGTCCAATTTCAAGTTTCTTTAAATATTGGTGGCAGAATTCTAGGGGTTTTGTAATGTTGGTGTTTTTTTAGGGTCCCCTGTGTATCATCTTTGCTCACTTTGTGGTTATAGCCACTTTCTTTAATATTTTATACTTTGTTGGATTTGGTTGGACCTTAGAAGCAAAGCAAGGGTATTAGTTTGTTTGTTCATTTTTTAAAAATATTTTTTATTTATAAATTACATAATTTTGATATGCGCATATTATGTATTCATTCTGTATGTTTGATTGCCTCTCAAATTTTGAGTTTTTCTTAATAGGATTATATCTAAGTTATTGAGGATTTCAAATATGTGATATTTTCTCAAATATCTTGAACATCAGGTCGATTCACTCAGATATTGCATACATAGCAACCAAAGAAAGCATTGGCTTTCCTTTCTGTAGACGTTTCAAATAGGTACGCTTGTTCGTTTCCCCAATCCTTATGTTATCTATAGATTTTCCTCTTTTCTCAGAGCTAAATTGCGTTTTATTGATTCTTGCTTTCAGTTGAACTCTCTGCGTTCTTGCCTTTTAGATTTTTGTTTGTGCTTATTCATGCATACTGCACCCAACATGAAAACCTATACTGTCTTTGGTTAATGTGAAGCACCACTAACAAATATTTTTTATAGAAGAAAAAGTAGGGCCTATGCTACTAGATTCTTCACATGATAACTTCTTGAGACCACTACTATTTCGGCTTTAACTTCATTATTGAAATTGACAATGGGAAATCCCTCACTATTGATGTCCAACCTTAGCTGGAATGTTTTCAGTTTTACGATGGAAAGATATTTGAAAAAAAAAGTGGAAACATTGGGAGAGAAATGAAGCTAATCTTCAACAAAGATAAGAAAAAACAAGCTAATCATCAATGGGTTCCTTTTTGCTTAGATTTGTTTAGAATGTGAATAGGTAGGCCTTATTTCTTTGCTCAATAAAGTCTTCACTGTGTTTTAAACACAGGATGGAAATACACGAAGTTCAGTGTTTTTTTTCTTCCTATTTGATGGAGTATTTATTACTCCCTCCGTCCCTTTTTTTGAGTTTTTTATTCCATTTTGGGATGTCCCAAAATTAGTGTCTACTAACCAAAATTGGTATGCAATTTTTACTTACTTTCCAAAACTACCCTTCCTTGAAATCTACACCAAGACAAAATTTAATAAGTTATTATAATGATTATGGGCAATTGTGGAAAGTAGGTGTAGATTCTTTTTGTCCCCTTAATAAGTTGAGTTCCCAAAGGTGGACTCAAAAAAAGGGACGGAGGGAGTACATGTTATTCTTGCTTTAAAGCTATTTTGAAGATTGGGATTTACACATTGACAACATCCCAATTGGCAAGCACAATGCACACACATGGTCCACATCCCAGCAGGGCCTTGAAAGCATTAAGGCTTAGTTCATCCCCTGTACATAAATATTCAAATCTCTTCATGAGGTTCTCATTTAGTGCTGACCATGCAAATTTATATTCCATAATTTCTAGCATGTTTGTTATTGCATAGGAATAAGAGATTTTTTATACGGGACCATTTTAGTCCTAATTGAATTTAATAGGGTCAGTCAAGTAAACCTTAGTTTTTGAGGTTTCTGCCATTTAACTCAAGTCTCTAGTTGATGCTTTTTTCTTGTTACCTCTAATCTCTATGTAGGCGTTGGAAGCACTTGTGACAACCAAATAATGCTAAATCTGCAAAGGAACAACCACCCTCAAGTATATATAGGGGTGTGCTTAGTGATGCTTTTTCTCTCATGGTTTTTTCTTTTTTCCATGTTTTCTATTTTTTCGATGGTAATTTAAACACTAAGATCTGGGAAACAGTTCGAGTGGATCTGCAAGGAACTGCTGACCTGCTAGATAGATAGATCATCTGAAACTTTTGATGAAAAACAAAATGGTAGGATTTTTTTCTTATCATCCGTAGCGTTTCTATTTCTATTGTTGTAGTTAAAAAATAGCAATTTCCTCTTCCATTTAGAAAAGCTATTTACAATGATAATAAATATAAGAAGGTACCATTGTATCATCCTATAAATTGTAAACTACGACCAGCCCCCAAACAGCCCTTAAATCAGCCTATAATCATCCCTTAAACAGCACCCAAATCAGCAATTAGCCCTTGAATCAGCCCCTATAATCAGCCCTTAAACAGCCACCAAACAGCCCTTAAATCAGCCCCTATAATCAGCCCATAAACAGTCACCAAACAGTCCTTAAATCAGCCCCTTCAATCTTCTAAGAAATCATTTGGGCAAGGCCTTCCTTTGGTTGTTTTTGTTGATAGCAATACATGGCTTATTTTGCAGGAAGTTAACCAGTCATGTATTACTACTTCGTTTCCTCTCATATGATTATAGGAGGTTTATGTGTTTTGATTCACCATGCCATCATGTTTATTGGCTATGATTGGTGCCCCTACTTTCTTGATTTTTTTTTTATTTTATTTTTTGGTTGTGTTTACTTTATATCCAGGCACTGGAGTGATTGGTTGCGGCTGGCTTCTGTGAGACGTTCTTTGTTCATAAATGATGCTGCCCGATCAAAGTTCTTGGCCCATCTAATGACAGGAACGAAAGAAATTTTGCAAACTGGGCAAGGTATGTAGTTTTGTGCATTCGTACATTCCCTCTTTTAATGTGCTTCATTCAGCTTTGGGTTTTAGAATATAATAAGTTTCCCATTTCATTCAACTCTGGGTTAAGTTTGTATTAAAAAAAGACTTACTACAACTTGGAAGCTCAAAATTCAAAGCAGCACAGCACATCACACAACCATTCACTTTACTCCATACAAAACATAAACTAGTTTTTTTAGTTAAATTGACTGGCTAATATAAAAGGAAGGGGTGGGGGGATTAGTGAACTGACAGTGTAAATATACATACACCACAAACTAGAACACATGTAGTAGATCCAATCACTTCGTGATTTCTACATTGTGGCCAAGCAACTTATTCAATAATTTTAACGTTTAATTCCAACTAAGGTTTACAAATTCTATCAAATAATTGAATTTTTTATTGCATTTTGAATAGAGAAATTCAAACTCTTCAAAACTAAGTTGAATTAAACATGACAAGTTCAAACTCAACCCTTTACTGCATCTGGAATTGGGAATAAAAGCAAAGACCATGGGTAGCAAAGCTAGACAACCAAAGACTTACATCCTGTAAATATAACGAACGACGGTCAGCTTGAAAATGGATAGGACTTACCTTGTCAACATCATTGTTGCATTGTTAATAATCACGAACATCTTTGCATAAGCTTCAACAAGCACACACACAAATTTAGGGAGATCAATAGCTTCAACAAACACACGCACGAATTTATCAATAGAAAGAAAGTTATGGTTTAAATCCCATTTTCTAGAGGTGGATGTAATCAATGAAAAAAAAATGTATTGATAGTAGAGATGAAAAAAGGTGATGTAGAAAGTGACCAAAGAAGGTATTGGTGAACATATACATAATCACAAAGTTATGGTTTAATTCCCATTAACTTAGCCATAGGAATGCAAGTAGCTTTCGTTAATGGCTGAAAAGTGAGTCAGGAAATGGGGAAACAACAACAATAGGACATACAAGAACCAAATTAGTTTGTCATGTTGATATAGTGAGCAATAACTCGCTTGTCAAAGCCATAGATGAGTATACAATCAAGTAAGGGCTCAAAAATCTAGATTATCCAATACACTTGCTTAATACAATGACCTCCACATTATAAATTACCATTAGATAGAGAAGCTAATGGTATAGTCCTAATCTCTACATTGTGATAAATGTTTAGATAACTAAAGAAGAATTTAAGTGTTGGGCAGAAGAGAACTTCCCATCTCCTGAAAGGCTAAAACCAAATAAAATAGAGATTCTAGTTAAATGTTCAAATTAGAACAAAAGATCTTAATAGTATTTAGATTAGATAAAGATGAGCTGAGATTGAACAAGCCATATTATAAGGGGACTGGATGTGGGTTGGGCTAAATTAAGTAAGTTTGTGAAAGACGCAACTAAAATAGAGTTTAAAGCCATAGAAGTAACAAGGGAATGGACTATGGGCTAGGCTAAATTGTTTTGTTCATGTACTATGATGTATACTTATTGCTCCTCTTAACATATTTTTACATACATGTTATTCAAACAAGATTTTTAAATAGGGTGTGATCGCAAACAATATGGTGAGTTTCACATTCACTTTTCCTTATTTATTAAAATAATATGATTATTATTCTTTTGTGATTTTTTTTTCTAACACCATCATCAATTATGGTGAAAAAAAGGGTGGAGATGATTCCAGGCAATGAAGAAGGAAGAGATTGAAGCAATATTGTAAAAAGTTAAAGTTAATGAAATTGTTTATGGACATAAAGAGATTTGTGTAGTTTGTCTTTCTAGATTTCATTTCATGTGTAAGATGTAATGTAGTTAAACTAAGAACTTAGGTGTGGTCCGTGTGAACAAAGATTTATAAGATGAAATATTTTGTATTTGACTTGTATTTGGTGTAGATTGAGCTTATTTTTTTGTGTTTGTTAGGATTATTTTCCTTGTTAAGGTGCAAAAAAAAAATTATTTGGGGAATTTATTAGATAAATGTTTTTATTTTTTAATTACAATTTGTAACGGGTATATTCATTACAAACTCCGTTACTATTTTTACGCATTTTGGAAATTTGTAATGGGTATAACCGTTACTAATTCGTTAACAACCGTTAGTATTTTTTTCAAAAAATCAAAAAAGTTGGATATTTATCTGTTACTAAACTAATTTGTAACGGGTATAACCGTTACAAAAATTATATTAGTAACGGGTATATCCGTTACAAAAATCCGTTACTAATTAGTAACAGATATATCCGTTACAACAATCTGTTACAAAATTTGCAACGCCCTATTTGTAACGGGAATATCCGTTACAAATAATTTTTGTAACGGATATTCCCGTTACAAATCGGGCCATATGGTGTAGTGCAGGCATATCTGAAAGTGGCAGCCTATAAGGAGCGGGTCTCTCTGTATTTCAATCGCAAAGTCAAGCATCAAAGTTTTCAGGTGGGAGACCTGGTCATAAAGGCAGTTAACCAGTTCCGAGCCACGAAAAGTTAGAGCCAAATTGGGAAGGACCATACAGGGTCACCCGAGTTAATCGGCCGGGCACCTACTGGTTATAGACTTTGAACAGGCATGATCTAACCCACCCTTGGAACATCCAACATCTGCGCAAGTATTTTTAATGATGCTTGGATAAGAACGGATTAACAATGGCTAGGAAATTTGTAGCTCTTTTCGAGCAATTATTATGATTTTCAAAAAGGAATAAAGATTTTTGTTTTCGCTACAAGAAATGACCCCAACCAGTGTTCCGTGCAAAAAAGACCTCGAGGCCACACCCGAGGCAAAAAAGACCTCGGGGCCTGTAGACACCCCAATTTTGACCGACCGTCGAATTTAGGAGAAGTGTCACCTCCACGCCCGATGATGATAAAGACCAAAAGAATCGAAGTATTCCAAGCTCTTCAGAAAGTTCTCCAAACACGATAAAGTTTCACAGAAAGAGGAAAATACTAGGTATTTAGGAGAATTCGGGTATAAAACACCATTTTTTGAGAAAATCTTCGAAAATATTTTTTTGGAAGAAAAAGGAGAAAAGAAAAGACTTAAAAGAGGAAGTTCAACAAAAAACGGCACACGGCAGTATTCCGCGGCACTCAGTGAGTGCCGGGCGGCATTCAGTAAATGCCGCACGGCATTCAGTAAGTGCCGAGCCGGCATTCACTGAGTGCCGCCGACATTTTCTGACTGCCGTTTACTTTTAAAGTCCGTATTTTGTGGTACAATACGTATATGTATGCGGATAAAAACAAAAAAACTGATAAAGTAAGGTTGACGAAAACCCGGCAATCAACAATCTACCGCGGCACAAACGGAGAGCCGTGCAACAGTCACGTAATGCCGGCGCGGCAGTCACAGAGTGCCGCAGCGGCACCCACGGACTACCGCAGATGAATTCTGACTGTCGCCCTGGGCAGCAGTCTGTCTAATTTCAGGAAGTACGTATTGTACCACCAAATGAGAGATTTACACCTGTCTTTTACTCCGAATTCACTGAAAATACTTGGTAATTTTGCCTATAAAAGAGGAGGAACACATGCAAAGAAAAGACAACAAGAGATACACCAAAAAAATACAAGAAATCACTACCATTACACTAACATATTTTGAGAGAGAAAAAAAGAGAGTTTAGAGAACTAGAGAGAAGAGCTTGGAAGATCTTCAAAGAAAGACTTTTGAGGATAGTTTGGAGGTGACCCTCTAATCTTGGTTATGTTTTCTTTCTTTTTGAACTTCTAATCTTCAAGTTATTTTTAGTTTTTTCTTGATTAAGTCTTAGAGTTTGTCTAGTAAGCTTAGGAGTTCTTGTTTCTAATTCTTTGATCTTTCTTATATTTCTTTTGTTTATGTTCTTCTCTTGAGATTCTTGGAGATCTTCAATATCTCTCTTGAAATCTCTTGAGTATGATCCTTTGAATCCCATGTAAGCTTATACTTTATATGAGAGTCAAAATTTGATCATCACTTCATTTCATAAGTAAATAGATGAATCCAAGTCCATACTCATGACTTGGATCCTCTAAATTTAGTATTTCATGAAATCATTTCCATATTCTCTTTGAAATTTATGAGTATTAGTCATGTCTTCATCTCCAATGACCATCAAATGGTAGGAGAAAATGGTTTTGAGTCTAAGCCCATCTCCATGGTTTAGAGTCCTCATCTTGAGATTCCATGAAGTCTATTCATACTTCCTTTGGAATCTACAAATATTAAGGTCTTTAGTCTCCAATGACCATCAAATGGTAGGAGAAAATGGTTTAGTTTAAGTCCAACTTCATGGTTTAATAGTTGGAGTTAACAAATAAAGTTGAACTTGACAAATGAAAACAGTGAGTTCACAAACTGATTTTGATCAAAGATTTTTAGTTCGAAATCTAACCGTTGAAATCAAGTAAAACCAACAGGAAAGTGTCAATAACACAATATTCTACCACTGTAATTTTTGTTTTAAGGTGATCTCATGTCTAAGATGGTTTGGTCTTGTGATTTTTAATACATGCAGCTCTCTGTCCGAAATTTCAGAACAGTAAATCCATTTTGAAATTAATAAATCAGAATATTAACGGAGTTTCTGAGGTCTCTAATAATTTTTTCTAGGTACCTTAATGTGTTTAGGGGATCCCCTAAAAAGATCTAAGTGTTTCTCATCTGTTTGCTATTTTTAATAAATCGTACAAGATCTCTGGACGGAGAGTTGCAGATTCCTGAGTGGCGTCTAGTGTTTTCCATATTTCCAGAGATCTAACCGTTCAAACCTTGATTTTCTTTTTGGGTTATAAACTAGACTCACAGAGGCATATCATATCCAAATAGCATTAAGATCCAACCGTTGGAAGCATGGTTTTTCAGTTTCTTAAGATCTGGTCTGCTCTCTGTAATTCATGAAAAACTGCTAATGTTCTTTGTTTAATCTTGTTTATCTCAACTCAAATGGTCTCCTAATGTCTTGGGATCCAAATCTTGTTTTGAATAATGATAATTTAGCTTAAATCCAGAGGTTAAATGATCAAAATTAGTGAATAAGTCCATGTTTTATTCTTGATCGCATTCATTCATCCATGTACATTTATTTGCTCATGATTAGAACTAGCTATTGAATAAAGTTGGATTTTATGCTTGCTAGATCTAAGCTATAGAATTAGGATGGATCACTTGATATCATATTATTATGTGAAAGCATGTGAACTAATCTTTTGTTTTGTAGCGCTGTTAAGGTATGATCTTTAGGACCCCTCCCCCCCCTTTAATTTATTTTAATTTCTTGATTTTATTGATTTTTCAACCTCATGCGCGACACGTTAGAATTAGGATATCGCTGCTGGATCCCGGGTAAGTTCTCTTGTTCCTTATTGCATATCATATTGCTTGCTACTTGAAATAGGTGGCTTATGAATGATATTTTGTCATTAGCAATTTTACACCCTTTGGACATGCTTTTGTAATGTATATGTATATATGTATTAGTTGAGGGCATGCTTAGATTAATAAATTTGATTAAAAGGATGTTGAGTAGAGGACTATCACAAGATAGGATGAGAGAGGGTGTTTTAGTCCGACGGGCTCCTTCCTCTCTCATTCCATAATCCCCGGACCTAGTTAATCTTTGGTTTCGCAAACGATCAGTTTCCTTTCAAAATGGTTTCTTAATTTTTCCTTTTAAAAATTAAGTGGCGACTCATTTATTTTCGAAATTGATTTTGAAAAGTTGTGGGTAAAAGAAATAAAATCTACGATATCCACAATCTGGCGACTCTGCTGGGGATCGAACCCAGAATCTCTGGTTTCGCAGACCAGGCATTTTCTGATTCTGGGTTCACTTGAGGATTAGACTTGAAAAATGTCCCTTTAATCGAATTAATTAATCTTTGTGTGCCTGTTGCATTTCACTTGCATGTCTAGCCAGTCGATTGCACGGAACTATGACCTTGGAGGCTCGGGGCAACCCGGTCGGTCAAGTCATCATGGGGCTGTGTGATCACCCTTGATCTCGTACCATGATTTGGTATATGAAGCATCCTATCGGATGTGTGTCAAGGGTCCCTTATTTGACCAAAACCCAGCCTGTGCATGATAGTTTCTGTAGAATCTTTCAATCTTAGGAAATCAACTCTTGATTAGGATTATGTGCTAGGGAGTTTTGTATGCCCGGAAGGGATTACTTGAGATGATGACGATACTTGCTTGATGAAAGATGTATAATCTTTTAATCACCTTTTAGCAAATTCTCCTCATGTTCTGCGACATTTGGAGAACATGCCGAACCTTGATTATAAGATTATATTTCTTATATCATGTCTAATTGAGCATCATTGACCTTGTATGTATCCAAATTCATGGAAAGTACGGTGATAATCAGGTCATGTGATCCCCCTACCCAAAGGTTTTTCTCAAGGTTTTCGATTACCTTTTCAAAAAAATCTTTTCCTCTTTTCAATTAAAAATTCCCAAATTACCCTTGTTAAGGCATATTTCACTTGATCATCTTCAAAAGAAAAATTCGAAAATCCTTGAAAATTATTTTGGTAGAAGAATGTTCTCAAAAAGCACTCTCAAGGATTGTTTTCAAAGGCCTTTTTTTTAACTACCCAAACAAAAAAAATGCTTTTCAAATAGATTTTGAAAATTTCGAAATGACCAACCTCTGAAAAGGTAGTGAGGATAACAATGAGAGGAGAAATCAGCGCACTTGACATGGGTGAGGATCTTATGTGCTTATGTGCTTATGTGTTAGGATTAGGATTTTCTCTTTTTTTTTTGACATATAGAGTAGGCACACACACACGTGCATTTCATCTGTGTGCCATATGTGCGGTGCATGCATTCAGTTGCGTCAAACCATCGAATCATGAACATGTTTGTCACATTAACCAATATCATTGCATACAAACCCACAACATCTTCCTTCCAATTAAGATCAAAATAATTCCTTGAAATTCCTTGCCTCTTGAAAATCGATTCTGCATGCGGACCTTTCCATGTCATGAATCTGTAGAAAGAGTGGAACAACCAGATCCCCTAGTTAGGACACTTCTAACCTCTTGGGTTCGTCTTCTTGATTTTAGGAGAACATGGACCATCATCTTGAGATTGATTCGCCAATGGCCTTAAGAGATTTGGAAGAGAAAGTGAACAAGCTGCAAGCCACTATTGAGCAACAGAACTTAAGGGTGAATCAATTGGAGAGGGTAACGTTTGAGCTCTATCAGTTACTCAAATCACTTTTTCAAATGAGCATGAGAAATACTTTGTTAATAAATCTTTGCATTAAAAAGGATCCCCAAATGATCAAAGCAAGTTCTGTGCCAAATCCAAGGAGGACTAGAGAATTGATTAGCTTTACTTTAAGAATTTTAAGATGCTCTTGCTCAATCTTGAAAAGATGAACTTAGAACTTGAAGCTTGCTCACCATCCCCTTTTCTTAAATATCAAGCCTAAAAGATGGGCCCAACCAGTCTAAAACCATAAACTTGGTCATTAATGGTAGCCAGACATTTTAAATGAACTTCTTTTTCCAAAAAAAAAAAAAAAAGAAAAAGAAAAAGAAAAAAAAAAAAAAAGAAAAAGAAAAAGAAAATGGAGCTCGCTAGGATGAAAACCCAAAAGGGCGCCTAGGCTAAAGTTAGAGCACAAATAAGATGCGTGTTGATTTTAAAAATCCTAATCCTAGCCAGTCAAAATCATGGGAAGGATAAGAGACGGTAAGGTAGAGAAAAGGCAGAGAAAAGAAAAGGCAGAGAATAGATAAGATTGTGAATTCTTGAGCACTTCAAAGTAGATCACTGGCATATGAACTATCTCAAGGCTTTGTGTTGTTCTAAACAAAGAAAAGAAATTAAAAACGAAAAGTGAGACTTATCAACTTCAAGCTCAAACGCCAAGTGGGCCCAAAACAACGCAGAGATATCTTTGAAGGGCTGATATTACTTTGTGAATATGATAGAGTCTGAAAAAAAACGTGATGAGAGTTGTAGAGATTAACTGGCTAGTGAAAAGGTTAATAAATCAACCGTCAAATGAAAAAAAAATGAAAAAAAAAAACAAAAAAGAAAATAAAGGAAAAAGTAGTTCATCATGCTACACAAGGGCTACCACAAGTGATATGCACTCCCTAAACCTAAATGAAAACATGACTTGAAAAGCCCACAAATTCTTGAAGCCTTATTCCTTCAAGACCTCCAGAGTCGCCGAACTACTTTGGACCTGATTCCCACTTGGGGATAAGTAGGCGAACTTTCCAAGGTTCTCGGTCTATAACCATTCCTAAACCAAAAGCATCACCCTTTGCACCTTTAGTTTCCTCCCTTCAGACTAGGGGTGAACTTGTGTTTGCCTGGAGCCATATATCTATTGCCAAACCAGGGGCAAACAAAGTTTGCCCATCAGCATTGGGTTTCCCGCTTTAGCCCACCATATTCATGATGATTACCTCTAGGTTGGGAGTAAATGGACTAAAGGCATCCTGTACCATCATGTTCTCAAAACCCTTGGATGAGTCTATTTGTCCTTAAGACTAGGGGCAAACTTTGTCTGCCAAAAAACCCTCTATGCCAGTGGCAAGTTCTCAAGTAATTGAATTTGTTTTGAAAGATTGAAATAGAGTGCCTTTCATTCTATAAGCTAAAGCATTAATTCGAAGCACATTCTAGATGGGCAAAGAATTTGCTAAATCAAAAAGGGGAAATTTTCAAAGTTTAGATTTATCAGCAAAGCACTACCATTTGTAAGATGATGAATAAATGAAAGGTGAGATGATACATCATTCACGTTGAAAGCACATTGATTCATAATAATACAGAATTTGAGTCAGTCGTCTTGTATAATTGGCTTTGTCAAGTCTGTTCTCCTTTGATGAGTCAATAAATGGTCTCCATTGTGTGGGTTTAAGATGATGAATAAACATTTGACAAGTCTCCATGAGCATCCCAAGAGCAATACGAGCAGAGGTTTCGAACACTATCACAACATGATGTTCAAGTGAAGATATGAGAAGAGTCCAAGATTAGGGGCAATGGTGACTTCCCTCTTTTGACAGAATCGATGTAGGTCCACAAATGCAAAAAAAAAAAAAAAAAAAATATCATTCTATCAGCTCCGCTCAAATTCTTTGAGTCTCGTTTAGAAAATAATTTGAATTAAGTCTGATCGACTCCTAATAAGTGGAATTCGAACTTGATTTGAGTCAAAATAACTCCGAATTTTGGTAAAATTGAACTTATTTGAGTCTGACTGACTCTTGATGTGGAAAGTGAAATAAATGGAGTCTGATTGATTTTTGATTTTGAAAATCTGAGTTGAATGGAGTCTGATTTACTCCTGATTTTGAAAATTGAATTGATTTGAGTCTGATTGACTCTCGATTTTTTTTTGAATAAAATTTACGTAAGTCTCCTTACAAGGTTGTTGATCTCCACTTTTGCAATATAAGTCCCTGAGTGGCTTTTGACCATCATTTTTTGCAATGTAATGAGTGGCTAGTGACCAATATCTTCTCTTCTCTAAGCATAAGTCCTCAATGGCAGCTTTCTGCAACCTTGCATTAGTCCTCAATGGCAGCATTATCGGTGTTAGTCCTCAATGGCAACCGTGCATTAGTCCTCAATGGCAGCATTATTGGTGTTAGTCCTCAATGGCAACCGTGCATTAGTCCTCAATGACAGCATTATCGGTGTTAATTTTGCGTTAGTCCTCAATGGCAGCATCTTTTGCATTAGTCCTCAATGGCAACCTTGCATTAGTCCGGAATGACAGCATCTTTTGCATTAGTCCCCAATGGCAGCTGACGACATCCTACTGACGCGTTTTCTTATCACACTCAAGTGTAGGTGATCGTACAAGTAATAAAGTTCTGGAAGTCCAGGTCGAACCCACAGGGAACGGAATAAAATTTTATAAAGTTAAGTAGATAACTATTTTGTCACTAAAAAGAAAATAAAAGATGATGGATTTTTGTGGGGTTTTACTAAACTACTAATTTTTATATTTTTGCAATAAAAGTAATTAAAGCTATTTTTTTTTCTTAACAGTTTATGGTAAAGATTTTAACAGTGCAAAATAAATTAACTAACATACTTGTAAGAAAATGAAGAAAAATATATAAAAGCTAAATTTTTGTAAGATAAACTTTTTAGATTTAATAATAGCAAAAGATGGAAATAATACAGATATTTAAGCAAAACTATTATAAAACAGGAAATATTAATTAACTAGGGGAAATGATTTAAAGGAATTGGGAATATGCAAAGCAACACTAGATCCCACAACTTTTGTGCATTTGAAAAGGATTTGGCATTTAAGACCGTAGATTCATTCTTTATTTAAAAATAAACTTTCACTAGTTAGGGTCATATCAAGTGTGTCAGGTTTGATATGAAACGACGTCGTTTGGTTTATAGAAAAATAAAGAGGCAATTGGCAGTAGCCAGGTTCGAACCGTGCCCTGCCGCAGACGTGGGTTATTCGGCGTCCAGTCCCCACCACTCTGCCACTACACAATTGCCTATCCATTATTGGATAGACAATATATATAAACACATATTTGAAATATTAACTTTGTCATATGAGTTGTTTGAGTATGCTAGGTGTTTTTTATGACAAAAGGCATAGTTTGACAATCCACATAATTAGGCTTTTTATTTCAAATATGTACTCTTTTGAGCCCAATATAGCCATAGTATATAAACAAGTTAAATGGTCATAAACTATAGATACATAGATATTTTTGGCCATAAATGAAAAAACAATCCATCTAGATAAATTTGCCCATTTAAGATTAGTGCACAGAAGCTGTGGTTTCTAAGTTTTTATTACATATCCCCAATTAAAGTTTTAGCCTACCATTTTGAAACTGTCTTTAGAATAAAAATAAAAGATAAATTAAATAGATGCACGCAATCACCGTCCAATTAAAATTAAAGTTGTAAAACCAAGGTAAGGGTGAAAACTAATATTATATATTATTTTCTTTACTTAACATGAGCTGGGGTTGAATTTGTGGAATCTGTAAAATAGCAAAGTTTAGTACAACTAGGCTAATAAAATATACATAAATGGAAATATTGAATTAATAACAAAACACTAAACCTTTGACTTTGGATTCTTGTGGGGTCACAGTGGTTGCACTCCAAGAACACAAATAAGGCCAAACCAAATCCAAATATACTTTTGGAGTGAGATATGAATATGGTGTGCTTGAGGCTTTGGTATGTGATTACAACAACTACGTGGCTAAGAAATCTGGCATTTAATCGCAAAATCTGTCTTTTAGTGAATGAAAATATTGCTATAAAAACTGAAAATTTGGAGTTTCTAACTATTTTAGGGGATAACTATAAGTACTACTAGACTAAAAATATTAAATCTAAATTTAAATAGGACTATTTTTACTACTACAAAGTGACAAAGGTTATACAAGAAAACAAATATTTTAAATTTAAGAAATACAGTACATAAAATTTTGCTACATTTTTTTGAATATGAAATCATCAATTACATAAAAATAAAATTTTACAACTACTAGAACTAGAAAAGGCAAAGAAAAATTAAAGTTTTCTATTTCTAGGAACAATATAAAGTGCTCACATAATAACCTCCCCTAAACTATTCTCTCCCTAACACTGATTGTTGCTTGTGGAGCTTCTTGTGTGTTGCTTGTGAAGCTGTGTTTTTTTTTTCTTCTCTGTCTTCTCCTTTCCTTTTATGGACGAACTGCGATCAAAATTCGTCACCGCGTTCGTCATCTGCTAATTTTTTTCCTTCTTCGCGCCTCAGTTTTTCTTCGCCTTCTCTGACAATGTGTTGAAATCCTGCACATAAAGAGAAGAAGAAACAAAAAACTTGTTTAAAAAATCAATTGACATCCAAGCTAAGCTTGGATGTCATTTTCCGTCTCTTTCATTTTTATTTTTTATTTATTTATTTTTTTTTTCTTTGGACGTTTTTTTCAAAATTTTTACTATTCACTACTATTCATTACTATTCATATGAATATATTATGGTGTGGTTGCTACTTCTTTTCTTCCATTTATTTCACTTCATTTTTACCTAAACATATAAAATATGTAAAAACACATATTTACACGCATTTGAGTGACATCACCATTAAATTATATTAATTCAAATATGCATATAAAACTAGGAATTTGAGGGATTAAATGAGCACTATGTCTATTATATTGGCACATGAATATGCAATATTCAGTGTTTGTCACACCCCTCAACTAGTTTATTGCTAGTCCCTAGCAATGAAGTGAAAAGAGAAATTGTTCTAGAAGTTTTTTATTAAAGAGTAGGAATAAACTAAGGAAAATAAAAATACCTAACTCACTGTCGCAGGAATCGCGATTGCATTTAGCGTATGCAACAAGCCGTTAAACCCCTAGGTTACCCCTAGTGGACGAGTGTTGTCTCGTGAGGGTTTGCAGTGAATATACCCACAAAATTCCTTAAGATTTTTTTTTTTAAGTAAAAATAAATTAAAATAAAAGTAAAAATAGATTTTCTCCTTTTACAACAGATAAGATTAAATTTGGCAATAAAATGAAATTTTCAAGTATATAATAGTAATGCAACACATATACTCACAGTTTTTTAATGGTAGCATTTTTTTATACTCTTTAAACTTACAGTGTGTACTTGAAAAACCAAGCAACTGATCTTAACTTCAAAGTTTACATAGCCAATAGCAGTCATAAAACTTGTAGTTTTAACTCAAATCTCACTATTATTTCATTCTTTTAATGAGAAACTCTCAGAAACCGGTGTAAAGAACATCTCACTTGGTAGGGAAGCAAAGACAGAAAAGTTGCTTCCATATTTTTTTATGATTCAATATATAGGCATTTGGAGTACAATAAGTCTCATGAAAGAATACTTAGCATTAGAAGAGCGATCTACCGTTGAGAACATCCTTATCACTTAAATTTAAAAATTAATTTCTTTTAAATCATTAGGACTTTGACTGGTAGGTTAGAAATTAAGATGAGTAGGAGATTTGGGGTGTATTTGTTCTAAGCATGTGATTGGACTGTTTGCGCAATTCATTCCAACCTCTTCTTCTTCTCCTTTTTATCATATGTACATTTTTTTTTTTTTTTTTTTTAGTTTCTCATCATTTTTTTTTAAATCAACTCCTTTCTTTATTTACCACTTCTTACAATATTAATACAGTCCAATCACATACCTGGATATAGAAGTGAGGTTTGTACTCCCAGGTGGAGCAAGGTATGATTTGGATAAAACTGAGAATAAGGTAATATTAGGTGAAGGGGGGTGCATTTGAAAGAAAAGATGGCCTAAATCATTTTAAAAATAGATTGACTTTGTTCATTTAAGTAATTTAGACGTTCTAATGGTAAATCATGAACGTTCTCTTCTAATGATCAGTCAAAGAAAAAGAAAATAATGAGACTCTCAACGAGTGATATGATAAAGAGAATAAAATGAGACTGAAAAGAATAGTAACCCTCATAAAAGAAGATTGGCACAAAAGCTCACATGGGTTAATTAGTTTCCACTACTTGTCTTTAAACTACATAGTTTATGTTTACTTATCCATTTAGATTCAGTAAATATTTTCACACTGTTTCAAAATGTTTAATATTTAAGGAGTTTCTAGCATTTGAAAATTGTAAAACATGTGACAATTTGTTGTATGCTATTAACATACCCAAAATAACATTAACGTGTCAAATTTATCTTATATAGAGTAAAAGAAAAATTTCTGAAAAATCCTAAACATATCCACTAAGTTGGATACATATATGGTGCAACTAGTATCCTCTGCACCTATACAAAAGAGGCTACGCAATCCGGAGCGTCCAAGTTGTCATGATTACCCATCCACCTCTAGTAAAAGAGATGAGTCTAGAACCACTAGCAAGCTAAAACTTCAGTAAGAGGCTAGGAGATAACTCTGGCTTTACCTAGTTTTTCGCTACCTCTAGAGACATTCACCGCACTAGACATATCTGGTGATGCTTGGATCATGCAAATTACTCCTATCGAACCAGCTAATGAAAACCAGATGTACACGTAGGATCATTTTAAAGTCTGACCTGACTGAAAAATTATTGACTGTACAAAAACTAAAAATAAAAATAAAAAGAAATGAGGGATGGGAAAACAAAACTTATTTGGGTATCAAAGGATCCAGTCCTCTTTCTCAACCAAAATTTTCTTTTGTTTTGATTTGAATTGTCTTTTGTAACAGTAGTAAACTTTAAAAGATGTGCCATTATGAGCAACTAAACCAGGACATTCTTCTCTATAACAATTCAAACACCATCCTAACCTTTTAGCTTTTCTTTTGATGGCATAAAGGCTAGTGCCAGCAAAGGGTTTCTTCTGCTCAGAAACAAGTGAGCGACCCATTAACGTCTGGTCATCGACTATTGGATCCATTTTTTATACTCTCAGCCAACAAGAGAGGCTAGACTTAACCCTTCCACTCCTTTCAACTATCAACTAAGATCTAATTAAAAAGAGCTTAGAGGGGGTGGGTGGGAATTAAACTAAAAATATTTATATTAAGAAAAATATATACATTCAGAAACTACACAAAAAGAAAAACTACATTTTTCTATATATATATATATATAAATAAAACAGAAAACTAGAAACTACATTTTTCTCTCTTTCAAATTTTTTTTATTTTTTTATTTTTTTAGAAAAGTCCAAGACAGCGTATCATTACAATAACAATAATAAGGAAAATTATGGTATAAACTTCAAAAATCATAAGAGCGGTGACGTGTTCGTCATTCATTTTTTTTTTTTTTTTTTTTAAAAAGAAAAACAGAAAACTTGGATTTTTTTTTTAACAAGGGCAACGCAGCATTATCATAACAGCAATTAAGAAAATGACAAGGTAAAGTTCAAAATAAATAAGACCAATAGCTAGCGCGTCGTCCATTTTTTTTTTTTTTTTACAAAGAAATGGAAAAATATCACTTGTCTCTTGAAAATCTGAAAACCTGGTAGGGCCGTAGATCGAGTGATATTTCCAAGCTTCTTTGGTGCATGGGTACCTACAACTTATGGATATCATTTTTGTTAAATAATGGAAAAGAGAGAAAATAAAAATCTAAAATAAAAACTAAGCCGAAATTGGAAAAATAAAGAATAAAATCAAAATCAAGCTTTTCTCTGGATTATAGATCTTACCTTTAGTGATCCGTAGAGTCACTACAACAAAAATAGGTTTTTGCAAGGAAAAAGTTCCTTGCTAAAGGCCACAATTTCATTGCAAAACCCTTTTGCAAGGAAAATTTTTTCCTTGCAGAAGCTTCCTCTCTAAAGCTTCTAGCAACGAAAACAAATTTCCTTGCAAATTCTTACATTTGGCAAGGAAATTTTTTCCTTGCAAGTGTTCAGGTTTTTCGTTGCTAAATACCTAATTTCCTTGCAAAAAACCTGTCTTTGTGTTATAATTTGGACAATTGGCAAGGAAAAAATTTCATTGCTAAATATCCAAGTCTAAGGCAGGAAAATATGTTCCTTGCCAATAGTTGTTTTTAACAAGGAAATCATGTTTTCTTGCAGATAATATTAACATAAGACAACGAAATAATTTCCTTGCTAAATGAGACTTATAGCAAGGAAAAATTTGTTCCTTGCCCATTTTGTTCTCTTAAAAGTAACCCCAACAATACTTGTGTAATCCAATATTTATTTTTAATCCTGTAATATTTCAAAACCTATTCAATTTACAAATATAGAATAATCAATACTTGTCCAACATAACATAATATTAAATATCACATCCAATATTACACAAGTTTCATATATCCGAAAAATACATAATAGGTCACAAAAAAAAAATCCAACCTAACACAACTTTCATATATCTGACATCCTAGCTACTAAATAAAAATGTGTACAAAGTTTTAACCCTATAGAGTGAGCGAGCCCAGGTTAAATGAAGGAAATCAATTACAAAGGGAGTTCACCACTGTCTGAAATAACAACTTTGCTTTTGGAGACCCCACTCTATCTCCCTTGAGCTTCAATCTTGTTCACAACGTCCATTCCAGATAGCACTTTGCCAAACACAACATGATGCCCATCCAACCTTCAAACAAAACCCAAGTAGAGGAATGTGAGTTTAAAAGATCCACATACATTGCTCTTGATTTATAAATTTTGAGAAGGAAAATGAAAGAAAAACGAGATGAAAACTATTCTCCACTGCAATTTATAGTTTTTTCCCTCTATGCTTAACTAACATTGAAATTAAAGATTTTCAAAACATAGTACTAACTCAATAAAACATAAAAGGGAAGCGACTCGCAACGAAAAATTTGTTCCTTGCCCATTTTCGTGTCTTGCTTTTTTAAGGGTTTATCGTATCATCGTGTCAGTGGCGCTAAATCCGTATCGATGCTTCTTAGGTGGGAAGGGAGATCAGTGATATTTTGGAATAAAATCCTATGCAAGGATAAAAATTCTGCTATGGTTGTTTCTGCTCCAGAGGAAACAGAAATGTTTCGATGACAAAATGGAAAAAAAATGATAAAATTGGAAATACATGCAACTGCTTGGAAAGAAAAAGCTAAAGTGCATGAACGTGAGAAAATAAGTCCAAAATGAACTAATTAAATATGCTTTAGTCCTCAAATAACAATTATGATCTCGGCCTACTTATCCATTCATAAGAAAGGATATAACGGTGGGTTCAGGTAAAATGCATATGTGAGGAAGCCTAGCATCTAACAGCAATCAGCCTTTTTGCTAGTAGTAATAGCAAGTATAAAAGTTTTAAGCTAGTATTCTCATGTAATATTAACTTATTGTCATAATAACATACAATATATCTTGTACCCAAAGCAGATATTTGAACGTAACTACGCAAGTTAAAACATGAAACAAGAAATAACTAGAACATTTAGCAAGTTAAGCTATCATATAGCAATCAAGTATTATAGAAAACTCTTTTTCAACCTTCACTTTTAGCAAGTACTAGGTAAAACAAGATTATGAATTGAGAAGGTATAACAAGGAGTAGAATAATTCATGCTTAAAAGGTTAACTGGCAGCTCATATGATAAAGGTAGGTTAGTAAATTATGTACTAAGTGAAGCACAATATAGCAATAGTGTGTTAATTTTGTTGAGAGAGTTTATGCCCCTTGTACGCAAACAATGCAGGAACATTCATAGCAAGTGTTATAATCTTACATAGGAAAAGAATATAATCAATACAAAAGTTGGCATATTGGTACATAATCATTCATGGTCATAACAATATGCGAACAAACATAAATAGCCTTCACTTATGTTAACAAAAACCTGTGCAGACACAAGCAAAAATATAGTTGCTAAAAGGGGGGTTGTTGCACAAATTCACTTAATTGTTGTCTCAAATTTTGTCCATTTGTGTGCATCTTGGTAAGACCATCTCAGCATAAGAATCAACCAATAACTCACCATTAACATTGGATATAGGTTTAACTCCTTCCTTTCCTAGCTCAAAAAAAGTACCTAAGCTTGTCTAACCTCTCAGCAAACCATTAAAGTATAATAAATAGAGTTAAGAACTATACACACACATATGATATATGTACTAAATTAAATCAGCCCAATTGCAAGCCTCACATGCACTTTAACTTTAACATAACTCAAACAGCCCCTAATGCAAAATTAGTTTACCCACAAGCCAAACAGATTTAACCATTAAAAGAAAATAAAAAAAAATTCCTTAATCAAATTTAAAACGATACATGACAAAAGAGCCCCTTGTTTCTTTATTAATATCCCAATATAGTTCGAAATTCAATAGAATATCAAATTTAAAATGATACATGACAAGCGCTTGTGTTGAAATTCAATTTCATTTTTAATCACGTTCTAGTGGGTTAAGAGCTCCCTTTTTTCCAGAATTGGTAAGACATATCAATAGAATACAGGGGACCTTTTTCTCAATTAGTATATCAATGGCTAAAGGCTGGGGGACATATCCTATTTGATAACTCAAATCACAAGCAAATCAAGTTAAAGTACAAAATCAGTAACATACTTACTGGTCCAGCGAAAAAAAGAAACATAGCAGCAGAGTCACCTAACATTTTTTGGACAAAGAGTCACCTAACATAAAATAGCACTCTGTTTTCCTCCAGATAATTTCTTTTAAGAAATTCAATTGTGCTAGATTCAATAAGAACCACGGGTTAACATAGATGCTTAGGCCACACAATTATGTTTTCCATAATTGTGTTTTCAATAAGAACCAAAGGATTTACAGCCATACATTATTTAGTTACCCAGCCAGTTCACCTCCACCAGTACCACACTTCATATCGAGTTTACTGCAGGAGAAAAAAGGTGTTAACGAGGAGAATGATATAAATAACGGAAAGAATATACTAGCAATCCCAACATTGTTTAACGTAATTCCAAACATGTCCTCTTCAGGATAGAGTTGATTGTGCAGACATTTGCTCATATCAGAATGTGGAGCACCAGGTATTCCAGCTTTTGAAGAGTCTCGTTTACCATCTCCCTGGAATAAGAATTAACCCCCAAAGCCATACATTTCCATGTTATAAGTCACTGAGGAAACCAGAAAATGTATAAATTCCTTAAGAGTAAAAAAAAAATCTACTACTGAATCACTTTCCATCCATCCTGGAACTTTATACGAAATAAGGGTGATATATTGCTCCATAGCAACCTCCGGACTCATGTTCCCCAGCCTCTGCCATGCATTCCTTGCACAACGTAAGCACTGCCCTCCATCACTCACACATAGTAGCTTTCAACCCTGTTGTTATATAACTACCAATCAAACTATACCCCCCCCCCCTAAGGTTCTCTTACAATGTCCACCTGTCTAAGTTTCACTCAGCTCTCTCGCTATAAGAAAATTATACAAGTCATGTGGTGCCACTCTAAATCTCACCATCCAAAAATATTGTACCAGGATTCTAAACATATTTTGATTGGTTTAGAACTGACTAATGAACACCAAGGAGACACAGACAACTTAGAAATATATGATCATTGAGATGCTAGAAGGTCAAGAACATTGTCCCAAACTTGAAATTGATGAACATAAAGATACAGTACCTATTTTTTCCTAGCCGACATTATGGAAAGTTAACCAAGTAATTCAGAGTTTTGAAGGCTACAAGTCGTATAAAATGGGAATACAACAAAGAATACTGGAAATTTAACTGAGTCAGGGACGCATTTAGTGAAATAAGCTTACTCTATTTCTCCAAAATTAGCCTCAAATTAGATATCCAAGTAACCAACCAACATAGCTTTTACTAACTAAATTTCTTTCTATGGAGTTAAATTTCACAAGCAATGTTTCAATAAAACCATGATAAACGACGCACTAAAACCGTGTTATTGGATGGAAGTACAGCCTACATACTAATACTCGTCAAGAAACGTATGCAGTACATTCATGAACAAAAGTGAAGCTCCAAACCATGTAGGTTGTAAGTAATTATTCCAAATGTATATGCAACTCCTAGAATTTAATTAACGATTGAATGAATTGATAAATGTGAGGCTAAAATACATCCTATCACCGAAGAAATTGCAACTTTGGTAATTGAATCTTGCTGGCGAAACTACACAAAGCACATGTAAAGCAATTTATCAAATCATAGCTGACATAGGGAGAGTAATAAGAGCTAAACTTCCCCCAATGCCAGTTGCTTACACTGAAAAGTAAACTCAAGGGTGGGGGTAAATATAGTGAAAAGACCCCTCTTAGTTACTGAATCATACTTTTGACAAAGCAATAGTAAAGACTTGAATTGAAAAGAGAAAAAGGAAAGTACATGAACCTGATTAGGGGCTGATTTGGGCTTGACTCTAGCTGTAAATATGAAGAAAAATAGATCCTTCAAAGTTCTCTCAGGGAAAGAGAAAGAGAGGGAAAGCATTTTGGGGGTTAGAGTTTTCTCAGGGAAAAGAGAGGGTGGAGGGCGGCAGGCGGCGACCGGTGGACGGCGGGTGGTGGGCGGCCGGAGGAGTTCGGCTCTCTCTCTCTCTCTCCTTTTCCAATTAGACAGAAAGTAGTCATATTTGTTTCCCCCTTTTATGAAAACGTTTTGAGAGGGAAAGTGAAAAGTGGTTAGCAAGGAATATCATTTTCCTTGCCAAAAACATACTTTTAGCAACGAATATCATTTTCCTTGTTAAAAACAGGTATTAGTTTCTTGCTAGAAGTATTCTCACAAATGCTTGCTTAACTTTAGGCAAGGAATAATAATTTCCTTGCCAAAAACATACTTTTAGCAAGGAACATCATTTTCCTTGCTAAAGACATGTATTAGTAAGGAACACATTTCCTTGCTAGAAGTATTCTCACAAATACTTACTTAACTTTAGGCAAGGAATAATAATTTCCTTGCCAAAAACATACTTTTAGCAAGGAATTTGATTTTTCGTTGCCAAATCATTCACTTTAGGCAAGGAAAATGGCATTTCTTTGCCAAATACTTTATTTTTAGCAAGAAAATATCATTTTCCTTGCCTAATGTGTTTGTCTTGCAGCCTTTTGGCAACAAAATCAAATTTCATTGCAATTACTATACTTTTAGCAAGAAAATTTAACTTTCCTTGCCAAGCTTCCTTGCAAAACCCCATTTTTGTTGTAGTGAGTGGATCTTGATTTTGGATCGAAGAAAATAAAAAAAAAAATGGGAAGAAAATGAGAGAGGGAGATCGCGGCGAGAGAGTGAGAGTAAGAAGAAAAAGAAAGGAAAAAGAGAGATAGGGAAAAGTTTTTAGGGTTCAAAGCCCTATATAAAGCCATTTTCTCTTTTTCAGTGTATCTCTCTCTAAAAAGATAAATTTTTTTTTTATGAAATAAAGATAAAATAAACAAACAGGTGTTAATCGCGAAATCGTCCCCCCCCCAACTGAGTCTGACATTGTCCTCAATGAGTGAGATGAGAAAAAGAAGCTAAGGATTACATCTGTAATAAAAAGAAATACAAAAAGAAATGATAATAATGACCAAATTAACTTATATATAAAAAGTTATCTAATTAAGAGTATAGGACTTATGAAAATATAAATACTCTGATACACTATGTCCTATACCAATTATATTTTAAGATATTAAACAACATTATAGTTAGGGTCCTCCAAAGGAATGGACTCCAACTCAGGTTTAAATCCTTCTAAAAATGGCTTTAATCTATGTCCATTAACTTTAAATGTATTTCCATCTTTAGGGTCCTCAATCTTGACAGTTCCATAAGGATAAACATTTTATACAATATATGGACCAGTCCATCGAGATTTCATCTTTCCTCTAAAAAGATGTAGTCTTGAGTCGTATAATAGAACTTTTTACGCGGGGGTAAATCTTTTGCGCAAAAGATTCTTATTATGATACATTTTAGTTCTTGCTTGATGAATTCGAGCATTATCATATGCGTCTTTACGAATTTCTTCAAGCTCACTTAATTGTAATTTTCTTAAAATTCCTCCCTCTTCAATATTATAATTTAAAGTTCTAGTAGCCCAATATGCCTTATGTTCTAATTCTACTGGTAGGTGACAAGCTTTTCCATAGACAAGTCTATATGGAGACATCCCTAAATGGATCTTATAAGCAATTCTATATGCCCACAAAGCATCTGTTAATTTTGAAGACCAGTCTTTACGATTAGAATCAACAGTTTTTTCAAGAATATGCTTAATTTGCCTATTAGCTAATTCAGCTTGTCCATTTGTTTGTGGATGGTATGCAGTTGACACCTTATGGGTCACTCCATATCTTTTCATTAATTTTTCAAATGGCTTGTTACAGAAATGAGTTCCTTGATCACTTATTATTGCTTTTGGAGTTCCAAATCGAGAAAGTATATTATCTTTTAAAAATGCAATAACTGTACGGTGATCAATCTTTCTTGTAGGAATAGCTTCTACCCATTTTGAAACATATTCGACTGCTGATAAAATATATTCATATTGGCAAGATGGAGGAAAAGGTCCCATAAAGTCAATGCCCCAACAATCAAATATTTCAATTGTAATTATAGGGGTCATTGGCATTTGATTTCTTTTCATAATACTGCCCAACATTTGGCAGCGGTTACAAGCCTTACAATATAAATATGAATCTTTAAATAGAGTTGGCCAATATAAACCGCTTTGTAAAATTTTCATGGCAGTTACTCGAGATGAAAAATGTCCTCCACAAAAGGACGAATGACACATGAAAAGTACATTTTCGATTTCCTCATTTGGGACGCATTTCCTAATTACCTGATCAGCACAATATTTAAACAGATATGGGTCATCAAAGTAGAAATGCCTAGCAATAGCTAGAAATCTCTTTTATCTGATGATGACCAATTGCTTGGTATATTTCCAGTTACTAAATAATTAACAAGATCAGCGTACCATGGCTGTGAAGTCACAAAAAATTACTGTTCATCAGGAAAAGAGTCTTGAATAGGTAAGGGTTCACTAGTATTGTCTTCAAAAGTAAGGCGGGATAAGTGATCAGCTACCACATTTTCTACTCCTTTTTTGTCTTTAATTATTAAATTAAAGTCCTGTAGTAGGAGTATCCACCTAATAAGCCTAGGCTTACTGTCTTTCTTTGAAAGAAGATATTTAAGAGCTGAGTGGTCAGTAAAACAGACAATAGGGGAACCAATCAAGTATTGCCAATTAAGGGCGAATACCACGGCTAGCAATTCTTTTTCAGTAGTTGAGTAGTTCATTTGAGCACTATCCAGAGTTCTACTGGCGTAGTATATAACTGATGCCTTTTTATCCTTTCTCTGCCCTAGGACAGCTCCAATGGCAAAGTCGCTAGCATCACACATTAATTCAAATGGTAAACTCCAATCAGGAGATTGCATAATAGGTACAGTAGTGAGATGCTCTTTTAATTGCTCAAAGGAGTTTTGACGTTCTTTAGTCCATTCAAAAGGTGTGTCTTTGGCCAATAATTGACATATAGGTCTGGAAATAGTACTAAATTTTTTTATGAATCAGCGATAAAAACCTGCATGTCCTAAGAATGAACGGATGTCTTTTACAGTCTTGGGAATTGGTAAATTAGCGATAAGATCTATTTTTGCTTTGTCTACTTGTATCCCATTTTCAGAAATAATGTGTCCTAAGACAATACCTTTGGTGACCATAAAATGACATTTTTCCCAATTTAAAACTAGACTTTTTTCTTCACATCTCTGGAGAACTTTTTGAAGATTGCTAAGGCAATCATCATAGGTTTTGCCAAAAATTGAAAAATCATCCATAAAGACTTCTAAATTCTTTTCTACCATATCGCTGAAAATACTTAGCATACACCTTTGAAAAGTCGCAGGTGCGTTGCAAAGACCAAAGGGCATTCGGTGATAGGCGAAAGCTCCAAATGGACATGTGAAAGTAGTTTTTTCCTGATCTTCTGGTGCAATCTCTATTTGATTGTAACCACTATAACCATCTAGAAAACAGTAATACTTATGACCCGCTATTCTTTCTAACATTTGATCCATAAAAGGTAAAAGAAAGTGATCCTTACGAGTTACAGCATTGAGTTTTCTGTAGTCTATGCCTACACGCCATCCAGTAGTGACACGAGTGGGAATTAATTCTCCCTTTGAATTCGGAACAACTGTAATTCCTGCTTTCTTCGGCACAACTTGTGTTGGACTTACCCATTTACTATCGGATATTGAATATATAATGCCCATGTCGAGTAGCTTGAGAACTTCCTTCTTAACTACTTCCTGCATAATCGGATTAAGTCTTCTTTGCATTTCTCTTGAGGTTTTAGCATTATCTTCAAGATATATATTGTGAGTGCATATTGAAGGGCTTATTCCTTTTAAATATGCTATACTCCAACCAATGACACTTTTATGCTTCTGAAGCATACTAATGAGTTTATTTTCTTGACTAGAGTCTAGAAGAGATGATATTATTACGGGATAAGTATTATTATTATTAAGGAAAGCATATTTAAGCTCTTTAGGGAGTTCTTTTAATTCCAATTGTGGAGTTTGTAAATTAGATGGAAGTGTTAATGTAGTCTTTGGTGGTAAAGGTTCAAAATATGTGGTCCACATTGATTCTTGAATTATTTCTTCTGTTGAATCTTCATTAAAACATACTTGACTCATAAGATGTTCTTGTAGATTATTACTGTCTAGCTTCTGAATAGAGTTATTAATAACAGATTCTACTGGATCAGTGTAACAAGTCACATTAAAATATTCTCGTGATAGAGATTCAATAACATGGACTTCTTCAATATTCTCATCTTCTTCTTGATGTTGTGTGATGTTGTCAATATCAAGATATAAAAAGTATACTTTACTTTTCTAAAGATTTGCAGTGTGGAAGTAAAGGTCGAACCCACAGAGATTGAATACTACCGCGATTTAACTTTAAAACCTAAGTTTAGCTAATTTAAGAAAAACAAATTTTGATTTGATTTTTAATTAAACTAATAACAAGGAAAATAAATCTAAACTATGAAAGCAATTTAAAAGTGTTTTTATAAATATGTTTAAAGGAACCTAGGATTGCAAATCCACCACTAGCTTCATAATAAGGGTATTTATGAATTACTTTAGCTTATTAAGTTGGATGATAATGGGAAATTGTAGCTACAAGCCCAATTCCTCCATCAAGAAAATAACTATGGTTCAAGCACCAACATAATCCATCTTCGGTTAGCACGAATTATCCCACACTAAACTAGGGTTGTGGTATAATCCGTCTAATCTAGGCATGGACTATTCGGATACTTGATAACACAGTTCAATAAAGCACCATTACATGTAAATAACCTATATAAGCACAGCAAACATAGATCATTGAGCACATCACAGTCAAAATAGATCTAAGACAAGAATAAACTTTGAAAGTGATGATGTAATCAATTAGAAGCACGATCTATTTATAAAAATCCTTGGAACATGTAATCATTATTCATACATAATAAAACTAAAATAAAAACATAAATAAAACCCTATTACTTGGCTAGGGTTTCATTGAAACCCTAGATCTAGAGTCTAGTTGTCCATGGAAGTGGTAGATGGCAAGTAGTTGATGGAGGAGGCCATGGAAATCCTTGGTCTTCTTCTTCTTCTCCTTGCTTCCCTCCCTTCAATGGCTGAAAGTTTGTATATATTGGTTGTATATTAATTGTCCAACCCCTCAATTGAAGTAAAATAGGGTATATATAGATTTACAAGAAGTTTTGGAAGCTTTCCTAACCCGAAACGCACTAAAACTGTTGTATTTAGCTTTCTAGACGTAATTAGGCAGTTTCGTTCACGTAGGAATTATCAGTAGAGTGAAATACGCAAGTTCCATGTTTACACATGTCGCGCGCGCGGGCCGCGCGAGCGCGTAATTGGGAAGGTCGCGCGCGCGGATCGCGCGAGCGATTTTTGGGATTTTCGCGCGAGCGGGTCGCGCGCGCGATGTGATTTTTCTTGCTTCTTTCTTCCTGTTTTTTCACCTTATTTAACCAGATCTCCTTGTTTTCTTCCAAAACTTGTCAGAAAATAGAAAATGAAGTAAAAATATACAAAAACAGGATAAAAAAGTACTAACAAACGTATGTTAAGGCGTATAAATAGGATCTGTTCTCTCCCGATCACACCCCAAACCTACATTTTGCTAGTCCTCGAGCAAAACTAAAACAAAAACTAAACTACTAATAACATACTACTCCATTTTCGCATGGATCGCGATTGCATTTAGTTTATGCAACAAGCCTTTTAAACCTCTAGGTGTCCCTAGTCGGACGAGTGAAGTCTCGTGAGGGTTCTCGTCAACAAGTCACCCACAACCATCTTTATTAACTTGTAAATTTTAAAACAAATTTTATTAAGAACAAAAAACTAATAGTCAACACTCATTATAAAACAATGATTTGAAATAAAATAACGAACATAAAGAAACATAATGAAACATCCACCTAAATCATGAAAAACAATCCCAAGCACATGCATTGTATAAATCAATAGAATTTCTCATAAAATTGCACGTGTGTGATATGATAGTCAAATGAACACGCGCATGTCATGAACTTGGAATATAACTCGGATAACCAATTAACTATGTCTCGACTACGAATCTCACAATGTTAATTATACTCTCAAATGAAACACTCAGAAACAGGTGTAATTTTTCTAAAATATGTGAGTAAAGGAAATATATTTTCAAAGCAAGATACCGCTCACATATAACTCGGAAAAGACGCATGACACGAAAGAACAGTAGTCTCATGGATAGGATGCCAACAATCAAGAAAAATTAACCATTACCATGTTTTAATCCCCCTTCCCATCGTTTTCATATCCAAACCATGTTTCCTAGGATCAAATAGGACTTTTCAAAGGTTGTAATGTGGCTTAGGTAATGAAAAAAGATAGAAAAAGATTAGTTAGGTAGTTTTCAGAATGGCATTGTAAGGCATGTTCAATTTCTTTCATTCTCTCTTCCACCAACTTCATCTTTTCATTCCCTTCTTTTCATTCCTTTCAATTTTTTTTTCTTCTATTTTTTTTTCAACCTTATTCTTTTTTCTCTTTTCTTTTCTTTATTCTTTTCCTCCTTGTTGCTGTTGAAACGAATATTCAATAACAAAGCAACCACCCCAAACATCATCTTATTTTCTTCTTCTTCTCAATCACACATCACCTTAACACCACTAAAAGTTGATCAATCTTTCAGGGGTGAACTCCAAGTTGGCCAAATTGGAGCAAAAATAGGATAATGGTAATTAAAGCAAGAAATGGCATTTTAACGGCTCAAGGGGCGAACTAAGGAAATTTATTATTTATCGGTCAACAGTAAACAAAGAGGGCCTACCATCATTTCCTATGGTTATATGGTTCTTCAACGTTTACAACGGAAGATTATTTAGCATGGTAACAAATATTTTAACTTGACTGTCAACCAAAACAAGAATAATGAGACTAAACAACAAGTTAATGCGCTATTCCAAATGAAATTCGACAAACACAAGATGTATTTATAACCCTCCAAAAAGAAAAGATAGGCTCAAAAGCTCACCGGGTCTAGTCTCCACCTTGTGTTATCTAGAAATCTGAATCATATTATAGTTCACATCAAACATGTATTCAAGCGACTACATGCAGTGCATAGGTTTGTGTACAAATCTATGATATAAAACTATGATTCAAACGATACATGACCTAAAACGTTATATCATGACTTCTGTAAATATTTAATCACATCTTCTCTTGTTTACAATTCTATAAAAATCATAGTTACATAACAAGAAGTATCAAATTAAGATTGCAAAAACGTCGGTAAAATCGTTTATTTAAGCACAAGAATTGACAATTTTTTTTAAAAATTGAAAAATTTAGTGTAATAATAATGTGCATGTGTGTGCATACCCCCAAACCTAAACCTTTCATTGTCCCTAATGAAACAATAAAACGAAAGAAAGGAGAGTACGTAAGAAAGGAACGATAATACCTCGATCTTGACAAGCATAGAACAGGTGAACACAAAGGAATATGGCAATAAAGTTCAATGTTACCTGTTACTTCTTGGTAAAAGAAAACAAACAAAAATAATAATAAAAGCCAATATATAATACATCTGTTTTTTTTTTTTTTTAATTATGTTTCTTTTTGTTAATAATTTTTTTTTAATTAACGAAAATAGAAATAAAAACGAACTAGAATTAAAAGACTTAATGAAAGTAATAAAAAAAAACAAACATAAACGAAACTATGAAAATAAAGAACAGAACAAATAAAAACACCAGACCAGGTTTGGGAAACAAAATGTAAAAGAACAACAAGAAACAGTGAAAAATCCCCACCTCGCGCGAGCGACCCTCGCTCGCGCGAATCCCTCCGCGAGTTTACCCTGAGGCCTTGTTATTAATTTATTTAGAAAATTTTCTAAGTACCAGAATCGCGCTAGCGGGCCGCGCGAGCGAATCCTCGCGCGCGCGATTCTAGGCGCGAGATGTAACAGAGAACTCATATGTAAAAAGTTGGAAAAATTTTGTCTAAGGGGGAATCTCGCGCGAGCGGACCGCGCGAGCGACCTATCGCGCGAGCGACCTATCACGCGAGCGGGTCGCGCGCGCGACTTTGGTCTTTTTCTCTTTTTCTTTATTTTAATGTAAATAAGTGCAAAATAATTTTACGTCGACTCCCAAACCTGTTCAGAAAACTCTAAAAGGACTCAAAATGACCCAAAATCATGCAAAAATCATTAAAACCAATGGATTAAAGCTTGGGTTGCCTCCCAAGAAGCACTCTCTTTTACATCTTCAGCTAGACCGTTCTAGCTCAAGATTTATGGAGGTCGTAACTCAGATTTTGTACCCCTGAGGGTATCAGGAAGAGCTCGATGGTAAGCAGAAAGAATATCGCTTTGTATTACTTCATTCAATGGTTCATCCTTTTCGGTTTCAAATCGATTTCGTACCTTCCGAGTAAATTCATCATTAGGGTCCAGGTTATTCAAATCCATCCGCGTATTACTAACCTTAATATTTTCCTCACATGTATTTATTCCTATATTAGGTTCAATACTCCGTCTTACCTCACTTTTCGGCTCACATAGATAATCGTCGTCTTTGGGAGGTTGATCCATAGTATTTAAAACGTTCAATTTCAAGCTCATGTTCCCAAACGACACTTTCATTACCCCCGTCCGACAGTTAACACGAGCGTTAGCGGTTGCTAAGAATGGACGACCTAAGATTACAGGAGTGTGTTTCCTAGCATCTAAGACAGGTTCAGTGTCAAGAACCATGAAGTCGACAGGATAATAGCATTTGTCAACTTTAACCAAGACGTCCTCGACGATTCCTCTAGGGATTTTAATAGAACGATCCGCTAATTGTATTGTAGCGGCCGTAGGCTTTAGTTCACCTAGTCCTAATTGTTTGTAGACGTGGTAAGGCAGGAGATTAACACTAGCCCCTAAGTCAAGGAGAGCCCTATGAATGACAGTGTCACCTATGACACATGAAATAGTTGGCGTACCAGGATCCTTATACTTCGGAGTAGCGTGTTGGAATATAGAACTTACTTTTTCTGTGAGGAAGACCTTTTTTGGAGTATGATTGCGTATTTTGTTCTTTTGAGTACAAAGGTCTTTAAGACATTTAGCGTAAGCGGGAATTCGTTTAATTGCATCGAGGAATGGAATATTAATTTTTACTTGTCTAAACACCTCGAGTATATCTTCTGTTTTTGACCCTTTCTTAGACAAATGTGATGGTCCCTCAACATTAGGTGGAAAAGGTAACTTTGGAACATAGTTGGTTGGGACCGATTCTTTATCTTTCTTATTCCTATTCGTTTCCCCACCCTCCTTATTCGAGTTACTATTTATATTTTTCTCACTCGTATCCGGAATTTCAACAACTTCCTCTTCTCTAGTAGTCGTCCTAGTCGAAACAACGTTCACGCTCTCACTCGACCCCCCTTTTTCGTATTGTCCCTTAGGATTTTGAACAGTTTGTGCAGGCAACTTCCCCTTGTTTCTACGACTCACTGCAGTAGCTATTTGTCCCATTTGGGACTCAAGCTTTCCAATGGATTGTGTATGAGAGTGCACTATTTGTGCTTGTGCTTGGACTTGAGTTTTTATGTTTTTAAGGGATGCCAACACCGTAGCCTCAAAAGAGTTATCCCTTGGAGGGTTAGGATTAGGAGGTGGGTGTTGGTATTGACTTTGTTGATATTGAGGTCAATATATATTAGGAAAATTATTTGACATAGGATTATAATTTTTCCGTGGGAATTGTTGCATAGAATTAACGTGTTGCTCAACAAATTCCGGATATTGAGATGCAGAAGGACATGCAAAGATATTATGTGATGGTTCAGAACATAATGCAAATACTTTCTGAAGAAGGTGGATTGGACCTAATTCCCATCCTCATAAGTTGGTCAAGTTTTCTATTTAATTCTTGTATTTCAATTGATTGACTTGACTCAAACTTTACCTCTCGCTTAGGTCGAAGGTACCCCTCATAACGTACCGACACCGCCTGATGCATCGAATTCTCACTCAAAGTTTCAAATATTTTTCAGACCTCGTCGGCGCTTTTGTGTAGGAAGGTACCTGCACAAACAGCATCGACGGTATTACGGACTGAGGGAATAAGTCCCTCGTAAAAGACCTGTACCAACTGCCACTTAGGAACCTGATGATGTGGGCAGGAACGTAATAATTCTTTAAATTTTTCCCATGTGTCATAAAGTGTTTCCCCATCTTGCATCACAAAATTTGTTATTGATTTTCTTATCTGATTAGTTCTTGTGATTGGGAAAAACTTTTGTAAAAATGCGGTGTGTAAGTCTTCCCATGTTCTAATTGTGTTTGGCTCCAAAGATTGGAGCCAGTACTTAGCTTTATCTTTTAATGAGAATGGAAAGAGCCGCAATTTTAATTCATCATCAGTAAGATTTTGAATTTTCAAATTAGAGCATATATCTTGGAAATCTCCTAAGTGTTGATATGGATCTTCGTTTAGACGACCATGAAAAGATGGAAGTAGCGAGATGGTAGACGACTTTATCTCAAAGTGAGATGCCGTCGCCTCCGGTAAATCGATATATGTTTGTGGCGTATAAGTCGTAAGAATAAAATAATCTTTAAGCGGAGGAGGTGGCGGTATATTAGGGTTATTATTGTTATTTCTATTGTTTCTGTTGTTTCCAATGTCGGCCATTGGAATAGGCTCTATGTTCAAAATTTGAGTTTTTCTTAAACGTCTACAGGTGCTTTGAATTTCAGCCTGAAACAATGACGATGGTTTTGGAGTCGAATCGTCGTCTATTTCCAACTGAGTTCTCGGAGCTTGGGTTGAAGACTTACTAATTCTAAGGGTACGTTCAAGTTCAAGATCGAAAGATTTTAATTCAGGTTTATTTGAACGTGTACCAAACATAAACTAAAAAGAAAATAAACTAAAATCAACACTGACTCAAATAAAAAAAAAAAAAAAAACAAATAGCAATCACACAACTAAGATAACAAGCACTCAACTACAGTGATGCATGAACATAATCCTGTAATGCAATGACCGCGTCAAGCCCAGTGCCCCGGGTTTCCTAGCTAATGCAGTGCAATTAACCCTAAACTAATGCAAATAGTGCGTCACAGCGCCCTGACTTACAATGGTTTAAAGCGAGTTTCACAAGAAGCAATTTACTTGAATTGTTTTTTTATTGATTTGCGTAAGCTTCTTTGGTGTGATTAGCTAATCCACTCGGAAACGTTAGAATTTTGACGACTCGAGAAACTACAAAATAAAAAGAAAAGTTAGTGACATAAAATAAAATAAAAAATAAGAAAAAGAAAACTAATCTAATATTTACAAATTAACTAAACTAAGATTTTAAAACTAAAGGTAGTAATTTGCAATCCCCGGCAACGGCGCCAAAAATTGATGTTGTCAATATCAAGATATAAAAAGTATACTTTACTTTTCTAAAGATTTGCAGTGTGGAAGTAAAGGTCGAACCCACAGAGATTGAATACTACCGCGATTTAACTTTAAAACCTAAGTTTAGCTAATTTAAGAAAAACAAATTTTGATTTGATTTTTAATTAAACTAATAACAAGGAAAATAAATTTAAACTATGAAAGCAATTTAAAAGTGTTTTTATAAATATGTTTAAAGGAACCTAGGATTGCAAATCCACCACTAGCTTCATAATAAGGGTATTTATGAATTACTTTAGCTTATTAAGTTGGATGATAATGGGAAATTGTAGCTACAAGCCCAATTCTTCCGTCAAGAAAATAACTATGGTTCAAGCACCAACATAATCCATCTTCGGTTAGCACGAATTATCCCACACTAAACTAGGGTTGTGGTATAATCCGTCTAATCTAGGCATGGACTATTCGGATACTTGATAGCACAATTCAATAAAGCACCATTACATGTAAATAACCTATATAAGCACAGCAAACATAGATCATTGAGCACATCACAGTCAAAATAGATCTAAGACAAGAATAAACTTTGAAAGTGATGATTTAATCAATTAGAAGCACGATTTATAAAAATCCTCGGAACATGTAATCATCATCCATACATAATAAAACTAAAATAAAAACATAAATAAAACCCTATTACTTGGCTAGGGTTTCATTGAAACCCTAGATCTAGAGTCTAGTTGTCCATAGAAGTGGTAGATGGCAAGTAGTTGATGGAGGAGGCCATGGAAATCCTTGGTCTTCTTCTTCTTCTCCTTGCTTCCCTCCCTTCAATGGCTGAGAGTTTGTATATATTGGTTGTATATTAATTGTCCAACTCCTCAATTGAAGTAAAATAGGGTATACATAGATTTACAAGAAGTTTTGGAAGCTTTCCTAACCCGAAACGCACTAAAACTGCTGTATTTAGCTTTCTAGACGTAATTAGGCAGTTTCGTTCACGTAGGAATCATCAGTAGAGTTAAATACGCAAGTTCCATATTTACACATGTCACGCGCACGGGCCGCGCGAGCCCGTAATTGGGAAGGCCGCGCGCGCGGATCGCGCGAGCGATTTCTGGGATTTTCGCGCGAGCGGGTCGCGCGCGCGATGTGATTTTTCCTGCTTCTTTCTTCCTGCTTTTTCACCTTATTTAACCAGATCTCCTTGTTTTCTTCCAAAACCTGTCAGAAAATAGAAAACGAAGTAAAAATATACAAAAATAGGATAAAAAAGTACTAACAAACGTATGTTAATGCGTATAAATAGGATCTGTTCACTCCCGATCATTGTGGATTAGAAAAAACTTTAATATTTAAAGTCATATTTCCAAATATTACAGTCATCATACCACTGCGGATTCGAATAGTGGCATCAATGGTAGCCAAGAAGGGCCTTCCAAAAATAACTGGTATTTGCACATTAGCATCTAATACTGGTTCTGTATCAAGGATATGACAAAATCTACTGGAAAAATAAATTTGTCAACTTTGACAAGAACATCTTCCAAAATTCCTCGCGGGTATTTTGTAGATCTATCAACAAGTTGTAATACCATGTGAGTGGGCTTTAGCTCACCTAATCCAAGTTCTTGATAAACAGAATAAGGAAGCAAGTTCACACTAGCTCCTAAGTCAAGGAGTGCGTGATTAATTTTGTGATTTCCAATAATACACGATATTGTTGGTGTACCTGGGTCTTTAAATTTTGTTGGTTAATTATGTTGTACGATGGAATTAATTTCTTCAACGAAGTCAGCAGAATACGCATCCTTTCGTACATTTTGCTTACGTTTGACAGTACGTAAATCTTTTAAGAATTTTGCATAAGCAGGTACTTGATTAATTGCATCTAAGAGAGGAATATTAATATGCACTTATTTAAATAATTCTAAATATTCCTGATTCTTATCATTTTGGTGTTTTCTTAAACGTTGTGGATAAGGAATTTGAGGAGAGTATTCAGGAGTTTCCTCTGTTTCTTTTTCCACTGGTAAATCAGATGTTTCATTTTCTTGAGAAATTTGTTATTTTTCAAGGGTTTCAACTTCAACTTCATCAGTAATTTTATCTTCATCTATTTCTTCCTCAATTTCTATCATATTATCTTCCTTATTTGTATGCTCAATTTATTCTAAAGAAGGTAAAATTTCTTGTCCAACAGCCTTACCACTTCTTAGTACAGTTATAGCTTTTACTTGTTCATGTTGATTATTACCAGAAGTTGAGGGATCACCTTGTGGTTGTCCCCTTGGATTAGGTTGTGGTGGGGCAGGAAAAATGCATTTTCCTTTAGAATCGTGTTGATTATTAATCCTATCCACAGATGTTTGTAGTTTCCCCATGATTTGTATTAATTGTTGCATCATAGACTGTAAAGGCTCTTCTTGCACTTTCTTGTGCGGAGGCACATAAACATTAGAATTTTGCTGTGTATTGGGATATGTATTTTGTGTTTGTTGAAATTGAGGCGGAGGAGGTAAATATTGATTTTTTTGAGGAGGTTGATGTTGAGTTTGAAATTGTAGAATACCCTCTTTTGTATACATATGATTTGGAGGATTTCTCCAGTTAGATTGGTATGAATTACCATAGGTGTTTTGGGGACCCCTATAATTATTCACAGCGTTTATCTCTGCTGGAGCTGTTTCCTGACAATTTGAACTATTAGGACATTCATTCGCAGAGTGTCCTAAAGTATGACAACTGTCACAAAGTTCTCTTTTCTTCTTAGGTAGATTATTTTTTTCTACTGTTATAGCTTCTACTTTACGTGCTAATTCTTCATATTTCAGTGTTAATTCATCCTCTGACTGTAATTGGTATAAACTTTTAGCTTTTTTCGTCCTACCAATTTCTTCTTTTTCCCATTGGGAAGCATTTTCGCTAAGCCAATCAAAATATGATTCAGCTTCATCGACTGTTTTACTCAAAAATTCTCCTTGACACATAGTTTCAACCAATTTCTTTGATTTTGGTTCTAATCATTCATAAAAGAAATTAATTAGACGCCATTTTTCAAATCCATGATGTGGACAAGCTAGTAGGAGATCTTTAAAACGTTCCCAAACTTCAGGGAATGGTTCCTTTTCTTTTTGAGTAAAAAGTTTAATTTGACGCATCATGCTATTAGTTAAATTTTTTGGATAGATTTTTTTTAGAAATGCTTCATTCATATCATGCCATGAAGTTATAGATCCAGGACGGAGAGATAAAAGCCAAGCTTTAGCTTTATCTTTTAAAGAAAAAGGAAAAAGCTTAAGACTGATTATTTCAATAGGACAGCTTTGATCAGAGAACGTACTACAAACTTCATCAAATTCACGAATATGAAGGTAAGCACGTTCTGACCCCATTCCATGGAAAGTTGGTAAGAGTGGAATCATGCCATGTCTAAAGTGAAAATTTCCTGTGTGTCTAGGTAGAGTGATGCAAGAAAGAGTGATGTTTCTTTCTGGGGTAAATAAATCACGTAAAGGGCGTTGTTCACGTTCTGGTAAAACAAATTGTGGAATATTTTTCCCCTGCTCACTATGAGCATCATCAGCTATTCTTTCTATGCCTTCAATTTCAGCCATGATTCTAGGAAACTGTATACTAGATGATTCACTAGAAATATTAGAATTATGTGGTACTTGATATAAAGCCTCAGTAGTATCTAAGAACATAAGAAGTAAGTGAAAACTAACTGATAATAATATTATTATGATTATTATTATTAGCTAAGTAAAATTAAAACTCTTTTTTTTTTTATATATATATTTTTTTTATGTTTTTTTTTAGAAGATAGGTTTATATATGTATATAAATATATGCTTTTTTTTTAGAAGATATACACTTACGTACTTATAAATATATATTTATATATATTTCACAAGGAAAGATATTATATATAAATTTTTTTTTATTTTTTTATATTATCATTTTTAAAAAAAAAGAAAACTAGAACATTTATAAAGTAGAACATTTTTTTTTATATAGATATAGATATAGATATAGTAGGAGAAAATAGTTTTAAACCTAACTTATTTATTTATTTATTTACCGTTCCCCGGCAACGGCGCCAAAAACTTGACGACATCCTATTGACGCGTTTTCTTATCACACCCAAGTGTAGGTGATCGTACAAGTAATAAAGTTCTAGAAGTCCAGGTCGAACCCACAGGGAACGGAATAAAATTTTATAAAGTTAAGTAGATAACTATTTTGTCACTAAAAAGAAAATAAAAGATGATGGATTTTTGTGGGATTTTACTAAACTACTAATTTTTATATTTATGCAATAAAAGTAATTAAAGCTATTTTTTTTTTCTTAACAGTTTATGGTAAAGATTTTAACAGTGCAAAATAAATTAACTAACATACTAGTAAGAAAAGGAAGAAAAATATATAAAAGCTAAATTTTTGCGAGATAAACTTTTTAGATTTAATAATAGCGAAAGATGGAAATAATACAGATATTTAAGCAAAACTATTATAAAACAGGAAATATAAATTAACTAGGGGAAATGATTTAAAGGAATTGGGAATATGCAAAGCAACACTAGATCCCACAACTTTTGTGCATTTGAAAAGGATTTGGCATTTAAGACCGTAGAGTCATTCTTTATTTAAAAATAAACTTTCACTAGTCAGGGTCATATCAAGTGTGTCAGGTTTGATATGAAACGACGTCGTTTGGTTTAAAGAAAAATAAAGACGCAATTGGGCAGTAGCCAGGTTCGAACCGTGCCCCGCCGCGGACGTGGGTTATTCGGCGTCCAGTTCCCACCACTCTGCCACTACACAATTGCCTATCCATTATTGGATAGAAATATATATAAACACATTTGAAATATTAACTTTGTCATATGAGTTGTTTGAGTATGCTAGGTGTTTTTTATGACAAAAGGCATAGTTTGACAATCCACATAATTAGGCTTTTTATTTCAAATATGTACTTTTTTGAGCCCAATATAGTCAGAGTATATAAACAGGTTAAATGGTTATAAACTATAGATACATAGATATTTTTGGCCATAAATGAAAAAACAATCCATCTAGATAAATTTGCCCATTTAAGATTAGTGCACAGAAGCTGTGGTTTCTAAGTTTTTATTACATATCCCCAATTAAAGTTTTAGCCTTCCATTTTGAAACTGTCTTTAAAATAAAAATAAAAGATAAATTAAATAGATGCACGCAATCACCGTCCAATTAAAATTAGGGTTATTTAGTATTCAGACCTTTAGATACACTCAAACTATAAATAGGCCCAACCAATAAGCCCAATTAGAAATTAGTCCTCTATCAAATTAATTGACCAAAATACCCTGGTATCTCAACTTCGCGCCGATATAGTCTTCTAACGGTTATGCTATGGTATTTAAATTGCTCATAAACAAGCTGAAATTACTCCCATATCAACCGAGAAATAATCAGGGATTCAAATTTTCATCATTAAAGTTACTCCAATGATCATGGGATTACCATAAAGGAGAGAGATATCTATAATTTCTTGAATTATTTCTCACCCTGCTCTGCATCGTCGTGAATACCATATCAAAAAAATCTTTGAAGCGAACAATGGTGGAGCATGTATAACAAGACTGTCAGTGTTTCGATCAAACTTCGATGATGGCCAAAAAAGGTGAGAAGTTCAATTAAATTAGGTTTGATTGCATGTAACTTGACATCATCTTTCTTGTGAAGCATTTCATGTAACAGAGGAACGGTTGATGGGTTTGCAGGAAATTAGGGTTTATAAAATTTTTCACTTTGTATGATTATTTGTACAATATCATAAATCAATTGATGTATCTACCAATATGTTAATGATTAGCGATTTGGGTGTAAATTTTGATCATCAAATACATATAACAGAGAATACATTGATGGAAATTAGGAAAAAAAAGGGTTTTTACTGGTTTATGAACTTGCGATTTGTTGAATAATTTGTATTACTATTCGTACAATATCATAAATCAATTGATGTATCTGCCAATATGTTAATGATCAGGGATTTGGGTGTATATTTTGATCATTAAAAACATATAACAGAGATTACATTTTAATCTGGGTTTTTTGCTGAATTATGACTTTCCGATTTTTTGAATAATGTCAAAAAACCATCTGAGTATCTTAAAATTCCACCATATAAAACATATAGTTTCAATTTTTCAGTTCATTATTGATAACAGTAGCAATTTTTCCAATCAACATTATTAATCTGTTCGTTTGGTGAGTATTTAACATATATGTATATCTATAAAATTATAGTGATGAATTTCATGGTCATGACAAATTTTGTCTATTCAAATTACTCACCTTGTAAGATGATAAAGAATCAAACGTCTGTGTCGAACATCTGCATGAATCACCTATGTCGGGAGGTGATAAATTACTCACCTTGTGGCAAATTGATAAATTTGGCCGATAACACAAATTATCCAGGTAGAACATTAAAATCGAAATAAAATTACTCACATTTTAATTGTATAGATTCAGGAAATAACAATAAGGATACTGAACAACCCAAAAAAGTTTAGAATGATATTACTCACAGTGTAATTTGGATATTTTATTGATACGTACATAATCTTCTCATTTTATGATTAGTGTATTGCATATATTGTGTAGATCCAGGTCCACAAAAACTTGATTCATTGCAAATTTTAGATTCCTTGGTAAATTTATATTACAGATGATACCACGTGTACTTCTGGTGAATATAGCGAAATAGAAAAATCAACCATTAACTTCATTTACTTGAATTACTCACTCCATTTGAAAATAAATGTACATATAACTAATATATTGTTATTCTGCGAAGCTCAATCACGGAAAAGCGAAAGACCTGCACGGTCAGCTCCTGGAAAAAATATTGGTTGTCAAGCTCAATCAATCAAAAGCAAAAGACCTGCACAGTCAGCTCATGGGAAGAAATTTCGTTGTAGCTTCGTTGCTTTTGGAAAGTTAATGGACGAGATAAGACTAAGACCAGAACATATCAACGAGCTTCAGCGTACGCCATTCTGGAATCTTTTTGAGGCATTCATAACAGGCCGGGTGCGATATCGTAGGAAGTATGAGAAAGTTACAAAGCAGATGATTCCACTTTGCAATGCAAAAAACAGATCGTTTTCAGTTGGAGGTCAAGTTATCAAGCTCGAAACATCAGATATCTCGTTGATATTTGGTATCGTGAATGGAACTAAGAATATTGATCTTACATACTCCCAGAGGGTCACATCAGAATTTGTAAAAAGATATTTCTTGGATGAAGGAGAAGTCCATATATCAAAAATCAAGAGAGCAATCAGAGACACAATATCAGACATGTCTCATGATTCCATTGAAGACATAGTGAGATTATTGTGTCTTCTATTATGTTCAACGGTATTCTTTCCAACAGGGGGTGATCGAGTTAGATGGGGTTTGGTACACTACACAGGGGATATAGATATTATGCGTGAATACGACTGGTGTAAAGCAATACGGGATGAATTGTTCACTTCAATTGGCAAATCCCACAAGGACGCATCAAAAGTGACAGGCTGCACAATGCTCTTACAGGTATTGTACATTCTTTGTTGATGATAATATTAGACTGCAAAGACTAAAATTTGCTATTCAGCATTTCTTGACAGTAATGTTTATATATTGCAGCTGTGGCTATGTGAACATCTTAGGTTAATGAATGTTGAAGAAGATAAACTCAAAGAGAAGCACTCGATGCCAGACTGCCAGGATATACCCCGCTTCGTAAAATGGGATTTGGTGAAGCTTCAAAGAAAACTAAAGAATAGAGATATAGTAAATCTAGCACCTATCGAGGTAATTACCTTCAGATTGGTAAACTGGCAAATACTGTTTTTATGATATAGTCCAATGATGAATTAACGTATTTCGATGAGGTATTTCATTATGTTAATAGAATAATGAATTATTATTAGATCGGTATAAAATTGAATAAGGTAGATACATGAATTTCGAGCACTACAAAAATAAACAATTGATGATAACTCACTGGCACATTTTGCATAGAATTAGGATTAGGTATGTATTCAGTGACAATTGAATGTTATGAAACCTACAATGGGCATTAAACCTTGGTTATATTTAACTTTCTAAATTCAATGATGGAAAAATGAAACAAATAGAATTATTCACCTTGTTTCTTACCAGGTAAATGCAATGGAGATGGTGGAAACCTTGTCCGAATCATTCATCTACGAACCTTATAGAATGAGGATCGATGAAGCAACATTTACTGTTCCACCTTTCAATGCATACGTAGATGTTGTAAGGAAATCAACCAGCATGAATGAGAAACAGGTTGAGGACAGATCAACAGATGTGAATGCCACAGCCATCGTAGAGCTATACAGTGAAGCATCAATGTCTACCACACGTAACCAACATATGAGTGAAGCCGTGGAATTTAAAAGGTCTAACATGGAACCAAAGAAACTTGAAAATGAAACAGATCATGTAACAGATCTGAGCAACAAGTCTACGGCTGATGGATCCTTGAAAGCGTCTAAACATAAGATGTCAAGCATGGTTCTACAAAGTGCAGTAGTAAAAGAACGAGTTCTTAGTGGATTATCATTAACAGAGGATCGGATGCATCAAACTACACAGAGCATGCTGCAAGAGATGTGGAAGCCACACCAGTTCTACAGTCCAGAAACAACCAGTAATGTTGTTCGGGAGGAACAAACACCTATTACAGAACGGGTTGTAAAACATCTAACATTTGATGAAGATGAGGTCAAAACACCATTGCATAAAGATGTTGGCAACCCATTAATGATCGGTAACTCCCCTCCGAGTGATGGAACAGGTCGAACCTTCTTCGAATCAAATGAGGTTGATAACTCAGACCCACAAAGCGTGATAAAGAGCCTTGTTCGTGATAATGATTTCTATTCTATTGTTACAATGAGCTTGGAGAAGGAAGTGAAGAAGCTGAAGGATAGCCTAGAACAGAAAAGTGCAGAATATAATGAGCTGTTTGGATACATACATAGTGGAGGTTGCAAAGACAGATCACCAAAGTATGTTGACAACATAGCAGCCTCATTGCGTATCAAACTTCTCACTGATCAACTTGATAGAGTGAAGAAAAGGGAAAGAGGATGCGTTGAAGAGATGAATACAAGGCTGGAACAAAAAGATGAAGAAATTGAAAGCTTGAGAACTCAGTTGGACAAAGAGAAGTCCACAGTAAGACATCTCTTGGAAACAATGTCAAGAAACAAAAAAAAGGTAAGTCTAAATAGCTTCAATACATGAGTAAGTTGATCACTTTACAACAAAATAAAAAGCAACATTGATTAATGCTCAAAACCAGTGTATTCTTATTCAAACTTGATAATTACTCACTATTCATATATGTTTCACGCAGGATGATGCAACGCGAAAGTCAAACAAGACACCAAAAAGGGTTAAAGGACCCAACACTATCCGTTTGACACCCACGTTAGTTAGGAATATCAGGAAGAAGAAAAGAAAACCTGCAGTCAAGCCAGAATTTGTATACCCAAATTGGAGAAGGCAAAAAAGACAGCGCACAGCTGGGGAATTACCTGGTCACCAGAATAAGGAAAAGCATAAGGAATTTTCCCCAACAGGGGTGGAGGAAGATCCAATTGATGTCGATGAAGTTCATTTCGATAATATGAAGGACATAAAAGTGTTGCTACCAGTGTTGAAGAAGTCGGAGGTATTCAATGTACTTCCAAAAGCCAGCAAAAAACATATCACAGAAATGCTAAACGCATGTGGAACACTGTAAGTTGAACTCAACATTTTTCTAACACCCAAATCACATTTTCTCAGACTGATATAATACAACGTTTTAAACAACAGAACAACAGTATACACCAAGTCTGATGGGAAGGATGTTGTAACGGCTTCTGATATATGTTCTATTATCCTAATGAAGGCGATATCGACAAATGTGAGTGATAACTTCCATTGACAATTATACAAAAAAATTCATAATCAAAAATTAAAACAATTCATTTACTGACAACTTCACACATACCTATCTTTGAATAGGTGGTGGACTGTTTTGCTGAAACATTGATGACACGCCAATCACATGGCGAATTTGATTCAATCAGCACTAACAATGATGGACGATGCTTGGTTTTCCATAGTTTATGCTTGGTATCTCTCATACACAACCCCTAAGATTCATATGTTATGTCACGCAAACAAATTTATTCTAGTACTAATCTATGCACAGGTATGGCTAAGGAATGGTGATACCGATTCACTAGAAACACTTGTCGATCCGCTTATTAGAGATGATACTGGGGAATATAGGTACAAGATATTTCCACTACTCTGCAGAGCGCACAATATTGGAGCTGAACATTGGACTCTGGCTGTGTTTGACACATTGCTACATACCTGGAAGTTCTACAACTCCCTCAGGCCGAGAACTACTGGAACCAAGGATCCATATATACAAGGCCTTCTAGATATGGTAACCACAACAAACTCTAGAGAGACACAAATTAACACACTTACAGTAAATGTATAACATATTACTCTGTTTTACAGAAAAACTACGTATCAAAGGTGGCAGCTGATGAACAAGCTCTGAGATTATTTGATGTGGTTGGCTCACAACAACAAGCCTCTGGATCTTTAGACTGTGGTGTTATAATGTGCGATCTAATTGCAAAATTCTTCCAACATAATGAGGATAAGCTCAAGTGTGACACAATAGAGGCGAGGGCTGGCTTGGTACATGTGTTTCTTAACACGTCTAATCAATCGTGCGGAACTGAAAGCTATCAAGGATGATTGAAGGGATCAATGAAGGGGTTTAAGTACTGTTGCTATAATATATATATATATGTTCCGAAACATAAGTGACATATTTTGTGTTTTTTTTTTTTTTGGGTATTTTGGGTTATGTGTATATTTTTGCTATGATCTTATGGTGCATATTGGGGGCAAACTGACTGTATCTACATTCTATGCAAATAAAATTTCTGTTTTTGCAGATTCGAAAAGTTATATAACTTATGGGCATTAGTAGATCACAAATTAATAGCAAACTTGTATGTGAGATAGAAGATCACATTTGTCTGATCTATCAAAAATGACCACTGTGTGAATACTACAAACATTCTCCACGAATTGACACACGAAGTCCACTACTGTATTTCTGTGTGTATATTCAGAAAAAATTACCTAAATCTGGTGCCTGAACTAAATCATGGGGGTATGTATCTATGAGAAAAAATTTCGTATGTAACAACACACGAGAATACCAAAAAAAATCTTTTTCTGATTGATAGCTGGGTGTATAGTATGTTAAAATAACATACTAAAATATGAAAGTAAAACACTCTATTTTTAAACACCATTCAATACAATTTTAGTATCCATACAATGTTGTTTACAAAAAAAATTTACAAAGTATAAGAGCATAAACGATTCATATGAAGTTATTATGTATCCAAATACTAAATCTATCACCTTTCATCAAACACTGAATGCAATACGCATTTTATTAATACGAAATAATAGTAACATTGTTATTTCCATCAATGTCTATATCACTCACAAAATCCAATCAGTACTAAAATCAGTTACAGATCACTTCCCTACATGACTTCCTATTGTGACGTCCTTTTTTACCACATCTACCACACCTCACAGCACGTACAAACTCACCCCTAGACGGGATCCTTTTCTTCTTTGGCCTTCCAGGTTGCTTCTTCGTTATAGGTGGCATAATTCCAATATAATTAGGATCAATCAGTGGCTTTCCGAAAGTAACGATGGGGTGGATTGGCTCAGAAACAGATAATTCATAGTTTCTCTTATAGAAGTACGGTTCAATAAAATCATACAAATCTTTGCCAATCTGCGCACTGCTGCAGTTAAGAACAGTAACAGCATGCTCACAAGGAAAGCCATGATGTTGCCAATTACCGCAAGAACACATTTGTTGTCCAATATTGACAAGCATCGATGGCTCACAGTGAACCTCATACAAGTACTCACTCGCTGAACTTACCCTCCAAGTCCGACCAATATCCAATGCATTTTGTAGACGATCTTGAATCTCAGGACATAGTAGACCATCCCATTTTTGGCACTTCAACTTCATTTTTGCCATTTCCTTCATACACTTAACACGAATATTATCAATCATGCTCGTTATCGGCATATGGCGTGCTTCATTGATCATTTTATTCCATGACTCCGCCAAACTAGAGGACATCTCCCCATATCGCTGGCCCTTAAAAAAAGCGTTACACCAGTTTTCAACGGGTATGTTACTCAAAAAATCACTTACACGTTGTCCACCTTCCTTCAGCAACAACTGCAACTTCTGTTGGTAAGTATCAAAGTCTGGTGCATAAGCACACTGTGACATCATGTAGACTAAACGGTTACGAAAACCTGATTTAAGCCCTCGTAGCTTGTCCAGTAGGTTGAACTTCAAATGAAATAAGCAAAAACCATGGAAATCATTAGGAAAAACCTCTTTAATTCCATCAATAATTCCGGTATGCCTATCAGAGATAAATGTAATCTTCCGAAAAGGATCCAATATAGACCTCAATTCTTTTAAAAACCACATCCAATTTTCCTTGTCCTCGGATCCAACAACGGCAAACGCAATATTGAAGACTTCTGCAAGAAAATTTAACCTGAAAAAAAAAAACTTTAAAACAAACACCAACAAGAACATAACGATACGACAAATCTTCTATTTCTCACACATGCAACGAAATTACGCACTAAGTATTTCCATATGAAATTATTTAATAAAGGTTATAAAATTGGGAAAAAGTCAAAATTAAAAAGATACGTCCAATATAAAAATACCACAAAATTTGTGCTCGTACAAATTACACACTCATTGGTAAGTATATAAATTGCTTGACAAGTTATACATATAATAAAATCAACTCATTGGAAGGCATTTATATAATATAATAAACTCTCAACTAACGTACCCAACAAAAATAAAATACGAGATAACAAAATTTGAGCAAAACTATATTACTAACCTTGATCGCATGTTTTGCCACAAGCACCCAAGACAACACCCTTGTGCCTGCCTTTCAAGAACGTCCCATCCAAAAAAATCAATGGCCTCATATAATTGAATCCATTGATGTACGCAGCAAAAGAAATAAAGCACCGCTTAAACCTTCTCGTATTCTGATCCACATCAAGGACCATATGACTACCAGGGTTGACCTTCAATGTTTGATCAAAATACCATCTGAGTTGGTCAAATGAATGTGAATGATCACCGTATATACCTCTCCTAGCATTCTCAACACCATACCAAGCATGATGGTAATTGATGTCAAGACCATATCTATCCTTAATTTCGCCAATTACTTTTATAGGCTGGAACAATGGGTCACTCCTAATTTATCTTCAATCAGGTCACCAACCAACTTTGAAGTTACACGAGGGTGTTTGGACATCCTAACAACTGCACCACAAGTATGCAACTTTTCAAATGTGCGTATGTAGAAAAAACCATTAACATACTCCTTAGATGCATGAATGCGCCACTTACACCCCTTCTCATCCCGATATTTACAAACAGCAGTCACTCTTTGTTTATCATTCTTTACAAACCTGAATTGGAATCCAACCTCTATTGAGAACTTACATATGGCCTTACGAAACTCAACTGCACCACCTTCAAACTTCTGCCCAATATCTTGAATACAACTACTCCAACCTGAACCCATTAAAATTTGCTCACGATGTGTATAAAAACTAGGCTCACACATAAAATTGTCAAGAACCTGCATACTACCACTTCCACAATCATGTAATTCCTCATCGGAATCAGTTAATTCATTATCCAACTCCATCACTCTAACATGTACATCAACCCGAATAATGTTCATTTGCTTACACATGACAACCAATTTCTTAACATCCTCATCATCCTCTATCAAACAATCATTGTATCCACGAATCCTATATGTCAAAGTAAATAAATTTACATTGATACTTGGCAAGCTTTTTGTAACAAAGGATACTAAATCATCAAAAACTGTATTCTCCTTCACAGTTGTAACTGAAACTTCACCTCCATACGAACACAACAGTGTAATTTGGGAATCCATTCAAAGACACACAATCTGCAAACAAACCAACCACAATTTACTTCTAGTGAATGCTTGAGAACATAATCTCAGATTTTAAGGTGATAAATTTAAAAGAAGACATAATCAAACTGCTAATAGATAACTTTGGCTAATCAAATTATTCACATATAGAGGTTATAATTGTGGAAAATATTTGTAATCATAATTTGATCAACCGAGAAACGTTAACAATGATATTACTCACCTGAAAAGGTGGTAAATTTGAATTCACTTTTTTTATGTGTCAAACTTGCAAAATAACAATAATTGGACAATTTATCAAGAAAAAAATCTAGAATCAAGAAGGCAACTCTTGATTAATCAAATTACTCACATTATAGGTTTAGGTGAGTAATTCCTCATCAAAATTTTTTGGTTGTAAATGAGAAATTGTTCTAATGAGAAATTGTTCGAACAATTTCTCATCAAAATCTTCTAATTGGAAATTACTCACCTAAACCTATGTGTTTGACCATATATTTCGAAACAAAAAAATTTGGTCAATAACTCTTTTAACCTGGAAGTTTTATCTAGAAAATAATCCAGAAACTAAAAAACAACTCTTGATTAATCAAATTACTCACATTATAGGGTGATAAATTTGTGCTATAACTCCTTTAACCTGGAAGCTTTATCTAGAAACTAATCCAGAACCTAAAAGTCAACTCTTTGCTAATCAAATTGCTCATAATTTATTGTGATAAATTTGGGCAATAACTCTTTAAAATAGGAAACTAATGCAAAAAATAATCCAGAAATTAGAAGATAACACCCAACTAATCAATTACTCACATTTTTGGGTGATAAATTTGGGAAATAACTATAAGAGTAAAAAATTAGAAGATAAAATTACTGACATATTAAGAGTATAAAACACATTATAAGGTGATATATTAATGAATACACACAACCAATCCAAAAACTCTTCGATCTGCTCATATTCATCTGTGACAGAAAAAATAAATCACTCTAAGGCGGTCTAGTTTCCTCATGCGAGTGGTGAGCGATACACTTTAAAATCAAATTACCTTTTAACAATGTTTGAAACTGGTAAAACAACATAAAAAACCAAATGAGCAATTCGATAAAAAAAAATTAACTAATGACACAGGATAATCACGAAATTTATTAAAAATTTCCATATTATAATGTAAATTACCACACAGAAAAATAGAGTGATAAATACACAAAATGAATAGATAACAAAACAATTATGTGTATGTAGATTGATATCATATATCAGTGAAAAAATGGAAATTATCACAACGTAATAACAAGTGATTTACTCACCTTGTGACACTATCTACGTTAGATATACTGCGCCACCAATGCATGAAAAATTGAGGAAGACTCCAGTATGAAAACTCAACCCAGTCTTTAGATGGAATTCTGGAGTTCGATGGTATAGAAATGGAGAGAATACCAGCCAAACGTCCTCTTTTGCATTGCTGAATCCAAGTTTGATTATTAACTTCAAAAATAAATTTTGATTACTCCACTAGACTGAAATTTAGGAGTAATTCTTATTTAAGCAAGTAACTATTATTGGCATCCTCTATAAAGAGGCGGTTACACAGCCAAATGGTCAAATATTTTAATTATATAAAAATTAATATTTATTATAAATGAAAGGGTATTCTTGTCATAAAACAGTATAATAATATTGGGGGAAGGACCAATTTCAAAATCATGCTTAGATTCAGGGGTGTAATTTCTTATACACATATCAATAGGACCAACTCTATTATACCTGCCTATTGAAGGACCATTTCTAATATTTCCATTAAAATTAAAGTTGTAAAACCAAGGTAAGGGTGAAAACTAATATTATATATTATTTTCTTTACTTAACATGAACTGGGGTTGAATTTGTGGAATCTGCAAAATAGCAAAGTTTAGTACAACTAGGCTAATAAAATATACATAAATGGAAATATTGAATTAATAATAAAATACTAAACCTTTGACTTTGGATTCTTGTGGGGTCACAGTGGTTGCACTCCAAGAACACAAATAAGGCCAAACCAAATCCAAATATACTTTTGGAGTGAGATATGAATATGGTGTGCTTGGGGCTTTGGTAGGCGATTACAACAACTACGTGGCTAAGAAATCTGGCATTTAATCGCAAAATCTGTCTTTTAGTGAATGAAAATATTGCTATAAAAATTGAAAATTTGGAGTTTCTAACTATTTTAGGGGACAACTATAAGTACTACTAGACTAAAAATATTAAATCTAAATTTAAATAAGACTATTTTTACTACTACAAAGTGACAAAGGTTATACAAGAAAACAAATATTTTAAATTTAAGAAATACAGTACATAAAGTTTTGCTACATATTTTTGAATATGAAATCATCAATTACATAAAAATAAAATTTTACAACTACTAGAACTAGAAAAGGCAAAGAAAAATTAAAGTTTCCTATTTCTAGGGACAATATAAAGTGCTCATATAATAACCTCCCCTAAATTATTCTCTCCCTAACAGTGATTGTTGCTTGTGGAGCTTCTTGTGTGTTGCTTGTGAAGCTGTGTTTTTTTTTTCTTCTCTGTCTTCTCCTTTCCTTTTATAGACGAACTGCGATGAAAATTCATCACCGCGTTCGTCATCTGCTAATTTTTTTCCTTCTTCGCGCCACAGTTTTTCTTCGCCTTCTCTGACAATGTGTTGAAATCCTGCACATAAAGAAAAGAAGAAACAAAAACTTGTTTAAAAAATCAACTGACATCCAAGCTAAGCTTGGATGTCATTTTCCGTCTCTTTCATCTTTTTTCTTTTTTTTTTTTGTTCTTTGGACGTTTTTTTCAAAATTTTTACTATTCACTACTATTTATTACTATTCATATGAATATATTATGGTGTGGTTGCTACTTCTTTTCTTCCATTTATTTCACTTCATTTTTACCTAAACATATAAAATATGTAAAAACACATATTTACACGCATTTGAGTGACATCACCATTAAATTATATTAATTCAAATATGCATGTAAAACTAGGAATTTGGGGGATTAAATGAGCACTATGTCTATTATATTGGCACATGAATATGCAATATTCAGTGTTTGTCAGCAGCATCATTAGTCCTCAATGGCAGCATAATTTGTGTTAGTCTTCAATGGCAACCTCGCATTCGCATTGCTCCTCAATGATTCTTTGAGTCTCATTCAAACTCCCGATTTTGAAAATTCAAATTTTTCTGAGTCAAATTGACTCTATTGTTGTAAATTGAAATTTTTGTGTAGTCGAAGTGACTCCGATTTTGAAATTTGAAATTCTCTTTGAAAATTTGAATTCGTTCGAGTCAATTCGACTCCCAAATTTTAGAAATTTGAAAATTCTTTGAGTTTAATTGACTCCTGATCTATCCAAATATGGTTGCCCCATTTTTGGGAATATAACGAATTTATATTCTCGGTCTTTATAACAAATTCATGTTGATCCTCTGGTTGGGAGTGTAACATATTTACATTCTCGGTTTTCGCAACAAATTTGCGTCAACCCTCGTTTTGAGAATATAATAAATTTATATTCTCGGTCTTCGTAACATATTTACGTCGATCCTCTTGGTTGGGAGTGTAACATATTTACATTCTCGGTTTTCGCAACAAATTTGCGTCAACCCTCGTTTTGAGAATATAACAAATTTATATTCTCGGTCTTCGTAACAAATTTACGTCGATCCTCTTGGTTGGGAGTGTAACATATTTACATTATCGGTTTTCGCAACAAATTTGCGTCAAACCTCGTTTTGAGAATATAACAAATTTATATTCTCGGTCTTCGTAACATATTTACGTCGATCCTCTTGGTTGGGAGTGTAATGTATTTACATTCTCGGTTTTCGCAACAAATTTGCGTCAACCCTCGTTTTGAGAATATAACAAACTTACGTCGATCGTCTGGTTGGGAGTGTAACATACTTACACTCTCGATTCTCGCAACATATTTGCGTTAACCCTCGATCCTCGTAACATATTTGCGTTGATCCTTTGTTTGAGAATGTAACAGATTTGCACTCTCGGTTCTCGTAACATATTTGCGTTAACCCTCGTTTTGGGAATATAACGGATTTGTATTCTTGATCCTCGTAACATATTTACGTTGATCCTTCAGAATGTAACAGATTTACACTCTCGGTTCTCGCAACATATTTGCGTTAATCCTCGATCCTCGTAACATATTTGCGTTGATCCTTTGTTTGAGAATGTAACATATTTGCACTCTCGGTTCTCGCAACATATTTGCGTTAACCCTCGATCCTCGTAACATATTTGCATTGATCCTTTGTTTGAGAATGTAACATATTTGCACTCTCGATTCTCGTAACATATTTGCGTTAACCCTCGATCCTCGTAACATATTTGCGTTGATCCTTTGTTTAAGAATGTAACAGATTTGCACTCTCGGTTTTTGCAACAAATTTGCGTCAACCCTCGTTTTGAGAATATAACAAATTTATATTCTCGGTCTTCGTAATAAATTTACGTCGATCCTCTGGTTGGGAGTGCAACATATTTACATTCTCGGTTTTTGCAACAAATTTGCGTCAACCACGTTCTTCGTAACAGATTTGCGCCGATCCTTTGTCTTGAGAGTATAACGGAATTATATTCTCGGTTCTTGCAACAGATTTGCGTTAACCCTTGTTTTAGGAATACAACGGATTTATATTCTCGGTTCTCGCAATAGATTTGCGTTAACCCTCAAAAATCAATTCAAAGGCATCTTCGTGACCCCTGTAGCAGATTTTCACATCAGTCAAAGGATCAAATAATCTTTTCTGACTAACGCGTCACGTAATGTGCGTCATACGTAGAGAAGACATGATAAGCATGACGTTTGCATAACCAGGTCTATTCAGGAATCAACATTACATAGCATTTGCATCACGACAAGATAGGTGCATTCATCCGTATGGTTACTTGTGCTTGTGTATGTTTGGCTCCTGCCCGAACTACGTCTTGGTCTGATTCCTGATGGGATACGTAGGCAGCTCACCATTGAGCACGACCAACATGAACCGTTTGTGAAGACGTTTTTGCAACGCGTTTTTGTTTTACCTAAATTCGACAGTTTGGTCAAAAGGCTTGTCTTCACACAGGCTTTGACATTCACTTATGGAACGCGTTGCCCCACAAGTTCTGTCAAAGAGGGGCAAACTGTAGACACCCCAATTTTGACCGACCGTCGAATTTAGGAGAAGCGTCACCTCCACGTCCGATGATGATAAAGACCGAAAGAATCGAAGTATTCCAAGCTCTTCAGAAAGTTCTCCAAACGCGATAAAGTTTCACAGAAAGAGGAAAATACCAGGTATTTAGGAGAATTCAGGTATAAAACACCATTTTTGGAGAAAATCTTTGAAAACATTTTTTTTGGAAGAAAAAGGAGAAAAGAAAAGACCTAAAAGAGGAAGTTCAACAAAAAACGGCACACGGCAGTATTCCGCGGCACTCAGTGAGTGCCGGGCGGCACTCAGTGAATGCCGAGCCGGCATTCACTGAGTGCAGCTGACATTTTTTGACTGCCGTTTACTTTTAAAGTCCGTATTTTGTGGTACAATACGTATGTGTATGAGGATAAAAATAAAAAACTGATAATGTAAGGTTGACGAAAACCCGGCAATCAACAATCTGTCGCGGCGCAGCAGTCACAGAGTACCGCAGCGGCACCCACGGACTGCCGCAGATGAATTCTGATTGCCGCCCTGGGCAGCAGTCTGTCTAATTTCAGGAAGTACGTATTGTACCACCAAATGAGAGATTTACACCTGTCTTTTACTCTAAATTCACTGAAAATACTTGGTAATTTTGCATATAAAAGAAGAGGAACACATGCAAAGAAAAGACAACAAGAGATACACCAAAAAAATACAAGAAATCAATACCATTACACTAACATATTTTGAGAGAAAAAAAAGAGAGTTTAGAGAACTAGAGAGAAGAGCTTGGAAGATCTTCAAAGAAAGACTTTTGAGGATAGTTTGGAGGTGACCCTCTAATCTTGGTTGTGTTTTCTTTCTTTTTGAACTTCTAATCTTCAAGTCATTTTTAGTTTTTTCTTGATTAAGTCTTAGAGTTTGTCTAGTAAGCTTAGGAGTTCTTGTTTCTAATTCTTTGATCTTTATTATATTTCTTTTGTTTATGTTCTTCTCTTGAGATTCTTGGAGATCTTCAATATCTCTCTTGAAATCTCTTGAGTATGATCCTTTGAATCCCATGTAAGCTTATACTTTACATGAGAGTCAAAATTTGATCATCACTTCATTTCATAAGTAAATAGATGAATCCAAGTCCATACTCATGACTTGGATCCTCTAAACTTAGTATTTCATGAAATCATTTCCATATTCTCTTTGAAACTTATGAGTATTAGTCATGTCTTCATCTCCAATGACCATCAAATGGTAGGAGAAAATGATTTTGAGTCTAAGCCCATCTCTATGGTTTAGAGTCCTCATCTTAAGATTCCATGAAGTCTATTCATACTTCCTTTGGAATCTACAAATATGAAGGTCTTTAGTCTCCAATGACCATCAAATGGTAGGAGAAAATGGTTTAGTTTAAGTCCAACTTCATGGTTTAATAGTTGGAGTTAACAAATAAAGTTGAACTTGACAAATGAAAACAATGAGTTCACAAACTAATTTTGATCAAAGAGTTTTAGTTCGAAATCTAACCGTTGAAATCAAGTGAAACCAACGGGAAAGTGTCAATAACACAATATTCTACCACTGTAATTTTTGTTTTAAGGTGATCTCATGTCCAAGATGGTTTGGTCTTGTGATTTTTAATACATGCAGCTCTGTCCGAAATTTCAGAACAGTAAATCCATTTTGAAATTAATAAATCAGACTTTTAACGGAGTTTTCGAGGTCTCTAATAATTTTTTCTAGGTACCTTAATGTGTTTAGGGGATCCCCTAAAAAGATCTAAGTGTTTCTCATCTGTTTGCTAGTTTTAATAAATCGTACAAGATCTCTGGACGGAGAGTTTCAGATTCATGAGTGGCGTCTAGTGTTTTCCATATTCCCAGAGATCTAACCGTTCAAACCTTGATTTTCTTTTTGGGTTATAAACTAGACTCACAGAGGCATATCATATCCAAATATCATTAAGAACCAACCGTTGGAAGCATGGTTTTTCATTTTCTTAAGATCTGGTCTGCTCTCTATAATTCATGAAAAACTGCTACTGTTCTTGTCTAATCTTGTTTATCTCAACTCAAATGGTCTCCTAATGTCTTGGGATCCAAATCTTGTTTTGAATAATGATAATTTAGCTTAAATCCAGAGGCTAAATGATCGAAATTAGTGAATAAGTCCATGTTTTATTCTTGTTCGCATTCATTCATCCATGTACATTTATTTGCTCATGATTAGAACTAGCTATTGAATAAAGTTGGATTTTATGCTTGCTAGATCTAAGCCAGAGAATTAGGATGGATCACTTGATATCATATTATTATGTGAAAGCATGTGAACTAATCTTTTGTTTTGTAGCGCTGTTAAGGTATGATCTTTAGGACCCCCCCCCCCCCCCCCCCCCCCCCCCACCCCACTCCCCCCCCCCCCCCTTTTAATTTATTTTAATTTCTTGATTTTATTGATTTTTCAACCTCATGCGACACGTTAGAATTAGGATCTTGCCTTATATGTATATGTGATTAGAGACTCTTTCTTAGGGATTTCTTTTGTTTGTATGCATTGCACGTTTAATATCGTTGCTGGATCCCGGGTAAGTTTTCTTGTTCCTTATTGCATATCATATTGCTTGCTACTTGAAATAGGTGGCTTATGAATGATATTTTGTCATTAGCAATTTTACACCCTTTGGACATGCTTTTGTGATGTATATGTATATATGTATTAGTTGAGGGCATGCTTAGATTAATAAATTTGATTAAAAGGATGTTGAGTAGAGGCCTATCACAAGATAGGATGAGAGAGGGTGTTTTAATCCGACGGGCTCCTTCCTCTCTCATTCCATAATCCCCGGACCTAGTTAATCTTTGGTTTTGCAAACGATCAGTTTCCTTTCAAAATGGTTTCTTAATTTTTCCTTTTAAAAATTAAGTGGCGACTCATTTATTTTCAAAATTGATTTTGAAAAGCTGTGGGTAAAATAAAGAAAACCTGCGATATCCACAGGGCCACACCCGAGGCACAAAAGACCTCGGGACCACACCCGAGGCAGAAAATACCTCGGGGTCATACCCAAGGCAAAAGACCTCGGTGTCACAGAGGCACCGGCTTCGCCTAGGTCTATAATCGACAATGGGGGCAAATCCCCCTAGGTGGCTAATGATGGCAAACTTCAAAAAACTCTATAACTACCCCATGTTCTAGGTCGGTTCCTTACAGTCAATCCCTCTACCAACGTCTGTCTTAGCAAAAGCTTGGGGGGCAAGGGAGGAATACCAAACTAAAACAAGGAATCACACCGGGCATTAAGAGGGCTTGGAAAGGCATAGGATCCTAGAACATTCCTAAGTACCTACAGTGCCCAGAGAAACCGTCCGGGATAGTAAAAGGTCCCAAGTGCTACACTATACCAGGCGTGACCTCCAAATAGGTCCCCAAAAGACTAAGTGTTCCTTACCGGTCACAGTCCTAAACTTTTGCTAAGGCAGGGTTTCCACAGGATTTATAATCGGTTGGTCAAAGGCAATTATAAATAGGTAAGTTCAAAAAGGGTTACACAGTAATAAACAGTTGATGCAAAAGAGTGGCCTCAGAGGGCCTTTTCATTAGTCGAAATAAAAATTTGTACAAAGCCCCACAGTTGTAGTAGCCTTCCCAAAAAGAAAAAAAAGGAGACATGTAGAGAGGCTAGGCGTCATCCACCACGACCATATCCTTGGTCTCATCTCCCCTCTCGGAGCAGCATCCCCTCTCGGAGTAGCATCCCTACCCGGGGCGGAATCTTCAGCAGGTCGAGACTCATGTCTGTGGACACGCAGAATTGGTTTTCCACTTTGTTTGTTTAAAATTGATTTGAAATAGGTCTGTTGAAAACAATACAGAGTCGCCACTTGGTCTTTATAGAACCAAGAAATCCGATTTGACTCACCCAAATGGATAAAGGGCACTGGCCCTTCATAACCAAAGAACTTGGCTCGGGGTTTTGGTACGAGAGAGAAAGGAGCCTTTGTCACGACTAAAACATCCTCAACTCGCCCCATCTCTCGATGGGCCTCATTTAGCATCCAAATTATCATCTTATACTATGTTTGGTTCAACATTAATACTGTGATAGTATATTACATCTCATAAGAATCTTAAAATGGAAGATCAAAAGATAAGATATCATTCATAAGATCTGATCCAAATATCACACAATGCAAAGTGAAAGATCACACAAATAAACCTAGGAAAAATTGTCTAATCACATATCAAGTAATCAAGTTTTCCAAATCTTAAGGGGACGTGAATTGTTCTCGAAACAAATAAACAAATAAATCAAAATATGCTTAACAAGCTAGAATGATGCATGTTAATCTTTGAGAAAAGAAGACATCTCAATCCCCAGGACGGCTGAAAAAGGAAGATTAGATCGAGGGAAAGCATGAACATATGATCAAGTTCATTCCTTAAAATCTTCTTAGATTAGGAGTCACAAAAGCCCCAAATCTTACATGGATGCAATGTATGGTCCTAGAATGAGCAAAGGTGTAGTGTGTTTGTATACATGGACTTTCTAAAGTGACTTAGAAGTCTAAAATATGCATGAATGAATGAAGAATTTCATTATAGGCTGTATACAAATGTATTATGAACTACTTCCTAAGATATGAGCTAATTTGGAGTGCATGTAAGCATCAAATCAAAGAATGAAAGTGAAAGTATGCTTGCTGTGAAAAGTGGACAGAATAGTGGACTGATCTTGTAAAAATGGAAAAGGAGGGTTAGGAATGTTTTTAATGCATGATTTTTAATGGATATCATCCTTATTGTGTCTAAAACACATATCAAAAAACCAATCTACAAAAACTATTACAGATTGAGAAAAATCATATAAACAATAGTGGTTGCTCAGAAACAGAGTCCGTAGTGTCGACTGAAATGTTGAAAAATCTTAAAAATGAAAAAAAAACATCTAGGGGTCCATATTTTATAGAACATTCCCTAAGACACTAAAGTTCAAAGAAAAAATGAGTTGGGACCACTCCTTTTGGAAACGTTGTCTGAAAAATAAGTTGAAATTGAACTTAGCTGCTGTGACAGCAAAAATAGAATGTCTAGAAGGAATGTTTGGACAAAAATGGAACCCTTCCAAGTGTTTTCAAGCTAAGCCAAAAATCATGGGTGTTCTATAATGAGTTAGGGAGACTTTCCAAGTGGTCTTGCAATCACCCTTTGAGTATTGAGTTCTAGAGAAATCTTTGAACTCAGATTATTCACTGTTTTGAAGATTTTTTTTTTTTTGAGAAAAACAATGTGTATTTCTTTGGAATCCAAGTATTGAGTTTTTAGAAGTGTTTTGAAAGCATATTTTTAACATCAAATGGAGATTATGACCTCTTGGAATATAAACATTAAACTTATATCAAGAACCTCCAAGATTGTTGGATAGATTTGTTTTTATTTAAATGTGACTTCAAGAATACATAGGAATGTATTGAAGTCATAATCATCATCTATCATACATGTTTTTGAGGTCAAGAGCTACTATCCATAAGGATTCACTCATCTCAAACTTCATGTCATCATTTAGGTGATGATGAACTAGTAAGTAAATAAAGAAAATAAAAAAGAAATGAGATTAAGAGGAGATGAGCATAATATGTAAACAAGCAAGTAAGTAATCAATAGCTTATATTTAATGAGATTATGGACTTGTAACTTGGTGTTTCACTCATTTATGGTGACTTTGGACATGGAAGTAGCTTCCTATCTCATAAATACTCACTAAAATGGTCATTGGGTGTATTGAATGTGAAGTAAATAGGAGTAATGAAGTAAAAACAAGGTTGAGAACTCACTTTTTTGTTGAAAATAAAAAGGAGGAAGCTCACTTTCACTATCCTAACCTTATCTCTACAACTTTTTCTAAACTTTGTATTTGCACCCCCCAAAATGAGAAGTCAAGGAAGGTTCATATAGGCCAAATTGGGGTAGTTTTGAGATTTAAAGTGTACTCCCATTGGTCCCAAATATCTTTGAACAAGGAACTACGTCGTTTTGGTTTTTAATTAATCAAAATGGACCCCCAAAATAATTTACAAAAATGGACTGTTCTGGGGGAGAATGCTACGGTGGCACTAGGCCTAATCCATGGTTGCAGTGGGCCAGTGCCATAGCTGTAGTGCTCCTCCAACGTCCGGATAATGCTGTTTACGCCCCCAGAGTTTCCGGTATTCGTGAAAAGGCCCTATTTCGTCCAAAATTCACAGAAAATGCGTATAAACTCCAAATTGAGCTTGTGATATACTTTTAGAAAGGTAATGGAGTCTACTTTCCATAAAGAAAATAGTTTGGAGATAGGTCCCTCTGAAAAGTTTTGTGGTATTCGCGATAAAAGTCGATTTGATCGTCTTTTCCACCTTAAAAAATTCATAATAAATTCGTTTTAAATCCAAAAATTATGTGTGATATACTGTTAGAAAGCTATTGACCTCTAGTATCCATGAAAAATGTTTAAAAATTTTTACGGTGCTTCCAGTTTCAAAGTCAACTTTTCGGTCAAATCAGTCAAACCTAGGACCTCTAGGAAGTTCTAGGAATCTCTGGGAGCCCCCAGGAGCTAACTTTTTCATTCGATTTTCTTTAAAAACTCATTGTAGTACTTTTCACATGATCTAGAATGATCTCAAAACTTTTTGGCATATTCGGATGATTTTGGTCAAACCCTGGTCAAACCTGGTCAAACTTGGGTCAAACCGGTCAACGGGGACTTTCTGGGAACTTCCAGGACTTTCGGGGGTCTCTGGGAGCTGACGATTTTACCTGATCTTGCTTTGAAACTCATTTTATTACTTTTCTTATGATGTAGTGTGTTTCCAGAACATTTGGTCCAAATCCGGGAGTGTTTGGGCTTTCAGAGGCATTTAGGTCATTCGTACCACTTTCTGAGCAGTCCTTTTTGAGTTTTTTTTATCATCTTGAACCACCAAGATATGGGTCTCCTAAATTTGATAGCTGAAAAAATGGGGTGTCTACAATTTATCCCTCTTTGGCATGAACTTGCGAGGCAATGCACGTCGCAAGCAAGTGCCAAAGCCTTGAAGAGATAGGTCTTTTGGAGGCTATGGATTTAGAATAAAAGTGTTGTAAAAGATGCAGTGATAGAAAACATGAATGCTGAGGCTGGAATTGGTCGTGCTCTATGTGAGCTGCTTACATATCCACGGGCAAATCAGACCATGACATAGTTCGGGGTGAAAAGGAACAAATCACACATGCACAACAAGACAGGCGAATGCTATGCTATGCAGATGATATACAATACATGGATGTGATGTGTACCGAGTCCTATCATGCCTAGTGTTCTGATCCTAGCATGAGCTGGTGCCGCAGGTGTGTGCCACTCCCAGTGGACTTATGTTTATCTAACTCTTATGCAGCGATCACTTCTGATATAGGTATCAAAGTGTTGAAGACTTTGGGCCTCGAGGTAAACTTCTTAAACTTTGGGAAGTGTGCTCTGCGGATAGAATTGGATGTGAGGTCCTTGAAGATGACGGCTTAAAGATAACCGACGAGTAAGGGAGCTCACGATAATTGACATTTTGGGAAAATTCATGACATCCAGAGTGAGGAAGCTCACGATGAGTGAGGAAGCTCACGATGATCGGCAGGTGAGAAAGCTTATGAAAAGTGAGGAGGCTCACAATAAGTGAGGTAGCTCACAATAGCTAACAAGTGAGACAACCAGAGTATGAAAGCTCACGATGACTGATAGATGAGGAAGCTCATAAGGCAGTTTAGCTATTAACAGACATCGCTTGCCCTCGGAGCTAGGATCTCTAAACTGTTGACGGTAGTTTGATCATTGATTGACCCTTGTTCAATCTGGGAAGCCAGTTATGGTTTCTAAGAGCTAACGTCTTCTTCTGGGGTTTTTTTTAGAATCTCTCTTAACTTTCGATCGAGGACCAGAACCCATATCTGAATCTCTCACAGTTGTTCAAATTTTTCTGACCAAGAACTAGGACCCATCTTTGAATCTCTCACGGTCGATCAAATTTTGCGATGCTCAATCCAAAAGAACCGGCTAGGGTCTTCGGGATCTGATTTTGTCTGCCAGATTCTCTAAGAATCTCTCTTAACTGTCAATCTAGAACCAGGATCCATCTCTAATCCTCTCACGATTGATCGAATTCTATTAACCAAGAACCAGGACATTTCTCTGAATCTCTTACAGTTGATCAGATATTGTGATTTTCAATCCAAAAGAACCGATTATGGCCTTCGGAAGCTATATTTTGTCTGCTGGATTCTTTGAGAATCTTTCCTAACTATTTTCCTTTGTATTTTGGCTAGGAACTAGGATCCGTTACTGAAACTCTCGTGGTTGATCAAATCATGTGACGGTTGATCCGAAAAACCGATCTGGTCCCTCGGGAGCCGATGTTTTCCAATTTTTGCCTGCTGGGGGGAGTCCTGACAATTTCAAATAACTAGGGGTAAAACCTTGTAAATCTTGACTGAAATGTGCCACTGGGGCTCATCGGGGCCAGAGATGGGCTGAAAAAGGCCAAAATGGGCCAAAACGGGCCAAAACGGTGCAAAGCAGGGCCTGCGGGGAGTAGTGCCTCCGTGGCACTGGGCCACTGTCGCAGCGGCAATTGGCCAGTGCTACAGAGGCACTAGGTGGGCAGACTACATGTTTGTATATCTTGAGTTTTTGATCATTTTGGGCTCATTCTTGGCCATTTTAGGGCGCTTTTGTAGCCAAAATCCGTCAAAACGCAGCTTGTGCGCGCTCAGGTGAGTAATCTTTCCCTATGATTGGAATTTCGATTGGTGTATTATTTTCTCTATTTTCCAAGAAAAAGTTTGATTTCGACTTCCATTTTTCTCGCAGATCCATGCTTCAAACTCGAGTAGGCTCTCTAAGAAGGCCAAGGAACGGGTAATGGCCAAGAGCCAGCCCCCAGAGTTGATTTTACGCGACCCTACACATCATCTTTCGGCTGCGGCTCTAACAAGTCGGATATGTAAAACTTTCAACAGTTCAGGACTAATCATGTGCATTGTGCTAGTTTTGTGAACCGTAGTGTGCACCTAGATGTCGTTGGAAGCTCGTTTTGTGTTTGTTTGTTGATTTTGCAAAGTTGGAATTCGGGTTATGAATAGTGATTCTGTGCTAGTTTCTGCTATTTTTGATGTGTGCAGGTGCCAGAGGTGACCTTGAAGGGCCACGGAAGTCTCGTCTATGCTTTCCTGTGGTATACTTAACTCTTGCCTACTGTTAAATAAATGGTCGATGAGGCAGGTTTTGGTGGTTTTGTCCATTTGGTTTCGAAGAGTTCCAATGACCTTGCACACTTTTACGCTCTTTCTGAGGGATGTGGGACACGACAAATACTTTTCATCTGCCATTTGGTGAGATGATGATGATGCCCTTTGATTTTTCCATGATTACTGGCTTGATAGTTGGCAGGAAGTGCTTGATTCTGCACTATTTTTATGAGATCGATCCTGAAGCTGTTGAGATGTTGATCGAAGCTATTCCTCTTAATCTAGAGGGGCATCGGTTTCCTTGTGGCGTGCTTTATCGGGCTTATGGGAAAGGGGGGCACATCCTGAATAACCGTCAACTATTAAGGATATTCCTTTCTTATGTCATTGGTTGTTCGATCTTTATAACACGGAATGACCGGGTGAGCTTGAGGCTCCTTTTTTGTTTGGTGACTGTCGATGAGATCCCTTCCTATGACTGGGGTGGCGCTGCCTTGGCTCATCTTTACAAGCATATGGGTTTCTCGTGGGGGCATTAAATCGACTGGCGGGTTCTAGAGAGCTTGGGAGGTATGTCCTGTGACTTTTTTTTTCTCTCGGCTCTCCCTTGCTTTTGTTTTCTAATTTTTCATTTTCTCGTACAGCTCTGGAGCTTTGAGTACCTGAAGATGTTGGCTCCTAATCCTGCCGATGAGTCGGGTAAAGATGAGGATGGCATGGCTCCCGTGCCCTTGTTCCCTCGGGGCTTGAGATGGAGGAGAGATATTATTGGAGTCAAAAGTAGGGCCTATCGGATTATCCTTCTGAGGAATTTCTTATCCGAGCAGACGGTTACTAGCATTGATTGGACGCCTTGGGAGCATGTTTCCTATATTGCCCCAGAGGAGATTCAGGCAGTCAAACCTCTTGCCTCTTGCCAACTTTTGATGGAGAGTACCGAAGGTAGGCAGTGGTACCTCGGTGAGCGAGTATCCCAGTAGGCGGTTGGTGGTCCGAGATACCGTGTCCCTCACACTCCTCCTGTGATGGATGTTGACAACCATTCTGGTGCTGCTTTGTTGATGGCTTTGGCTGGTACTGATGCTTGGGACCATTTTCGTTTCGAGATTGGTTATGAGACTTATCGCGGCAGTTTCCTGATTCCCAACTTCCCACTCCTGGCTGTGATTTTCTTTTACGTTTTTGCCTCTATTCGCCACTTATGTTTTTGGACTCATCTTTTCTTAACTTGTTTTGTGCCTACAGTTCTGCGAGATTTATAAGAGGCAGGTTCCACCGGCTGCTAATCCTATCCCTCATTGGGATTGGACCGTTAATGTCTTGGGTACTGATGGTTCCCCTCAGGTCATGGAGGTGCCACGAGTTACGTGTGGGTATCCCACCCAGCCAATAGGCGTCCTCAACATCCCCTGGAGTTATGCTAAGGAGGGTCACGCCTTAGCAGCTAGCCTACAGTCTTTGGTCCTTACGCGAGACCACCGGGTATGTCTCTAATTTTGTGCTTCTTAAGGTTATGAGGTTCTAACCCTAGATTTTACCCTTGATAGATGGATGGTATGTGTAGACACCCTAATTTTGACCGACCGTCGAATTTAGGAGAGCGTCACCTCCACGTCCAATGATGATAAGGACCGAAAAGATTCGAAGTATTCCAAGCTCTTCAGAAAGTTCTCCAAACGCGATAAAATTTCACAAAAAGAAGAAAATACCAGGTATTTAGGAGAATTCAGGTGTAAAACACCATTTTCGGAAAAGATCTTCAAAAATAAGTTTCTTTAAGAAAAAAGTAAGAAAGAAAAGACCTAAAAAGGGAAGTTCTGCAGAAAACGGCACACGGCAGACGGCAGAATTCTGCGGCATTCAGTGAGTGCCGGCCCGGCATTTACTGAGTACCGCCGATATTTTTTGACTGTCGTTTGCTTTTAAAGTCCGTATTTTGTGGTACAATAAGTATATGTATGCGGATAAAAACAAATAACTGATAAAGTAAGGTTGACGAAAATACGGCAATCAATAATTTGGCGCGGCACTCACTGAGAGCCGCGCGGCAGTCACGGAGTACCGTGACGGTAGTCACAGAGTGCCGCGGCGGCATTCACGGACTGCCGCAGATGATTTTTGACTGCCGCCCTGGGTAGCAGTCTGTCTAATTTCAGGAAGTATGTATTGTACCACCAAAATGGGAGGGTTCGAGTTCATCAGCATGTTGGAAGAGGAAAAGCCGAGAGAGTTTCTACCGCTCCATTTCGATAAGTATGCCAGTCCAGTAGTCGCAGGGATCATGAAGAAGATGGGTTTCTTTCCAGGATTAGGGTTGGGGAAGAACCTTCAGGGCATGCCTGAATTCCCGCTCATTCTGACTCAGACTCGCACTCACGGTCTGGGGTACCAGCCGACAAAGAAGGAATTGAGGGCAAAGAAGAAGACAACGGATGCACCAATGGACCCTTATCAAAAAACACTCAACGGTTACTTCGTAAAGGAAGGAGAAGATTTCCCCTTCTGTGGCTTCCCAGAGCCGTGGATGGACCAGAAAGACAAATGTTTAAAGCCGGGGTTCGAGATCTTTTTCTCCCATGAATTCTCCGAGTACAAAGACCCGTTTTTGCAAATGCCTGAAAAGTATGCTACCGTCAACGATTGGATTGGTGTACTGGATGGACCGGTCATGCAGGACTTGTTGAGCGAAGAAGGGGCAAAAGCCAAAGAAAAAGGGAAAGAAGACGAGGGCCTGGAAGTCGAGGTTGAAGAGGGGAATGATGAGGATGCGCCGGAAGAAGAGCCGAAGCCAGAAAAGGAAGAGAAGACGGAATCCGGGGGACTGCCAGGTTGTAACACTATGGAGCTCAAGTAGGGAGTCAACAAGGAGTGGGTCTTTGAGTCTAGTGATAAGTATCCCCCTCACCCAGAGTCTGTAATAGCCCAAATGAGGCGTCTTACTATTGCTATGTCTGTTGTAATCACTCCTAACAAAATCAGTGAAAGTATGACTAATTCTGCCTACTCGAACGTGCTTAATGAGTGTGATGAATGTGATGATCATAAAATACCTAATGAATTGCAAAAGTCAATTGAAAAAGAAAAAGAATCTGCATGCAAAATCATAGAGAACACCCTAACAATTAATCTGGGAAATGAAAATAATCCTCAAAATGTCTTTATCGGCTCCACACTTAGCAATAAAGAAAGCAAAGAACTAATCAATCTATTAAATGAATTCAAAGATGTTTTCACATGGTCTTATAATGATATGCCAGGCATTGATCCAAAGATAGTCCAGCACCACATCCCTCTCTTTCCCAATTCAAAACCCATAAAACAAAAATTGAGGCGAATGAGGCCATAATGGGCACTTAAAGTAAAAGAGGAGGTTGAAAAGCAATTAAAGGCTGGATTCTTGATGGTCACCGAGTATCCTGAGTGGATTGCCAACATTGTACCTGTCCCAAAGAAGGATGGTCGTGTTAGGGTTTGTGTTGATTTTTGAGATTTAGACAGGGCAAGCCCTAAAGACGATTTCCCGTTACCCCACATCGACGTGTTGGTCAATAACACTGCGGGACATGAGCTTCTATCTTTCATGGATGGATTCTCTGGGTATAATCAAATCCTCATGGCACCCGAGGATAGAGAGAAAATCACGTTCATCATTCCGTGGGGGACATATTGCTATAGGGTCATGCCATTCGGACTTAAGAATGCAGGTGCGACCTATCAAAGGGCTGCCACCACTTTACTACACGACATGATCCATAAAAAAGTGGAGGTGTATGTGGATGATATGATTGTGAAATCCAAAGAGAGAATAGGGCACCTAGAGGCTTTGAGAAAGTTCTTTGAGAGATTGAGGGAGTTCAACATGAGGCTAAATCCGCAGAAATGCACATTCGGAGTCACTACCGGGAAATTATTGGGATTTCTTATTACTCAGAGGGGAATAGAGGTGGACCCCACCAAAATAAAAGCCATAACCGAAATGAACCCACCGAAAAATGAGAAAGAATTGAGAGGTTTCTTGGGGAGAATATAGTTCATCAGCCGCTTCATTTCCAAACTCACCTTAACCTGCGACCCACTGTTCAAACTGCTTAGAAAAGGAGAGAAATTCAAATGGGACGCCCCTTGCCAACAACCCTTCGATAAAATCAAAACCTACCTCCAAAACCCACCTGTCCACCACCCTCACCTGGGAGATCCCTGCTACTTTATCTCTCCGTATCCGAAGATTCGATGGGGTGTATGTTGACCCAAGAAGGAGAAGAGGGGCACGTGGAGAAGGCCATTTATTACTTGAGCAAAAGAATGGTCGGATATGAGTTAAAGTACTCACCCTTGGAAAAGGCCTGTTGGGCCTTGGTTTGGTGTACCCGTCGCCTTCGCCATTACATGCTAGCCTTGCCTGTAATCCTGGTATCCCGAATGGACCCATTAAAATACCTATTCGAAAAATCCATCTTGACCAGTAGGATTTTTCGTTGGACCATGATGCTAGCTGAATTCGACATCAAGTACGTCACTACCAAGTCTGTGAAAGAAAGGGTTGTCGCTGAGTTTTTAGCCGACCTCGCCATAGAATCCAAGGACGAGGGAGAATTCAAGTTTCCGGATGAGGGAATAATGGAGGTAAAGGAAGATTTGTGGAAAATGTACTTCGATGGAGCAGCCAACCAATTAGGTTACGGAGTTGGAATCATTCTCATAGCACCCGATGGGGCCCCTACCCCATTAGCCGTCAAGCTCAAGTATAATTCAACCAACAACACCGCGGAGTACGAAGCATGCATAATTGGGATGGAAGCAGCCTTGGCTTTGAAAGTCGGACGGATTGATGTCTTCGGAGATTCCAATTTGATCATATCCCAAGTCCGAGGAGATTGGAAGGTAAAGCATGAGAAACTGAGACCTTACCATGACTATCTGGAAAGTCTAAAAGCGCAGTTCCACAAGATTTCTTTTTACTACCTTCCTCGTGAAGAAAACCAACTAGCCGACTCTTTGGCTACCTTAGCCGACTCTTTGGCTACCTTAGCCTCGATGATCCAAATCCCCTCCAAAACTGCCATGATCCCGCTATCCATAGAAGTGAGAAATCAACCGTCATTTGAAATGATCGCGGCCATAAAAAGAGAAAATGAAGTGCCTTGGTATGAAGATATGTGGAAGTTCATCAAGGAAGGAGAATACGCCGAAGGAGCCTCAGAAAAGGACAGAAAAGCGATTCGACGATTCGCCGCTCAATTTGTAATTTACGCAGATAAGCTATGGAAGAAATCCTACGCTGGGTATAATCTGGAGTGCCTATATGGAAAAGAAGCTAAGAGAATGATGAAGGAAATACATAAGGGAGTGTGTGGGCCCCACATGAATGGACACATGCTGACAAAGAAAATCATCCAACAGGGGTACTATTGGACGACCTTGGACAAAGACTGTTGCGAATATGTTAGAAGGTGTCACAAATGTCAGATTCATGCAAATTTGATGCATACCCCGCCGTCACAGCTCTATAGCATGACCACCCCTTGGCCGTTTTCCATATGGGGGATCGATATCATTGGTGAGATAGTTCTGAAGGCTTCCAATGGGCACTGATATATAATCGTGGCAATTGATTATTTTACAAAATGGGTAGAGGCAGCCTCATATGCAACTTTGAAAGCTAAGGACGTGGTAAGTTTCATCGAGAAAAACATAATCTGCAGGTATGGGGTCCCGAATGAGTTTATCTCCGATCATGGCAGTCATTTCCAGGGAGAAGTTATCCCGCTCTTGGAAAAGTAAGATCACTCGCCATCAATCATCCCCGTATAGGCCTCAGACGAATGGAGAAGTAGAAGCAGCGAATAAGAATGTTAAAGCAATCTTGGGGAAAATGACGGATACCTATAAGGATTGGCATGAGAAGCTTCCGTTTGCTTTGTGGGGGTACCGGACCTCTGTGAGGACTTCTACAGGCGCTACGCCATATTCATTGGTCTACGGGATGGAAGTTGTTCTCCCAGTTGAAGTGGAAGTACCCTCCCTTAGGGTTTTGGCAGAGTGCGAAGTCACCGAATCGGAATGGGTACGAGGAAGGTATGAGGAGTTAATGTTGCTCGATGAGAAGAGGCTGGCTGCAGTAAACCATACTCGGGGGTACCAGAAGAGGATCGCTCGTGCTTTCAACAAAAAGGTCCACCCAAGGAAGCTTGCTGAGGGTGACCTAGTACTCAAAGAACTGAAAGTGCCCGTTTATGACCCTAGAGGAAAATTCAAACCCAACTGGATCGGGCCGTACATCATAAAGACTCTCCTTTCTGGAGGGGCGGCCTATCTCATGGACCTGGACGGGGTTGAATTTAAGCAACCAATTAACCTCGATCGCCTCAAGAAATATTTTGCTTGAAATCGTTTCTTTCAAAACCTCCTACCTCGATGAACTACGCTTGACCTGATTCCCGCTAGGGGATACGTAGGCAACCTATTTGGTTCGGTCACTAAAATAAAACTGCTCGAGCGGCGTCTTCCTTCAAACCTTAGCCGAACTACTGCAGGCCTGATATCCATTCGGGGATAAGTAGGCGGGCTCTCAAAAGCCTTCGGCCCAGGAAAACATAAAAAGAAAAACTTGTACTAAGCTAGGGGCAAACTGGTGTTTGCCCAGAACCACTTCAAGGCCTTAAAACCAGGGGCAAACTTCGTTTGCTAGCAGAAAGAACCCAGATACAAGACCCCCCTTTTGGATCACCTGGCTATCAAATAAGTACTATAAAGAAACATATAAGAATTCATAGCATAGAAAGAATAAAGCTTTAGGCAAAAAGCAAAGTGAAAAGCCAAGTAAAGACATTGAAAGGAGAATTCTTCATAAAAGATTAATCGAAGGAGTGAGCACTTTGATTAAGCATGTTAGAACTTTCCTAAAGATAACAACACTTCTTAAAAAAAAAGAAAAAAGAAAAATAGGGGAAAATCACATTCAAAAGCGTAAAAAAGGAGTAGGCAGGGTCCGCCAGAAAGTTTTGTAAAATGGCAAGCTTTTCCCTGTTCTCGTCTACTGTATTATGTATGTGTCTGTCAAGCTCGTCTCGCAACCAAGGCCTGGATCTCTAGAAGATACTGGGCAGTAGGCGCAGTCAGAGCAGGAATCCTCGGGCGCGGAGCAGCCATCCTGCTGCGCCAAGCCTCAGCGAAAGCCTTCACGATAGAAGGGCGCAAAGTGGATCCCCTAGTGAAATCACCTGTAACAGTCTCATTAATGTCCTGCAAGAGCCCGAACTGACGGACCACCCGGCCGGGAATGTAGAAAGTAGTAGCATACAAGCCAGGCAACCAGATGCCGGGACGTCCAGGAAGGCGTACGGCGACAGAACTGCAAGCCTACTGCGCGCAGGTCCAGCAAATATCACTGGAAGAGAGACCCTGAAGCCAACCAAGCCATGCATCGGCAGAGTGAAATAAGTTGTGAATTTCCATACGATCGTAAGGAAGTGATCCACGAAGATGGGAGGGGTGTATAAAGAGGTCCAAACGCTCCATGAGCCAAATCTGCAGAACAAAAGGTGCCCCGGCAGATAACGTGACCCCGGTAGCATGAGCATGGCCCAATCCAATCAGAGTTTCACCAAGGACCAGCATAACAACACTTTTCATCTCCCGCAAACCGCAGGCAATGGATAAAACAATGTCGGAAGATGACTGAAAGAAGAAGTAAGAGAGCATAGCAATTGACAGGGCACTACGTCGGATGAGCTGATACTCACCATTGTAAGGGTCCCCTATGGGAGCATAAACAGAAGAAAGGCGCTCAAAGTCGATCTGCCTGTCATGAACAAAAGAGCCCACCACATTCTGAGATATGTGGAGAAGGGTGGCTAAATCATGGACATACCCAGCCTGAACTAGAGGAACCATCAATTCAGCAGAAGGGTCGGTGTGAAGAATGGTGCTAAATTTCTCAAACAAGGGACAAATCTCCTGAGAGCCGAAACGGAAGACGTTGAAAGAAGGATCCCAACATTGGATGGCAGCTCGAAGTAAGCCCTCATTTAAATTCATCCGTCGGAAAGAGAAAAGATCATTAAGCCTGAAGCACTCAAAATTGAGCTTGTCAATACCAGAAAGGGTATCCATCCATGGGAAAAGGATTTGAGAGCTAATGGGGGCCATTTGGGGGAAAAGTAAAGAAGGAAAGATGGTGTTTTGCGGAGTATTGGGGAAGGAAGAAGTATAAATAGGAGAATGGAACTCCACCTACCCGCAGCACTCGATAAAGTGAAGCGGCACTCAACGAAGTGCCGCGCGGCAGTCCGTGAGTGCCGTTGCGGCATTATCTAACTACCGCCGTGGCACTCACTGAGTGCCGCGGAGACCTAACCGAGTGTCGTTCTAGACTTTTTGTTGGCCGGGGTCTGTTTGTAACACTTTCAGCCCACCTGCAAACAGAAAACTAGATAAAACGTGCGCATCATGCAGCACGTGCAACAAAGATCAATTCATTCATTCATTCATGCACTTTCATTTCGCAATAAGAAAAGAGAAATCAAAGCATTCCAAATTAAAATAAAGACGGGACCAAGCCATGGTTCCACATACGATAAAAGAAGGACCAAGCTATGGTCACACATACGGTGGATAAACAGAACGAAAAGATACCCAAGTACCTACCCTACCGGCTATCCTAAGCAGCCATCAAAATAAAGTGTGTGTATGTACAATCATCCGAATAAAAGTGTAAATCCTCCCAAAAAACACTCAAAAGAAATAAAAAATCAGAGAAAAGTAGGATCAGCCTCGGCCCCGGCTGCGAGTCTGACGGGTCGTACGCCTGAGGGGCTCCTCCTTCGACTCTGCCCCGCTGCCTCCACCGCTCCCTCCACATCCGTCGCTACCACCGTCTCTGCCTCTGCCGCTACTGGTGCCCTCACCTCTGCCTCTGCCACGTCCAGCACCGCTACCTCCAGGGGCATCGCTGAGAGGAATGCCAAACTGCTGGAGCCGCTGCTGGAGCTGCCCCACCTGCTGGGACAGGACTCTGATCTCCTCCGTCTGAAATAAGAGAGGATAAGTCCAGAAAGTGTTGAAAGGATGAATGAAATACTAAGAATAAAAGGATGAAGATCATACCTGGGCCCTCAACTGAGTCGCAGCAGTCGTCCGAGCTCCCTCAGCCTAAAAACAAGAACCAAAAATAAAGATTAGCAAAAGGAGAGGCAATCAAAGTCAAAGTGAGAGAAAGGGATAAGTTTCTTACCATCCACTCTCGCCGGAGAACCCACTGCCGCACGCTGTGGGCGTACGTCAAGCCCTCTTCAGCGTAAGCACGCGGGACAACGTCGTAATGGAGAGGAATAGTGGGGGCACCCTGTGTGAGTCGGGGAATCGTCGTCGAGTAGGGCTCGCCGAACGAGACGACCGAAATAGTCCAATCCCACTCAGGCAAGGCAGGAGGACGAGCCGCAGCAGGAACATGCTGCAAACGAAAAATAATAAAGCATGAATAAAGAATAAAAGGAAATTCATAAAAATAGTAATAGAGGAATTTCGTACTCACCCGAGTCACTTCCATCAGAGGGAAGTTCGGCATCAGCTTGGCGGCACGGAAAGCCGCATATCCTGTAGGGGGATCCAGGAAGCCGTGAATACCCAAGCCCATCAGAGCAACTGTCAGCTCGCTACCCTGGAGGGTGTCCGTGCCTCTCATAGAGTCGGGAGGAGGGAATGGCACAAAGAATCCCAGGGCCGCCAGTGACTGCCTAGTCACCCTCTCTCCTAAGTACCACGCCTGGCCCTCTGCCCCACCAAGGAGTCGCCTCGTCGGGTCATATCCAACCGACTCTCGAATCTCCACACGAGCCTCGGAAAGCACCCTAAGTCAGGGCCGCCAATGAATGTGTTGCTCCCTCAAGTTCGTCAGGAAGTTCCTGAACAAAACAAAGTCGTGGGCCCCGGTCTTCCGTCCAACCCTATCTTTCGCCCATTTCAGCCCCTGGGACATGATAAGGTATACCTCTCACGCTCTCCAATAATCGCTGATGGAGGCCGGCCTGTCCCGGGAGATGTCACCCATGTGCCGGTATAAGATGGCTAACCCTGCGCCAGCCCAGTCATACTCGTCCACCCGGTCCAGGCGCTCCAGGGACGCTACCAGGGAAACGTTGACCTCATCACCCTTGGTGCTCAGCAAGGAGCACCCCAGTAAGTACATGAGAAAGCCTCGGGCCATCTGCTCATCCGTAAAACCAGGCTGGCCCCTAAACGTGTCCATAAACTATCGGGTTGTGACCAGAGACTCCTCCGGGACCACTTCTAGCAAAGGCTCCACCTGATCCCACTCCTGATCCGTCAGATATCGCAGAGGCTCTCCACCAAATAGGATCCCAGTGATCATCGAGAAATCCAAGGGAGTCATCGTCATCTCCCCGAAGTCAAAAGGAAAGGTACTGGTGGTATCCCACCACCGCTCGGCCAGTGCATGTATATGCCGCAAGTTATTGGAGCTCTTCGTCAAGAGTTTGACGAAGTCTCCAAACCCGGTCGCATCCACCAAGGCCCTCACTGTCTCACTCAACTGTGTATACCACTCATACCCATGCGCGAGGCTGCCATGCCCCTTCAGCACCTTAGGCTGCAGCTGCAAGAAAGAATCACAAATTTTGATATTAGTAATTGGATAAAAGAAAAGGTAAATAAGCAGATGACAGCAAAAAGACAAAGATACGACATAAAAAGGAAAAAAAAATGGAAATACTCGTAGAAATTTCACAAACGTGGCACTCGTTTGCGTTCAGTTCAGCAGATGTTCACAAAATAATAAGAAGAAATAAGAGAAAGCACCCAATGTCCTAGCAAGGTTTCGAAGAAAAAGAAAAGAAAAGAATAACTTGTTCGCATTTTCAGGAATACATGCATATATAAACATGTAAAGATGCAAAAGAAATTTGAGTGTAGTTTTAAAGAGAAGTATGTGATCACAAATGGTCAAGACTCAATTTTAATAATAAAAGGCGTTTGGAATGCTCAAGAAAACCCACGAGTACAGTAAACATGAGTGAGAATGATAAATTGTGACTCATCGAGCATGATAAAGTTCGTGAGAAGTAAGATAAAATGCAAACTTTTGAATAAAGTAAAAATAAAAGCCCTACAACCATGGCATTTGTGTTTGAAATGAGATATTCAAAGTTATGATTCACTATACATAAAGTTTTAACAGGATAAAAGAAAATTAAAAAAGAAAAGGGGAGCGTTTACCTCGCGCTTGAACGCGCGGGCAGATAAATGCTCGTCCGGATCCCAGAGAAGGAGTGTAGCATCAGGATGATGAGTGGCCGTGTACTTGGCCTTCTTCTTCCTCCCCGAACCGCTCGCCATGATCTGTAAAGAAAAAGAGAATTCGTGTGTTAGATTCACAAAAATCTCAGAAAAACGAAGAAATAAAAGAGATTAATCAAGTTTTGATCAAGTAGAACTAACCTGAAAGCCCCGGTGGATCGATCCAAGCGATAAAAGAAAAAGGGAAAATTTTCTCCAGAGAGGAACCGAGAGAGAGAAGATTGAGAAAATGAGAAAAGTGTATTGAACCCAGCGGTTTTAGCCACTGCCGCTCAAACGCGGCACTCAGTTTTTCGTGAGCGACAGTTGATGGACTGCTGCGCGGCACTCACTGATTGCCGCAACGACATTCAGTGAGTGTCGCCCGGTAGTCACGGACTGCCGCGATAATCCGCGTGTGCCTCGTTTAAGTCGGTTCAAAGATCCTTCATTTCCCCCCAAAATTCAAATCGAGTCCCGAAAATTGAATTTGAGGCCCCCAAAAATTTGCCCTCATTACACTTTTGGCCCTCGGGGTGGTTTTTAGGTTTAAATTGGCTACAAATTAAGTGGGCCCCCGATTTTTGAAAATTAAAAAAGATTTGAGCCCGTGGGCTCCCGATTTTTGAGATTTAAAAATATTTGAGCTCGTGGGCTCCCGATTTTTGAAGATTGAAAAAGATTTGAGCCCATGAGTTCCTGATTTTTGAAAATTAGAAAAGATTTGGGAATATAACAGATTTACATTCTCGGTTCTCGCGACAGATTTGCGTTAACCCTTGTTTTGGGAATATAACAGATTTATATTCTCGGTTCTCGCAACAGATTTGCGTTAACCCTAATTTTGGGAATATAACAGATTTATATTCTCGGTTCTCGCAACAGATTTGCATTAACCCTAGTTTTGGGAATGTAACAGATTTATATTCTTGGCTCTGGCAACAGATTTGCGTTAACCCTCGTTTTGGGAATATAACAGATTTATATTCTCGGTTCTCGCAACAGATTTGCGTTAACCCTCGTTTTGGGAATATAACAGATTTATATTCTCGGTTCTTGCAACAGATTTGCATTAACCCTAGTTTTGGGAATATAACGGATTTATATTCTCGGTTCTCGCAATAGATTTGCGTTAACCCTAGTTTTGGGAATATAACAGATTTATATTCTCGGTTCTCGCAATATATTTGCGTTAACCCTCGTTTTGAGAATATGACAGATTTATATTCTCGGTTAACGGATTTATATGCTCGGTTCTCGCAATAGATTTGCGTTTACCCTCATTTTGGGAATATAACAGATTTATATTCTTGGTTAACGGATTTATATTCTCGGTTCTCGCAACAGATTTGCGTTTACCCTCGAAATCAAATCGAAAGCATCATGACCCCTGTAACAGATCTTCGCATCAGTCACGGAATTAGGTAATCTTTCTTGACTAACGCATCACGTAAAGTGCGTCGCACGCAGGGAAAACATGATGAGCATGGCGCTTGTATGACCAGGTCAATTCGGAAAATACTAATTGCATGGCACTTGCATCACGATAAGATAGGTGCATTCATCCGTATGGTTACTTGTGCTTGTGTATGTTTGGCTCCTGCCTGAACTACGTCTTGGTCTGATTCCTGAATGGATACGTAGGCAGCTCACCGTTGAGCACGACCAACATGAACCGTTTGTGAAGCCGTTTTTGCAACGCGTTTTGTTTTACCTAAATTCGACCGTCTGGTCAAAGGCTTGTCTTCACACAGGCTTTGACATTCACTTATGAGACGCGTTGCCCCACAAGTTCTGTCAAAGAGGGGCAAACTATAGACACCCTAATTTTGACCGACCGTCGAATTTAGGAGAGCGTCACCTCCATGTCCAATGATGATAAGGACCGAAAAGATTCGAAGTATTCCAAGCTCTTCAGAAAGTTCTCCAAACGCGATAAAATTTCACAAAAAGAAGAAAATACCAGGTATTTAGGAGAATTCAGGTGTAAAACACCATTTTCGGAAAAGATCTTCAAAAATAAGTTTCTTTAAGAAAAAAGGAAGAAAGAAAAGACCTAAAAAGGGAAGTTCTGCAGAAAACGGCACATGGCAGAATTTCGCGGCATTCAGTGAATGCCGAGCGTCACTCACTAAGTGCCGAACGACATTCAGTGAGTGCCGGCCCAGCATTTACTGAGTGCCGCCGACATTTTCTGACTGCCGTTTGCTTTTAAAGTCCATATTTTGTGGTACAATATGTATATGTATGCGGGTAAAAACAAAAAAATGATAAAGTAAGGTTGACAAAAATACGGCAATCAATAATTTGGCGCGGCACTTACTGAGAGTCGCGCGGTAGTCACAGAGTGCCGCGACGGCAGTCACAGAGTGCCGTGGCGGCATTCACGGACTGCCGCAGATGATTTTTGACTGCCACCCTGGGTAGCAGTCTGTCTAATTTCAGGAAGTACGTATTGTACCACCAAATGAGATGTTTACACCTGTATTTCATCTGAATTCACTGAAAAAAAGTTTGGTAATTTTGTCTATAAAAGAGGGAGGATCTTCCTTGAGTAAAACAAGAAGAAGAGGGTGAGACATACAACACAATACACAAGGGAAGAACCACCACATACCAACTTTCTTTGGGAGAGAAAAGAGAGAGTTTAGAAAACTAGGAAGAAGAACTTGGAAGATCTTCAAAGGAGAGAAACTTTTGAGGATAGTTTGGAGGTGATCCTCTAACCATAGTTGTTTATTTATATTCTTTATTTTTGAATCTTTAATCCTCAAGCTACTTTGTCTTCTTTGCTTTATTTGTTGATCATACTTCCTTCTTGAGACTCTTAGAGATTCTCAACATCTCTCTTGAAATCCCTTGAACATGATCTTTTGAATCCCATGTAAGCCTATGCTTCCCATGGGAGTCAAAGTTTGATCATCACTTCATTTATAAGCAAATAGATGGATCGAAGTCCATACTCATGACTTGGGGTCCTCTAAACTTAATGTTTCATGGAATCCTTTCTATATTCCCTTGAGACCCATGAGTATTAGTCATGTCTTCATCTCCAATGACCATCAAATGGTAGGAGAAAATGGTTTTGAGTCTAAGCCCATCTCCATGGTTTAGAGTCCTCATCTTGAGATTTCATGAAGTCTATTCATACTTCATTTGAAATCTACAAATATGAAGGTCTTTAGCCTCCAATGACCATCAAATAGTAGGAGAAAATGGTTAGTTTAAGTCCAACTTCATGGCTTGATAGTTGGGGTTAACAAATAAAAGTGAGCTTGACAAATGAAAACAGTGAATTCACAAATTGTTTTTGATCAAAGATTTTTAGTTCGAAATCTAACCGTAGAGAACAAGTGAAACCAACGGGAAAGTATCAATAACACAATATTCTACCACTATGATTTTTGTTTTAAGGTGATTTCATGCCTAAGATGGTTTGGTCTTGTGATTTCAGTACATGCAACTCTCTGTCCAAAATTTCAGAACAGTAAATCCATTTCGAAACTAATAAATCAGAATTTTAATAGAGTTTTCGAGGTCCCCAATAATTTGTTCTAAGTACCTTAGTGTGTTAGGAAGATCCCCTAAAAAGATCTAAGTGTTTCTCATCTTTTTGCTATTTTTAAAAAATCGCACAAGATCTCTGGACAGAGAGTTGCAGATTCCTGAGTGACATCTAGTATTTTCCATGTTCCCAGAGATCTAACCGTTCAAACCTTGATTTTCTTTTTGGGTTATAAACTAGACTCACAGAGGCACATCATATCCAAAAAATCATTAAGATCCAACCGTTGGAAGTATGGTTTTTCATTTTTTTAAGATCTGGTCTGCTCTCTGTAATTCATAATAAACTGCTACTGTTTTTGTCTAATCTTATTTATTTTAACTCAAATGGTCTCATAATGTCTTAGGACCCAAATCATACATTGAATTATGATAACTTAGCTTAAATCCAGAAGTTAAGTGACCCAAATTGGTGATAAATCAATGTTTTATTCTTGTTTACATTCACTCATTCATGTACATTTAATGCCCATGATTAGAACTAGCTATTGAATAAAGTTGGATTTTATGCTTGCTAGATCTAAGCTAGAGAATTAGGATTGATTATTTGATATCATATTATTATGTGAAGCATGTGGACTAACCTTTTGTTTTGTAGCGCTATCAAGGTATGATTTCTAGGACTCCTCTTTAGTCTATTTTAATTTCTCGATTTTATTGATTTTTCAATTTCATGCGTGACACCTTAGACTAGGTCTTACCTTATATGCAAATGTGATTAGAGACTCTTTCTAGGATTTCTTTTGTTTGTATGCATTGCACGTTTAATATCGCTGCTGGATCCCGGGTAAGTCCTCTTGTTCCCTATTGCATATCATATTGCTTGCTACTTGGAATATGTGGCTTATGAATGATATTTTGTCATTAGCAATTTTACACCCTTTGGACATGCTATTTGTGATGTATATGTATATATGTATTAGTTGAGGGCATGCTTAGATTAATAAATTTGATTAAAAGGATGTTGAGTAGAGGCCTATCACAAGATAGGATGAGAGAGGGTGTTTTAGTCCGACGGGCTCCTTCCTCTCTCATTCCATAATCCCCGGACCTAGTCAATCTCTGGTTTTTGAAAGATCAGTTTGTTTTAAAAATGGTTTCTTAATTTTCCTTTTAAAAATTAAGTGGCGACTCATTTACTTTTGAAATTAATTTTGAAAAGCTGTGGGTAAAAGAAAGAAAACCTGCGATATCCACAGTATGCTGCAGTTCACCACCAGTCAGATGGCGTCCTTGGTAAGTTCTGGACTCGACTCTGTTTTTGTACTTTCGTTGTTCCTCAATTGATTGCTTCTTATTTGTATGTGTAGTGTCATGGAGGTGGTGCTGGCTTGTCGAGAACCAGGCCAAGATGGAGGGGTGGCAGGAGGCCGTCGCGATGTACACTTTAGGCGGTCCGACAGAGGACAAAGAAGAGGAGGACTGAGGTCTCCGAGTTGGGACTTTTGTTTTATCTCCATTTTATGTCTTCGATTGGGTTGTACTAGTATATTTTGTGAAATGACAGATGATGCGTAGGTTGATTTGTCACCTTTTGAAAGAGTATTATGATGTTTTTCTTTTTAGACCTGGTAGCTTCCGATTTTGAAGGCGCAGTTTTGTGCTTGTTTTATTTGGTGATCGTGTGATGATATATACATGTGCATTATGATTCTGTGATTGTTGATGTTACTGCGATGAGCAGTCTTATGATAGTGAGTGTGTTTTCCTTGTAGGTGGGATAGTCCGTGAAACAGGGAGGTGCTGCCAAAATTTTGGATTTTCCTAGAGCTGCGACAGAAAATATGGCTTTGTATGATCCTGCTCAACTCTTCGCTTTGTTGAACATCACAGATGGTGTGGAACAGATCAACCTTTTCAGCTACAGCTTGACCGAGCTCAGTCAATCCGTAGCTGAAAAGGTTAATCGATTCCACACCATCTGTGATGTTCAGCCAAGTTGTTCTCTCTCTTGGTCAAGCCATAGCTGAAAAGGTTGATCTGTTCCACACCATCTGTGATGTTCAGCCAAGTTGTTCTCTCTTCATCAAATGACCTTGAATGCTGAGTTCATCCGTGCTGCCATTGCCCATTAGGACCCGGTAAATCATGTCTTCAATTTCAATGGCCTGGAGATATGCCCCCTGTTAGAGGAATTATGTGCTATTCTCGGATTCGATCCAGACTCGGACTTTATTCTTCCTTCCACTGATACTCCCAGTGCTACTTGTGGCTTGGCCGAATATCTAAACTGTTCCACTACTATCTCCTGCTGACTAATTCATGGTGAGGTCCTCGACATTGCTTCCATCATTGCTCGGTACATTAATCCCAGAAACCCTAACGTAAATGATGCTACCCGTGGGGCTGCTCTGATCTTATGCATGACTTCGCACTTTCTGTTCTCGAGTACTTCTAGCTACTTGGTGCATGTATGCCTTGGACTGAAAGTGGGTAGGAACCCCATGGACATGGTTCTAGCTAAAACCCTGAATGGTTTGGATAATGCTTTTAACCAAGGAACTCTTCTTCTTTCTGGGGCACCCTTGGTATTACAGGCTTGGCTATACGAGCGCCTCTAGCTGTGCACAAGTTGAGTGCCACCTATTTATTTTTTCCAGGCCATGCTTCATTCCCATTTCACTTTTGCTGACTGGGTTCGTATGATGAGTACTCTTTTTAAAACAGACATTTGTTGGATTGTGGGACGTTGGGGCCTTCATGCTGTTACCATCAGCCTTGTGGATCACCCGAGAATGTGATTGATGGGTCTGAGAGAGACTTCTTTCTATCATCCTCATCGATTGGCCAGGCACTATGGGCAAGTTCAAGAGGCCCCCCCGGAGATTTATTGAGAGGGGTCTTTGCTTCTAGAGTCAGAGCTATTACTGTTGCTGCTTTCATCAGGGGTTGGACCCACCGGATAAAATCCTATTTTTGAAAACCTTTGAAGAAATAAAAGACACAAAGTAAAACTAGGCTTGACTGATTATGCTTTTTTCCTTCAAGTGTCTTTAATATTTGTGATTGCTCTTCTAGAACTTTTATGTTATTTATTCATGCTTATGTAATATTCAAAGTTTGTTTATCTTGGTTACTTTGAGAACATTATTTTATGCATTTTGGCTTTCTGAAAACATTTTGAAGTAAGATTTTGATCAGATGTTGCTTTTGATACTTACTTGGGCATGCTGGGGTAATTAGAGGCGAACAAGGCGGGTAGCCGAAGTTTGCCCCTAGTTTGGGATATGGATGGTTGTGAGCCAAACGAGGTAGGTGACCGAAGTTTGCCCCTAGTTTAGAAGAGATTCAGGCAAACGAGGCGGGTGACCGGAGTTTGCCCCTAGTGTGAAGGGAGGTTTCTGGGTTATGGTAAGGACCACAACTTTATTTCTCTCAGATGCTCATAATTTTTGCCTAGGCACCAGTGAGGTGACCTAGCAAGCCTTTTTCTCTCTTTTGTTATTGCTCACCTTGGATTTAACTATAATTTTTGCCTAGGCGTCCTTTCAGATTTTCGACCTAGCGAGTCATCCTGCTTTTATTCTTTCTGAAAGTTTGCCTACGTATCCCCAAGTGGGAATCAGGTCCAACGTAGTTCGGGCCATGGTAGGAAAGAAATGGGTTGATTTTTGTGGGTGGAGCGACCAAACCGATGCGGTTGCCTACATATCCCCGAGTGAGAATCAGGTCGAGCGTAGTTCAGGCCATGGTAGGAAAGAAGTTGGTGAAAAGTCAAGTATAGTACTTTTTGAGGCGATCCATATTGATTTGTTCTTTGAACTCGACACCATCAAGTCCATGAGGTAGGTTGCTTCTCCGGAAAGGATAGATTTGACAATATAAGGACCAATCCATTTAGGTTTGAATTTCGTACGTGGATCAAAAATTGGGGCTTGCACTTCCTTTAGAACGAGGCCACCCCTGACAATTTTCTTTGGACGAACCCATTTGTTAAAAGCACGAGCTATCCTCTTTTGATAGATTCGGACGTGGTCGACTACCGCTAGGCGCTTTTCATCTAGGAGAGCCAATTCTTCGTATCTTTCCCTTAACCAATCAGACTCTGAAATTTCATATTCTGCCATCACCCGCAGAGATGGTAACTCTATCTCGATCGGAAGTACGGCTTTCATACCCTATACCAGTGAATAAGGAGTTGCTCCGGTAGACGTCCTTATTGAGGTTCTATATCCCCAAAGAGCAAATGGTAGTTTCTCATGCCAGTCTTTGTAAGTGTCGGCTGACTTCTACAGTATGGCCTTTCGACTTCCCCATTGGTTTGTGGCCTATATGGTGATGATTTATGATAAGTGATTTTGTATTCCTCAAACATGTCCTTGACTTCTGCGTTGAAATGACTCCCATTGTCCGAAATAATCTCATGGGAGACTCCATAGCGGCAGATGAGATTTCTCTTGATGAACTTGGCCACTTCTTTGGCCCCCAACTTCTTGTAGGATTCAGCTTCCACCCACTTCGTAAAGTAGTCTATGGCCACCAAAATGTATCGATTCCCATTCGAGGCCCTTGGAACAATTTCATCAATGATATTGATTCCCAGGTTGAGAATGGCCATGGAGAGGTCATACTATAAAGCAGAGATGGCGGTACATGCATCATGTTTGCGTGGATCTGGCACTTGTGGCACCTTCTCACGTATTCATAACAGTATTTTTCCAATGTTGTCCAGTAGTAAACTTGTCTTACAATCTTCTTGGCTAGAAAGTGACCGTTCATGTGTGGACCGCATACCCCCTTTTGTATTTCCTCCATCATCCTTATGGCACCGTAGCCTTTCATGTTGGCTGCCCCATTAAAGTACAACTTCCATTGCTCTTCTTTGATTTCCATGATATTTTCATCTGGGAATGGGAAGTCTCCATCTTCTTTGGAGTCAATAGTGTGTTCTGCAAGATGCTCAGTTGTAGTTCTCCCTTTCACCGATTTGCTTGTTACATACTTGATATCGAACTCGGATAGCAGAAGTAGCCAATGGGATATACGGCCAGTCAAGGCGGGTTTTTCGAGGAGGTAATTCAGAGGATCCATGCGGGATATGAGCATAATTGAAAAGGCTAGCATGTAGTGCCTTAACCAACAGGTACACCAGACTAAGGCCCAACACGTTTTTTCAAGGGTAGAGTAATTGAGCTCATACCCAGTCATCCTCTTGCTAAGGTAATATATGGCTTTTTCAGAATGGCTTTCTTCTTCTTCTTGGGCTAGCATGCAACCCATTACGTTTTTGGAGACAAATAGGTAAAGAAATAAAGGTTTGTGAGGAGTGGGTGGTGAAAGGACAGGTAGATTTTGAAGGTAGGCTTTTATTTTGTCGAAGGCGGCTTGGCATTGATCATCCCATTGGAACTTCTCTCCTTTTCTCAGTAATCGGAACAAGGGATCACATGTAGTTGTGAGTTTTGAGATAAAGCGGCTGATGAATTGGATCCTTCCGAGAAACCCTCTCACTTCCTTTTCATTCTACGGTGGTGCCATTTCTAGAATTGTTTTGATTTTAGAGGGATCGACCTTTATCCCCCTCTGTGTGATGAGAACACTTAGGAGCATCCCAGAGGTCACATCGAAAGTGCAATTCTTTGGATTAAGCCTCATCTTATACTTGCGCAACCTTTCAAAAAACTTCTCCAATGCCAACAAGTGTCCCTCTTATCTTTGGACTTTATGATCATGTCATATATATACACCTCTACTTCTTTGTGAATCATATCATGCAACAGGGTAATGGCACATCTTTGGTAGGTTGCTCTAGCATTTTTGAGTCCGAAAGGCATTACTCTATAGCAGTAGGTCCCCCATGGTGTGGTGAATGTAGTCTTTTCCCGATCTTCCAGTGCCATTAGAATCTAATTGTACCCCGAGAAACCATCCATGAATGATAGTGGCTCATGTCCTGTAGTGTTATCTACCAAAACATCATTGTGGGGAAGTGAGAAGTCGTCCTTCGGACTAGCTTTGTTTAGATTGCTGAAATCAATGCATAAGTGAACCTTCCTACCCTTCTTGGGGACTGGTACAATGTTGGCAACCCATTTCGGATACTCAGTAGCAATGATGAACCCTGCCTTCAATTGTTTCTCTACTTATTCTTTGACCTTGAGTGCCCATTCTGGCTTCATGCGCCTTAGTTTTTGCTTGACAGGTTTAGAATTAGGGAGGAGAGGAATATGATGTTGGACAATGTCGGGATCGACCCCAGGCATATCCTCGTAAGACCAAGCAAAAACATCTTTGAATTCTTTTAGCAAGTGAGTCAATTTTTCCTTTTCTTCTTTATTAAGAGTTGAGCCAATTTACACAATTTGTGGATTATATTTTCCACCTAGGTTAATCGATAAAGTATCTTCGATTATTTCATAAGCAAGTGGTTTTTCAATTAGTTGCTTGAGGTCATTTGGGAGATCCTTGGAGGGATCTGTGCATTCACAAGTATTGGACACAAAGGAATAATTAGAATCGTCCTTCATTTCATTCACAACAGGTGGAGTGATTGCATCATACAGTGGTGGGCTTATAGCGACCGACTTTGGTACAAACTCGATAATTGGAAGTACAGACTCCGGAGGAACAAGGGATGGGGAGACATAGATAGATGACTCTACAGCCAGGTTGCTTAAACCCTCCTCAGTTGGTATGATATGATCATCTTGGCTCTTAGCCCTCTTTCTTTCCTTTTCTTCAGCAAATTCTTCCCACATCTTCTCGATAGCCTCAGTGTCTAGATACTTCAACCAATCTTCCTTTGGGGCTTTCACAGCTTCTTCCAGATAGAACGGATCTTGATAGGGAGGCCTGTAGACACCCAATTTTGACCACACTGATAGGATTTAGGGTGGACAACGTCTTGGAGGATTCGATGATGAAAAGTACCCCGTGGAAGGTACTGGATTCCACACAATCAGAAGATCGGACTTCGGAAAGTGACTTCAAGCTCAGAAAAGCCCTTTTCCATGGATAAATCCCGGTTTTGTCAAAATCATCTCTCAGAATTCATATTCTCTCAGGGTTATATGAACATTAAGTGTTCTAAACGCAGTATTCTAGGTATCCAGAGATTCAATTTTAAAGAAAAGTTCGAAATCGACGCACATTTGAAAGCAATTTTGGAAAAGACGTCATTTGATTTCAAAAAGACGACGAAAGTTCCGGAGGACTTCCGGACTTCAATTGGACTTCAATTCTCATTATAAAACCTCTGGAAATATTTTTATATTGAAATTCAACCTGACAGCTTTCCAACGGTACGTAAACGGACGATTTCGGACACCAAAAAGCATTTTTACAGAAATCTGGAAAAGCAGTGCGCATGAAATTTGAAACAGAGCTTGTGGGTGACCAGAGGGACCCAAATAGTAAATGGCGGTTTTTCCCACCATAACCGCCACTTCCATTTGTGTCCTCCACGGAGCTTTTTGAGTTCCAGACCCTTCTAGAAGCTTCCCACTGCGAGGAAATTGCCTGGAAATTGCGTTTAGGCTCCGAAATGGCCATTTTAACCCTCTTTTAAGCTCTAAAAATCCTGTTTTAACCCTGAAACTTAAGAGCTAAGTCTTCAAAACTCTATATAAGATCTCATATATCTCATATGAGATCACATCTTAACACACTAGACACTTGGAAGAGATACACTTGAATATACTTGGAGATACAAACACACATAGAAGCACATACAAGAGAGATAAGTATACTTTGAATATACTTTCAATTTAGGTGAATTCTAGAGAGAGAAAATTATGAATTGAATTTAGATTAACTTAGGCTAATTAGACCACAATTTGAACATCAATTGCCTCCCTCAACTTCCATGGATGAGTGCTTGAAGAACACTTGAATAACACTTGAAGAAGAAGATCTTCAAATCAATTTTGGTCTTGTAATTGAGAATCCTCCAAGAGGTAAACACTATAGTTCATCTCTAATTCCTACTTTGTATATATAGATCTATAAGATTTGGATCTAACTTAGTTCTATTTCTACTTATTAGAACACTCATCTTCTTCCTCTCATGTTCTTCACACACTCACATAGTTAGATCCAAATCTCTTTGATTTTTATTGATAATTTACAATTAGAGATTGTTTTTCACTTTGATTTTCAATTTTGGTTTCATTCTTCAATTTTAGTTTAGATTCATGCATACATGATTATATATATATACATATATCTATTTTGAATTCCATGATGGTTTGGAAATATGATCTATGAGAAGGATGATTTCTATGTTCATACCTATCTCTTGATTATTCCTATTACCTAGAATTCCTATTGAATTTCATCTCCAACATGATATTTATAAGTCCCTTTGATCCTTGATCTAAAAGTTCTTCATAGAACTTGAGGGCTAAATTGATTGGGAATCATGATAATTAAGTTGATCTATGAGTTTGATCTCTCTAATAAGCTTCAACTATCACTAAAATGTTTTCCTCACACTTTAAAATGAACTAGATAAAAATTCAGCAAAGCAGATTGGTTTTGTCCATTAGATTTGGTCCATCAAAACCCATAGTTTGATGGATTTCAAATTTTCTGGGTAAACTTTGATGAATTAGCTTTCATCCGGTCCGTTTTGAGAGCTTTTAGGATTCATATACTATTTTTAGAAATTGTTGAGAAATCGGTTGACAGATTTGAACATCGTCTCTTTATGCTTGAATTTCAGAAAATCTATAATAGTTATCGACGTTCCGCTTTTTGGGGATGATTCCTAACTCATATATCTATATGCCGATGTAAAATCATGAGCATACGATCGAGTTAGGATCGTTTTCTAAGCGTTTAAAGTTGATACAACTATTCTGGAATTTTCTAAGTTTAATTACAAATATGATTATGTATACAAAATGGTCATACCTTGATCACTCAACAACAATTGATGAATAAAACTTGGTTTAGAAATCACCTAGGATAAATGGATGAGAGATCAAAAGCTTAAATCAACTTGGTTAACATGATTCATGAACTTCTATTATACTTCTATTATGTTTTGCATTCATTTGTCAAATGATACCAAATTTCCAGAATAACAGAGTCTGTTTAAAACACTTTTTCAGAAACCTTGTGATTACAGAATGTCCATGGGTTTATTTTTATCATATACTACAATGAAATAGCTTTCTTTTGACACCAAATAGAGCTTCATATGATTTTTGTAGATTTAATTATGATTTTTACAAGAACAGTGGACAATCCTGATCCACTGTTCCCAAAACATTTATTTCTCAAACAATAAAATTGATATTGAGGTCCCACTTTTTGGAGAAGTTCCCTAAGACATGTATCTAACTTTCTGTAAAAGGGTTTTTATCCAGCTCATGTTTAAGACCACTTTTGATAGGATTCATTAGAGGTTGCTGAATCTGGAAATTTGATTGATGACATGTTTTCTTTGTTTATCATGCATATCATTTGTTTGCTTGTATTTTTGCAATGCTTGGGTATTCTTTGGTGTATTAGTGCAGAGAATTAAGTGCCTCGGACCCGGACTTCGATTTGTGGTTTGCCTCGTCTACATGTGGCTTAGTGCCCATGTATCGTGTACTATCTCTATCCTTTCTCTTAGAATTTTTCTAGGTTTACAACTTTGATTTCAACGACACATTTCCTTTAGGATAAGTCTCCGTTTATATGATTATTTGTTAGAGACATCTTATCTAGGATTGTTGCATGATTGCATTGCACGTTTACATTCTTTTTGCTTTCGCGACTCCGCTTGAGTCAACCAATGTAAGTCTTCTCGTTCCCTTTGCATATCATGACATGTTTACTTTATTTGCATCGGTCCCGGGCGGGACTAGCCACTGTGAGTATACTTCTCCCTTGTATTGCATGAGCATCCGCTTTCTACTTGATTTAGTCTCTTGAAATGATTTTCATTAGATGTTTCTTTTTGCCATGTATATATCTATCTAGTATGTTTGAGGAAACAACATCTATTATGAATTAATAACAAGGATATTTGAATCAAGGCCTACCATTCGGTAGGGCGAGGAGGGGGTGCTTTAGTCCTGCTTGGGCTCCTTCCCCTCTCGTACCAAGACCCCCGAACCTTGTTTCTGGTAATGAAGGGCGAGTAACCTTATTCAATTTTGGGCGAGTCAAACTTGGGTTTCCTAATTCCCGATAAAAATTAGGTGGCGACTCTTTGTCTCTAGGATCGCGTGAGGAAGTCCTAGTTTTCCCTGAAGTGTGCTCCTTGGGATCCGTCCCGGGACACTATCGAGGGAGAGCGTCAGGACCTCCTCCTCCATTCGCGACAGTCCACAATCTGGCGACTCTGCTGGGGATTTGAACATGAAACCGATGGTTTCTTGTTCTTCGAGGGTTTGACTTGAGCCAAAGAATATCCTTGTTATTAATTCAATAATCATGTTGTTTCTGCCTGCATTTGCACTTGCATTGTTCTTTCACCGCGACTGCTTGAGATCATTGCCTTGAAGATAGAGGGCCCTCTTTCCTCTATTTGTCAAGAGTTTTGGTAGCATGTAGTCACCGTTAGCCTTGTACCGCGTGCGGTATATAGAGCCCATGTGTGAACGGCACGCCCTCGGGGAGGCGGTCAACCACACCGTTGAGCTTGCTAATGGACCCTTTATGAGACTAAAACCCGGCCTTTGCATATAGTTTCTATAGAACCCTTCAATTAGGATCTTGATTATCATCTTTGATTAGGACAATGTGATGAATTATTTGCGCTTGCCCGTAAGGGATTATGTGGATGATGAGGACGTGTATGCAAAGGCATCATCAAACCTTGTATGGTGGATTCCTCTAGGGTAGTATGGTCTTTATCCGAACATCCAATCACTATTTGAGGACAATTTTGAAAATTTTTGAAATTATAAGCACTTCTTTGAAAAACCCCAAGTCTTTCGAAAATTCCAAGAATATCCCTTTTGAAAATTTGCTTTGAGATTCACTTTCACAAAATCTTTCCAAAATTCTCCTTAGATTTTAGAGAATTTCAAAATTCCTATTTCCAGAAATCATGATCACACTTTGATGATTCAATTTCAAATTCTCCTAGATTTTAGAGAATTTCAAAAAAAAAAAAATTTTACTTTGGTCTTCAAGAAATCATGATGATTCAATTTCAAAATCTTCCTCTCAGATCTTAGAATTTCAAAATTCCCACCTCAATTTTTAAGAATCATGATTTCTCACCACAAGCATTGATGGTTCAAAAATTCTTTTGAAAATTACAAAACTCCCCATCTCTTTCAAAGATTTTCATGAAAAATTTCAATTTTCAAACCTGAACCATCAAGAATTTCAAAACTCAAAATCCTTGGATAATGATTGGATTAGTAGGGTGATTAGCATACTCAAGGAATCCTATGTGCTTATGTGTTGATATGCTAGGTCTAAGCTAGATTAAGGTGCATTGCATTTAGATTAGATTGCATTTCATCTGCATTGCATGCACTACACGAGCATTGCATATACGACTCACGAGTGCGACGCCCCTAATATACTTTCAAAAAGAAAAGATTTGTTTTCCTCAGAATTTTGAAACTTGAAAAGGTTTCTTCAAGAAAAATGTTTTTGAAAAATGAAAAAGATTTTCCATCTTTGATTTTCTATTTTTGATTTTCATCCACTTTTTTATAAGATACCTGATTATTTGAAAAGCCTTAATAAATCAGAGTAGAAGGATTGAACTCCCTGAATTTGAGCAGAAAGAAGTAACATTGCGAACAAGATGGCTCCTCTTGATCCTCAGGCTTTGTTTTCATGGATGGATGAGGTCACCGGTATTGATCATCTACATTTCAGATATTTTGGCCTTAGTACTCTCTTTCAGCTGAGGAATGTGAAATTTGAAGAAGATATTATGCGTGCCGCCATTCGATGTTGGGATCCAGAATTCCATGTATTTCGATTTGGACATCAAGAGATCTCACCACTATTTGAAGAATTCAGTGCCATTCTCGATTTCAGCCCTTACTCCGATCTGATCCTTCCCACTATTCAGGCTGGATATGTAAAGAACCTATCATCACTTCTTGGTTGTTCTCCTTCTGTTGCTCGGTCCATGATTTCTGATCAGGAGGTTGATTTTTCCCCGATTATTTGCTCGCTATTGTACTACCATGGGAGGACATTTTGATCATTCTGTATCTGGATGGGGTGCCTTGACATTGGCTATGATTTCGTACTTCCTGTTTTCTTCCTCATCTCATGCCCTCATACCAGTTGCTTGTGGACTCCGTTCCCGACAAAACCCTATGATTTTGGTCTTAGCAGAAACTCTAATGGGTTTAGATCAGGCACATACTGATGGGACAGTACTGCTTTCTGGTGCCCCTTTAGTGCTACAAACTTGGCTTCTTGAGCGACTCAGTTTATTAGTGTATCCTCGCGGTCTTTGCAGGATCCCTTCTTTAGATCAGAGGAAGGTACGAAGATTTTTCAGCAACTCTGAGGTTTGGTTTGTTTGGCTAAGCGGTCTCACCACTGAGGACATCCGTTGGGTCTGCGCCCGTTGGGATTATTGTTCAGTTACTGTTAGATTTCCAGGAAGGAGCGGGATATGGCTTCTTGGTTTACATGCTACCACTTTTTCCATCCCATACAGAGTAGCCAGGCAGTATGGCTGTAGACAGGACACTTCTGAGGATGCCATCGGGGTTATAAGAGATTCCATTCTGCGGTCTTCATTGATTACTGCTTTCACTACTGCATGGCATGAGCGGATTGCGGCACCTTTTCCACGAATTCCCGCCTCCATCCAATTATCAATTGAGTATTTCCTAGAGATCCAGAGGGTGATTGAAAGGCAGAGCCAGATTCAGCAAAGACATTAGAAAAAGGCACTTTAGAAGGTTTGAGGATTGGGTGATGATGTTTGGAATAGCTGTTTGTTGAAACCAAATGGATGTTTAAAAAAGGAAAAAGCAAGTCACTGTGACGCTCCACTTGAGATCGAGTTGAGTTCAGTCGAGTCTATTGTTTTGAGTCTTGTTGTTGAGTCTGTCCATCGTCAAGTTGTGTTTGAGTTTATGTCGAGTACTGTAATCCTTCTATTTCTAGTAATGAAATGAAAACTTGATTTGCTTGATTTAATGCGCCTAGTCATGAATGAATGAATCACTAAGCTGAAAGTGTAATTTCTCTGACTATTGTGGAAAAATACTCTGTTGATCAATTTTTGCATTGAAAAGAATCCTGAAAGGATCAAAGTTGATTTTGCGCTAATGCCAAAGAAAGCTAAGAATTGATTAGTTTTACTTTAAGAATCTTGAGATGCTTTTGCTCAAATCTTGAAAAGATATGCTTGATAGTAACTCGGGACTAGCTTAACTCCCTTTTCTCCCCACTTCAAAAATCTTGAGCCCAGAAAAATGGGTCATTCAAACCTGTCTAAACTGCAAGCCATGTACTCTTTGTCCTTGATGGTAGCCAAACATTTCAAATAAACTACTTCTCTCAAAAAGAAAAAATAAGCTCGCTGGGATGAAAACCCGAAAGGGCACCTAGACAAAAGTTAGAGCACAAAAAAAAAAAAAAAAAAAAAAAAAAAAAAAAAAAAGAAGAAGCTCGCTAGGATGAAAACCCGAAAGGGCGCCTAGGCAAAAGTTAGAGCATAGAAGAAAAGAAAATTTTGCGCGTTGTTTTCAAGAACTTGATCCTAGCCAATCAAGACTTTAGAGAGAAAAGAAAAGAAAGAAGAGAAGAAGAAAAAAAAAAGAAGAATGAAGAAGATTAAGAAATCGGGAACATAAATTGTCCCAAAACTTTGATTTGTAAATTCTTTGAGTAAGCCTAAAAGATTTGAAGGGCTAATCCTGCTGTATGATGAGTGATGTAAAATTGACTGGCTAGTGAAAAGGTGAAAAGAATCAACCGTCAAAGAAAAAGAAAGAAAAAAAAAAAAAAAAAAAAAAAAAAAAAAAAAGGGAGAGGTAGTTTAGTTTCTTTCAACGCTACCAAAAGTGACCTACTTCAAAAAAAAAATCTGTCTGATGACATGGCTTGAAAAGCCCCTAATTCTTGAAATCCTTGCTCTTTTAAAACCTCCAGCCTTCGAGGAACTACGCTTGACCTGATTCCCACTTGGGGATACGTAGGCAACCTACTCGGTTCGGTCACTGCTCCTGAAACACTCAGCCACATCTCAAATACCTTCTTTCAAGACTTAGCCGAACTACTTTGGACCTGATTCCCACTTGGGGATAAGTAGGCGAGCTTCCCTGGTTCTCGGTCCCTGAACCTTGCAAACTAGGGGCAAACTTTCAAAGTTTGCCCAGAACCTCAAGATATCACTACCACACTAGGGGCAAACTGCGTTTGCCCAAGCTTTCATTTATCCCTGTCAACTAGGGGCAAACATCGTTTGCCAATACCCTTTCTACATTATAAGCGAATCCCAAGCCGTCAAGTATATTTTTGAAAACATTTGAAATGAATTGTCTCTTATTCTATAAGCTAAAGGCACTAATTCGAAGCACCTTTTTGGTAAAAGCAAAGGATTGATTGAGATCCATATGGAATATTTTCAAAGCATTATTTTATCAACTGAGTATTATCACAATAAAATGAGAAGAGCACATGAAAGCAAAGAGATACGTCAAACATGACAAATGCGCATTATGTAAATGGCAAAGTTGAGTTATCTCCTCCAAACTTCTATTTCAGTGTCAAGTGTGTCATCTTCCTGTGTCAATGTTTGTCGTGGTCAAGTCTGTCGTCGTCTAGTCTGTGATCTCGAGTGTGTGGGTCCGAAGTGATCTATAATTGTAAAATTTTCAAAGCATCCGAAGGTGGATACAAGTAGAAGTTCCAAACATTGTTATTGCATCAATTAAACCTAGTCGAGATGAAGTGTCGATCAGAAGACCGGCCTTGGATGTTGAGTTGAGCTGTTATTGAGACAAGATCTGTATGCATTACATGAATATCTGCTAAAATTGATTTATGAAGCACGTCAAAGTCATCAGGTCTTTTGAGTACCTATCAGTCACGGATCAGAATTGAGATATCAGGAGACTTGAACAGCCTAAGAGTTAGGATTTGAGTTTTGCTTTAAGATTGGGATCTAGATGTATGAATTGCCAAGAAGGCCTGCCTCGTCAAGAAAGTTGGATTTAGATCAAACACTAATCATGCTCTGCATTTGACATGCACTTCAGCAGCATTTTCCGCATATTATTTGTGCCTTTGTTAAACCAGCTCTACTCTCTGCAAATTGACCCCACAATTTATTTTGACCACAGATTGGTCCAATCTTGATGCATAAAGAGTGCTCAAAACTTGTTGGAATTGGTCTAAAGGACCCATGGGAATTTGAATTTTGGTAAAAGCCGTTCAGAGTTGAAGAAAAGTCCCCCAGATGAAAAGGATCAAAGGCACCGCAGCCTGAAAGTGGCCGAGAAACGGCAAACTCCCGTCGTTTTGGGATTGATTATGAGTTGTCTTAGAAAATGGACATTTGAGTCTACTGTCGCTTGAGAATTACATCCAGAAAGGACTTTCAGAAGATGGGTCAGAATGCGAGATGTTCAGAAAGGGTTAGAGTAAGCCTGACGTGTTGCAAGAATGATTGCGTTGGTCGAAGCACCAATATGAGTCTCAGAAAGAATCAGCAGGGCCTCCAGAAAATGTGCTCGCGTCCCAGAAACCTCAGATATCTCCTCAAGCAGAGAATTTCCAGATATTGTCAAGGTATACAGAATTCGTGCATCTCTCAGAATCATAGGATCTCCCCAGTAGAGAACTTTCAGAATTAAGTTTCTCGCAAGCATCATGTATCCACGGGTTGCCTCCAGATAAAGGGTATCTCTCAGAATTTGAGCATCAAAATCGCCTCCAGAATACAAGGTTTATGCCAAGCATCATGTATCCAGGGTTGCCTCCAGAATGTAGGGTTTCTCTCAGAATCGTGGGTTGCCTCCAGAATGTAGGGTTTCTCTCAGAATCAGAATCGTGGGTTGCCTCCAGAATGTAGGGTTTCTCTCAAAATCAGAATCGTGTATCCGTGGGTTGCTCTCAGAAGAAGGGTCATCTCTCAGAATTTGTGTATCTCTCAGAATCCGTGCATCAGAACAGAAGATTTGTCCTCAGAAGAAGGGCCTGTTTCAGAAGAACAGAGGATTTGTCTCCGGCAGAGAGACCTGTTTCAGAAGATTTGTTTCTAGACCTGCCACAGAAGATTTGTCCTCGGAAAAAGGGCCTGTTTCAGAAGAACAGAAGATTTGTCTCCGGCAGAGAGACCTGTTTCAGAAGACTTGTTTCCAGACCTGTTACAGAAGATTTGTCTAGAAGAAGGACCTGTTTCAGAAGAGCAGAAGATTTGTCTCCGGCAGAGAGACCTGTTTCATAAGATTTGTCCCCAGCAAAAGGACTCTACATCAGCAATCGTCCCCAGCAGAAGGACTCTACACCAGCAATCGTCCCCAGCAAAAGGACTCTACATCAGCAATCGTCCCCAGCAGAAGGACCCTACATCAGCAATCGTCCACAGAAGAAGGACCTATTTCAGCAATCGTCCCCAGCAGAAGGACTCTACATCAACAATCGTCCCCAGCAGAAGGACTCTACACCAGCAATCGTCCAGTTGTTTGACATGACTCAGAATTCATCCAAGATACTTCGCTATTTCAAGAGTCGTCCAGGATACAGATGACGCCTACGAGCCTTAAGATCAGAAGAATAACTTTGACAAAAACCTCGAGAATCATCCAAGATACCTTTAGCATATTCGACTGTGAGAGAGAGTCGTTGCATCCTTTGCATTAGATTTTGCATCTAGGGAACCCTTGAGGATGATTCCTCCAGCACTTTCACATTTCATGTTTTCATATTGCACCAGCATCCTAGGATAGGAGCATTTCATCCGCATTGTTGTTGTTTGTTTGTTTTCCGTCTTCTCGCGCGCTTGAACTACGCCCTGGTCTGATTCCTGGAAAGGATACGTAGGCAGCTCCAGCGGAGCACGACCAGCATCAGCTTCAACTTAGCCGCCTCTACCCAGCATTGCATTGCATTCTTGCATTTGTAATTTCTTGATTTTTTTTTTTTCAGATTTTGAATTTCTTGATTTTGCGGATTTTTGTTTTTCCTAAAACCTCTCAGTATGGTTATTTGGGTGCCTTCAAGGCTTTGGCACTCACTTGCAGTTCACGTTGTTCACAACAAGTTCTGCCAAAGAGGGGCAAACTGTAGACACCCAATTTTGACCACACTGATAGGATTTAGGGTGGACAACGTCTTGGAGGATTCGATGATGAAAAGTACCCCGTGGAAGGTACTGGATTCCACACAATCAGAAGATCGGACTTCGGAAAGTGACTTCAAGCTCAGAAAAGCCCTTTTCCATGGATAAATCCCGGTTTTGTCAAAATCATCTCTCAGAATTCATATTCTCTCAGGGTTATATGAACATTAAGTGTTCTAAACGCAGTATTCTAGGTATCCAGAGATTCAATTTTAAAGAAAAGTTCGAAATCGACGCACATTTGAAAGCAATTTTGGAAAAGACGTCATTTGATTTCAAAAAGACGACGAAAGTTCCGGAGGACTTCCGGACTTCAATTGGACTTCAATTCTCATTATAAAACCTCTGGAAATATTTTTATATTGAAATTCAACCTGACAGCTTTCCAACGGTACGTAAACGGACGATTTCGGACACCAAAAAGCATTTTTACAGAAATCTGGAAAAGCAGTGCGCATGAAATTTGAAACAGAGCTTGTGGGTGACCAGAGGGACCCAAATAGTAAATGGCGGTTTTTCCCACCATAACCGCCACTTCCATTTGTGTCCTCCACGGAGCTTTTTGAGTTCCAGACCCTTCTAGAAGCTTCCCACTGCGAGGAAATTGCCTGGAAATTGCGTTTAGGCTCCGAAATGGCCATTTTAACCCTCTTTTAAGCTCTAAAAATCATGTTTTAACCCTGAAACTTAAGAGCTAAGTCTTCAAAACTCTATATAAGATCTCATATATCTCATATGAGATCACATCTTAACACACTAGACACTTGGAAGAGATACACTTGAATATACTTGGAGATACAAACACACATAGAAGCACATACAAGAGAGATAAGTATACTTTGAATATACTTTCAATTTAGGTGAATTCTAGAGAGAGAAAATTATGAATTGAATTTAGATTAACTTAGGCTAATTAGACCACAATTTGAACATCAATTGCCTCCCTCAACTTCCATGGATGAGTGCTTGAAGAACACTTGAATAACACTTGAAGAAGAAGATCTTCAAATCAATTTTGGTCTTGTAATTGAGAATCCTCCAAGAGGTAAACACTATAGTTCATCTCTAATTCCTACTTTGTATATATAGATCTATAAGATTTGGATCTAACTTAGTTCTATTTCTACTTATTAGAACACTCATCTTCTTCCTCTCATGTTCTTCACACACTCACATAGTTAGATCCAAATCTCTTTGATTTTTATTGATAATTTACAATTAGAGATTGTTTTTCACTTTGATTTTCAATTTTGGTTTCATTCTTCAATTTTAGTTTAGATTCATGCATACATGATTATATATATATACATATATCTATTTTGAATTCCATGATGGTTTGGAAATATGATCTATGAGAAGGATGATTTCTATGTTCATACCTATCTCTTGATTATTCCTATTACCTAGAATTCCTATTGAATTTCATCTCCAACATGATATTTATAAGTCCCTTTGATCCTTGATCTAAAAGTTCTTCATAGAACTTGAGGGCTAAATTGATTGGGAATCATGATAATTAAGTTGATCTATGAGTTTGATCTCTCTAATAAGCTTCAACTATCACTAAAATGTTTTCCTCACACTTTAAAATGAACTAGATAAAAATTCAGCAAAGCAGATTGGTTTTGTCCATTAGATTTGGTCCATCAAAACCCATAGTTTGATGGATTTCAAATTTTCTGGGTAAACTTTGATGAATTAGCTTTCATCCGGTCCGTTTTGAGAGCTTTTAGGATTCATATACTATTTTTAGAAATTGTTGAGAAATCGGTTGACAGATTTGAACATCGTCTCTTTGTGCTTGAATTTCAGAAAATCTATAATAGTTATCGACGTTCCGCTTTTTGGGGATGATTCCTAACTCATATATCTATATGCCGATGTAAAATCATGAGCATACGATCGAGTTAGGATCGTTTTCTAAGCGTTTAAAGTTGATACAACTATTCTGGAATTTTCTAAGTTTAATTACAAATATGATTATGTATACAAAATGGTCATACCTTGATCACTCAACAACAATTGATGAATAAAACTTGGTTTAGAAATCACCTAGGATAAATGGATGAGAGATCAAAAGCTTAAATCAACTTGGTTAACATGATTCATGAACTTCTATTATACTTCTATTATGTTTTGCATTCATTTGTCAAATGATACCAAATTTCCAGAATAACAGAGTCTGTTTAAAACACTTTTTCAGAAACCTTGTGATTACAGAATGTCCATGGGTTTATTTTTATCATATACTACAATGAAATAGCTTTCTTTTGACACCAAATAGAGCTTCATATGATTTTTGTAGATTTAATTATGATTTTTACAAGAACAGTGGACAGTCCTGATCCACTGTTCCCAAAACATTTATTTCTCAAACAATAAAATTGATATTGAGGTCCCACTTTTTGGAGAAGTTCCCTAAGACATGTATCTAACTTTCTGTAAAAGGGTTTTTATCCAGCTCATGTTTAAGACCACTTTTGATAGGATTCATTAGAGGTTGCTGAATCTGGAAATTTGATTGATGACATGTTTTCTTTGTTTATCATGCATATCATTTGTTTGCTTGTATTTTTGCAATGCTTGGGTATTCTTTGGTGTATTAGTGCAGAGAATTAAGTGCCTCGGACCCGGACTTCGATTTGTGGTTTGCCTCGTCTACATGTGGCTTAGTGCCCATGTATCGTGTACTATCTCTATCCTTTCTCTTAGAATTTTTCTAGGTTTACAACTTTGATTTCAACGACACATTTCCTTTAGGATAAGTCTCCGTTTATATGATTATTTGTTAGAGACATCTTATCTAGGATTGTTGCATGATTGCATTGCACGTTTACATTCTTTTTGCTTTCGCGACTCCGCTTGAGTCAACCAATGTAAGTCTTCTCGTTCCCTTTGCATATCATGACATGTTTACTTTATTTGCATCGGTCCCGGGCGGGACTAGCCACTGTGAGTATACTTCTCCCTTGTATTGCATGAGCATCCGCTTTCTACTTGATTTAGTCTCTTGAAATGATTTTCATTAGATGTTTCTTTTTGCCATGTATATATCTATCTAGTATGTTTGAGGAAACAACATCTATTATGAATTAATAACAAGGATATTTGAATCAAGGCCTACCATTCGGTAGGGCGAGGAGGGGGTGCTTTAGTCCTGCTTGGGCTCCTTCCCCTCTCGTACCAAGACCCCCGAACCTTGTTTCTGGTAATGAAGGGCGAGTAACCTTATTCAATTTTGGGCGAGTCAAACTTGGGTTTCCTAATTCCCGATAAAAATTAGGTGGCGACTCTTTGTCTCTAGGATCGCGTGAGGAAGTCCTAGTTTTCCCTGAAGTGTGCTCCTTGGGATCCGTCCCGGGACACTATCGAGGGAGAGCGTCAGGACCTCCTCCTCCATTCGCGACGGTCCACAAGGCCTTTCACAGTCAGCAAAGATTTCAAGTCCGGGGTGCCTTTTTCTAGTACTCTGATGAATCCAAGGTTTGGGGAACCCCAAATAGGGGAAGTCATCCCCTTCCTTGATGAATTGCCCGTTAAAGGTCTTGCGGTACGGTGGAAGACTCCTCACTCTCTTCTTCTATGGCTTTTGTAGCTCGAGATCTTCCTCGGTGGGCTTGTACCCCAATCCAAAAGTGCCTTTTTATCCTTTGATTTGAGGAAACTCGCGGACCCCTTATTGATGTTGACCCAATCCCATTCCAGGAAAGTAGTTCATTTTGCAGACGATATTGACAACTGCAGAGTGGATCTCAGGGAACCTCTCTTCATCATCGATCATGTGGACCTTTTCCATGAAGAATCCTCCAATTTCTCCCTCTTCTAGTTTGGTTATTTGGATTTCAAAGACGGGAGCGTAGCTTGGGAAGACGTCATTTCCCCAACTATTGCCAAAGATAATTTTCACCTTTTTCCATGAACGTACTTGATCATTTGGTGCATAATGGATGATACTGCTTTGTTGACATACAGCCAGGGCCTCCCGATCAATAAATTGAACGAGGCAGGTATGTCCATGACTTAGAAGAGTTGAGTACAAACCAAAGACCCTGCTTGGATTTGGAGAGAAACAATCCCCATCACAGTCCTCTTGGTGTTATCATAAGCCCTCACGAATTACACAGACAGAGTGATGACTAGGATGTTAACCCCCCAAGGCTGTGGCGGTTCTTAGGGCACAAACATTCAAGGCGGAGCTCATATTGACTAGACAGAATGGCGCTTGTTGTCCTTTGCATCCAACAGTGATGTACAAAGCCTTGTTATGTGCAGATCCTTCTGGTGGCACATCCTTGTCGAAAAAGGTAATGACTGGGTCAGGGATGAGTGTACCCAAGAAAGCCAACATATCTTCCGGTGCGGCGTCAATGGGGACTTCAATTCTAGCTAAGGCATTCCGCACGGCCTGCCTATGCTTGTAGGATGTCACCATGATGTCCCACATTGAGAGGTGTGCTTGAGTTTTCTTCAATTGCTTTATTAACTCATTGACCTCTTTGATGACCTCATCCATTTTTCCCTTTCTCTTGTCTTTGACTGGTCCTTTCTTGATGGTTTCCATGACGGGCTGTGGAGGCTGATAATGATGGCCCAACCTAGTCAGATGATCAATCTCTATAGGAGTAGGTCCTTCAACAGTACCATCTTCTTTGAACCAATCACAATTAGTTCCCACAAATGGTTTCTCCGGCTCGTTCCAGATGGAGGCATCACTTTATTTATTGGGATCATACCATTTGAAGTCTACTACCCCTAGATTATGTTCTTCCAGAAAGAACAAATCTTGTTCATCAACTACCTACTACTGCCATTCATCATCTTCCCCTTCAATCAGGTGAAATCCCTCAAACTCCAAGATGTCAATGAGGAGTAAGGGATGTCCTAAGGGGGTGATATAGGCAACGGGGTTGAAGGGCATGGGGTCGAATTTGATGAGACTGATATTTTGGTGATTTCATAGGGGATTTTGAGTAACATGGGGCTACTTTGGTGGTGGCTCAATAATATTCTGGTCAATGAGGTCTTGGATATCATGGCGGAGGTGCATGCAATCATCGGTGTTGTGGCCAGGGGCTTGGTGGTAGGTACAATGTTTGGACATGTCACAGCTCGGTGTGGCGGGGTATTTCAAGGTTCAAGTAGTTGGAGGTGGCCCTTTTTGAGGAGACGGTTTAAGGCTGAGGACAGGGAGATTTCTAGCTTGGCGAAACTGCGAGGAGGATTTTTCTAGAAAGGGTGATTGGACAAGTTTGCTTGGTTAGAGGATTGGTACGGCTGTAGACATCCAATTTTGACCACACTGATAGGATTTAGGGTGGACAACGTCTTGGAGGATTCGATGATGAAAAGTACCCCGTGGAAGGTACTGGATTCCACACAATCAGAAGATCGGACTTCGGAAAGTGACTTCAAGCTCAGAAAAGCCCTTTTCCATGGATAAATCCCGGTTTTGTCAAAATCATCTCTCAGAATTCATATTCTCTCAGGGTTATATGAACATTAAGTGTTCTAAACGCAGTATTCTAGGTATCCAGAGATTCAATTTTAAAGAAAAGTTCGAAATCGACGCACATTTGAAAGCAATTTTGGAAAAGACGTCATTTGATTTCAAAAAGACGACGAAAGTTCCGGAGGACTTCCGGACTTCAATTGGACTTCAATTCTCATTATAAAACCTCTGGAAATATTTTTATACTGAAATTCAACCTGACAGCTTTCCAACGGTACGTAAACGGACGATTTCGGACACCAAAAAGCATTTTTACAAAAATCTGGAAAAGCAGTGCACGTGATTTTTGAAACAGGGTTTGTGGGTGACCAGAGGAGCAAGAATAGTAAGTGGCGGTTTTGGGTATGGGGGTGGCGGGTCCCACCATAACCGCCACTTCCATTTGTGTCCTCCACGGAGCTTTTTGAGTTCCAGACCCTTCTAGAAGCTTCCCACTGCGAGGAAATTGCCTGGAAATTGCGTTTAGGCTCCGAAATGGCCATTTTAACCCTCTTTTAAGCTCTAAAAATCCTGTTTTAACCCTGAAACTTAAGAGCTAAGTCTTCAAAACTCTATATAAGATCTCATACATCTCATATGAGATCACATCTTAACACACTAGACACTTGGAAGAGATACACTTGAATATACTTGGAGATACAAACACACATAGAAGCACATACAAGAGAGATAAGTATACTTTGAATATACTTTCAATTTAGGTGAATTCTAGAGAGAGAAAATTATGAATTGAATTTAGATTAACTTAGGCTAATTAGACCACAATTTGAACATCAATTGCCTCCCTCAACTTCCATGGATGAGTGCTTGAAGAACACTTGAATAACACTTGAAGAAGAAGATCTTCAAATCAATTTTGGTCTTGTAATTGAGAATCCTCCAAGAGGTAAACACTATAGTTCATCTCTAATTCCTACTTTGTATATATAGATCTATAAGATTTGGATCTAACTTAGTTCTATTTCTACTTATTAGAACACTCATCTTCTTCCTCTCATGTTCTTCACACACTCACATAGTTAGATCCAAATCTCTTTGATTTTTATTGATAATTTACAATTAGAGATTGTTTTTCACTTTGATTTTCAATTTTGGTTTCATTCTTCAATTTTAGTTTAGATTCATGCATACATGATTATATATATATACATATATCTATTTTGAATTCCATGATGGTTTGGAAATATGATCTATGAGAAGGATGATTTCTATGTTCATACCTATCTCTTGATTATTCCTATTACCTAGAATTCCTATTGAATTTCATCTCCAACATGATATTTATAAGTCCCTTTGATCCTTGATCTAAAAGTTCTTCATAGAACTTGAGGGCTAAATTGATTGGGAATCATGATAATTAAGTTGATCTATGAGTTTGATCTCTCTAATAAGCTTCAACTATCACTAAGATGTTTTCCTCACACTTTAAAATGAACTAGATAAAAATTCAGCAAAGCAGATTGGTTTTGTCCATTAGATTTGGTCCATCAAAACCCATAGTTTGATGGATTTCAAATTTTCTGGGTAAACTTTGATGAATTAGCTTTCATCCGGTCCGTTTTGAGAGCTTTTAGGATTCATATATTATTTTTAGAAATTGTTGAGAAATCGGTTGACAGATTTGAACATCGTCTCTTTGTGCTTGAATTTCAGAAAATCTATAATAGTTATCGACGTTCCGCTTTTTGGGGATGATTCCTAACTCATATATCTATATGCCGATGTAAAATCATGAGCATACGATCGAGTTAGGATCGTTTTCTAAGCGTTTAAAGTTGATACAACTATTCTGGAATTTTCTAAGTTTAATTACAAATATGATTATGTATACAAAATGGTCATACATTGATCACTCAACAACAATTGATGAATAAAACTTGGTTTAGAAATCACCTAGGATAAATGGATGAGAGATCAAAAGCTTAAATCAACTTGGTTAACATGATTCATGAACTTCTATTATACTTCTATTATGTTTTGCATTCATTTGTCAAATGATACCAAATTTCCAGAATAACAGAGTCTGTTTAAAACACTTTTTCAGAAACCTTGTGATTACAGAATGTCCATGGGTTTATTTTTATCATATACTACAATGAAATAGCTTTCTTTTGACACCAAATAGAGCTTCATATGATTTTTGTAGATTTAATTATGATTTTTACAAGAACAGTGGACAGTCCTGATCCACTGTTCCCAAAACATTTATTTCTCAAACAATAAAATTGATATTGAGGTCCCACTTTTTGGAGAAGTTCCCTAAGACATGTATCTAACTTTCTGTAAAAGGGTTTTTATCCAGCTCATGTTTAAGACCACTTTTGATAGGATTCATTAGAGGTTGCTGAATCTGGAAATTTGATTGATGACATGTTTTCTTTGTTTATCATGCATATCATTTGTTTGCTTGTATTTTTGCAATGCTTGGGTATTCTTTGGTGTATTAGTGCAGAGAATTAAGTGCCTCGGACCCGGACTTCGATTTGTGGTTTGCCTCGTCTACATGTGGCTTAGTGCCCATGTATCGTGTACTATCTCTATCCTTTCTCTTAGAATTTTTCTAGGTTTACAACTTTGATTTCAACGACACATTTCCTTTAGGATAAGTCTCCGTTTATATGATTATTTGTTAGAGACATCTTATCTAGGATTGTTGCATGATTGCATTGCACGTTTACATTCTTTTTGCTTTCGCGACTCCGCTTGAGTCAACCAATGTAAGTCTTCTCGTTCCCTTTGCATATCATGACATGTTTACTTTATTTGCATCGGTCCCGGGCGGGACTAGCCACTGTGAGTATACTTCTCCCTTGTATTGCATGAGCATCCGCTTTCTACTTGATTTAGTCTCTTGAAATGATTTTCATTAGATGTTTCTTTTTGCCATGTATATATCTATCTAGTATGTTTGAGGAAACAACATCTATTATGAATTAATAACAAGGATATTTGAATCAAGGCCTACCATTCAGTAGGGCGAGGAGGGGGTGCTTTAGTCCTGCTTGGGCTCCTTCCCCTCTCGTACCAAGACCCCCGAACCTTGTTTCTGGTAATGAAGGGCGAGTAACCTTATTCAATTTTGGGCGAGTCAAACTTGGGTTTCCTAATTCCCGATAAAAATTAGGTGGCGACTCTTTGTCTCTAGGATCGCGTGAGGAAGTCCTAGTTTTCCCTGAAGTGTGCTCCTTGGGATCCGTCCCGGGACACTATCGAGGGAGAGCGTCAGGACCTCCTCCTCCATTCGCGACGGTCCACAATCTGGCGACTCTGCTGGGGATTTGAACATGAAACCGATGGTTTCTTGTTCTTCGAGGGTTTGACTTGAGCCAAAGAATATCCTTGTTATTAATTCAATAATCATGTTGTTTCTGCCTGCATTTGCACTTGCATTGTTCTTTCACCGCGACTGCTTGAGATCATTGCCTTGAAGATAGAGGGCCCTCTTTCCTCTATTTGTCAAGAGTTTTGGTAGCATGTAGTCACCGTTAGCCTTGTACCGCGTGCGGTATATAGAGCCTATGTGTGAACGGCACGCCCTCGGGGAGGCGGTCAACCACACCGCTGAGCTTGCTAATGGACCCTTTATGAGACTAAAACCCGGCCTTTGCATATAGTTTCTATAGAACCCTTCAATTAGGATCTTGATTATCATCTTTGATTAGGACAATGTGATGAATTACTTGCGCTTGCCCGTAAGGGATTATGTGGATGATGAGGACGTGTATGCGAAGGCATCATCAAACCTTGTATGGTGGATTCCTCTAGGATAGTATGGTCTTTATCCGAACATCCAATCATTATTTGAGGACAATTTTGAAATTTTTTGAAATTATAAGCACTTCTTTGAAAAACCCCAAGTCTTTCGAAAATTCCAAGAATATCCCTTTTGAAAATTTGCTTTGAGATTCACTTTCACAAAATCTTTCCAAAATTCTCCTTAGATTTTAGAGAATTTCAAAATTCCTATTTCCAGAAATCATGATCACACTTTGATGATTCAATTTCAAATTCTCCTAGATTTTAGAGAATTTCAAAAAAAAAAAAATTTTACTTTGGTCTTCAAGAAATCATGATGATTCAATTTCAAAATCTTCCTCTCAGATCTTAGAATTTCAAAATTCCCACCTCAATTTTTAAGAATCATGATTTCTCACCACAAGCATTGATGGTTCAAAAATTCTTTTGAAAATTACAAATCTCCCCATCTCTTTCAAAGATTTTCATGAAAAATTTCAATTTTGAAAACATGAACCATCAAGAATTTCAAAACTCAAAATCCTTGGATAATGATTGGATTAGTAGGGTGATTAGCATACTCAAGGAATCCTATGTGCTTATGTGTTGATGTGCTAGGTCTAAGCTAGATTAAGGTGCATTGCATTTAGATTAGATTGCATTTCATCTGCATTGCATGCACTACACGAGCATTGCATATACGACTCACGAGTGCGACGCCTCTAATATACTTTCAAAAGAAAAGATTTGTTTTCCTCAGAATTTTGAAAGCTTGAAAAGATTTCCTTTGATTTTAAGAAAAATGTTTTTGAAAAAGGAAATGATTTTCCATTTATGATTTCCATCTTTGTAAATCCACCTTCTTATATCATTCTTTGAAAAATTCTTTTGCAATAAAGATACCTGATTATTTGAAAATCCCTAAATAAACCAGATAAGAAAAGATAGGACCGAAAAGTTGTACTCCTTTCTGGGTCAGAGCTCCGAACAGCCGTTTGATCAGATCAGGGTTAGAAGAAGGAACAGCCGAGTCGACTAAGGTTGAAGATATGACATACGAAGCGGATATGGAAGCCAGATTGGCCGCAATGCAAGCTGCCTTGGATCAGAGCAGGGAGCAGAATCGAGAACAACTAGCCACTATGATGAGAATGATTGAGCAGCTAACTAATCCACCACCACCACCTCCAGAGCATCATGAAGAAGAAGATTTTGGGGAGACAGTTCAACCAAAGGTTCAGCTAGATCAGGAAATTCAGGATAAGTTGGCCAAGATCGACAAACTAGAGAGTGTGATCAGAAAGAGCAAAGGGGTGGATGAGTATTTGTTCGATGTTGAAGGGTTGTGTGACGCTCCAAAAACCAAACTCCCAGAGAAGTTTAAGATGCCGCATATTGAATTTTTCAATGGAACTGGAAATCCGAAGAGCTATCTGAGGCTTTATGTAGGAACTTTGCAGCCTATGGGCATTGAATCTGACCTCTTCGCTCTATTGTTTCCAAGAGTTTTGAGTGGAGCAGCACTTTCATGGTACTTGACGTTGGAACCAGCCATAACCAGAGATTGGGAGGCATTGGCCAAAGCTTTCGTGGCTCAATATTCATATAACCAGTTGTTTGATGTAACTGCAAGAGATCTAGAAACCACCCGACAAGAGTATAGGGAATCCTTCGCAGGTTTCCTTACTCGTTGGAGAGCTAAAGCTGCTCAAATGACTAGCAGGCCAGCGGAAAAAGATCAGGTCCGAATGATCATCAAGAATCTACAGCCCGAATACTTGGAAAGGCTAGAATTTCAGTCCATTGTGAGTTTCGAACAGCTGTTTGATGTGGGAACTTTGATAGAAGATGCCATTAGAGATGGAAAGATCAAGAAAGAAAGCACGAGCAATCGATACAGAAAGACAGAAAGGCCAGTCTATCATCAGTCTGCTGACGTCAACACACTATCTCCTCAGCCTTTTCAGAAAGAGCGTCGAAGTATGGCTAATGCAAGAGGAAGTCAAAATCAGAAACAGTCGAGAGAGAAAAGAGAATTTTCCGACTTGGGGATGCCACTAAGCACCGCACTTGAAAGAATGATAGAAAAAGGGTACTTGCAGAAATTGGAACCTAAACCAGAGCCAAATCCACTTCCACCGGGTTTCAAAACAGAGTTCTTTTGTGACTTTCATCAAGGCCGTGGACATAGCACAGATAGATGCTGGAGACTTCGCCATGAAATTGAAGACTTGATTGAAAAAGGGGTCATCTCCCCTCCTCCCTCTCAGCCAAATGTTCAGAAGAATCCTCTCCCTAATCATAAGGGGAACATGCCAAATGTTAACTTTGTAGAAGAAGGATCTCAGATTTATAACCCAAAGATCTACATCACATCCTCGAATCAACCAGCTATGGATGTTCAACTTCCGGAAGACGCTGCAATTTGCATCTTGAGGAATATGGAAGAGGAAGAATGGGTCGAAGAAGCACTGGCTTTTGAAGAAGAAATAGCCAACGGAAATCTTACGATTGAATGGTGGGATCCCAATGCCATCACCGACGACTCGATCTGGTATGAGGAAGAAAAGCCCATAGAAGCAGTCACCGAGAAACAAAGCACTGAGCCGATAGAAGAATTGCTAAAGCCTGTCGAGAACCTTGAAATCAAAGATGACGATCTTATTGCAATGATGGAAGAAGAAGAAGATTGGTGGTATGATGATGAGGATGATTCCGTTAATAATACCATAATCCCCGATGATTCTGTTTGGAAAATCACTGTTGGCACCGAAAAGTTAGCCAAAGAACTTGAGTCTATCTGGATCACCAATGAAGTAAACCACTTGACCCGTTCCGGACGTCATTTCAAGCCTCATGAGTTAGAAAATCGTGGAAAAGAAACATGGAATGAGAAAGAAGTCGTCAAAACAAAAGAGGCTGGTAAAGGAGCCGTGAGCGAAGAAGAAGATGAAATCCTAAAGCAATTGAAGAAAACACAAGCTTGGATCTCAGTATGGGGATTACTTATGACCTCTCACAAACACAGGCAGGCCATGCTCGATACTCTCAATCGTTTGGATGTTTCTGTCAATACTACTCCCGAAGATCTAGTAAACATGATCTCTTCAAAGCCTTGTAAGCCTGTAATCACATTCACAGATGAAGATTTACCGCCGGAAGGGGCACACCACAACAGAGCTCTCTACATCACTGTACATTGCCTGGGGAATAGAGTACCGGTCTGCTTGGTAGATAATGGGTCAGCCTTGAATGTATGTCCTCTCCAAACAGCTCTCAGAATGGGGTTGTCTATTTCAGAACTCTTGCCATCAACACAAACTGTGAGGGCCTATGATAACACCAAAAGGGCCATTGTGGGAATGATTAAGTTGAAAATTGAAGTCGGGCCATTAAACAAAGAAGCTGATTTCCAAGTGATTGATATTCCGGCTAGCTTTAATCTGCTATTGGGACGTCCGTGGTTACATGTGAATGATGCAGTCGCCTCCACTCTCCACCAGAAAGTCAAGTTCATCTGGAAAGAGGATGTGGTAACAATCTTTGGGGATAGCTGGATCAAAGAAGAAGGGACAAGCCATGGTCCTGTGCTAGAAGTCCAAACACCGGAAGAAGAAAATGAATTGGGAGGATTCAACTTTGTGGGAATGATAAATGAAGGAGCTAAGAAAAAGAAATCCGTTTGGGATCGACTCAGCTATGAGAAGAAACTTCCTGATGCATCTGTCTGGGGCGAAGAAATCACTCCGATCAAGAAAAAGAAGCCGTTCATCACCGGACGCGAATATAGAAAGATGTTCGAGAAGGGAAACCCGGTTGCCAAAGATCTACAAGAAGAAGTGGGACAGAATTGGATCCCTGAAGTCATGCCATTGTACTTTGACCAGTATGCCAATCCTAAAGTGGCTCATATGGTGCGGAAGATGAACTATTTTCCTGGAATGGGACTAGGTCGTCGTCAACAAGGAATAACTGAACCACCGAACTTCCACGAACAGAAAGATAAATCTGGGCTTGGGTATCAATTGACTGAAGAAGATAAGAAGAAGATGACAAAAGGAAAAGGGCCGATGGTTGTTTCTGGGCCAAGAATCCTGAATGGATACTTCGTGAAAGAAGGCGATGACTTTCCCTTCTGTGGGTTCCCTGAACCATGGTATGATCCGGCTACCAAGAACATTAAGCCTGGATTTGAGATTTTCTTCAAACATGAGTTCTCCGACTATGAGGATCCGTTCTTGTATACTCCGCCTATCAAGAAAGAAAGGAAGGACTGGGCTGAGCTGATGACAAGTGATGATTTGAACATGCTAATGGATGAAGAGCTGAACATGCTGATGGATGCCGAAGAAGCACTGGGAAATGTGAAAGAAATCAAGCCAATAGAGGGAGCTCTGAACAATTGGGTGATAGAATCGGAAGTCAACAAATCCCCTCCCCCATTTCCCCGAAAGTCTGTAAAGGCCAATATGAGCCATAATGTTGAGTCTGCTTTTGCTTTTGATGTACCCAAAAATGTTAATGAAATGAACGAGGATTTTGCTTACTCTTCCGTGTCTGATGATCTTGATTTTGAAATTTCTGAGGATTTGCAAAGATTAATTGAAAATGAAAATGAATCTGCATGCAAGATTATTGAAGAAACTTTGCTAATAAACTTGGATAATGAAGATAATCCACAAAATGTTCATATTGGCACCACGCTCACTTCACAAGAAAGCAATGAACTAATCAACTTATTAAAAGAATTTAAAGATGTTTTCGCTTGGTCCTACCAAGATATGCCAGGCATCGATCCAGAGATTGTCCAACACCACATCCCTCTCTTTCCAAATTCAAAACCTGTTAAGCAAAAGTTGAGACGCATGAGACCCGAATGGACTTTGAAGATCAAAGAAGAAGTTGAGAAACAATTGAAAGCTGGATTCCTGATGGTAACCCAATATCCGGAATGGATAGCCAATATAGTTCCTGTGCCAAAGAAGGATGGAAGGATCCGTGTATGTGTTGACTTCAGAGATCTAAACAAGGCTAGTCCTAAGGATGATTTTCCGCTTCCACACATAGATGTTCTGGTAGATAGCACCGCGGGGCATGAGTTGTTATCATTCATGGATGGTTTCTCAGGGTACAATCAGATTTTAATGGCACCCGAAGACAGAGAAAAGACTACATTCACAACTCACTGGGGGACGTATTGCTACCGAGTAATGCCATTTGGGTTAAAGAATGCCGGAGCGACCTATCAGAGAGCTGCTACTACTTTGTTACATGACATGATCCATAAAGAGGTAGAAGTTTATGTGGATGATATGATTGTTAAGTCCAAAGAAAGAAGTGGGCATTTAACAGCACTCGCCAAGTTCTTTGAAAGATTAAGGAAATACAGAATGAGATTGAATCCACAGAAGTGTACTTTTGGAGTTACCACCGGAAAGCTGCTGGGATTTCTCATCACACAGAGAGGAATTAAGGTTGACCCCACAAAGATCAAGGCTATTATGGATATGCCGCCTCCGACAAATGAAAAGGAAGTAAGAGGATTTCTGGGAAGAATCCAATTCATCAGCCGCTTCATATCTATGCTCACTGCTACTTGCGATCCGCTTTTCAGCTTGTTGAGAAAAGGGAAGAAATTCGAATGGGACAATCAATGTCAAGAAGCTTTTGACAAGATCAAGGCTTATTTATCAAACCCACCGGTTCTTTCACCCCCGAAATCAGGGAAGCCTTTGCTGTTGTACTTATCCGTGTCAGAGAATGCTATGGGATGCATGTTAGCCCAAGAAGGAGATGAAGGGCGTACAGAGAAAGCCATTTACTACTTAAGTAAAAGGATGACTGGATACGAATTGAAGTATTCTCCGTTAGAAAAGACATGTTGGGCTTTGGTTTGGGCCACTCGTCGTCTGAGGCATTATATGTTGGCCTTCCCTGTTGTTTTAATCTCCCGAATGGATCCTTTGAAGTACCTATTTGAAAAACCAGCATTGACCGGAAGAATCTCCCGATGGACATTGATGCTATCTGAGTTTGACTTGATACATGCTACGAGTAAATCTGTTAAAGGAAGGGCTGTCGCAGAACATTTAGCAGAACATCCGATAAATCTGGAAAACGAAGGAGAGTTCATGTTCCCTGACGAAGGATTGATGGAATTAAAAGAAGATGTGTGGAAAATGTATTTTGATGGAGCTGCAAACCAGAAAGGATATGGAGTGGGGATCATCCTTGTATCCCCTGAAGGAGCACATACCCCGTTCTCTATTAAGCTGAAGTACACTTCCACCAACAACACTGCTGAGTATGAAGCTTGTATCTTGGGGCTAGAAGCCGCATTGACTTTGGAGGTAAGGAAACTTGATGTATTCGGGGATTCCAATTTGATCATATCCCAAGTTCGAGGGGATTGGAAAGTCAAGGAAGAGAAGTTAAAACCCTATCATGAGTATCTTGATTCTTTACGAACTCGTTTCTTGCATATCACGTTCTTCTACCTGCCTCGAGAAGAAAATCAGCTAGCAGACTCTTTGGCTACTTTAGCGTCAATGATTGAGATTCCTGTGGGGATAAAGCTAACTCCTTTGATGATTGAACAAAGGGAAAAGCCGTCTTATGAGATGATTGGGGAAATAGAAGAAGCAGAAGAACTTCCGTGGTACACCGACGTGTGGAACTTCATTGAAAATGGGGAATATCCGGAAAGCGCCTCCGAGAAAGACAAGAGAGCCATAAGAAGATTCTCGGCTCAGTTCATGATTTGTGGTGGAAGTCTATTGAAGAGATCTTACAATGGATTCAACTTGACATGTCTATATGGAAACAGTGCGAGAAAGATGATGGAGCAAATTCACGAAGGGGTGTGTGGTCCTCATATGAGTGGACACATGTTAGCTAAGAAGATCATCCGACAAGGATATTATTGGACTACTATGGACAAGGACTGCTATGAATATGTCAGAAAATGTCACAAATGTCAGATCCATGCCAATATGAAGCATGTACCGCCGTCACTGCTATACAACATGACTACCCCTTGGCCATTCTCAGTTTGGGGAATAGATGTTATTGGAGAAGTAACCCCGAAGGCGTCTAATGGGCATCAATACATCCTGGTAGCAATTGATTATTTCACAAAATGGGTGGAAGCAGAGTCTTATGCGACATTGAAGGCTAAAGATGTGGCCAGATTTATCAGAAGAAATATAATCTGCCGATACGGGGTCCCTCATGAGTTGATATCCGATCATGGCAGTCACTTCCAGAAAGAGGTTTTGGATCTACTAGAAGAATACAAGATCATGCACCACATGTCAGCGCCGTATAGGCCACAAACAAATGGGGCAGTTGAAGCAGCTAATAAGAATTTGAAGACGATCCTAAGAAAGATGACTGATACATACCGAGATTGGCATGAGAAGTTACCGTATGCACTGTGGGGATACAGAACATCTATCCGAACATCTACAGGAGCCACTCCTTATTCATTGGCTTACGGAATGGAAGCAGTACTCCCAGTTGAAATAGAACTACCATCTTTGAGAGTTGTGGCAGAATCCGAGATTCCAGAATTTGATTGGCTAAGAGATAGATATGAGGAGCTAATGTTACTTGATGAGAAAAGGTTGGCCGCAATTGATCATGTGCATGTGTATCAGAGAAGAATAGCTCGAGCATTCAACAAGAAGGTCCGTCCAAGAAAACTTGAGGAAGGCGACCTTGTGCTTAAAGCCTTAAAAGCACCCGTTTTCGATCCTAGAGGGAAATTCAAGCCAAATTGGGTTGGCCCATACGTCATCAAGAAGCTTCTCTCTGGAGGAGCGGCATACCTGATGGATCTAGATGGAGTTGAGTTCAATCAGCCAATCAACATTGACCGTCTCAAGAGATACTATGCTTAAAAGCCTTTTCTTTCAAAACCTGTTCTTTCAAAACCTCCAGCATTCGAGGAACTACACTTGACCTGATTCCCACTTGGGGATATGTAGGCAACCTGCTCGGTTCGGTCACTACTCCTGAAACCCTCAACCATACTTTCTTTCAAGACCTGGCCGAACTACTTTGGATCTGATTCCCACTTGGGGATAAGTAGGCGAGCTTTCCTGGCTCTCGATCCCTGAACCTTGCAAACTAGGGGCAAACTTTCAAGTTTGCCCAAAGCCTCAAGATATCACTGCCACACTAGGGGCAAACTGCATTTGCCCAAACTTCCATTTATCTCTATCAACTAGGGGCAAACTGTCGTTTGCCCATACCTCGCTACCTGTCCTCTCTGGATCACTTGGCTATCAGAATTAAAGCACCTAAGTGAAAAATCTGGTAATTCTTGATATTAAGTTGAAAAGTTTTTTAGCAATCTAAAGATGTGAATCTAATGTCAAGACTGAAACATTATGTGGAAAATTTTCAAAAGCTTCAAGATTACATGCAAAGCCAACACAATATCCTGCTACAAGATAAAATCTCATTTTCAAAACATGCAAATCCTTAGAAAATTCAAATATCCAAGTCAAAAGACATTGTCGAGAAAGAGGAATCGTCAGAAATTTCCTTTCCCTGTAAAATCGAGTCCTATGTGTCAGTGTGCAAAGTGTCAATCAAATCAGTCTCGTGACAAGGGATGCAAAGCGAAACAGAAGGATAGCATAAAGCAGCATCAAGCAAAGTCAAGAGTACAAGCCCATCAAGTCTCAGACAGAATACATCAACATCAGTCTCAGCACAGAAAGCAAGAAAAACAGAAAGATAGTCATGGGTGCATATGATCATCATCAGCGACGACGAGTAGCCCGTGGGTACCGAGCAGGCATATCTGAGGCCGTGGAGCTATCATCATCTTCAATTTGGCGCCTTCGCCTAGACCCACCAGCCCCACCAGAAGGGCCTGCATTCATCCGCTCCAACTGTGATTGAAGCTGCCTAACTTGAGCCACCTGTGGAAGAAAAGAATCAGTGTAGGGGTTTGAAAAAGCAATGAGATAAGAAGAAAAGGTCAAGAAATTTACCAGGGCCGCATCACGGTCTATGTAAGTCTGGCACATGCCATCCCACTGCAAAGAGAAGAAAGATATGGTCAGAAAGATCAGAAGAATCAGAGGTAATGAGTTCAGAAATTACTTACATGTCCCTCACGAGCAAGGCTCCAAGCCCTCAGATTCTGTGCATAAGATCGCTCTTCATTGAAAACGGCTCGGGGAACGGACTCATGTTGTTCTGAAACTAGCTGAGGCTCTACAAGATCACGGGGGATCTCTACAGAAGATATAACTCCGCGCAGCATGGTCGAGGCTCGCCAATCACAAGGAGGAATGAGAGGTAGAGGTCGACCAGGGCCATCCACAAAAGAACTCCCCTGCAAATGATGATGAGAAATAAGATAAAGCAAGCATTCGATCAGAAATGAAGAAGTCGTGAAATACCTGCGGGTCATCCGAGAGCGGGAAATTAGGCATCAGATGAATAACCCTGAAGACGTCATAGTTCTCCTCAAACAGAGTAAAAGAGGCTGAAGGAATTCCGTTCAAAGCATTAATAAGATCTTCATCTTCCAAATTCTGCGCCGACCTCATACAAGAAGGCGGATCCTGTGGCACTAAGAGACGATCCTCCAAATCAGTCTGAGGAGCTACTCTCTCTCCAAGATACCACTCAAGAACAGAGGGACCCTCAAGAAGAATCCTCTCTCCAGTCATCTGTCTAGCTAAGCCAATCTCAGTCACATCTCCATTTGTCACCCAAGGATGCCAGTTAACTTGGGTGAATCTGAGACGGGTAAGAAAATCCCGGCAAGAAATAACATTATGAGCATCATTCTTGGTACCTACGGCTTGGCGATGCCACTTCAGAGCCCGTGGAAAAATGTGAATCTCTTCCTCCCGGAATGATGGAGCCGTCATGGAGAAATACTCAAAGGCCCACACCTACAAGAGAAAATAAAGCAGTGGTCAAAACAGCAGAACATCAAATGATAAAAACTGGAAATGAAAATATTTTCAGTACCTCCCAAGCTCTCCAGAATCCGCCGAATCCAGGGGATTTGCCTCGAGAATGCTCCCCCATATGACTATACAGAATGGCTAAACCAGCAGAGCCCCAATCAAAATCTGCAATCTCCTCAAAATTTCGAAGACTATCAAGCATATTCAATGTAATCCGCTCAGCTCGAGTAGAAAGAAGAGAGCAACCAAGCAAATACAAGATGAAAGCACGGGTAAGCTGCATATCGGTAAATTGAGCCGCTCTTTCAGAAGGCCTGAAGTTGTTGATGAACCATGTGATGCCTACGCTCGATCCGTGAAGATCTCTCTGGGATGGGATGATACCTAGGAGACGCTCAATGATAGTAGGATGTCTATGGATGTTCTTTGCAAAGGCAAGACGATGCCCGCCAAATGAGATACCGGTTATCATTGCAAAATCAAGAGGGGTCATGGTTATCTCCCCAAAAGGCATGTGAAAAGTATTTGTGGAATCCCACCACCTTTCAGCAAGAGCTTGAATCATGGCCAAATCATTAGTCGATCTCTCCAATAAGGTTACAAACGACCCAAAGCCCGCTTGCTTGATATTGGCTACTACTTGGGGACGCGACTCCGACAATTCATTAAACCATTCAAGGCATTTTCCATGGCCACCATGACCTCTAAGATGACCAACCACATTCTAAAAAGAAAAAGGATGATTTCTAAGGAATCGCAAGAATAAAGAGACACGTATGAAGATGTGAAACAAAGGAGTAATTAAAGAATGGGTTACCTCTTGACGAAAGGCCCTCCTAGAGATATGATTTAGTGGATTTTTCATGGTTGCATACTCCATGGTTTGAGTTGATGAAGCTCCACTAGCTTGAAATTGGCTTCTACGTGTTCTAGAACTTTCACCTTGTCCATGGGAACTCATGGTTGTTGATGCTTGAAGCTTGAAGATAAGAGGTTGAAGATGATGAATAGTAAAAACCTTGGTACTTGAATCCCCTAGAATAGGGAGGAGTTGATGAAATCAACAAAGTTTTTGGAGGTTTTAATGCAAGAAATCACTCAAAACATCAAGAAATTGCAAGATTTGAGCACCTTAGAAGGAAGAGGTGATGCATTGAAGAAGAAATGAATGAAGAACAAAGAAGAAAATGGGTTTAAAACCCCAAAGTTGCGGCTGGCGGTTCCCAAGGGGGTGTGGGGAACCGCCATTTACTATTCACTTCCTGCCATTTCCCCATTTTGCTCTATATTCGCGTTTTGACCCCCGGAACTCTTGATTTGATCCCGGATTGGTCCATTTTTGATATATAAGCCTTGAGAGTGCTTAAAACTTGTTGGAATTGGTCTAGAGGACCTCTGGAGATTTGAATCTTGGTAAAAATCCATTCAAGAATTGAAAAAAAGTCCCCCAGATGAGAAGAATCAAAGGCACCGCAGCCTGAAAGTGGCCGAGAAACGGCAAACTCCCGTCGTTTTGGGATTGATTATGAGTTGTCTTAGAAAATGGACATTTGAGTCTACTGTCGCTTGAGAATTACATCCAGAAAGGACTTTCAGAAGATGGGTCAGAATGCGAGATGTTCAGAAAGGGTTAGAGTAAGCCTGACGTGTTGCAAGAATGATTGCGTTGGTCGAAGCACCAATATGAGTCTCAGCAGGGCCTCCAGAATATGTGCTCGCGTCCCAGAAACCTCAGATATCTCCTCAAGCAGAGAATTTCCAGATATTGTCAAGGTATAACAGAATTCGTGCATCTCTCAGAATCATAGGATCTCCCCAGTAGAGAACTTTCAGAATTAAGTTTCTCGCAAGCATCATGTATCCACGGGTTGCCTCCAGATAAAGGGTATCTCTCAGAATTTGAGCATCAAAATCGCCTCCAGAATACAAGGTTTATGCCAAGCATCATGTATCCAGGGTTGCCTCCAGAATGTAGGGTTTCTCTCAGAATCGTGGGTTGCCTCCAGAAGGTAGGGTTTCTCTCAGAATCAGAATCGTGGGTCGCCTCCAGAATACAAGGTTTATGCCAAGAATCGTGTATCCGTGGGTTGCTCTCAGAATGTAGGGTTTCTCTCAGAATCGTGGGTTGCCTCCAGAATATAGGGTTTCTCTCAGAATCAGAATCGTGTATCCAGGGTTGCCTCCAGAATGTAGGGTTTCTCTCAGAATCATGTATTTCTCAGCATCGCATATCAGGGTTGCCTCCAGAATGTAAGGTTTCTCTCAAAATCAGAATCGTGTATCCGTGGGTTGCTCTCAGAAGAAGGGTCATCTCTCAGAATTTGTGTATCTCTCAGAATCCGTGCATCAGAACAGAAGATTTGTCCTCAGAAGAAGGGCCTGTTTCAGAAGAACAGAGGATTTGTCTCCGGCAGAGAGACCTGTTTCAGAAGATTTGTTTCTAGACCTGCCACAGAAGATTTGTCCTCGGAAAAAGGGCCTGTTTCAGAAGAACAGAAGATTTGTCTCCGGCAGAGAGAGACCTGTTTCAGAAGACTTGTTTCCAGACCTGTTACAGAAGATTTGTCTAGAAGAAGGACCTGTTTCAGAAGAGCAGAAGATTTGTCTCCGGCAGAGAGACCTGTTTCAGAAGATTTGTCCCCAGCAAAAGGACTCTACATCAGCAATCGTCCCCAGCAAAAGGACTCTACATCAGCAATCGTCCCCAGCAGAAGGACTCTACATCAGCAATCGTCCCCAGCAAAAGGACTCTACATCAGCAATCGTCCCCAGCAGAAGGACTCTACATCAGCAATCGTCCCCAGCAAAAGGACTCTACATCAGCAATCGTCCACAGAAGAAGGACCTGTTTCAGCAATCGTCCCCAGCAGAAGGACTCTACATCAGCAATCGTCCCCAGAAGAAGGACTCTACACCAGCAATCGTCCCCAGCAAAAGGACTCTACATCAGCAAATCGTCCCCAGCAAAAGGACTCTACATCAGCAATCGTCCACAGAAGAAGGACCTGTTTCAGCAATCGTCCCCAGCAGAAGGACTCTACATCAGCAATCGTCCCCAGCAGAAGGACTCTACACCAGCAATCGTCCCCAGCAAAAGGACTCTACATCAGCAATCGTCCCCAGCAGAAGGACCCTACATCAGCAATCGTCCACAGAAGAAGGACCTATTTCAGCAATCGTCCCCAGCAGAAGGACTCTACATCAACAATCGTCCCCAGCAGAAGGACTCTACACCAGCAATCGTCCAGTTGTTTGACATGACTCAAAATTCATCCAAGATACTTCGCTATTTCAAGAGTCGTCCAGGATACAGATGACGCCTACGAGCCTTAAGATCAGAAGAATAACTTTGACAAAAACCTCGAGAATCATCCAAGATACCTTTAGCATATTCGACTGTGAGAGAGAGTCGTTGCATCCTTTGCATTAGATTTTGCATCTAGGGAACCCTTGAGGATGATTCCTCCAGCACTTTCACATTTCATGTTTTCATATTGCACCAGCATCCTAGGATAGGAGCATTTCATCCGCATTGTTGTTGTTTGTTTGTTTTCCGTCTTCTCGCGCGCTTGAACTACGCCCTGGTCTGATTCCTGGAAAGGATACGTAGGCAGCTCCAGCGGAGCACGACCAGCATCAGCTTCAACTTAGCCGCCTCTACCCAGCATTGCATTGCATTCTTGCATTTGTAATTTCTTGATTTTTTTTTTTTCAGATTTTGAATTTCTTGATTTTGCGGATTTTTGTTTTTCCTAAAACCTCTCAGTATGGTTATTTGGGTGCCTTCAAGGCTTTGGCACTCACTTGCAGTTCACGTTGTTCACAACAAGTTCTGCCAAAGAGGGGCAAACTGTAGACACCCAATTTTGACCACACTGATAGGATTTAGGGTGGACAACGTCTTGGAGGATTCGATGATGAAAAGTACCCCGTGGAAGGTACTGGATTCCACACAATCAGAAGATCGGACTTCGGAAAGTGACTTCAAGCTCAGAAAAGCCCTTTTCCATGGATAAATCCCGGTTTTGTCAAAATCATCTCTCAGAATTCATATTCTCTCAGGGTTATATGAACATTAAGTGTTCTAAACGCAGTATTCTAGGTATCCAGAGATTCAATTTTAAAGAAAAGTTCGAAATCGACGCACATTTGAAAGCAATTTTGGAAAAGACGTCATTTGATTTCAAAAAGACGACGAAAGTTCCGGAGGACTTCCGGACTTCAATTGGACTTCAATTCTCATTATAAAACCTCTGGAAATATTTTTATACTGAAATTCAACCTGACAGCTTTCCAACGGTACGTAAACGGACGATTTCGGACACCAAAAAGCATTTTTACAAAAATCTGGAAAAGCAGTGCACGTGATTTTTGAAACAGGGTTTGTGGGTGACCAGAGGAGCAAGAATAGTAAGTGGCGGTTTTGGGTATGGGGGTGGCGGGTCCCACCATAACCGCCACTTCCATTTGTGTCCTCCACGGAGCTTTTTGAGTTCCAGACCCTTCTAGAAGCTTCCCACTGCGAGGAAATTGCCTGGAAATTGCGTTTAGGCTCCGAAATGGCCATTTTAACCCTCTTTTAAGCTCTAAAAATCATGTTTTAACCCTGAAACTTAAGAGCTAAGTCTTCAAAACTCTATATAAGATCTCATACATCTCATATGAGATCACATCTTAACACACTAGACACTTGGAAGAGATACACTTGAATATACTTGGAGATACAAACACACATAGAAGCACATACAAGAGAGATAAGTATACTTTGAATATACTTTCAATTTAGGTGAATTCTAGAGAGAGAAAATTATGAATTGAATTTAGATTAACTTAGGCTAATTAGACCACAATTTGAACATCAATTGCCTCCCTCAACTTCCATGGATGAGTGCTTGAAGAACACTTGAATAACACTTGAAGAAGAAGATCTTCAAATCAATTTTGGTCTTGTAATTGAGAATCCTCCAAGAGGTAAACACTATAGTTCATCTCTAATTCCTACTTTGTATATATAGATCTATAAGATTTGGATCTAACTTAGTTCTATTTCTACTTATTAGAACACTCATCTTCTTCCTCTCATGTTCTTCACACACTCACATAGTTAGATCCAAATCTCTTTGATTTTTATTGATAATTTACAATTAGAGATTGTTTTTCACTTTGATTTTCAATTTTGGTTTCATTCTTCAATTTTAGTTTAGATTCATGCATACATGATTATATATATATACATATATCTATTTTGAATTCCATGATGGTTTGGAAATATGATCTATGAGAAGGATGATTTCTATGTTCATACCTATCTCTTGATTATTCCTATTACCTAGAATTCCTATTGAATTTCATCTCCAACATGATATTTATAAGTCCCTTTGATCCTTGATCTAAAAGTTCTTCATAGAACTTGAGGGCTAAATTGATTGGGAATCATGATAATTAAGTTGATCTATGAGTTTGATCTCTCTAATAAGCTTCAACTATCACTAAAATGTTTTCCTCACACTTTAAAATGAACTAGATAAAAATTCAGCAAAGCAGATTGGTTTTGTCCATTAGATTTGGTCCATCAAAACCCATAGTTTGATGGATTTCAAATTTTCTGGGTAAACTTTGATGAATTAGCTTTCATCCGGTCCGTTTTGAGAGCTTTTAGGATTCATATATTATTTTTAGAAATTGTTGAGAAATCGGTTGACAGATTTGAACATCGTCTCTTTGTGCTTGAATTTCAGAAAATCTATAATAGTTATCGACGTTCCGCTTTTTGGGGATGATTCCTAACTCATATATCTATATGCCGATGTAAAATCATGAGCATACGATCGAGTTAGGATCGTTTTCTAAGCGTTTAAAGTTGATACAACTATTCTGGAATTTTCTAAGTTTAATTACAAATATGATTATGTATACAAAATGGTCATACCTTGATCACTCAACAACAATTGATGAATAAAACTTGGTTTAGAAATCACCTAGGATAAATGGATGAGAGATCAAAAGCTTAAATCAACTTGGTTAACATGATTCATGAACTTCTATTATACTTCTATTATGTTTTGCATTCATTTGTCAAATGATACCAAATTTCCAGAATAACAGAGTCTGTTTAAAACACTTTTTCAGAAACCTTGTGATTACAGAATGTCCATGGGTTTATTTTTATCATATACTACAATGAAATAGCTTTCTTTTGACACCAAATAGAGCTTCATATGATTTTTGTAGATTTAATTATGATTTTTACAAGAACAGTGGACAGTCCTGATCCACTGTTCCCAAAACATTTATTTCTCAAACAATAAAATTGATATTGAGGTCCCACTTTTTGGAGAAGTTCCCTAAGACATGTATCTAACTTTCTGTAAAAGGGTTTTTATCCAGCTCATGTTTAAGACCACTTTTGATAGGATTCATTAGAGGTTGCTGAATCTGGAAATTTGATTGATGACATGTTTTCTTTGTTTATCATGCATATCATTTGTTTGCTTGTATTTTTGCAATGCTTGGGTATTCTTTGGTGTATTAGTGCAGAGAATTAAGTGCCTCGGACCCGGACTTCGATTTGTGGTTTGCCTCGTCTACATGTGGCTTAGTGCCCATGTATCGTGTACTATCTCTATCCTTTCTCTTAGAATTTTTCTAGGTTTACAACTTTGATTTCAACGACACATTTCCTTTAGGATAAGTCTCCGTTTATATGATTATTTGTTAGAGACATCTTATCTAGGATTGTTGCATGATTGCATTGCACGTTTACATTCTTTTTGCTTTCGCGACTCCGCTTGAGTCAACCAATGTAAGTCTTCTCGTTCCCTTTGCATATCATGACATGTTTACTTTATTTGCATCGGTCCCGGGCGGGACTAGCCACTGTGAGTATACTTCTCCCTTGTATTGCATGAGCATCCGCTTTCTACTTGATTTAGTCTCTTGAAATGATTTTCATTAGATGTTTCTTTTTGCCATGTATATATCTATCTAGTATGTTTGAGGAAACAACATCTATTATGAATTAATAACAAGGATATTTGAATCAAGGCCTACCATTCGGTAGGGCGAGGAGGGGGTGCTTTAGTCCTGCTTGGGCTCCTTCCCCTCTCGTACCAAGACCCCCGAACCTTGTTTCTGGTAATGAAGGGCGAGTAACCTTATTCAATTTTGGGCGAGTCAAACTTGGGTTTCCTAATTCCCGATAAAAATTAGGTGGCGACTCTTTGTCTCTAGGATCGCGTGAGGAAGTCCTAGTTTTCCCTGAAGTGTGCTCCTTGGGATCCGTCCCGGGACACTATCGAGGGAGAGCGTCAGGACCTCCTCCTCCATTCGCGACGGTCCACAACGGCCTAGGAGGGTATGCCATGGGTTGACTGCTACGGGCATTGACATCCGGAGTGTTGCGGGAGTAATTGGGCCTTTTTGACTGACTTGGAGGCTCTTCCTTCTTAATCTTCCCTTCCCTGATAACGTCTTCAATTCTAGTCCCAACTTCAAACAATTCCTCAAAGGTGGAGATGGATTGATAGAATAACTTCTCATGGTAGAGCAGTTGTAGATTTCGGATTAGCATTCTCACTTGTTCCTTCTCAATTGGACGGTGGATCATTTAGGCCACTTGATTCCTCCATCTGCTCAGGAAAGCAGCAAAGACTCATTGTTGTTCTGCCGGGTAGTTTCCAAATCCCTGATAATGATATCCAGCTCTTGATTGTAAAAATAGTGATAGACAAATACTCGAATGATATCTTCCTATGCCCGAGTATTGGAGGCTTCCAAGGTAAGGAACCACAATAGTGTAGACTTTGCGAGAGTTTGTGGGAACAACATTGCAATATGCTCATGAGTGCAGCCCATTGACTGGAATATGCTCATACATAGCTTCACGTGGCTTTTTGGATTCCCGGTTCCATTAAAATGGTCAATAGAGGGCATCATGAAGTTTTCTAGCAGTTTCAGCTTAACTGGCTTGAAAATCCCTTCCAGGTCCAACATGTAATCGTCAACCCCCTTGCTTTTCCTCAATACACTTTCTAGCTAGTCGATTTTGTCCATTTTTTCTTGGAGCTTTTTCTTATATGCAGGCGATGGGACCCCTTGAAACCAATCTTCCTTGCCATCATTCTCATGTGTAATGATGGGCGGTGGTATAAACCCCGGCGGTGGTGGCGGCATGAATCTCGACAGTGGTGGGAACCCAGGTAGGTACTGTGGCTATTGCTATTACAATTCTTCTATGAACTTCAAAACTTGGGCCAGGCTATCGGACTGCTGGCTTATGGTTGCTCCCAACTCAGTAATCTTGTTTTCCAACTCTTCCTAGTTCATGCTGAAATAACTTGTCGAGCCGATTCTGACCAAACGATTATTTGAATTTCTGACCCAAGATGAGGATCCCAACTGCTGACTTTGGGAATCTATGCTGTCCTATAGATTTTTTGAAGACTGTATTAGATTCTGACAGTGACAGCTTTGGACAGACAACAACAGTAATGTTAACAAACGTGGACTGACTTGTGTACAGACTGACTGCAACAATGTGTGCGGACTTGACAAGAATGGTGTATGCATATGAGACAAGCATGCGGATGTAAGCCCTTATCTACATGATGGTCCTATTTCTAGCAGGTAGCAGTTAAACAAGTAAGGTCTTAGCCATACATAGTGTACTAACTTTACCTTTCAGTATGATCACCAGGGGATAACGGAAGCTTCTAGGATATTTCAAGAAGTTTGGACAGAGTTCCTGGGAGAAACTGGTTATATTTGGGTATTTCTAGGATATCCAGACAGAGTTTCTGGGAGAGACTGGTCATATCTGGGTAAGTGGGACAGAGTTCCCAGGAAAAACTAGTCATATCTGGGTAAGTTGGTCATATCTGGATAAGTTGGACAGAGTTTCTGGAAGAAACTGGTCATATCTGGGTAAGTTGGACAGAGTTCTTGGGAGAAACTGGTTAAATATGATGGTGATCATATTGTCTAGTAAGTTTTCATACTCCTATGTCTCAAGACCAACAAACAAAGTTTGTGGTGTATATCTTTGTGAACATGGAGCAGACATCTTTACCTGGTGCCTAGGCAGGTCAACTCAATGTGGTTCACATGTGAATGACTGCCTTGGGAATCATAAGAAAGAGGTTCTACCTCATGCCACATGAGCGTCTACACTGCGCAAGTAATCCCATCAGGGCATACAGCAGTTATATCACATTATCCTATTTGAAAATATAAATGAACAGTCCTATGAAAGTTTCTACAGGAATCTATATACAAAAGCTGGGTTTAGTCAAAGAGGGTCCGTTGACGAGAGTTCCAATATACCGTCAGAGAGACAGTACGGAAGTTTTTACTCTTTTGGACACGCGAAATCGGTTTTCCACTTTGTTTGTCTGAAATTGATTTGAAAAAGGTCTATTGAAAACAGATACAGAGTCGCCACTTGATCTTTAGGGAACCAAGAAATCCAATTTGACTCACCCAAATGGATAAAGGGCACCGGCCCTTCATAACCAAAGAACTTGGCTCGGGGTTTTGGTACGAGAGAGGAAGGAGCTTTTGTTACGACTAAAACACCCTCAACTCGTCCCGTCTCTCGACGGGCCTCAATTAGCATCCAAATAATCATCTTATACTATGTTTGGTTCGACAATTAATACTATGATAGTATTTTACATCTCATAAGAATCTTGAAATGGAAGATCAAAAGATAAGATATCATTCATAAGATCTAAGACAAATATCACACAATGCAAAGTGAAAGATCACACAAATAAACCTAGAAAAAAATCATCTAATCACATATCAAGTAATCATGCTTTCCTAATCTAAAGGAAACGTGAATTGTTCTCAAAACAAATAAACAAAGAAATCAAAGTATGCTTAGCAAGCTAGAATGATGAATGTTAATCGTTGAGAAAAGAAGACCTCTCAATCCCCAGGATGGATGAGAAAGGAAGATTAGATCGAGGGGAAGCATGAACGTATGATCAAGTTCATTCCTTATAATCGTCTTAGATTAGGAGTCACAAAAGCCCCAAATCTTGCGTGGATGCAATGTATGATCTTATAATGTGCAAAGGTTGTAGTGTGTTTGTATACATGGACTTTCTAAAGTGACTTAGAAGTCTAAAATATGCATGAATGAATGACGAATTTTATTATAGGATGTATACAAATTTAGTATGAACTACTTCCTAAGATATGAGCTAATTTGGAGTGCATGTAAGCATCAAATCAAAGAATGAAAGTGAAAGTATGCTTGTTGTGAATAGTAGACAGAACAGTAGACTGATATTGTAAAAATGGAAAAGTGGGGTTAGGAATGTTTTTAATGCATGATTTTTTATGGAGATCATCCTTATTGTGTCTAGAACACATATCAAAAAGCCAATCTACAACAACTATTACAGATTGAGAGAAATCATATAAACAATAGAGGTTACTCAGAAATAGAGTCCGTACTGTCGACTGAAATGTTGAAAAATCGTAAAAATGAAAACAAAACATCTAGGGGTCCATATTGTATAGAACGTTCCCTAAGACACTAAAGTTCAAAGAAAAAATGAGTTGGGACCACTTTGGGACCACTCCTTTTGGAAACGTTGTCTGAAAAAATAAGTTGAAATTCAACTTAGCTGCTGTGACAGCAAAAACAGAATGTCTAGAAGGAATGTTTGGACCAAAATGGAACCCTTCCAAGTGTTTTCAAGCCAAGCCAAAAATTATTGGTGTTCTATAATGAGTTAGGAAGACTTTCCAAGTAGTCTTGCAGTCACCCTTTGAGTATTGAGTTCTAGAGAAATCTTTGAACTCAGATTATTCACTGTTTTGAAGAATTGTTTTTTTGAGAAAAACAATGTGTATTTCTTTGGAATCCAAGTATTCGGGGTTTAGAAGGGTTTTGAAATAGAGGGTTTTGAAAGCATATTTTTAACATCAAATGGAGATTATGACCTCTTGGAATATCAACATTAAACTCATATCAAGAACCTCCAAGATTGTTGGAGAGATTTGTTTTTATTTAAATGTGACTTCAGGAATACATAGAAATGTATTGAAGTCACAATCATCATCTATCAAACATGTTTTTGATGTCAAGAGCTACTATCCATAAGGATTCACTCACCTCAAACTTCATGTCATCATTTAGGTGATGATGATCTAGTAAGCAAATAAAGAAAATAAAAAAGAAATGGGATTAAGAGGAGATGACCATAATATGTAAACAAGCAAGTAAGTAATCAATAGATGTTATTCAATGAGATTATGGACTTGTAACTTGGTGTTTCACTCATGCATGGTGACTTTGGACATGGAAGTAGCTTCCTATCTCATAAATACTCACTAAAATGGTGGTTGGGTGTATTGAATGTGAAGTAAAGAGGAATAATGAAGTAAAAGCACGGTTGAGAACTTACTTTTTTGTTGAAAATCAAAAGGAGGAAGCTCACTTTCACTATCCTAACCTTATCGCTACAACTTTCTCTAAACATTGTATTTGCACCTCCCAAAATGATAACTCAAGGGGGATTTATATAGGCCAATTTGGGTGGTTTTGGGATTTAAAGAGTACTCCCATTGGTGTCAAACATTTGTGAACAAGGAACTACGTTGTTTTGGTTTTCAATTAATCAAAATGGACCCCCAAAAATAATTTACAAAAATGGACTGTTCGGGGGAAGAGTGCTGCGGCGACACTGGTCTTGTGCTGTGGAGGCAGTAGGCTAGTGCCGCAGTGGCACTGCTCCTCCAACGTCCGGATAATGCTGTTTAGGCGCCCAGAGGTTCCGGTGTTCGCAAAAAGGCTCTATTTCGTCTGAAATTCACAAAAAATGCGTATAAACTCCAAATTATGCTTGTGATATACCGTTGGAAATGTAGTGGAGTCTACTTTGCATAAAAAATAGTTTAGAGGTAGGTCGTTTTGAAAAGTTTTGTAGTATTCGCGATAAAAGCCGATTTGATCGTCTTTTTTACCTTCGAAAATTCACAATAAATTCATTTTAAATCCAAAAATTATGTGCGATATACCATTGGAAAGCTATTGACCTCTAGTATCCATGAAAAATGTTTAAAAATTGACACAGTGCTTCCTGTTTCAAAGTCAACTTTTCGGTCAAATCAGTCAAACCTGGGACCTCTAGGAAGTTCTGGGAACCTCTGGGAGCCCCCAGGAGCTGACTTTTTCGTCTGATTGTCTTTAAAAACTCATTTTAGTACTTTTCACATGATCTAGAATGATCTCAGAACTTTTCAGCAAATTTCAATGATTTTGGTCAAACCTGGTCAAACCGGTCAACGGGGACTTTCTAGGAACTTCCGGGACTTCCGGGGGGTCTCTGGGAGCTGACAATTTTACCTGATCTTGCTTTGAAACTCATTTTATTACTTTTATTACGACGTAGTGTGTTTCCAGAACATTTGGTCCAAATCCGGGGGTGTTTGGGCTTTCAGGGGCATTTTGGTCATTCGTACCACTTTCTGAGCATTTTGAGAGATAGAAGTAAATCCAAAGAGTCCCTTTTTATTCTTTTCTATCATCGTGAACCACCAAGCTATGGGTCTCTTTAATCTGATAGCTGACAAAATGGGGTGTCTACAATGTCCTAGTAGTCCGAGTCTATCCCCTTGTAGAACGAGATGTCCCACTCGGGATGGTCCCGGACTAGCCTCCTCTTCAGGTCTTCATAGCCCTGGAAGAAGCCGTCGTCAAAGGCCTCCTTTGTAGACCCCGCCGTTGCCGCCCCAGCCAGGGCCTTCTCTCGAACCTCTGCCATTGTCAGGTTGGCCCGGGCAGCCTCCAGATCAGCTAAGGCGATCGCCGGCTCTGCTTGCGCCGCACTAAGGCCCAGGGCCAAGCCCTTAACCTTGTCCTTCTCAATGGCCAAAGCAGTTTCCTTGGCCTCAGAGGTTGCCTGTTTCTGTGACAAGGCAGCCGCAACAGCAGTAGCCCTCCCGGTCAGGGAGGACAGGAAGGATTCATCTCCAGCGGCTATGCAGCCGACTTGCAAAAATAAGCGAAACCGGTCGGTTACTCAATAGAGAGCAAAAAAAAAATGATAATGAATGATAAATGAAAATGGCTGAAGTACTTACGAAATGGAAGAGGATGTACAGCCACCCCTGGAAGACTTGAGAAAACATATTTGCACACATCTCCACCTAACCTGGGAGAAGGACCGGCCTAACCCTCTCCTTGATCTCCGTCGATTCCCCCAACGGTGTCCCGGACGGTAAGTCCGCCCAGGGAGCGGTCTCCTCCACCACCACCATGCGGGGAACCAACGTCCCCTTGAGTTCCTTGTGCGTCGTCGTCCCGTGCTTAATCCGCCTGAGCAGACGATCGCTGCCCAAGGTCTCAACGGCTGGCCTCTTTCCTCTATCCACCACCCGGGCAACGGTGATGGCCTGTCTGGCCCTCAACTGCTCTAAATCTCTCCTGGGGCCCATTTCTGTGAAGAAAAAATCTCTCCTAAGGCCCATTTCTATGAAGAGAAAAGATTGAGCAGTCAATAACAGGGAAAAACAGCGAAAGATGGATGAAGCCAGATAGTTCGTCCGAGCACTTACCGGGGATGATCGGGGGATAGACGGGAGTTTCGACGGGTTAGTCCGGATCGTAGGAGGCCTTGATGTCCCCTGTCCGGGTTAACACGTTCAAGATATTAGTGGGCAAGTCTGCCAAGCACCTGATCCTGGCTTGGTACTCCTCGGGAATGCTCGGTGGGTCGGCTGACCCCACTGTAAAACAAAACATGAAACGGTCAGCCACATGACCAAACTCAAAGGCAAACGAAAGTAAAAAAAGGAGAAATGATGGACGGGCTTACTCCTCAATTCCCCAGCCCAGGAAGTCCTCAGTTGGATTCTTGGGGCCTGCTCGTAGAACCCAAGGGTGGATACCTGGAAGAACTTGTGGGCAGTTGACGATAATTTTTCTTCCCAACCGAGCCCCCAGAGAGAAGAACCCGACCTCCCCGTGCACAGGGAATGGTCGGTGGCTTGAATGGTGAGTTTGTACCCAAAGACTTGGGGCCAGAGAGAAATGAACCCCATCAGGAACCTTCACCCATTCGGGGCTAATTGCCCGGGAGCGATCACAAGGTAGATCAGGGCATCCTGGGCGACCGGGTGAAGTGGAATACGGAACCCAGGCGTGAGGGAGTACTTGTACAAAGTGACGAATCCCGGGTGATGGAGTTAGGCCCTGCCGACCTGCACGGTCAAGGAACAACCGTTGGGACTGGTGTACCTATTCCTAATCCGGCTAAGGTCTTGAGCGTGTAAGACAAAAGGAGTGAATTCACAGGCGAACGCGACCTCAGGGTCGGGGCCCTCCAGTTTTTTGTCACCGAAACCTTGAGAGACGGTGACCACCGGGGCCTCCTAGTCCGACTCATCATTCGACAACCGGATCGACATCCTATCTTCACTATGATGGTATGATGGAGTGGCAGAGGGTGGATCCAGGCTTGTGTCCAGGGTCCCAGACCGCGATTGTTTGTCCTCCGACCAGGAAGAGGAATCGAAACTGGAGTGACACATCTTTGGTACTCCAATGGTGGAATGAGAAAGAAAGCGATGACCTAGGTAGGGGTCAGAGACTCCGAGTCTGAGGTACAGAGGAGGTAAAGTTACAAGCCTAAAGGGCAAGGACTATAAGGTTTTTAAGGAAAGGTGGCACTTGGTCAAAACTACCCTAGGACAACGCGCTCGGTCCAACTGTCCTGCTGTACCTCCAGACCTAAAGAAAAAGCAAAACCTAAGGAAGAAGAAATCCCACTCCCGTGCGAGCCCTAATGGATTCGTCCTCTCCAGCTTCATTCATTAAAAAAAATGAAAGAGGAGAAGGATGAGTGGAACGAATTGAAACTGGGGAGATGGTGACTTACAGGAAAAAGCGCAGAAAAGAGCTCGGGAAGCTTGACCGGAAACTTTTTGCTCTCAAAACCGCTCGGTAATCTTTATCTTAGGGTAGCGGGAATAAAAGAAATGAACATGTGCTCCTTATATATAAGGCGTGAAAAATCCAGATCAGGTTAGATCCAACGGCCAGGAAGTTTCCTTGCCTAAACCACCTGCAAGCTGTCTCCTCGGGCACATGAAGCGTCGCCTCAAAAGGTGAGCGCATTAAATGCGTGACATGACGGTCAGGTTACCACGTGACTGTCGGTTACGCTAGCACTGACCTCGTTGGATCCTAACCGAACCAGTCACTTCTTGACACGTGGCAGCCACCCCCAGGTTCCCAATGGTACCGTTCGGTCTAACTCCCGGGTAGCCAAGGGGGCGGGTCCATTCCCAAGGAACGACCCAGGTAGTTCCCAGGGTGGTCTACTAAATAGCGCAGATTTTTAAACCTCATCTGATGTAGCATCACGTCAGCTTCAAAAATGGGGGGCAGCTGATAGGTCAGAAAATATCCGGTCAAGGTCAAATCGCCATGTCAACACAGAGGCATCGAATCATCCGGAAAAGTTTCCTAGAATTCAGCTATCCCAGGAGGATCGGTCGATACCGCCCAGTGTGGGACCACAGCTCGGGATCACGCGGTGGAATCGTCCCCTATGGAGTACGACCCAGGCCTACCCCGTGACTGGCTCTATAAGGTTGCTAGCAGTTTCCTAACTCGGTCAGAAGACTAATACAAGCACTTTCCTAAACCATTAAGGGAACTTCCATGATTTATGCTAATCACTTGTAATTAGATTAGGCTTCCTAATCTTTGACCGCGAAAAGACTTTTTCCGAAAATATCGCCATTTCTTCTTTTTAGGAATGGAAGAGAATGGTTCTGGAGTATGCTTCTGAAAATGTTTGGATTTTTTAGGGGAGACGTGGCAATTGCAGTTTTTCTCTTTGCATTTGATAAAAAGATCGGGCCGAGCACAAGAGTTCCCAAGCATTTTCCCTTGGTCATGAAACGTCTTAAAGAACTTTTGTTGATTGCAGAGTTTGTCAAGGGCAAGAAGAACATGCTGATACATTTCTCCTAATGATGCGTGTGCAATTTGTTTGCCTTTGGTCTGGAGAAGGCGAGAGGTTTCGTTACCTTATACGAGTGGCCTCTTGCATCTATAAAAGAGACCACTCACCCCCATTAAAAGGGGGCATTCTGATCTCACAAGAATAACGGTAAACATATCACTCATATGCATATACCCAGTCGATCACTAGTATAACTGCTCTCTCTGTTGGATCACCACAGGCCGCCAGTGATCTGTTAGTAAACACGCTCCGACGCACCACGTGGACGTAGGCCACCTAGTTAATGGTGCCGAACCACATGCAAACTCCCTGTCTCTCTGCTTAAATTACTCTTCTTGTCCTTCACCAATATTTGGCATCATCACTCACCCTCCCCAAGTGAGAGGTTGAGGGTTCCATTCACCATAGGGGGAGTGTTTTGAGGGGGTTTTCCCTTCTTTGGCCCATGTGCTCAAGTGTGTAGTATGAGTTTGCTTTGGTAGGTCCTAGTTCATGGGGTTTACATGGGTGTGTGTGTTCTTGCATAAAGTCAAAAAGAAAAAGAAAAAAGAAAAAAGAATACCACCGGGGTTTGGCAATGGGAGAAATAGATTCATTTTAAAATTTAATCTATAAATTAGTCCCTCATCTATTTTAAGGACATAAATACCCCCATCCCCATAAATCAGGATTTTGAAATTCAAGATCTAGATTTGTTATATATATATGTATATTGAAAGAGAGAATTAAAAGAGAAAATTTAATAAACACCCCCATTACCATAATTCAGTGTTTTAAAATTCAAAACCCAGATTTATTATATATATATATATAGAGAGAGAGAGAGAGAGAGAGAGAGATATCTTCACATTTTTTAACGGATTTGTTGAGAAATTTCTCAAAAAATAATTTTTGACTGGTCACTATGAACTATAAAGTTGTGTTACAACTAACCTAATATGAGGAATGGTCCATGCACGAAAAAGCTTTTTATTTTGTAAGAAATTTCTCACTAAATAAAAACAAATTTCTCACTCTCAAAACTCAAAAGTAAAACACTACATTTTGTGAGAAATTTCTCCCACTAACAAAAATTCATACACACTGTCAAAATACTAAAAAGTAAAATTCATAAACAATACTCATGGATATACATATATTACACACACATATATAGATATAAGGGTAAATTGCATTTTGCACCCTCAAACTATACCATGTTTTGCACTTTGGTCCTTAAACTATTATTTTTCACTTTTTGGTCCCTCAACTATCATTTTGTGGCAGTTTGCCCCTTCCTCACTTTTAGCGTCACTTTTGGTGTCACTAAAATGTGACTTTTTTCGTCACTAAAAGTGAGGGAGGGGGCAAACTACCACAAAATGATAGTTGAGGGATCAAAATGCGAAAAATGATAGTTTAGGGACCAAAGTACAAAACATGGTATAGTTTGAGAGTGCAAAATGCAATTTACCCTAGATATAAACATATGAGTCTCTTCACCATCACTGTCATCCCTTCCTCAATCACCGCCTTGTACGATGTTTTGAGACTCTCTTTCCCCAAAAACCTCTGCCCCGCTCTGAACACCCAAAACTGGAGACGAGTCAACTCGATCATCAGGTCGTAATTGGACTCGCTCAACATTGAATCAAAGTGACCGGTGGCTAAGACTAGTGTTCTGGCCGGTGGCTAGGACTGGTGCTGTGGCCGCTGGCTGGACTCTTTTCATAATGTTCTTATATTATTTTGTATTGTTATATATAAATCTATGTCCCAAAAATCTGTGAAAGACTAAAGACACTGAACTTTCCAATTGAAAAGAAAAAAGAAGAACAAGTAAAATTAACTTCATATATAGCAAGCTCAGCTACCATTAAAATCGTCCCATTGTGCTCCAGTACAAAATACAATGCTTATATTTTGTATCTATTCATATCAAATCGTGAGAGCCAGAGAGATAAAAATAGAGAGATATAATCTATGCAATATTTTGGGGTCAAATTGAATCCCTAAATCTATGGCTTGATATGGTGATGGTACATATATATTTAATGGTAAAGACAATTTTATCTATAAAAAAAACACAGATTTAAGAAAAATGACTAATTGTAATTAAAATCTAATTACTGTACATAAATTTGAAAATGAATCAATTTTTTAGAAGAGTGGGCGTCAAGCACTAATCCTTATATTAGTTTGGCAACCCCACAGTACCAGCAAAAAAGAGATCCAAAACCTCCTTATTTCATGCATTAAAAACTGTAAAATGTGCAGAAACTTGCGAGCTCAAACACACACACACATATATATATATATATGTATACACGTATATATATGCATAATACTCTATATATAAATTATATTTCAAAAAGATGACACCAAAATTCGAGCCAATTATTATTTCACCATTACAGGGATTGATTTCTTTATGGACAAGAGTTTGAAGCTTTTCCGATAGTAAGTGGTGGGTTCAAGTACGGCCTAATCATTTTTATCTCATCTGCCCGAAACCCACAGTATTAATTCTCTCTCTCCCTCTCTCTCATATCCCATTGGTGCAACTTCAAATTTTACAGTGGACAGACCAACTCAATTTTTACAAACCCCCCACCATTTCCATCTCTATTTCACAAAATTTATCTGTACCTTAACACAGATGTTTCCATTCTCTCTCTCTTATTCTCATTTTATTTGATCTGGGTTCCTCTACTTTTTTTCAATTCCACTGATCAGGGCAATACCATTGAAGAGTCGGAGGTTGTTCATCCGAGAAGAAATTACAGGACTCATCGCCACTAAAAAAATTATGCTCTTCAGTCTTCACAAACTGTGGCTGATACAATTTCTGGGTATCACCCAGAATCACTTTCGAGTCCGAGAATTGAAAGCAATTGATTGACGAAGACGACGATGAACAGTTGAATTTCAGATTCGACGACATTAAAAATGGGTGATTGTGGTTCTGAAGAACAATCCCCCCAGATGATGAAATTGCTGAATTGGAGCTTTTGTCTTCGTTGAGAATCGCACTTGAGTCGCTGTCGGAAGACCCATCTTTGAAATCTGGGAAAAGTGATGACCCACCTCCTGTGATTCCTCCGCCATTGTTGTTGTTCTTATTCTTGTTGAAGTTGAAGCTCTCGTAGTTCATGTCTGTTGTTCCATCATCAGATCCAACCAACGAATCAATGGGTGGCGGGGTGCTCTGTTCTCTGACTTTGTTTTCGGAATCAGATACCATTATTTCTTCTTCTTTCACTGACAGATTGCTCTGATCAGTGTTCTCTTCTTGTAGCTTTGATTTCAGTTCCCGTATCTACATCATATAATACACACAAAACAATGTTACATACTTATTCATATATGTACGTAATATTTATATATAGATTTACAAGCTCTCCAAGAGTAAAGACGATTTTGTATGTGTGTAATTGTGCGTTTAGATCAATCAATTTCAAATTTTTTTTAATAGCGTTACAAAAAGGAATGAATTTTCAGCAAAAAAAAAAAAAACGTTTTAACATGAATTTGTTGGGATCTGAGATCTAGTTGAGTTATTTCTAAGGGACTGTTTGGGAAAGAAGGAAACTTTACAAAATTAGCTTTGTTGACCCTGGAGTCCATGCTCAATATATATCTCACCTAACAGTTAAACAGAACACTTAAACTATCTGGTTACTAACGTAGATTTCTAATATTATTTATCAGTTATCGAACAAAGTTCAAATTAATTTTAAAACTGTCACTTTGTCAGATGGATAATTCTGCCACGTTGTGAGAGCCAGAGGGATAATTTAGATGTCCAAAACAGATATACTTACTATTTTCCATATATCTGTCTTTCTTTTTTTTTTTTTCCTCTCTAACCAATAACGTAACTTTCGGTAATTACAAAAATCATACTGCAAATAATACTTCAACTGAATTATATCCTATTTCACGATCCCCAAACAAACCCTTAAAGCTTTCGAGCAAGTTAATTTTTTTTATCATACCAATATTTGTAACTTGCCTTTCGCCTAGACTCGCAGTCTAATTGTTTAAAGTGATTTTGAGAGCTTTCTCCGTCAAAAAGTGGTGTACATACCCACAAACATATATCTATACATATATATATATATGAGATTATATATGAGATTTGCTAATGACGAAATTTTTCGTCACTAAAAATTGAAATAACCTGTTTTTCATGACGAAAGAAACTGTTCTATGCTGCTCATGCTGTAAGTTAGTAGCCTCTATGCATAAATATCCTATCAAATTGTGAACATATATATATATAGAGATACATAGCTACAGATGAGGCAATACCTCTTTGAGGAGAGCCTCATTGTCATGTTGGAGCGACTCATAATTATGCTTAAGAGCGTCAAAATTAGCCTTAAGATGGCCATAATCTCTCTCCAATTGCTTGGTTTTCCACCTCGCGCGGCGGTTTTGGAACCAAACAGCAACTTGTCTGGGTTGCAACCCAAGTTCTTGTGCTAGCTTCACTTTTCTCTCTGGTTCAAGCTTGTTTTCCACCTCAAAATTCTTCTCCAATGCCTTCACTTGTTCTACACTTAATCTCCTCTTCTTCTCAGCGATTTGACCACACTCTTCAATACATCCTTCTTCATCTAAACCTTCCAACATGGTTTGAAACTCTCTGCCATATACATGGTTGTTTCCAGAACTGTGTTCTTCTAAATCAATTTGGAAAAAATAAAAATAAAATTTAGTTAAGTCAGTGACTGAAATTATGAAAGAAAATCCAAGACTACAAATAGAAAACCCAGAAAGGGAATTGAGTAAAAGCATAAAAATTTCTAGAATTGGGTTGATTTAAGTGAAATCAATGGAAAAAAAATGAGGCAGTTTGTGAAAATTGTTTTTTAAAAAAAAAAAAGAGACATTAAATGGAAAACCCAGAAAGGAATTTGAGTAAAACCATGTAAATAATCTAGAATTGGGTTTGATTTTAAGTGGGAATAAAAAATGCTTGGAAGAATTTTGAGATGATTGGTCATGAAAAGGGCTAAGGGACAAGAAAACATCAAGTGGGTATGTTTGATCCTTTGGAAATACAAAACACACACTAAAAAGGTGTAAAATTAGTGTAGATATGGAATAATTGTTAGTAACCTGTTGTTGGACAGATGGACATCAAAGCACCCAAAGAATCTGAGCTGCCAAGTCTCTTCATGATTGAAGTGAAAGTACTCTAAATAAACAGAGATCTATTTAGATCAGACCACCACCACCCCCTTTTGATTTTTGCTTAGTGAGTGAGAATTCTAGAAGAGAGATAGAGCTCAAGGAGTGTTGTTAAGGGAAAAAGCTTATCTTTTTTTAAAATTTTTTGTATTTTTTTTTTTTACTTCAATGAAGACATGGAAGCAAGACTTCTATACCTAAAACAACCCAAACGTGTACTGTGGTGTATACAGATTGAGTCACTGTACAACCACTTCTCTGTCTTGGGTTCCCCATCTCTCTCCTTTTTCAATACTTGTTCTCCTTGCGACCAACCCATCAAAAAAAAAAAAAACAAAATTTCAATAAATAAACCAACCCGCAAAGCAAATAATCAAGAAAGAAGTTAGACTACACTTTGTTTTCTCTCTCTACATCATTACTCAATCAAATTTTAGAGCTATAAGTTTGAAGAAAATAGTCTCTGACTGTTCATCTACAAAAGAAAAAGATAGATGCATATAGAGAGAGAGAGTGGGAATGGGGGGATCAGTAAACCAGTTCACAACCCAGCTGGCCTTCACACTCTCTCTCTCTCTTTAAATAATCCAACTTGGGTGAGATATGGGGTTAGAATCTGACTATGGTTGGGTACACTGAATTTTAGCAAATGAAATGAACCCAAATTCAGCTGAAATGCACTTTTTCTCAACCGGGTATTGCCGGTTTTTCGACCGTTTTCAGAGAGATATTTCTGAGGTTGTCCATAAGCTATTGTGATAAGTGGAAGAGTTAGGCTCGGCTTAGTTTGGCTCGGCGCGAGCTAAGCTGATTATTAAAAGATTTGGTGGCGTCAGCGTATCCCGGTTGTCACTACGGCGTGGTCGGTGCGTGTAATCGCGATTGGGAGGGAGTAGGATTTCAACAAGCAATCTTGTTTGGTTTTTGGGTTATGCTATCCCTCCCTTGTGTAGCTGAGTCCAGGCTTAAATACATTATATATATTTGGGTAAATTATACAAACCTCCCCTGAGGTTTGCCTTAATTACACGGACCTCCCCCTTAGTTGCAGAAATTACACGGACCTCCCTCGAGATTTGTAATTAGGTAATAAAATGCCCCCTCTCCTAACGGCCCGTTAATTTTTTTACATTAGCCTCCCCTGAAAATTACAATTAGCCCCCCTAGTATTATAAAATTGTCATACTAAGCTCCATTTCTCTTATATTTTTGTGCTAATTATAAAATCCCTCCTCTCTCTTATATTTTTGGGTTAATTTTTTTAGCATTAATTTATATTATCTACACAAAATACATATAGATAGGTCCAAATTTTTTTTTTTACCCCGAACAAACCTCTATCAAGCCCCCTGTATTACTTTTCTAGATCTGCCCCTACTCATATGCTTCAAAAGTGGACACTTAACCCCCTGTGATTGTGGGGACTAAAATAGAGCTGTTATGATTTCACTCAAAGAGCGTTAATCCCAAAATTAACATCACAAAAGGGGTTAAGTGTTTATATTTTTAACCAATTTTAGAATTTTCGTCACTTTTGAAGCATAGGGGCAGGAGCGGATCTAGAAAATTAATACAGGGGGGTTGACAGAGGTTTGTTCGGGGGAAAAAAAAATTTGGACCTATTTATATGTATTTTGTGCAGATGATATAAATTAATGCTAAAAAAAATTAACTCAAAAACATATGAGTGAGGAGGGATTTTATAATTAGCACAAAAATATAAGAGAAATGAGGCTTAGTATGATAATTTTATAATATTAGGGGGGCTAATTGTAATTTTCAGGGGAGACTAATGTAAAAAAAAATTAATAGACCATTAGGGGAGGGGGACGTTTTGTTACCTAATTACAAACCTCGAGGGAGGTCCGTGTAATTTCTGCAACTAAGGGGAGGTCCGTATAATTAAGGCAAACCTGAGGGGAGATTTGTGTAATTTATCCTATATATTTTTATTATATTTTTTAAATTTGTATTCTAAATTTAATTTTAAAATACTTTAATAGTTTTATCAATATTGTAGGAGTGGACACTTGTTGTCTATGGATTCTCACTGTTATGAAGATTGCACATCTTTTTGAGATTCATGACAAACCAATAAATAAAGACACTTGGTAGATTTATATGCTTCGTGATTTTTTTTCTTTGTAAAAAAAAAAAAATGTATAGATATTATTTGTGTCAAAAAAATCTGACTAATAGTATGTGATACACCCAAAATCAGCCCATGTCCGAGCGGTTCTATTCTGTAAGTACTGACAAGTATCATCCTGAGCGGTTTGGTCCATCTGATGCCTCCCGAACGGTTCATTCACGACTCGGCCAATAGGTCGGGAAGACCGCACAGGCACATCCCACCACGAGAACAGCTCATCCGGCCCCACAGGCATGATCCCGAGCATTACAGACAGTTTCCTACTCAAGCTAGAAGACTAATGAAAAGTGCAAACTATTTCCTAATCCAATTAGGAAATCCCCACAATTAATGTCAATCTATATCAATTGGATTATATTTCCTTATCCATGTACGAGTAGGTCCCTTACATCTATAAAAGACACCTCTCACTCCCCATTGAAGGGGCTGACTTTTCAGTCTACACAGCACCTCTATAGCATTCATCTACATGCCCGGCCGGCCTACGGTAGCTCCAGACTTGTTGGTTCACCACAGGCCCCCGGCTCTTTTACAGTATAATGAATGTGCTCAGACACACCCGTGGACGTAGGTACCTTCATTAACAGGGCCGAACCACATACAAAAAAACAGTCTCCCACTCTCTCTTCCCTTAATCTGCTCTACTTTACTCTTACCAATTTTTGGCATCATCATTTTGGCGCCGTCTGTAGGAAACGACAAGTATTCTCATCAACAAATCTTTTGACTGATCATCATGCTACCGAATAAGGGTAAGAAGGCTGATCAGCAGTCCAAACGAGATGTTCCTTCGGCCCCGGCAACAGCTACGGCAGTCATGACATCTGAGCAGATCACCGCGACCCTCACACAACTCCTGGAGGGACAACGTCAAATCCAGCAACAGATCGAAGCCCTGCTATCCCAGCAAAGCAGTCCTCCAGGGGCCGAAAAACGACCCGGGAACGTTGCGTACGGTCGGGAACCTATCTTGACCAGAGAACGTGCCCGAGCTTACCCGTCCCGTGTTAAGGATGCCAGAGACATCAACAGTGGGCGTGCTGCCCGAGAGAAAAGGCAGGAGCATATGGCCCGAAAATCAGTCCAGGGTCACTCGGTCAAAAGCCGAGTCGTCCCTAGGCGAATGGTTACCCGGAGTCATAGCCGAGCCCGATCCCAGAGGACAGCACACTTCCATGAAGAAGAAGCCTCTTCCACCAACCCGACTAGCCCCTCAGATACCGGTCGGGAAGGAGTGGAAGCGCGAATCAAGGACTTGCAGAGGCAGATCGACAGAGTGGCCAAAAAGCTTGGTAAAAACCATGTTCCGAATCAAGCCAATACTGAGACAGAGTCACCGTTCTCCAGCCAGATCACGAGGTTTACCATCCCGCGCAAATTTAAGCAGCCTCGCCTAGATCCCTATAACGGTTCGGAAAGCCTAGTTGACCACGTCCGGACCTACAAGGCTCAGATAGTCCTAGCCACCAACTCCGATGAACTACACTACCTAGCCTTCCCCAGCACTTTGAAAGGCCCGACCGTGCAATGCTTCTACTCCTTGGTGTCCCGATCGGTCTGCAGTTTCAAGCAACTCAGCAAGCATTTCATCAACCAGTTCATCGGTATGCATGAACGGACAAAGCCTGACATACATCTACTGATAGTCAGACAAAGGACTAATGAGACCCTCAAGGAATTTACCGGCCGGTTTAATCAAGAGAAGCTCAACATCTATGATCTTGATGAAACCGCCGCTATTATAGCCTTCTGCTCAGGAGTTCAACACACCAAGTGCGCCACGTCGTTTCACAGAAATCGACCGGTAACCTTGATTGAACTCGCAGAGAGGGTTGGAAAATACATTGACACTGAAGAATTTCTAAAGATCAAAGACCGCGGGCAAAAAAGCAACGACTCTTCCAGAAGTAAGGAAAAACGAGATCAGTCCAGGAGTTCTGACAGTTCTTCTAGTTCACAACAGTCCGGGTCAGGCAGCCCCGACCCGACCTCCAGTTCACAGCGGTCTGAGTCCGGCAGCCCCGACCCGACCTCCAATTCACAGTGGTCTGAGTCCGGCAGCCCTGACCCGACCTCCAGTTCACAGCGGTCTGAGTCCGACAGCCCTGGCCCGACCTACAGTTCACAGCGGTCTGGATCAAGCAGTTCCAACTTTACCTCCAATACAGAGAAGTCAGGAGCCCGACGATCCTGATCGACCCCCCTGTCTCCATCGATCTAGATAAGCCTGACTACAGTAGTACTTGCATGATCATCACATGAGGCTCCACCGATTGTCTAAGAGCCTTACAAAGACCTCGGGCCTAACCCTGAGGCATACCAAGACCTCGGGCCTAACCCCGAGGCATAAAAATACCTCGAGCTCCGAACCCAAGCACTAAAGACCTTGGGATCGCACCCGAGGCAAAAGACCTCGGGGTCATGCCCGAGGCATCTGCTTCGCTTAGGTCCAACCTACGATGGGGGCAAACCCCCTAGGTAGCTGATGATTGCAAGATTCAAAAGATCCTGCAACCACCATATTCCAGGTCGATCACCTACAGTCATAGCCTCTGTAAGACCTTCGTCTTAGCGAAAGCTTGGGGGGCAAAGATGGTGCAGTGAAGTAAACAGGTAATCACACCAGGTATCTACAGGTCTCGCGGATAACCAAGTCAAAATCTTGGACAGCCCGAGCACCTACAGTACTCAGAGGCATTAACTCCACTAAGGTCTAAACCGACGATAGAGGTGACTAAAATCTCTTAGGTTGGTTGACGATAGAGGAGCGAAAAGACCCTAAAGTAATGTGATTTAGGTCGGCTCCACCAACATGGTCAAGCTCTTCTCCCAACAGTCTTAACGAAGGCTGGCTGGGTGGAAGACAACCATCCTGGGGAATTAACATAAAAGGACCCTAAAGCAATACGCTTTAGGTCGACTTTTCGAACATGGTAAAATTCTTCTACCCATAGCCTTGACGAAGGTTCACGGGCAGAAGATAACCATCCTGGAGGCTAACTCACGCAAAAAGACTCCGAAGTAGGCCAAGTCTCAACTCTCGATCACTTCCCGAGCATTCAAAGACTCCAAATTAGGCTGGGTCTCAACTCCCGGTTAGTTCCCGAGCACCAAAAGGTCCCGAGCTAGGCTATGTCTCAACTTTCAGCCAGTTCCTGAGGACTCACCAGGCTCAGAAGTCCCGAGGTAGCAAAAGGTCCCGAGCTAGGCTGTGTCTCAACTTTCAGCCAGTTCCTGAGGACTCACCAGGCTCAGAAGTCCCGAGGTAGCTTCCCCAAGCACTCAGACAGTGGCAAGTAACATCAAACTGATTTCCAAACTTGCCCCGATATAGCATTTGGCCAACCTTGAAATGGGGGGCAACTGATACACCCAAAATCAGCCCATGCCCGAGCGGTTCTATTCTACAACTACTGACAAGTATCATCCCGAGCGGTTTGGTTCACCTGATGCCTCCCGAACGGTTCATCCACGACCCAGCCAATAGGTCGGGAAGACCGCACAGGCACATCCCACCGCAAGAACAGCTCATCCGGGCCCAAAGGCATGATCCCGAGCATTACGGGCAGTTTCCTACTCATACTAGAAGACTAATGGAAAGTGCAAACTATTTCCTAATCCAATTAGGAAACCCCCACAATTAATGCCAATCTATATCAATTGGATTATATTTCCTTATCCTTGTACGAGTAGGTCTCTTACATCTATAAAGAGACCTCTCACTCCCCATTGAAGGGGCCGACTTTTCAGTCTACACAGCACCTCTATAGCATTCATCTACATGCCCGACCGGCCTATGGTAGCTCCAGACTTGTTGGTTCACCACAGGCCCCCGGCTCTTTTTACAGTATAGTGAACGTGCTCAGACACACCCGTGGACGTAGGTACCTTCATTAACAGGGCCGAACCACATACAAAAAAATCAGCCTCTCACTCTCTTTTCACTTAATCTGCTCTACTTTACTCTTACCAATTTTTGGCATCATCAGTATGATTACATGTGGAAGATGCAGAATGATTGGGCTTGTTGAAAATATATAGAAGATGAAGTGAAGAAGGAAGATACTAGCAATAACCAATACAAATCTCTTGACAATACACTTCTGTACTTTTACTTTTCTATGCAAGTAGGAGTAGAAAACCACTGCAAAGTACCCTTCAAGGTTAAGAATACTTGTACTTCGCTTTTAATAAAGTAGTTATTTCTTTTGTTTGATTTCCTTTCTTGTTTTAGGTAGTTTTGCCTATTTTAACTTAGTTCTTAGTTCAATTTTGTTAATCCTTCCGTTCTATAATAAGTGTTCAGTTTTTCTTTTTTGAATATTTCAAAATAAGCATCCACTTCGAAAAGTCCAATGCATATTTACACAAACTTCCTAAAATGCCCTTACAATAAAGACAAAATATGAATGTGGTCCAAAAATGAATAGGAAGGTTAAACACCCATCACATCAAGGGTAAAAGAGGAAAGTAACATTCAATTGACAAATTTTTTTTTGAATATAATGCATATTTCTTAAAGTTTGTGCAAAAATGTTGTGGACACTTATTTTAGAACGGAAGGAGTATTAGTTTTACACATTCTACATTTTATTTCACCTCACACCATTAAAGTCATTGGTTTTAAGGCATCGAACAATCACGATTGGCCTGGTTAGGGCATTTGACTTATACAATCACATTAGCAGTTTACTTGTCTGGTACGCTCGCACACATAAAATTACATAAATATTCTTTGAATGATAAATAGGCAAACATAATTTTGGCACACCCGATGAGATACTAGTGTCAAGATGACTAATAGAGCACTTCGAAGCAACAGATCTTTTGAAAACAACAATAATGGTGTGCATGCTGAAAATGTTCCAGTAACGCTTCGCACCAAGAACCTCAAAACACAAATGTTTTAGACCCATAAATAATGTGATTAACAATCAAGGAATTGGGATAGAAAATACAAACCAACCAGAGTAAGAACCAACAATTGGTGATTGAAGAGATGCAAAATCAGTTGGTGAACCAATTAACACCAAAATTTGACCACCGTAGAAATATGATTCAAAATATTAACATCCTGATCACATCTTTCACTAACCGTTTAAAAAAAAAATGCCAATATTGGCATCAAAATTGCCACTCACCTTTACCCCAACATTCGGGAATGGAGTACCCAGTTGGGTTTAACTAATCCACAGTCCTTCAAACTATGTGAATGGCCCTACTTTGAGGCCAAATACACAAGAGAGTTGTTGCATGCTATGGATATTCACATTTTAACCACAGCTTCATTTAAAGCCTTTGAAATTTAAAATACGAGTCGCCAATTAATTTTTAAAAGGAAAATTAAGAAACCATTTAAAAGCAAGCTGATCTTTTAGAAACCAGAGATTTCTAGGTCCGGGAATTATGGAATGAGAGGGGAAGGAGCCCGACGGACTAAAACACCCCCTCTCATACTAACTCATGATAGGCCTCTACTCAACATTCTCTTAATCAAATCAATAATCTAAGCGTGCCCTCATCTAATACATAGGTATAAATATGCATTACAAAAGCATGTCAAAGGAGTGTAAAATTGCTAACGGTAAAATGGCATGCAAAACCATATAGTTCAAATAGCAAGCAAGATGATATGCAATAGGAACAAGAAAACGTACCCGGGATCCGACCACAAATATTAAAAGTTCAATGCATGCAAGTAAAATAAAATCCTAAAAAAAGGGTCTCTAATCACATATGTACACATATGGCAAGACCTAGTTTAAGATGTTGCACGTGGAGTCAAAAATCAATAAAATCAAGAAATAAATAAACTTAGAGAAGAGTCAGAAATCATACCTCCTTAGCGCTACAAAACAAAGGTTAGTCCATATGCTTTACAAGATATAATATGGAATCCTAAATAATATATCCAAACTTCTAGCTTAGACTATCAAGCATGGAATGGGTTGGCATAATTATGAATTCCTTATTAGTAATTGGAAATACAATACCTCTATCAATATATAAGTCTCAACTAGGAGCCAATGTAATGTCCATATAGAGATGATATAATCCCAACATAGTCATAAGAAACCCATGATCACGTGCAACTAAGTCCAATTAAGTACAACTTAAACCAAGAATTAATCCTAATCCTAAGTATCAACATACATGAATGAATACATGGATATGAATGAGAATGAACCATGAGCTTTTCACTAATTTGGATCACTTAACCGCTGGGTTTAAGTCTAATCAATCATTCTTTGAAACATAGTTTGAGCCCTAAGTCATTAGGAGACCATTTAGATTAAAACTAGTAAGATTCATCAAAACAGTGACATAATTATAAGAATTGCAGAGAGCAGACTCGACTTTCAGAAATAGAAAATTCATACTTCCAACGCTTTGATCTTAATAAATTTTGAATATGTTGTGCCTTTGTGAGTCTAGTTTCTAGCCCAAAAAGAAAATTGAAGATCAAACGGTTCAATCTATGGGAATCAGGTAAAAACTAGGCATCACTCATAAATTTACAACCTCTGTCCAGAGTTTTCGTATGATTTCCTAAAAATAGCAAATAAATCCGAATGACATCATATTTCTGGAGAGTCTTGTTAACACATTGAACTTCCTAGAAAAAAATATTTGAAGTCAAGAAAGCTCGATTAAGGTTTTGATCTACCAAGTTTAAAATGGACTTACTGTTCTGAAATTTTGGACAGAGAGTGTGTTCACAAACCATAAGACTAAACCATCCCAAGTATAAAATCTCATCAAAACAAAAAATCTAGTGATGTATATATGAGTTATGAACAATGTCCAATTGGTCTCATTCAATTCCCAAGAACCATGATTTAATTAAAAATCCTTGATCAAAATTGGTTCATAAATTCACTGCACCATTTGTTGAGTTCATCTTTTTTCGCTAAATCTACCAACCAAACCATAGGGGTTGATTCATTCTAAAGTTAATTCTCCTTCCCATTGATGGTCATTGGAGATTAAATATGACTAATCCATGCGAGCCTCAATGAGATATGGAAAGGATTCCATAAGATTTTAAATACAGGACCTTAGTCATGAATTAAGACTTAAGACCCACTAACTATGCATGGATATGACTTATTCTCATTTGAATCACAAGTTCACAGAGAAATTAAAAGACTAACTCAAGGGAATCAAAAGAGGTATTGAGAACCTCATGAATCCCAAAAGAGGAGCATGACAAAGAAAAAAAAAAGAAATCAAAGTTCACATAATGTCCAAATTAAACTTTACTTATTTAACCTTAAACCTTAGGCTATTTTTTTTTATCCAAATCCAATGAAAGGAATAAATGGAGATTCAATCACAATTCTAGTGGTATGTGATGAAATGAGGTGGAAGAGAATTTTTAAAAAAAATGTGTAAAAGATTCTAAATAGTTCTATGAATTGTGATTGTAACTAAATTAAGTACTAATTAGTCTAGAGTTTACCTCCAATTATCCTCAACATCTTTGTGGTTTTGAGGGTCTTTCAAAGGTTATTCAAGCTCTTCCTCCATCTCTTGCAAATTCTTAATTTTCTTAATCTCCTCTAAGATTTTTTTTTCTAATTATCTTTAATAAGAATATCAAAATCCAAGAGATTCAAGATTCAAAAGAGAACCAAAAAAAGGATCAAGATTCAAAAACAAGATTGAGATCCCTTTGTAATAGGATATTCACTCCCAATATATAGGCAAATTTTAAAGGATTATTTTTGTAATTTCAGGGGTAAAACCCTAATCCCGAATGTACTTTTGAAGGAATAAAGCGTACTATATTAGAGCAGACTGTTGTAAAAATGTGGTAGCTAGTGGAGTTGTCCGCAGCACTCAATAAGTGCCGGAACAGCACTTACTAATAGCCGGCGCGACATTCACTGACTACTGATTCGACACTCAGTGAATGCCGCGGACAACTCCACGAAAAACTCCACGGATTGCCGTCTTTTCTGGATTTTTGATTTTCGCGGCATTTGGTGTGTTTTTGCTGTATTCGGTGACTGCCATTGTAGAATTCACTAAATGCCGTTGCGGCAGTGAGCCAGTGCTGCTGCTAGCCAGTGCCGCTGCGGCGATACGTGATTGCCGCAGAAACACTATGTGTTGCTTTTCTTCTATTCTCCTTATCTCCTTTATCTTTTTCTTTCTTTCATTTTTGTTTCGTTTGAAATTGTAAGGGCCTTTCGAAGAGCTAGAATCACCTTTGGAAATCCCAGATTAGTCGGACATTGTTATCATCAAACTTGGAGGTAACACTTTCCTGAATTCGATGTTTGGTCAAAATCGGGGTGTCTATAGTTTCTTCAACAGAGCTTGAGGAGAAAGGAGTTTCACAAGTGAATGTCGAAGCCTGTGTGAAGACAAAGCCATTGACCAAACTATCAGATTTAGGTAAAAACAAAATACGTTGCAAAAATAGGTATGCAACAAGGTCCAAGTCGGTCGTGCTCAATGGTGAGCTGCCTACATATCCCTACGAGAATCAGACCAAGACGTAGTTCGGGCAAGGGACAAACACACAAGCACAAATAGTCATATGGATGAATGCACTTATCCTATCGTGTTGCATATGCTCATGCAATGACAGCTGACGATGTTGTTTCATGCTTCATGCTCTTAAATTATGAAAATGTTGTGATTTAAACTCATGCTATGCAAATGAATATGCGATGATGAAATCATACTACTCCGATGCTTTCAGATTCATTCCATATTCTATACTGCTTAATGCTTACGGTCACTTCATTTTACTGGGCCAGCTATTTTTAGAGCTCGGAGTCTCTTTGATTATTGAACTAGTCCTCTTCAGGAATTATAGCCATTCTGGCCAATCGGATGAACGCAATCGACTGGGCAATGCTTTGCGACTTAGGCTCCAGCGTTAACGTGGGTATGTTTGCTCTAAATATCCGCAGCCCTTCGGCCTTATCGGACACGTTTGCTGTAAATATCCGCAGGCCTTCGACCTCATCGGACATGGTTGCTCTGGATATCAGTAGCCCTTTGGACACGTCAGACACGTTTGCTCTGATTATTCGTAGCCCTTCGACCTCGTTGGACATGTTTGCTCTGATTATTTGCAGACCTTCGGCCTCGTCGAACACATTTGCTCTGAATTTTCGTAGCTCTTTAGCCTCGTAGGACATGTTTTCTCTAAATATCCACAGCCCTTCAGCCTCGGCAGATATGTTTGCTATTTTTGATTCTAAAAATCGGGAGTAAGTCAGACTAAATTCACTTCAAATTTCAAAATTCAGAGTCGATCAGACTCAAATTTATTTCCCATTTCAAAATCCAGAGTCGACCAGACTTAATTCATTTTCAAATTCCAAATCAGGAGTTAATCATACTTGATTCAAAACTGATTCCACAAGATTAGACAAAGCTAGTTTTCAATCGAACTCAAAGAATTTTTAATTCACAGAATTGGTCTTAAAGAAATTTTATTTCACGAAAGAATTTCTATTTTACAAAATTGGGAGTCAATCAGACTCAAAAGAACTTCTATTTTTAAAAAATCACGAGTCAATTGGACACAGTCCAATCAAATTTCAGGATTGGGAGCCAATTAGAATCGAACAAATTCAAATTTAAAAAATTCAGAGTCGAAATTAGCTCAATTTCGAAAATCAAAAGTTAATTGAACATAATTAAGACTCGCCTGTCAAAACTTGAAATCATGTGGGCTTAAAAAATTATTTTTCGGGAACAAAAGTGTAATGGGGGCAAGCTTTGGGGGTTCTAAATTCTAATTTTGAGACCTCATTTGAAATTTGGAGGGAAAACAAAAGAGACCCTTCAACTATCAAATTTGCGGCACACGCACCAAAATGTGGCAGTCCGTGATTGCCGAGCAGCACTCACGGAATGCGGCAACGGCTGCTGCCGAGTGCTGCACGGCACTTCTGCTAGTGTTGCGCGTGAATCTTGAGTGCCGCTCGGGGCGGGTAGACTGTTTATTTGTTAATTTTTCTTTTCATTCTTCTTCACTTTTCAAAACATCCTCGATCTGAACCTCTCTCAAGATTTTTCTCCATTCAATCACAGTGACCTATCGGATTGTTGGGTTAGTTCCGCTCAATCAAAATCTTGTTTTTCTCTTTATTTTTGTTACTTTCTTGATTAATTTCAAAAGTTTCACGTTTCAACTTAACTCTTTCTCTCGACAGGTTATTTATCATGGCTAGCAGCTCGGGTAGGTCGAGCAAGAAGAGGACGAGGTATAGAGCCACTCCTCATCCTGAACCCACCTTCCTACTCCGAGATCCGGACAAGCACCTGCCCACCAGGGCTTTTTGACGAGAGGTATACATGCCTCTTTGTTTTCCCTTTTTTTAAATCTCTTCTTATGAACCTTATGAAACTTTATGAATGCAATGTATGATGATAAAACTTTGAATGTCCTCTTTTATCAAATGTCCTTATGAATGCAAATGATATATTTGTAGAATTTTCCGAGCATTCTAATCGCACCTTTTTATTTCTTCGTGTTCATTTTTATTATTACCTTTTAATTTTATTTCATCCTTTTCCTTTATCCGTTTATTTGCTAATATTAAACTCTCGTAACTTTTACAGCTTCAGCCTGATACGCTGAAGGGTTATAGCAGGTTGGCCCATGGCTACAAGTGGTACCAGTCTCTGAGCGAGATCGTGTAGGGCTTTATAGACACCGCTGGCTTCGGGTATTTCATCAAGCTCTTGACGAAGAGCTCAAACGACTTGAGACAGATTCACGCTCTCTCGGAACGATGGTAGGACACTACCAACACGTTCCATTTCGAGTTCGGGTAGATGACGATGACCCCGTTTGACTTCAGCATGATCACTGGGATCCCCTTCGGTGGGGAGTGCCTATGGTACCTGGACACGATCACGGGATCAGGTACTTATACTATTGCGAGTGGATATAGATGAGCCCTTGGGAATAGCCAAGTAATTCCTCGACACGTTCAGAGGTTAAGAGGGCTTCTCGGATGAACAGATGGCCTACCGGTTTATCATGTACATACTAGGGTGCTCTCTGCTGAGCACCAAGGGCGATCAGATCTCTATGGCGTTGGTGGGATCCCTGGAGCATATGGATTGTATCTACAAGTATGATTAGGCTGGCGCCCGACTGGCCTTATAGACATATGGGAGTGATTTCTCGAGACCGTCCAGCTTCTACGGGCGACTTTTATAGGGAATGGGAGGTATGCTACGACTTTATTTTCTTCATTCTGACTTATAAATCTTATCTCTCTCTTTTATGTAGATTTGGTCTCACGAGTACCTCCATATGATGTCGCCCTCGACACGGCCAATAGACGCCATCGTCATGCCTCAGGGGTGGAAGTGGCAGAAGGACCACGTCGGACGGGAAGGCCGGGGCCCATGATTTTATTGCGTTCAGAAATTTCATGATGAACTTGAGAGAGCCGCACATCAGGTGGTAGCACTGGGTCAACGTGCTTGCTACCCTCCTTCCAGCTATGTAGAGATCAACGGGTTTCGACCCACTGAGGTTATTATTTGATGGCCCAGATGCTTGGGAGTGTTATTTGGGAGAGAAAGTGACCCGACAGTCTCTGATGGCTCCCGTCTTCCACACACCGCGTCCTTCACCCGATTCTATGAGGGCCATAGAGACTCTTTATGGTAGCACATTCACGGTTGCCCTGAATTGTCTCTCTATTCAGGACTTTCTGAAGCCCCCCGAGGGATACGCAGCTTTCCATGCTGCCAAGCTGATGAAGAACTTTCCTCTGATGGAAGTGACATAAGTAAGTTTATTTTAACTTTTCATTCTTTCTTTTAGTTTTTTTTCCATTTTTTCATATTGAATTCTCTTTTCTTTCTTTGCAGCCCGTTTTGCTGTAGCCCGAGCTCCTACTCTACCACTATGGGATTGGAGCCTTCGAACAGTCTTCCAGGGCAAGCAGGGCACGACCATGGTTCCTCGATATCATACGGGTGCTCCCACCATCCAACTCCAGTACGATCATGTCCCGCGGGATTACATCGAGGAGGGCCTGCTCTCTGCCCACAGCATGAGGGAGTGGGTCCACGGACGAGAGTAGAGGGTAACTTTCTAAAAATAACCGACTTCGACTTTGCATTCTTCCCCGCCTTTCTAATCTTTTTTTTTGGTTTCTTAATTCAGGCTAACGGGGCTTGATCGATCGCTGAGGCTCAACTGAGAGCTAAGGGAAATTCTTACTATTTCTTTTTATTTCCATTTTTTCTATTTTAAATTTCTAATTGCTAAATCAACTCAATTATTTAATCTCTTTCTTTGTTTAGGAGGAAGAGAACAGGGCCTTAACCCTGCGAGTGAGAGAGCTTGAGCAACAGCTTAGAGCAGGCCGTAGCGGATCCCACAAGAGCCGGTCGAGGTAGAGGCAGAGGCTGAGGCCTTGGTGCCGGGAGCGATACGGAGTCAGAGTAGGAGCCGTTTCGACGCGTCACTCGCCAGACCCGGGTTCGAGGGCGAGGTTGACCTCATCTCTCTCGTTCTTTTACCTTTTCATTTTCTGAGTGTTTTGGAGGGGATACTCATTTGTTGGATGATTGTATATATATACTTATTTTTTATGATGACTCTCTAGATAGACGGGATAGGATAGACACATTATTATTATCTTTTACTTCTCTGCATTATTCTATTTGGTGATTGTGACCACAGCTTAGTCATGCATTTTATTGCCTTGTGATTGCTACATTTTATGAATGTGACCATGGCTTGGTCCTGTATTTTTATTTTCTATGAAAGATGAATGCTCATGAATGTGATCATATCTTTATTATTCATTTTCTGTGGATGATGAATGCATGAACACGCCTTCATTTATTTATTTTCTGTGAATGATGAATGCGACCATGGCTTGGTCTTGTGTACGTGATGCGATATGATGCACACGTTTTATTATATATCTAGTTTTTAGGCTCTGTAGGTTGGGCTGAAAATATTACAAATAGATTCTAGCCAAAATTAGCTCTCTGAGGCACTCGGTTATTCCTGGGCGGCACTCAGAGAGTGCCGTTACGGCAGTCGATAACTGTCGTGTGGCATTCACAGACTGCCGCGCGGCAGTGCCGAGAGTGCCGCTCGGTACCTTAAGTGCCGTTTGTTAGTCTGTACAGATCTATTTCTCCTTTAATACTCTCTTTTCCTCAAAAACTCTACAAAACACCTTTTTCCCTCGTCTATTTTCTTTTCAAATGGCCCTCATTGGCTCTCAAATTCTCTTCCTATAGATGGATGCTCTCTCAGGCATTGACAGGCTCAACTTCGAGTGGTTTAGGCTGAACGACTTCTTCTCTTTTCGACGGATGTTCTTGGATGAAGGATTGCTTCAAGCTGCTACCCAGTGTTAGGATCCCATACTCCACGTCTTCCTCTTTGGCTACTAGGAGATCTGCCCCTTATTTGAGAACTTCAATGCTATCTTTTATACTTATCCCTTCACAGATCTGACAGTCCCCCCAGTACAGGCCGGCTATGTCCAGGACTTGGCGCTCTTCTTCATATATCCCGAAATGCGGTAGGTTCTTTCGTGCATGACCAGCAGATTGATTTTGAGCGCCTTTCCTCTGTCTATGCTCCCATAGGGGATCCCTATGACCCCGAGTACCATATTATACGATGCAGTGCATTATTGGTTGCCATGGTCTCTTACTTCCTTTTCTAATCCTCTTCTTATGCTCTTATACCCATCGCTTGCCGTCTGCAAGAAATGAAGAGTGCTGTCATGCTGGTCCTTGGTGAGACTTTAATGGGATTGGATCATGCCTGCATTGCTGGGGCCATGTTATCCGCCAGAGCACCCTTTGTCTTACAAGTTTGGCTTATAGAGAGTCTGGATCTCTTTATTCACCCCCTACATCTTCGCAGGTCACTTCTTTATGATCATCTGGAGATCTACCGCCTATTTCATTCTGCCGCTGCTTGGCTTGATTGGCTTCGAGGTCTCTCTCATGATGATATCTATTAGGTTTATCCGCAGTGGACTTATTGCTCTGTTGCAGTATGACTTCCTGGGTGACCTAGTATCTGGTTGCCTGGCTTGCATGCTACTACTTTCTATATTCCCGATCGAGTGGTTCTTTAGTATGGACTTCTCCAAGATGTTACCGAGGACATTACTGTAGACTTTACGAGGAGTTCGACCATGCACCCTTCCATTGTGAAGGCTTTCACTGAGGCTTGGCATGACAGGGTGGCAGCCCCCTTCCGGAGAGTTCTTACTTCAGTCGTGCCTAATACTAAGTACCTTTTACAAATCCAGACTTTGGCCGAGAAACAGACTCCATAGACATACATAGATGAAAGACAGAGCTTTATTTTACAAAAATTTCTGACAAATCATGTCTACTTTTCTACGCTTTTGAATGTGATTTTCTTCTTTTTCTTCCAAAGAATGTTTAGAAAATATTCTAACATGTTCAATCAAAGTGTTCACTCTTTTGATCCATCTTTTAAGTTATGAAAATCCTACTCTCAATGTCTTTTCTTGGCTTTTTCATTACTTTACTTTGAGTTTGGCTTAGAGCTTTAATCTTTCCATACCATGAATTCTTATTTGTTTGTTTATAGTTCTCATTTTGATAGCCAAGGGATCCAAAGACAGTTTTAAGAAAAATATCTGGGTTCTTCGGATAGCAAATGAAGTTTACCCCTGGTTACGGAGCTCTGGAGTGGTTCCGGGAAAATGCGAGTTTGCCCCTAGTTTAACACAGGTTTTTTATTAGGTTTTTCATAGACCAAAGGCTTTCGAGGACCCACCTACTTATCCTCGAGTAGGCATCAGGTCCAAAGTAGTTTGGCTTAAGGCTTAAAGGACGGTGCCACTCAGGTAATTATTAATGACCGAACCGGGCAGGTTTGCTTACGTATCCCCTAGTAGGATTCAGGACAAGTGTAGTTCACCAATGTAGGAGGTTTTGAAACAAATGTTCTCAAGCAAAGTACTTTTTGAGGTGATCGAGTATAATTAGCTATTTAAATTCAACCCTATCTAGGTCCATAAGTGATTCGAGGTGAAAAGTGCATGTTCATAGCGTATTATATGGTCATTTATGCATACTTTTATCCCCAAAGTCCCTATAGTTAGGTGCATTCTAATAACAATGTTCTTTTTATTGTGTTAATGCTAAAACATATGTTTTTGCATTGTTTTATAGGTATTAGGATGTAAATCAATGAAGTAAAGCTAAAGAAAGCGATTCTGGTGAAGAGAACAACATAAGCAGCTGAGAAAACGCCAATTTTGACAATGAAGACTTCAGATTTGGAAGATTTTCCCAGAGATATGAAATGTAGATCTTTGAGTTACAGTCGTGTGGCCGCAAACGGGAGGTCAATCTGAGATCCGAGTAAAAAGTTATGGCCATTCTCCCATCGGTGCGCAGAGCTGTCAAAATCAGAGAGTTCAATCGATTGAGCAGAGTTCAATCGATCGAACCTTTGATCGATCGAACTAAGCTCGATCGATCGAACTTTATATTCATCCAAAAGTTGCATAAATTCTGCGGGAACCCTATATATAAGTCGTTTTGACGCCATACGAAGGGAGGACGCTCCAGAACGCAGAAAATAGCAGTTTTAGGGTAGTTTTAGGGTTATATTAGGTGTAGATTAGGTTAGATTCAATTTTTCTTCCTCCTTTTCCATTGTTAAACTCAATATTGATGTTGATTACAAGTTATATTCATATCATCTTCAGGTTTTTCTTCTCCTTTTTCTTTATTTGATTGTGTATTGCTTTAGATTTTAATGATTGTTATATTTTGTTATTTCTGAATTAGTTTAATCATGTTTTCATAGTTTAGACGTTGGAAATATATGATGAAACATTGATTTCCAACCTCCACCATGCAATCTTTAGAAACCTTGGGCTTGATCGATCGAAGGTATTTCGATCGATCGAACTAGAGCCATAGTCAAGCGATCGAAGGCATTTCGATCGATTGAAGGATGAAGATGTCCGATCGATCGAGAGCGCTTCGATCGATCGAACTTGCTAATTCCTGAGATGATTCTTTTAAGTATTCCATGACTTGTTGTTTTAGAAATCTATCATCAAATTGTCCCTATAAGCTCAGTTTGTCACAACAGTTTTTAGAACTTAAAGCCTTAAGTCTATTTTCTTCAATGACTTTAGAAAACCACTTTGAATGCTAACACCATTTAGAGTGTAAGTAATAACCACTGTTTTAAACCGTCTTCTAAGTATTTTAAATCAACTGTGATGATGTAGTCCCGGTCATGAAAGGGCTATTGATTCTTTATCTTTAAAAAAATACGGAATGCTGAAGAGGAATGAACTCCATAGAACATTAATGAGTATGCATGGTAGATGGTTAGGATCAATGTGGATTCTCGTATTTCCAACACCTTTAATTTATCTGTTTAATTAGTTATGTTTCTTTATGCTTTAGTTTGTTATTTATCCTAATTTAATTAATTAGGATTCGTTAGAACATCCACTCCCAACATTCTTATTTTCTTTTCCTTTTCTTTAGGTTGTAACTTAGTAGACATTCTCCATATTCCTTCCCTATGGGATCGCCTGGACTTATCCAGTATTACTTGCACGATCACCTACACTTGGGTGTTGCACAAGAGCGCACAACTTGGGTGTTGCACAAAAGCTCACAACTTTTTCTCTCACAAGATAAAAAATAAATAAATAAAATTCCTATTGTTTAAAAATTTTTGGTAAACATGTCTTATCCATATTACTCTCCATACAACACAAACATCATGAATAGGTACACGTTAAGTAATGAAAACTATCCCCCAAGTTGGCAAGCACCCACATATGATGTGCATTATCAACCTGAGTGCTACCAACCACCACAATGGGGAAATGATTGTGGTAGTCCCCCATATTATCAAACGTATCAAGAATCTCCACATGAAGAGTTCTATCAATCGCAATGGGACTGATTCGAGGTGAAAAGTGCATATTCATAGCGTATTACATGGTTCTTTATGCATACTTTTATCCCCAAAGTTCCTACATTTAGGTGAATTCTAATAACAATGTTATTTTTATTGTGTTAATGCTAAAATATATGTTTTTGCATTGTTTTATAGGTATTAGGATGTAAATCAATGAAGTGGAGCTAAAGAAAAGTGATTCTGGTAGATAGAACAACAGGAGCAGCTGAGAAAACGGTAATTTTGACAATGAAGACTTTAGATTTGGAAGATTTTTCTAGAGAAATGAAATGTAGATCTTTGAGTTACGGTCGCGTGGCCGCAAACGGGAGGTCAATCCGAGGTCCGAGTGAAATGTTATGGCCATTCATCCATCGGTGCGCAGAGTTGTCAAAATCAGAGAAGTTCAAGCGATTGAAGAGAGTTCAATCGATCGAACCTTCGATCGATCAAACTAAGCTCGATCGATCGAACTTTATATTCACCAAAAAGTTGCGTAAACTCTATGGGAATCTTATATATAAGTCGTTTTGACGCCAGACGAAGGGAGGACGCTCCAGAACGCGAAAAACAGCAGTTTAGGGTAGTTTTATGGTTAGATTAGGAGTAGATTAGTTTAGTTTGATGTTTTCTTCCTCCTTTTCCATTGTAGATTCAAGATTCAACTTTATTTCAAGTTTGTTACAAGTTATATTCAGATTTATTTCAGGTTTTTCTATTCCTTTTCTTTATTTGATTGTTTGTTAATCTAGTTGTTATGATTACTCTAGGTTACTATTTCTGTATTGGTTTATTCATGTTTCCGTAGTTTAGTCGTTGGGAATATGTGATGAAACATTGATTCCCAACCTCTGCCATGCAATCTTTAGAAACCTTGGGCTCGATCGATCGAAGGTATTTCGATCGATCGAACCAGAGCCACAGTCAAGCGATCGAACACCTTTCGATCGATTGAAGGGTGATGCTGTCCGATCGATCGAGAGCGCTTCGATCGATCGAACATGTTAAATCCTGAGATGATTCTTTTAAGTATTCCATGATTTTCTGTTTTAGAAATCTGTCATCAAATTGTCCCAATAAGCTCAGTTTGTCACAACAGTTTTTAGAACTTAAAGCCTTAAGGCCTTTTCTTCAATGACTTTTGAAAACCACTTTGAATGCTAACACCATTTAGAGTGCAAGTAATTACCATTGTTTTAAACCGTCTTTCAAGTGTTTTAAATCACTTATGATGATGTAGTCCCGGTCATGAAAGGGCTATTGATTCTATATCTTTAGAAAAATACGGAATGCTGAAAAGGAATGAACTCCATAGAACATTAATGAGTATGCATGGTAGATGGTTAGGATCAATGTGGATTCACGTATTTCCAACACCTTTAGTTTATTTATTTAATTAGTTATGTTTCTATATGCTTAGTTTATTATTTAGTTTAATTTAATTGATTAGGATTCATGAGAACCTCCACCCGTATATTCATCTTTTTCGTTTTTTTTAGGTTGTAACTTAGTAGATATTTTTCCTATTCCTTCCCTGTGGGATCGACCTTGACTTATCCAGTATTACTTGCACGATCACCGACACTTGGGTGTTGCACAAGAGCGCACAACTTTTTAGTCGTGTCAAGTTTTTGGCGCCGTTGCCGGGGAAGGCAACTTGGTTAAGATTTTACTAAGTTATTTCCATTTTTTTTTTCTTTTTCTTAAAAAAAAAAAAATACAAATAAAAACTGTTGGACTTTTTCTCTCACAAGATAAACATACAAATAAATAAAATTTCTATTGTTTAAAAATTTTGAGTGAACATGCCTTATTCATATTACCCTCCGTACAACACAAACACAGTTGAAAATTAAAATAATTATCCCCCAAGTTGGCAAGCACCCACTTATGACACACAATATCAAACCGAGTGCTACCAACCACCACAATGGGAAAACAATAGTGGTAATCTCCCATATTATCAAACATATCAAGAACCTCCACATGGAGAGTTCTATCAATCGCAATGGGGATATAACCAAAATGATAATATAGGTTATAGTAGTAGTTCCCACGATTACCAAACGTACCAAGACTTTCCCTTTGACGAGTCTTGTCCACACACTCAATGGGAAGGGGACTATTATCAACAACAATGGGACGAAACTTCATATAGTAATAATGAGGAGAATGATCAAGTTGAGGATAATGGTATGTTAAAATTACTATTTAGTGAAATGAAAAGGCTAGATAGTGCACTAGATAAATTAGAAACTAGATATCAACAAGCATATGCTAGCCAACCTTTAAATGACTATACCAGTCCTTCAACACTACAACCTAAATTTCAAGACACTAATAATGGAATGGAATTAGAGAACAATGATAGGTTTATACCGAATGAGGTTAACAACTCATTCGGGAAAGTCATAACCCAACAAGAACTCCAAAACCAAACAATTAAGCATGAAGTTGTAGAACCATCTTCTCCTCAATACACAACCCTAGATATCAACTCCTTCACTGCCTGGATAAATTTTCACAATTCCTTTGTCCAGAGAACCTCAATAGATGACATATACAGTGAGGAGAGTTACACGGATGAGAATGAGGTTTTTACAGATAATGAGAGTTTAGGTGACTGCACACAATTAGGAAAGGATGAGTCCCCTGTTGACTCTACCCCTACCTTTGATAGTGACCCTGGGGAGGACGTTATTGAAAAATCTAAATCCTGTTTAGATTCATGTGATATTCATGAACCCTCACCTCTTTCGGCCGAAGAGGTGGTGTCACCAGGTTACCCATCACCTATCCTCTCTATAATCAAATCTCTCATCTGGAGCTCAAAAATTATGTGTACCCCAATATTGAATAAAAAGAATGTGTTGTAGAAGAGGATGATAAGGATTTTAGCACATGTACTTCACCAAATTTTAAATTTCAAAATTTTGTGAGAGAGGACTTGGAAAATACTAGGCCTACATTAGATGATCTTCAACTTCAACAAGAAGCTAGTAATCTTCTAGAATGCTTGACCTTCTTGAGTGAAAATGACATAGAGGCCCAAATAGATAGCTTTATCCAAGTCCCGTCCAAAAGTATGTGCATAGAACAGAACTTAAATTCATATGATCATATATCCATAGATTCTGTTCTAATACAAGAGGAGGGCAATGAAGCTAAATTAGAACATCACTTAGACCCTACCCCTTTTATTGAACCATGACCTCTGCCTGTTTTTGATAATATAAAAATAGCGGCTGTTATAGAAACTACCAACACCAAAGATTTTTCCTTGAGTTTAATTCCTAAAAAGTCGGGTATATCTCTTATAACTGTCCTCAACAAATTCAGAAGCCATAGGTTTTGCATCATCTCCTCTGACCTTGAGCCTGACATTAGTTGGGGGGAGTTGTAATTTTATGAGGATCCCTACATTCTTGTCACTGTTAAATTATTTCATTGGGAAGATCCTCAAAAATTTCGGTTATTACTTTATGATAAAAATCTTGATTAACCGAATTTATTTACTGAGTAGTTGTATTATATTCCGTATTTTTCTTGGTTGCTACTAATGATTTTGCAGGTAACTTGAAAAAAAAAAATCTGGATTATTAACGCCTCGAGGTAACATCCTTCCTTCTCTCGCATTACTTTACATGTCCATGTGCTTAGTTTAGAATATTGGGGACAATGTTTAGTTTTAGTTGGGGGGAGTGAGTCATTGCATGCCTCGTTTCTTTCTTTTTATACTTTAATGTCAATACACCTGCTTAGCAACATGTAACTCAGTAAATTAAAATTTTTAAAATTTTTAATATATATATTTTTAAATATAATTAAATGGTTCTTGTATTTCTCTCTAGTTAATGTAGTTAGTTATGATGCATTAGTGTTATTTTCTGTATGTCATTAGTATGTGATACACAATGGTAGTTTGTTTACTATCTTAGTTATAGTATGTTTTATGCCTTTTAATCTTCAAACAACTTTGAACACGTTGTGACAACCTTGTGCATAGCTAAAATGGATTAGTAAGCATAGCTTAGGTGTCTTGAGAGACTGTAATGGAGAATAATAACCCAAGTGAGCTTTTGTGCCATTCTTTGTTTTTGAGGGTTTTATAAAATTACTCTTACTTTTTGAAAAGCGTATTAATTCGTTGAAAGTCTCATTTTTCTTCTTCATTTTAACTGATCACTAGAAGAGAACGTTAAGGATTTACCAAAATTTAGAGCTCTTGAATTTACTGAAATGAATTATCCTATTAACTTAGAAGATGATTTAGGCCATCTTTTGACCATACACGCATAATACAGCCTTGGCCTACCTCTGTGCTATTCTTTTACTTCACCTCTTGAGCCTTATCATAATTGCATTGTCATTATAATTCCTTAAATCTAAGCCTAACTCCAAAATACAAGTTTGAGCTTCTTTTCTCTATCTAGGAGTGATTGGGATGCGTTATCATGACAAGAAGTTTGGTAGTGTGAATAAGGGAAAGTTGGCAAAGAAAAAAAATGATGAAAAAAAAAATAAAGAGAAAAAAAAAGATAAGAAAAGAAAAAAAAACATGAAAAGAAAAAAAAAAGAAAAAAAAAGTGCCAATGGTTGTTACAAAAGAAAAAATAAAATAATAAAATGAAGAGTGAAAAAAAGAAAAGAAAAAAAGAAAAGAAAAGAGAGAGAGAGATTGGAGATGTGGGGGAGTTTAAAAAGTTGTAGTAGACATTCCAATCACATCCTTTAACCCAATAGAAAATCACAAGCCTCTTTCTTCTCAATCAAACACTTCTTTTTTCAACACCTAATGATTTTAAGTAATTGGATTTGAAGTTAAGGTAATGAGAGGGTTCTCCACGATATCTTGCTCTTTTAGTGAAAAATATCCTTTCATGAGGCTTTGTGCACTAAAATGTACGTTTTTCTATTCAGATATGAGAAGCCTTTGTTTCCATTTACATTTACTCTTTATAGCTTTCATATCATGAGTGCTAATTATTACACCTAATTCGGAGTGATTTCATTTTGAGAGTGTAATCCCGGTGAAAGTTGAGTCAAAATGAACGTCTTGATAGTGTCTTAGATTATGCGTGCTTTGAAATTAAAGTTTTGTATTTGGGTTGTCCATTCACACATACACTTGAAGATTAATAGGTATGGAACATTCTAATGACTTTGATAGTAGATTAACTGTAATGTGTGTGTTGCATTGCTATGACTTACTAGAGAGTTTCATAATATTGTTCAGCTTAACCACATTGTTAATGAGAGAAAAATTTTCTTGAAAATATTTGAATGAGAACCATTACCTTAAATATGAATTTTGTGGGTAGATTCACTGCAAACCCTCACGAGACAACACTCGTCCACTAGGGGTAACCTAGGGGTTTAAAGGCTTGTTGCATATGCTAAATGCAATCGCGATTCCTGCGAAAGTGAGTTAAGATTTTTATTTTCTTTTGTTTTCAATTTCTAGAGTTTAAATAAATATTGCTGTAGTTCGCTTCATTGCTACGGACTAGCAACGAGCTAGTTGGGGGGTGTGATTCGAGGTGAAAAGTGCATGTTCATAGCGTATTATATGGTCATTTATGCATACTTTTATCCCCAAAGTCCCTATAGTTAGGTGCATTCTAATAACAATGTTCTTTTTATTGTGTTAATGCTAAAACATATGTTTTTGCATTGTTTTTATAGGTATTAGGATGTAAATCAATGAAGTAAAGCTAAAGAAAGCGATTCTGGTGAAGAGAACAACATAAGCAGCTGAGAAAACGCCAATTTTGACAATGAAGACTTCAGATTTGGAAGATTTTCCCAGAGATATGAAATGTAGATCTTTAAGTTACGGTCGCGTGGCCTTAAACGGGAGGTCAATCAGAGGTCTGAGTAAAAAATTATGGCCATTCTCCCATCGGTGCGCAGAGTTGTCAAAATCAGAGAGTTCAATCGATCGAACCTTCGATCGATCGAACTAAGCTCGATCGATCGAACTTTATATTCATCCAAAAATTGCATAAACTCTGCTGGAACCCTATATATAAGTCGTTTTGACGCCATACGAAGGGAGGACGCTCCAGAACGCAGAAAATAGCAGTTTTAGGGTAGTTTTAGGGTTATATTAGGTGTAGATTAGGTTAGATTCAATTTTTCTTCCTCCTTTTCCATTGTTAAACTCAATATTGATGTTGATTACAAGTTATATTCATATCATCTTCAGGTTTTTCTTCTCCTTTTTCTTTATTTGATTGTGTATTGCTTTAGATTTTAATGATTGTTATATTTTGTTATTTCTGAATTAGTTTAATCATGTTTTCATAGTTTAGACGTTGGAAATATATGATGAAACATTGATTTCCAACCTCTACCATGCAATCTTTAGAAACCTTGGGCTTGATCGATCGAAGGTATTTCGATCGATCGAACTAGAGCCATAGTCAAGCGATCGAAGGCATTTCGATCGATTGAAGGATGAAGATGTCCGATCGATCGAGAGCGCTTCGATCGATCGAACTTGCTAATTCCTGAGATGATTCTTTTAAGTATTCCATGACTTGTTGTTTTAGAAATCTATCATCAAATTGTCCCTATAAGCTCAGTTTGTCACAACAGTTTTTAGAACTTAAAGCCTTAAGTCTATTTTCTTCAATGACTTTAGAAAACCACTTTGAATGCTAACACCATTTAGAGTGTAAGTAATAACCACTATTTTAAACCGTCTTCTAAGTATTTTAAATCAACTGTGATGATGTAGTCCCGGTCATGAAAGGGCTATTGATTCTTTATCTTTAAAAAAATACGGAATGCTGAAGAGGAATGAACTCCATAGAACATTAATGAGTATGCATGGTAGATGGTTAGGATCAATGTGGATTCTCGTATTTCCAACACCTTTAATTTATCTGTTTAATTAGTTATGTTTCTTTATGCTTTAGTTTGTTATTTATCCTAATTTAATTAATTAGGATTCGTTAGAACATCCACTCCCAACATTCTTATTTTCTTTTCCTTTTCTTTAGGTTGTAACTTAGTAGACATTCTCCCTATTCCTTCCCTGTGGGATCGACCTGGACTTATCCAGTATTATTTGCACGATCACCTACACTTGGGTGTTGCACAAGAGCGCACAACTATTTAGTCGTGTCAATAAAATAGGCAGCTTCTCTAGGGTCATAAACAAGCACTTTTAGTTCTTTGAGGACCAGGTCATCCTCAGCAAGCTTCCTTGGGTGAACCTTTTTGTTGAAAGAACGAGCTATCCTCTTTTGATATCCCCAAGTATTGTTTATTGTGGCCAACCTTTTCTCATCAAGCAACATCAATTCCTCATACCTTCCCCATATCCATTCTAGCTCAATCACTTTATATTCCACCAAAACCCTAAGAGGGGGTATTTCTACTTTAACTGGGAGGACAACTTCCATCCCATAGACCAAAGAATGCGGTATAGCTCCTGTAGAGGTTCTCACGGAGGTCCGGTATCCCCATAACGCAAATGACAGTTTCTCATGCCAGTCCTTATATGTGTCTGTCATTTTCCACAGGATTGCTTTGACGTTCTTATTTGCTGCTTCCATTGCCCCATTCGTTTATGGCCTATACGGGGAGGATTGATAACAGGTGATCTTGTACTTTTCTAAGAGTGGGATGACCTCACCTTTGAATGACTGCCATGATCTGAAATGAACTCATTTGGAACCCCATATCTACAAATTATATTTTTCTCAATGAAGCTCACCACGTCCTTAGCATTCAAAGTTGCATACGATACTGCCTCCACCCATTTAGTGAAATAATCAATTGACACAATTATGTACTGGTGTCCACTGGAGGCCTTTGGGACTATTTTGCAAATAATATCAATACCCCATATAGAAAACGGCCAAGGCGTGGTCATGCTATAGAGTTGGGATGGCGGGGTATGCATTAGATTTTGTATGGATCAGGTCGTCTTCTTCTGACATACTAGCAACAATCTATGTCTAAGGTCGTCCAGTAATACCCTTATCGAATTATCTTCTTTGCCAACATATTCCCGTTCACGTGGGGCCCACAAACTCTGTGTATTTCTTCCATCATCCTCTTGACTTCCTTTCCGTATAGACACTCTAGATTATACCCGTTGTAAGACTTCTTCCACAACTTATCTGCGTAGATCACAAATTGGGCAGAGAACCTTCGAATTGCCTTCTTGTCCTTCTCTGAGACTCCTTCAGGGTATTATCCTTTCTTAACAAAATTCCAAAAGTCATCATACCATGGCGCCTCACCTTTTTCCTCTATTGTCGTGATTACCTCAAACGAAGGTTGGTTTCTTATTTCTATGGATAGTGGGATCATAGTGACTATTGAGGGGATTCGTATCATTGACGACAAGGTTGGTAGGGAGTCGGCTAGCTGATTCTTCTCACAGGGGAGGTAGTAGAACAAAATCCTCTTAAATTGCGCCTTCAAGCTCTCCAAGTATTCATGCTAAGGTTTCAATTTCTCATGTTTTACCCTCCAATCACCTCGTAAATGAGATATAATCAGGTTAGAATCTTCGAAAACATCAATTCTTTCCACTTTTAAGGATAATACTGCTTCCATCCTAATTGTGCATGCTTCGTACTCTGTTGTATTATTGGTTGAGTTATACTTAAGCTTGACTGCTAATGGAGTAGGAGTTCCATGAGGTGCTACAAGGATGATTCCGACCCCATAGCATAGTTTGTTAGCTGCTCCATCAAAATACATTTTCCACAGATTTTTCTCTATCCCCATCACTCCTTCATTTGGAAATCGAAACTCGCCTTTCTCTTTAGATTCTATTGCAAGATCAGCTAGGTATTCAGCGACAGCCCTCCCTTTTACAGATTTGGCAGTGACGTACTTGATATTGAATTCAGCTAGCATCATGGTCCATCGGGAAATCCTACTGGTCAAAGCGGGTTTTTTGAATAGGTATTTGAGTGAGTCCATTCAGGATATTAGAGTTACTGGAAAGGCTAACATGTAGTGCCTAAGGCGACGAGTACACCATACCAAGGCCCAACAGAGGCTATCTCTAGTGGTGAATATTTTAGTTCATATCTAGTCATTCTCTTGCTCAAATAATAGATAGCCTTTTCTACGTGCCCCTCTTCTCCTTCTTGAGCCAACATACACCCCATCGAGTCTTTGGATACTGAAAGGTATAGTAACAAAGGCCTTCTGGGTGCAGGTACTGATAGGTTAGGTGGGTTTTGGAGATAGTTCTTGATTTTGTTAAAGGCTTGTTGGCATAGGGTATCCCACTCAAATTTCTCCCCTTTCCTAAGCAATCTAAACAATGGATCACAGGTTAAGTTGAGTTTTGAGATGAAGCGGCTAATGAATTGTATCCTACCCAAGAATCCCGTTCAGCTCCTTCTCATTTTTCGGCGACTGCATCTCGACTATACCTTTAATTTTTGTCGGGTCCACTCCTATTCCCTTTGGGTGATAAGAAATCCCAACAACTTCCCGGCAGTGACTCCAAAAGTGCACTTTTGTGGGTTTAGCCTCATCCCAAATTTTCTCAACCTCTCAAAGAACTTCCTTAAGGCCCCCAGGTGTCCTTCCTCTTCTTAGACTTCACAATCATATCATCTACATATACCTCCACTTCCTTGTGAATCATGTTGTGTCACAACGTGGTGGCGACCCTTTGATACGTTGCCCCTGCATTCTTGAGTCCAAACGACATTACCCTATAACAATACATACCCCAAGGTGTGATGAAGGTGGTTTTCTCCCTATCCTCTGGTGCCATGAGAATCTGATTATATCCTGAGAATCCATCCATAAAAAGACAAGAGTTCATGCCCTGCGGTGTTATCAACTAGTACATCAATATAAGGTAAAGGGAAATCGTCCTTAGGGCTTGCTTTGTCTAAATCTCAAAAATCAATGCACACCCTAACACGACCATCCTTCTTCGGGACCGGCACAATATTGGCAATCCATTCGGGATACTCGGTAACCATCAAGAATCTAGCTTTTAATTGCTTTTTAACTTCCTCTTTTACTTTAAGTGCCCATTCAGGCCTCATTCTCAATTTTTATTTTATTGGTTTTGAGTGAGGAAAGAGAGGGATGTGATGTTGGACTATCTTTGGATCAATTCCTAGCATATCACTATAAGACTATTCATAAGCATCTTTGAATTCATTTAATAGACTGATTAATTCTTTGCTTTCTTCATCGCTAAGTGTAGAGCCAATAAAAACATTTTGGGGATTATCTTTATTTCCCAGATTAAATGTTAGAGTGTCCTCGATGATTTTACATGTATATGCTTTTTCTTTTTCAATTAACTTTTGCAATTCACTTGGTATTTCATGGTCATCACATTCATTAAGCACATTCGAGTAGGCAGAATTAGTCATACTTTCATTAACTTTGTTTGGGGTGATTACAATAGACATAGCAATAATAAGACACCTCATTTAGGCCATTATAGACTCCGGGGAGGGGGGATACTTATCACTAGACTCAAAAACCCATTCTTTGTTGACCCCTTTCTTGAGTTCCACCATATGGCAGCCCGATAAATTCCCTATTTCACTCTTGATTTCTCCATAATTTTCTGGTTCTTCTACTTTTGCTTCATTCGCCTTGCCTTTGTCATCCCCCATGTTCTTTCCCAGCTCCTCTTCCACTATATCCTCAACACACTCTTTCCCGATTTTGGCTTCTGCAATCTTTTCTTGACCATTCCCTTCAGTCTTGGTGATTCCCTCATCCAACATAGTCTGCATAGTCTGACCGTCTAGCATACTGATCCAATCTTTGACAGTGGCAGACTTTACGGGTATCTGCAGATATGGGTCTTCATATTTGGAAAACTCATGGGGGAAAAAGATCTTAAACCTTGGCTTCAAGCAATTGTCTTTTCGATCCACCCATGGCTTTGTGAAGCTACAGAAGGGGAAATCTTCTCCTTCCTTTATAAAGTACCCATTGAGCGTTTTCTGATAAGGGATCATTGGTGCATCGGTTACTTTCTTCTTTTCCTTCGATTCCTTCTTTGACGCCTGATAGCCCAGACCATGAGTATGAGTCTGTGTGGGGATTCTTGGAAACTCCGATAGTCCTTGATGATTTTTACCTAATCCCATTCCCGAGAAGAAATCCATCTTTTTAATAATTCCGGCAATCAGCGGGTTTGCATATTGATCGAAATATAGTGGTAGGAACTCCCTCGGCTTTCCCTCCTCCAACATGTTGATAAATTCAAACCTCCCAGACTTATTTCTTCTTCTTGTAATTGTACTTCTAGATCGGTGCACTTGGTGAAGCTTCAGATAGGCAGACCCAACTATCCCCGAGAATATCACAGACCTTGTTTTTCCAGACACACTTGACTTTCTAAAGAATTCTCGATGGTATGGCACCCAGACTGTCCAACTATGGTCTACTGAGTAGTAAGTTAAAGGAGGCAGGGATGTCGATGATCTAAAACTCAGCTTCTTTTTCCAAAGGCCCGATGGTGAGATTAAGAAAGATTATACCCATAACTATCCTTTGGGTGTTGTCGTATGCTCTTACCCTCTACTCAAATGGTATGAAAGTTAACTCATCTAAACCCAGCCGCTTGATTGTTCAGAATAGACACATGTTTAGGGAAGACCAATTGTCAACGAGACAAGTGGGTAAAGTATTTCCCAAGCATTTAACAGTGACGTACAGCGACTCATTATGAATGGGCCCTCCAGGGGGACGATTATCTGAAGAGAAAGTGATAGCCAGGGTCAGAATTCTACCAATCATTCCCACTAGGTCTTCTGATGCTGTGTTGATAGAAACATCAAACTGATTCAAGGCATCCAGGACTGCCTGCCTATGACATTTAGAAGCGATTAGTAATCCCCAAATGGTGATGTTGGCCTATGTCTTCTTCATTTGCTTCAAAACCTTGTCTTCCCCATCTTCTTCATTCATCTTCCCTTCTCCTTATCTAACTCTCTTCCCGGGTGATCTTCCTCTTGCTCATGCAGTTTAAAGTGTCTCCCTGATCGAGTTAGATGACTGACCTCCTCTCTTACCCACAAATTGTCGATTTTTGAAGTGACTTTTGAACTTTCCGTCCCTATTTCTATCTCCTCATCACTCTCGTACCACAAGTCATCTTCTACTTGTTCTACATCTCGACTATCAGCTTCATTAGTTTTTCGTACCCACCAATCCACTTGCTTCATCGTTCCCTCTGACTGAATTCCCAGAGTATAAATTATTGAATCTTTCGGCGGCTGGTAAGGTTTCCTTGGCTTCCCAACTTTAGTGATCAGTATGGATGGATCGAAAGTCATCTCCTCTAACCCCAAGAAATAAAGGCCATGTAGTGGTGGTACATTATGATGATTTGGCAGCGAATTTCTAGTAACATTTGGAGCTTTGGCCAGTGGCTCAGATGTTACTTTGTTATCGATGACATCTTAAATTTCATGCCTCAATCTTGTACACCGATCCATGGCATGACTTTTCTGTTTGTGAAATTTGTAGTAGAAATCTTCCTGAAAGTTTGGCAGAAGTGGGTGTAGTAAAGATCGAGGTTCCAACGGGCGAAGATGCCCCTTTACTATCAGCCTGTCAAGGGCAGTTGATAGCGACATCCCCAAATCTAAGAACTTCCTTGGTTACTTGTCTCCTTCTCTCCTTATTATGTCAAATCTTCTGTCCGGCTCACTTAGTGTATTGACGTCGGTGGGACCAGAGTGACCCCTGAATGTCCTCCGTTTGACCCGTAGCTTGGCCTCCTGTACCTGTTCGGTTTATCTTCTTTCTTAATTATCCCCTCTTGGATTGCGTCTTCTATCCTTGTCCCCACCTCAAAGACTTTGGTGAAAGTGTTGATTGATTGGAACCTCATCTTTTCTTAATAGACAGGTTGGAGATTCTTCATTAGCAACCAGATTTGTTCTTTCTCAGACGGCCTTTATACCATCTTGGATGCCCTTCCCTTCCATCTACTCATGTATTCGGTGAATAGTTCCTTGCTCCCTTCCCTGGTGGTTTCCAAATCTTGAACCATGACGTCCAAGTCTTGATTGTACTCGTACTATGCCACAATTGCTTTAACCACCTCTTCCCAGACCGTAGTCTTGCTTGGTTCGAGAGTGAGATACTAGGCCAAGGCGACCGCAGTTAAGGTTTGCTGATATAAGACAACCATCATAGCGGTGCTCAACCCACTAGGCTGGAAGGCTCCGATACACATCCTCACATGGCTACGAGGATTCCCTGTTCCATCGAATTTGACAAAAATTGGCATTTTAAAACTGACAGGTAACGTCTCACGGATCCCATCATATAGCCCTTCCAATTCCAGCAAATAGGTATCAACTCCCTGAAACTTACGCACTACTCTCTCATGTTTTTTGACCTTTTCAGCCATTACTCTTTCTTTCTCAGTCTTTTCCCTTTCTCTGTCAGCTCGTAGAATATCAACCCTTTGTGCCTCTCGATCATCAAACCAATCTTCTTCTCTCACTGCTGGAGGGGGTGGGTCTATAACTTGTGAATTTACGGGTGGTGGTTGACGGGTCATTGCTTCTATCATGTTCATTATATGGTTCATGTTCTCAGCCTACCATCTCATGTGCCCTTCTTGACTTTCTACTATCACTCTCAATTCTACTACTTCCCCGGTGTTCCCTTCATATGCTATTTCAATGTTATTTTCTCTCTTACTAACCTTTCTTTGGGACCTTTAAACCAGACAATGCCCGAACCAGATGCCATTTTCGCCCTACAAATGAATTTGCAAAAGAATTTTCATTTTGTCATTTCTTTTTCTTTCATTTTACAATTATTCTTTCATTTTTATTTGATGGTGTTTGGTTGTAAATACTGGTAAAACATTTATGAATGGTTCATATGTCATAAGGATGCGATGCATGTGTGTGTATGCCTACTCTATATGCAAAAGGAAAAGAAAATCCTAATTCTAGCATATAGACACATAAGCACATAAAATCCTCGCCCATGTCAAGTGCGCTAATTTCTCTCCTCATTGTGATTCTTGTTACCCCTTTGAGGGTTGGTTAGTAATTTATGATAAAAATCTTTTAAAAGCAATTCCAACTGAGAATGGTTTTGAGAATGAAAATATTTCTCCATAAAGATGATCAGGTTAATTTTTGCTTTGAAGCTCATTTTGAAAAGTATCCCCTTAGATGGCAAAATCTTCAAAGACAACTCTCAAGGATTCTTCTTTTGAAAACAAAGATGTGAAAATATATCTCATCAAGGATTGGTTTAGAACCTTAATCAAGTGAACTTTAAGGATTTTGAAAATGTGATTCTCAGAAAAAAAAAAAACCTTGGGGTAAAGATGGTAAAAATCTTGTGTGCTCATAAAGACGGAGTTAAAATTCATTGGGTAGAAGGATCACATGATCGGATTATCACCGTACTTTTCATGCATTCAAATACATACAAGGCCAATGATGCTTATCTTGACAAGGTATAAGAAGCGTAATCCTATAATCATAATCTGGCGCATTCCCAAATGTCGTGGGACATGTGAAGGAATTGCCAAAAGGTAATTAAAGGGTTACATGTCCTTATATCAAGCAAGTGTCGTCATCATCTCAAATAATCCCTTTCGGGAATACAAAACTCTCTAGCACATAATCTGTCACGCCCCGGAGCAGCATAAATAGAGAAAAATAAATTTCCTTTATGGGTTCATAGGGAATGACGGGTGAATAACCGCATTGTCATCTACTCAAACCAATAAACACCACGACAGGGAGGATGCTATTCATAGAACATATCTTATTAACATAATCAGAGGCTACAGCGGAAACTATAAAAGGTATGGAAGCAACAGATGCCCAAGTACCAATTATAAAAGTCTACTAAAACTATTACAACAGCTGGCTTATAGTCTCAGGCCTATAACAATAACAACAACAGATATAAACTAACTATTACAAGCAGCACGTCTTCTTCTCCAAGCCTTCAGCTCCAAGACCAGCAGAACATCAGTCTCTCGTCCTCAAGTCCTGCGAAGCTCTAGACATTGGAATGTCCAGGGCACAAACGCCATCAACTTTGGATACAAAGCTGAGTGAGTACATTAAACAACATTCCTCGCCGTTATTGTTTAGCATCTTAAAATGCGGTTAATCTCTTAACAATGGCGTCACTCACGGACATAGCAAAGGTCTCATTAAACTGTACATTAATCAACGGTAACAGGAATAACAGGAAGCATAGTAATGACAAGGACAAGGATCATGGTATAATATCTTATCACATATTCATCAAATCCATGCATGTAACCCATGCATCCATCCCATGCATATACCTTTACGTCGGGACGCTGAATCCACGACTGAACCATCTTCTTACTAGCCATTATCATATCCATATCCATATCCATCTCTGTATCTGTACGTTGATACCGTAATCCAAATTCGTATCCATACATAGATACCATAATACCAATCAGAATCACCCGACTAGGCAGTAGGTCCTACAATCCCTTGATAGGGTTACCGGTCGTCTACACGGTACCACCTATCTGTAAACGATGGAAGCGGCACAACGGACGTCTTCTACGCTGTGTATATTCTCACTGGTCGACTACACGGTGAAAATACATTAGGGCACTAGCCGGACGTAATCGTCAACGGTACACTGGACGTCTTCAACAGTGCATACGCATTACTGGACGTCTTCAACAGCAAGAGGCGTACTAGGAACTCTAACCGTCCCACGTCCACCCGACTCGTCAGCCGTTGATCCCATGGATCCAAAGTACACATATCTCATATTCCACATAAGTCACATGTCCCATTTCTCATCAGCTTCTCTTGCCTCTTCACATCACTATCCCATGCATGCTGACACATGTTGTGAAATGCTCATATACTAAGTACTGGAAATACCACATGCTCTGTATTCAACATATCTACTGATTACTGATTATTAACATACAGTTGTGTTCCGTTCTACTATTTAGTTTGACAATAACATATGACAGTTAAACAATTCATCTCATATTGACAGTTAACATAGGATAATTCATCTCGTAATATCAATGACAATTGCATATAAGTCTAGTCCTGACATAGTATTTATAAATCTTATCCACACAGCGCAATAACCCATATGGTACAACTATTAACAAGTCTGATATATCACAAATATAAGACAACATATAAATAACATTCTGCTCATATCCAATCGATTGAACAAACATGTCAATCGATTGGAAACAATATCAATCGATTGGACAAAATACCAATCAATTGACATATCAATCGATTGACATATCAATCGATTGGAACCCATGGCAATCGATTGGAAAATATCCAATCGATTGGATCCAATGCCAATCGATTGGACTCTGTCTTCTTCCTCAAACTTGCTGGGTTTTATTATACAAACATTGGGGTCCTCTTGTTGGAAAAACAGGTTTAAATGGAAAGTTTAAACGCGCAGCGGAAAAATCAAGTTATGAAACTTTATTGGCATGCCTGGATCTACTACTCGTCAATTCTACAGATACGCACAAGAGGGGACACGAGTTATACCTTAGTGTCTTGAACCCAATTCTGATCTTCAACTTCCAGCAGCCTCCACTAGATGATCTTCACCCTTATGACTCCTGCGGATGCCTGCCAGAAAGACTAGGGTTGGTGGGAACCCTAATGGAGAGGATAGAGAAGGTTTTGGGACTCCAAAACAGTTTCTGCAGCTTCTGACGTTCAAAACGACGAACAACCTTTTCCAGAACGCAGCTGCCCTATTTATAGATTCCCAGAACCGACCTAGACTTCGAGCGATCGAAGTGCCTTCGATCGATCGAACATTCGATCGATCGAACCATCTTCGATCGATCGAACCTTCAGACTTCAATCGATCGATCGAACCTGTCTGGACATCATCCTCAAGCATCTTTCCAAGCATCCTGGCGGAGCTAAGAGTGGGACCTCCTAGGCTCTTTATTGTTGGCTAAGACCAGTTTGTTAATTACCATGACCAAACTCTTTGATCAGCAAACTAACTAACTGGTCAGTTAAAGTTTACTCCACTATAAAACGATAACTGAACTCCAACGCAAAAGAACATATCCGAAGCGATAACTAGACTTGTATGGTGTACTAATGTCCCTCTACCGTCAGCATTCGTAATCATATTCAGGTAATCGGATAACTGTTACTGTCAACCTGAATCATGATTACTTCTTGTATTCCTTGAGTCCCATTCACCTCTCATGATTACCAAACATGTTGATAACTCTTATCAACAAGACTGCAGTACTCAGTAATCGACTTGGTGACATTCTCAAGGGAATGCTTACTCTGAAACAGAGGGTAGATTCTATCTTGACAATGCATGTTCACAACCCTATGAACATGACATACCCAAGATACCCAGGTGTTGATCTTTTATAGACCTCACTGATTGGTAAATCAAAGCAGTCATATCCACAGTCTGTGTTCATAATCGTCTCAAGATTGAGAACACGTACCTTATACAAGTTATGAGTTCCTATTGACTGTTTGACAGTCTTAAGCGTCAATAGGAAACTCAGGTCCGTCAATGCACTATAAGCACTAGCATATCAACTAAGAGCTACACTCTAGTGATTGAGATTAATCACTCCATCCAATGGTAGTTAATTATGCTACAGTGTAGACTTGATGAGGTATCCAGTCTCATCATCCACTGTGACACATTCTAAGTATTAAAGAATAGTAATTCGTATCTCACTTGTGTGCATCTCATACACACACGAATTACTTACTATAATACTTAAGGATTAACAATCATCTCATGAAAAGAACATACACAATAAAATGTAAAGCTGATATCCATATATTAAAATGTCAATGTCTCATACAGAAAGTAATGGTTTGAGGGCACAAACCCAACAAACTCCCACTTGCACTCATAACCATTCAGAACTACATCTAAGACCTAGACTATCTAGATGACGATCAAAGACCTTCTGTGGCAAGGCCTTTGTAAACGGATCAGCAAGATTGTCAGCTGTGGCAATCTTGGTGACAGTCACATCTCCACGTTGAACAATATCTCGGATAAGATGATATTTCCGCTCTACGTGCTTTCCCTTTCCGTGGTTCCTTGGCTCCTTGGACTGAGCCACTGCCCCACTATTATCACAATAAAGCGTAATAGGCGACAGCGACGCTGGTACCACCTCGAGTTCCATAAGGAACTTCTTGAGCCAAACAGCTTCCTTTGCGGCTTCACAAGCAGCCACATACTCAGCTTCTGTAGTTGAGTCTGCAATGCATTTCTGCTTAATGCTCCTCCAACTGACAGCACCACCTCCCAAGGTAAAGAGATGACCGGACGTCGACTTCCTCGAATCTTTATCTGACATAAAGTCCGAGTCAGTGTATCCCACTGGAATTAACTCACTACCACCGTACATAAGCATGTAATCTTTAGTTCTTCTCAAGTACTTAAGAATGTGCTTAACGGCTGTCCAGTGCTCTGGACCCGGATTCGACTGATATCTGCTAACCATGCCAACGGCAAAGCAGATATCTGGTCTAGTGCATAACATCGCATACATGAGACTTCCCACTGCAGAAGCATAGGGAACTCCTGTCATGCGATTCCTCTCCTCCTGTGTCTTTGGACACTGGTCCTTGGAGAACGCTAAACCATGCCTGAAAGGTAACAAACCTTTCTTCGAATTATCCATTGAAAACCTAGTTAGCACCTTATCGATATAACCAGCTTGAGATAATCCCATTATCTTTCGCTTGCGATCCCGAAAGAGCTTTATCCCAAGAATATAGCTCGCCTCTCCTAGATCCTTCATATCGAAAGTACTAGCTAGCCAAACCTTGACCGTTGACAATGCCGCTACATCATTTCCAATGAGTAGAATGTCGTCAACGTAAAGCACAAGAAAAGCCACCACTTTCCCTTCACTCTTCTTGTATACACAAGGTTCATCCAGATTCTGTATGAAACCAAACGATTTGACCGCTTGGTCAAATCGTATGTTCCAACTTCTGGATGCCTGCTTAAGCCCATAAATGGACTTTTGCAACTTGCATACCAAGTTACCTTTCCGACCAGCTATGAACCCTTCTGGTTGTTGCATATAGATGTCCTCCTCAAGATTGCCATTCAAGAATGCAGTCTTGACGTCCATCTGCCAGATCTCAAAATCTAGGCATGCAGCAACGGATAAGAGTATTCTGATGGACTTGAGCATGGCCACCGGCGAGAAGGTTTCCTCATAGTCAATGCCCTCCCTCTGAGTATAACCTTTCGCAACAAGCCTTGCCTTAAAGGTCTCAACCTTTCCATCAGATCCTCTTTTCCTCTTGTAGACCCACTTACAGCCAATGGGTTTAATATTGGCTGGAAGTTCTACAAGATCCCAGACCTGATTAGAATCCATAGATTCCAATTCAGCCTTCATAGCTTTAACCCAATGAGCTGAATCAACATCAGCCATTGCCTCTTCGTATGTGGTAGGATCAGATTCAGATTCTATGGAGACAGCTTCAAAAACTTCTCCTAAGAACATGTATCTATCAGGCTGGCTGATAATCCTCCCACTACGACGAGGTACTGGTGCGGAAATAGGTGAAGAAGTGGTGTTTTCCTGATTTACATCGTTATTAACGACGGGTTGGACTGAGGGCTCTCCTTCTATCTCTCTAAGATCTATCCTTCCCTTAGGTTTATGGTTCATGATATAATCATCCTCCAAGAAAATAGCATTCGTACTGACGAACACCTTCTGTTCTCTTGGATCATAAAAATACCATCCATAAGTACCCTTTGGATACCCCACGAAGTAACATACTTCCGATCTAGAATCCAACTTGCTCATCTTTCCTTTTAGCACATGTGCCGGACATCCCCATATCCGGAGATGTTGCAAAGAAGGCTTGCGCCCAATCCACATCTCTCGTGGTGTCCTGGGAACAGATTTGCTTGGTACTAGATTTAGTATGTAAGCAGCGGTTTCCAAAGCATAACCCCAAAGAAATAAAGGTAACTCAGAATAACTCATCATTGACCTAGTCATGTCTAAAAGAGTCCGATTCCTTCTCTCCGCTACACCATTTTGCTGAGGCGTGCCAGGTGCAGTCAACTGTGACAGAATCCCATTCTGTACGAGGTGATCAATAAATTCATTAGAGAGGTACTCGCCACCTCGATCAGATCGAATGGCCTTGATATGTGTGCCCAATTGCTTCTCCACTTCAGCCCTAAACTCTTTGAACTTTTCAAAGGCTTCAGACTTGTGCTGCATTAGGTACACATATCCATACCTAGAGTGGTCATCAGTAAATGTTATGAAATACTCATAACCACCCCTTGCTCTAATATTTATTGGTCCACACACATCAGTATGAACTAATTCCAACAATGCATTGGTTCTATTGCCCTTTGCAGGAAAGGGCCTTTTGGTCATCTTACCCTCTAAACAAGACTCGCAGACTTCTATTGGTTCGAGAACCAAATCGCCTAAGACCCCTTCTTTGACTAGTCTGCCAATCCTATTTAGATTGATATGACCAAGCCTCATATGCCAAAGCTTTGTTGGATTAGTGGAAGGTCTCTTTCTTTTAGATGGTACAGTTACCACTGAGTTATTAAGTTCCATACAAGAATCTTTAGAAATATTGGGAGTAATCACATATAAACCATTTGATTTAACACCAGAACATATAAAAGAACTATTTCTTTTAATCACAACTTCAGTTCCAAAATGAAAAGAATAACCATTATTCGATAAATTAGAAACTGAAATTAAATTACGTCTCATTGAAGGGACGTAAAGTACATCTGATAAAATCAAAACTTTATTGTCTAGAAATTCTAAAACTACGACTCCTATAGCAACCGCAGAAACGGTTGCGCTAGAACCTAGAGTAAGTACGATTTCCCCATCACTGCACTTCCTGGTTGATCTGAACCCCTGCAATGAATTACAGATATGGTTAGTCGCACCAGAATCAATGCACCAAGTGTTTGAAGTATCCGTTATAAAACTTACTTCAATCACATGTGATTCAATCATACCTTGAACTCTTGTAGCTAAGAATTCTGGACAGTTCCTCTTCCAGTGGCCCTTCTCACCGCATTGGAAACACTTTCCTTTGCCTTGGCCACCCACCTTCCCTTTGCCCTTACCTTTTCCCTTAGATTTTGCAATCTTAGGGACTGGTCCAACACTTGAACCACCAGTGCTAGCCTTCTTCTTCCCTTTCTTTCCTTTCGGCATAGATCGGGAAGAGGAAGCGCTTTTCTCAACGTTTAAAACGCTGCCCCCAGGTTTGATCACCCCTTCCGCTGCCAATAAAGAGCTCATCAATTCGCTCATTGAAAAATCCATTTTATTTATATTATAATTCAGTTTAAATTGAGCGAATGATGGCGACAGCGTATTGAGGATCATATCAACTTGGGTCTGTGCATCGATGTTAGCACCTAGGGTCTCCAGCTCGTTTAAATAACCAATCATTTTCAAAACATGTTCTTTGACTGGAGTCCCTTCCGACATCTTAGCACTCATTATCTTCTGCATAGCTACCTGTCTGGCAGGCCTGCCATGCTCCCCAAACATCTTTTTCAGGGATTCGATAATGTCACTGGCGGAACTGTTCGACTGGTATTGGTGTTGTAACACATTAGCCATAGAAGCCAATATGTAACAACGAGCCATCCCATTCGACTTTTTCCATTTATCGAACTCGCGTCTAGCAGCAGCCGAAGCATTTGCAGCGGGTTCTTCGGGGCATGGGGTGGTGAGGATATATATGTGATCCTCCGCAGTTAACACGATGTCAAGATTACGTTTCCATTCAGTGTAGTTGTTTCCAGTTAACTTGTTTTGAGTGAGTATGGTGGCAAGTGGACTAAATGCAGATCCAGACATTATGATTTACTGAAAAAATCAAAACAAAATAAATATGGATATCAGAATTTGACAGTTTGAAATAAAAGAATCCTTTTAAAACTCTTATTTTAAAACTAAGTCGCCGGAATATCGAAACGAAAGAATAAAGCCTCCGTGTGGTGGTCAATGTTCGATCTTTCAATTTATCATAACTTATCCGCTATGCAACTCTTGCAAAACAAGTTATGACTTCCGAACCTATTTGATCTCTAAGTTTCTGAATAATGCCCCGTGTGGGATCCCTTATCCATAGCTTAGCTAGTGTGTACCATTAACTAGGATCCAATCACAACCGTCTCAAGTAGCGCCTCCGTATGGTGGTCACCCTCTAACACGTCTGATTGATCCTTATCAAAAGAAGTTCACATCTAGTAACCAATGAGTAATGCATCCTCCGTATGGAATGATCACCCCTGGCGAGGTGACACAGAATGCATCACTCATCTTACAGTGAACCGTTAATGGAAGATCGTGGGTGTAATTAATAAGACCCTCTCCCACTAGATTTAGTAAAAAAGGATTTTGCTTTTTGAGAAAATCTGTTTCTACACACTTCCCATAAACATCTAATGTTTACTAATGTGTTGAAAACGGTTTTTGAATTTTATTTTAGAAAACTTGTTTTGCGTGCATGCAACAATGTATTGTACGCCAATCACAAACAAAGCACATAAAACAAAAAACTAAAATGAAATAAAAGACATCCAAACGATGCCTCTATCTCCCATGGCTCTATCTCCATAGAACCTGCTTTTGGTTTGATCGCCTCCAGCTCCATCTTCATGGACAACGGCTCCTTGCTCCATCTTCATGGATATTCTAATTCTATTACATTGAACCTATGCCTCTTTTGAAGCTTACAATTTATCTAGAAATAGAAATAGCAACAACAAAATAAAAGGCTAGGGAAACCGGTGCGACTTTCCTTTTCGTAGGATTGAAGTCGCAGCGCCCTTTACATATGCCTTAAAACCAAACCAAACTTAAAATAACACACCAATCTAAAAACATTCAAACACAAAATTAAATGCTCTTGGCGCCATGGGAGATAGCGACTAATCTTTTGCTGCAAAAGGTTAGTTGAACACACATCCACGCATATATATAACAAAATATAACTATTGGAACCCTTAATTGATTCACACAGTATATAAACTCTTTACATACTGAATTAGAACTCAAAACAGCATCTAACTTCTCTGTCATAGTTCGATCGATCGAAGACCGTTCGATCGCTCGAACCTTCGATCGATTGAACACTGTTCAATCGCTTGAACATTCTATTTCACAGAATGATTAAAAATTTTGCAGAATACGTTAAAATTAAACTTTTAATTTCAAAATACTTTTAAAACTGTGAAACAGAAAACCTGACAAAGAGTCTGTCTCGATCGATCGAACTCTATTCGATCGCTCGAACAACAGAAGGTTTCGATCGATCGAAACCTGTTCGATCGCTCGAGTACAGAGCGTTCGATCGATCGAGACTACTTCGATCGATCGAACCCATCTTGCATCCAATGCAATCACAGATTTGTATACTGCTGTGATAACACTGCAGAAACAGATCTGTGACGATGCAGTTTCGAAAGCAGTTCTAAAATCAACATGCAAATCAAAATAGTGTTCCAAAAAACGCATCTATAGATCCAAACGAGCGTGGCTCTGATACCAATTGTTGGAAAAACAGGTTTAAATGGAAAGTTTAAACGCGCAGCGGAAAAATCAAGTTATGAAACTTTATTGGCATGCCTGGATCTACTACTCGTCAATTCTACAGATACGCACAAGAGGGGACACGAGTTATACCTTAGTGTCTTGAACCCAATTCTGATCTTCAACTTCCAGCAGCCTCCACTAGATGATCTTCACCCTTATGACTCCTGCGGATGCCTGCCAGAAAGACTAGGGTTGGTGGGAACCCTAATGGAGAGGATAGAGAAGGTTTTGGGACTCCAAAACAGTTTCTGCAGCTTCTGACGTTCAAAACGACGAACAACCTTTTCCAGAACGCAGCTGCCCTATTTATAGATTCCCAGAACCGACCTAGACTTCGAGCGATCAAAGTGCCTTCGATCGATCGAACATTCGATCGATCGAACCATCTTCGATCGATCGAACCTTCAGACTTCAATCGATCGATCGAACCTGTCTGGACATCATCCTCAAGCATCTTTCCAAGCATCCTGGCGGAGCTAAGAGTGGGACCTCCTAGGCTCTTTATTGTTGGCTCAGACCAGTTTGTTAATTACCATGACCAAACTCTTTGATCAGCAAACTAACTAACTGGTCAGTTAAAGTTTACTCCACTATAAAACGATAACTGAACTCCAACGCAAAAGAACATATCCGAAGCGATAACTAGACTTGTATGGTGTACTAATGTCCCTCTACCGTCAGCATTCGTAATCATATTCAGGTAATCGGATAACTGTTACTGTCAACCTGAATCATGATTACTTCTTGTATTCCTTGAGTCCCATTCACCTCTCATGATTACCAAACATGTTGATAACTCTTATCAACAAGACTGCAGTACTCAGTAATCGACTTGGTGACATTCTCAAGGGAATGCTTACTCTGAAACAGAGGGTAGATTCTATCTTGACAATGCATGTTCACAACCCTATGAACATGACATACCCAAGATACCTAGGTGTTGATCTTTTATAGACCTCACTGATTGGTAAATCAAAGCAGTCATATCCACAGTCTGTGTTCATAATCATCTCAAGATTGAGAACACGTACCTTATACAAGTTATGAGTTCCTATTGACTGTTTGACAGTCTTAAGCGTCAATAGGAAACTCAGGTCCGTCAATGCACTATAAGCACTAGCATATCAACTAAGAGCTACACTCTAGTGATTGAGATTAATCACTCCATCCAATGGTAGTTAATTATGCTACAGTGTAGACTTGATGAGGTATCCAGTCTCATCATCCACTGTGACACATTCTAAGTATTAAAGAATAGTAATTCGTATCTCACTTGTGTGCATCTCATACACACACGAATTACTTACTATAATACTTAAGGATTAACAATCATCTCATGAAAAGAACATACACAATAAAATGTAAAGCTGATATCCATATATTAAAATGTCAATGTCTCATACAGAAAGTAATGGTTTGAGGGCACAAACCCAACACCTCTTTCCTCCTCATGCACGTTATTATACACACATAAACATCACAAAAACAACCCTCTTGAGTGAGTTAATAAACTCACCTCTCCCGGCGGTCCGTTGACGGCATCCCGAGCTCCGCGGCGGTGGCTATGGTGAGTTCTCTTTCTTCTCTCTTTCTTCTCTGCTCTCTCTCTGGTCTCCTCCTCCTCTTCCTTTTTCTTCTTCTTCTTCTTTGCTTCTTCTTCTCTTCTCTAACCCGAGAGTGTGGGTGTGTGTAATATATATATACAATATATATGTGTGTGTATATATATGTGAGAGTATATATCTCTCTCTCTCCCAAACACACACAAGCAAACATATGTATGTATAAGGGGAGGGGTATATATAGGGAGGGGAAAACAATCACAACCACACAAAACCAACGAGGTGGCCAACTCCAGCTACTTCCAATCGATTGATACCAGGTGGCAATCGATTGGAGTTAGGTCGGCAGGATACCAATCGATTGGTAAAACATCCAATCGATTGACATATCAATCGATTGGGATTCATGGCAATCGATTGGACACACAACCTCACCAAAGGCTAAGAAAGGTACTAGGGATCTATACCTAAAAATACGGGGTATTACATAATCCTAATCAAGAATTAATTTTCTTAGATTGAAAGGTTCTATAGAAGCTATCATGGAAATGCTGGGTTTTGGTCAAATAAGGGACCCTTGACGCACAACCGATAGGATGCTTGATCGGGAGAGAACAGATCCTAATTATATGCCTTAATATACATTTGTTAGTACCTTTTTATCCTGTTTTTGTATTTTTTTACTTCATTTTCTATTTTTTGATAGATTTTGGAAGAAATCAAGTAAACCAAGTTAAATGGGGTGAAAACGCAGAGCAAAAGAAGCAAGAAAATCCACATCGCACGCGCGGCCTGCTCGCGCAAAACCCAGGAAATCGCTCGCGCTACCCGCTCGTGCGACCTCCACAAATCGCATTCGCGCGGCCCGCTCGCGCGACCTATGCAAAAATGGAACTTGCATATTTCACTCTACTGATGATTCCTACGCAAACAAAACTGCTTAATTACGTCCAGAATGCAAAATAAAGCAGTTTTAGTACGTTTCGGGTTAGAAAAGCTTCCAAAATTTGTTGTAAAATCTATATATACCCTATTTTACTTCAATTAAAGGGTTGGTCATTAATAGACACATCCTACATACTACCATATCTATACACTTTCAGCCATTGAAGGGAGGGACGCAAGGAGAAGAAGAAGAAGACCAAGGATTTCCATGGCCTCCTCCATCAACCTCTTGCCGATCTTCACTTCCATGGCAGCTTAAACCTAGATCTAGGGTTTTAATGAAACCTTAGTCGAGTAATAGTGAGTTATTTATGTTTTTATTTTAGTTCTATTATGTATGGATGACAGTTACATGTTTCGATGATTTTTATAAATAAATCGTGCTTTTATTGATTAAATCATTACTTTCAAAGTTTATTCTTGTCTTAGATCTATTTTGACTATGATGTGCTCAATGATCTATGCTTGCTGTGCTTGTTTAGATTACTTACATGTAATGGTGCTTAAATTAAATTGTGCTATCAAGTATCCGAATAGTCCATGCCTAGATTAGACGGATTATACCACAACCCTAGTTTAGTGTGGGATAATTCGTGCTAACTGAAGATGGATTATGTTGGTGCTTGAACCATAGTTATTTTCTTGACGGAGGAATTGGGCTTGTAGCTACAATTCCCCATTATCATCCAACTTAATAAGCTAAAGTAATTTGTAAATACCCTTATTATGAAGCTAGTGGTGGATTTGCAATCCTAGGTTCCCTAAATATATTTATAAAAATAATTTTTAATTGCTTTCATAATTTAGATTTACTTTCATTGTTCTTAGTTTAATTAAAATCAACTCAAAATTCGTTTCTTAATTAATTAGATTTAGGTTTTAAAAATTAAAGTGCTTTAGTAATTCAATCTCTCTGGGTTCGACCTTTACTTCCACACTGCAAATCTTTAGAAAAGTAAAGTATACTTTTATATCTTGATTTTGACAAGATCAATTTTTGGCGCTGTTGCCGGGGATTGCATTACTACCTTTAGTTTTAGAATCTTAGTTTAGTTAATTCGTAATTTAGGTTTTTCTAATTTTTCGTTTTTGTTATAAGTTATTAACTTTTCTTTTATTTTTGTAATTTCTTAGGAACTCAAAATTCTAGCATTTCGAGTAGAGCAGCTATGCACGTCAAAGGAGCTTACGCGAAAAAAAAAATTCAAGTAAATTGCTTCTTGTGAAACTCACTTTAAACCACTGTAAGTCAGGGCGCTGTGACGCACTATTTGCATTAGTTTAGGGTTAATTGCACTGCATTAGCTAGGACACCCAGGGCACTAGGAATTGACGTGGTCACTGCATTATAGGATAATTTACATGTATCACAGTAGTTGAGTGCTTGTTATCTTAGTTGTGTGATTGCTATTTGTTTTTTTTTTATTTTTTATTATTTGAGTTAGTTTTTGTTTTTAGTTTATTTTCTTGTAGTTTATGTTTGGTACACGCTCAAGTAAACCGGAATTAAAACCTTGCGATCTTGAACTTGAACGTACATTAAGAATTAACAAGTATTCAAACATAACTTCTAGAACTAGGTTAAACATAGACGACGAATTAACTCCGAAACCATCGTCGTTGTTTGAGTCTGAAATACGTAGTACCCTTAAAAACCTAAAGAAACCACGCTTTATTAACATAGAACCTATTCCAATGGCTGACATTGGAAACAACGGAAACAATGGAAATAACCCTAATATACCTCCACCTCCTCCGCTTAAAGATTATTTTATTCCTACGACTTACACGCCTCAAGCAGGTATCGAATTACCGGAGGCGACGGCATCTCACTTTGAGATAAAGTCGTCTACCATCTCGCTACTTCCTTCTTTCCATGGCCGTATAAATGAAGACCCTTATCAGCACTTAGGGGATTTCCAAAATATATGCTCTATGTTAAAAATCTAAAATTTCACTGATGATGAATTCAAACTGCGTCTCTTTCCATTCTCTTTAAGGGATAAAGTGAAGTATTGGCTTCAATCACTTGAGCCAAACACAATTAAAACATGGGAAGCCTTACACAACGCATTTTTACGAAAGTTTTTCCCAATCACAAGAACAAATCAAATAAGAAAATCTATAACTAATTTTGTGATGCAAGATGGGGAAACACTTTATGACACATGGGAGAAATTTAAAGAATTATTACATTCATGCCCACATCATCAGGTTCCTAAGTGGCAATTAGCTCAAGTCTTTTATGAGGGACTTATTCCTTCTGTTCGTAATACCGTCGATGCCGTTTGTGCGGGTACTTTCCTACACAAAAGCATCGACGAGGCTTGGAAAATATTTGAAACTTTGAGCGAGAATTTGATGCATCAGTCTGTGTCGGTACGTTCTGGAGGATATCTGCCACCACCAAAAAGAGAGATAAAGTTCGAGTCAAGTCATTCAATTGAATTTCAAGAATTAAATAGAAAACTTGGCCAACTTATGAGGATGGGAATTAGGTCCACTCCACCTTCTTCGGAAGTATGTGCATTATGTTCTGAACCATCTCATAATATCTTTGCATGTCCTTCTGCATCTCAATTTTCGGAATTCGTAGAGCAACACATTAATTCTATTCAACAATACCCACGAAATAATTATAATTCGACTACTAATAATCCGGACGCGCCATGGAGAAACCATCCTAACTTCTCGTGGAAAAATAATAATAATAATCCTAATGAGGCAACTAATTTTCCTAATGCATATCGACCTCAGTTTCAACTTAATCAATACCAACACCCACCTCCTAATCCTAACCCACCAAGGGATAACGCGTTTGAGGCTACGGTATTGGCATCCCTTAATAAAATCGAAACACAAGTACAAGCACAAGCACAAGCACAAATAGTGTACTCACACACACAATCCATTGCGAAGCTTGAATCCCAAATGGGACAACTAGCTACTGTAGTGAGTCGTAGAAACGAGGGGACGTTGCCTAGTCAAACAATTCAAAACCCTAAGGGACAATACGAGGTTAAGGGGTCGAATAAGCAAGTAAACACCATCTCAACTAGGTTGACTACACGAGAGGAAGATGTGATAGAAATTCCGAATGAGAATGTGATAGATATGAACATCAACTCTAATACAAAGAAGCGTAAGGATGCGAGCCAAAATAAGAAAGAAAAAGAAACGGCCCTGACTAATCATATACCGAAATTGCCCTTTCCACCAATATTGATGAACCATCAAATTTTCCAAAGAAAGGGTCAAAAGTTGAGGATATACTCGATGTATTTAAACAAGTTAAAATCAATATTCCATTCCTCGATGCTACTAAACAAATACCCGGTTACGCTAAATGTCTAAAAGACCTTTGCACGCAAAAACGTAAATTGCGTAGTCATACTCTGAAAAAGGTCTTTCTCACAAAAAAAGTAAGTTCTATTTTTCAACACTCACCTCCAAAGTATAAGGTCCTGGTACGCCAACTATATCATGTGTCATAGGTGACACTGTCATCCATAGGGCTCTCCTTGACTTAGGTGCGAGTGTTAATCTTTTACCTTATCACGTTTATAAACAACAAGGACTAGGTAAACTTAAGCCCACGACAGCTACCATACAATTAGTAGATCGTTCCGTCAAAGTACCTAGAGGAATCATCGAGGACGTCTTAGTTAAAGTTGATCAATGTTTTTATCCCGTTGATTTTATGGTCCTTGACACCGAATCTGTCCTAGATGCTAGGAAGCACACCCCTGTTAATCTTGGTCGTCCATTCTTAGCCATAGCTAATGCGCGTGTCATTCAGGAATTTGAACTTAAAATTAAATGTGTTTAATGCTGTCGATCAACCTCCCAAAGACGATGATTATCTATGTATGGAGGGTAGTGAGGTTATAAGGAATATTGAACTTACTAATGAATTGAACATGGGTAAGGAGAATAATATAGTAAGTAATGAGCGGATGAATGCAAATAACCTGGACCCTAAAGACGAATTTACTCGGAAGGTGAGAAATCGATGTGAACATGAGCAAGATGAACCGTTAAATGAATTAACTCATAGTGATGTTCTTTCTGCTTTCCACCGGAGTCTCCCTGTTATCTTAAGAGGTTCATAGTCCGATTTACAACCTCCTTGAATCTTGAGCTAGAATGGTCTAGCTAAAGACGTAACAGACAGCGCTTCTTGGGAGGCAACCCAAGCTTCACTTCGTCTGTTTATCTTATTTTTGCATATTTTTTGGTAATTTTGGTCAATTTTTGAGTTTTCTGGACAGGGTTGGGGGGGGGGGGGAGTAAAATTCATTTTTAACTTATATACATAAAAGAGCAAGACAACCGAGGATTCGACATCTTGCGCGCGCGGCCCGCTCGCGCGAGACGTTGCTCGCGCTGCCCGCTCGCGCGAGAATGTGCCTTAGTGAAATTTTCGTTTACTTTTTGTTTATGAGCTCTCAGGTTTCCTCGCGCCTCGATTCGCGGGCGCGAGGCTGTCTCGCTCGCGCGTGATATTAAAAATATATATATATATATATATATATATATAATTTGGCATTTGCACGCGAGGCGGCCACTCGAGCGGACCGCTCGCGCGATCCCCCATTTTCTTGATTTTTTCTTTTGCTTTCTATATCCTTCTCCCCCACCTGTTCAAGTAGTTTTTACTTTTCTGTTTCTGTTTCTTAGGTATTTTTTTTAGATCGAGTCTTTTGTTGTTTTCTTGTTTATAGTTATGTTTTATTTTCTTTTATAGTTATTATATTTTTGTTTTAATAATTTTGTTCAGTCGTATAGTTTATTTTCATTTCGTTTAGCTTAGTTAACATTCTTTTAGTTGCTTTTATTATTTTGTTTGTTTGTTTTCTTTTATCAAGAAGTAACAGGTAACATTGAACTTTATTGACATATTCCTTTGTGTTCACCTGTTTGTGATTGCCGAGATCGAGGTATTATCGTTCCTTTCTTACCTACTCTCCTTTCTTTCATTTTATTGTTTCATTGGGGACAATGAAAGGTTTAGGTTTGGGGGTATGCACTCACATTATTATTATTACACTAAAAATTTCAAAAAAATTTCGATACTTGTGCTTAAATAAACGATGATTACCGACGTTTTTGCAATATAAATTTGATACATCTTGTTATGTAACTTGGATTGTTATAGAATGGTAAACAAGAGAAGATGTGATTAAACATTTGCTGAAGTCATGATATGACATTTTAGGTCATGTATCGTTCGAATCGTAGTTTTATATCATAGTTTTGCACACAAACCTATGCACTGCACGTAGTCGCTTGAATACATGTTTGATGTGAACTATAATATGATTCGGATTTCTAGATAACACAAGGTGGAGACTAGACCCGGTGAGCTTTTGAGCCTATCTTTTCTTTTTAGAGGGTTATAAATACATTTTGTGTTTGTCGAATTTCATTTGGAATAGCGCATTAACTTGTTGTTTAGTCTCATTATTCTTGTTTTTGTTGATAGTCAAGTTAAAATATTTGTTACCATGCTAAATTATCTTCCGTCGTAAACGTTGAAGAACCATATAACCATAGGACATGATTTTAGGCCTTTTTTATTTGCTACTGATCGATAAATGATAATTTTCTTTAGTTCGCCCTTTGAGCCATTAAAATGCCATTTTTCTTTAATTATCATTATCCTATTTTTGCTCCAATTTGGCTAACTTGGAGTTCACCCCTGAAAGATTGATCAACTTTTAGTGGTGTTAAGGCGATGTGTGATTGAGAAGAAGAAGAAAAAGAAAATAAGATGATGTTTGGGGTGGTTGCCTTGTTATTTATTGAATATTCATCAAAAGCAACGAGAAGGAAAAAAATGGAGAAAAATAAAAGAAAACAAAAGAAAAAAAAAAGAAACAGAAGGAGAAAAATTGAAAGGAATGAAAAGAAGAGAATGAAATGATGAAGTTGGTGGAAGAGAGAATGAAAGAAATTGAACATGCCTTACAATGCCATTCTAATACTACCTAATTAATCCTTTCTATCCTTTTTCATTGCCTGAGCCACGTTATAACCTTTGAAAAGTCCTATTTGATCCTAGGAAACATGGTTTGGATATGAAAACGATGGGAGGGGGATTAAAACATGGTAATGATTAATTTTTCTTGATTGTTGGCATCCTATCCATGAGACTACTGTTCTTTCGTGTCATGCGTCTTTTTCCAGTCATATGTGAGCATATCTCGTTTTGAAAACATATTTCCTTTACTCACATATTTTAGAAAAATTACACCTGTTTCTGAGTGTTTCATTTGAGAGTGTAATTAACATTGCGAGATTCGTAGTCGAAGCATAATTTGATGGTTATCCGAGTTATATTCCAAGTTCATGACATGCGCGTGTTCATTTGACTACCATATCACACACATGCAATTTTATGAGAAATTCTATTGATTTATACGATGCATATGCTTGGGATTGTTTTTCATGACTTAGGTGGATGTTTCATTATGTTTCTTTATGCTCGTTATTCTATTTCAAATCATCGTTTTATAATAAGGAGTATTGAATATTATGTTTTTTCGTTTTTAATAAAACTATTTAAATTTATAAGTTAATAAAGATAGTTATGGGTAACTTGTTGACGAGAACCCTCACGAGACTTCACTCGTCCGATTAGGGACACCTAGGGGTTTAAAAGGCTTGTTGCATACGCTACATGCAATTGCGATCCATGCGAAAATGGAGTAGCATTTTGTTAGTAGTTTAGTTTTATTTTTAGTTTTACTCGAGGACTAGCAAAATGTAGGTTTTGGGGGTGTGATCGGGAGAGAACATATCCTAATTATATGCCTTAACTTACGTTTGTTAGTACCTTTTTATCCTGTTTTTGTATATTTTTACTTCGTTTTCTATTTTCTGACAGGTTTCAGAAGAAATCAAGTAAACCAAGTTAAATGGGGTGAAAACGCAGAGCAAAAGAAACAAGAAAATCCACATCGCGCGCGCGGCCTGCTCGCGCGAAACCCAGGAAATCGCTCACGCGACCCGCTCACGCGACCTCCACATATCGCGCTCGCGCGACCTATGCAAAAATGGAACTTGCGAATTTCACTCTACTGATGATTCCTACGCGAACGAAACTGCCTAATTACACCCAGATTGCAAAATAAAGCAGTTTTAGTACGTTTCGGGTTAGGAAAGCTTCCAAAATTTGTTGTAAAATCTATATATACCCTATTTTACTTCAATTAAAGGGTTGGTCGTTAATAGACACATCCTACATATAACCATATATACACACTTTCAGCCATTGAAGGGAGGGAAGCAAGGAGAAGAAAAAGACCAAGGATTTCTATGTCCTCCTCCATCAACCTCTTGCCAATCTTCACTTCCATGGCAGCTTTAACCTAGATCTAGGGTTTCAATGAAACCCTAGTCGAGTAATATGGAGTTATTTATGTTTTTATTTTAGTTCTACTATGTATGGATGACAGTTACATGTTTTGAGGATTTTAATAAATAAATCGTGCTTTTATTTATTAAATCATTACTTTCAAAGTTTATTCATATCTTAGATCTATTTTGACTGTGATGTGCTCAATGATATATGCTTGCTGTGCTTGTTTAGATTATTTACATGTAATGGTGCTTAAATTGAATTATGCTATCAAGTATCCGAATAGTCCATGCCTAGATTAGACGGATTATACCACAACCCTAGTTTAGTGTGGGATAATTCGTGCTAACTGAAGATGGATTATGTTGGTGCTTGAACCATAGTTATTTTCTTGACGGAGGAATTGGGCTTGTAGCTACAATTCTCCATTATCATCCAACTTAATAAGCTAAAGTAATTTGTAAATACCCTTATTATGAAGCTAGTGGTGGATTTGCAATCCTAGGTTCCCTAAATATATTTATAAAAATAATTTTTAATTGCTTTCATAATTTAGATTTACTTTCATTGTTCTTAGTTTAATTAAAATCAACTCAAAATCCGTTTTTCTTAATTAATTAGATTTAGGTTTTAAAAATTAAAGTGCTTTAGTAATTCAATCTCTGTGGGTTCGACCTTTACATCCACACTGCAAATCTTTAGAATAGTAAAGCATACTTTTATGTCTTGATTTTGACGAGATCAATGCTACATATACCAATACATGGTACGACATCAAGGGTGATCACACAGTTCCATGATGGCTTGACCGACTGGGTTGCCCCGAGTCTCCAAGGTCATAGTTCCGTGCAATCGACTGGCTGGACATGCAAGTGCAATGCAACGGGCACATAAAAATTAATTAATTTGATTAAAAGGATATTTTCAAGTCTAATCATTGAGTGAACCCAAAATAAAAAATTCTGGTCTGCAAAACCAGAGATTCTGGTTTCGATCACCAGCAGAGTTGCCAGAATGTGGATATTCGCAATTTAACCACATCTTTTGATTTAAAACCTTTCAAATTCAAAATACGAGTTGCCACTTAATTTTTAAAAGGAAAATTAAGAAACCATTTAAAAGCAAGCTGATCTTTTAGAAACTAGAGATTTCTAGGTCCGAGGATTATGGAATGAGAGGGGAAGGGGTCCATAGGTAATGATTGGTGAAGTCACTGAATTGTCCACACCACGTAGTTCTAAACAGTAAATGACAAAGGATAATAAAATTGAATTTTATATAAACATGATAAGGTGTTACTATCATTATGACATCAGAGCTCGAAATAGAAGTACTAGAGTGTTAGGGCAACATATACCCTATTACAAAACATAGTACTAATGGCAGATAATAGAAATACGAATTAATACCTACTCTAATCTTCAACTGGTGTAGACATAGTCGTCAGCATCGTAGTCCTCCCTAGCATATCCATCCTTAGTGGAGCTAACTTCCATATATTCACTCTCCAAGTAGTAGTCATTGTCATAAGCTTCATCACTTGTAGTATTAGGTAAAGGGTAGTCTGGACGGGGAATGTCTATGCATAAAAAGCCATCAGCTTGCTAAAAGCTGGGTGAGAAGAGACTAATGTAGTATCATAGGTATAATGTAATTACAAGTTAGGAAGGATATAAAATATAGTTCTACCAATAATATCTTTCACTTTATTCAAACCTTTCATTAATCGGTACTCACGTCTTGTATACCATAATCTACAATATCCGACTCATAGATGAACTGACTAGATTGCAATACTCCTAGACACACCGATGCTCTGTCTACCTCTTTTAAGAACATATTCACAGTCTACCGCATGTCATAGACACTATGTTATCCTCCACTTTTAAGAACATATGCACAGTCCACCGCAAGTCAAGGATATAATGCTTCAAGCAAAGGCACATCAATTATATTGCCACAACTTAACATATACCAATGATCACGGTCCACAACTTTTAATGACATATGCTTAGTCCACCGCTTTTAAGGATATATGATTAGATCACCAGCTATCGTAGGGCTATTGGTCTGGTTCACCGCTTTTAAGAACATATGCATAGTCACCGCTTTTAAGGACATATGATTGACCAATGCCTATCCCCGTAATAATCCCAGAACTTTTCAAACCTACTTAAAGTTTCACTATCATTGATACATGACATTCCCATGTTGCTTGACTACTCTGATTGAAATGAACGAATTATCAAATTGGATTAGGATTTGTACTTAAATAACGTTCTGAACCTCGATACTTCACTTACAACATTATTAGACTATAGTGTCGCATCATACTTAATCACATAATGAAAATAGGTAACAATGTTTAAACAACTAAGCAGTTAATGTTATCAACAATAGGAGATATCAATATACTAAAAATACCAATCGATTGAAGTCCCTCTTAGTCGATTGGGTCACAGGGGATGTCAATCGATTGGAGTGAACGTCCTTTCAATTGATTGAATTCCTTTTCAATCGATTGATTCTAGTTCAATCAATTGAATCAAAGTTCAATTGATTGAGAGTGTCTTCTTCTCCAAAAACTGGGTATTTACGCCCAGAACTTCTAGGGTGCATTTGGGTCATCTTCTTTACATTCAAACTCATAAAACCAATGAACCTAAGCTACTGATTGAGTTTAGAACTCACCGAAGTCAAGGGGGTGTTTGGTGGTGAGCTTTTGGAAGTGGTCCTCCAATAGAGTCTCTCTCTCTTTCCTCTTCTCTCTCCCCTATGCCTCTTGCTCCCCTTCTCTTCTTCTTCTGTCTTCCTTCTTTTCTTCTGTGCTTTTCTTCTTCTATCTGTCTGCCTGTCTGTCTCTCTCTCTCTCTCTCATAGTGTCTGTATATATATGTATGTATGATGTATATATATGTGTGAGAGTGTATGTATAATATCTCTCTCCCTCTCTAACCTCTCTATAAACTATCAACAATACACACACACACACACACAAATATATAAGGCGAAGGGGGTGCAGGTGGTAATTCCTGCGTTAATTAGGGGATAAAGTTTATTCTTCCTCCAATCGATTGAATGTAATTTAATCGATTGAGAATAGGTGGAAACCATTCAATCAATTGGATTGAGTTCAATCGATTGGAATTGGGTCCGCGTCATGGATTTAGGTCTGCAGAGTTTCAATCGATTGAAAATGGCACAATGTCAATTGATTGAAAACTTCTTAATCGCTTATGAAAGAGTTTTTAGGAATTATCAAGGCATTTATACAGAATCTCATTTTTTAACATACATTCAAAGATATAGGGTATTACATCATTCACCACTTACTAAAAGAAATCGTCCTCAAAATCTGAAGTAGTAGGGTTCCAAACAAAAATAAAAACTTCTCGCACATCTCCGACTCTAGATCCCACGAAGCTTCTTTTTCATCATGATGCTTCCACTGAATCATCACTAGCAGAATCTCCTTGTTCCTGAGCTTCTTGATTCCCTAGTCTAGGATCTGCCTTGGTCTTTCGTTAAATGTGACATTGTCATTGACTTCAATGTCCTCAAAGTTGATTTCGTGCGTTGGGTTATGGGCACACTTCCTCAAGTGTAGATAGACGTGCAAGTAGTGATCTAGTTAGGACTAGGTCGATCCCGTAGGGAAAGTTAGAAACTAGAAACTTAGATTAAACTCTAAAAGGAACACAAAAATTCAAGATTTAATTAAGGTGTAGAACTCGAAGTTCCACAAAGTAACTAATACTAAAGCGATAAAATTAAACTAATGATTAACTAAACAACTATGGCAATATTTTAAAATGGGTTTTTACTTAATAAAAGGGGACGTTGGGATTACACGAATCCACAATGACTTAACCATCTACCATGCAGTTCATTGAAGCTCAATGGAGTACATCTTCTACAGTATCCTATATTTCTCTTAAAATAAAGAATCCATAGCCCTTTCATGACTGGGACTATATCATCATAGTTAATTTGAAATACGTTAAGGTGGTTTAAATCAATAGTTAAGAATTGTACCTACAATGGTGTTAGCATTGAAGGTGGTTTGCAAAAGATTTTGAAGAAAAATGCCTTAAGGCTTAAAGTTCAGAAACTGTTTTGACAATCTGAGCATTTAGGGACAGTTTGATAACAAATCTCAAAAATAGAAAGTCTAGGGATACTAAATAGAATGTTCTCAAGAATCTGAAAGCTTGATCGATCGATGCGCTTTTGATCGATCGAACATTGTCATCTCTCAATCAATCGAAATGTCTTCGATCGCTTGACTCTGTCCCAGGTCCGATCGATCGAACACAGGTATTTTTTTGCTGCATGGCAGAGGCTGGAGATCACTATTTCATCATGATCTCCCAACCGTAGGACTACTCAGACATGGTCTGGAGTGTCACAGATTCCTTTTTAACGTAAATATTCATTAAGACTTTGTTTGATTGTGATTTAAACATGAAAAACTATGAAAACTATGGTTTAGCACTATGCTAGCCTGCAAGACTATGATTCTGACAGATTATACTACGAGAACTAATAGCATAATGTGATTTAAACAATATATAAAAACCTGGAATAGACAACTTTGATTACACACTAAGAATCCAAGCCAAAATGATAATAATCCTTGAAAAAACCTACAAAAATCAAGAACAACTCTCTCTATCTCTCTATAAACTGTTGAAAAGCAATATGGGCGTCCTTGTGGACGTATACATAATGAGTATTTATACAAAAACCTAATACTAGGGTTGTAAGAATCCAAGCCAAAATGATAATAATCCTTGAAAAAACCTACAAAAATCAAGAACAACTCTCTCTATCTCTCTATAAACTGTTGAAAAGCAATATGGGCGTCCTTGTGGACGTATACATAATGAGTATTTATACAAAAACCTAATACTAGGGTTGTATTTTACAAATACCCCCGCTTGTCACAACCCCCAACTAGCCTATTGCTAGTCCCTAGCGATAAAGCAAAAAATGAAAACAAGCTAAACTATTACTACAACGACTACACTAAAACAAAATAAACTAAAGCAAACTAATCTAAATAGAAAGAGATACTACCTAACTCACTTTCGTAGGAATTGCGGTTGCATTAGCAAATGCAACAAGCCGTTAAACCCCTAGGTTTCCCCTAGTGGACGAGTGTTGTCTCCTGAGGGTTTATAGTGAATGTACCCACAAAATTCTCAATTTTAAAGTTCAAAAAGATATGGAAAAACTTTTAAACACTCCCTCCCATTCAACTATTAACTTAGCTCTACAAAGACATATTAACCTCAACAAACCATGAAAGAAATTCACATGCTCCTCATATCACCAAGACAAATATAACATATGTATCACATTTATGTTTTTGTGTGTGTGTGTGAAATTAACAGCTATGCGTCAAACTTTATTTAGAGTGCTATTTAGACCATCGTACTTCTGGAACTTATAGTTTTAACTCAATTCTCATATAGGTTTACACTAAAAAATGAACGTCTCACAAAAACTTGCTTAGTAATTATCGCACATGGTATGAAAGCTTTGATAAGAGTGAATTATTGGATTCTAATGCTTCCATACTCGACTCCACAAAAGACGGACATTTAGGGTGTATAGTCTCATGACTAGAATACTACTTACTAGAGGAGCGAACTACCGTGGATAACTCAACTCACATATTCATGTTCAAACTAAGTCATTAAGAATCAATAAGACTTTAGATTTTTGGGCTTTTATGTAATGGATAAAGATGATGAGAAAGAAAGATTGCACATCTCAGCATATTATGGAGCTTATCATCTCATTTTATTCTTATTTTATTCTTTTCACATCTCAAACCAACTGTCATCCTTTCATATTCTCCCTTTTTCCTTCTTTTCATTTCTTTTCTTCTTTTTTTTTTTTTCCAAATAACACCCACAACTACTCTCCTCCAATCACATACTTTGACAATTATTTATTATTAGATGCGTGATGAGGTTCATTGGAGTCAAGGTAAAGGATTAGGAGTTTGTATTTTCATAATAGAATAGGCAATATTAAGTCAGTGTGGAAAAAGGGATATGGATAGCGGTAGGAAATGGGTAACGATGGCTTAAATCCTTTTCTTAATTTCTTAGTTTTAGCATTATAGTTTTTATTGAGTTTAGTTGGTAGATCCTGAACGTTCTCCTCTAATAAGCAGCCAAAATGAAGAATTAATTGAGACTAGTGCAACAAATTTTTTTTAGGCATAATCAAGAAAAATAATTTGAATTTATGTGAAAATTCCCTCAGAAACAAAGATTGGATCAAAAGCTCACTAAGGGTCGTTAGTTTCCACTACTCATCCTTTTAGCACAACAGTCGTACTAACTCATGTTTTTAGGTTTTCTATATAGCTATCAACACGTGCATATGGATGTTGGATACAAGAATGGTCCACACATGCAATCATCCTAGTGAAACTAGAAAAATGCGTGAACTTAATTCATAAAAGGATGAGAATAATATAAATGTCTCATCGCATAGTTACAGCTAAACAGGAGTTGAATGTTCAAAGTTAATCTACCAATTAAGTTCAAAATAAAAATTTAAAAAATTTTCAAATTTCTTCAATTTTTAATTTTAATCCAATTTTAATTGAGATTATATGAATTGTGCATTAAAGTTATCCAGATTGCTAAGTGTGAACATACGCAGGTGATTATATATCTACATCCCACCCCCAATCGAAAATAACAATGTCCTTAGAAGTTGATTTTCAAATGTAAATAGATGGATATCACCTGATAAAGAAAGGCAATAACCGCAAGTATAGCAACCTGTATCCTAAAAATTCAATCTCCAAGCAGCCAAGATCAAAAGAAATAAAATATATATTGATAGAGTATGATCCATATATAATACAATATCCAATCACAGGAAAAGTAAAACAATAAAGCACTGAGCAGTGATGATAATGTCCAAAAAAGATCCAACAGTCCCAATACACAAAACATCCAAAAGAATACTAAAGGAGAGGAGAGAGAAAGCATAAATAAAAGAAATACAATAAAAACTCTCAAACTTCCAGCTAGCAAAATCAACTAATCATCAGTAATATCTGATAAAATCTCAATAGGCGCATCTGGATCAGCAGCAACAACTGGAGGCTGTGGAAATTGAGGCTTAGAGATGGTGTCAGAAGTTATGGTCGATGGCAGAACAGTCCCAATCGGAGGTGGTGCGGAAGATGATGACGGGGTGAAAGGATCGGCAGTTGGAGGTGCTGCAGAAGATGAAGGATCAGTGGTGGGTGGTGGTGGATGTGAAGCAGGGTGTAGAGACTGATCAACTCCCAGCTGTACCAGAAGCGCCTCGAGCATCATCGTCATACTTCAGCTTTGAATTCTCTTGTTCATAATCCAGCATTCCCTTTATTCTGTAATCCACTTCTTCACACAGCAAAACAGTAATCTGCACAAGTAATAGCTAAAACAATGCAACTTATCATAGATTAATCACATTGTGTATAAACTAGCATTGTAATACAAATTGCAAATAAAGCAGGGAATTGTGAACTAAATCAATGTATTTCTCTTATTCTAGCACAATTGTATTTTACAAATACCCCCGCTTGTCATGGAGGAAGTTGTGCACTCCTAAAATCTTCAGAGGTAATGCTAGTCAATAGGAAACCTTTCCAATGCGTCTAGAATCTCAAATGGTCCGATGAATTACGGCGATAGCTTACCTCTCTTCTATTCTAATCTCACGATTCCTTGAATTAGCAAAACTTTGAGTAGCACGTGATCTCCAACTGCGAATTCAAAGTCCTTTTGGTGTTTGTCAGCATAACTCTTATGTCTGGTCTGTGCCGTCGTCATCTTCTCATGTACTACTTGAATCTTCTTTTTGGTTTCTCACACCAGCTCTGGCCCAAGAAGTTGAGTGTAACAAACTTTAGCCCAACATAACGGGGATCGATAAGGTCTTCTGTACAAAGCTTTAAATAATGCCATTCCTATGCTTATGTGATAGCTATTGTTGTAGGCAAACTCTATCAGTGGCAGGTCCATCTCCCAAGAACTCTCAAAATCTATAACACAATTGCGTAGCATAACTTCCATCACTTAGTTGACTCACTCAGTCTGTCCATCGGTCTGTGGATAGAAGGCTAAACTCAAATTCAGTGTAGTTTCCATCGCTATCTGAAGACTCTTCCAAATCTCCACTATAAAACATGAATCTCGGTCCGACACGATCCAAATAGTTACGCCATGTAGTCGTACAACTTGCTGTAGATACATCTGGCTCAGACATTCTACTAGACACTGTCACGCCCCAGAGTATGTAAAAAATAGAGAAAATTTAAAATTTTCTTTTTGAATCTGTGGATACATGCATGGTTTGAAAGTCTCTTTTTTGTCCTAGATAGAAAATAATAAAAAGAACGTAATAATAATGGAAATGTGACTAGTTCACCCATAGCATAATAATATTAAACATTAACGAAGTCTTACACTAATAATATATTACAAGCCCAATTCAAATGAAACATAAAAGAATCTCGTGACAACAAGTGTCACTAATATCTGAAATTATTACATCATAAAAGAAAGATAAAAAGGAGACAAGGATTTTTGTCTTCAAATGGCGAATCCATCGTAGTCTCGATAGTGGTCCTCTCCAACGTACTCCGTATCATAGCAGCCTTCATCTGTGTATACACATTCCCGTAGTCGACTTTAAGCTAAGCTTACCTGCTAAACCTGGCATCGCTGGATGTAGAAGGTCCAGCGGCATAAATGACATCAGCTTGAATACAAGTTGGGTGAGCATAAATTCTTATAAAGTACCATTAGCAACAATTATAAAAATACCTAGGTTCATTATTCGTAGTTTAGCTTATAGATGTCTTTATAAGTTCCTAAATTATAAGATCTTCACTAGGTCGACTGAACTACAAAGACTCAAATAAGGAAAATCGTTGACGGATACCAATCACACGAATACCATCTCCAAAATCACCTGGATTCCAATCACATAGATACCATGCTCATAATCACTCAGATACCAATCACACGGATACTATCCTCACAATTACTCAGATACCGATCACACGGATACCATGCTCATAATAGCATAGATACCAATCATATTGATACCATCCTCACATTTACTCAGATACGAATCCCACGGATACCATCCTCACAATCACTCGGATACCAACATCATAACGAAAGGGGATTCCTATAACTTGGGAGACATCCCAAAGACTTGCACACAAACTCTTAGATCAAAATCAAGGGAATTGACCAATTAACGTGTGAATATTAATCGTTGCTCTTCGGAACACATATAGTTAATTTTAAGAGTTTTGATCTTATTATCCGTCTGTTATTCCCATTATTCTTAGAGCTTTTGCATCGCGGAATTCGTCGTCGTCGTACGTAATGAAAGTTCACAGACTAATTCTAAGTTTAAGAAGTTTAACGTATAAGTTATAAGAATAATCCAAGATCATCATTTATCAAATTTGCCTAGGTGTTTGTGTGATAAGTGGATATACATTGTCTAACATGTTAATAGAAATCTCAAGTTCATAGTAATAGCGAACAATAATCCATTTATGATAGGAGAAACAAAACAACATGGCAAAACTGCCAGGCTCGAGCACTCTGAGAGTTTGAGAGATCCCGAGGCGTGAGCACTCAGGTTTATCAGTGAAATAGATCCTTGTTTTATGGTTACATGCAAGGACTAAAAAATCATTCTAAGTATACATGCAAGCCTTAAAAAACACATGTAAAAACTATATCTTAAGGTATCTAGATAAAAATCTACACACAATATGATCTATGGTGTGTTTGGATGATGATCAACATCACCAAAACTATGAAAAAGAGTTTGATCATGAAGTTTCTTCACATGCAAGAGTTACAACCTTAATTAATTCACATGTATGGATTTAAAGTCATGTATAAACTGATCCTACAGATTTTTAAGTGAGAATTTATACTCATACAAGCTTAAATTGTAAATGGATGAAGAAAATATGAGTAGATGTGTTGAGAAAGCTTGAATTGATGAACTAGAGCTTCAATATCTTCCCTCTAGAGCTTGATCATGAGGATGACCAAGAATCAACAACTTCACCCCAATCTTCTATCTTAATTCAACATGTAGGTATATAGAGTGTATGTGTGTATATAATGCTAGGACTAACACATGCAAGTGTGTGTGTGCATGATGTATGAGGATTTCTCTCAAAATCCTTCTCAAAGGAAAGCTTTCTATTTTTTGAATAAATAGAACGCACAATTGCTGAGAAAACATTGGGTATTTATAGATTTTTGATACCCAGGGGCAAAATAGTCATTCTTCTATAAATACTGCTCAAGCGCTCGCATGACTTGAGCAATTGGGGCTTGAGTGCTACGGCTTCTCGAGGGATTAGCTCTACTTTCTAAAGAAAGTTTTCCCAAGGCAACAAAAATGCATATAAACAAACATAGATAATTTAAAATAGTAAAGAGTAAGAAAAACAAATCTTATTATGTATAATAGAATGTAGGTTGTCCCTATTTCCAGAGCAAAAAGTGTCGCTAAAAGTTTTAGGATGATAGATGCGAAAATACAGGTGCTATATCTCTTCGCCACCTATAAAAAGATTTCATCCCAAAATCTGAGTAAGCTAATCCTGGAATAACTCTAGATATTTCTCTCACATTTCTGATTCCATCTTCCAGGAAGCTTCTATCATGTCATGATGGCTCCACTAAGCTTTCATTAGGGGAATCTCCTTGTTCCTTAACTTCTTGATATCTCTCCCCAAGACGGGCACTAGTCTCTCTTGATATGACACGTTGTCGTTCACCTCGATATCCTTGAAGTCGATCACTGGTACTGAGCCGTGAATGTACTTCCTCAACATGCTTATGTGAAAGACATCGTGTACTCCAGACATTCTCGGCGACAGTGCGAGTCGATAAGAAACTTTACCTATGCGATTAAGAATCTCGAAAGGTCCAATGTAGCGAGGTGATAGCTTCCCCTTCTTCCTTCCAAATTTGACACCTCAAACTGGGGATATCTTGAGAAACATGTGATCTCCTACACCGAAATCTAAATACTTCTGGCATTTATCTACATAACTCTTCTGCTTGCTCTTGGCGACTTTCATCTTCTCTCGGACTATGTTAATCTTTTCACTTGTTTCTCGAACAATATCTGGTCCAAGAAGTTTGCCATCCCCAACTTTGGACTAACATAGTGGTGAATGGCACAGTCTCCCATAGAGCGCTTCGAACGATGCCATCCCTATGCTCAAGTGGTAATTATTATTATACGTGAACTCTATTAAGGGCAAGTGGTTCTCCCACAAACTCTCGAAGACAATAATGTATGCTCTGAGCATATCTTCCATAACTTGATTTGTCCGCTAGGTCTGTCCATTAGTATGCGGATGAAAAGCGAAACTCAGCTTCAAAAAAGTCCCCATGGCTGGTTGCAGACTCTCCCAAAATCTTGAGGTGGATCTCTCGTCACGATCTGACACTATCGAGATTGAAACACCATGAAGTTGAACAACTTACTGAATATACATCTGACTTAACTTCTCTACTGGACACGTCATGTTATAGGCAATGAAATGAGTAAACTTTGTCAACCGATCTACTATCACCCAAATGGCGTCGTGATCTTGCTACGACCGTGGCAATCCGACCATGACATCCATGGTAATATACTCCCACTTCCATTCCAGAATCGGTAATAGTTGTAGGAGTCTAGGCTATTTCTAATGCTCTGCCTTGACTTGCTGACACGTGAAACACTTGGATACATGTTCAACAACCTCCCTTTTCATGCCTTCCCACCAGAAGTTCCTTTTTAGATCCTTATACATCTTTGTACCTCCTGGGTGAATGATCAGTCTAGACTTGTGTGCCTTATCCAATATATCTGTTCTTAGCTTTCCCACATGGGTACCACAAGTCAACCTCTACATCTGAATCCTCCATCCGATCCGATACTCCATTCTTTCGGTTCCTTTATTGAAACTTTAGCGAACCACTTCTTAAATTCTTTATCTTTCTGTTGAGCCTCCAAGACACAACTAATGAGTATTGGCTGTACTAAAGACACCTAAAGTGTTGTCCCTTACTTGGCTATACAGGTTGAAGATCAAATTTTGCTATAGTCTCCAATGCTTTGCATTCCCGAATCATAAGGGAAACAACAACCCCACAAGGTTTCTGACTTAATGCATCTGTGACTACATTTGCCGTACCAGGATGGTACTATAAAGTAAAGTCAATCTTTCAATAACTCTGTCCACCTTTTCTATCTCATGTTCAATTCCTTTTGTAAAATAAATACCTCAAGCTTTTATAGTCTGAAAATAAATTGAACTGTTCTCCAAAGATAGTGTCTCCATATCTTTAAGGGATAAACTATTGCGACTAACTCAAGATCGTGCGTAGGATAGTTCATCTCATGTGGCTTCAGTTGTCTTGATCCATATGCTGTAACTTTCCCATCTTGCATTCGAGCACACCCTAATCCTTGGTGTGATGCATCACTGTAGATGGTGTATCTCTAGCTGCTCTTCGGAATTGCAAGCACTGGCATAGAAGTGAATCTTTTTTTTTAACTCCTGGAATGTGCGTTTGTGCTTATTGACAACCAGGGGAATTTGTAGAATACACGTGTGCTATGATACAAAAATGTAATGATTTCGATTACAATTCCCTATTTTATCTGTAGTTTTATTACAATGCACGTCTAGATACAATGAAATGTATCTATGATGAGTTCTATTATTTTAGACTAAATTTGTGCAGATATGTGATGTGCCATGAGCAGAAAGGGTAAAGCCAAAGTACAGAGAAGACATTGCAAAGTTGAAAAGAGGACCTCGATCGATTGAAGAAGTCTCAAGCGATCTAGGTTTAAGTGATCGAAGTCTTCTCAAGCGCTCGAGAAATATGAAGTTCAATTTCTTGAGAATCTTTTAAGCGATCGAATATGGCTGTATCAGATTTTTTTAGGCACACAATAGAGACGTATTGTTAATAACCTTAGCCTAGGTTTTTCTATAAATACATGATGTAAACTCGTCCTGAGGATGCCCACTTTTAGTTTTACAATTTTTTATAGAGAGAGAGAGAGAGAGAGAGAGAGAGAGAGAGAGAGAGAGAGAGCGAGAGAGAGAGAGAGAGAGATTCCTTTGGGTTTTGTAGGTTTTGCATGTTTGGATATTGATTTCTTTCGAATTGTTGCAACTTTAATACGAGTTCTTCATTCCATGTTCTTTAGTATAGTCATGCTTACATTCTATTTTCAGTTTTTAGTAGCTATAGTCTGATTTGGTGGTAAGTTTTGCAAGTTCATAGTTTGAATCCATAATTTTCATTTGTTTTATGTTTAAAGTCCAACCAAACACAGCCTTAATTATGTCTTATGTTAAAAACTAATTTTTGCACTTAAAATAATGTCTGAGTAGTTCAGTGGTTGGGAGATCATGATGAAACAGTGATCTACAGCCTCTTTCATGCATTGTAGAGAAACCTTGCATTCAATTGATTGAAGACTATTTGATCGATCGAACTAGGACAAAGTCCAACGATCAAAGACATTTCGATTGATTGAAGGATGATGCAGTTCGATCGATCGATTCAGAGCACTTCGATCGATTAAACATGTAAAGTCTTGAGATGATCCTTTAAAGTATTCTATGACTTTCTGTTTTTGAGATTTGTTATCAAATTATCCAGATAAGCTCAGTTTATCAAAATAGTTTCTAAACTTTAAGCCTTAAGGCCCTTTTCTTCAATGATTTTTGCAAACCACCTTGAATGCTAACACCATTGAGGGTGTGAGACTAAACCATTGTTTTAAATCATCTTCCAAGTATTTAAATCAATTATGATGATGTAGTCCTGGTCATGGAAGGACTATTGATTCTTTATCCTTAGAAAATTATGGAATACTATAGAGAGATGTACTCCATAGAACGTTAATGAATGTGCATGGTAGATGGTTTGGTCATTGTGGATTCATGTGAACCCAACGCCTTTCTTTTATAAGTAAAAACCCGTTTTGATATTACTTTAGTTAATTGCTAGTTTAATTTAGCTACTTTATTCCTAGTAGCTGTTAGTTCATAGAACTTTGTGTTCTACAATTCATTCAAATTATTGATTTTAATTTTCCTTTTGAGATTAGTCTAAGTTAGTATGCTATCACCTTCTCTGTGGGATCGACCTGGTCTTACCAGATTTACTACTTGCACGATTGTTTACACTTGAACGTAGCACAAGAGCGCACAAATTTATTTCGCGCCAAGTTTTTGGCACTGTTGCCGGGGAAGGTGACTAGATATTGCGCAGATTACCTAAGTCATTTTTGTTATCTATTTCTAGTTTTTTCCTTTTTCCTTTTAAGTTTCTTAGATTAAATCTTCTTAGGTTTTCCCCTTTCATGTCAGATAATTTCATCGAGGGTATTTTCAAAAATCCACTCTATTCATCTGACTCCTCTAGCTCTATTAATCCCACAGCCAGTCCTACAAACTCTATTGTTGATGATGGAAGTGAAAATGGTGAAAATAGGTTTGTACCCATTGATGATTCGTTGCGTCCCTTGCACGAACTCATACAATCCGAACATGTACCCACACCTTCTTGCATTCTCATTCCACCACACGCAGGTGAATTCCAATTTCATAATGGAATGATTCAATCCTTCTAACCTTTTATGGTATGGAAATCGATAAGGCCTACCTACAGGTCAAGGATATTGAGGATGTGTTTAAAACATTCTCCCAAAATTGTCCTGTAGGTGTATCTTGCTTAAGCTTAATGCTATTTCCTTTCACCCTGAAGGATAAAGCCAAAGCATGGTTGCTTACTACTAAACTATATTCCATATTCACATGGCATGCGCTAAACACTGCCTTCTTAAAGAAGTTCTTTCCAGCACGCAGGACCTCCGATCTTAAACATCAAATAAACTCGTACAAACAAAGAAATAATGAAACCTTCGCTTAAACATGGGAGAGATTTAAAGATTTGCTTATCTCATGGCCACATCATGGGTATGAGAAATGGCGAACCATTAGCTTCTTCTTTGAAGGGCTTAATGGAAAAAATAAAAAACTAGTAGAAACCATGAGTACAAGCGAGTTTTTGAGTAAAAATAATGAAAAGGCTGAGGCACACTTCTATTGGTTAGTAGAACATTCCCATGAATGGACCAACCAAGAAGATGTCTCGAGAACTCAAATGCAAGGATGAGATGACAAAAGCATCTATCAATTAAAAACTGAGGATGCTCTAATGACAAAATACGGGGAGCTAGCTAGGAAGGTGGAGGAGTTAGGAATAAAAGGAGAGAGTTTTAGGTAGCTAGGGGACCGCCCCCTCCTAAAGCCATGAGAGTTGGTCAGAAAAATGAATCATCCTGGTTTTGATTAGAAGAATGATGCTGGGACTCAGAATCAATATCAGCAATAGCCATATAATAATAATCAATTTCAATGGCAACATAATAGCTCGTCCCAACAATTCCAACAAAACATAATCAAAATCACGCTCAACCCTCAAATATCTATGTACCACCTCATATAAAGGTACAAGAAGATGACCCACTCTCTAATGCAACTGTTACGCAATAATTATTACAAATGATGAGTAAAATGCCTGTAAGCTTAGAGAGAATGGAAGCTAGGCAAGATGGGTAGGGAGGAATATTTCCTGCTCAACTACTTCCAAATCCTAAGGGGCATAACAATGGCCCTAATAATTAGGAACACACTAAAGTTGTGACTACCCTTAGAAGTGGAAATATAATTGGGCAATACATGCCTCGTTCTATCGTTGAGGAAGTAGAAGATGAATTGGTGAATGAGGTAGAGCCTTCTATCGAAAATCAAACCTTAAAACCAATGAGAGAAGCTCCAAAAGAAGTGGAGGAAGTAAAAGAAAGGCCTGGAAAGGAACTTGTTAACAAAGAAGTTCCAAAATGCCCCTTTCTTTTGCCTTATCCTCAAAGACTGAAAAAAGCTAAAAATGAGACAATGAATCAAGAGTTTTTAGAATTGTTCAAACAAGTTAAAATAAACCTCGTACTTCTTGATTCAATCAAGCAAGTACCGTCCTATGCTAAGTTCCTAAAGGACTTATGCAGGGTGAAGAGGCGGCAAAGCGTAAAGAAGTATGCCTATGTTGCTTGCCAAGCAAATGCAATACTTCAAAATGAATTGCCTCCAAAACTTAAGGACCCTGGTACTCCTACAGTCTCATGTCTAATTTGAAATCAAAGAGTAGATCATGCACTCCTTAATCTAGGAGTGAGTATAAACTTACTGCCATACTCCATATATAAACAACGAAGGTTAGGTGAACTCAAACCAACCCGAGTTGCTCTGCAATTGGCAGACCGATCAGTGAAATACCCAAAAGGGGTGTTAGAAGACGTCCTTGTGCAAATATGCACTTTTATTTTTTGAGTAGATTTTTTGATTTTAGACACGGAGACCGTTGCTAATCCATGTGTATAAATACTAGTAATTTTTGGATGTCCATTTTTAAACACCATTAATACCACATTACGAATCAGAAGTGGTGTTATGACAATAGTATTTGGGAACATGACATCATATGTAAAAATATTTTCAAATCCCAGACCCGAAAAATATGAGGATGAGGAAAAGATCAACGTCATCGAAACAAATGTCGAAGATGAGTCTAAATTTGTTGATTATAAAAATTCGGTGGAGGTTGTAGTGTCAAATTTGATCCCTTTTATCAATCTGACCAATCTACCCCACTGGATGCTGACCTTAATCAGACTTGTCTAATGATGGATACCATTGAGGAAGGACGCGCTGAGTGTTTGAGGGTAGCACCTTACGAGTCGTTGCCTCTAAAAATAAAACTTGCAATGCCGTCAAATCTATAGTTCCCCGACTTAGAATTAAAAGAGCTTCCTAAGGAACTAAAATATGTCTTTCTAGGAACTGACAAAGTTTACCCAATCATCATATCAGCCATTTTAGATTTGGAGCAAGAGAACAAACTTACCTAAGCTTAAAATGCCATAAAGGTGCATTGGGATGGACTATTGCTGATCTCAAAGGCATAAGTCCGTCCATTTGTACACATAAAATTTACTTAGAAGAAGACGCTAAACCATCACGTCAAATGCAGAGGTGTCTAAATTCCAATATGCAAGAAGTCGTGAAAAAGAAGTTTTAAAACTTCTGGATGTTGGGATAATATATCCAATTTCTAACAGTCCATGGGTCAGTCCAACCCAGGTGGTACCAAAGAAAGTAGGCATAATGGTTATTCCAAATAAAGATGGCGAGTTAGTACCAACATGCGTCCTGACTGGTTGGCAGATGTGCATAGACTACCAAAAGTTGAACACTGTGACCCAAAAAGACCACTTCCCACTACCGTTCATGGACCAAATGTTGGAAAGAGTAGCATGACACATGCTTTACTGCTTTTTGGATGGGTACAGTGGTTACAATCGGATCGAAATAGCTTTTAAAGATCAGGAGAAAACAACATTCACTTGTTCAACTCTAAATAACGACCAATGACATGTGAAGTAGGGGACTTTATGTACTTGACAGTTCACCTTTGAAAAGCTTTGGTCGATTTGGGAAACGGGGAAAGCTTAGCTTGAGATTTATAGGACCATTTGAGGTCTTAGAGAAGGTAGGACCAGCGACTTACCGAATTACTATAATCTGAGCTAGTGTACGTACGCAATGTATTTCATATGTCTATGTTGAGATGGTGTATGCTGAAGATGAGTAATATTATTGTACTCGAACCATTATTGATCCTGGAGGACTTGAATTATGTAGAGCATCCGATAGAAATCTTAGATCAGAAAGAACAAGTATTGAGGACAAAGATGATTCTGCTGTTTAAAGTATTATGGCATAATCATACAGTTGAGGAGACTACATGGGAGAGTAAATACCCGTATCTTTTTGACCCTTAAGGTATAAGTTTGGGGACAAACTTTCTTTTTGGAAGGGAGAGTGATCGGGGATGATTAGTTCTTGATTACTAATCCTACCTCGCATTTATTAGTGCCGAGTAGTTATTATTTAGTGGATGTTATTCTTGTCTTGTTTTATTTCAGGTTTTACAAGTATATAATCAAATAGATCAAAAATGAATCCTAAATGAAGGAAAAAATGTAATTAGTGGTCAAGGAAAACTTTTCTTGCTCAAAAGGTGATTATGATAACATCAGCAGCTCAGAAAAAGAGCATTTTTAACATGGAATAATTTAGAATTTTGAAGTTGGTCCAGAGATAGAAAATGTAGTTTGACGAGTTATAGTCGTGTGGCTTCAATCCGTGCGTCAATCTGAGGTTTGAGCAAAGAGATATGTTAATTCTACCATCGGTGCGTCGAGTAGAAAAAAAAAAGGTTGCCCCGGTAAACCGCCCGAGCGGAAAATCAGACTAAAAATATAGGAAAGGTTAATCCTAGTGTTTTTAGGTTTTAAGAAACCTCCTAAACTTAGGAAACATATGTATATACTATATATTCATTATATACAACTTTTGCTCATATATTTCATAATCTAGATAGAGAAAGGGGCAAGAAGAAGAAGAAGAAGAAAAGCAAGGTTCTCCATAGATTCCTACAACAACTACATGCCTTCAACACACTCAATGGCCAACTAATCATTCGTTCTAGGGTTTCAATGAAACCCTAGCTATGTAAAAGTTTCTTTTTGTGTTTTTCTTTTAGATTTACTTGTATTGGTGGATGATGATTGTGTGGTTGGAGACTTTTATATATAATCATACTTTAATGTTTAAATCTTTGTTTTGAGATTTATTCTTGTCTTAGATTTATTTTGAACTCAATGTGCTCAATAATTTATTTTTTCGGTGATTATATGGATTGTTTGCATACAATGGTGCTTATGAAAATGTGACTTTAATTATTGAATTATCCATGCCTAGGGAAGATGGAGTGTGCTACAACCCTAGTTTAGTGTAAGACACTCCATGCCAACCGATGATGGATGATGTTAGTAATTAGGTTGTGATTGTTCACTTAAAGGAGGAATCGGGCTAGTAGCCACGATCTCCCATGATCATCCAAATACAGTAATTTAATATGCATAAATAGTTCCTTTATATAGTTAGTGGTGGATTTGCGATCCTAGATCCCTTTCTCTCATACTTTCACAACTTTTTAATATTGTTTTAATTAGTTTAATTGATTCCCTGTTTGATAGTTAATTTAAATTACTTAGTTAATCTTAATTCAAATAATCAATCAGAATCTATTTTCTTTATATCAATTGAAATTAGGTCTGTAGAATTAAAGTAGATCCTTTTCGCAGTCCCTGTGGATTCGACCCCTGCTTATCATTATCTCATTGTTTTTAGTAGGGTAATTTTATTTTGATATTGACAACATCAGATTTTGGCGCCATTGCCGAGGACTGCCAAAATGGTTCTTTTTTATTCTAGGATTTTATTTCTAGTTGATTAGTAAATTTTAGTTATTTATTCTTATTTATTTCATTTTATTTTTATTTTTATTTTATTTTAGTCTTACTGAAATATAATTCTATTTTGCAGTTTGATTTCATCTAAGCATTCTAGTAGCTTTTGGTGTAGAACAGACGTTGATAAAGCAAGGAGCATATGTGGAAGGAGCTTACGGAAAAATAAAAATAAAAATTCAAAAAAAAATAACAAAAACAAAATTGCTTTGCTAAGTCCACGAAAACTCATTGTAAGTTGGTGCGCTGTGACACATTATTTGCATTAACTAGGGACCCAGTGGTCATTGTGACACAAATCTCACTTGCATTAGATTAGGAAACTCAGGGCACTGAGTTTTGACGCAGTCTTATTGCATTACAGGATAATTTCATGCATCATAGTAGCTTTATTTTTATTTTGAGCCTTTTTCTTGTTTTGCACAAATTTTAAGAAAATCGACAAAAATATATCTATTGAGTCTTTTTATTTTTCATATAGAATCGTCTAGTTCTTTAGTTTCGATTAAGATAATTTAATTTATGCTAGGTGAAGATTCAAATCCTACACCATTATCTGCCTTCCAATCCGAAATTCAACGAACAATTAAGAGTCTTAGAAAGACACAGTTTGTGTATACTACACCCATTCATATGGCCGGCCTTCAGAATCAAAATAGGCAACCTCCTATTGCTACACCTCCTCCACCACCACCAATTTTAAGAATGTATTTCACTCCTACAGCTTATTCTTCTCCATTGTGTAATGAGTTACCCGAGGTAATTGCGACTGACTTTGAAATCAAACTGTCTACTTTTTCACTTTTACCTAACCTTTTCGGCCGCAAAAATGAGGATCCATATCAACACTTTGATGAGTTCCAAGGAATCTGTATCACCCTTAGACTTTAAAATGTTACGGAATAAAATTTGAAATTCCATTTCTTCCCATTTTCTTTTAAAGATAAAGCTAAGCATTGGCTCCACTCTCTTGAAGCTAATTCCATAAAAAATGGGGTGAATTACAAAAATTATTTTTACATAAATATTTTCTTATTACAAAAACAAATCAAATTAGAAAAACTATTCGTAATTTTGAAGCAAATGAGGGTAAAGCTTTTTATGATAATTGTGAAAGATTTAAAGATCTTCTTCGGTCATGCCACCACCATCAGAGTCCCAAGTGGCAACTTTCTCAAACATTCTATGAGGGACTCACTCCTCTAATGTGTAATATCGTAGATGCTATTTGTGCTTGTACATTCATTCATAAAAGTATCGATGAAGCGTGGACTATATTCAAAATGTTGAGTGAAAATTCTATCCACCACTTAACGTCATTTCAAGCAGAAGTCGCTCCCGCTAGTGGAGCTAAATGGTGAGGAGCTTTTGAGTTTGGTCAATTCGTTGATATGTCTAGCAAGGTAGATAAGATGTCTAGGAAATTACACCAGATTCTAATGGGTCAATTGTCTATTTTACCCACTACACGAAATTCCGCGGAGACATGTGCTCTATGCTCCGATCCATCTCACAATGTTTTCACATGTTATTTAGCTTCACAATTCCTCGAATTTGTTCAAGAACAAGTGAAATCCATCAAACAATTTCCCATACCAAGTAACAATCCATATTCCAATACATACAATCCGGGGTGGGGAAATCACTCTAATATCTCATGGCATTCACAAGGCCCTGAAAATTCATTTCCTCGACCTAGGTCAAACTTTCAAAAAAAATTTCAAAACACTTCTAATTTTTGACCTCCCCAAAATCAATACCAAAATCCTCCTCCTCCTACCCCATGAGACCCATCTTTTGAGGAGAAGGTGTTGGCAGCTCTTCAAGGTATAGAGACCCAGGTTCAGTCACAAGCACAAATAGTGCACTCTCACACCCAATCCATTGCCAAGCTTGAGTCCCAAATGAGGCAACTAGCTAACGCACTTATACTCTCAAATTGAACAATGCTTTTCAAAGGTGATACTCTCAAGTACACAAAGTCCCCTGATTTGCCCCTTGATTAGCTTTACCTTCTCAGTAGTCAACTATACTATCTTAGGTCCTAACAACCTTCTTTTCCCAACCTCGGTCCAACAAACTGGTGAAAGACACATATGTCCATACAGGGCTTCATATGGTGCCATACCAATACTCAATTGAAATTCGTTGTTATATGTGAATTTGAGTAATGGTAAGTGCTTCTCCCAATCGCTCCCAAAGTCTAAAATGCACAACCTAAGCATATCTTCTAATGTCTGATTCATTTGTTCAAACTGCCCGTCGGTTTGAGGATGAAAAGTGTTACTAAAACTCAACTTGGTACATGTTACCTTTTGCAAACTTTCCCAAAACCTTGATGTAAAACTACTATCACGATATGATGCAATCACTGCTGGAACCCTGTGTAGTCTCATAATTTCTTTTTCATACAACTCTGCTAGTCTAGATGACTTAGTTGTCTTGATTGGTAGGAAGTGAGAAGACTTCGTCAATTTGTAAACTATAACCCAAATCTTATCATTCTAGTTAGGCAATCATGGAAATCCAGAAATAAAATCCATCGCGATCTCATCCCATTTCCACTCTGGTACAGGCAATGGCTATAGTTTTCCCGCGGGTACTTGTCTCTCTACCTTAACTTGTTGGCACACCAAAGATTAAAAAAAAACTTGGCAATTTTCTGCTTTATACCTCTCCACCAAATATTTTCTCGCAAGTTCTGATACATCTTGTTACTTCTCGAATGGACTGAATATTTAGTACTATGTGGCTCTTATAGGATCCTCTCTTTCAAATCTTTCAAATTCAGCATACACAAATGATTTCCAAGCATCAACACTCCTTGCTCTAAAGTAAAGCCGAGTCATTTTACCAAAGGCATCTCGTCTCTCGTCCTACACAAGTAGTAGCTAATGAACTACTCTACCTTGATCTTGTCAATGATGTCACGACCCATCCCACTACAGGTAGAAATAGGACACGTTGCATGCCACCAAAGCTCATTTAATTCAATTAAATAACATAGGTAGAATAACATAAATAGAAACAGTGAGTGATCAACTCTTAGAGATTCAATAAAATCATAATATTCAGAGTTAGAAAAAGTTTTCCTATTTGAAACACTTATAAAATCAAACTATTTTGAAAATAGAAATCCAATCGACTGATTCGGATCCCAGTCGACTGCTTTGGACATTGCAGAGAGAATGAAATGTCAGAAATCCAATCCAATTGACTGACCCATGTCCGGTAAACTACATTCTAGAGGAGGTGGTGTCAAACCTAGTCAATTGGTACTCATCCGGTCGACTGTGTCTGAACTTCCAAAAAGTCCAATTTTGAACATGTATCTAGACGACTATAAAAGCACTCCTAGTTGACTGGTTTATGAATTCGGTCGACTGGATTAGAAAACAGTCGACTGTATTTGGCAGTGATGCTAGTTTTGTAGCAACTTAAGCTCTGAACCAAAATCCAATCAAACATACACAACTCCTGATGAATCCAATTAAAACTAACTCAAACAATTTGTATAAACACACATAAATGATACTACAACAAAGCTATTACATGATCTTCTTTATCCAAATTACACAACTACGCATAGTCTTGAAATCATATTACAATAATTCGAATACTATAAGTGTTTCGAGGTTACAAAATATAGTTTCTCCTTATGATTCATTTACAACATAAGGATGAACTACAAAACTATATACGGGAGAGATTAGACTCGAATGCTCCCACGGCCTCACTCCTCGCATTTCTTCTTTCCCTTTTTCTTCTCACTAGTATTGGAGTAAAGCTCCATTGCTCATCTATATGCTAAGTGTATAATTGTAACAGATGCATATATGGCAATTCATGCTTTAAATCCTCAAAACACATCAACTAGTCTCTAGGGAGAGAAATACACATTCATCCAGTACCAGCAAGTCAAAGACTTAAAACACGATGCAAATGGCAAGTCCAAGGCTAAAACCATTTCATCCAAGTACCTTGGCAAGTCCAAGCCTTGAACTATGTGCAGTAGCCATTGCTACTAAATTCTTAAACATCGAGAAGCATACTCTGGATAAAATTACATAAAACCCCCCTTTGACCCACATAATCACCTAGCATGCTCACATAATCACATTGACATGCTTTTCATAAATATTCATGAGTATAATTAATGGGCTTAAACTAACACATGGATTTTGCCCAAATCAACAATATCATACTTGATATTTAAAACCTAAGAATCCCTATATAGCATAGGTTAAGATTAATACCATATGCAAAGCTCTTATATCTTTAAAGGAAGCTCTAGGTTATCAACACCGAGCTATATATCCAAGGACAAGCGAACCTACAAGTTTTACATAGTTTTCCCAATTTTTTAAAATTAGGTTTTGAGAAATAATTTTCCAAACAAAGCCTAAATCATACCAAATGTAACTCTTGCCTCAAGGTTTCCAAAAATATAAACGAGGACAAATTCTGATGGCTAAAAGTTCATCGTATGGTGTCGTGAAGATCAAAGCCAAGAAATCTCCTTTAGTTCTCTCAGCTCCCACTTAGGTTAGGGTGAAAATATGCAAACAAAAATATTCCTTCTCTTTCTATACATAGCCTCGACATTATAAAAATGCGTTTAACTCCCCGCGAGTTCTCTAATATTCAATTATTCCCCAAATTGTCTTAAACATCTAAGTTATCACTCCACGAGCGAAAATCTCTAAATCATAAAAGTTTTCATCCAAGTTCCATTTATCTCCGTAATTATATTTCGAAAACGATTTCCATGAAATTTTTAGATAACCTACCTTTTATGCAACGTGTCATTTACGTTATCATTACAACATCCAAACTAATTTTAAACAAGCTCAAAACTATCAGTAATTGGACTACCTGGGTATATTTACTACTCCACAAATACCAAATAAAGTCAAATAACATTCAAATCACATATATGTCATTTAATCATTCCAATGCCTTACGATTATTTGATTATCGTGTCCTCAATTTGACACCTTATGTTGACCCACGGTTAACCACTTTCACAATTCGTTAATAATTGTCATAATTCCATTAGTTTATTCATTTAAAATAAGTTGATTTTTCATGACAGGTGTGACACATACCTTGGAATCCCTAATTATAGACTTACTTGATAAAAATATAGAAGACCAAAGGTTACAAGATTATGAAAAAGATCCCAATAATTTAACATGATTATGTCCCCAATTCTATATTTAGATTGCTAATCTCTAGACCCATAGGGTCTTTATTTCATTATGTGGTGTAAGCCTGTTTGTCTCTCTCTCTCTCTCTGAAATTGTTTATTCGAGAGAGGGGATGATGCTCTTCATCATCATCATAACCTTTATAGTTGTAAATGTACATACACTCGAATTCAAGAAACTCATCAAGAAGTGTGGCATATTCATTCTTGACTTGCTTATACAAGTCTTAAAGATATTCCAAATGCTGCTAGTTCTGGTTGTGGATAGCATACCACTTCAGAGGAGTAGGGAGCATGTATTAGGTGAATCAAATTTGGGCATTAAAATTCATCGAAGGCCCAGTGATTTCGATATCTAGAATTTGACATGCCCATTCAAACGTGAAGCGTGCCGTGGGCTTTTGCAGGATAGAGAAAGGAAGATTCGAGATGACAACTAGAAGCCTTTGTGCTTGATGAATATCATATGGATTTAGAATAGTTTCAGCGTGCTCGAACTCAGGACCCTGGCTACATATTTGGTCTAGTAGCTTAATTGGATCATCAGTGAGTTCCTCAGAAGGATCGAAGGCTTTGACTCTAGTTGAAGGAAAGCTTAATCGAGTATAGTCGAAGAACAACACTTTCTCTTCATCTTCTTTCATGAAAAGAGTACACTTGAAGAGAACTGAGCAGAGTAATGCTCAGCAAAAAATTTTCATGTGTGATAAGTGGGATTTTTTGTAGAATGCATCCATGCAGGAACACGAAAACATCATAAATAAGATCATAATTCCCCGTTTCATATGCAATTGTGTTATAATGCATATTTTGATACAATGAGATGATTCCATGATGATTTCTATTATATTAGACTCTATGATGTGCAGATATACCGTGTTGCCATGAGCAGGAACTGATTGTAGGAAAAAGGGTAAATTTAAGATACAAAGGGAACATTTCAAAGTTTAAATGACTGTTTCAATCGATTAAAGGAAGCCCAAGTGATTGAAGGAGTTCAATTGATTGAAGATGTTAAAGTGCTTGAAGATTCATAAGTTCAATCAATTGACCTTAGTTCAATCGATCGACCATGGTATTACCAGAATATTATGGGCAACACAGTAGAAGAGGGATTATTAATTCTAGCATTAGGTTTCTCTATAAATAGTAGTTATAAACTCGTCTATAAGTACGTCCACTTTGTTTTACACAGTTTTATAGAGAGATAGAGAGTTTCTTTGTGTTTTGTAGGTTTAATGCTTGGAAGTTCATGACAAGATTGATTCTATTGAAGTTTAATATTATTTTCAAATTCCAGGTTTCATAATATAGTTTTATTTACATTCTACAAATAGTTTTACATAGTTATAGTCTATTCTAATGTAGTTTTTGCATGTTAGTTGTGAAAAACCATAGATTTCCATAATTTTCATGTTTAAAATCAAGCCAAGCTCAACCTTAATGATATCGAATATAAAAATATGTTTTCTGCAACTTTAATCATGTATGAATAGTCTAGTAGTTGGGAGATCATAATGAAATAGTGATCTCACCTTTGCCATACATACTGTAGAAAGCTTGTGTTTGATCGATCGAAGCTGTTTTGATTGATCAAAATGGAGCCAAAGTCAAGCGATCAAAGCTATTTCGATCAATTAAAGGATGACACAGTTCGATTGATTGAAAATGTATCAATCGATCGAAACTCAAAATTCTTGAGATGACTCTTTGATGCATTCCAAGACTTTTTGTTTTGAAATTTGTTAACAAACTGTTCAGGTAACTTCAGTTTGTCAAAACAGTTTTAGAACTTAAAGCCTTAAAACTATTTTCTTCAATGTCTTTTGCAAACTACCTTGAATGCTAAGGCCGTTGAGGGTGCGAGTCTTAAACCATTGTTTTAAACTGTCTTTTATGTATTTAAAATACTTGTAGATGAAATAGTTACACATTAGTCATGTCGAACAACATGGAAAATAAAATGGATATTGATTCTTAATCCTTAGAAAAATATGGAATGTTAAAAAGGAGTGAACTCCATAGAACTTTAATGAATGTGCATGGTAGATGGCTAGGTCAATGTGGATTCATGTGATCCCAACGTTTTCCTTTTATTGAGCAAAAGCAATTTTAGAATTTGCTTAGTTAGTTAGTTAATTACTAGTTTAGTATATCTGCTTTATTTTAGTAGTTGTTAATTGTAGGACTTCGTGTTCTACACTTGCTTTCAAATTATTGAATTACAATTTTCTTATTGAGTTAGTCTAAGTTATTATACTCTCACCTTCCCTGTGGGTTCAACCTGGTCTTAACCAGTTTACTATTGCACGATCACCTACACTTAGGTGTTGCACAAGAGCGCACAATTTTATTTCGTGTCAAGTTTTTGGCACCGTTGTCGGGTAAGGCAACTAGTTATACGCTTAGATTACCTCATTCTATCATTTACCTATTTTCACTTTTTCTTTTTCTTTTAGTTCTTTAGTCTAATATCTTCTTAGGACTTTCCCTTTCATATCTGATAATTCCATCATGGGTATTTTTGAAAATCCGCATTATGCATCTAATTCTTCTAGCTCTATTAATCTCGTTGCTACCCCATCAATATCATACCGAACTTCTGTAAGAACTTCAACAGGGGCTACGCTGTATTCATTAGTCTATGGGATGGAAGTTGTTCTACCGGTTGAGGTTGAAATACCTTCTTTGAGAGTTTTGGCAGAGTTCGAGGTAACTGAACTTGAGTGGCTGCGGGGGAGATATAAGGAATTGATGTTATTAGATGAGAAAAGATTGGCTGCTATAAATCACACTCGGGGATATCAGAAAAGGATAGCTCGTGCTTTCAACAAAAAGATTCGCCCAAGGAAGCTTGCTGAGGGTGACCTGGTCCTCAAAGAACTTAAAGCGCTCATTTATGACCCTTGAGGAAAGTTTAAACCCAACTGGGTCGGACCATATATCATTAAGACGCTCCTCTCCGGAGGAGCTGCCTATCTCATATAGACGGAGTTGAGTTTAAACAACCAGTCAACCTCGATCGCCTCAAGAAATATTTTGCTTAAGAAACATCCAGAGTTGATGAACTACGCTTGACCTGATTCCCGCTAGGGGATACGTAGGCAACCTGCCCGGTTCGATCACATAAATAAACTTGCCTAAAAGGTACTTCCCTTCTGACCTTAGCTGAACTACTACGGACTTGATACCCGCTCGGGGATAAGTAGGCGGGCCTACAAGGCCCTCGGTCCAAATAAAACCCAACTCTTGATGTAACCCAATATCCTGAGTTTCCTTATGCCAAGCTAGGGGCAAACTTGCGTTTGCCTAGAACTAGAATCAAAGCCCCTATACTAGGGGCAAACTTTGTTTGCTAAACTGAAGAACCCAGAAAATACCTAAACCCATTTATGGATCTACTGGCTATAAAAATAGGTACTGTGTGGAAGCAAATGAGGATTGATAGTATAGAATGATTAAAGCTCTAAAGCAAAACTCAAAGCAAAGTAATAAGAGCTAAGAGAGACATTAAAAGGGAAATTTTCATTATCTGAAAAGATGGGAGAAGTGCAAACTATGATTTGACATGATTAGAACATTTTCCCGATACAAAGAAAAGTCTTTATGAAAATTGAAATACATCATAAAAGCGCAGTAAGAGTCAAGAAGGATTTGTCGGAAGTTTTTAGAATCTTTGTTTTTCCCTTTTCGTTTGTCTAGAAGCTAATCTCAAGAAGGTACTCAGTAGTGGGGACAACTGAAGAAGGGATCCTCCAGAAAGGAGCCGACACTCTGTCATGCCAAGCCTTAGTAAATAATCTCATGGTAGAAGGGCGTAGAGCGCAGCTCCTCAAAAAATCAATCGTAATAGTGTCTGGGACATCCTGAAGCAATCCAAACTGGCAAACCACTCGTCCAGGGATGTAAAAAGTCACCGCATGCAGACCAGGTAACCAAACCCCCCGACGTCCGGGAAGCCGCACAGTGACAGAGCAGTAAGTCCATCGAGGGCACACCCAGCAAATGTCCCCACGATATAGGTTTTAAAGCTAAGTAAGCTAGCCCTGAATCGTGCAACAGAGGAAATGAACATTCAGGCGATCATAAGGAAGCAGTCTTCCAGCAGGAGGGTGAGCGAAGAGGACTAAACGCTCGAGAAGCCAGATCTGCAAAACATGAGGTGACCCTGAAAGCAACATCGACCCGGTGCTTTATGCATGATCCAAACCCAATAAGGTTTCTCCTAGAATAAGCATGATAGCACTCCGCATCAATCGAAGACCATAAACGATAGGGATAAGGATGTCGGAGGAAGACTGGAATAGGAAATGGGAGAGCATAGCCAAAGAAAGGGCACTGTATCTAATAATCTGATATCCTCCATCATTAGGATCACCAACGGGAGCATAAATAGAAGAAAGGCGGTCGAAGTCAATACGCCGATAGCGAACAAAAGAGCTGGCGTCACCCCGGGAAATATGAAGAAGAGCCGTTAGATCTTGGATGTACCCTGCCTGTATCTGGGGGATGATCAAATCAGCATAAGGGTCTGTATGGAGAATAGTGTTAAATTCCTCAAAGAGAGGACAAACTTCCTAATGGCCGAACTGGAAGACATGCAAAGAGGGGTCCCAACATGTGATAGCAGCTCGGAGTAAGCTCTCGTCTAGAGCCATACGGTGGAATGCGAAGAGATCTGTCAATCTGTAACACTCAAAGTTGAGTCGGTCAATGCCGGAAAGAGAATCCATCCACGGATATAGAATGTCAGAACTTATGAGAGCCATGAAGAAGGAAAGTGAATATAGAAGAAGAATGTGAATAGGGAAGAGGAAAAGGGCCTTAGGAGTTTCAAATGGGCATTGAAATGGGCAAATGACACTTTATATAAGAAAATGGCACAAACTGTCACTCGATGAAAAGCGGCGACACTCACTGAGTGTCGACCGACAGTCATCGAGTGCTGCGCGACAGTCACTGAGTGCTGGTCAGCCTCTCTAAGTGTCGGCCAGGTTTTAAAATGTTCATAGGTCAGTTTATAATCTGAATTAGCCCAAATCTGCATAGAAATTTGAACAAGAGTATCACCATCAATAAATAATAAAGGCATTCAAATCTTGAGTAAGCGAGGGTAATAAAGCCTAATGATAAAATAATAATCAAGCATGAATATAAACAAGAATTCAAAATCGGCGCACAGGCCACCATGCATGAATACTATCAAACTGTCTAAACAAACCCACTAAAGAGATAAAAGTTTGGAATTCTCATCCTCACAGGGACGTAATATAAAAGAAAGAGTGATTGGCTATCCTCGTCAGCGACCAGGATTTCTTCTAGGTGCCTGCAGAGCTGTCTGACTTCCCCCAGCTCTGCCATCTCTACCGTCACCTTCATCACCACCGTCACTGCCTTGGCCACTATCGCCAGCACCTCCTTGATAGCTGCCGCCTTGACCCAGCTGAAACTCTTGAATTTACCTCCTCAAGGCAACAAACTTGACTTCCTGAAAAGCCAAAATAAGATAAAGAATAAGTGAAATAAAAGAAGAAGAAGAAGAAAATGTATAAAATTGGTATTACCATAGCTCTGGCCTGAAGATCAGCTGTGGCCCTTACTCTATCAACCTGAAAAATAGTTTGGATACAGTAGTCAATATAAAGATAAAATCTGAATTGTGAAAAAGCAATAAAAAGGTTGTTTCCAGAGAGAGATGTACCCTCCATTCGCGTTCATGAACCCAATGCTAGACAGTATGTGCATATGATAGACCCTCCTCTGCATAGTCCCTGGGGACCGTATCATATTACAGGGGGATGGATGGGACATTCTGAGTATAAGGGATCAGCTGGTACATGGTCTCCTGGCCCATATAGACCATGGGAACATTCCAGTTCCACTGTGGGAGAGCTGGAGGGTCCGCAACTCCAGGAACAGGCTGCAAATGAGAATTTGAATATTAATAAAAGTGGTTGCATATCTAAAAAAGAAAGGAAACGAAAAAGCAGAAGTAAAAAAAATAAAAGTCTCTTACTCGAGTGACATCCATAAGAGGAAAATTATGCATGAGAGAATTTAATCTGAAGGCAGGATAACCGTCTGGATCATCCAAAAAGTTTGTAATACCCTTCCCACCTATAGCAGCGATGAGGTCCTCATGATCCAGGGTCTCGGTGCTCCTCATAGTAGCAGGAGGAGCCCTATGCACATAAAAAGCCGGGGCTGCAAGGGATTGCCTGGTCACCCTCTCACCAAGGTACCACTCTCGGCATGCCTCGCCTACCATCAGGATCCTCATCCTGGAAAAACCTACAACAGCTTGGATTTCTTCACTGGCCTCTGGCAAGGCCGCCTCCCAAGAATTCCACACCACATGAACCTCACGTAAGTTGATAAGGAGGTTTCTGTAGCCTACAAAGTCATGGGCCCCGACCTTTTGACCTGTCGCTCCCTTCCTCCATTTCAAACCCTGAGGCATGATCGCAGCCTTGCCTTCCCGGGTACTGGGGGCCCTCATGCAAAGGTATTCATGGGACCATATCTGCAAAAGAAAAAAAATAGCGAATTCGGTTTTCAAAATAAAATCGAAGGAGATGAATAAAATAAAAGTATGATTGATATACGATAATAGAGTTTTACCTCCCAGGCCCTCCAGTACCCGTCAGTGGAGGGTGAATTTCCCCTAGAGACTTCACTCATGTGGTTGTAAAGAGTAGCCAACCCTGCCCCTTGTGGACACGCGGAATTCTACTTCTTTTTGTTTTTGTTTGAAATTGATTTGGATCAAAGAAAGAAAAGGAAGGTCTGTTGAAAACAGATACAGAGTTGCCACTTGGTCTTTAAGGAACCAAGAAATCTGATTTTGACTCACCCAAATGGATAAAGGGCACCGGCCCTTCATAACCAAAGAACTTGGCTCAGAGTTTTGGTACGAGAGAGGAAGGAGCCTTTGTCATGACTAAAACACCCTCAACTCGCCCCGTCTTTCGACAGGCCTCAATTAGCATCCAAATAATCATCTTATACTATGTTTGGTTTGACAAATAATACTATGATAGCATATTACATCACACAAGAATTTTGAAATGGAAGATCGAAAGATAAGATATCATTCAAAAGATCTAAGACAAATATCACACGATGCAAAAGTGAAAGATCACACAAATAAACTTAGGAAAAATCATCTAATCACATATCAAGTAATTAAGTTTCCCTAATCTAAAGGGGACATGAATTGTTCTTGAAACAAATAAATAAATAAATCAAAATATGCTTAGCAAGCTAGTATGATGCATGTTAATCTTTGAGAAAAGAAGACCTCTCAATCCCCGGGACGGATGAGAAAGGAAGATTAGATCGAGGGGGAAGCATGAACGTGTGATCAAATTCATTCCTTATAATCTTCTTAGATTAGGAGTTACAAAAACCCCAAATCTTGCATGAATGCAATGTATGTATCTAGAATGTGCCAAGGTTGTAGTGTGTTTTGTGTTCATGGATTCCTAGAATGACTTAGACGTCTGGAATGTGTATGAATGAATGAAGGAGGTCATCATGGGATATGTACAAATGTAATATGAACTACTTCCTAAGACATGAGCTAATTTGGAATGCATGTAAGCATCAAATCAAAGGATGGGAGTAAGAGTATGCTTGCTGTGAATAGTGGACAGAACAGTAATATGATCTTGTGAAAATGGAAAAGAGGGGCTAGGAATGTTTTCAATACATGATTTTTGTATATAGATATTCCTTATTGTGTCTAGAACACAACCCAAAAAGCCAATCTTTAATAACTATCACATATTGAGAGAAATCATATAAACAATAGAGGCCACTCAAAAATAGAGTCCGTACTGTCGACTGAAATGTCAAAAAATCTTAGAAAATGAAAACAAAACATCTAGAGGCCCATATTATACAGAAAGTTCCCTCAGACACTGAAGTTTAAGGTCAAAATAGTTTGGGACCACTCCTTTTGGAAAAGTTTTCTGTAAAACAAGTTGAAAGTATACCAAGCTGCTGTGACAACAAAAACAGAATATCTGCAGAGAATGTTTGGGTCCAAATGAACCATTTTCAAGTATTTCCAAGTCAAACTGAAAATCATGGATGTTCTGTAATGAATTAGGAAGACTTTCCAAGTGGTCTTGCATCCATACATTGAGTATTGAGGTCTAAAAAAATCTTTGAACTCAGATCACTCACTGTTTTGACTCACTATTTTGAAGATTTTGGAAAAAACTAGAGTTTTCTTTCTTGAGATCAAAATGAGGGGTTTTAAGATGGGTTTTGAAATGGGGGTTTTGAAAGTACACTTCCAGAACTTGGATGGATATTCTAACCACTTGGAATATCAATTCCTAACTCATTTCAAGAACTTCCCAAGTATTTGCAAAACATAGTTTTATTTGGAAACCAAACTCAAGAATCTATGGGAGTATGATACATGAGAGGATAGATGATACATGATATGATATAGCATGCTAAAAGTGGTAAAGAACATGTTCATGGGATATGGGTTCATCTAGATACAAGAGAGTGTTGCATCAAGGTGTGAAAGTCAAAAAGTGACATGCTATTAATAGTGGACAGACTGTATGCATTACTTTATAACATCATAATAGGAGGTCAAACATGCCTAGGAAAATGTGATAAAAATTAGATAGCCTCCATAGTGTGTCTAGAATGCACAGAAAAAGACCAAACTTCAATAGCTATCACAGATTAAAAGAAACAAATCAGAATGTACACATGACTCAGAAATAAAAGCTGCACTGTTGACTGATTTTACATGATTTTGGATAAATCAAAGAAATAGTTTATGATAACCCATTATATACCAAACGTTTCCTAAGACACCCAAGCTTCATAAAAAAAATAGAAAAGATATATGTACAGTGACGAAAACATCCAGAATAAGTGCAAGAAGTCAGGCAAACATTCTGTGAGAACAGAGGCCGATTATGAATATGAACTTCTTAAATCCGAAAATAATACTTTAACATCTCTATAATTGATTGGAAAAATTGGAGACAAACTATGATGTCTTAGGAAGAGTTTCCAAGTGGTTTCATCATCATAACTCAAGTATTTAATTCAAAACAAATCTTTGAATCTGAACAGCTCACTATTTTGGATCATTCTTGAAGAAAATGGATTTGGGTTTTGGAATAGAGTTTGAGTTCTTGATTAGGGGTTTTGAAATAGATTTTCAAAGCATGAACTTAAACACTTGAGATGATTATGTGACCACTTAGAATCTCATCCAACCTTGAATCATCAAAGAACTCTCAATATTACTTGCACAAACATAGTTTTGTTTGAGAATATGACTTCAAGAATACATATGAATGTATTGAAGGTAGAATCATCATCCATCAAACATGTCTTTAAGGTCAAGAGCTACTATCCACAAGGATTCACTCTCCTCAAACAACATGTCATATAGATGATGATGAACAACGAAATAATCAAAGAAAAGTCAAAAGGAAATGAGGTTAAGAGAGAGATGAACATGAAAGTAAACAAGCATTCAAATAGCAATCAATAGTTGATAATCATTGAGATATTGGACTTGTAGCTTGGTGTTTCACTTATATATGGTGACATTTGGACATGGAAGTTGCTTCCTATCTCATGAATACTCAAGAATGGTGGTGAAAGAAATGTTTGGATGATTGAAGTTTTGATAGCAAACTCAAGTAAAAAGAAAACTCACTTTGATGGAGAAAATAGAAGAAGAAGACTACTTCTCCTTCTCTCTCTATATTTCTCTAGAGTTTCTTCCTAAGCTCTCTCTAAGCTTCCATGTCTCCCCTCTAAATGGAAGTAAATTGCTTCTTTTTATAGGCAAATGAGGGGTGATAAATGTGGTTTTAAAAAGTATAAAAAGGTCTCCCATTGGTCCAAAATAAGCTGGGAACCAAAACAACGTCGTTTTGGTTTCTAATTAATCAATTTGGACCCCCAATCAAAAATACAAAAATGGACTGATCTGGGGGAGAGTGCCGCGGTTGTAGTGGGCCAGTGCCGCGGCGGCACTGCTCCTCCTTTGTCCAGATAATGCTGTTTAGGCCCCCAGAGGTTCCAGTATTCGCGAAAAGGCCCTATTTCGTCCGAAATTCACAGAAAATGCATACGAACTCCAAATTGAGGTTGTGATATACCGTTGGAAAGATAATGGAGTCTATTTTACATAAACAATAGTTCGGAGATAGGTCACTTTGAAAAGGATTGCGGTATTAGCGATAAAAGCCGATTTGATCGCCTTTTTCGCCTTCGGAAATTCATAATAAACTCGTTTTAAATCCGAAAATTGTGTGTGATATACCGTTGGAAAGCTATTGACCTATAGTATCCATGAAAAATGTTTGAAAATTGTTATGGTGATTCAGTTTCAAAGTCAAATTTTGGTAAAACTGGTCAAACTTGGAATTCCTAGGAAGTTCTGGAAACCTCTGGGAGCTCCCAGGAGCTGACGTTTTCGCTCGATTTTCTTTTGAAACTCATTTTCATACTTTTCACATGATCTAGAATGATCCTGGAGAATTTGGACGATTTCGATCAAACTTGGTCAAACCTTGGTCAAACCTGGTCAAACTTTGGTCAAACTAGTCAACGGGGACTTTCCGGGAACTTCGGGGTCTTCCAGATGTCTCTGGGAGCTGACAATTTCATCTGATTTTACTTAAAAACTCATTTTCTTACTTTTCTTATGACATAGCATGTTTCCAGAACTTTTGGTCCAAATTTGGGAGTTTTCAGGCTTTTAGGGGCATTTTGGTCATTCTGAGCATTTTGAGAAATATAACTAACTTCCAGGAGTCCTTTTGAGTATTTTTCGATCATTGTGAACCACCAAGCTATGGGTCTCCTAAATCTGATAGCCGACAAAATGGGGTGTCTACACCCTCCCTAGTTGTACTGGAAAATGCGGCCAATGTCTGCAAGGGAAGCAAGGTACCCTAGGTTGATTCTATCCCCCTTGGTGCTCATTAGTGAGCAACCCAGCACATACATGATGAAGGCCCTAGCCATCTGGTCATCGGTGAAGACTTGACCCTTGAAGGTATCCAGAAACCATTTTGCGGGCACTATAAACTCTCCTAGGTGAGCCCCGAGCAGGTCAATAATCTCCTCATGGCAAGTCTGGAGATCGTCATAGCGGGCAACGGAAAGGCCGCCGAATGGGATGCCAGTGATCATAGTGAAGTCTAGAGGATTGATAGTCATCTCCCCGAAAGGCATATGAAATGTGTTTGTCGTGTCCCACCATCGTTCCGCCACAGCCAGGATGTGGGTCATATCGTTCGAACTTTCCTCTAAAAGTAGCGCAAAAAGCCCAAATCCAGCATTGTCAACCATGGTTCTGACATCATCAGAAAGCTCCTCGTACCATCTCCGGCCGTGAGCCAGGCTCCCATGGCCTTTGAGGACAAATTCCGGAGTCTGCAAGAAAAGGATAGAAGAAAAACAAAATAAGAGAGAGAAAGAAAATTAATGAGTTTTAGAATCTAAGCAACCTGATTCCTTGAAGAAATTTTGATGTTGATTTCCAAGTCTAAGCGACTTGTTTTGTTTTGAAAATAAGAAAATTCTTGAGTCTAAGCGACTTGTTGTTTTCAAGAAAAAATAAGGAGAAATTCTTTCGAGTCTAAGCGACTCGTTTGTTTTCAAGAAAAGAATAAAAAAAGTTTTTTTTCGAGTCTATGCGACTCGTTAATAAAAATTCTTTTGAGTCTAAGCGACTCTTTGAAAATAAAAAAATCCTTGAGTCCAAGCGACCCGTTGTTTTCAAGAAAAAATTAAAAGTTTTTTTCGAGTCTAAGCGACTCAAGATAAGAAGAAAATTCTTTCGAGTCTAAATGACTCGCTGAAATTTTTTTTTTCTTTCGAGTCTAATCGACTCGTTGAAAATAAGAAAATTCTTTCGAGTCTAAGCGACTCGTTTGTTTTCAAGAAAAATGAAAAGGGTTCTTTCGGGTCTAAATGACTCGTTGATTTAAGAAAAGAAGAAAATCTTTCGAGTCTAAGAGACTCGTTGATTGAAGATAAAATAAAATTCTTTCAAGTCTAAGTAACTCATTGTTTGAAAACAAGAAAAAATTCTTTCGAGTCTAAGCGACTCGTTGTTTGAAAAAAATTCTTTCGAGTCTAAGCGACTCGTTGTTTGAAAATAAGAAAATTCTTTCGAGTCTAAGCGACTCGTTGTTTTGAAAATAAGAAAAAAGAATTCTTCTGAGTCTAAGCGACTCATTGTGTGAAAATAAGAAAATTCTTTCGAGTCTAAGTGACTTGTTTTTTGAAAATAAGAAAATTCTTTTGAGTCTATGTGACTCATTGACAATAGGTTTTTAGTTCAGTAAAGCACAGGGTCAGTACAACCCTCATTAGCAGTGGACAAATGGAATAATAGAATTTACGAGCATGGAAAATTAATGAATCCAAATAAAGGCGATAAGCAAAAAGCACAACACCAAGCATTGAACCCCAAATCATGACAAGAAAGTCAATTCAAGAAGAGGGGATGTCGTAAATAAATTTTAATACATTCAAATACATAAAGTCATGGGGGCACTCATACATACATTGTTCATCATGGATTGCATTGCATTGCATTACTTTATCATAAGCATAAAAAAGGGGGTTTTGGGAGTATACCAATCTATTGAATGCTCGTGCCGAGATATGCGCCCCGGGGTTGGCAAGTAAAACCGATGAGTTATGGCCAGGGGAGGGCTTATACTTCTTCTTAGGGGGACCATGAGACCCTGAACCACTAGCCATTGGAGAATCTACAAGCAAAAGGGGAGGAAAGTTAAAGTTTCATATGGAATTTATGGGAGAAATATGAAGATGATCATGATTTCAAGTGTAAAATCAAGTAAAGTGGTGATCTTGATGATTAATGAAGTAGACATACCTTGTTTACTTGATGAATCTTGAGCAAAGAATCAAGAGGAAGAGAGTTTTGGAGAGAAAACCTGAAATAGGGAGAAGAAGATAATGAAAAGGAAGAAGGAAAATCAAGTTTTAAACAAACTGCTAGCCAGGCCAGCACTCGACGAAAAGGCGCCGGTACTAAGTGAGTGCCGCGCGACAGTTGTTGATAGAATGTCGGCCGGCACTCAGTGAGTGTCGCTTCTCCTCACCGAGTGCCGTCGCGTGTTCCAGGTGGCCCTCTTCCTCCTAGTTATCATATTTATAATGAGTACCACCGAATTTTGCTCCCATGTCCTCAAAGATTTTCCCTCATTTTGAAAGGACCCCCGGAGTTTGAAAAATGAGTTCTTAAGCCCTTTTTCAAATCAAAATGAGCCTTGATTGTGAGGATTTTTTGTTTAAAAACACCCAGTTTCAGCAAATAAACTAAATTGAGTCAAATCGACTTCGGATTCTTGATGTGATTGGAGTCTGATTGACACCATAATTCTAAAATTTTGATTTTAATTGGAGTCTAACTGACTCTAAATTTTGGGATATTGAATAAATTGGAATCTAATCAGGCTCCGAATTTTTGAAAAAAGAATTTGATTAGGAGTCTAATTAACCCCGATCTTGGAAAATTGAACAAGTTCGAGTCTAATCGACATCGGATTTTTGGCAATTTAATTGAAAAACTGATTGATTCCAGATTTTGAAAGATTTGGTTTAATTGGAGTCTGATTGACTCCAGATTTTTGAAAATTGATTTGATTGGAGTCTGAATAACTCTGGGTTTTGTAAATTGAATAATTTGGGGCTTAACTGACTCCAGATTTGGAAAATTTTGATTTAAGTCTGCAGGACTCCAAATTCTTTGAATTTTGATTCAATTGGAATCTGATTGATTCCCGATTTTTGAAAATTGATTTGATTTGAGCCTGATTGGCTCCAATCCTTTGAAAATTGATTTGATTTGAGCTCAGTTGTCTCCTGATTTTGCAAATTGAAAAAAATTGGAACCTAATTGATTTCGGATTTTGAGAATTAGATTGAATTGGGGTTTGATTGACTCTAGATCTTGAAAATTGAAATAATTGGAGTCAGATTGACTCCAGATTTTTGAAAATTGATTTGATTAGAGTCTGAATGACTCCGAATTTTGGAAATTTGAATAAAGTTAAGTCTAATCGACTCTGAATTTTGAAATAATTTGGATTTGATCAAAGTCTAATTGACTCCCGATCTTGGAATTTAATTTGATAGACTCTAGATTTTGGGACGATTGAGCCGTTTTAGATCCTCAATTTCAGAAGATGAAAGCAGATACAAATCCAAGTGCTTCCAGATTTAGGAAAGCAATTCGAAATTGAATCTCGAAAAAAGGTAACCCCTAAAAGGAAACTAAAACTAGGAATCGGCATGAATCAGCTCAGTCGATCAGATGATTTTTGGAGGATTATGGAGTGTAAGGCGTGAAGCGCGTGCTACCTGATTCGACTATGGAGTCTAAGGCGTGAAGTGGCTCAGTCGATCAGATGATTTTTGGAGGATTATGGAGTGTAAGGTGTGAAGCGACTCAATCTTTCAGCATGCTACCTAATTTGACTATGGAGTGTAAGGCGTGAAGCGGCTCAGTCAATCATATAATTTTTTTGGAGGATTACGGAGTGTAAGGCGTGAAGTGACTCAATCTTTCAGCGTGCTACCTGATTTGTCTATGGAGTGTAAGGCGTGAAGCGGCTCAGTCAATCAGATGATTTTTTGGAGGATTATGGAGTGTAAGGCGTGAAGCGACTCAATCTTTCAGCGTGCTACCTGATTTGACTATTGACTATGGAGTCTAAGGCGTGAAGCGGCTCAGTCAATCAGATATTTTTTGGAGGATTATGGAGTGTAAGGCATGAAGTGACTCAATCTTTCAGCGTGCTACCTGATTTGACTATAGAGTGTAAGGCGTGAAGCGGCTCAGTCGATCAGATGCTTTTTGGAGGATTATGGAGTGTAAGGCCTGAAGCGACTCAATCTTTCAGTGTGCTACCTGATTCGACTATGGAGTGTAAGACGTGAAGCGGCTCAGTCGATCAGATGATTTTTGGAGGATTATGGAGTGTAAGGCGTGAAGCGACTCAATCTTTCATCGTGCTACCTGATTAGACTATGGAGTGTAAGGCGTGAAGCGGCTCAGTCGATCATACGATTTTTGAAGGATTATGGAGTGTAAGGCATGAAGCAACTCAATCTTTCAGCGTGCTACCTGATTTGACTATGCGGTGTAAGGCTTGAAGCGGCTCAGTCAATCAGATGATTTTTGGAGGATTATGGAGTGTAAGGCGTGAAGCGACTCATTCCTTCAGCGTGCTACCTGATTCGACTATGGAGTGTAAGGCATGAAGCGGCTCAGTTGATCAGATGATTCCTCGAAACACATGTTCCCAAGAATAAAACTATAACATAACTTGATAATTTAGAGCATAAGGAAAATTTATGATAATAGGAAGATCAACATTACTCAGGATCATCACATTTGGGAGCATGAGACATGAAATTCGAGCATATGCATCAGATAAGATAAGAATACATCTATGTGGTTATTTGCATTTATGTGTTGTCCTTTGCCCGAACTACGTCCTGGTCTGATTCCCGATGGGATACGTAGGCAGCTCACATTTAGCACGACCAGCTTTTGGCTCTCTGTGCACCCGACTTTTGCAATGCACTTTTGTTTTTACCTGGATTCGACCGCTTGGTCAAAGGCTTGTCTTTCACACAGGCTTCAACATTCACTTGTAATACGCGTTGCTTTACAAGCTCTGTCGAAGAGGGGCAAACTGTAGACTCCCCAATTTTGACCAAACGTCAAATCCAGGGATTGGTTACCTCTTAAGACTGATGATGACGATGACCGGTGAAATTCGGAGATCTTCCAGAAAATTCAAATTCTTCAAAGATTCTTCAAGTAAAGTTTCAAAATCAAAAAAAAAATAATAATAATAAAAGAAGGAGAAATTGGGTATTTGAAAGAAAACATAAACGTTGAAGAACGTGTGAGGAAATCAGTCTGAGAATACATTCAAAAAAATATATATACAGTAATGATAATAAGATATATTTAAAAAAGAAGAAAAAAAGAGAGAGAGAAGAAAAGAAAGAGTTTTGGAAAAGAAGTCTTGAAAAGAAAAGAAAAAAAGAAGAAAAAAGAAAAAAGAAATAAAATGATATATGGGAATGTATACCATGCATATGGGTATATTTTAATAAAGTATATTACAAATATAAATTCATTAGTATATACTTTACTAGATAAATTAAGTTTATGTTAATATATATGTTGAAAATTAAAAAGAAGGCAAAATTTTGTTAGCCGCGGCATGCGGCAATGCCGGCGGCAGTCACTGAGTGTCGCGCCGGCAGTCACTGAGTGTCGCGCCGGCACTCACTGAGTGCCATCCGGCAGTTAGTGAGTGCCGCTGGGCACTCAGCGAGTGCCGCAGGCATTCATCGAGTGCCGCGCACTGTAACAGACTGCTTTCCTCACATGTTCTAGAAGAAAACTTTACACATGGGTTTTCACCCGAATTTACCCATTTAACCTTGTCATGTTGGTCTATATAAATAGACCTTCATCTCCATTATGGGGATTTTTACTCTTACTTTTGAACTTATCACTTAAAATCTTAGAGAGATACAAGAGAGATAGATAATACATAGAGAATTGAGAGAAGAAGGAGGAGTTTTCTTGAAGAATTGGAAGAAGAACTTGAAGATTTTGGAAGAGCTTCCGAAGAAATTGAAGAAATCCTTGAGGTCATAGAGGTAACCTCTCAATCCTTGGTAGAATTAGGCAAATTCAATCACAAGATCATATATCTAGGAACTTTACACATTTTCAAAACCTCTCTTCTTACCTCATTTCATCACACACCACTTAGAGCTTGTGATTGAATCTCATAACATTTCATTAATTTGGATCCAATTGATGCCTTGGGTTTAAGATAAGTTTGATTTTGAAGAATTTGTGTTCCAATTTCTCTAAGAAGACTTTGATTCTTTATTTCTATTTTTCTCTTAAGATTCATGAGATTTTATATATCTTATTGAGTCTCTTTGAGTTTGATTCTTTAGTTTCCTATGATCCTATGATCTATATGGAGATTAAAGTGAATCATGGTCATATCTACACATAGTTGGTTGAATTCAAGTCTTAACTCATGACTTGGATCTCCATATTAGGAATCTTATGGAATCCATACTATATTCCATAGAGATTTGAGTAAATTTAGGTCTCATTGAGTCTCCAAGGACCATTAATTTTATAGGAGAATAGTATATCATAGTTCTAATTTCCTCAAGGATCATATGTTTGAGAGAGGATTTAGATGTAAGTTTTCATAGTTTGTTTGTTGAAATCTAGAGAACATTAATATTCAAGAGTTCATAAGATTGAGTAAGACCTTAGGATTCTCTTGCTGTGAGATCTATGATGGAAATCCATTAAGGATAAATCTATGAATCTCTTCATGTTTCATTATTTACTCCAGTGATCATAATCATACTTGATCCTAGTTCTCTCTAGAATCATGGATCAAGTTTGATTCAAACTATGAACATTAATCCAACAAAGGTGCAGTGAATCCATAAATCAACTGTGATCAAAGATTTTCTATAGAATCATGGTTCATTGCAATTGGATGAGACCAATTGGAGGATGTTCATAACCTATTTAAGTACCTTTGTGATTTTTGTTTTGATGAAATTCCATGTCTAAGATGGTTTGGTCTTATGATTTCAAAACAAGCAACTCTCTGTCCAAATTTTCAGAACAGTAAGTCCGTTTTAAAATTAATAAATTCGAACCTTAATCGATCTTTCTTGACCCAAAATAATTTTTTCTAAGTATTTCAATGTGTTAGGAAGATACCCTAAAAAGATCTAAGTGTTTCTAATTTATTTGCTATTTTTATAAAATCGTACAAGATCTCTGGATAGAGAGTTGCATATTTCTAAGTGATGTCTAGTGTTTTCCATATTCCTAGAGATCTAACCGTTCAAACGTTGATTTTTATTGTTAGAAACTAGACTCACAGAGGCATATCATATCCAAAAAACATTAAGATCCAACCGTTGGAAGTATGGTTTCTCTACCTTTTAAAATCTGATCTGCTCTCTGCAATTTAGGAAAAAACAGTCACTGTTTTTGTCTAGTCTCATTGATTTTCACTTAAATGGTTTCCTAATGTCTTGGGACCCAAATCATGTTTTGAATAATGATAATTTAGCTTAAATCCAGAGGCTAAGTGATCCAAATTAGTGAATAAATTCATATCTCATTCCTGTTCATAACCATTCATTCATCCATGTACATTGATGCTTATGATTAGGACTAGTTATCGGATAAAGTTGGACTTAGTTGAACCAAATTGAACATAACCATGGATTCCTTATGATCATATCGGGATTATAGCACCCCTATATGGACATCACATTGGCTCTTAGTTGAGACTTGTATATCTATGGATATGCTATGGCTCCAACTAATCAAAAGGAATTCATAGTTTTGCCAATTCTTTCCATGCTTGATAGATCTAAGCTAGAGATTTAGGATTGATTATTTGATGTCATATTATTATGTAAAGCATGTGGACTAACCTTTGTTTTGTAGCGCTTTGGTGGTATGACTTCTTATCTCTTCTCTAGTTTATTCCATTTGTTGATTTTATTGATTTCCGACTCCATGCGCGACACCTTAGCTTAGGTCTTGCCTTATGTGTATATGTGATTAGAGAAATTTTTCCTAGGATTTCTATTCTTTGTATGCATTGCACATTTCCCATTTCGCGACTAGATCCCGAGTAAGTTCTCTAGTTCTCTACTTGCACATCATTTTGCTTGCTAGTTGAATTATGTGGCTTATGAATGATATTTTATCGTTAGTAATTTTGCACCCTTTTTGACATGCTTGTGATATGTATACTTATATCAATGTATTAGTTAAGGGCATGCTTAGATTATTAATTTGATTAAATAGGATGATGAGTAGAGGCCTATCACGAGATAGGATGAAAGGGGGTGTTTTAGTCGGTCGGGCTCCTTCCCCTTTCATTCCATAATCCCCGGACCCAGATTATCTTTGGTTTCGCAAAAGATCGGTTGCTTTTAAAAATGGGTTCTTAATTTTCCTAAAAAAATTAAGTGGCGACTCTTTGATTTTGAAAGATAATTGTTTTCAAAATCAAAAGTGGGCCCAAATGCCGGTATCCACACATGTGTACGGTCAAGAGATGGCAAAGTGTGAAAAAACATGCTTATGTTGCTTCCCAAGCAAGCGCGATAATTTAAAACGAGCTGCCTCCAAAATTTAAAGACCTTGGTACTCCTACAGTCTCATGCATATTAGGCAATCAAAAGATTGACAACACACTCCTCGATCTTGGATCAAGTGTGAAACTACTACTGATATGTACAAAAATATTCAATAAAGCAAAGCTCCACTTCTGCACCAAGGAAGTGCCAAATTGTCTAGGGACCGACCAGGCCTTATGCATGGTCTAAGCCAAGCGGTACACCCAGTATCGCAAGGCACGACCAACAAGTCGGGAATGCTACACCGACACGGTTTATCATGGGCACAGCCCAGCTAAGTCCCAGGATGTTATCCAAAATATTCCAGACAGTTTCTTATACAAGTTCGAAGACTAAGGAAAGTATGGATTATTTCCTAATCCAATTAGGAAACTCCCACGATTTGTGCTAATCAATCCCAATCAGATTGCATTGCCTTAAAAATTTACTTACCTCATATAAGGAGGTTTATTTGACTATAAAAGAAACCCCTCACCCCCATGGAAGGGATCTCACACTTATCTTACGCACCTATACTTACCTGGCCAGTCTCTGGTAACTCCATCCCCATTGTTGGATCACCAAAGACCCCCAGCGATTTGATATCATAGTGCCATTGCTCTGATACACACATGGATGTAGGTCTCTTCATTAACAAGGTCGAACCACATACAATTTCTCGTCTTCTTCTTCCTATCTCTAACCCAAATTTAGGTATCATCAATTTGGTGCTATTTGTGGGAAACAACAGATTTCTCTCAACAAATTTCTTTACTAATCATTATGCTACCTAAGAAGAGCAAGAAGACTGCTCAACCAATAGGTCATGCATATCAACTGGTCATATAACTGGAGGCTCTCATGACCCTAGAGCAAATCACTATGGCTCTTGCACAACTCTTGGAGGGTCAGCATCAGACCCAAATGCAAATTAAAGCTCTGCTGGCCCAACAAAGTAAGCCCCCTTAGGCTGAGGGACAGCCCGGGAATAATGAGCGTGGCTGGGATTCTATACGGATCCGGCTGCGTGCCCAGGCCAACCCAAATTGCACGGGGGATGCCAAGAACATCATCAATGAAAGGCGCACAGCCAGAGCAGAAGGGCAAGAGCACTTGACCCAGGAATTAGCCCAGGATCTCCTGACCAGGAGTCGGAGCGACCTTAGGAACACGATTAACAGGAGTAAAAGCCAAGCCTTATCCCTGAGGACAGTGCACTTTGAGGAAGAAAACTCTTTATCTGACCTGACCTACCATACTGATACCTGATGAGATATTGATCGGGATGAAGTGGATGCCCGTATCAATATTTGGAGAAACAGATCGAATAGTTAGGCCAAAAAGCAGGCCGTGATTATACCAACACAGAGATAGAGTCACCATTCACCGATTGGTCACAAGATTTGCTATTCCACGCTAATTTAAATAGCTCCATATTGACTCTTATCATGGTTCGGGAAGTCCAATTAACTATGTCTAGACCTATAAGGCTCAGATGGCTCTAGTGACCAACATCAATGAACTGCACTGCCTGGCCTTTCCAAGCACTCTGAAGGGGCCAGTCGATCAGTGTTTCCATTCCCTTTCCTTTAAGCCCCAATCATTTGATTACTTTAAGGAACTCAGTTGGCTTTTCGTTAGCCAGTTTGTGGGTATGCTTGGTCAACCGTAGCCAGACACCCATCCATTGGCTATCAGGAAATGAAAGGAAGAGTTCTTGAAGGATTACGTCAATCACTTCAACCAACAAAAGCTCCAAATGCATGACCTAAACGAGATGGTCACAATCACAACCTTCTGTTCGGGGGTTCAGAACACCAAGGTCGCCACATTGTTCCACCATCAACGACCTACAAGCTTGGTTGAACTCTCAAAGAGTGTCGGGAAATACATCGACACCGAGGAGTTCCTAATGTCTAAACACTCAAACTTTAGGGAGGATGATTCCCCGAGAGCCAAACAAAAATGGGAAGGCTCTAGAAGAGCTCAACAAAGAAACCAAAGCAGGGTCAACAATGGGGTGGTCAGGAGCAGATCTTGGTCGCCTTCACACCACTTTTCTCGACCTATGTAATAGGTCATAGTAGCTGCTGAGGCTCAGAAGCTACTCAAGAAACTAGCCAAGTTGAAGAGCCTACCCGAGAAAAGGAATCAAAATAAGTACTGCCACTACCACAAAGACCACAACCACGATATCGAGGATTGCTTTAAACTCAAAATTGCTATTGAGAAGCTTGTTGAGTAGGGTTATCTCACCGAGTTTTTCACTAAAGACAGACAGTAACAGCAAGATACCCAAGCCCTTGAGAAATAGTAGCCCCTTGGCCATATCAACATGGTCTCTGGATGAACATTGAATAGAGAAGACTCACAGTCAGCAAGGAAGAGGCATGCCCGAGCATCTCGAGCAAATATCGTGCAAGTCAAACTAGCCAACCGCCCACTGACCAATACTCTAACCTTCTCATCTGACGATATCTGAGATTTGCACTACCCCCATGATGATCCACTGGTGGTAATGCCCTCCATAGCCAATTACATGGTCAAGAGGGTACTCATACACATGGGAAGCTCCTCTGACATACTCTTTGCCTCAGCGTTTGATCAGTTCAAAATATCAAGGGACCGGCTCTAACTGGTGGCCACTCTATTGGTGGGATTCAACGGATCTAGCACACAACTGCTCGGGATGATCGAGCTACAAATTCTAATAGGGACCTACACATAGCAGGCCTCCATGCTCGCGAACTTTGTTATGGTAGAGGCCCCGTCAGCTTACAATATCATTATCAGGAGACCAACACTCAATAAGGCCAGAGTAGTTATGTCAACTTACAGACTGATCGTCAACTTCCTGACCCTGTAGGGACTAGGAAGCCAGCTTCCTGAGGGGAGATCAAGCCACCGCCCAAAGTTGTAATGTCAGTTCTTTACACGAAGAGGTGATTTTTGAAGCGCTAAACATTGAAGAGATAGACCCAAGGGATATTAGGGACAGAGTTAGCCTACTTAAAGAGCTCAGTAAAGTGGCATTGGACCCCTAGTTTCTCGACCAGTCCATCAGCATCGGTACTCTCTTGGAACCAGATGTCAAAGAAAAGTTAGCCCAATTTTTGACACAGAGCAAAGATGTCTTAGCTTGGAGCCATGAAGACATGCCTGGAATTGATCCCTAGGTTGTGTCCTAATGACTCAGTGTTGATCTGAGCTATTGCCCGGTTAAGTAAAAAAGGAAGGGAATGGCCCCTGAAAGACAGGAAATGCGAGAAGGTCGGGAAACTTCTCAAATCAAAGTCAGTCTACGTAGTTCACTATCCCGGCTAGTTAGCAAATGTTGTTCTGGTCAAGAAAAGTAATAGAAAGTGGAGGCTGTGTGTGGACTTTACCGATCTAAACAAGGCCTGTCCCAGGGATTTCTATCCACTACCTAGGATAGGTCTCATAGACTCAATGGCCAGTCACTAACATCTTTCCTTCATGGACGCCTAGTAGGGATACAACCAGATCTACATATATCCCTCCGATGAAGAAAAAGACTTCCTTCATCACTGACCAAGGAACATAATGCTACAAGGTAATGCCCTTCAGCCTCAAGAATGCTAGGGCAACTTATCAACGCTTGGTCAATCATATATTTAGAGATTTTATCAAGAAGACAATGGAGGTGTATGTTGATGACCTCCTGGTCAAGAGCCAGGATGAGTCCAACCAACTCAAGTACTTGGCCGAGGCCTTTAGCATCTTAAAAATGTTCCAGATGAGGTTGAACCTAGCTAAGTGCACATTCGGAGTCTTATTCAGGAAGTTCTTGGGACACCTAGTCAACCAGTGGGGAATTGAGGTAAACCCAAAGAAAATCTAGGCTATCATCAACATGCAGTCACCTAGATCAACCAAGGAGGTTCAGAGTCTCATCGGGCGGGTGGCAGCATTGAATAGATTCATGTCCCGAGTGACCGACCGGTGCCTATCGTTCTTTAAAATCCTTCGTAAAACCCTTGAGTGGTCAGAGGAGTGTGAGAAGGCATTTCAAAAGCTCAAGAAGTACTTGACATCGCCCCTCCTGCTCTCAACGCCCATTCCAGAGGAGGAGTTATTTCTTTACTTAGCAATATCACCCTTGGTGGTAAGCTCGGCACTAATTAGAGAGGAGCATGGGATACAATACCTAGTATTCTACACAAGTCAGGCACTTCAGGGTGCATAAAGTCGGTATTCATGTATATACAAGCTCGCCTTTGTACTAATTACCTTAGCTTGGAGGCTCCGTTCGTACTTCCAAGCCCACGTTATAGTTGTCCTCGCAGATCAACCTTTGCACAACATTCTGTCCTAGCTTAAAACATTTGGGAGACTCATAAAGTTGGCATTGGAGTTGGAAGAGTTCAAGGTAGTTTACAGACCTCAAACAATAATCAACGGTCAAGTAGTAGCAAATTTTCTTGTAGAGTTCACCTATTTGGAAGATTTGATCAAGGAGTTCAACCCGCCTGAGTTACCAGTCGAGCTACAACCTGACATACCGACCTAGATACTTTATGTGGATGGATCCTTCAATAAGTAGGACAGTGGGGTAGGATTCATCCTGACCACACTCGACGGGATCTAACTAGAGTATGCCCTAAGGTTCAAGTTTTAGGCTTCCAACAATGAAGTTGAGTATGAAGCCTTGTTTGTCGGGCTACAGTTGGCAACCTCAGTAGGTGTCTGGCAAGTTCAAGTGCACAATGACTCCCGGTTGGTTGTCAATCAATTCCAACATGAGTTTGAAGCCCAGGACGATAACAAGGAGACCTATCTGGCCCTTTTTAGGGTGGTTACAAGCAAACTCAAGGGGTTTTCTATCACACAGATCCTGAGGGAAGAAAATTCAAGGGTCAACCGGTTAGCATGCCTAGCATTATCTTTTGAGTTAGACCTTCTCGGAATAAGGGTAGAATACCTGCCCAAACCTAATGTATCTAACTTGGAAGGTATGGAGGTTGAACAGGTCAATTTAGGGCCCAGCTGGATGGATCATATCATAATGTTCCTCATAACCAGGAGTCTATCGACCAGAAAGGATGAAGCCCGACGGGTCAAATACCAAGCAGCCAGGTACCACCTCATCGACGGTGTACTTTACAAGAGGGGATTTTCCACCCCCGACCTCTAATGCATCCACCCATCCCAGGTCCAGGAAATCTTGTACAAAATCTATGAAGAAGAGTATGGAAGCCACATTAGATGTCGGACACTCTTCTGCAGGGCTCTGTTGCAAGGATACTACTACCCTATAAAGGCCCAGGATTCCTGGGATTATATCAACCAGTGTGACAAGTCCTAGAGGCATGCAAGCATGATCAACCGCCCGACAGAGCCCCAAACTCCAATACTTAGCCCCTAGCTGTTTGCTTAGTGGGGCATTGACATAGTAAGACCATTCCCTATAGTAAAGGGTCAGGTCAAGTTTGACATCAATGCAGTGGCCTACTTTACCAAGTGGGCAAAAGTCGAGCGCTTGGCAATAATAACTGATAAAAAAATGAAAACTTTTGTTGAGAAGAACATCCTTAGCACGTTCAACGTGCCACGGGTACTAGTCAGTGACAATGGAAGATAGTTTGACACACCGGTGTTTAGGCAGTTTTGCTCAAGCTGTGGGATATCAAATCACTACTCTTTGCCCAAGCATCCTCAAGCAAATAGGCAAGCTGAGGTAACAAACTGAACGATTCTACAGTCCATTAAACCAGGCCTGAAAAAGCCAAGGGACTCTGGGCAGAGGAGCTACCGACCCTTCTATGAGCCTATCGTACTACTCCCCGAGCTACTACGGGAGAGACCCTATTCTTACTCACCTATGGCTTCGAGGTAGTGGTCCCCATAGAACTGGGACTACCAACATACCAGGTGACAAACTACAGTGAAAGTGGCAGCCTTTAAGCATAAAGTCTCATGGCACTTCAACAGCAAAGTAAAGCACCGCAGTTTCTAAGTGGGAGATCTTGTTCTCAAGGCAGTAAATCAGTACACCAAAAACTCAAGCCATGGGAAGTTGAGGCCAAATTGGGAAGGACTCTATAGGGTTATCCGGGTTAACTGACCGGGAGCCTACTGTTTGTAGATGCTAGAAGGACAGGACCTGTCACACCCTTGGATCGTGGAGCATCTACGGAAGTAGTTTCAGTAAAATGAGGATCAGTATTGGTTAGGGACTTGAATTTTCTTTAAGCAAGTTGTAGCTCTTCCCGAGCATTCATAGTAATTTTTCAGATTGAATAAAGATATTTCTTGCAAACAGTGTTCCTTACCAATCTTTCACAATAAAAAAAGACCTCAGGATCACACCTGAGGTAACAAAAGACCTCAGGATCATGCCCGAGACATCAAAAAGACCTCAGAATCATACCTGAGGCACTAATTCTTCTTAGGTCCATAACCTATAATGGGGGCAAACCCCCTAAGTGGCCTATGATAGGGGAATCAAAAGACCCTAGAATGCATACGTTCTAGGTCGGTTGCCTACAATACTTACTCCCACAACACCTGCCTTACCTAAAGCTTGGGGGGCATGAGAGGTATAATCAACTACAGGAAACCACACCGAACATTTCATGGCCCTGTAGATAACCCAATTTTGACCGAACGATTAAACTTAGGGGGATTTACCTCCGGAGATCAATGGTAAATATGGCTCATCAGAATCAAGACTCTTACAAGCAATCTGATTCTCTTCCAAGAAGAATCTCGTTCCAAAATCGCCCTTTTCAACTAAAAAGACCAAAATTCTCATTTACCCGTTACCTTGTAGACTATGAGTTTTGAACACGTTTCGAAACATGGTAAATGTTCTTGGAGCATCTTAAAACCATTTTCAAAAGGAGAAAAATTTAGCATGAACCCTGGAAAAGTCATCAAAAGTCAATAGTTGACCCAGTGAAAAGTCTTTAGGCCAAAAAAAGGGGTCAATCGTAAAATTTTTGAATCTCAAGATGAAAAGTCTCGGTAATTGTCATTGGGACTCCCTATGATAGAAATGATTTTTAAGAATTTTAAATGAAAGGGAACATTGAGAAATCAAAAGGTCTTTAAGAAGAATTGTGCAGGAAATTGGAAATTTTTCCTTCGGAGGGAGATTTAACTTTTTTTCCTTAAGGAGTTTAATTTTTTTAGATATTTTTATTAAATCAAAATGGGGGGCATTTCCTTAATTTCATTTCATGTCTTAAGTAAACACATAAATTAATTAAATGACATTGACTTAAATAACATGAAATAAAATTAAGGTACTGAATTGTTGTGAATAGTGCTGAACTATTGTGCAGCGGCACTCAGAGTGCCCGAACGGCAGTCAGCGAATGCCACTGCGGCACTCACTAAGTGTTGCTTCATCTTCATTGAGTGCCGGCCTGGGCTAATTTACATTTTTAAGCCAAAATTCCTTTTCAATCTTGGATCAAATGAATGCACCAAATGATGCCATTTTTTGTGTACATGTTTACTACTCTTAGGTCATGCAAACCATGCTCCCACTATCCCTAATTGACCTATCTACCCTTAACTTAGCCCATAAGAAAAGGAAAGTCTATACAAAAACCCATTTTCTCTCATTTTGAGGGGTTAGAGACTTGAACCCTGAAAATGAGACTAGAATCTTAGATAGAGAGGCTGAATTTTGGAAGTTAAGTTTGTTCTTAGAGAAATATAGAGAGAGAAACTCAAAAAACCCCATAGAGATATTACCCAATTCACCCAATTCCTCAAATCTCCATTGTAGAACCTTGAAGCTTCAAGGAAGAAGAAGAAGAGTATTGCTTGTAAGGCTTGGATCTCTCCAAATCAATCAAATCCTTAAAAGATCTAGAGGTGAAATCCTTACTCCTATTCTTATTATATACAAGTCAATAACAATTCATATATTAAACTAGGATTTTTACACATTTTCAAAAAGTCTCTTCTCCATCCCCATCTTCACACACCACTAGGAATTGTGATTGAATTTTTCATTTGCTTTTATTGATTTGGATCTAAATGAACTTTTTTCTTTTAAGATCAAACCACTTGGATCATCAAATAAGCTTTGATTTCATTTCCCTTTATCTATTTTCTTCTCTTGAAGTCCATGAGATCTTCAATATCTCATTGGATTCCATTGAGTTTGATCCTCTAATTGTCTATGATCCTATGATTTATATAGGAATTAAGGTTGTTTATGGCTATATCCATACATAATTAGTGGATCCAAATTTTAATTTATAATTTGGGTCCTCTAATTTAAAACTTCATGGAATCCCCTTCATATTCCATTGGAGATCATGTGGATTTGGTCATAATTAGTCTCCATGGACCAATAACTTGAGAGGAGACTTGAATAAAGTAAACTACTATTACTTAAGGATCATATGTTTGACAGAAGAATTCGATCTAGACTTTCATAATTTGATAGTTGAATTCAAGTAAGCCAAGGTATTCAATGTTCATGGGATTGAGTAAGACCTTGAGGTCCTCTTGCTAGATCTTCACATTTTAGATTTAAGATAGAGGCTCCCTAATGTTAAAACCATGAGTCCTTTTTGTATTTCAATAATAAGTCATAATCATAGTTGATCTTAATTCTCTCTAGAATTATAATCCAGTTTGATTCAAATCATGAACACTAATTCAATAATGGTGCAGTGAATCCCTAAACCAACTCTGATCAAAGATTTTTTTTATTAAAACATGATCCATTGAAATTGGATGAGACCAATTGGAGGATTTTCACAACACATATATGTACCACTTGATTTTTTGTTTTGATGAGATTCTATAATTAGAATGGTTTGGTCTTATGAATTATAAACTAGTTGCTCTCTGTCCAAAATTGCATAACAGTAAGTCCATTTAAAACTTAGTAGATCAGAACCTTAATCAGGCTTTCTTGACTTCAAATAAATTTTTATAGGAAGTTTAATGTGTTAATAAGACTCCCTAAAAAGATCTAAGTCATTCTAATTTATTTTTTATTTTTAGAAAATCATACAAAATCTCTGGACAGAGAGTTGTAAATTTTTTAGAGATGTCTGGTTTTTACCTGATTCCCTGAGATGACCCGTTTGATTTTCAATTTTCTTTTTGGGTTAGAAACTAGAGTCATAGAGCCACACATATCCAAAAATTATTAAGTTCCAACCGTTGGAAATATGATTTTTCTATTTTTGAAAGTCTGGTCTGCTCTCTATAAATCCTGAAATTCTATCATAGTTTTGATAAACTTTAGAAATGATGGTCCAAATGTCTTTTATATGACCTAAGGCTTGAGATGTACTTTAATTGAACTCAATTCCAGAGGCTAAATGATCCAAATAACCAAAAATCTCATAGCTAATTCTTGCCCATGTCCATGCATTCATTCATACATTTTGATACCTATGATTAGGACCAATTCATGATGTAAGTTACATTTAATTGAACTTGGTTCAACATGTTTATGGGTTCCATATAACCATGTTAGGATTATGCCACTTCTATATGGACATTACATTGGCTTCTAGTTGAGACTTGTATATCTATAGAGGTGTTATGATTTTAACTAGCTTGAAGGAACTCATGAATATGTCAACTTCCTTTGATGATTGTTAGATTTAAGCTAGAAGTCTGGATATGTTACTTAGGATTTGATACTATACTTTGATCAAGGCATGTATACTAATCCTTGTTTTGTAGCACTATTAAGGTATGATTTATTGACTTTTCACTCATTCATTTCATTTCTTGATTTGATTGATTCTTTCGACTTCATGTGCGACACCTTAGTTTAGGTTTTGCCTTATGTGTACATGTGGATTAGAGACTTTTTTCCTAGGATTTCTATTCTTGTGTGCATTACACATTTCTATTTCACAGCGGGTCCCGGGTAAGTTCTCTTGTTCCCTATTGCATATCATCTTTGCATGCTATTTGAATTACGTGATTTTTGTGTGTCTTTTATCGTTAGCAATATTGCACCCTTTTGACATGCTTTTATAATGTATATTTATATTTATGTATTAGTTGAGGGCATGCTTAGATTAATATTTCGATTAAAAAGGATTTTGTGTAGAGGTCTATCACGAGATAGGATGAGAGGGGGTGTTTTAGTCCGCTGGGCTCCTTCCTCTCTCATTCCATAATCCCTGGACCTAGAAATTTCTAGTTTCGAAAACGATCAATCTGCTTTTAAAATGGTTTCTTAATTTTTCTTTAAAAAAATTAAGTGGCGACTCTTATTTTTGAATTTAGAAAAGTTTTAAATTTAAAAAAGCTTGGCCAGACTGCGATATCCATAATTTGGCGACTCTACTGGGGATCGAACCCAGAATCTCTGGTTTCGCAGACCAAAATTCTGATTTTGGGTTCACTTGAGGATTAGACTTGAAAGCATCATTTTTATCGAATTAATTAATTTTTGTGTGCCCGTTGCATTGTACTTGCATGTTTTGCCTGTAAAATGCACGGAACTATGACCCGGTCGGTCAAGTTATCATAGGACTATGTGATCACTTTTGGTTTCGTACCATGTGTTGGTACTATATGAAGCATCCTATCAGATGTGTGTCAAGGGTCCTTATTTGACCAAAATCCGGCCTTTGCATGATAGCTTCTATAGAACCTTATAATATTAGAAAAATCAATTCTTGATTAGGATTATATGCTAGGAAGTTTTGTATGCCCGACGAGGATTATTTGAGATGATGGCGATGCTTGCTTGATGTAGGACATGTGACCTCTTAATAACCTTTTAACAATTCCTTCTCATATCCCACGACATTTAGAAATATGCAAGATTTTTAATTATAAGGTTATACTTCTTATATTTTGTTAGCTAAAGTATCCTTCATCTTGTATGTATCCGAATTCATGAAAAGTACGGTGATAATCCAATCACGTGATCCTTCTACCCAAAAAAAAGTATTAAATCCATCCTTATAAGCAAACATATATTTTCCCATGTTTATCCCAAGTGTTTTTATTTTTATTTTTTTTTCTTCAGAAAATCACACTTTCAAAATCTTTGAAGTTCACTTAATCAAGGTTCCAAACTAATCATTGTTGAGACATATTTTCACATCCTCGTTTTTAAAAGAAGAATCATTGGGAATTATTTTTAAAGATCTCGCCATCTAAAGAGATGCTTTCCATAATGAGTTTCAAAAGTGAGAATTCAACCTGATCATCTTTGTTAAGAAATGTTTTCATTCTCAAAAGCATTCTCAAGAATTGTTTTCAAAATGTTTTATCATCTAAGAAATACTTGCCAAATGAATTTCGAAACGTTTTTTTATAAATAAAAAAACCAATCTTTGAAGGGGTAATGAGGATCACAATGAAAGGAGAAGTTGGCGCCCTTGACATGGGTGAGGATTTTATGTGCTTATGTGTTTATGTGTTAGGATTAGGATTAGGATTTTTTCTTTTCTTTGGCATTTAGAGTAGGCATACACACACACACTTGCATTTCATCTGTGTGCCATGGGTGCGGTGCATGCATTTAGCCACATCAAATCATCAAAGCATTGCATGCATGTAGAATACAAATTTACACCATCGTTTTTCCAATCAAGATCAAAGTAATCCAATAGTTCCTCAGAATTCCTTGCCTCCTAAAAATCAATTCAGCATATGGACCTTTTACCTATCTATGTTGAAAGAGTGGAACAACTAGATCCCCTAGTGAGGGCACTTCTAACCTTCTTGGGTTCTTTTTCCTTGATTTTAGTTAAAATGGCGCACAAAGGGAATACTAGGGAAATAGCAGAGTTAAGGGTAATTGTGAAACAATAGACCGAAAACATGAACCACATGATGGCTATGATGGAAACCATGGCATGGCAGCCACCACATGCAAATCCGCAAGGTGTTGACCCTTCTCTAGCCGCAAGGGAAAAGGATTGGTTTGATGACCCAGAAGTTCGAAGAGCTGAGGTGCCAAGAGCAGAGAAAGAGAGGATAGAGAAGGAAAGAGCTGAGAAAGAGAAAACAATGATTGAGAAAGTAGAGAAACTTGAAAGGGTAGTCCGCAAAGCTCAAGGAGTTGACACTTATTTGCTTGAACTGGAGGGATTGTATGAAGGGGTGTAGGAAACATTGCCTATCGGTTTCCAGATGCCTATTTTTGATAAGTTTGATGGTACCAGTAACCGTCCCAGTCATATACGGATGTGCATTGGGGATTTCCAACCCAGCATTTTGAGCACTACGATGATGGCTATTTTGTTTCAACAAACTCTGACCGGAGCTACCCTGGCATGGTACCTCATGATCGAGCCAAGTAAAACTAGAATCTGGGAAGAAATAGTGAAGTTGTTTATGGCCTAATATGAATACAACCAAGAGATAGATGAGACAGTCCGAGATTTAGAGACCACCAAGTAGAATTATAATGAATCATTTGCTGTGTTTTTAAGTCGATGGAGGAGTAAAGCCTATGAAGCACGGACACGGGTACGCCGACACGGACACGATACGACACCGGTACGTCGACGCGTTAAATCTTAAAAAATTATGACACGACACGACGGGGATACGTATTTTTTATAAAAAAATTAAGTATAATTTTAAGTTCATCTTATGTTTTTTAGAAATATTATTAAAATGTTACCTACAGAATGTTCACTTCACATTTTCGAGCGTCATTGTTTAATATTAACAAAATGAAGAGAGTGAGGTTGTCAAAGTAGATAGAGAGATAGATGAGATCGGACAAAGAGGGTCTAGAGAGACTAACGTCGGGAGAACGTGAGGAGATAAGTGATGTAATGCTTGACAAAATCAACTCCGTTTGATTTTCAAAATGTTAAAAAAAAAAAAACTAATAAAATACAGCTTTTTGGTCAAAAAAGAGTTACCCTCCATCCCGCCGTGTGTCGGTGATGTGTCCTCCTCTAAACATTGCATAACAAAAAGTAAGACACGTATTTTTCGCGTCCGATACGTGTCGGAGGTGTGTCAGGCGAGTGTCGGTGTCCGATACGTGTCGGACACGGGTACGAAGCCCTTTCCAAAGTGTCGGTGCTTCCTAGGGTAAAGCAGTCAAAATGGTTCAAAGTCCATCCGAAAAAGAGCAGATCAGATACTAATGAAAATTTTACAGTTGGTTTACCAAGAGAAGATGAGGTTCCAATAAATCAACACTTTTGCTAAGGTTTTCGATGTGGGAACAAGAATTGAAGACGCTATTTGTGAAGGGTTAATCAAAAGACAGAATCAGGCGAACAAATATGTGGGGCCAGGATCCAATGTTAACACTTTGGCTCAATCACCTCAATAGAAGGGACATTATCAAAAAGGTAATCAGTCGAGGTCTAATCAGGGACGACATGGAGAGATTGCCGGATTCGGAATACCGTTGAGTGTGGCATTGGAACAGGTAGTAGAGAAAGGATAATTGAAAAAGTTGGATCCACAACCCGTGCCTTACCCCATTCCAAAAGGATATAACATTGACCAATATTGTGCTTATCACCAGATGTTGGGTCTTGATACTGTCGAATGTATGAGATTGAAGCATGAAATTCGAAGCCTGGTTGAGAAAGGGGTTATGACACATGTTGTTGGGGAGTGATGAACCTAAGTGTTCAAATGATGATAGTGTGGTGATAGTGTTTGGAAATACTATTGTTGAAGTGAATGTGTATTCTCTTGGGGACCCAATAAATTGAAAATCATCTGTGACACTCCAATTGAGACCGAATCTAGTCTAGTATGGTCCACGATTGAGTCATGTCAAGTAGGAGTCAAATGTCAAGACTAGTTGAGTCATTGAGTCAGTCTGTTATCAAGTTTGTTTTCAAGTCTTTTTATTGAGTCGAGTAATGTAATCCTCCTTCTGTCCTAGTTGAATAAATCTTATTTTGCTTGATTCAGTGTGCTAAGTCATGAATGAATGGATCATTAAGCCAAAAAAAAAAAACAAGCAAAGCAAAAAAAAAAAAGAAGAAAAGAAAAAGTCACCTTTTTCAAACGATCATGGAAAATACTATGTTAATAATTCTTTGCATTAAAAAGGATCCCCAAGTGATCAAAGCAAATTTTGTGCCAAAACCAGGGAGGAGTAGAGAATTGATTAGCTTTACTTTAAAAATTTAAAGCTGCTCTTTCTCAATCTTGAAAAGATGAACTTGGAATTCTTGAAGCTTGCTCATCATCCCTTTTTTCTCAAATATCAAGCCTAAAAGATGAGCCCAACCAGTCCAAAGCCATAAACTTAGTCCTTGATGGTAGCTAGATAAATGAACTTCTTCCAAAAAAAAAGAATAAAAAAAAGGAAAAGAAAGAGAAAAAAGGAGCTCGCTAGGATGAAAATCCGAAAAGGCACCTTGGCAAAAGTTAGAGCAAAAATAAGATGCGCGTTGATCCTAATCCTAGCCAGTCAAAATCATAGAGAGAATAAGAGATAGTGAGGTCGAGAAAAAAGGAAAGAAAAAAGAAGAAAAGGTAGAGAGTAAATAAGATTCAGAATTCTTGGGCGCTTCAAAGTACATCATTGGCACATAAATTATCTCAATGCTTTAATTTGTTATAAACAAATAAAATAAATTAGAAATGAAAAGAAAGATTTGAAAGTATCAATCAGTCACAATTGCTAAGTGGGCCTAAAACAATGCAGAGATATCTTTGAGAAAAATAAAGTGTGATTTGGAAGGCTAATATTGCTTTGCTTTATGAGTTTGATAGAGTATGATTAAAACATGATGTATTATGAAAGTCGTAAAGATTGATTGGCTAGTGAAAAGAATCAACCGCCACAAAAAAAAGAAAAGAAAAGAAAAGAAAAGAGGAAAAGAAGAAGAAAAAAATGCATAAAAGGGAGAAGTAGTTCATGTTCTCATCATCCTATTCAAAGGCTACCACTAGCGATCCATGGCTGGAAAAGCCCACCAATTCTTGAAGCCTTACTCTTTCAGAACCTCCAGAATCCATGAACTATGCTTTGACCTGATTCCCACTTGGGGATACCTAGGTAGCCTGTGCGGTTCGGTCACAAACATCGTTGCACCAGGTGATATTTCTCTTTCAAGCCTCAGTCAAACTACTATAGGACCTGATGCCCATTTGGGGATAAGTAGGCGTGCCTCCCAAGGCTTTCGGTCCAAAAAGCCAGGCAATTTCTTGTCCCATAAACTATAGGTAAACTTGCATTTTCTTAGAAGCTGCATCATCACCCTCGCCATCTCATGGCATCTTTCTTTCAGGTCTTGACCGAACTACTTTAGACTTGATTCCCACTTGGGGATAAGTAGGCGAACCTTCCATGGTTCTCGATCGATAACCATTCCTAAACTGAAAGTATCAATCAAAGTTTGCCCATCAGCAAGCCCACCACATTTATGATAATTACCTCTATGTTGGGAGTAAATGCACTACAGACATCCTATACCCTCCTATTCTCAAAACCCTTGGATGAGCCTATTTGCCCTTAAAACTAGGGGAAACTTTGTTTGCTAAAAGCCCCATTTTAGTCTAGAAGCGAGACCCCAGGTCTCTTTCAAACTAAGGGCAAACTTTGTTTGTCAAATACAAGTTCTCAAGTCACCAAGTCTGTTTTGAAATGCTTTGAAATGGAGTGTCTTTTTGTTCTATAAGCTAAAGCACTATTTGAAGCATACTCTAGATAGGAAAAGAATCCGCTAAATCAAAAAGGGAAAGTTTTCAAAGATTAGATTTAACAGTAAAGCACAACTATTGTAAGATGATGAATAAATGAAAGGTAAGATGATACATTATTCACAATGAAAGCACATTGATTCATGATAATACAGAGTTTGTGTCAGCCGTCTTGTGTAACAGGCTTTGTCAGGTCTATTCTCATTTGATGAGTCAATAAATGGTCTTATGTGTGTGGGTTTAAGATGATGAATAAATATTTGAAAAGTCTCCATGAACATCCCAAGAGCAATATGAGCAGAGGTTTTGAACACTATCACAGCATAGTACTAAAGTGGAAATACAAGAAGAGTCCAAGACTAGGGGCAAAGGTGACTCCATTCTTTTGACAGAATAGATGTGTTTCTTCCAAAAATCTATAAATGCAGAAAATCATTCTTTCTATCAGCTCCGTTCCAATTCTTTGAGTTTGAAAACTCCCAAAATTTTGAAAAATCAACTTTCTGAGTCTGTAGACTCCCAAACTTTTGTGAAATCAATTCCTTAAGTCCGAAGTAACTCCAAATATTAAAATTTGGTTCTTTGAGCATGAGGAGACTCCTGAACAAGCGTTAGTCCTCAATGGTAGCTTCTCTTCATAAGCATTAGTCCTCAATGGCAGGTTTCCTTCCTAAGTATTAGTCCTCAATGATAGCTTCTCTTCATAAGCATTAGTCCTCAATGTCAACTTCCCTTCCTCAGCATTAGTCCTCAATGGTAGCTTCTCTTCATAATCATTAGTCCTCAATGGCAGCTTTCCTTTCCTCAATGATAGATTCTCTTCATAAGCGTTAGTCCTCAATGGCAGCATCATAAGCGTTAGTCCTCAATGGCAACTTTGCATTAGTCCTCAATGGCAGCATCATCGGTATTAATCCTCAATGGCAGCCTTGCATTAGTCCTCAATGGCAACATCATTTGTGTTAGTCCTTAATGGCATCTGCATTAGTCCTCAATGGCAGAATCATCGATATTAGTCATCAGTGGCAACCTTGCATTAGTCCTCAATGGAAGCATCATTTGTGTTAGTCCTCAATGGCATCTACATTAGTCTTCAATGGCAGCATCATTGGTATTAGTCCTCAATGGCAGCATCATTTATGTTAGTCCTTAATGGCATCTGCATTAGTCCTCAATGGCATCTATATTAGTCCTCAATGGCAATCCCCGTCAGTCCTCAATGGCAGTATCATTTGTGTTAGTCCTCAATGGCGATCTCTTTTAGGCCTCAATGGCAATCCTTGTTAGTCCTCAAAGGCATCTCTGGCAACTTGTTAAGTCCGCAATGGCAACCTTGCCTTAGTCCTCAATGGATGCATCATCAGTGTTTATCCTTAGTGGCAACCTTACATTAGTCTTCAATGGTAGCATCTTTGTGTTAGTTCTCAATGGCAATCTTTTTGAACTTGCGTTATCCTCGATGGCAGCATCTTTTGGTCGATATTAGTCCTCATTGGCAATCTTTGCTAAAGTCCTCTAGATGGGGCAAATCCCTGTTGAAGCCCTCTAGGTTGAGGCAAATCCATTGAAGTCCTCTAGATTAAGGCAAATCCCTATTGAAGTCCTCTAGATTGAGAAAAATCCGTTGAAATCCTCTAGATTGAGGCAAATCCTTGTTAAAGTCATCTAGGTTGAGGCAATTCATATCGGTGTAAGGCATAGAATGCATTTATATCACCAAAAAGAGTATAATCTTGGATCTTCGCATCTACATAGCATGAAGCATGAAATTGCATTGACAATCATTATTCCATAAGCGCATGCATCACGATAGAATAGGTGCATTCATCCATGTAATTGTTTGTGTTTAGGTTTTGCCCCTCACCTGAACTACGTCCTGGTCTGATTTCTCCAAGGATATGTAGGTAGCTCATCGTTGAGCACGCCAGCACTAACCATCTCTATAAATGTTTTTGCCACACATTTTGTTATTTACCTAAGTTCAATAGCCTGGTCAAAGGCCTGTCTTCGCAGAGGCTTCAACATTCACTTGTGATACGCATTGCTTCACAAGCTCTGCCAAAGAGGGACAAATCTTGACCAAACTATTAAACTTAGGGGGATTTACCTCTGGAGATCAATGATGAATATGTCTCGTCAGAATCAAGACTCTTACAAGCAATCGGATTCTCTTCTAAGAAGAATCTTAGTCCAAAATCGCCCTTTTCAACCAAAAAGACCAAAATTTTCATTTGCCCGTCACCTTGTAGATCATGAGTTTTGAACACGTATAGGAACATGACAATGTTCTCAGAGCATCTTAAAACCATTTTCAAAAGGAGGGAAATTCACCAAAAACCCCAAAAAAGTCAACAGTTGACCCAGTGAAAAGTCAACGAATAATAAAGGGGTCAATCGTAAAATTTTCGAATTTCAAAGATGAAAAGTCCCGGTAATTGTTCATCGGGTCTCCCTCATGCTAGAAATGATTTTTAAGAATTTTAAATGAAAGGGAACATTGAGAAATCAAAAGGTCTTTAAGAAAAATTGTGCAAGAAATTTGAAATTTTGCCTTCGGAGGGAGAGTTAACTTTTGTTCCTTAAGGAATTTGATTTTTTAGATATTTTCATTGAATCCAAATTAGGGGTATTTCCTTAATATCATTTCATGTCATTTAAGTAAATGTCGTTTAATTTATGTATTTGCTTAAGACATTAAATGTAATTAAGGTGCTGAATTGATGTGAATAGTGCTGAACTGCTGTGCAGTGGCACTCAGAGTGCCCGAACGGCAGTCAGCGAATGCCGCTGCGGCACTCTCTAAGTGCCGCTTCATCTTCATTGAGTGCCGACCTGGGCTAATTTGTATTTTTAAGCCAAAATTCCTTTGCAATCTTGGATCAAATGAATGCACCAAACGATGCCATTTTTTGTGTACGTGTTTACTACTCTTAGGCCATGCAAACAATGCTCCCCCATCCCTAATTGACCTATCTACCCTGATCTTAGCCCTAAGAAGAGGAAGGTCTATAAAAAAATCCATTTTCTCTCATTTTGAGGGATTAGAGACTTGAACCTTGAAAATGAGCCTTGAATCTTAGAGAGAGAGACTAAATTTTGGAAATTGAGTTTGTTCTTAGAGAAATATAGAGAGAGAAACCCAAAAAACCCCATAGAGATCTTACCCAATTCACCCGATTCCTCAAATCTCCATTGAAGAATCTTGAAGCTTCAAGAAAGAAGAAGAAGAGTATTGCTTGTAAGGCTTGGATCCCTCCAAATCAATCAAATCCTGAGAAGATCCAGAGGTTAAATCCTTATTCCTATACTTATTATACATAATTTAATCACATTTCATAGATTGAACTATGATTTTTACACATTTTCAAAAAGTCTCTTCTCCATCCTTCTTCGCACATCACTAAAAATTTTGATTAAAATTTTCATTTGTTTTCATTGATTTGGATCTGAATGAACTTTGTCTTTTAAGATCAAACAAGCTTTGATTTCATTTACCTTTGTCTATTTTCTTCTCTTGAATTCCATGAAATCTTCAAAATCTCATTGGATTCCATTGAGTATGATCCTCTAATTCTCTATGACCTTATGATTTATATGGGAATTAAGGTTGTTTATGGTTATATCCATACTTAATTAGTGGATCCAAATTTTAATTTATAATTTGGATCTTCTAATTTAAAACTTCATGGAATCCTCTTCATATTCCATTGGAGTTCACGTAGATTTGGTCATAATTAGCCTCCAAGGACCGTTAACTTGAGAGGAGACTTAAATAAACTAAATTCCTATTCCTCAAGGATCATATGTTTGAGAGAGGAATCAGATCTAGACTTTCATAATTTGATAGTTGAATTCAAGTAAGCCCCAGTATTCAAGGTTCATGGGATTGAGTAAGACCTTGAGGTCCTCTTGCTAGATCTTCACATTTGAGATTTAAAATTGAGGCTCCCAAAGGCTAAATCCATGAGTCCTTTTGTATTTCAATAATAAGTCATAATCATACTTGATCTTAACTCTCTCTAGAATTATGGATCAATTTTGATTCAAACCATGAACACTAATTCAACAATGGTGCAGTGAATCCCTAAACCAACTGTGATGAAAGATTTTTTTATTAAATCATGGTCCATTCAATTTGGATGAGACCAATTGGAGGATGTTCATAACACATATATGTGCCATTAGATTTTTTGTTTTGATGATATTTTATAATTAGGATGGTTTGGTCTTATGAATTATGAACTAGTCGCTCTATGTCCAAAATTGTAGAACAGTAAGTCCGTTTGAAACTTAGTAGATCAGAATATTAATCAAGCTTTCTTGACTTCAAATAATTTTTTATAGGAATTTTAATGTGTTAATAAGACTCCCTAAAAAGATCAAAGTCATTCTAATTTATTTTCTATTTTTATAAAATCATACAAAATCTCTGGACAGAGAGTTGTAAATTTTTGAGTGATGACTGGTTTTTACTCAATTCCTAGAGATTCAACCGTTTGATTTTCAATTTTCTTTTTGGGTTAGAAACTAGATTCATAGAGCCACATCATATCAAAAAAATATTAACATCCAACCAATGGAAGTATGATTTGTCTATTTTTGAAAGTCTGGTCTGCTCTTTGTAAATCCTGAAATTCTGTCACAGTCTTGATAAACTTTAGAAATGATGGTCCAAATGTCTTTTATATGACCTAAGGCTTGAGATGTACTTTAATTGAACTCAATTCCAGAGGCTAAATGATCCAAATAACCAAAAATCTCATAGCTAATTCTTGCCCATGTCCATGCATTCATTCATACATTTTGATACCTATGATTAGGACTAATTCGTGATGTAAGTTACATTTAATTGAACTTGGTTCAACATGTTTATGGGTTCCTTATAACCATGTTAGGATTATGCCACTTCTATATGGACATTACATTGGCTCCTAGTTGAGACTTGTATATCAATAGAGGTGTTATGATTTTAACTAGTTAGAAGGAACTCATGAATATGCCGACTTCCTTTGATGATTGTTAGATTTAAGCTAGAAGTCTGGATATGTTACTTAGGATTTGATACTATACTTTGATCAAGGCATGTGTACTAATCTTTGTTTTGTAGTGCTATTGAGGTATGATTTCTTGACTTTTCACTCATTCATTTCATTTCTTGATTTTTTTGATTCTTTCGACTTCATGTGCGACGCCTTAGTTTAGGTTTTGCCTTATGTGTATATGTAGATTAGAGACATTTTCCCTAGGATTTCTATTCTTGTGTGCATTACACATTTCTATTTTGCGGCGGCTCCTGGGTAAGTTCTCTTGTTCTCTATTGCATATCATCTTTGATTGCTATTTGAATTACGTGGTTTTTGTATGGATTTTATCATTAGCAATCTTACAGCCTTTCGACATGGTTTTGTGACGTATATTTATATTTATGTATTAGTTGAGGGCATGCTTAGATTAATAATTCGACTAAAATGAATGTTGAGTAGAAGCCTATCACGAGATAGGATGAGAGGGGGTGTTTTAGTCCGCCGGGCTCCTTCTCCTCTCATTCCATAATCCCCGGACCTAGAAATTTCTAGTTTCCAAAAAGATTAGTTTGCTTTTAAAAATGGTTTCTTAATTTTCTTTTAAAAAATTAAGTGGCGACGTGTATTTTTTAATTTAGAAAAGTTTTAAATTTAAAAAAGCATGGCTAGACTGCGTTATCCATAGGCCTTAGAATTAATTAAGTATAAACACTTAGACATCCAAGCACCTACATGTTCTGAGTCCACATCGGGTTGTTACAATGAGCATGGTTAATCCCGAGCACTTATGGCACCTCGATCGGCTTCTATAAACTTGAAAAAATTCCATGTACAATAGCTCAAAAAATTTAGAAGTTTTACGGATCCCCTATAGATCGAGTGTTCCTTACCAGTCACTATTCTAAGACCTTTTGCTAAGGAAGGGTTGTAATAAAGCTTGACAACTGGTCGGGAATGGGCAAACACAATTAGACAAAACACATAAGTACAAACATTCATAGTATGCAAAAAAAGCGACCTTAAGGGTCCTTTTCATTACTAGTTTGGAAAAAAGGTACATTGCTTGGGGGGCAATTATAGTAGCCTCCCCATAAAAAAGAAAAGAAAATTCAAAAATACAGGGCAGGCGGCAGGCCGGGAGCGACCAGGCGAAGTGGTCCAGAAGTGGCCAGGAAGACTCCTCACTGAGGATCATCTACGATAACTACCTCGTCCTCAACATTCTCGACCTTCCCGACAGGACCCACCTCTCTAGCAGGTGTCTCTCCTCCAGCAACAACCTCCTCAGTAGTGGAGGGCTCCGTATCCCAGAAGTCAGAATCTACCCCCGAGTAAGCAGTAAGATCCCACTCAGGATGGTCCACATCTACCCTTCTCTTTACGTCTGCATAACCTTGGAAGAAGCCGGCATCAAACCCTTAATCCGCTACTTCCCTAGCCCCGACAACCTCATCCCTAGTAGCAACAACAACCTCTAAGGCCTTCTTTTCGACCTCAGTAGACGCTAGGCTCGTCAAGGTGGCATTGAGCTTCCCCTTAGCTACTCCCATGTTAAAGGCGAGCTCCTTAACCTTCTTCTTCTCCACTACCAGGGCAGAATCCCTGACTTCTCACACTATACTCTCCTTCAAAAGGTCAGTCTCGGCAGTAGCCGCCTTGTCAGCCAAGCTGGACAGAGAGGACCCGTACTCAGCAGCTAGGTAGTAGGCCTGGACAAAGAAACAAAAGTTTGTTAACTATAGAAGAGAAGATGAAGGAAAGGAGGAAAGGAAAGGGTAGAGTGCTTACTAGGTTGGAGAGGCTGTGAAGCCAGCTGAGCAGCTCGGGAAGGGGCATTCCTTCATACCTCTCGAGTTGGCTCGAAAGGAGGGCGACCTGTATTCTCTTCTGAGTCTCCTCCTCGAACTCAACCTGTGGTACCCCGACTGGTATATCCCCTCGTGGGCTCGTCATGGATAGCACAACCTCCACCCTCAGAACTGACGTACCGGTCGTTGCCTCTTTCAGCCTGCGAATTATCCACCTAAGTTGTGGGCTGGCTGTCACATCAGCCCTTCTCCTTTTCTGACCCATCTGGACCACCGTCGCGACCTCCATCTCTTGTAGGGCATCAGCATTCCTCTTGGGAGCCATCTTTGCAGGATCAGAGAAGGAAACAGGCCAGTAAGTTGCCAGATAAGGACAAGGAAAAAGAAAAAAAGATCTGAGAAACAAGGACATACCTGGAATGATAGGAGGAAAGATGGGTGCTTTTAATGGCTGGTCGGGCTCATAGCTGATCTTCTGAGCTCCCATCTAGGTTAACATTTCAGACATGTTGGTGAGAATCTGAGCCAATGCCCTAATCTACTCCTTTCACTCATCAAGTAAGCTCGGCTGACTGGTGGATCCTACTGCAAAATAGAACAGAGATCGGTTAACTCTACAGCAATAATTAAACAGAAAGGAAAATAAACTCGAGACTCGAGTCCCGCCCAGGATGTCCTCAGTTGTATTCCCAGGGCCTTGTCTAAAAGCCCAAGGGTGGACACTTGGAAGAATTTCTTCTTCAATCCCTTGTTGCTCGACCACTTATTGATTATCTTCCTAACTTACCAGGTGCTAAGAGAGAAGAAACCAACCTCCCAGTGCAACGAGAATGGTTGGTGTATCTATAGGAACTCATGGAGGATTAGCTCATACTCGAGGACCTGAGGCCAGAGATGGATGGCCCCTATCAATAACCTCCAACCATTTAGGGCGAGCTACCTAGGAGCAATGTCAAGATAGATTAGCACATCCCGGGTAAGCGGGTGGAGAGGAAGGCGAAGGCCTGCAATGAAGGCATCCTCGTACAGGGCATCAAAACCCGGTTAGTATAGATGAGCCCTACCGGTAGGTATGGCCAAAGAATACGGACTAGGAATATCGTACTTATCCCTCAGTCGTCTCAGGTCGGAGGCAACCAGACTGCTAGGAATCCACTCGCAAGAAAAGGCAATGTTGGGTTGTTTGAGACAGATGCCTAACCGCCCAACCTCCTTCCCTCAGAAGCTACATGAAGCCCTTGGCTTGCCTCATCATCAGATAGCCAAATTGGAATCCTACCTTCACTATAGTGGTCCGAAGGAGTTATTGAAGGAGGGTCCAGACTAGTTCTCGGGGTCCCAGATCTCGAGTACTCATCCTTTGACTAGAAGGATGAGTTGAAATTATCATGACGCATACTTAAAGTCCATGTTACAGGTTAGGGAAGTAATTGACGACCTAGGTAGGGGTCCTGAACCCCTAATATAATGTAAATCTATGGAAAACTCAGAAGCCTAAATGGTACAGCGTGTAGGGTCCAAGCGACTAGGAAACAATTTGTAAAGGAAGAGCTCTGGTCCACCGGCTAGTTGTACCACTCTACCAGGGCAAGAGAGCTCCCCAACCTAAGGAAAAAGCAAAATCTAAGGAGGAAAAAGTCCCACTCCCTTATAAATTCTACTAGATTCCTACCCTCCAGAGCTGCTAGGAAATGGAAAATATAGAAAGAAGGAAATGAAAAGAATGAATAAAGGCAGAAAATCGAGCAAAAGAAGACTTATAGTAAGCGAAGGAAGAACTCGGGATGTAGAGGACCGCTCGGTGTATTCTTTCTTTAGACAGTAGAAGGAATGAGGAATTACCCAAGTATTCCTTATATAGGCAGCACGACAGGCTCAGATCTACCCTGATTTGATGGTCCAAGAATTTTCTACCAAGCAATGGACACCTGGCTCCTCGGTAGTCCAAGGGCTGCTTCAAAAAATGTGCACATTAAATACGACTTGACAAGCCAGCTCAACTATAACGGTTTGGTCACCTTTGTACCATTCCAGTTGGATGCTGGTCAGACCAACCACTTCTGGACATGTGGTAGGTATTTACCCCAAACACCCAAGGTATCCGATCGTTTAGAGCCCCAATTTGCCCAGACGAGGACTCATACCGAGCAGTTTCTCGAGCTTCATCCCGAACAGTTATTGGAGCCAGACAGATTTCTAACCCTCATCTGATGAATCATCACAATAGCTTTGGAAATTGGGGATAGCTAATACGTACAAAAATGTTTAGTATAAGCAAAGCTCAATAAGCCAAGCTCTACTCCTGCACCAAGGAAGTGCCAGATTATCTAAGGGGCCTTTTGTAGGTCTAAGCCGAGCGGTACACTCAGCATCGCAAGGCTTGACCAATAGGTCGGGAATACTACATGGGCTCAATTTGTCAACGGCAAAGCCTAGCCAACTCCTAGGACATAATCCAGAATATTTCAGACAATTTCCTATATAAGTTAGAAGACTAATGGAAAGTGTAGATCGTTTCCTAATCCAATTAGGAAACTCCCATGATTTGTGCTAATCAATCCCAATCATATTATATTGCCTTATCAATTTACTTACCTCGTATGAGGAGCTTTCTTTAACTATAAAAGAAACCCTCACCACCATAGAAGGGATCATACACTTATCTTACGCACCTATACTTACTCGACCAGTCTCTAGTAGCTCCATCCCCATTGTTGGTTCACCAAAGACCCCCAGCAGTTTGATATCAATGTGCAAGTGCTTTAACACACACGTGAACGTAGGTCTCTTCGTTAATAGGGCCGAACCACATACAATTTCTCGTCTTCTTCTTCTTATCTATAACCCAAATTTTGGCATCATCAACTACCATACTCTGTTTACAAAAAATTGGGTCTAGGTGAACTCAAACCTACTCGAGTTACTCTATAACTGGCAGATAGATTAGTCAAATATCCAAGAGGAATGTTAGAAGATGTCCTTGTTCAAATAGGCACCTTTGTCTTCCCAGTAAATTTTATGATCTTAGACACTAAACTTGTCACTAATCCTTGGGGACAAATCCTGGTAATTTTTGGACGCCCTTTCTTAGCCACAGTAGATGCTACAATACGAATATGAAGTGTCATAATGACTCTCATATTTGGGAATAAGATATTAAATGTAAAAAAAATCTTAAATCCTAGACTTGAAGAATACAAAGATGAGTAGGAAGTCAACCTCATTGAAATGGTTATCAAAGACGAGTCTAATTTTATTGATTATAAAGACCCTATGGAAGTAGTCGTGTCAAGACTTGATGCTTTTTATCATTTAACAAGTCTACCACACTAGATGCTGACCTTCATCAAACTTGTCTAATGATGGACACAATAGAGAAAGTACATGCTGAATGTATATGGGCGGTACAATACGAGTCGTTGCCTCCAAAAACAAAGCTCGTAATACCCTCGAACATACAGTTCCTGATCTTGAACTGAATGAGTTCCCTAAGGAACTCAAATACATTTTTCTAGGAATTGATAAAACTTACCTCGTCATCATATCATCTGCTTTATATTCTGAACAAGAGGGTAAGCCTATCCTAGTATTGAAGTAACACAAAGGTGCATTAGGATGGACTGTTGCTGAACTCAAAGGCATAAGCCCGTCTATTTGCACACGTAGAATTTAGATGGAAGACGATGCTAAACCTTCAAGGCAAATGCAAAGGCGTCTGAATCCCAATATACAAGAGGTTGTTAAAAAGGAAGTTTTAAAATTACTGGATGTTAGGATAATTTATCCTATTTCTGATAGTATGTGGGTTAGTCTAACCCAAGTAGTTCCAAAAAAGCAGGCATAATTATCATTCCAAATAAAAAAGAAAAATTAGTATCTATACGCATCCCTACCAGATGGCGAATCTGCATAGATTACCAAAAGTTAAACACTATGACTCGAAAAGACAACTTCTCTTGTCATTTATGGATCAAATGTTTAAACGAGTGGCAGGTCACAAATTCTAATGATTCTTGGACGGATATAGTGGATATAATCAAATTGAAATAGCTCCTGAAGATCAGGAGAAAGCAACATTTACATGCATGTTCGGTACTTTCATCTACCGAGAATGCCTTTCGGCCTCTGCAATGCGCCTGCTACATTTTAGCGATGTATGCTAAGCATTTTTAGCGATATGGTCGAACAAATTCTAAAAGTTTTTATGGATGATTTTTTTTGTGTTCAGCCATAGTTTCAAAATTGTTTGGAAAACCTTGAAAATGTCCTATCCAGATGCAAAGACAAACATTTGGTGTTGGATTGGGAGAAGTGTCACTTCATGGTGACCAAAGGGATTGTTCTCAGCCACATTATTTCTATCAAAGGTATCTAAGTTGATAAGGAAAAATTGATATTATGTCAAATCTTCCAATCCCCCGTATAGTCAGAGACATTCGCTCTTTCTTGGGACATGTGGGATTTTATCGAAGATTTATACAAAACTTTAGTGCAATTTCTCGACCGCTTTATCAACTGCTTGTCAAAGATGCACCCTTTGAGTGGTCAAATGACTGCCAAAAATCATTTACCACACTAAAGGAACTCCTTACCTCTGCACCCATAATACGAGCTCATGATTGGAGTTTACCTTTCGAACTAATGTGCAATGCTAGTGACTATAGGTCAAAGAAGGATAATAAGCCTTATGTAATTTGTTATGCCAATCAAACTCTGAATGATGATGAGATTAACTACACAACCACTGAGAAGGAATTACTGGCTATAGTCTTTCCCTTAGGCAAATTCCTATCTTATCTAATAGGGTCACCAATTATCTGCTTCACGGACCACTCGACCCTTAAATACCTATTGTAGACAAATCCGTTGGATACTCTTACTCCAAGAATTTGATCTAATAATTAAAGATAAAAAGGGAGTAGAGAATGTTGACACATATCATCTTTCTAGGCAAACTTTTGTTGATAACACTGAACCCACGCCTATAAAGATGAATTTCCAGACGAATAGCTAATGGATGTTTCTAGCTTACCATGTTGCGTAGATAGTTTCTTAGCTTAAGATTAGAGAGTAGCAAGCTCTTGAGGCAATAGCAAAGTTTAGAGTTTAGCCCGTAGGAGCAGAAAAAAGAAAATTATTGGGATGCTTGGTAGTTCAAGCTACCCTTGTCGATCGAATCATAGAGGCTCAATAGAGAGATGTGGAAGTACGCTAGTGGTTCAACAAGATGACAGCCAAGGATACAATGAATTAGAGTATTAGGAATGACAAAGGTTTCAGATTCAAGGACAGATTTATCGTGCTAGCCACGGATTATATCAGGAAGGGTATTTTGGAAGAAGCACACAAATTGAGACTAACTGTATAACCTGGAAGGATGAAGATAAAGATCTGAAGAGGACTTTCTAGTGGGATGTCATAAAGAAGGAAGTCTCCAAGTTTGTATCAGAGTACTTGACTTGTTAGCAAGTTAAGGCAGAACACTAGAAGCCTGTGGTGTTAGGAAACTGCGTTCCCAGAATCCGTTGACAATGGGTATAAGTTGGTACTGCAAAAAATTTCATGAAATCTATAAAAACCCTACAAGGGCGGAACTAGGTTTACCTTGAACTGCAAAATTGGATTGCTGTAGTAGACGAATCGAGAACACGGGCTCGATAACAGCTCACGATCTTCTACCGTATTCCTTTGCTGCCAGAATATTGAACTGAGTGTGGGCTCTTTCGAAATCCTTTTAGTTTTCTGCTCTTCCCTCTTTCCGTTCTATTTTCTATTCCCAGTTATAACACTCTCTTTGATTGCTGTGACGATTCAATCCTGATCACATTGATCCGACAAAGATGTGTTCGTCAGGAGGATCAAACGATCTCCGATTTACTTGAATTTTTAACACCAGCTCCGTCTCGACGTCAGGAACATTGTGTAAAAAATTCAGCAACTTTCGATCAGTATCGAGCAGTCCGAAGCTCTTTTAGTGAGCGTTGTCCGACGCTAGCGATCTACACTCCTATGTCTCTTGAATGCTCACAGAGACTAGGGTTTGGTGGAAACCCTTCTAGAAGAAAGCTAGGAGGTCAAGGGAAGCTTAGAATATGAAATCATGCAACCTGAGAGAAGAGCCAAGGCAGCATATATATAGGCTACGATAGGGACCATAAGAAGTCAATAAGGAATAGGCTTCCTTATGGAATTAGGAAACCCTAATTCGACCTGAATCAGATTCCTATTTCCATAAATTATAATTCATACCACTAAAGAATTATAATTGCACTCCTACCCTTATCTCAAAAATATATTTCGAGCTCCATGTTATTAAATGCTTATTATCTCCCCATGTTAAGATTACAGATATCCATTAATTAAATATAATTACTGACAATCATATTTAATTAATTTCTTAAAATTCCTTGAGATCCTCTGCTTAACTTATCTGATATGTCGGATACAAAATCCACCTGCAGGGTTTGACATAATCAAAACTTATAAGCTTTCTCAAGGGGATATCATCAATCCCAAAATTGAGACATGGATTCCATGATTAATTAATTTCCACCACACAATTAATATTGCCACCCAATCCAATGAGATATTGACCCATTTAAGGATCTCACCCTTTTAGGGATCAAAGTATAAATATCAAATGTACGTGTCTATAAATTAAATTAGGATTTAGAGCATAAGCACTCATAATAGCCATGAGGTATTAATTATCTTATAAGTCAGTATAAAGATAATTACCCCAAGTCGGTCCTGTTTAATACACAAAATGTACCAGCATGGTGAGTTGAAACTATACCGTTTCCCGCAGTCAAGACAAACCTACTACAACACCATGCTGCAGTCCTACCGATGGTGTGTCCAATCCCATCTAAGACTGTAAACCAAAATCTTACATTCTATAATATCTGATGGCCTGATCTTCCGTGTGTAAGCCGAACTCTACACACCAAACCACCTACTATATAGAATGAGAGACACACATTAAATAAATAATATAATACAAACATTGCCCACACAGATTCTCATAAAAAATGGATAAACTGATTTTATTAAATGAATAATAAATCAACTACATAAAGCATGGCTTTTAGTATATATCCCTAACAATCTCCCACTTAGACTCAAAGCCATGAAGTGAGACACCTCACTCCAACTAATGGCTCTACCTCCTAGGGTAAACACATATCCTGAGGTAGACTTTCTGGAATCCCTATCTGACATGAAATCAGAATCTGTGTACCCAATGGGTACAAGACTGTCTGCTTGGCAAACTAACATATAGTCTCGAGTCCTTTTCAGGTACTTGAGAATATTTTTCACCGCAGTCCAATGTTCTTGCCCTGGATTAGACTGATATCTACTAACCATGCCAACAGTAAAGCAGATGTCAGGTCTAGTACATAGCATAGCATACATTAGGCTTCCTACTGCCGAGGCATAAGGAACTGCCTTCATCTTCTCTATCTCATCAGGTGTCTTAGGACACTGATCCTTAGATAGAGTAATTACGTGTCTGAAGGGAAGGAATCCCTTCTTGGAATCTTGCATGCTAATCCTTGCAAGAATAATATTGTCAATATAAGTGCCTTGTGACAAGCCCAACATCCTATTCTTGTGATCTCGCATAAGCTTGATCCCTAGGATATGACCGGCTTTTCCCAAGTCCTTCATATCGAATTGACTGGATAACCATACCCTTACAGAAGATAATACCCCCACATCATTTCCAATTAGCAAGATATCATCCACATATAGTACTAAGAACACCACCACTCTTCCATCATGTTTCTTGTACACACAAGATTCATCCGCACATTGATCAAAACCAAAAGACTTGATTGCTTGATCAAAGCGGATATTCCAAGACCTAGATGCCTGCTTAAGTCCATAAATAGACTTCTTAAGCTTGCACAACATGTGTTCTTCGCCCTTCGCAATGAACCCGTCTGGTTGCATCATATAGATGCACTCGTCAAGATTTCCATTTAGAAATGCTGTCTTGACATCTATTTGCCAAATTTCATAATCAAAATATGCAGCAATGGATAAGAGAATCCGGATAGACTTCAGCATTGCCACAGGCGAAAAAGTTGCCTCATAATCGATTCCTTCTTTTTGAGTAAACCCTTTCGCAACAAGCCTTGCTTTAAAGGTTTCCACCTTACCATCTGCTCCTCTCTTCTTCTTATAGATCCACTTACATCCAATGGGTTTTATTTCATTGGGTGGTTCTACAAGATCCCAGACTTGATTGGAGTAGATGGACTCCATTTCAGACTTCATAGCCTTTTGCCAAAGATCTGCATCTTTATCTTGGAGTGCTTCATTGTAGTTACAGGGGTCGGTACCTTGTTCATCAGGGACCCGGTCATAAGACTCTCCCAAGAACATATACCGGTCAGGTCGAATAATAACCCTCCCACTACGACGAGGCACAACCCGTGTCTGTGCATCACTGATATTTTGTTGTGAAGATTCTGAACCTAATACACCATTATCTACACGTTGTACTGGTTCAGGAACCTGTGTGTTAATGGTTGGTTCGGGATCTACACGAGTTTCGATAATCCTCCCACTATGACGTGGTAATGGAATATCGATAACCCTTTCTTGTGGTGTTTCTTCTCGTACCGTTGGTATCGAAGAAGTATGTCTCGGTGTCTTTCCTCTCATTTCCTCTAGAACAATACGACTTCTGGGCTTGTGGTCCATAACATAGTCCTCTTCTAAGAATATGGCATTGGTGCTAACAATAACCTTCTGATCCTTAGGACTATAAAACAGACCACCTTTAGTTCCTCTTGGATACCCAACAAAGAAACATACTTCTGTTCTTGATTCCAACTTTTCTGCGTTCCCTTTCAGCACATGTGCTGGACTACCCCAGATCCGAACATGCCGCAGACTAGGCTTTCGCCCAGTCCACAATTCCGTGGGAGTAGTAGGTACTGACTTAGAAGGTACCAAGTTTAGAATGTATGCGGATGTCTCTAACGTGTGTCCCCAAAAGGAAATTGGTAAATCCGAATAACTCATCATAGATCTTACCATGTCCATAAGAGTCCTGTTCCTTCTTTCTGCCACACCGTTCTGCTGAGGCATACGGGGTGCAGACAATTGGGATGTAATCCCTTGCTCCAATAAGTATTCCCTAAACTCTCCCAAGAGGTACTCTCCACCACGATCAGATCGTAGTGTCTTGATACATTTACCTAGACGCTTCTCCGTTTCAGCCTTGAAGTCTTTAAATTTCTCAAAGCATTCAGACTTACGCTGCATCAAATAAATGTACCCATACCTTGAGTAATCATCGATGAAAGTGACAAAGTACTCAAATCCCCCTCTTCCTTGGACTGTCATAGGACCACACAAATCAGAGTGAACCAGTTCCAACGGCTCTTTTGCTCTATAGCCCTTAGTCGAGAATGGCCTCTTGGTCATTTTACCTTCCAAGCAGGATTCACAAACTGGAAGTGCCTCCACTTCCAATGAGCCTAATGGCCCATTTTGAACCAGTCTTTGAATCCTTTTCAAATTAACATGACCAAGGCGTAAGTGCCAAAGATGCATTTGGTTCATCCTCGAAGGTTCTTTTCTCTTAAATGGCAAACTATTTGTGTTATTCAATTCATTAAGTTGCAGTATAGGAGAGATAGGATTTATAATATAAAGATCATCCACCAATTGACCAAAACAAATAAAACGTTTATTTTCTTTAATAACTACTACTTTATTAAAATGAACTGAATATCCATTCTTTACTAAACTAGAAACTGAAACTAAATTCCTTCTAATAGAAGGTACATAAAAGCAATTTCTTAATATTAAATTCCTATCTCTACCAAAACTAAGATGTAGATCTCCTACTGCAACTACTGCTATTCTCGTAGCATTTCCCATATATAGATAAATCTCTCCATCACTAAGCTGCCTGGTTCCCTGGAACCCCTGCAAAGAATTGCATACATGATCAGTGGCTCCCGTATCTACACACCAGGTACCGGTAGATCGGACCGCTAAACACGATTCAACAACTAGTAAATGAGATTTACCTTGATTGTTCTGTCTGGCGAGATAAACTGGACATTGCTTCTTCCAGTGTCCTGGCTGCTTGCAAACAAAACATTTGCCTTTAGGCTTTCCCGGTTGTCCTCGTGGCCTTTGGATTGGCGGAGGACCCGCGGCCTTCTTTTGAGCCTTTTTCATTTTCTTCTTGCCTTTCGGCTTTGAAGTAGAACCTTTCTCTAATACAAGAGCACTCCCTGACTTTCAGTTGAGACCCTCAGCTGCCTGAAGTTCTTTAAGCAGCTCCGCCAAGGTATATTTAAATTTATTCATGTTGTAATTGAGGCGGAATTGCTTAAAAGACTCTGGCAGTGACTGGAGTACGATATCGACCTGGGTTTCCCCATCATTTTCAGCTCCAAGGATCTCTAGTTCATTAAGAAGAGATATCATCTTAAGAACATGATCCCTTACAGGCGTCCCCTCAGCCATGGTTGTGTTCATCAAGTCTTTCATAGCAACCTGCCTAGCAGCACGACTTTGATCCCCGAACATCTCTCGGAGGCTCTCCATCATGTCATAGTCACTGATCATTGACTAATGCTGATGTTGCAGAACATTTGACATGGATGCCAAAATGTAACACCACGCCATCTCATCAGCCTTGACCCATTTCTTGTGAGCTTGGGTTTCCTCAGCGGTTGCCCCCTCACCAGGTTGCTCAGGACATTCTTGAGTAAGCACAAACTTGTACTCTTCAGCAGTTAACACAATATCCAAATTCCTTTTCCAGTCTATATAGTTTGGTCCAGTAAGTTTGTTTTCTTTAAGTATAACAGCAAGTGGATTGAAAGTACCCATTTGAAAGCCTGAGAATCACATAACATAAATAATTACGTTTGGGCAAAATTTACTATGGATTCGAGTTGAAAATATTGGTTCCCTCTACCATATTTGAAAAGAATCCGCCAGCAACCTGATACACCGCGAATAGTATGACTCGATGGGAAGCTATATACTATCCATCATTTGTTCAGATAGACAATTGCCTTTTAATTTTACTATCCAGGCAATGTACTTTGCCTAATAAAATTAAACTGCTGACTTGCTTTGGTCCTATAAATAATAACAGTGACTCAGATGGAGAGGATATTATTATTTATAGCTAAGTGTATACACCTCTGATGGAGAGGTGACCCACACCAACAATCACCCAAAACATTCTTTTAAAGAAGTTTGTACTGATGATTCCATGATCAACTATATCCGATGGGGAGGATGACACTAGAGCCATCACATAAAATTAATCATATCATCTACAAACCAGTGATGGAGACCATGGGATTTATACTTGATAAATTCCCTCTCCCACTTAGAATTTTTAAAAAAAATTCGAGGGTCATAATTTTTTAGAAAAACTTTTAATTTAATTCATAAAAAATAATGGAATACTTGACAAGGATTAATTCATCCTTACTTGTGAAACCCACATGTGTAGATAATAAAATTATTCTATTCTCATGATTTTAGAAAATAAGTACTTATGTTTTCAAATTATGGAATTAGTTTTATTTCTAAATACACATGTAGTTGTCCATCATTTTAAATTAATATAAATTAAACATGCAGCTAGACATCTGAAATAGGTCTAGGAACAATTATCCATGTTGTCCTCTTCATTAAACATGAAACAATAATAATCATTCAATCACACATAAATAAGGAAACCACAATAAAATAGGAATCCCACTATTATGGTCAAGCTGCAACTCTTGTGAAGAAATCTTCATGGAACCCGATTAGCTCTATGTCGCAACTACGCAACTGCCTTCCAGAACTGTTTTCTGAAATAGCCTCCAGAAATTGCCTCTAGATTGCTTTCTGAAACTGCTTGTGAACTATCTTCACGAACTGTCTTCACGGATTTATTTGAGATATATTACACAAACCCTATGCCTCCATAAAGGAGTTCACATGCTATTTCTTTGCAGTAAATTAACCACACATCAATCAAGCGTGGGATCCAATACACACAAATCCTATGCCTCCATAAAGGAGTTCACATGCTATATTAAAACAGCAAAATTAACCACGGATAAAACCATCGTGGGATCCAATCACACAAAATCAGTGACCATAATAGTGGAATAAGAACGCTGTAAAACAAGGGTTAGCACAGCTCTACGTTCTATCCATCCATCAAAACATGCATAAGATCTGTTTTATTGGACAACATGGTTGCGTCCAACCCATACGTAGAATCAACGTTGCTCTGATACCACTGTTAGGAAACTGCGTTCCCAGAATCCGTTGACAATGGGTATAAGTTGGTACTGCAAAAAATATCATGAAATCTATAATAACCCTACAAGGGCGGAACTAGGGTTACCTTGAACTGCAAAATTGGATTGCTGTAGTAGACGAATCGAGAACACGGGCTCGATAACAGCTCACGATCTTCTACCGTATTCCTTTGCTGCCAGAATATCGAACTGAGTGTGGGCTCTTTCGAAATCCTTTTAGTTTTCTGCTCTTTCCTCTTTCCTCTTTCCGTTCTATTTTCTATTCCCAGTTATAACACTCTTTTTGATTGCTGTGACGATTCAATCCTGATCACATTGATCCGACAAAGATGTGTTCGTCAGGAGGATCAAACGATCTCCGATTTACTTGAATTTTTAACAGCAGCTCCGTCTCGACGTCAGGAACGTTGTGTAAAAAATTCAGCAACTTTTGATCAGTATCGAGCAGTCCAAAGCTCTTTTAGTGACCATTGTCTGACGCTAGCGATCTACACTCCTATGTCTCTTGAATGCTCACAGAGACTAGGGTTTGGTGGAAACCCTTCTAGAAGAAAGCTAGGAGGTCAAGGGAAGCTTAGAATATGAAATCATGCAACCTGAGAGAAGAGCCAAGGCAGCATATATATAGGCTACGATAGGAACCATAAGAAGTCAATAAGGAATAGGCTTCCTTATGGAATTAGGAAACCCTAATTCGACCTGAATCAGATTCCTATTTCCATAAATTATAATTCATACCACTAAAGAATTATAATTGCACTCCTACCCTTATCTCAAAAATATATTTCGAGCTCCATGTTATTAAATGCTTATTATCTCCCCATGTTAAGATTACAGATATCCATTAATTAAATATAATTACTGACAATCATATTTAATTAATTTCTTAAAATTCCTTGAGATCCTCTGCTTAACTTATCTGATATGTCGGATACAAAATCCACCTGCAGGGTTTGACATAATCAAAACTTATAAGCTTTCTCAAGGGGATATCATCAATCCCAAAATTGAGACATGGATTCCATCATTAATTAATATCCACCACACAATTAATATTGTCACCCAATCCAATGAGATATTGACCCATTTAAGGATCTCACCCTTTTAGGGATCAAAGTATAAATATCAAATGTACGTGTCTATAAATTAAATTAGGATTTAGAGCATAAGCACTCATAATAGCCATGAGGTATTAATTATCTTATAAGTCAGTATAAAGATAATTACCCCAAGTCGGTCCTGTTTAATACACAAAATGTACCAGCATGGTGAGTTAAAACTATACCGTTTCCCACAGTCAAGACAAACCTACTACAACACCATGCTGCAGTCCTACCGATGGTGTGTCCAATCCCATCTAAGACTGTAAACCAAAATCTTACATTCTATAATATCTGATGGCCTGATCTTCCGTGTGTAAGCCGAACTCTACACACCAAACCACCTACTATATAGAATGAGAGACACACATTAAATAAATAATATAATACAAACATTGCCCACACAGATTCTCATAAAAAATGGATTAACTGATTTTATTAAATGAATAATAAATCAACTACATAAAGCATGGCTTTTAGTATATATCCCTAACATGTGGGACTATTGCAACCCTTGCCGATTCCATAGTGGAAGTGGGAACACATCACAATGGATTTCATGGTAGATCTGCCTCGATCTCAGTAGAACCATGATTCCATTTTGGTGATTATGGATAGGCTCACTAAGTTAGCTCATTTTATTGCCTATAATATGACCTATTCAGTGGAGAAATTGCTCCAATTTTGTCTATAGTAGATTGTGTAAATGCATGGTATGCCAGTCACTTTCATATCAGACTGCGATTCTTGATTTACGGTAGAGGTTTGGGAAAGTCTTTAGATGGCTATGGGAACTTCGTTAAGACTAAGTTCTACTTTTGATCCTTAGACCGATGGGAAGAGAGCGAACAAACCAAGTAATGGAAGATATGCTCTGAGCTTGCATGCTAAACTTCAAAAGCTCATGGGAGACTCATTTACTGACAATAGAGTTTTCCTATAACAACAACTACCATTTATGTATAGGAATGATTCCTTTCAAAGCGTTGTATAGGAGACCTTGTAGATCACTATTGTGTAGGGAAAAAGTTGGAGATGGCAAACTTCTAGGTCCAGATTTGGTTTGGGAAACCAATGAGAAGATTGTAATCGTCAAGCAGAAGATGAAGGCAACACATGACAAACACAAGAGCTATGCGGACTTGTACTGCAAAGACAAGGAGTTTAGTGTGGGAGAGCATGTCTTTTTCAAAGTATCTGTAATTTGAGATGTGGTAAGGTTTGGACAGAAGAGAGGGAAGTTGTCACCTCGCTATATTGGATAGTTAGAGATCTTGGAGCGCGTAGGCAAAGTCGCTTATAGACTAGCATTACCACCAAAGATGTTGGGAGTTCATAATATCTTTCATGTCAGTATGCTAAAAGAGTATTCACTTCTATGTCATTGACATCGTACTTGGTGAAGGTCTTGTGGAATCACCATAATGTAGAGGAAGCTTCGTGGGAGTTAGAATATGAGATACGCATCAAGTATCTAAAGTTGTTCATATGCACGAGTTAGCTTAGATTTCGAGGATGAAATCCTTATATAGGTGGTGGAGAGGTGTAACACCCATAATTTCTATTATCTATAATGTAATTTCGGATATATGTTATTAATATTTTCTATAAAAGTAAACGAGATTTTGAGAATGCTTAACATTCCATGTGTGATCATACAATTCATAGCATAATTCTTTAAAACAAAACAAAGCTTCTTTGTTTTTACAAACCCGAGTGCTCGAGCAAGCACGAGCGCTTCAGCTTAAACATGTGTGAAAAGACCTTTTTAACCTTAGACCTTGGAAATCTAAACAGTATTTCTGATCATTTTCTTTGTATAAAGCAGAGAGAACATACAGAGAGCTTTAGAGAGAGATTTTATAAATTTTGCTTGCATGTCTTCAATTCTTCAAATACAAGATCCTCCAAGCTTTCTAATCACTTCATCTTACATTTTTTATGTTCTCTCAAATTCTTGAAGTTGCATCAAGTATATTCTTCAAGTATTGAAGCTCTTAGTTGAAGAACAAGTTCATCATCTTCACCATATATCATCATCTTCCTCATCTATTTGATCTTTGATCATTTTGTGAGTATTACAACTCGCAGATAGTATATAAATACATATATAATCTGTAAATTCTATTACATGTAACTGACTTAGTAAGATTTAACTCTAGATCATCATAATCCTCATCTCTTTCTCAAGTTTATGCATATTTAATCATCTAATTAGTCTTGATCAATTAGTAAGTACTAAAATTCATGCATAATGTGTATATATATACATGTATATTATGTTTTAGAGGATTGCATGTATGTTTTGATTTGAGATTTCTTAAGTTTAAACATCAAAATCGTAGTTATGTTACTTAGTAACAAAGACTGTTGGAAAATTCTAAACCCGGAGAGCTCGAGTGGCCAGAGTGCTCGAACTTGACAGTACTTGAATTCCTTGCCTGTTTATATGTTGAAGTTAATATGGATTTGTTATGTGTATGCCCTAACCTTGTTTAGTTAAACTAAAATTGTATATGTTATATCCGAACGAGCTTGTCAATTCTGAAGTTGTACTATATGCTTTCTTAGTAGTACCATGCCTAAATGAACTTAGATGTAACTTTTGATTATCCCTATTATGATAACACAACTAACATGTTGAATTCATATCTCTGGTGATCGGGAATGAAAAATTCCTAATTACACGCCTTAATTCACATTTGCTAGCACTTTTTATCCTATTATTGTGTACTTTTACTTTGTTTTCCATTTTCTGGCAGGTTTTGGAAGAAAGTAAGAGCTTCAAGTTAAATAGGGTGTAAAAACAGAAGAAAAGAATAAAAAAAACCCACCTCGCGCGACAACCAGTACCTCGCTCACGCGGCCTGCTCGAGCGACTTACTAAAAATGCGCTCGTGTCGTGTGACCCATACAAAAACCAAATGTTGTGTATTTTAAGTGCTGAAGACCCCTACGCGAATGGAATTGCTTAATTACGTCCAGAGACTTAAATAAAGTAGTTTTAGTGCGTTTAGGTTTAGGAAAGCTTTCAAAACTTGCTCCAAATCTATATATATCATCTTTTAAGTAAAATTGGGGGATACACAACATTATACACATCCATATACAACAAAAACTTAATCCATTGAAGAGAGGAAAGCAAGGAGGAGAAGAAGAAGACCAAGGATTCCCATGGCCTCCTCCATCAACCACTTGCCATTCATCACTTCTATGGCCGCTTAGACCAATATCTAGGGTTTCAATGAAACCTTAGCCAAGTAATAGGGTGTATTTTATATTTTTCTTTTAGTTTTATTATGTATGGATGATGATTACATGTTTAGAGGATTTTAATTAATAAAATCGTATTCATTGATTAAATCGTTACTTTCAAAATCTATTCTTGTCTTAGATCTATTTTGGATGTGATGTGCTCAATAGTCTATCTTTGCTATGCTTGTATGAATTATTTACATGTAATAGTGCTTATTTGAATTGTGATATCAAGTAGTCGAATAGATCATGCCTAGGGAAGACAGAGTGTGCCGCAACCCTAGTTTAATGCGAGACACTTTGTGCCAACCGAAGATGAATTATGTTGATGCTTGAATCATAGTTATCTTCTTAATGGAGGAATTGGACTTGTAGCTATGATTCCCTAGGGGTGCAACTCGGGCGGGACCCAGAGGGTTTTGGCTCTGCCCAAGCCCGAGCCCGAATTCAAGAAGTCTGCCCGAGCCCGAGCCCGAGCCCGACATAAACCCGTACATGTCAACCCGAGCCCGGTTTGTGAATTAGTACTACAACCCGAGCCCGAGCCCGAGCCCGAATTGAGCCCGAATTGCAATTTTTTTTTTGGGTGCAAACCGATTTTTAGTATGTAAACAACAATATGTAGAGTTTCAAATCAATTGTTTTTTGTTAATATTTGAGAAAAAAACATTTATTTATTAATTTAGTGCTAAAATAATATCTAATAATGTATTATTATCACTAAAAAACACTATAATATATAAATATAATATAAAAAATAATACATAAATAGAATTCGGGCTCGGGCTCGGGTTCCACGGGTTAGCAAAATTTTGCCCAAGCCCGGCCCGAATTGAATTCGGGCTTGAATTTTTTGGCCCAAGCCCGCCCATGGTGAATGTACTACGGGCCCAAGCCCGGTAATTTTCGGGTCGGGCTCGGGTTGAATGCATAGATATCCTTATTATGAAGCTAGTGGTGGATTTGCAATCCTAGGTTCAATACACTTATTTATCAAAACAATTTGTAATCACTTCCATAGTTTAGATTTATTTTCACTATTCTTAGTTTAATTAAAATCAAAAATTAAAATTCTATTTTCTTAATTAACTAGGTTTAGGTTTTAAAATTAAAGTGCTTTAATATTTCAATCTCTGTGGGTTCAACCTTTACTCCCACACTACAAATCTTTTAAAAGTAAAGTATACTTTTATATCTTGATTTTGACGAGATCAATTTTTGGCGCCGTTGCCGGGGATTGCAATATTTTTGCCATTAATTTTTAGAACCTTAATTTAATTAGTTAGTAAATATTAGGTTAGATTTTATTTCCTTTATTTTTAGTTTAATTTTCAAGTCACTAAAATTACCAGTTTTCTGCAGCTTTCAAGTCGTCAAATCATAGCAAGTTGGAGTGGAGCAGTAATGCACGTCAACGGAGCTTACGCGAACTTGAAATAAAAATTGCAATAAAAAAAATCAAAAATATCAAGTAAATCTGCTTTGTTTTAATTTCGCATCAAGGCACTGTAAGTCAGGGCACTGAAACGCATTACTTGCATTAGCTTAGGTGTGGAGTAAGCACATGCATTAGCTAGGAAACCCAGGGCACTAGGCTTTAACGCGAATTACTGCATAACAAGATAATTGTATGCATCATAGTAGTATTGTGTGCCTGTTGGATTATTTGCATAATTTATTCTCTTATTTGGTTGAGTCTGTCTTTTTAGTAGTGTCAGTTCTTTAGTTTATGTTCGGTACGCGTTCAAGTAAACCCGAATTACATTTTTTCGATCCTGAACTTGAACGTACCCTAAGAGTCAGTAGGTCCTCAACCTAAGCTTCTAGAGCTCGGTTGATATTAGACAACGAATCAACTTCGAAACCGTCGTCGTTATTTCAGGCTGAAATACAAAGTACCTTTAAACGTTTAAGGAAAACTAGAACTATTAAGATCGACCCTATTCCAATGGCCGATTTTGGAAATAACGGGAATAACCAAAATAATGGAGGCAACCCTAACGTACCTCAACCTCCTCCGCTAAAAGCACTCCTATGGCCTACACACCACCATCATGCATAGAGTTACCGAGGTGACGACATCTCATTTTGAGATAAAGTCATCGGCCATCGCGCTCCTTCCTTCTTTCCATGGTCATGTTAAAGAAGATCCGTATCACCACCTAGGAGAGTTCCAAGATATATGTGGTACATTGAAAATCCAAAATTTGACTGATGATGAACTTAAATTGCATCTCTTTCTATTTTTCTTAAAAGATAAAGCTAAGTATTGGATCCAATCTCTAGAGCCAAATACCATCAAAACATGGGAAGCGTTGCATACTGCGTTTTTACAAAAGTTTTTTCCTATTACGTGTACAAATCAAATTCAAAAATCTATAATGAACTTTGTGATGCAAGATGGGAAATTTTACGCACTTGCCCCCATCATCAAATCCCTAAGTGGCAATTGGTTCAAATCTTCTATGAGGGACTTGTTCCCTCTGTTCGTAATATAGTCAATGATGTTTGTGTTAGAACATTTCTTCACAAAAGAACCAACGAGGCCTAGAAATTTTTTAAAACGTTAAGCGAAAACTACATGCACTAAGCTGTGTACGTCTGTCCTGAGGGGTGTCTTCCACCTAAACCCAAGCAAGAGGAGCATTTTGAGACAAGTCATTCAATCAAAATACAAGAACTATCTAGAAAACTTAACCAACTCATGAGGATAAGCCATATGTCCAGTCTACCTCCTTCCGAAGTATGTACATTGTGTTATGAAACTTCCTATAATATCTTTGCATATCCTTCAGCTTCTTAATTCCTAGAGTTTGTCGAGCAACACATTAACTCTATTTAACAATTCCCACAAAATGTTCACAACCCTTTGGGAAATAATTGCGATACGCCATAGAGAAGTCACCCAAATGTTGGATGGCGATCTCAAAATAACGAGGGTCCATATTCCTCCCAAAGACCTCAAATTGAAACTAACTTTGCCAATGCATGGCAACATTGGTTCAACAATATCAATATGCACAACCCAATCCTCCGCTTCCTCCACCTTTACGTAATAATGCATTTGAGGAGAACGTGTTAGCCTTACTTGAAAGTTTTGGTTCGGTGATCCAGTTAGTACATTTTCACACACAGTCCATTGCAAAAGCTGGAGTCCCAAGTGGGACAAATACCTAACAAACTAAACCATTTAACCAAGGGTAAGTTGCTAAGTCAATGTATTCAGAATCCTAAGGGACAATACGAGGTGGGTGGTACGAGTGAGCAAGTGAATGCCATTTCAACTAGGACGACTACTCAAGAGGAAGAAGTTGTTGAGATTTCGAGAAAGAGGAGGAGAGATGCAAACATTAATTCGAATCAAGAGAAGGGTGAGGACACAAGCCGAATTAGGAAAGAAAATGAACCGGTCCCAAATAATCATGTTCTGAAAAAGCCTTTCCCACCAAACATTAAGGAACCGTCACATTTTTCAAAGAAAGGGATGAAAACTGAAGATATACTCCAGGTATTTAAACAGGTTAAAATCAATATTCCATTCCTCGACACTATTCAATAAATTCCTACTTATGCTAAATGTCTTAAAGACCTGTGCACTCAAAAGCGCAAGTTGCGCAGTCATAGTCCGAAAAAGGTTTTCCTTGCAGAAAAAGTAATTTCAATCTTCTAACATGCTCCTCCAAAGTATAAGGATCCAGGTACACCAACAATTTCATGTGTCATAAGTGACACTATCATTCTCGGGCTCTCCTCGACTTAGGAGCAAGTGTTAATCTCTTACCTTACACCGTTTACAAATAACTACGATTGGGTGAACTTAAACCCACGGCCACTACCATATAATTAGCGGATCGTTCATACCTAGGGAAGACATAGTGTGCCGCAACCATAGTTTAGTGTGAGACACTTCGTGCCAACCAAAGATAAATTATGTTGATGTTTGAATTGTAGTTATCTTCTTGATGGAGGAATTGGGCTTGTAGCTATGATTCCCCATTATCATCCAATGTAATAAGCTAATTGAATGCATAGATATCCTTATTATGAAGCTAGTGGTGGATTTGCAATCCTAGGTTCAATACACATATTTATATACAAAACAATTTTTAATCGCTTCCATAGTTCAGATTTATTTTCACTATTCTTAGTTTAATTAAAATCAAAATCAAAATTATATTTTCTTAATTAACTAGGCTTAGGTTTTAAAATTAAAGTGCTTTAGTATTTCAATCTCTGTGGGTTCGACCTCTACTTCCACACTACAAATCTTTTGAAGTAGAGTACACTTTTATATCTTGATTTTGACGAGATCATATGGTATAACTCATTATGATAAGTTTTTAACGATTAATAGTAATGCATCGAGTTGGATCATTAATAATGTAACGATAGTACAATGCGGTGATTCCATGTGTGTTTGCATCAGTCGTATGACCTCATCGGTTTTGTCGTCAATTCTGTTGTGTGAATCTGGAAGTATAGGTTGTGTTGTGTGTTGTGCGTTATCGAGTTATGGCCGAATTGGGCTAGGATAATTGAGTTAGGGACAAATTGGGCAAGGTAATTTTGTAATCGATGAATTGGGCTAGGATGATCTAGTTAGGGCCGAATTGGGCTAGGAGTTGTGTTGTGATCGAATTGGGCTTGTGGCATATGTTGTATGTGATGGAAGCTAGTACCATCAGTTCAATGTTGTTGTGGTTATGTGAAAAAGCTAATACTACCAGTGTTGTGGTCGTGAGTTGACATGAGCTAGTATTGTCAGATGTGAGTTATTGGCATGGTGGATTTGTGAGGGTTGCATTGCATTGTTGAAATTGCATAATGAGAAAGAACATTGGGGTTTCGTCAAAAACTTGCCTAACGTCGCGATAACTTCTAAGTAACAAGATAAATGATGTATATGTTCATATTATGTTGGTTTATATTATTTCACTCAGCTTTTAGCTGATGGGTATATTGCCTTGGACATCTATGTCAAGCTATTGTAGTTCCAGGTATTGGAGATGCTATTCGGCTGGATGAGTACCACGAAGATGAGATCGGCAATGAGGAGGGTTGGGGCTTTACCAGCTGAGAAGGAGATCATGTTACTGAAGCTGTTTGTTCCCACGGGAGAATTTACTATCTATCTTTTATTATGTTGTTATTGTTGTTGTAGTCGGCCATTTAGCCTTTAGACTCCTATTTCTTTTGCATTTGGATGAGTGTAATGTATAAGTATGTATAATATATGATTGAAAGACTCGAATGTTTCTTCAGCAGAACTTAGAACATTTCCATTGCTATTATTACTCTGATATTTTATTTAAATTGGTGATATTCATGCAATCTGTAACCTGTTATGAGCCTACGGGACCAATAAGAAAGCTTACGTCCCTTAATTATCGCTATGCCAGGGTAATTTTGATCATCCTTCTATAGAGTTGAAGTTGTAGTCCTAGACAATACTTTTACATTTACATTTACATTTGCCTTTTCTTTTCAATCTTATTTTAGTTTGCAATAAGGTCTAAGGACCATGTTGGGGGTGCAGTTTACAAATGGATGCAATAAAAATTTATATATTAATGGATTTTGCAAACATTCTATTTAAATGATGAGTTATTTTTGTCCTTATGTATTGTGAACAGTCTGTTATTTGCATTTCTGTATGTTTTGGACCAGTTTCTGTATGTTGGGGATGAATAGATATTTTAAAACAGGTTTCTGAATTTTTCTTTCTCAATCGATTTAACTTTTCTTTTCTCAAGCGATTGAGTGTTGTTAGATTGATTGAAGTTTCAATCGATCTAATGTTTTTGATTGATTGAACGTTGTATTTAAACGACGCATCCCCAGGAAGCTCCCTCACTCCTCATACACTTTCAAGTTCTTAAGAGAGGGAGAGAGCTTGAGGGCGATTTTTTCTTCTCCCCTTCCAAACGTCCTCCCTCTCGGCCATTTTGGGTTTTCTTCATCCCAAGATCATCATCCCACTCCCTCTATGCTAAAAACCGAGTTAAGGTTCTTATGAACCCCCTATGGTTAGGACTTTAGATAATGAGAGGGGGTACCCCCAATTGTCTTAAGACCATACAATGCACGTCTTATGTAATCTATTTGATTCTCATCTTTTTTCTATGATTCTTTTCGATTCGGTTTGCATTTCTTTGTGCTTGATTGATTGATCTGGGTTTAAGCGATTGAGTTTGACCCAGTTTTAATCTATTGAAATTTTTCATAGTTTCTTATTTTCTTAGTTTCTTTGTTGTTTCTTTTGTTTTATTTGTTTCCGGTTACAAGAATGTCTTGGGTTATGGGCTATCACAAGGAAAAGCCCTTAGATCTCCTATTCTCGGACCCGGTTCCGGCTCACGGTTTTTGGAATTTTCTAGACTAGCAGTGGTATAATTGATATTTCCAAAATTGAAAGGTTATGATAGAGTGCCCAATAGAGTCCATCTAGATCTATGCTCTGTTGTCCCTGGTATGCATCAAACCTATACCGCATTGGTTCGATGTCCTGACACAAGCCAAGAGGGATAACTTATCATGGTTAACGTGTTTGACCATGATCAAGGACCTTGCTACATTGTTCAATTATCATTCATTCTTTCATGGTCGGGAGTTCATCTTCAGCTCGTCCATAGTCGCATAGGCTACGGGTATGTGTGAGGTCCCGGACTGTGTCTGTCTACCACGGCCAGGAGTTCCTGAGTTTTCATTCCCCACGATCGCTCAGGAAATCACCGGTGGAGCCATCCAGGCATGGACTGGACGTACAGCCCTTCAGGATCAGTACCTCGCCGATGACCACCATTTGCTCTACCCCGCCCTTTGTAACTGTATCCTGATGACTTCTTATCACAACACATTGGCAAGATGGTATGCATGAGTCCTGTATGCTATAGGCATGGGGCAAAAAGTCTGCATGCCCCTTCTTTACATCAATTTTATTCTTCAACCCACACGCCATGCTTCTATGTGCTTGGGCTATATATAGAGTAATTACACAGAAAGATTTGCCCACTTTGGAAAAAGACTCATTCAGGACTAGTCTTGGCCCTTTTGGCGAGACAACTTCACATCGCTCTGATGCCCAAAAGAAAAGAAAATTTATAGGGAAAGGGTAGAAAAAAGTTAGAAAGAGACAAAGGTAAGCCAGAGGCACTTGTACCGAGGCTGCTTCTGGGATGCCGTTTAAGGTTGAGGAGCATGATTCTAGAGAGGAATCAAATCCCGTCACTGAGGTAGAGATATTTGTGATTACACAGAGGATGTAGGCCCAGGGAGAGTCCTCTATGTCTCTCCAGAGCATTCATGCTATGCTTATGGAGGAGAGAGAGGCACGGATACGATTTGAGGGCAAGGTTGATCATCTTACAACTATGCTGTATGTGTTTTTTTTTACAGTTGGGGTGGCCAAGTCATTTCATACACCCCCCCCCCTAGTGAGACCTCCTACCGCACCAGCTACCCCATCTATAGCTGCTCACTCCCTATCATCAGCCCCACCTCCCCGATCTCCACCTCTACCACCTCTCGCGAATGACCCGGTGACTACCCCTGCAGCTACTAAGGGTGGAGATGAGATCGATGCTTCAGATGCATATAAAACTAGTTTTCAAAAAAAAAAATTCAAAAATTATTTTCATCATATTAGTAAACATTGGATGTTTATGGGTAATACGAAGAAACAATTCTTTACAAAAGCAAAAATCCTTAATTAATAAATCTAGTGGGAGAGAGACTTATTATTATAACTCCTACGATCTTCCATTAACGGTTCACTGTAAGATGAGTAGTGCATTCTGTGACACCTCGCTACGGGTGATCCTACCATACGGAGGGGTACACTGCTTATTGACATGACTAAAAAGTTGTGCACTCTTGTGCAACAACCAAGTGTAGATGATCGTGCAAGTAATACTAGATAAGTCCAGGTCGATCCCACAGGAAAGGAATAGGGAGAATGTCTACAAAGTTACAACCTAAAGAAAGAAAAATATGAATATAGGAGTGGAGATGTACTAATAAATCCTAATTAATTAAATTAAACTAAATAATAAACTAAAGCATATAGAAATATGACTAATTAAACAGATAAATTAAAGTTATTGGAAAAATGTAAATTCACATTGATCCTAACCATCTACCATGCATACTCATTAGCGTTCTATAGAGTTCATTCCTCTTCAGTATTCCGTATTTTTCTAAAGATATAGAATCAATAGCCCTTACATGAACGAGACTATATTATCACAAGTAATTTAAAATACTTGGAAGACGATTTAAAACAATGGTTAATATTTGCACTCTAAATGGTGTTAGCATTCAAAGTGGTTGTCAAAAGTCATTGAAGAAAATAGCCTTAAGGCTTTAAGTTCTAAAAACTTGCATCATCCTTCAATCGATCGAAATGTCTTAGATCGCTTGACTGTCTGGTTCAATCGATCGAAATGTCTTCGATTGATTGAGCTCATGTTTTCTAAAGATTGCATGGCAGAGGCTGGGAATCAATGTGTCATCACAAATTCCCAACTTCTAAACTATGGATACATAATAAAGCTAATGCAGTAACAGTAACCTAGAGCAATCATTAACATCTAGAGTGATAAATAATGAAATTAAGATAAAGGAAAAGAAAAACCTAGAATAATCTAAAAATAACTTAAAATAAACTTGAAATTTCCAATAATCTTCAGTATAATAATGGAAAAGAGGAAGAAGAACATGAATCTAACCTAATCTACTCCTAATCTAACCCTAAAACTGCTATTTTTCGCATTCTAGAGCCTCCTCTTTTGGTCTGCCATCAAAACAACTTATCTATAGGGTTCCCGCAGACTATTGGGGGAAAAAAAAGCTAAAGCGAGTGAGTTTAGTTCGATCGATCGATGTCTCAATCGCTTGAACTCTCTTCAAGGGCTTGAACTTCTCTGAATTTCATAACTCTATGCATCGATGGGAGAATGGCCATATTTCTTCAGTCGGACCTTAGATTGACCTCCAGTTTGGGTCCATGTGACTGTAACTCGTAGATCTACATTTTATATTTCTAGGGAAATCTTCCAAATCTGAAGTCTTCTATGTCAAAATTTGAATTTTCTCAGCTACTTATGTTATTCTCTACACCAGAATCAGTTTCTATGCAACGATTGCTTTCCATAACCTGTAAAGTAGTGTAAAAACACATGTTTGAGTCTCAACATCATAGAAAACACTTAATCATTTATATGCATCTATATCTAGGGACTTGGGGATAAAATCATGCATAAAAAACCATGTAATACGCTATGGATATGCATTTTTCACCTCTAATCACACCCCCAACTAGCTCGTTACCAGTCCCTAGCACTGAAGCGAATTACAGCAATGTTTATTTGAACTCTAAGATTTGAAAACAAAAGAAAGTAAAATCCTAACTCACTTTTGTAGGAATCGCGATTGCATTTAGCGTATAAAACAAGCCTTTAAACCCCTAGGTTCCCCCTAGTGGACGAGTGTTGTCTCGTGAGGGTTTGCAGTGAATCTACCCACAAAATTCATGTTTATGGTAATAGTTCTCGTTTAAATGTTTTCAAGAAAATTTTTCTCTCTCATGTAATAATGTGGTCAAGTTCAACAATCTCATTAAACTCTCTAATATGCCAAAGCCATGCAATACACATGTTACAGTTAATCTACTATCAAAGTCATTAGAATATTCCATACCTATTAATCTTCAAGTGCGTGTGTGAGTGGACAACCAAAATACAAAATTTTAATTTCAAAGCTCGCATAACCTAAGACACTATCAAGACGTTCATTCTGACTCAACTCTCACCGGGATGACACTCTCATGATGAAATCGCTCCGAAATAGGTGTAATAATTATCACTCATGATATGGAAGCTACAAAGAATAAATGGAATGGAATCCAATGCTTCTCATATCTAAATTGAAAAATGGACATTTTAGTGCATAAAGTCTCACGAAAGGATACTTTTCACTAGAAGAGCAAGATACCGTAGAGAACTCTCCTATTACCTTAACCTCAAATCCTATCTACTTAAAATCATCAGGTCTTGGAAATAGAGGTTTCGATTAAGAATAAATATGCTTGTGATATTCAATTGGGTCAAAGGATGTGATTCGAATATCTACTATAAATTTTCAAACTTTCCCACATCTCCAATCTCTCTCTCTCTTTCTCTCTCTCTCTCTCTCTCTCTCTCTCTCTCTTGTTTAATTTTTTTTTCTTCCTACACTCTTCTTTTTATTATTAATTTTTTTTCTTTTGTAACAACCATTGGCATGTTTTTATCTCTTTTTTTCTGCTTTAATTTTCCTTTTGTTTTCTTTCTTTTTCTTCACAAACTTTCCTTTATTCACACAACCAAACTTCTTGTCAACGCAACACATCTCAATTACTCCTAGATAGAGAAAAGAAACTCAAACTCGTAATTTGGAGGTAGGCATAGATTATAGGATTGTAATGACGATGTAATTATGATAACGCTCAAAGGGTGAAATAAAGGAATATTATAGAGGTAGGCCAAGGCTGTATTATGCATTTATGGTCAAAAGATAGCCTAAATCATCTTCTAAGTTGATAAGATTATTCATTTCAGCAATTCTAGAGCACTAAATTTTGATAAATCCTGAACGTTCTCTTCTAGTGATCAGTTAAAATGAAAAAAATTGAGAATTTCAATGAACTAAAACGCTTTTCAAAAGGTAAGAGTAATTTTATAAAACCCTCAAGAAAAAAGAATGACTCAAAAGCTCACTAGGGTTATTAGTCTCCACTACAGTCTTTTAAGACACTTAAGCAATGCTTATTAATCCATTTTAGCTTAGTACAAAGTTGTCACAATGTGCTCAAAGTCGTTTGAAGATTAAAAAGCATGAAACATACTATAACTAAGATAGTAAAGAAATTGTCATTGTGTATCGCATACTAGTAACATACAGAAAATAATACTAATGCATCATCACTAACTACATTAACTAATAAAGAAATACGAAAACCATTTTATTATATTAAAAAAAAAAAGTAAAATTTTTCAAAGTTTTGCAATTTTAATTTATTGAGTTACATGTTACTAAGCAGGTATGTTGACATTAAAGCAGAACAAAAAAGATATGAAGTATGCAATGACTCACTCCCCCCCAACTAAAACTAAACATTGTCCTCAATTTTCTAAATTAAGCACATGGACATGCAAAGTAAAGTGTTAGAAGGAAGGATGTTACCTCAAGGCGTTAATATCCAATTTATTTATTTCATTTTTTTCAAGTTACCTGCAAAATCATTAGCCAGCAACAAGGAAAAAAAGAGAATATAATACAACTACTCAATAAATAAATTCGGTTAATCAAGATTTTTATCATAAAGTAATAACTGGAATTTTTGAGGATCTTCCTAATAGAATAATTTAATAGTGAGAAGAATGTGGGGATCCTCATAAAAATATAACTCCCCCTAACTAATGTTAGGCTCAAGGTCAGAGGATAAAATGCAACTCTTATGGCCTCCAAATTTGTTGGGGATAGTTATAAGAAGGATACCACACTTTTTAGGAATTATATGCAAGAAATGACATTTGGTGTTGGTATTTCCTATAATGGCCTCTATTTTAATACTAAAAATAGGGGGAGGCCATGGTTCAATAAAAGGAGCAGGGTCTAAGTGATGTTCCAATGAAGCTTCATTACCCTCTACTTGTATTAGAACATAATCTATGGAGATATGATCATATGAATTGGATTTCTGTTCTATGTAAATAGTTTGGACTGAACTTGGATAAAGCTATCGATTTGGGCCTCAATGTCATTATTACTCAAGAAGTCTAGAAGATTACTAGTTTCTTGTTGAAGTTTAAGATCATCTAATGTGGGACCAATATTTTCTAAGTCCTCTCTCAAAGAATTTTGAAATTTAAAATTTTGTTCAGTGCATGAGGTAAAATCCTTATCATCCTCTTCCACAACACATTCTTTTTGTTCAAGAGTGGGGTGCACATGACTTTCAAGCGCGGGATGAGAGCTTTGATTGATAGTGAGTATAGGTGACGGGCAACTTGGTGACACCACCTCTTCGGCCGAAAGAGGTGAGGGTTCAAGAATATCACGAGATTCTAAATCAGATTTAGATTTTTCAATTACGTCCTCCCTATGGTCACTATCAAAGGTAGGGGTAGAGTCAACAGGGGACTCTTCCTTTCCTAATTGCATGCAATCACCTAAACTCTTATTATCTTTACAAACCTCACTCTCATCCTTGTAACTCTCCTCACTATATATGTCATCTATTGAGGTGCTCTGGACAAAGAGATTGTGCAACTTTATCCAAGCAATGAGTGAGTTGATGTCTGGGGCTGTATATTGAGGAGAAGTTGGTTCTACAACTTCATGCTCAATGGTTTGATTTTGGACTTCTTGTTGGGTTATCACATTCTTGAGTGAGTTGTTAACCTCATTCGGTATAAACCAGTCAATGTCCTCTAATTCCATTCCATTGTTAGTGTCTTGAAATTCGGGTTATAGTGTTGAAGAACTGGTGTAGTCTTCTATAGTTTGGTTAGCAAGTGCTTGTTGATATCTAGCTTCTAATTTATCAATTGCACTATCTAGATTTTTCATTTCACTAAGCAGTAATTTTAACATACCATTATCCTCAACTTGGTTATTCTCCTAATTATAACTATACGAATTTTCGCCCCATTGTGGTTTATGATAGTCCCCTTCCCATTGTGTTTGTGTGCAAGACTCCCCAGAAGGAAAGTCTTGGTGCATTTGGTAATCGTGGGAACTACTACAATATCTTACACTAATATTTTGGTTATATCCCCATTGCGATTGATGGAACTCTCCATATGGAGGTTCTTGATATATTTGATAATGTGGGGGATTACTACTATTGTTTTCCCATTGTGGCGGTTGGTAGCACTCGGGTTGATAGTGCGCGTCATAAGTGGGTGCTTGCCAACTTGAGGAATAACTATTTTGATTTCTTAATGTGTACCTATTCATGGTGTTTGTGTTGTATGGAGGGTAATATGGATAAGACACGTTTACCCAAAATTTTTAGACAAAAGAACTTTTACTTATTTATGTATTTTTTTCGTGGGAGAGAAAAAAAAAAGTCCAAAGTTCTTTTTTTATATATGTATTTTTTATTTTTTTTAAAGTAAGAAAAATTATAAATAACTTAGTAAAATCCTAACCTAGTTGCCTTCCCCGACAACGGTGCCAAAAAAACTTGGCACGACTAAAAAGTTGTGTGCTCTTGTGCAACACCCAAGTGTAGGTTATCGTACAAGTAATATTGGATAATTCCATGTCGATCCCATAGAGAATGAATAGGGAGAATGTCTACTAATTTATAACCTAAAGAAAGAAAAATATGAATATAGGAGTGGAGGTGTACTAACAAATCCTAATTAATTAAATTAAACTAAATAATAAATTAAAGCATATAGAAACATGACTAATTAAACAGATAAATTAAAGTTATTGGAATCATGTGAATCCACATTGATCCTAATCATCTACCATGCATACTCATTAACGTTCTATCGAGTTTATTCATCTTCAGTATTCTGTATTTTTCTAAAGATGTAGAATCAAAAGCCCTTACATGACCGGGACTATATCACAATAGGTAATTTAATATACTTGGAAGATGGTTTAAAATAATGGTTAATACTTACACTCTAAATGGTGTTAGCATTCAAAGTGGTTTTCAAAAGTCATGGAAGAAAAAAGCCTTAAGGCTTTAAGCTCTAAAAACTATTGTGACAAACTAAATTTATTGGAACAATTTGATGACATATTTCTAAAACAAAAAGTCTTGGAATACTTAAAACAATCATCTCATGAATTAACAGTTTTGATCGATCAAAGCGCTCTCGATCGATCTAACTGCATCATCCTTCAATCAATTGAAATATCTTTGATCGCTTGACTATCTGGTTCAATCGATCGAAATGTCTTCGATTGATCCCAGGTTTTCTAAAGATTGCATGGCAGAGGCTGGGAATCAATGTTTCATCACATATTCCCAACGTCTAAACTATGGATACATAATAAAACTAATGCAAAAACAATAACCTAGAGCAATCATTAACATCTAGAGTGGTAAACAATGAAATAAAGATAAAAGAAAAGAAAAACCTGGAATAATCTAAAAATAACTTGAAATAAACTTGAAATCTCCAAAAATCTTCAGTATAATAATGAAAAAGAGGAAGAAGAACATGAATCTAACCTATTCTACTCCTAATCTAACCCTAAAACTGATGTTTTCGTATTCTGAAGCGTCCTCTTTTTGTCTACCATTAAAATGACTTATTTATAGGGTTCCCGCAGACTATACGTAACTTTTGTGGAAAAATAAAGCTCAAGCGATCGAGCTTAGCTCGATTGATCGAAGTCTCAATCGCTTGAACTCTCTTCAAAGGCTTGAACTTCTCTAAATTTGACAACTCTGCGCACCAATGGGAGCATGGCCATATCTCTTCACTCAGACCTCGGATTGACCTCCGATTTGCGGCCATGCAACCATGGCTCCTAGATCTACATTTTATATTTTTTGAGAAATCTTCCAAATCTGAAGTCTTCTATGTCAAAATTAGCATTTTTCTCAGCTTCTTATGTTGTTCTCTGCACCAGAATCACTTTCTATGCAACGATTGCTTTCTATAACCTATAAAATAGTGTAAAAATACATTTTTGAGTCTTAACATCATAGAAAACACTTAATCATTTATATGCATCTATATCTAGGGTCTTGGGGATAAAAGTATGCATAAAAAACCATGTAATACACTATGAATATGCACTTTTCACCTCTAATCACTTATTGTTTACTAGATGTGAACTTCCTATGTATAGGATCAATCGGACATGTTAGAGGGTGACCACCACACAGGGCGCTACTTGAGGTAATTGTGATTGAATCCTTGTTAATGGTACACACTAGCTAAGCTATGAATAAGGGATCCATCATGGGGCATTATTCAGAAACTTAGAGATCAAAATAGTTCAAGAGTCATGACATGTTTTACAAGAGTTGCATAGCTAATAAGTCATAATTAATCGAAAGATCGAATGATAAATGCGACACTAAGGCTTTATTCTTTCGTTTTGATATTTCGATGACTTTGTTATAAAATAAGACCTTTAAAGGATTCTTTTATTTTGTACTGTCTAATTTTGATATCCCTATTAAAATATCTGTTATTTTACTTTTTAAAATTGAAAATGTCTGGATCTTTATTTAGTCCACTTGCCCCCATACGTACACAAAATACGCTAACTGAAAATAAATACACTGAATGGAAACGTAACTTGGATATCGTTTTAACTACGGAGGATCACATATATGTCCTCACTACCCCATGCCCTGTCGAACCCATGGAAAATGCTATGGCAGTTGCCAGACGCGAGTTCGACAAGTGGAAGAAATCAAATGCGATGGCTCGTTGCTACATGCTAGCCTCTATGGCTGGTGTATTGCAACACCTGTACCAATCGAATGATTCTGCTAGTGCCATCATGACCTCCCTGAAAGAAATGTTTCGGGAGCATGGTAGACCTACCAGGCAGATCACCATGCAAAAGATCATGAGTGCAAAAATGATGGAGGAACTCTAGTCAGAGAGCATGTTTTAAAAATGATTGGTTATTTAAATGAATTGGAGACTCTGGGTGCCAACATTGACGCACAGACCCAAGTTGATATGATCCTCAACTCGTTGCCTCAATCATTTGCTCAATTTAAACTTAATTACAATACGAATAAAATGAATTTTTCAATGAGGGAATTGATGAGCTCTCTTCAATTAGCGAAAGGGAAGATCAAACCTGGGGGCAAAGTTTTGAACGTTGAGAAAAACTCTTCATCTTCTTGATCTAAGCCGAAAGGCAAGAAGGGAGAGAAAAAAGCCAGCACTGGTGGTCTAAGTGTTAGACCAGTCCCTAAGATTGCAAAATTTAATAGAAAGGGCAGAGGAAAGAGGAAGAGAGGTGGTTAAGGCATAGGAATGTGTTTCCAATGCGGAGACAAAGGCCACTGGAAGAGGAACTGTCCGAAATTCTTAGCTACAAGAGTTCAAGGTATGATCAAATCGCATGTGATTGAAGTATGTTTTATAATAGATACTTCGAACACTTGGTGCATTGATTCTAGTGCGACTAACCATATCTGTAATTCGTTCTAGGGGTTTAGATCAACCAGGAGGTGTAATCATTGGAAGATCGTGCTTACTCTAGGTTCTAGCATAACCATTTATGCAGTTGCCATAGGAGTAATAGTTTTAGAATTTCTAGATAATAAGACTTTGATATTATCAGATGTACTTTACGTCCCTTTAGTGAGATGTAATTTGATTTCAGTTTTTATAGCACGTGTAATTTTCGATCTGATTTCTCGAATTTCTGTAATTATCTTTGTAATACTCTCGATTATATATACATAAGATCTGTTATCCTATTTCCCTTATGTTCTTTATGATGCATGTATGTTGGAAGCTTGTTTAGAGTCTTGGGGAAAGCTTTGCTGGAAAAGCAACCCCGAGCGCTCGGGGAGCAAGAGCGCTCGAGCCACGCTAGTGTTTGAGCCACGTAAGTGCTTGAGCTCTTAAAAGGGTAAAATGACTATTTTTGCCTTGGAACTCAAAAATCTATAAATACCCTTCACAATCTCAACATTTGGATGTCTGTTTATATCCAAAAATATAGAGCTTATGTTTGGGAGAGATTTTGAGAGATCATCTTCATACATTCACATATACACTTGTATGTCCACTTAAATACATGATCCAACTTCTCATTCATGCACAAACACTTAGATACACTCACACATGAGGTTCTAGAGCTGAGTATTGAAGGATCAAGATAAGGAGAATAGGATTCTAGTTCTCAAGATCAAGATCTCAAGCTTTCTCCACACATTCTTCATATTTTCATCATCTATCATCATCTAATCTTGTGTGAGTATATATTCTCACTTAGATGCCTATACAAATAGCTTTGACTTGATTTCATGTCCATGCATGTGATTCTTTTGTAGTTAAAGACCTTGCATGTGAAGAAAAACTCATGATCAAACTCTTTTTCATAGTTTTGGTGATTTTTATCATCATTCAAACACACCATAAGGCATTGTGGACATGAATCCTTACCTAGATGCCTTAAGACATAGTTATTACATGTTTTTTTCACTTGTATGTGTCCTAGAAATGAAGCCATGAACTTGTATATATGTGTAAATTGGGAATCTATTTACTATCTTAGCCGAGCGATTGCACCCAGAGTGCTCGAGCACCTTCAGCGCTTGGGTTCAGCAGATTTTAATCTGTTACTTTTTTATGTGCTTTGAACATATTTCTAATGGTTTCATGTACGAACCTAAGATGTTTAATCCATGAATTAGTTCTCGTATATCCACTTATCTCACGTATACTTAGGTCTATTTGAATATATGTGCAACTTATATGTTTTTCCGTAAATGCTTAAGTATGATCTTGAACATCTTAACGCGACGACTACTTCTGTTATGCGACAACTCTGATAATGAGAATAAAATACGTGTAAGAAGATCGAAACATTCTAATAACCACACGCTCTATAAATTTGCTCTTCGCACATCATCAGTTATACTTCGATTTATCTTTTGTTGAGTAAGTGTCGATACCGTATCTTTGAAGGTTGTAGATTTGGTCATTGTTGTTATCCCTTTAGTATGAGTCAAAATCGAGATTGAAGAAGTAGATTGGGACTAGACTTTAGTGATATAGTCAGCTGTTAAAGCATGATACTATCTTGATGTACCGAGGGCGATCAAGCGGCTGTTAATAAATGTATAATATACTAATCACTTGGCTGTTAAAGCATTTTAGAACAGGACTTTGACCTTGAATAACTTGGTCGAGTCGGCCGTTAAGGCATGATACTTGATGCGTCGAGGGAGATCAAGCAGCTATTACAGCATGTATAGTATACTCATCAAGCGAATGTTATGGCATGATATTCTAAACCAATGACTTATGCTGGGAATGCTGAAGGGAGCAAGAGCTGAGTTTGAAATCGTGGAACGAACTAGCTGTTGTACAATCCTCTCTTTTGTGAGTCTCACTGAAGGTTGGTGAGATCATTCCTTACCATGTTTTCCTATGACCATAATCCTTGCTTTCTCGTAAGACTTTATACTCACTCAGCTTGTATTCAAGCTGACGGTGTTTTATACCACTGGACCTTCCACGTCTAGTTATGCTAGTCATAGCAGGTAGTGTATAGCCCAAGGGCAATTACGGTGACGTTGGATACGTCATAGAAGGCTTTGTTGAAGAAGGGTACTATGAGGATGGCTATCCTAGAGAAGATTTATATAGGGACCACTATGGCTTTGCCAGCTGAAGACTACCCATCTAGTCTCCTTTTATCTTTCTATTTTATAATGTAATAACTAGATGTTATCAGATTTAGTGACAAGTGTTATCATAAGACTTTTGATGTTTAATTACGTTTCTACTTGGGTCTGTAATATATTATTGACTTAAAACTGCTGATGTTTAATATAGTATCGTTGCATTTGCATTAGTAACTGACCATATTGTATTGCACATTTTGTTATTGTATTATTGAGGGCAGTCGAGTGACTTCCAACTATTCACGTATCTATAGACTAGTAAAGGAAAATTTTTATTTTCCTTATTTTTGGCATACTCCGAGGCATAACAAGGACTTTTGGTATCAGATCTAGGTTTAGGTGAGCTCGACGATTGTCCAACACTTCTTGAACATAAGATACCTCGTGCTACTGTAGACTATAAGATAGTCTTATTTACGGGTCGCTTGTGGTTCTGGATATGACCACGTTATATAAGCCTTCAATTATTAGTATATTATTCTCACTTCTATTTTGGAGATCGGTTTATTTATTGATGTTTTTGGTCTGAAGTTATTTTCCTTATTGAATTTGTGAGGCATCCTCTTAAGTATTTTGTTATGCGAGCCACCTACTGAAAGATTTTGTATCGACCAAAAGTGTTTATCCTAACGCACTGGCTCCCGGCACTAGAGGAGCGAGGAACTGAAATAGAGTAGGACCCGCCAATCCGATTCCACCGAAGATTGATCCGATAGGACTTTTGGAAGCTCTAGTAGGAAGAATTGAAAGAGCTAATGCTACAATAGGGAATATGGAGAACCGAGGAAACAACAACAAGAATAACCATCATTGTGCACATCACAGGCAGGCGGGAGACAAGTTATTAGAAAGTTTTCGTGCTCTGAGACCTAAGAAATTTGATGGATTAATGGAACCATGGAAGGCCGAACAGTGGTTAAGAGAAATGGTTCTTATGTTTAAAGCTACTGACTATAAGAAGCAGAGAAACGTTTACTAGCAACCTTCTAGTTAACCCATATAGCAGCTCATTGGTGGGAAGCAGAGATAGCTGCTATGGGAGAAGAAGCAATCAGAGGACTTACTTTGGCCGCATTCAAGGAACACTTCTTGACCAAGTACTTTTTGTTGGTTGAGAGGAACTTAAAGAAGACGAAGTTCATGGAGCTGACTCAGGGTAACAGGATGGTGCATGAATACGCTACTCAATTTGAGCGTTTGTCACATTTTGCGTATCACATGGTTGATACCCCAGCATAAAAGAATGAGCAATACCATCAGGGATTGTCCCTGCCACTTCAAGAGGCCACCGTGGTGTATGCACACCAGCCATTTGAATCACTGGTTGGGTTGGGTATTTAGAAGGAAAGCATCCACAAGAAAAGGCAAGCTATTTTTGCTCATACATTTCTACTGAGGTTCAACCTAGGGCCAAGGAACCAAGATCCTTGATTAGAGGTGAAAAGTGCATATTCATAGCGTATTACAAGTAAATCAATGAAGTGAAGCTAAAGAAAGTTATTCTGGTGAAGAGAATAATAGAAGTAGCTGAGAAAACGCCATTTTTTACAATGAAGACTTCAGATTTGGAAGATTTCCCTAGAAATATAAAATATAGATGTTTGAGTTATGGTCGCGTGGCCGCAAACGGGAGGTCAATCCGGCGTCCGAGTGAAAATTAATGGCCATTCTCCCATCGGTGCGCAGAGCTATCAAAATTAGAGAAGTTCAAGGGCTTAAGGAGAGTTCAATCGATTGAACCTTCGATCGATCGAACTAAGTTCGATTGATCGAACTTTATTTTCCCCCAAAAGTTGCGTACAGTCTGCAAGAACCCTATAAATAAGTCGTTTTGATACCAGACGAAGGGAGGATGCTCCAAAATGCAAAAAAAAAAAAAAAAAATAGCAGTTTTAGGGTAGTTTTAGGGTTAGATTAGGAGTAGATTAATTTAGTTTGATGTTTTCTTCCTCCTTTTCCATTGTAGATTCAAGATTCAACTTTATTACAAGTTATAATAAGATTATTCCAGCTTTTACTTTCTCTTTTCTTTATTTGATTGTTTATGAATCTAGTTATTATGATTGCCTTAGTTTAATGTTTCTGCATTTGTTTATTCATGTTTCCGTAGTTTAGATGTTGGAAATATGTGATGAAATATTGATTCTTAAACTCTGCCATGTATGATATAGAAAACCTGGGCTCGATCGATCGAAGGTATTTCGATCGATCGAACCCGAGCCATAGTCAAGCGATGGAAGACATTTCGATCGATTGAAGGATGATGCTGTCCGATCGATCGAGAGCGCTTCGATCAATCGAACATGTTAATTCCTGAGATGATTATTTTAAGTATTCCATGACTTTCTATTTTAGAAATATGTCATCAAATTGTCCCTATAAGCTCAGTTTGTCACAACAGTTTTTAGAACTTAAAACCTTAATGCTATTTTCTTCAATGACTTTTTAAAACCACTTTGAATGCTAACACCATTTAGAGTGCAAGTAATAACCATTTTTTTAACCATCTTTCAAGTATTTTAAATCAACTGTGATGATATAGTCCCGATCATGAAAGGGCTATTGATTCTTTACCTTTAGAAAAATACAGAATACTGAAAAGGAATGAACTCCATAGAACGTTAATGAGTATATGCATGGTAGATGGTTAGGATCAATGTGGATTCACGTGTTCCCATCACCTTTAATTTATAAGTTTCGTTAATTATGTTTCTTTATACTTTAGTTTATTATTTAGTTTAATTTAATTGATTAGGATTTATTAGAACCTCCACCCGTATATTGATATTTTCTTTTCTTTAGGTTGTAACTTAGTATATATTCTTCCTATTCCTTCCCTGTGGGATCGACCTGGACTTATTCAATATTACTTGCACGATCACCTATACTTGGGTATTGCACAAGAGCGTACAACTTTTTAGTCGTGTCAAGTTTTTGGCGTCGTTGCCGGGGAAGGCAAGTAGGTTAGGATTTTACTAAGTTTTCTCCAATTTTTCTTACTTAATAATAAAAAAATAATTATTTTTAAATAAAAATAAAAACTTTGGACTTTTTTTTTCTCTCAGAAGAAAAAAAAATAAAAAATAATATTCTATTGTTTAAAAATTGTGGATAAACATGTCTTATCCATATTGCCCTTCATACAACACAAACACCACGAATAGGCACACATTAGGTAATGAAAACTGTCCCCCAAGTGGGCAAACACCCACGTATGACGCGAACTATCAACTAGAATGGTACCAACCACCACAATGGCGAAACAATAGCATTAGTCCCCCGTGTTATCAAACACAACAAGAACCTCCACATGGAGAGTTCTATCAATCGCAATGGGGATATAACCAAAATGATAATGTAGAATATAATAGTAGCTCCCACGATTACCAAACGCACCATGACTTTTACCTTTGGTGAGTCTTGTCCACAAACACAATGGGATGGGAATTACTACCAACCACAATGGGGCGAAACTTCATATAGTAATAATGAGGAGAATAACCAAGTTGAGGATAATGGTATGTTAAAATTGCTGCTTAGTGAAATGAAAAGGCTAGATAGTGCACTTGATAAATTAGAAACTAGATATCAACAAGTATATGCTAGCCAACCTTTAGAAGACTATACCAGTCCTTCAACACTACAACCTAAATTTCAAGACACTAACAATGAAATGGAATTGGAGGACAATGACGGGTTTATATCACATGAGGTTAACAACTCACTCGAGAAAGTGACAACCCAACAAGAACTCCAAAACCAAACCATTGAGCATGAAGTTGTAGAACCATCTCCTCCTCAATGTACAACCCCAGACATCAACTCCTTCACTGCCTTGATAAAATTGCACAATCTCTTTGTCCAGAGTTCCTCAATAGATGACATATATAATGAGGAGAGTTACGAGGATGAGGATAAGGTTTTTAAAGATAATGAGAGTTTAGGTGATTGCACACAACTAGAAAATGAGGAGTTACTTGTTGACTCTATCCCTGGCTTTGATAGTGACCCTAGGGAGGACGTAATTGAAAATTCTAAATCCGATTTAGACTCTTATGATATTCATGAAACCCCTTACCTCTTTCGGCCAAAGAGATGGTGTCACCAAGTTGCTCATCAATTATCCTCTCTATTAATCAAAGCTCTCTTCTCGAGCTTGAAAGTCATGTGTACCTCACTAATGAACAGATAGAATGTGTTGTGGAAGAGGATGATAAGGATTCTAGCACATGTTCTTCACAAAATTTTATTTTTCAAAATTCTTTGAGAGAGGACTTAGAAACTTTCGGGCCCACGTTAGATAATCTTAAACTTCAACAAGAAGTTAGCAATCTTCTAGGCTGCTTGACCTTCTTGAGTAATAATGACATTGAGGCCCAAATAGATAGCTTTATCCAAGTCCGGTCCAAAATAATGTACATAGAATAGAAATTAAATCCTATGATTACATTTCTATAGATTCTATTTTGGGACAAGAGGAGGGCAATGAAACTTTATTAGAACATTACTTAGACCCTGCCCTTTTTATCGAACCGTGGCCACCCCCTAGTATTAAAATAGAGGCTATTATAGGAACTACCAACACTATAGATCATTTATTGCATATAATTCCTAAAAAGTGTGGTATATCTCTTATAACTGTCCAACCAAAATTTGGAGGCCATAGGTTTTGCATCATCATCTTCTGATCTTGAGCCTGACATTAGTTGGGGGGAGTTGTATATTTATGAGGATCCCAACATTCTTCTCACTGTTAAATTATTTCATTGGAAAGATCCTCAAAAATTTTGGCTGTTACTTTATGATAAAAATCATGATTAACCGAATTTATTTACTGAGTAGTTGTATTATATTCTCTATTTTTTCTTGTTGCTACTAATGATTTTGTAGGTAACTGAAAATAAATAAATAAATACAAATTGGATAGTAACGCCTCGAGGTAACATCCTTTCTTCTCTCGCTTTACTTTACATGTCCATGTGCTTAGTTTAGAACATTGACGACAATGTTTAGTTTTAATTGGGGGGAGTGAGTCATTGCATGCCTCGTATCTCTTTGTTGTGCTTTAGTGTCATATACCTGCTTAGCAACATGACTCAGTAAATTAAAATTTTCAAAAATTTACAAAATTTACAAAATTTTAATTATTCAAGAGATAATAAGATGGTTCTTGTATTTCTGGCTTATTATATGTAGTTAGTTATGATGCATTAGTGTTACTTTCTGTATGTTAGTACTATGTGATACACTATGGTAGTTTTTTTACTATCTTAGTCATAGTATGTTTTGTGCTTTTTAATCTTCAAACAACTTTGAACACATTGTGGCAACCATGTACTTAACTAAAATGGATTAGTAAGCATAGATTAAGTGTCCTGAGAGACTGTATTGGAGACTAATAACCCAAGTGAGCGTTTGAGCCATTATTTGTTTTTGAGGGTTTTATAAATTTACTCTTAGTTTTTGAAAAGCGTATTAGTTCGTTGGAAGTCTCAATCTTCTTCATTTTGACTGATCACTAGAAGAGAACGTTCAAGATTTACCAAACCTAGAGCTCATGAATTTACTGAAATAAATAATCCGATGAACTTAGAAGATGATTTAGGCCATCGTTTGACCATACATGCATAATACAACTTTGGCCTACCTTTATGATATTCCTTTACTTCACCTCTTGAGTCTTCATCATAATTGCCTTGTCTTCACAATCCTAAAGTTCATACCTAACTCCATATTACAAGTTTGAGTTTCTTTTCTTTATCTAGGAGTGATTGGGATGTGTTTTCTTGACAAGAAGTTTGGTTGTGTGAATAAGGGAAAGTTGGCAAAGAAAAAAAAAGATGAAAAGAAAAAAAAAGCATGAAAAGAAAAAAAAATGTCAATGGTTGTTATAAAAGAAAAAAAATAATAATAAAAAGAAGAGTGAAAAATAAATAAAAGAGAGAGAGAGAGAAAAAAAAAAGAGATTGAAGATGGGGGGAAGTTTGAAAAGTTGTAGTAGACATTCCAATCACATCCTTGGACCTAATTGAAAATCACAAGCCTCCTTCTTCTTAATCGAACACCTCTTTTTCTAAAACCTAATGATTTTAAGTAATTGGATTTGAAGTTAAGGTAATGAGAAAGTTCTCCACGGTATCTCGCTCTTCTAGTGTAATGTATCCTTTCATGAGACTTTGTGCACTAAAATCTCCGTTTTTCAATTTAGATATGAGAATCATTTGTTTCCATTTACATTTACTCTTTATAGCTTCCATATCATGAGTGATAATTATTACACCTAATTCAGAGTGATTTCATCTTGAGTGTAATCTCGGTGAGAGTTGAGTCAAAATGAACGTCTTGATAGCGTCTTAGGTTATGCGAGCTTTGAAATTAAAGTTTTGTATTTTGGTTGTCCATTCACACACACACTTGAAGATTAATAGGTATGGAATATTCTAATGGCTTTGATAGTAGATTAACTATATTGTGTGTGTTGCATGGTTATGGCATACTAAAGAGTCTCATTAGATTGTTGATCTTGACCACATTGCTAAATGAGAGAAAAATTTTCTTGAAAACATTTAAATGCGAACCATTACCATAAACATGAATTTTGTGGGTAGATTCACTGCAAACCCTCACGAGACAACACTCGTCCACTAGGGGGAACCTAGGGGTTTTAAAGGCTTGTTGCATACGCTAAATGCAATCGTGATACCTGTGAAAGTGAGTTAGGATTTTTACTTTCTTTTGTTTTCAATTCTTAGAGTTCCAATAAACATTGCTGTAGTTCGCTTCACTGCTAGGGACTAGCAACGAGCTAGTTGGGGGGGGATGTGTGATTAGAGGTGAAAAGTGCATATTCATAGCGTATTACATGGTCTTTTATGCATACTTTTATCCCCAAAGTCCCTACATTTAGGTGCATTCTAATAACAATGTTCTTTTCATTGTATTAATGCTAAAACATATGTTTATGCGTTGTTTTATAGGTATTAGAATGTAAAGCAATGAAGTGAAGCTAAAGAAAAGTGATTCTGGTGAAAAGAACAACAGAAGCAACTGAGAAAACGCCATTTTTGACAATGAAGACTTCAGATTTGGAAGATTTCCCCAGAAATATGAAATGTAGATCTTTTAGTTACAGTAGCGTGGCTATAAACGGGAGGTCAATCCAAGGTTCGAGTGAAAAGTTATGGCCATTCTCCCATCCGTGCCCAGAGTTGTCAAAATCAGAGAAGTTCAAGGGCTTGAGGAGAGTTCAATCTATTGAACCTTCGATCGATCGAACTAAGTTCGATCGATCAAACCTTATTTTCCCCCAAAAGTTGCGTACAGTCTGTAGGAACCGTGTAAATAAGTCGTTTTGATACCAGACGAAGGGAGGACCCAAAAAAAAAGTAGTTTTAGGGTAGTTTTAGGTTCAAATTAGGAATAGATTAGTTTAGTTTGATATTTTCTTCCTCCTTTTCCATTGTATATTCAACTTTATTTCAATTTTATTACAAGTTATAATCAGATAATTCCAAGTTTTACTTTCTCTTTTCTTTATTTGATTGTTTATGAATCTAGTTATTATGATTGCGTTAGTTTATTGTTTCTGCATTAGTTTATTCATGTTTCTGTAGTTTAGACGTTAGAAATATGTAATGAAATATTGATTCTTAGCCTCTGTCATATATGATATAGAAAACCTGGGCTCGATCGAACGAAGATATTTCGTTCGATCAAACCCGAGCCATAGTCAAGCAATCGAAGACATTTCGATTGATTGAAGGATGATACTGTTCAATCGATGGAGAGCGCTTCGATCGATCGAACATGTTAATTCCTGAGATGATTCTTTTAAGTATTCCATGACTTTCTGTTTTAGAAATCTTTCATCAAATTGTCCCTATAAGCTCAGTTTGTCACAACAGTTTTTAGAACTTAAAGCCTTAAGGCTATTTTCTTCTATGACTTTTGAAAACCACTTTGAATGATAACCCTAATTAGAGTGCAAGTAATTACCATTGTTTTAAACCGTCTTCTATGTATTTTAAGTCAACTGTGATGATATAGTCCCGGTCATGAAAGGGCTATTGATTCTTTACCCTTAGAAAAATACGGAATACTAAAAAGGAATGAACTCCATAGAACATTAATGAGTATATGCATGCTAGATGGTCAGGATCAATGTGGATTCACGTGTTTCCATCACCTTTAATTTACAAGTTTCATTAATTATGTTTCTTTATACTTTAGTTTATTATTTAGTTTAATTTAATGGAGTAGAATTCATTAGAACCTCCACCCGTATATTGATATTTTCTTTTCTTTAGGTTGTAACTTAGGATATATTCTTCCTATTTCTTCCCTGTGGGATCGACCTGGACTTATCCAGTATTTCTTGTACGATCACCTATACTTGGGTTTTGTAGAAGAGCGCACAACTTTTTAGTTGTGTCAATCCTTATCAAGGAAATACGCGAACATGGATGGGTGAGAGGAAACCCTAGCAAGCAAACCCTTGACGTCAGGTAGCTCGACCTGCAGCACCACGGTCACTACTAGTCCAGAACAAAGCACCTGTCCCAGTAGGAGGATATGTTACTCCCCTAGTTCCCTGAAAGGAGACGATGGGAATTGCTTTAACTATGGGACCCCATGGCATTTACCCAAGGATTGTCTTGCGCCAAAGACTTTCAACCAGAAGGAGATTACATACTACAATAGTGGTGAGCTAGGCAACTTAAGTCGAGACTGTAAGGCACCTCGTCAAGGATACTACGGACTGACGGCTCAAGGCCAGGCCACTCAGACCCACTTGAATATAATCATCCCAGAAGCAAATGGATTTGATGCTAAGGCCTAGAATCTGGAAGGTACACTCACTCTTCAGTAATAGAGTTAAAGCCTTATTTGACACTGGAGCATCAAATTCGTTTATTGCTAGTAGAACTATTCAAGATTTGGGTTTAGTACCTCGGAACCTTTCCGTAGCTTTAAATGTTGTATCCCTATTGGGAGTGACACGACTAAAAAGTTGTGCGCTCTTGTGCAACACCCAGGTGTAGGTGATCGTGCAAGTAATACTGGATAAGTCCAGGTCGATCCCACGGGGAATGAATAGGGAGAATGTGTACTAAGTTATAACATAAAGAAAAGGAAAAAGATGAATATACGGGTGGAGGTTCTAATGACTCCTAATTAATTAAATTAAACTAAATGACAAACTAAAGCATAAAGAAACATAAATAATTAAACAGGTAAATTAAATGTATTGGAAATATGTGAATCCACATTAATCCTAACCATCTACCATGTACATTCATTAACATTCTATGGAGTTCATTCCTTTTCAGTATTCCGTATTTTTCTAAAGATAAAGAATCAATAGCCCTTTCATGATCAGGACTATATCATCACAAGTGATTTAAAATACTTAGAAGACGGTTTAAAACAATGGTTATTACTTGCACTCTAAATGGTGTTAGAATTCAAAGTGATTTTCAAAAGTCATTGAAGAAAATAGCCTTAAGGCTTTATGTTTCTAAAAATTGTTGTGACAAACTGAGCTTATAGGGACAATTTGATGACAGATTTCTAAAACAAAAAGTCATGGAATACTTAAAAGAATCATCTTAGGAATTAGAAAGTTCGATCGATCGAAGCGTTCTCGATCGATCGGACAACATCATCCTTCAATCGATCGAAATGCCTTCGATCGCTTGACTATGGCACGGGTTCAATCGATCGAAATATCTTCGATTGCTCGAGCCCAAGTTTTCTATATCATACATGGCAAAGGCTAAGAATCAATATTTCATCACATATTTCCAACGTCTAAACTACGGAAACATGGTTAAACTAATAAACATAATAGCTAGACTAATAACAAACTAGAGTAATCATAATAGCTAGACTAATAAACAATCAAATAGAGAAAAGGAAAAGAAAAACCTAGAATAATCTGAATATAACTTGTAATAAACATGAAACCAACTTGAATCTTCAATAATCTTCAATATAACAATGGAAAAGAGGAAGAAAAATAAGAATCTAACCTAATCTACTCCTAATCTAACCCTTAAACTACCCTAAGCTGCTTATTTTTTTTATTTTTTATTTTTTTGCGTTCTGGAGCAACCTCCTTTCGTCTGGTACCAAAACGACTTATTTATAGGGTTCCTACAGAGTTTACGCAACTTTTGGAAGAAAATAAAGCTCAATCGATCGAGCTTAGTTTGATCGATTGAAGGTTCGATCAATTGAACTCTCCTCAAGCTCTTGAACACTCTAATTTTGACAGCTCTACGCACCGATGGGAGAATGGCCAAAACTTTTTACTCAGACCTCGGATTGACCTCTCGTTTGTGGTCACGTGATTGTAACTCAAAGATCTACATTTTATATTTCTGGAGAAATCTTCCAAATCAAAAGTTTTCATTGTCAGAAATGGCGTTTTCTCAGCTGCTTCTATTATTCTCTTCACCAGAATCACTTTCTTTAGCTTCACTTCATTGATTTACATTCTAATACCTATAAAACAACGCATAAACATATGTTTTAGCATTAACACAATAAAAAGAACATTATTATTAGAATGCACCTAAGTATAGGGAATTTGGGGATAAAAGTATACATAAAAGACCATATAATACGCTATGAATATGCACTTTTCACCTCGAATCATACCCCCCAGCTAGCTCGTTGCTAGTCCCTAGCAATGAAGCGAACTACAACAATGTTTATTTGAACTCTAAATATTGAAAACAAAATAAAGTAAAAATCCTAACTCACTTTCGCAGGAATCGTGATTGCATTTAGCGTATGCAACAAGCCTTTAAACTCTCAGGTTGCTCCTAGTGGACGAGTGTTGTCTCGTGAGGGTTTATAGTGAATCTACTCACAAAATTCATGTTTATGGTAACATTTAAATGTTTTCAAGAAAAATTTTCCTCTCATTTAGCAATGTTGTTAAGCTCAACAATCCAATGAAACTCTCTAGTATGCCATAACCATGCAACAGACACATTATAGTTAATCTACTATCAAAGTCATTAGAATATTCCATACCTATCAATCTTCAAGTGTGAGTGTGAATGGACAACCAAATACAAAACTTTAATTTCAAAGCTCGCATAACCTAAGATGCTATCAAGACATTCATTTTGACTCAACTCTCACTGGGATTACACTCTCAAGATGAAATCACTCCTAATTAGGTGTAATAATTATCACCCATGATATGGAAGCTATAAAGAGTAAATGTAAATGGAATCTAATACTTCTCATATCTAAATTAAAAAAAGGACATTTTAGTGCATAAAGTCTCATGAATGGATACCTTTCACTAGAAGAGCGAGATACCGTGGAGAACTCTCTCATTACCTTAACATCAAATCCAATCTACTTAAAATCATTAGGTCTTTGAAAAAGAGGTGTTCGATTGACAAGAAAGAGACTTGTGATTTTCAACTACTATGACTTTTGAAACTTCTCCACATCTCTAATCTCTCTCTTCTTTTCTTCTTTTTTTATTTTTTTTATTCTTTCCCACACTCTTCTTTTCATTCTTATTTTTTTTTTCTTTTGTAACAACTATTGGCATTTTTTTCTTTTATTATTTTTTTATGCTTTTTTTTCTTTTTTTTTGTTTCTTTTTTTTTTTTTTTTTGCCAACTTTCCCTTATTCACACAACCAAACTTCTTGTCAAGATAACACATCCCAATCACTCTTAGGTAGAGAAAAGAAGCTCAAACTGGTATTTTGGAGTTAGACATAGATTTTAGGATTGTAATGACATGGCAATTATGATAAGACCCAAGAGGTGAAGTAAAGGAACAGCATAGACGTAGGTTAATGTTGTATTTTGCATGTATGGTTAAAAGATGGCCTAAATCATCTTCTAAGTTAATAGGATTATTCATTTCTGCAAATTCAAGAGCTCTAAAGTTTAGTAAAATCCTAAACTAGTAGCCTTCCCCGGCAACGGAGCCAAAAACTTGACACGACTAAAAAGTTGTGAGCTCTTGTGCAACACTCAAGTGTAGGTGATCGTGCAAGTAATACTGGATAAGTCCAGGTCGATCCCACAGGGAAGGAATAGAGAGAATGTCTACTAAGTTATAACCTAAAGAAAAGGAAAAAGATGAATATACGAGTGGAGGTTCTAACGACTCCTAAATAGTTAAATTAAACTAAATAACAAACTAAAGCATTAAGAAACATAATTAATTAAACAGGTAAATTAAATGTATTGGAAACACGTGAATCCACATTGATCCTAACCATCTACCATGAACATTCATTAACATTCTATGGAGTTCATTCCTTTTCAGTATTTCGTATTTTTTTAAAGATAATGAATCAATAGCCCTTTCATGACAGGGAGTATATCATCACAAGTGATTTAAAATACTTAGAAGACAGTGTAAAACAATGGTTATTACTTGCACTCTAAATGGTGTTAGCATTCAAAGTGATTTTCAAAAGTCATTGAAGAAAATAGCCTTAAGGCTTTAAGTTCTAAAAACGGTTGTGACATACTGAGCTTATAGGGACAATTTGATGACAGATTTATAAAACAAAATGTCATGGAATACTTAAAAGAATCATCTTAGGAATTAGCAAGTTCGATCGATCGGACAACATCATCCTTCAATCGATCGAAATGCCTTTGTTCGCTTGACTATAGCTCGGGCTCGATCGATCGAAATATCTTCGATCGCTCGAGCCCAGGTCTTCTATATCATACATGGTAGAGGCTAAGAATCAATATTTCATCACATATTTCCAACGTCTAAACTACGGAAACATGATTAAACTAATGCAGGAATAACAAACTAGAGTAATCATAATAGCTAGATTAATAAACAATCAAATAGAGAAAAGGAAAAGAAAAACCTAGAATAATCTGAATATAACTTGTAGTAAACATGAAACCAACTTGAATCTTCAATAATCTTCAATACAACAATGGAAAAGAGGAAGAAAAATAAGAATCTAACCTAATCTACTTCTATTCTAACCCTAAAATTACCCTAAATTGCTATTTTTTTGCATTCTGGAGCGTCCTCCTTTCGTCTGGTACCAAAACGACTTATTTGTAGGGTTTCTGCAGAGTTTACGCAACTTTTGGAGGAAAATAAAGCTCAATCAATCGAGCTTAGTTCGATCGATTGAACTCTCCTCAAGCCCTTGAACTCTCTGATTTTGACAACTCTGCGCACTGATGTGAGAATGGCCATAATTTTTCACTCGGACCTCGGATTAACCTCCTGTTTGCGGCCACGCGACCGTAATTCAAAGATCTTTATTTCATATTTCTAGGGAAATCTTCCAAGTCTAAAGGCTTCATTGTCAAAAATGGCATTTTCTCAGCTGCTTCTGTTATTCTCTTTGCCAGATTCACTTTCTTTTGCTTCACATCATTGCTTCACATATGTTTTAGCATTAGCACAATAAAAAGAACATTATTATTAGAATGCACCTAAATGTAGGGACTTTGGGGATAAAAATATATATAAAAGACCATGTCATACGCTATGAATATGCACTTTTCTCCTTGAATCAGGGAGTATCCGTCAAGTTGGGCAAAGTATGTAAGGAATTCCCCATTAACCTAGAGGACAGAAACCTTCTAGAAGACTTGGTGGTATTGTCGATGAGAGAGTTCGACCTTATTGACAATCGGGGGTATTTGTAAAATACAACTGTGCTAGAATAAATGCTGCTTTAGTTTACAATCTCTTATTATATATGCAATTTGTGTTATAATGCCAGTTTATTCACAGTGTGACAAATCTATGATGAGTTGGGTTGTTTTAGCTATTATTTTGTGCAAATTGTTATGTTGCTGTGTTCAGGGATGACTTACAGAGAAAATGGTAAAGCCAAGATGCAAAAGGAACATTTCAAAAGAAAAAGATGATTTCGAGCAATCGAAGATAGCTCAAGCGATCGAACTTTCAAGCGATCGAAGGTTTCTCAAGCGCTCGAATAACTGGAGAGTTCAAGCGATCGAAAGGAGTTTATCGATCGAACATGCCTTTAGTAGAAACACGTCATTTTAACCCTAGCCCTAGATTTCTCTATACATATCAGTTGTAAACACGTCCAGAGGGACGCCCACACTTTGTTCTTCAGTTTATAGAAAGAGATAGAGAATTTTTGTTTGGTTTTGTAGGTTTCGTTGTTTGGATATTGGTTTTCTTGGATTTTCAGCAAGTTTAATCTCAGTTCTACGTTCCAGTTTTTTTTATATTGGTTTATTTACATTCTGTTCATGAATCTTCATAGTTTAAGTAGTGATAATCGTAGGTTTATATATTAGTGGTGATAAAATCCATAGCTTTCATAGTTTTATGTTAAAAACACACCCAAACAAGACCTTAATGTTTTTTAACGTTAAAAATCAATCTGTAGCACCTCACACGATGTCTAAGTAGTCTCAGAGTTGGGAGATCACGAAGAAACAGTGATCTCTAGCCTCTGCCATGCACTAGAATAAAACCCTGTGTTCAATCGATCGAAGTAAGTTCGTTCGATCGAACCAGAGATATAGTCAAGCGATCGAAGACATTTCGATTGATTGAGAGATGAAAAAGTTCGATCGATCGAGAACGCATCGATCGATCGATTGAACCTACAGAATCTTGAGATGATTCTTTTAGGTATTCCTAGATTTTCTCTTTTTGAAATATGTTATAAAACTGTCCCAATAAGCTCAGTTTGTCAAAATAGTTTCTTAACTTAAAGTCTTATGGCATTTTTCTTCAAAAAATTTTGCAAACCACTTTGAATGCTTACACCATTCATAGTGCGAGTCTTAACTATTGTTTTAAACCGCCTTCACGTATTTTGAATCAACTGTGATGATATAGTCCCGGTCATGAAAGGACTATTGAATCTTTATTTTTAGGGAAATACAGAATACCAAAAAGGGATGTACTCCATAGAGCATTAATGAAACTGCATGGTAGATGGTTCGATCATTGCGGATTTGTGTGATCCCAACGCTTCCCTTTTATAAAGTAAAGCCAATTTAATATTGCTTTAGTTAGTTAGTTAGTAAATTACTAGTTTAATTTAGTTGCTTTACTTTAGTAGCTTTTTATTGTGGAACTTCTTGTTCTACACCTTATTCAAAGTTTGAATTTTTTATTTCCTTTTTGAGTTTAGTTTAAGCAAGTAACTTTAAACCTTCTCTGTGGGATTGACCTGGTCTTACCAAAATACTACTTGCACATCGACCTACACTTGGGTGTTGTATAAGAAGCGCACAAATTATTTTCGTGTCAAGTTTTTGGCGCTGTTGCTGGGGAAGGCGACTAGTTATTACTTAGGTTACCTCACTCTGTCTTTATCTATTGCTACCTTTTCTTTTTCTTTTTTCTTTTTAAGTTCTTTAGATATAAATCTTCTTAGATCTACCCCTTTCATGTCCAATAACTCCATCGAGGATATTTTCAAAAATCTACTCTATTCATCTGACTCCTTTAGCTCTATCAATCCCGTAGCCACACCAACAGAATCAATGACTGACATCGAAAGTGAAAATGGAGAAAATAGGATTAAACCCATTGACGATTCGTTGCGTCACTTACGCGATTTCATGCAACCTACTCATGCACCTACACATTCTTGTATTCTCATTCCCCCGCATGTAGGCGAATTCTAATTCCGCAACAGAATGATTCAAATCCTTCCAACCTTTTCGATCGATCGAAACCTCTTCATCTCTCGATCGATCGAAATGTCTTCGATCGATCGACTGTATCTCTGCTCCGATCACTTGGATTTTTGTTTTATGGATTTTGTAGTCACTGTTCTGTTATTCCATTGTATTATTATACCAGTGATTAGTTCTGTTTATGTATGGATCCTATGCTTTATCTTTCATATTCTTTTTTGATCTTTCCTACTTGGAGTTTGTATGCTTTCTATACAGATTGTTATGCTTGCGGTTATTACTATGCTTTGACAGGTGATATCTCTCTATCTATATTTGAAAATTATCTTCTGAGGACATCGCAATTTTCAGTTGGGGGTAGGATGTAGATAGATAGACACCTGCACATGTCTATACTTAGCAATCTGAATACATTTATTGTACATGTCATACAATCTCAGTTAGCAATCTGAATACATTTATTGTACATGTCATACAATCTCGGTTGAATTTGGAAAATTTTGAACAAATTTTAAAATAAAATTGGAAATTTTATTGAAATTATAAACTTTATTGGTAGAATGACTTGCAATACACACTCCTATTTAGTTGTTATCAAGCAATGACACAACCATTTTATTCTCATATTTTTATGAAATTAAATTCATGCGTTTTTCTAATTCGCTAGGACGATTGCATGTGTTAACCATTCTTATATCCAAATTCCTTATGCACATGTTAATAGCTATGCAGGAAACTTAAATAAGAGTTAATATGCCTTTTGTACTTTAAAGAATAAGTAGTGGAAACTAGTTACCCATAGTGAGCTTTTGAATCCAATCTTTAGTTTTGAGGGAGTTATCACATTAAATTCGAATCATTTTCTTGCAAAAACATATTAAATTCATTGAAGAATCTCTAATTCTTTATTTAGGCTGCTTAGTAGAGGAGAACGTTCAGGATTTACCAACAAAACTCAATGAACACTAAAGTGCTAAAACTAAGAAGTTGAGAAAATGATTTAAGCTATTGTTATTTGCTCCTTACCTTTCCATATACCTATATCAACATTCCAGAATATGCATTGTTCTCAACCCCACACCTAGTAAATACTGCCAAACCTATTATGAAATCCTAAATCTCTAATCTTATACTTTGACCGTAATACACCCCATTGCGCATCCAATGTGATTGAATTGTTGAAGTATGTTATGAGGAGGGAGTAGTTGTGGGAGGGGCTGCATAAAATAAAATAAAAAAAATGAAAGAATAAGGATTTCAGTTTCATGTTAAAAAAAAAGGACATCTATGAGAATAGAGGATGGTCGGAATAATATATAAAACCCTTCTCATTTCTATGCGATTTCTTACCCTTCTCATTTCTATCTTAATATATAAAACCCAAAAAGTCAAAACCTTAATGATTCTTAACAACTTAGTTTAAAACACGAACGTGTAAATTGATTTATCCACGGTATTTCGCTCCTCTAGTTAGTAGTATTCCTTTCATGAGACTATACACTCTAAATGTTCATCCTTTATTGAGTCAGGTGTGGAAGCATTAGTAACCAAAACATTACTCATATCAAAGCTTTCACACCATGATCGATCATTATTAAACAAGTTTCTGAGAGATATTCATTTTTGAGTGTAAACCCATGTGAGAATTGAGTTGAAACTACAAGTTCTGGGAGTATGATAGTCTAAACAACTCCAAATAAAGTTTGATGTATAGCTGTTAATTTCACACACGCATGGATACATGGATGTGATGTATATGTTATTCTTTCTTGGTGACATGAGTAACATGTGTATTTCTTTCATGGTTTGAATGAGGATGATATGTTTTGTAGAGCTAAATTAATAGTTGAATAGAAGAGAGTGTTTACAAGTTATTCTATATCTTTTTAATCTTAAAATCAGAGAATTTTGTGGGTGTATTCACTGCAAACCCTCACCAGACAACACTCATCCACTAGGGGAAACCTAGGGGTTTAACGGCTTGTTGCATTTGCTAAATGCAACTGCGATTCCTGCGAAAGTGAGTTAGGTAGTTTCTTTTTATTTGGATTAGTTTGCTTTGGTTTTAAATTGTTTTATTTATATCATTGTAGTATTAGTTTAGCTTGTTTTATTTTTGCTTTATTGCTAGGTACTAGCAAATCGCTAGTTGGGGGTTGTGACAAGCGGGGGTATTTGTAAAATACAACTGCGATAAAAGAAGAAAATACACTAAATTAGTTTACAATTCCCCTGTTTATCTTTAATTTGAATTACAATGCCAGTTTTTACACAATATGATTAATCTATGATAAGTGGTATTGTTTTAGTGGTTATCTTTGCAGATAACTGTTGCTGTGTGAAGAATTGAATAAGCAAGATAAAAGGAAGTGCTTGGGTTCAATGAAGACAAGTCAAAAAAATGAAAAGAGAGTTTCGAGCGATCGAAGAAGGCTCGAGCGATCGAGGTTTCGATCGATCGAAAGCAGTTCAAGCGCTCGAAGATCTCTTTTCATTTTTTTGACTTGTCTTCATTGAACCCAAGCACTTCCTTTTATCTTGCTTATTCAATTCTTCACACAACAACAGTAATCTGCAAACATAACCTCTAAAACAATACCACTTATCATAGATTAATCATATTGTGTAAGAACTGGCATTGCAATTCAAATTACAGATAAACAGGGGAATTGTAAACTAATTTAGTGTATTTTCTTCTTTTATCGCGGTTGTATTTTACAAATACCCCGATCGAACAAAGGAATTATTCTGCAGCATGGCAGAGGCTTAAAATCACAGTTTCATCCTGATTTCCCAACCCAAGGACTACTGAGACATGGTCTGGAGTGTCTTGGATTTGTTTTTAACATAAAAACCCATTAGGGTTGCATTTGGTAGCGATTTTAACATAAAAACTATGAAAACTATAAGTGTAACACTATTTCGTATGCAAGATTGTGATTAACTTTACTAATACGACTAGAAACGATAAACAGATTATAAATAAACTGAAATAACAAAACCTGAGACGATGTATTATGATCAAACTACTTGTAAATCCAAGAACAAGCAAGATTGTACTTTGAAACCTACAAAAAGAATATAAACTCTCTAACTCTCTCTATATACTGATAAAAACTAAAAGTGGGCATCCTGAAAACCGTGAATGTAACTGGTATATATAGAAAAACCTAAGGCTAGGGTTACAAAAGATGTCCCCGCTGCGTGCACGTAAGTTCTGATAAAAGCCATGTTTGATCGATAGAACATCTCTCGATCGATTGAACTTCTGGGATCTTCGAGCGCTTGAACTGCTTTTGATCGACCGAAACCTCGATCGCTCGAAACTCTCTTTTCATTTTTTTTGACTTGTCTTCATTGAACCCAAGCACTTCCTTTTATCTTGCTTATTCAATTCTTCACACAACAAAAGTAATCTGCAAACATAACTTTTAAAACAATACCACTTATCATAGATTAATCATATTGTGTAAGAACTGGCATTGCAATTCAAATTACAGATAAACAGGGGAATTGTAAACTAATTTAGTGTATTTTCTTCTTTTATCGCGGTTGTATTTTACAAATACCCCGATCGAACAAAGGAATTATTCTGCAGCATGGCAGAGGCTTAAAATCACAGTTTCATCCTGATTTCCCAACCCAAGGACTGCTGAGACATGGTCTGGAGTGTCTTGGATTTGTTTTTAACATAAAAACCCATTAGGGTTGCATTTGGTAGCGATTTTAACATAAAAACTATGAAAACTATAAGTGTAACACTATTTCGTATGCAAGATTGAGATTAACTTTACTAATACGACTAGAAACGATAAACAGATTATAAATAAACTGAAATAACAAAACCTGAGACGATGTATTATGATCAAACTACTTGTAAATCCAAGAACAAGCAAGATTGTACTTTGAAACCTACAAAAACAATATAAACTCTCTAACTCTCTCTATATACTGATAAAAACTAAAAGTGGGCATCCTGAAAATCGTGAATGTAACTGGTATATATAGAAAAACCTAAGGCTAGGGTTACAAAAGATGTCCCCGCTGCGTGCGCGTAAGTTCTGATAAAAGCCATGTTTGATCGATAGAACATCTCTCGATCGATTGAACTTCTGGGATCTTCGAGCGCTTGAACTGCTTTTGATCGACCGAAACCTCGATCGCTCGAAACTCTCTTTTCATTTTTTTTGACTTGTCTTCATTGAACCCAAGCACTTCCTTTTATCTTGCTTATTCAATTCTTCACACAGCAACAGTAATCTGCACACATAACCACTAAAACAATACCAGTTATCATAGATTGATCATATTGTGTAAAAACTGGCATTGTAATTCAAATTGCAGATAAACAGGGGAATTGTAAACTAATTTAGTGTATTTTCTTCTTTTATCGCGGTTGTATTTTACAAATACCCCCGCTTGTCACAACCCCCAACTAGCGATTTGCTAGTCCCTAGAAATAAAGCAAAAATAAAATAAGCTAAACTAATACTACAATGATTAAAATAAAACAAATTAAAACCAAAGCAAACTTATCTAAATAAAAAGAAACTACCTAACTCACTTTCGCAGGAATCGCGGTTGCATTTAGCAAATGCAACAAGCCGTTAAACCCCTAGGTTCCCCCTAGTGGACGAGTGTTGTCTCGTGAGGATTTGTAGTGAATATACCCACAAAATTCTCTGATTTTAAGATAAAAAAGATATAGAATAACTTGTAAACACTCTCTTCTATTCAACTATTAATTTAGCTCTACAAAATATATCATCCTCATTCAAACCATAAAAGAAATACACATGTTCCTCATGTCACCATGAAAGAATAACATATGCATCACATCCATGTATCCGTGCGTGTGTGAAATTAACAGCTATACATCAAACTTTATTTGGAGTTGTTTAGACTATCATACTCCCAGAACTTGTAGTTTCAACTCAATTCTCACATGGGTTTACACTCAAAAATGAACATCTCTCAGAAACTTGTTTAATAATGATCGCTCATGGTGTGAAAGCTATGATATGAGTAATGTTTTGGTTACTAATGCTTTCACGCCAGACTCAATAAAGGATGAACATTTAGAGTGTATAGTCTCATGAAAGGAATACTACTAACTAGAGGAGCGAAATAACGTGGATAACTCAATTTACACGTTCGTGTTTTAAACTAAGTTGTTAAGAATCATTAAGGCTTTGACTTTTCGGGTTTTATATATTAAGATAGAAATGAGAAGGGTTAGAAATCTCACATCTTTAGCATTTGATTGACTGTAGTAATTTCTTCTTATTTCATTCCGACCATCCTCTATTCTCATTGATTTCCCTTTTTTTTTAACATGAAACTGAACTCCTTTTTCTTTCATTTTTTTTTATTTTTTTTTATGCAGCCCCTCCCACGACTACTCCCTCCTCATAACATACTTCAACAATTCAATCACATTGGATGCGCAATGGGGTGTATTAAGGTCAAAGTATAAGATTAGGGATTTAGGATTTCATAATAGGTTTGGCAGTATTTACTAGGTGTGGGGTTGAGAACAATGCATATTCTGGAATGTTGATATAGGTATATGGAAAGGTAAGGAGCAAATAATGATATCTTAAATCATTTTCTCAACTTCTTAGTTTTAGCACTTCAGTGTTCATTGAGTTTTGTTGGTAAATCCTGAACGTTCTCCTCTACTAAGCAGCCTAAATAAAGAATTAGAGATTCTTCAATGAATTTAATATGTTTTTGCAAGAAAATGATTCGAATTTAATGTGATAACTCCCTCAAAACTAAAGATTGGATTCAAAAGCTCACTATGGGTAACTAGTTTCCACTACTTATTCTTTAAAGTACAAAAGGCATATTAACTTTTATTTAAGTTTCCTGCATAGCTATTAACATGTACATAAGGAATTTGGATACAAGAATAGTTAACACATGCAATCGTCCTAACGAATTAGAAAAACGCATGAATTTAATTTCATAAAAAGATGAGAATAAAATGGTTGTGTCCTTGCTTGATAACAGCTAAATAGGAGTGAGTATTGTAAGTCATTCTACCAATAAAGTTTATAATTTCAATAAAATTTCCAATTTTATTTTAAAATTTGTTCAAAATTTTCCAAATTCAGCTGAGATTGTATGATATGTACAATAAATGTATTCAGATTGCTAACTGAGATTGTATGACATGTACAATAAATGTATTCAGATTGCTAAGTATAGACATGTGCAAGTGACTATCTATCTACATCCTATCCCCAACTGAAAATTGCGATGTCCTCAGAAGATAATTTTCAAATATAGATAGAGAGATATCACCTGTCAAAGCATAGTAATAACCGCAAGCGTAACAATCTGCATAGAAAGCATACAAACTCCAAGCAGGAAAGATCAAAAAGAATATGAAAGATAAAGCATAGGATCCACACATAAACAGAACTAATCACTGGTATAATAATACAATGGAATAACAGAACAATGATAACAAAATCCATAAAACAAAAATCCAACATGTCCAAATTAACCAAACCATAAGAAAAATATAAGAGAGAAGATAATACAATCATAACCAACCAAAACAACCCAACAACCAAAACCACTGATCTATCAAAATTTATACATCATTGGCGACGTCCGATAAGATCTCAATAACCAAATCTGGAGCATTCCCATCTCCACCCTCAGCAATAGTAGTAGCCGTCGTCGGGTCACTCGCAGTTGGAGCAGCTGATGTAGATAATAATTAATCAGTCACGACTGGAGGTGGTGAAAGTGGTGTCTCAGAAGCAGGCGGTGTCATCGATGTAGATGGAGCAGAAGGATCAGTAGATGGGACAGAAAGAGTAGGAACAGGACTAGATGGAGCTGCTGATGTAGATGGAGCAAAACAATTAACTCGAGGAGCTGAGGATGAAGGACCAGTAGTGGGTGGTGGAGGTATATGCAAAGACTGGTCAACCCCTATCTGAATAAGTATAGCCTTAAGAAGAGTCGTCATGCGATCCATCTTGCCCTCGAGTCTGATCCGGGCCTCTCTCTCCTCTAATAGCAACTCATGAACAGTAGGGAGAGGCGCGGATGGAGAAGGCTCTCCCTGGACGGGAGCCTGGGACCACTGTCTCAGCTCGAACTGTGTAACCTCAATACGAGGATCAACCTCGTCGTCAGAATCAAGCTCCTCAGCCTCTCTGGGTGTCCCAGAAGCTGCACCCTCTGTATCAGTGCCTCCTCCCCTCTTTATTTTTGCCCCTACCTTCGCCTTACCCTTTGCCTTTCTCTTCTTCTTAGCATCAGAACGGTGGGCCGCCGTCTCGCCAAATCGACTAGAAGCCTAAAGAATCGAATCGGTGGCCAATAGAACTAGTCCAGCCTGCTCAATGACCCAATGTATAGGCCAAGCGCCCTCAGATGGCGCTTGGCGGTGATGTACCGCGTAGGCTGGACCAGGAAGTCAATATATAGGCGAGACAGATAGACTCGCTGTCCTGTTCCAATAGCATAAAGGTCACGGGCATACCACGCGGCGAACTTCTCATGATAGGATATCATAAAAATACAGTTTACCAGCGTCAAGTGGAGGTTTTGATAGTTCTCAGTGAGAAGCTTATCCTCGATGAGAGAAACGCCGTTCCAGAACTGAACGGCGTCGCTTGTAAGCTCTCGGATAATGGTGGTCGGAGGCATCTCTGTGGCACCTGGTAGGCGAGGATAAAAACAATCTGGTACCTCAGGTACCCCCAAAGTAGTTAAAATGGTGGCAGGGCTAAATAGGATCTCACGCCCATGGAAGAATGATCTGTATGTGAACGAGGCCGCGGGATGCTTGATCATAGAGGAGCAGGCTTCACGAACCCATTGGATGTTGATCCTCTTTGTCTGGATCAACATATCGTACCATAATGGCTGGTCTCTGATCTGTCCTAGAAACCATGGGGCTGAGAGCCATACGGACTCCAGTGGCCGCTCCAACATACCCTTCCTAGACTAGAAGTATCTCGTAAACCAAACCCGCTCCTCCTCATTTCTGAGCCCGTGATCTGGTATGGGGTCGGGTATAGTGAGATCAAGTGGCTTGGACTTGTGGTACCCGGTGATAGGATTCATCGTGAAAGCCCTAAAATGGAAGAAACAGGCAGTAAATACATTAAAACAATGAAACAGAAAAAAAACTGAAACTGCTGCCCTTCGATTGATCGAAGTATGTTCGATCGATTGAGAAAGTCCTATATTCGATCGCTCGAGCCGTGTTCGATCGATCGAAAAGATCTGGGTTTGATCGCTCGAGCACAATTCGATCGATCGAACACAACGAAGGAATAGTGACAACCATATAGAACGGGAATAGCCCACAAACATGAAAAAATCAAGAAAAACTTCAAATAAAGGATTTAAAACCAATGGGGAGCACCCCTAATACAATTCTAATGAAAAGAAAGACACGAGGGGGTGTATCGAGATCTCACCTCGAGATACACGCAACGGGGGAGATGAGGAGGTTGATGATGATGATCAGAGGGGTCGGGCGCTCCTCAAGTGACGTGGTTGTACGTGGGGGTTCAAAATTTGCGAGAGCCTCCTCTATCTCCGATCGCTTGAGCGTGAGGGAGAGAGATAGAGACTGAGCAGGTGTATGAAAGATGCCTCGTTTAAATACAAGTCTCGATCGATCGAGAAAGTTCGATCGATCAAACTTTTGATCGATTCAGGCCTATTGAAGCGCTCGAGGTTCTGATAACTTTGATCGATCGAGATGTGTTCGATCGATCGAACTTAGAAATTCTACAATATTATTGAATTAAAAGATTATACACCCCCAACTAACCAACATTGGTCTGGACATACAGGAAGATGATAAAAACAGTTCATTGACAGGTCATGTAAGCTAAAAGGTCATCATCACCATCAGAAATTGCAAAATTTTATAGATAAAACATTGTAGTAGCATCCATTTGCAACATTATTGCCCCCAACATGGTATTTAAAACCTTATTGATAAAGAAAAACTAAAGGAAACTGAAACTAATAAAACTTTGTCTAGGAATACACTTCAATTGATTAAAGAAAGATGAAATGACAGAATACAATTGAAGTGAAGCACTACTCTTCAAGCATGAAAACGCCTACTCCTTCTACAAAGCATGCCAACGTTGTCAAAAGTTAGGCACAATTTCAAAAATGAACTCTATGCCTTTGACTCCTATAATCACAATCAAAATTTTCAATTATTGGGGTATAGATTTTATGAGCCCATTCCCAAAATCGAATAATTGTGAGTACATACTTCTAGATGTGGAGTATGTCTCGAAATGGGTGGAGACAATACCGACAAGGTGAAATGACCCCAAAATAGTAATGTCAATTCTAAAAGAAAATATTATGTCACGTTTCGGAACCCCGAGAGCATTAATTAGTGACCAATGCAAACACTTCTGTAATAGGCCCTTGGAGTCATTCTTTAAGAAGTATGGGGTCAATCACAAAATTTCCTTAGCTTAACACCCACAGACTAATGGGCAAACGGAGTTGGAAAATCGAGAAATAAAATACATTTTCAAAAAAATGGTTAGCTCAAACAGGAAAGATTGAGTGTATAAGTTGACCAATATTTTATGGGTGTACCGTACTGCATTTAAAATGAACCTGGGAATGTCCCCGTACAGGCTAGTGTACAAAAAATCATGCCACCTCCTTGTTGAGATAGAACATAAGGCTTATTGGGCGACATGATCACTTAATTTCGATATTAAAGAGGGAGGTCAATTAAAAAAACTTCAACTTGCAGAGCTTGAGAAAATCAGTAGAGATGCATATGACTCTACAAAGTTGCATAAGGAAAGGTTGAAGGCTCGCCACGATTAAACAATATTTCATAAAACATTTGAGCTAGGGCAAAAAGTCCTGCTATATGACTCTCGCCTTCATCTCTTCCCAGGAAAGCTCTGATCCCAGTGGATTTGTTCATTTATTATTAAATCTGTCTTTCCACATAGGACCGTGGAGCTGATAAATCCAAAGAACGATGAGAGCTTCAAGGTTAATGGCCAGGGAGTTTGTCTGCCTCGCTTGTACATCGACTTCCTAGTCTAGCCTACTCGTTATATTGCTGCCAAGCACCATCTAAAGGGTGCTTGGCCTATTCATTGAGTTATTGAGCAAGCCGGCTTGCTTCCATTGCCTACAGATGAGGTTAGAGGTGCCTCCAGTCAATTTGGTGAGACGACGACTCGCGGTCAGACGCGCAGAAAAGAAAAAGAAGAGAGAAGGGAAAGGAGAAGGTCGGAGCGAAGAAGAATAGAGGAGGAGGCATAGACACAGAGGGAGCCGCTTTTGGGATGCCTTTCGAGGCTGAGGAGCATGATTCTGATGATGAGGTTGATCCTGTCATTGAGGTACAGTAGTTCGAATTGAGACAGAGGTCTCAAGCTCTGGCCTAGGAAGAGTCCTCACCCGTGTCTCTTCAGATCATTCACACATTATTCTTGGAGGAGAGAGAGGCCTAGATCAGACTCGAGGGCAAGGTTAATCACATAATTGCACAGCTGGATGCTCTCTTGGTGCAGTTGGGAGTCGCCCAATCATTACACACAGCTTCACATCCCCAGTTGCACAATCCACCTCGATTCCTTCTTCATCTATAGCTCCGCCGCCACGTTCTGATCCATGTACTCCATCCACATCGACGATACCACCTACTATCTCTGAGACTCCACCTCCACCACCTCCTTTTACGTTTGTCCCTTCATCCGCTATACCTTCTGACACGACCGTAAGTGACCTAGAGACGGCTTTTGCAGTTGCAGAGGGTGGAGAAGAGATTATTGCTCCTGCTGCACCTATTGAGATTCCTTTTAATACTGCTAATGACGACCCGATAGCAGTCAATTAGGATATAGTAGTTGAGTGGTGGGAGAGTTTTGTTGTGTGCATTTTCTTTTGTCTTCTCTCTTTCCTCTCGCTACTGTTTTGGATATTATTATACTCAGATCACTATCCTGCTATGTTATTATATTATTATTTCAATGATTGGTTCTGTTGCTATCTATGGATCATTTCTTGTAATTCTATATTTATTGATCCTGGTTGTTTGGAGATTGTATATTCCTTTACAAGTTGCTATGCTTACTGTTATTGATTTGCTTCTATCAGGTGATACCCATCTATTTTATTTTGAAAATCAACTTCTACGGACATTGTTGTTTTCAGTTGGGGGTAGGGTATATATAGGTATTCACCTGTACATATCTCACACTTAGCACTCTGGATAATTTCATTGCAAGTATCATACAATTTCAGCACAATTTTGAAAGAAAAAAATAATTTTTTGCAAATTCAATGATAGAATAACTTTAAACTTGCACTCTTGGTTAGTTGTTTAGTATGTAATGACGCATCCGTATTCATCTCATCCTTTTATGAATTACGTTCACGTGTTTTTCTAATATCACTAGGAAAATTGCATGTGATGGCCCTTCATGTATCCAACATCCATATGCACTAGTTGATAGCTATGTAGAAAATCTAAAAAGGAGTTAATTCAACTATTGTGTTCACAAAATGAGTAGTGGAAACTAATGAACCTTAGTGAGCTTTTGATCCATTCTTCATTTCTGAGGGAATTTTCACATAAACTCGAATTGCACTTATTGATTATGCTTATTAAATTTGTTGAAATGGTATCAACAAATTCTTCAATTTTGGCTGCTTATTAAAGGAGAACGTTCAAGATCTACCAATTAAACTCGATGAACATCGACGTGCTAAAACTAAGAAATTAAAAAAATAATTTAAGCCATCGATATCCATTATGTAATCTCCTCATATACCCTTACCTACATTCAAGAAATCGTTTCCTTTCTAACCCTATACTGATTCAATGTTGTCAATTCTATTATGAAAATACAATCTTTTGATCTTATACCTTGACCCCCAATGGACCCCATTGCACATCTAATATGAATAAACTGTCAAAGTATGTGATTGGAAGAGAGTGGATGTGGGACTTGCCGCATAAAAAGAAATATACAAAGAAACGTTTGAATGTGAAGGACTATATTTAAAAAAAAAAAAGAAAAAAAAAAGAAAATTAAAAAATGAAGGTGGACGTGCAAGTAGTATTCTGGTAAGACCAGGTCGATCCCACAGAGAAGGTTTAAAGTTACTTGCTTAGACTAAACTCAAAAAGAAAATTAAAAATTCGAACTTTGAATAAGGTATAGAACACAAACTTCCACAATTAGCAATTACTAAAGTAAAACAACTAAATTAAACTAGTAATTACCTAACTAACTAAAGCGATATTAAATTGGTTTTACTTTATAAAAGGGAAGCGTTGGGATCACAAAAATCCGCAGTGACAGAACCATCTACCGTACAGTTTCATTAATGCTATATGGAGTACATCCCTTTTTGGTATTCCGTATTTCCCTAAAAATAAAGATTCAAGTCCTTTCATGACTGTGACTATATCATCACAGTTGATTCACAATACGTGAAGGCGGTTTAAAACAATAGTTAAGACTCGCACTATGAATGGTGTAAGCATTCAAAGTGGTTTGCAAAAGTTATTGAAGAAAAATGCCTTAAGGCTTTAAGTTAAGAAACTGTTTTGACAAATTGAGCTTATTGGGATAGTTTGATAACATATTTCAAAAACAAAAACTCTATGAATACCTAAAAAAATCATCTCAAGATTCTGTAGGTTCGATCGATCGATGCACTCTCGATCGATCGAACTTCATCATCTCTCAATCAACCGAAATGTCTTCGATCGCTTGACTATATCTCTGGTTCGATCGATTGAACATAGGATTTTATTCTAGTACATGGCAGAGGTTAGAGATCACTGTTTCATCATGATCTTCCAACTCTGAGACTACTCAGACTACAGATTGATTCTTAAGGTTAGAAAACATTAAGGTCTTGTTTGATTGTGTTTTTAACATAAAACTATGAAAACTATGGATTTTATCACCACTAATATATAAACCTACGATTATCACTACTTAAACAATGAAGATTCACGAACAGAATGTACATAAACCAATATAAAAGAATCAGGAATGTAGAATTGAGATTAAACTTGCTGGAAATCCAAGAAAACCAATATCCAAACAACGAAACCTACAAAACCAAACAAAAACTCTCTATCTCTTTCTATAAACTGGAGAACAAAGTATGGGCGTCCCTCTGGACGTGCTTACAACTAATATGTATATAGAAATATAGGGGTAGGGTTACAATAATGTGTTTCTGTTACGTGCGCGTAAAATTATGATAAAGGCATGTTTGATCGATCGAACTCCTTTCGATCGCTTGAACTCTCAAGTTATTCGAGCACTTGAGAAACCTTCGATCGCTTGAAAGTTCGACCACTTGAACTTTCTACGATCGCTCGAAATCATCTTTTTCTTTTGAAATGCTCCTTTTGCATCTTGGCTTTACCCTTTTCTCCTATAAGTCATCCCTACACACAGTTGTGGATATCGCAGGTTTTCAAATTTTACCCACTTTTGTTTTTTTATTTAAAACAAATTTTTAAATTCAAGTACAAAGAGTCGCCACTTAATTTTTAAAAGGAAAAAATTAAGAAACCATTTTAAAAGCAAACTGATCTTTTGCGAAACCAAAGATAAACTGGGTCCGGGGATTATGGAATGAAAGGGGAAGGAGCCCGGCGGACTAAAACACCCCCTTTCATCCTATCTCACGATAGGCCTCTACTCAACATCCTTTTTAATCAAATTAATAATCTAAGCATGCCCTCAATTAATACATATATGTAGGTATACATAACACAAGCATGTTGAAAGGGTGCAAAATTGCTAACGGTAAAATATCATTCATAAGTCACATAATTCAACTAGCAAACATCATGATATGCAATACAGAACTAGAAAACATACCCGGGATCCGGCCGCGAATATCAAACGTGCAATGCATGCAAAAATAAACCTAAGAAAGGTCTCTAATACATATATACACATAAGGCAAAACCTAAGCTAAGGTGTCGCACATGGGGTCGAAAAATCAATTAAAATCAATAAAATAGATTAAACTAGAGAAGGGTTGAGAAATTGTACCTCAAAGCGCTACAAAACAAAGGTTAGTACACATGCCTTAGACAAGATATAATATCATAAATAAGTAAATCCTAAGTCATGTTCAATTAGATACATCTTAGGCAAGAGATAAGTCCTACTTATGGATATTAACATGTATGAATGAATGCATGAATATGAACAATATATGGGACATGAATTTCTTCACCAATTTGGATCACTAAGCCTCTGGATTTAATCTAAATTATCATTAATCAAAACATGGTTTGGGTCTCAAGACATTAGGAGACCATTTGAGTTAAAATAAATAAGATTAGATGAAAACAGTAGCAGTTTTTTTGTGATTTACAGAGAGCAGACCAGACGTTCAAAAATGGAAATAAAATACTTTTGATAGTTGGATCATATTGATTTTTGGATATGTCATGCCTCTGTGAGTCTAGTTTCTAACCCAACTTGAAAATCAAGATTTCAACGGTTAGATCTCTGGGAATATGGAAAATACTAGACCTCACTCAGGATTCTGCAACTCTCTGTCCAGAGATCTTGTATGATTTTCTAAAAATAGTAAAGAAATGAGAAACACTTAGATCTTTTTAGGGTACCTTCCCAACACATTAAAGTACTTATAAAAAATTATTTGAGACCCCAAAAACTTAATTAAAGTTCTGATCTATTAATTTCAAAACGGACTTATTATTCTGAAAGTATTCTAGAACTCTGGACAGATTATGATTAGCTCACAAAAACCATGATCAAACCCTTCTAATCACAAGATCTTGCTAAAACAAAAATCACAGTGGTAAAACAATGTGTTATGAACATTTTTCCGTTGGTTTCATTCGATTCCAACGGTCGGATTTCAAACTAAAAATCCTTGATCAAAAACAGTTTATGAACCCACTGTTTCATTTTGCTAGTTCAAGTTTGTTGATTGGCCTCAACTATTAAAACATGAAGTTGAGGCTCAAACCAAACTACTTCTTCTACCATTTGATGGTCATTGAAGACTATGAGGCACACCACACTTATGGATCTTGATGAAGTATTGAAATGAACTTCACAAAATCCTCAAATAAAGAACTCAAACCTATGGACCAAAACTTGAGTTCAAAATATTACCCCTACCACTTGGTGGTCATTGGAGGATATAGATTTATTTCTACATGAACCTCTATGGAATATTGAATGAATTCCATAAGATTCTTAATGAGGAGGTTCAATTCATGGGTTAAGACTTGAATCTTCACCAACCATGGGTAGATATGACCATGATCAACCTTAGTCTCCATATAAATCATAGGATCATAGGGGACTAGATGATCAAACTCAAGAGGATCCAATGAGATATTAAAGATCTCATGGATCTCAAAAGAAAAATAGAGACAAAGAGAAATAGAATCAAAGTTTACTTGAAGAAAACCAAGTGAAGATCCCTTCACAAACTAGTTTTATTTTAAACCTAAGGCTCTTATTTAGATCCAAATCAATGAGAGCAAGTAGGAATTCAATCACAATTCTATGTGGTGTGTGATGAAATGAGGTGGGAAGAGAGGTTTTGAAAATGTGTAAAAGTCCTAGATCTATGAATTGTGATTGAATTATATATAATAAGTATAGGGATAAGGATTTAACCTCTAGATCTTCTCAGGATTTGTAGAGATGTTGAATTCCTCAAGCTTTTCCTCTTCTTCTTCCTCAAGCTTCAAGCTCCTTCAATGGTGATTTGATGGTTGGGTAGAGTTTTGGTGGGATTTGGGTAAGATAATTAGTAGAGTTTCTCTCTCTATATTTCTTTTCTCTAAAGCTCTCCTAATATTTTTCTATACAATTCAAGTGTCTCCCCCAAAATGAGAGAAAATGGGTTCTTTTATAGACTTTCATTATCTTAGGGGCTAAGATAAGGGTAGATAGGTCAATTTGTGGTGAGTTAGGAATATTCTATGGCATCTCTAATTCTCCATGGCACTTCTATGTAATTCCAAGAAACTTGAAGGGCATTTAAGTTGGCTAGAATAAAGGAACATTCTAGAGCATCTTCAAAACACATGGGAGATTAGTGCCCAACAAAGGGCTTTTTGGGTATTTCTTAGATAAGGAATATGCCAAGGAATCTCTAACTCTCCAAATCACATGGGCTACTTTCTTTTATTATTTTCCTTTTCCTATATATATATATATATATGTATGGACACATTTTTTATTTTAAATCTAAATTAATCATATGAGTTACCAAATAGTATCTTTTTTCTTTTTTCTTTTTTTTCTTTTTGAATCTAAAAATATGAGAAATAATGTTATTTTTAGAAAATATCATTATTATTATTTAATCTATTCCATTTTTTTTAGAAAGTAACCCATGATCTAGTGAGCTCAAGACAGATGGTCAATGATTGGCCAAATCTAGGGATATTAGGAGCAAGGTTTGGGAGCTTGAAACTTTTCAGAAGTCGAAGCGATGAACTTGAAGAAAATCGTCGGAACATTATTCATCATTGATATCTAGAGGTAAATCCCCCCTAAGTTTAATAGTTCGGTCAAAATTGGGGTGTTTACAGTTTGCCCCTCTTCGGCAGAGCTTGTGAAGCAACGCGTATCACAAGTAAATGTCGAAGCCTGTGTGAAGACAAGCCTTTGACCAGGCTATTGAACTTAGGTAAAAAAAAAAATGCGTTGCAAAAACATTTGCGGAGATGGTCGGTGCTGGTCGTGCTCAATGGTGAGCTGCCTACGTATCCCATCGGGAATCAGACCAGGGCGTAGTTCAGGCAAAGGACAACACACGAACGCAAATAACCACACGGATGAATGCTCTTATCTTATCGTGATGCACATGCTCATGCAATCTTATATCTTATGCTCCCAAACGTGATGATCCCGAGTCACGTTACTTTTCCAATTATCAGAAATGCACCCTATACATTGAATTATCCTATTATGATACCGTCCTACTCTAGGAACATCATGATTGATGTATACACATTTCATATGTGTTTTGAGAATCGTCTGATTGACTGAGATGCGCCTTGCGCCTTACACTCCATGGCCGAATCAGGTAGCACGCAGAGAGATTGAGCAGCTCTATGCTCAAAATCCCCAAAAATCATCTGATCGGCTAAGCCGAATCAGGTAGCACGCTGAAAGATTTGAGCAGCTCTATGCTCGAAATCCCTAAAAATCATCTGATCGGCTAAGCCGAATCAGGTAGCACGCAGAAAGATTTGAGCAGCTCTATGCTCAAAATCCCCCAAAATCATCTGATCGGCTAAGCCGAATCAGGTAGCACGCAGAAAGATTTGAGCAGCTCTATGCTCAAAATCCCCCAAAATCATCTGATCGGCAAAGCTGAATCAGGTAGCACGCAGAAAGATTTGAGCAGCTCTATGCTCAAAATCCCCCAAAATCATCTGATCGGCTAAGCCGAATCAGGTAGCACGCAGAGAGATTGAGCAGCTCTATGCTCAAAATCCCCAAAAATCATCTGATCGGCTAAGCCGAATCAGGTAGCACGCTGAAAGATTTGAGCAGCTCTATGCTCGAAATCCCCAAAAATCATCTGATCGGCTAAGCCGAATCAGGTAGCACGCAGAGAGATTGAGCAGCTCTATGCTCAAAATCCCCAAAAATCATCTGATCGGCTAAGCCGAATCAGGTAGCACGCTGAAAGATTTGAGCAGCTCTATGCTCGAAATCCCTAAAAATCATCTGATCGGCTAAGCCGAATCAGGTAGCACGCAGAGAGATTGAGCAGCTCTATGCTCAAAATCCCCAAAAATCATCTGATCGGCTAAGCCGAATCAGGTAGCACGCTGAAAGATTTGAGCAGCTCTATGCTCGAAATCCCCAAAAATCATCTGATCGGCTAAGCCGAATCAGGTAGCACGCAGAGAGATTGAGCAGCTCTATGCTCAAAATCCCCAAAAATCATCTGATCGGCTAAGCCGAATCAGGTAGCACGCTGAAAGATTTGAGCAGCTCTATGCTCGAAATCCACCAAAATCATCTGATCGGCTAAGCCGAATCAGGTAGCACTCAGAAAGATTTGAGCAGCTCTACGCTCAAAATCCCCCAAAATCATCTGATCGGCTAAGTTGAATCAGGTAGCACGCAGAAAGATTGAGCAGCTCTATGCTCAAAATCCCCCAAAATCCTCTGATCGGCTAAGCCAAATCAGGTAGCACGCAGAAAGATTGAGCAACTCTATGCTCAAAATCCCCCAAAATCATCTGATCGGCTAAGCCGAATCAGGTAGCACGCAGAGAGATTGAGCAGCTCTATGCTCAAAATCCCCAAAATCATCGATCGGCTAAGCCGAATCAGGTAGCACGCTGAAAGATGAGATGCAAATTTACTGCCTCACCAAGTAAAATCAAAGTTGACTTGGTTCAATTCATAATTCCTAACTTTCAGGAGCTGATTAAATTTCGAATTAACTTTCCTAAACCTGGAAACACTTGGATTCATATTTGCTTTTAATTTCCGAAATCGAAGATCAATCATATTAAAGTCGGCTGAATTTCTTCTAACCTGGAGTCGAACCAAATCAATTTTCAAAGTTCCAGAATCAAACAAGACTCTCATATCAAATCAAATTCCAAAGAGTTGAAACCAATTAGGCTCAATTCAAATCTATTTTCAAAGAATCGGAGCCAATCAGGCTCAAGTCAAATCAACTTCAAAGTTTCGGAGCCAATCGGGCTCAAACCAAATCAATTTTCAAAGAATCAAAGCCAATCAGGCTCAATTCGAATCAATTTTCAAAGAATCAGAGCCAATCAGGCTCAATTTGAATCAATTTTCAAAGAATTAGAGCCAATCAGACTCAAATTAAACCAACTTTCAAAGAGTCAGAGCCAATCAGGCTGAATTCAAATCTATTTTCAAGGAATCAGAGCCAATCAGGCTCAAATCAAATCAATTTTTTAAAGAATCGGAGCCAATTAGGCTCAAGTCAAATCAACTTTTAAAGAATCGGAGCCAATCAGGCTCAAATCGAATCAATTTTCAAAGAATTGGAGCCAATCAGGCTTAAGTCAAATCAGGTTTCAAAGTTCGGAGTCAATTAGACTTCGGTTGAATACATGCTTCCGCAAATCCCAGAATCAATCAGACTCTTAATCAGATTAAACTTCAAACTTATTCCAATTTATTTAATTTTCCAAAATCGGAGTTAATCAGGTTCTAATTTAACAAATTTCCAAAGAATCGGAGCCGATCAAGCTCAAACTAAATCAATTTCCAAAATTTCGGAGTCATTCAAATTCGAAATCAACTCATCTTCTCAAAATCGGAGCCTTTCGGACTCGAGTCAATTCATTCTTCTAAAACCAGGAGTCCGTCAGATTCAAATAAGCTTAGATTCAACCAAACTCTCATTTATTCAATTTTCCAAAATCAGGAGTCAATTAGACTCTTAATCAAATCAATTTTCAAAAGCCCGGAGTCAATTAGACTCTAATTTACTCTAATTCTCAAAATCCGGAGTAAATCAAACTCCTAATCAAATCAATTTTCAAAAGTCCGGAGTCAAGCAGACTCCAATTTATTCAATTTTCCAAAAATTGGAGTCAATTAGACTCTTAATCAAATCAATTTTCAGAAGTCTGGAGTTAATCAGACTCCAATTTATTCAATTTTCCTACAATCAAGAGTCAATCAGACTCAATTCAACTTAGATTCTTAAAATCAACCAAACTCAATTCAATTCATTCTTTTTAAAATCAAGAGTCAATCAGACTCAAATCAACTTAGTTTCTTAAAATCAACTAAACTCAATTCAATTCATTCTTTTAAAATCAGGAGTCAATTAGACTCAAATAAAAAATTTGCCAAATCAAGAGTCACTTTGACTCAATTTCGAATTCAAATTCCACTTATCAGGAGTCAATCAAACTCATTTCAAATAAATTCACCTTCTAAAATCATTTAGTCAATCAGATTCAAATAAATTCAATTTTCTAAAATCAGGAATCAATCATACTTAAAGAATTTCAATTTTCTAAAAACAGGAGTCAATTGGACTCGAAGCAAATTCAATTTCACAAAACCGGGAGTCAATTAGACTCAAAGAATTTCAAAAAACAGACTCAAAGAATTTTAGTTTCACAAAATTAGGAGTTGATAAAACTCAAAGAATTCTTGCTCCACAAAATTGGGAGTCAATCAGACTCAATTTAGTTCAAACTCATGAATTAGGAGTCAATTAGACTCAAACAAATTCAAATTCTCAAAATCCAGAGTTCGGAGTCGATTCAACTTGAAACAATTCCTATTTCCAAAGGGGAGTTGCACTGATTCACATTTTACAAAGGAGAGTCATATGATCTTGAAAATTTTCACATTTCTCAAACACGAATTCATACGGACTCAAAAATTCACATTCTATAAACACGAAGGAAGTCATACAGACTAAATATATATATATATATATATTTAAAAAAAAAGACAGAGTCACGCGGACTCTAGAACTCAGTATTTTACATAAATGAAGTCCCATGGACCCAACAAATTCACATTTTTCACAAACGGAGTCATGCGAACTCAAGAGTTCATATTTTACATAGACGGAGTCATGCAGACCCGAAAATTCATATTTTACACAGACGGAGTCATGCAGACTCAAAAATTCATATTTTACAGAGACGGAGTCATGCGGACTCAAAATTTCATATTTCACAAAGCCGGAGTCACGCGGACTCAAAATTTCATTTCGTTATTCAAACGAAGTCACACGGACTCAACAAATTCACTTTTTTATACAAATAGAATCATACAGACTCAATCAAACTCACATTTCATACAAATGGAGTCATACAGACTCAAAAAAAGTATATATATATATACAAATGGAGTCACACGGACTCAAAGAATTTCCTATTTCAAAATCGAGGGTTAATTTATAACATTTCAAATTTTCTTAATCAGAGTCAATTTTGACTTAATAAAAAATTCCAATTTTCAAAATCAGGAGTTAAATCAAACTCAATTTATTTCAATTTCCCAAAATCGGGAGTCAAATTAGACTCAAATTATTTCAATTCAGTTCATCAGAGTTAGTCAAACTCAGTTTTATTCAAATTCTAAATCAGAAGTTAGTCAAATTCAATTCAATTCAATTCAACTTTCAGAATCGGGAGTCAATTAGGCTCAATTCAATTCAATTTTTCAAAATTTGGAGTCAATCAGCCTCATTTCAGTTCCATATTCTAAAATTGGAATTCAATCAGACTTAAATAATTTCTATTTCACCAATTCAAAAGTCAATTAGACTCAAAGAATTTCTGTTTCACAAAATTGGAGTCAATTCGATTCACAAAGAATTTAGAATTTCCAAATCAGGAGTTTGAACGAGACTCAACAAATCATTAAGGACTAATGCGAATGCGAGGTTGCCATTGAGGAGTAATACCAATGATGCTGCCATTGAGGACTAATGCAAAGTTACCATTGAGGACTAACACCGATGATGCTGCCATTGAGGACTAACGCAAGGTTGCCATTGAGGACTAACACCGATAATGCTGCCATTGAGGACTAACGCAAGGTTGCCATTGAGGACTAACACCGATAATGCCGCCATTGAGGACTAACGCAAGGTTGCCATTGAGGACTAACACCGATAATGCTGCCATTGAGGACTAACGCAAGGTTACCATTGAGGACTAACACCGATAATGCTGCCATTGAGGACTAACGCAAGGTTGCCATTGAGGACTAACACCGATAATGCCGCCATTGAGAACTAACGCAAGGTTGCCATTGAGGACTAACACCGATAATGCTGCCATTGAGGACTAACGCAAGGTTGCCATTGAGGACTAACACCGATAATGCTGCCATTGAGGACTAACGCAAGGTTGCCATTGAGGACTAATGCAAGGTTTGGGAGTCTCCATGGACTCAAAGAATTGGAAAGAATGATTTTCTGTATCTGCGGACCTTTGGAAGAAACATATCAATTTTATCAAAAGAGGGAAGTCACCTTTTTCCCCTAGTCTTGGACCCTTCATATTTCCACTTTAGCATTGTGTTATGATAGTGTTTAAAAAATCCTGCTTGCATTGCTTTTGGGATGCTCATGGAGACTCTTCAAATCTTTATTCATCATCTTAAACCCACTCATTTGAGACCATTATTGACTCATCGAAGGAGGACAATTTATACAAGACGACTGACTCAAACTCTGTGTTATTATGAATCAATGTGCTTTCATCGTGGATAATGTATCATCTCACCTTTCATTTATTCATCATCTTACAATGGTAGTACTTCACCAACAAATCTAAACTTTGAAGATTCTCCCCTTTCGAGTTAGCTGGTTCTTTGCCTATCCAGAGTGTGCTTCAAATTAGTGCTTTAGCTTAGAGAATAAAAGACATTCTATTTCAATCCATTCAAAACAAACTCGATTACTTGAGAACTTTTCTCTGACATAGAGGGATTTTTGACAAACGAAGTTTGCCCCTAGTTTGAATAGGACTCGAAGGCCTTGCTTCTGGGATTAAATAAGGTGTTCAGAAAATGAAGCTTGCCCCTAGTCTTAAGGGCAAATAGGCTTATCCAAGGGTTTTGAGAACATGATGGTGCAGGATGCCTGCAGTGCATTTACTCCCAACCTAGAGGTAATCATCATGAATGCGATGGGTTGAAGTAGGACATCCCAATGCTGATGGGCAAACTTTGTTTGCCCCTAGTTTGGCAATATATATGTGGCTTCAGGCAAACTTACGCAAGTTTGCCCCTAGTCTAAAGGAAGGAAACCAAAGGCACAAAGGGTGATGCTTATGGTTTAGGGATGGTTATGGACCGAGAACCTTGGGAGGTTCGCCTACTTATCCCCGAACGGGAATCAGGCCCAAAGTAGTTCGGCTAAGGCCTCAAAGAAAGTGCCAGATCATAGCAAGGGCGGTGACCGAACCGGGTAGGCTGCCTACGTATCCCCGAGTGGGAATCAGGTCAAAAACGTAGTTCATCGATTCTGGAGGTCTTGAAAGAATAAGGCTTCAAGAATTATGGGCTTTTCGAGCCATGTTTTCATTTGAGTCCAATGAGTGCTTTTTTCTGGGCAGATTTTCTAAAACAGATTCCTTGTGGTAGCTTTTGAACAAAATGATGAGAACATGAACTACGTCTCCCTTTTATTTTTTTTTCCTTTTATTCTCTCTTTTTTTTTTTTTTGGCGGTTGATTCTTTTCACCTTTTTACTAGCCAGTCAATCTTTACAACTATCATAACACATCGTGTTTGAATCATACTCTACCATACTCATAAAGCAATAGCAGCCCTCCAAATCACTCTTTATTTTTCTTAAAGATACTTTTGCATTGTTATAGGCCCACTTATCCATGAGCCTCTCACAAAATTTTGATACTAATTGATACTTTCAAATCTCTCTTTCCAATTTATTTTCTTTGTTGAGAACAACACAAAGCTTTGGGATAATTCATCTACCAATGATGTACTTTGAAGTGCTCAAGAATTCTCAATCTTATTTATTCTTTGCCTTTTCTTTTCTCTTTCCTTTCTTTTCTCTACCTCACTATCTCTTATTCTCTTCATGATTTTGACTGGCTAGGATTCGGATTTTGAAATCAACACGCATCTTATTCTTGCTCTAACTTTTGCCTAGGCGCCCTTTCGGGTTTTCATCCTAGCGAGCTCCTTCATCTTCATTTTTTTTCTTTTTCTTTTTTTTTTTAATTTCTCTTTTTTTTTTTTCGTGCTCTCACTTTTGCCTAGGCGACCTTTTGGGTTTTCATCCTAGCGAGCTCTTTCTTTTCTTCTTTTTTTCTCTTTTTTTTTGGAAGAAGAAGTCCATTTAAAACATTTGGCTACCATCAAGGATCAAGTTATGACTTTGGACTGGTTGGGCTCATCTTTTAGGCTTGGTATTTAAAAAAAGGAGATGGTGAGCAAGCTTCAAGTTCCAAGTTCATCTTTTCAAGATTAAGCAAGAGCATCTTTAAATTCTTAAAGTAAAGCAAATCAATTCTCTACTCCTCCGTGGTTTTGGCACAGAATTTGCTTTGATCACTTGGGGATCCTTTTTAATGCAAAGATTTATTAACAAAGTATTTTCCATGATCATTTGAAAAATGATTTTTTATTTTTTTTCTCTTCTTTTTTTTCTTTCTTGGCTTAATGATCCATACATTCACGACTTGGCACACTGAATCAAACAGAATGAGATTTTATTCAACTAGTAGGGAAAAAGGATTACATCCCTCGACTCAATAAACTCGACAATGACTTGCAAACAAACTTGATAACAGACTGACCAGAAGACTCGACTGGACTTGACATTTGACTCCAACTTAACACAACTCGACTACAGACTGGACTCGACTTGGTCTCAACTGGAGTGTCACAGACGACTTTCAAATTATTGGGTCCCCAGGAGCATCCATATTTGCTTTAGCAGCCGTATTTCTAAACACTATCACCTCACTAGCATCTTCCTCAGGTTCATGACATAAATAGGGGCCGCAAGCAGAATTGATTTTCAGAAGGCAAGGAATTTTGAGGAATTATTGGATTACTTTATGAATTTGTATTTTACATGCATGTAATGATATTGACTGATATGATGAGAGTGACAAAATGTACATGCTTTAATGTTTTGATGTGGCTAAATGCATGCACCGCACACATGACACACGGATGAAATGCAAATGTGTGTGTGCCTATTCTATATGCAAAAGAAAGGAAAATTCTAGTCCTAGCACATATAACATATAAGCACATAAAATCCTCATCCATGTCAAGTGCGCTTAACTTTTCCTTTCATCGTGATCCTCATTACCCCTTCAAGGTTTGAAAATTTTAGAATTTTTGAAATCCATTTGACAAGTATTTCCCCTAGATGATGGGCTCTTTCAAATTCTTAAGGAGTTTTCCTTTGAAGGCAACATTTCTGAACAAAAGATGATTGGGTTGAAACTTCGCTTTAAAATTCATTTGAAAAGCATTTCTTTAATTGGAGAGATCTTTCAAAAACAATTCTCAAGGATTTTGAACCTTTTATTAAAAAAGAGGATATGAAAATATTTCTCAATAAGAAAAATGATTTGGGTTTTACTTGAAAAATGAACCTTAAACATTTTTTTCTTTGAAAGGGTAAAAAATTTTCAAAACAATTTATTCTTCTTTTGGATAAAAGATGATGATTAAAAAATTTTCATAAACCATGAACTTTGGATTCTTGGGTAGGAGCATCACACGATTAGATAATCATCGCACTTTTCATGAATTCGGATGCATACAAGGTCAATGATGCTTAGCTAAACATGATACAAGAGATGTAATCTTATAATCAAGATTCGGCTTATTCTTAAATGTCATAGGACATGAAAAGGAATTGCCCAAAAGTGATTAAGAGGTTACTTATCTTTTATCAAGTAAGCATCGTCATCATCTCAAGTAATCCCTTTCGGGCATACAAAACTCCCTAGCACATAACCCTAATCAAGAATTGACTCCCTAATTTTGAAAGGTTCTATGGAAACTACTATGCAAAGGCCGGGTTTTGGTCAAATACAGGACCCTTGACACACACCCGATAGGATGCTTCATATACCAAAACATGGTACGAGATCAAGGGTGATCACACGGCCCCATGATGGCTTGACCGACCGGGTTGCCCCGAGCCTCCAAGGTCATAGTTCCATGCAATCGACTGGCGAAACATGCAAGTGCAATGCAACGGGCACACAAAAATTAATTAATTCGATTAAAAGGATGCTTTCAAGTCTAATCCTCGAGTGAACCCAAAATCCGAAATTCTGGTCTGCGAAACCATTTTAAAAGCAAACTGATCTTTTGCGAAACCAAAGATAAACTGGGTCCGGGGATTATGGAATGAAAGGGGAAGGAGCCCGGCGGACTAAAACACCCCCTTTCATCCTATCTCACGATAGGCCTCTACTCAACATCCTTTTTAATCAAATTAATAATCTAAGCATGCCCTCAATTAATACATATATGTAGGTATACATAACACAAGCATGTTGAAAGGGTGCAAAATTGCTAACGGTAAAATATCATTCATAAGTCACATAATTCAACTAGCAAACATCATGATATGCAATAGAGAACTAGAAAACATACCCGGGATCCGGCCGCGAATATCAAACGTGCAATGCATGCAAAAATAAACCTAAGAAAGGTCTCTAATACATATATACACATAAGGCAAAACCTAAGCTAAGGTGTCGCACATGGGGTCGAAAAATCAATTAAAATCAATAAAATAGATTAAACTAGAGAAGGGTTGAGAAATTGTACCTCAAAGCGCTACAAAACAAAGGTTAGTACACATGCCTTAGACAAGATATAATATCATAAATAAGTAAATCCTAAGTCATGTTCAATTAGATACATCTTAGGCAAGAGATAAGTCCTACTTATGGATATTAACATGTATGAATGAATGCATGAATATGAACAAATATGGGACATGAATTTCTTCACCAATTTGGATCACTAAGCCTCTGGATTTAATCTAAATTATCATTAATCAAAACATGGTTTGGGTCTCAAGACATTAGGAGACCATTTGAGTTAAAATAAATAAGATTAGATGAAAACAGTAGCAGTTTTTTTGTGATTTACAGAGAGCAGACCAGACGTTCAAAAATGGAAATAAAATACTTTTGATGGTTGGATCTTATTGATTTTTGGATATGTCATGCCTCTGTGAGTCTAGTTTCTAACCCAACTTGAAAATCAAGATTTCAACGGTTAGATCTCTGGGAATATGGAAAATACTAGACCTCACTCAGGATTCTGCAACTCTCTGTCCAGAGATCTTGTATGATTTTCTAAAAATAGTAAAAAAATGAGAAACACTTAGATCTTTTTAGGGTACCTTCCCAACACATTAAAGTACTTATAAAAAATTATTTGAGACCCCAAAAACTTAATTAAAGTTCTGATCTATTAATTTCATAACGGACTTATTATTCTGAAAGTATTCTAGAACTCTGGACAGATTATGATTAGCTCACAAAAACCATGATCAAACCCTTCTAATCACAAGATCTTGCTAAAACAAAAATCACAGTGGTAAAACAATGTGTTATGAACATTTTTCCGTTGGTTTCATTCGATTCCAACGGTCGGATTTCAAACTAAAAATCCTTGATCAAAAACAGTTTATGAACCCACTGTTTCATTTTGCTAGTTCAAGTTTGTTGATTGGCCTCAACTATTAAAACATGAAGTTGAGGCTCAAACCAAACTACTTCTTCTACCATTTGATGGTCATTGAAGACTATGAGGCACACCACACTTATGGATCTTGATGAAGTATTGAAATGAACTTCACAAAATCCTCAAATAAAGAACTCAAACCTATGGACCAAAACTTGAGTTCAAAATATTACCCCTACCACTTGGTGGTCATTGGAGGATATAGATTTATTTCTACATGAACCTCTATGGAATATTGAATGAATTCCATAAGATTCTTAATGAGGAGGTTCAATTCATGGGTTAAGACTTGAATCTTCACCAACCATGGGTAGATATGACCATGATCAACCTTAGTCTCCATATAAATCATAGGATCATAGGGGACTAGATGATCAAACTCAAGAGGATTCAATGAGATATTAAAGATCTCATGGATCTCAAAAGAAAAATAGAGACAAAGAGAAATAGAATCAAAGTTTACTTGAAGAAAACCAAGTGAAGATCCCTTCACAAACTAGTTTTATTTTAAACCTAAGGCTCTTATTTAGATCCAAATCAATGAGAGCAAGTAGGAATTCAATCACAATTCTATGTGGTGTGTGATGAAATGAGGAGGGAAGAGAGGTTTTGAAAATGTGTAAAAGTCCTAGATCTATGAATTGTGATTGAATTATATATAATAAGTATAGGGATAAGGATTTAACCTCTAGATCTTCTCAGGATTTGTAGAGATGTTGAATTCCTCAAGCTTTTCCTCTTCTTCTTCCTCAAGCTTCAAGCTCCTTCAATGGTGATTTGATGGTTGGGTAGAGTTTTGGTGGGATTCGGGTAAGATAATTAGTAGAGTTTCTCTCTCTATATTTCTTTTCTGTAAAGCTCTCCTAATATTTTTCTATACAATTCAAGTGTCTCCCCCAAAATGAGAGAAAATGGGTTCTTTTATAGACTTTCATTATCTTAGGGGCTAAGATAAGGGTAGATAGGTCAATTTGTGGTGAGTTAGGAATATTCTATGGCATCTCTAATTCTCCATGGCACTTCTATGTAATTCCAAGAAACTTGAAGGGCATTTAAGTTGGCTAGAATAAAGGAACATTCTAGAGCATCTTCAAAACACATGGGAGATTAGTGCCCAACAAAGGGCTTTTTGGGTATTTCTTAGATAAGGAATATGCCAAGGAATCTCTAACTCTCCAAATCACATGGGCTACTTTCTTTTATTATTTTCCTTTTCCTACATATATATATATATATGTATAGACACATTTTTTATTTTAAATCTAAATTAATCATATGAGTTACCAAATAGTATCTTTTTTCTTTTTTCTTTTTTTTCTTTTTGAATCTAAAAATATGAGAAATAATGTTATTTTTAGAAAATATCATTATTATTATTTAATCTATTCCATTTTTTTTAGAAAGTAACCCATGATCTAGTGAGCTCAAGACAGATGGTCAATGATTGGCCAAATCTAGGGATATTAGGAGCAAGGTTTGGGAGCTTAAAACTTTTCAGAAGTCGAAGCGATGAACTTGAAGAAAATCGTCGGAACATTATTCATCATTGATATCTAGAGGTAAATCCCCCCTAAGTTTAATAGTTCGGTCAAAATTGGGGTGTCTACAACAGTAACATAACAATTTGTACGAAATAACAGCTAAAATAACCCAACTCATCATAGATTTATCACATTGTATATAAACTGGCATTGTAACACAAATTGCAGCTATAATAGGAGATTGGAAACTAAAGCAGTATATTTTATGATTCTAGCGCAGTTGTATTTTACAAATGCCTCGCTTGTCACAACCCCCGACTAACTTACTGCTAGTCCCTAGTGATAAAGTGATAGTAAAAACAAGCGAAACTAAACTACAATAACTGAAAGAAAACAAAATAAACTGAAAATAAGCTGACCGAAGAAAGAGATATCTTAACTCACTTTTGCAAGAATTGCGGTTGCATTTAGCTAATGCAACAAGCCGTTAAACCCCTAGGTTCTCCCTAGTGGATGAGTGTTGTCTCGTGAGGGTTTTCAGTGACTGTACCCACAAAATTCTTATATTTAAGTTCAAAAAAGATAAAGAACTACTTCTAACACTCCCTCCCAGTTAACTGCTAACTCAGTTCTGCAAAGACTTATTAATCTCAATCAAACCATGAAAGAAATTCACATGCTCCTAATGCCACCAAGATAGGTATAACATATGCGTCACATTCAAGCATCTGTGTGTGTGTGAAGTTAACAACTATGCATCAAACCTTGTTTAGAGTTGTTTAGACTATTGTACCCCTAGAACTTGTAATTTCAACTCAATTCTCACATTGAGCCACACTCATAAAAGAACGTCTCAAAAAAACTTGCTTAAGAATGATCGCACATTTGCATGAAAGCTTTGATAGGAGTGAATTTTTTAATACTAATGCTTTCATACTTAACTCTATGAAAAATGGACGTTTAGAGTGTGTAGTCTCAAGAATCAAATACTACTTACTCGAGGAGCGAAATCCCATGGATAACTCAATTCACACGTTCATGTTCAAACTAATTTGTTAAGAATCATTAAGACTTTGAATTTTTGGTTTTTTTTTTATATAGTAGCCGAAGATGATGAGAGAGAGTATGCGCGTCTCAGTAAGTGATGAAGTCTATCTTATCATTTTATCCTTTTCACATCTCCAACCAACCTTAATTTTTGCATATTCTTTTTTTCTTTTCTTTTTTTCATTTTTTTAAATATACTCCTTCTTCACATTCAAACTTTTCTTTTTATACTTCTTTTTATGCGGCAACTCCCACAACCACTCTCTTCCAATCACATACTTTGACAGTTTATTCATATTAGATGCGCAATGGGGTCCTTGGGGGTCAAGGTATAAGATCAAAAGTTTGTATCCTAGGAATTGACTGGTTAACTAAGTACCATGCCAACTTGGACTGTGTTAGTAAGTCTATTACCTTTCCATTACCCGGAAGCAAACCCTTTAATTTTTAGCGTAATCCGTTGAGCGATGTTTTTCTCACAAGCCGCTTAGGTACCATCAAGGGCACAAGTCCAGAGATTACAGTCATTAAGATCCCAGTGGTGAGAGAATTCGAGGATGTATTTAGAGATATCTCAGGGTTACTACCCAAGAGTAAATTAGATTTATACATAGAATTGGTACCTGGAACAACCCCGATATCCAAGAATTTGTATCGAATGGCACTGATAGAGATGCAAGAATTGAAGAAACAAGTGCAAGAGTTAGCAGACTTGGGTTTTGCTCGCCCTAGCACATCACTGTGGGAAGCACCGAAGTTGTTCACAAAGAAGAAGGATGGATCATTTCGCCTCTACATAGATTACAGAGAGTTGAATAAGGTTATCATCAAGAACAAGAACCCATTCCCAAGGATTGATGATTTGTTCGATTAACTTCAGGGAGCAACAACATTTTTGAAGATCGATTTGAGATTAGGATACCATCAGTTATTGGTCAGACCAGAAGATGTGTTGAAGACAACCTTTAGGACCAGATACGGTCATTGCGAGTTTACTGTGATGCCGTTCAGAATGACCAATGCCCCAGCGGTGTTCATGGCTTCGATGAACAGGGTATTCAGGCCCTACCTAGATCAGTTTATTATCGTCTTCATTAACGATATTTTGATTTATTCCAAAACCAAAGAAGAACACAAGAAGTATGTACAGATTGCATTACAGACGCTTAGAGATAATCGTTTGTACGCAAAGATTAGCAAGTATGAGTTTTGGCTTGAAAAAGTCAAGTTTTTGGGACATGTTTTCTGTTAATACGGAATTTCTATGGATACTTTGAAGACTAATGCAGAACTAGACTGGAAAAGGCCGGGTAATGCCTTAGAAGATAGAAGATATATTGGTTTGGCTAGTGATTATCGGAGATTTGTAAAGGGATTGATACACCCAAAATTGGCTCTATCCTATGACCGAGCGGTTCAAATCAGCAGCCAGTCCATGTCCCGGTGAAAGCATGCACAACTCCTCTGACAAGCATCATCCCGAGTGGTTTGGTCCACTTGATGCCTCCTGAACGGTTCATCCATGACCCGGCCAACAGGTCGGGAAGACCGCACAGGCACATCCCACCACGGGAACAGCTCATCCGGGCCCACAAGCATGATCCCGATCAGTACGGGCAGTTTCCTACTCAAGCTAGAAGACTAATAGAAAATGCAAACTATTTCCTAATCCAATTAGGAAACCCCCACAATTAATGCCAATCTATATCAATTGGATTATATTTCCTTATCCATGTACGAGTAAGTCTCTTGCATCTATAAAAGAGACCTCTCACCCCCTATTGAAGGGGCCGACTTTTCAGTCTACACAGCACCTCTATAGCATTCTTCTACATTCCCCGCCGGCCTACGGTAGCTCCAAACTTGTTGGTTCATCAGAGGCCCCCGGCTCTTTTACAGTATAGTGAACATGCTCAGACACAGCCGTGGACGTAGGTTCCTTCATTAACAGGGCCGAACTACATACAAAAAAAACCCGTCTCTCACTCTCTCTCCTTAATCTGCTCTTTTGGCGCCGTCTGTGGGAAGCGACAAGTCTTCTCATCAACAAATCTCTTGACTGATCGTAATGCCACCGAAGAAGTGTAAGAAGGCTGATCAATAGTTCAACCGGGATGTTCCTCCGGCCCCGGCACCGGCTGCAGCAGTCATGACATCTAAGCAGATCACCGCGACCCTCACACAACTCTTGGAGGGCCAGCGTCAAATCCAGCAACAGATCGAAGCCCTGCTAGCCCAGCACAACAGTCCTCTAGTGGCCGGGAAATGACCCAGGAACGTTGCGTACGGTCGGGAACCGATCTTGACCAGGCAACGTGCCCGAGCCAACCCGTCCCGTGTTGAGGATGCCAGAGACATCAACAATGGGCATGCTGCCCAAGAGGAAAGGTAGGAGCATATGGTCCGGGAATCAGTCTAGGATCACTCGGTCAAGAGCCGAGTTGTCCCTAGGCACATGATGAACCGGAGTCATAGTCAAGTCCGATCCCAGAGGACAGTACACTGCCATGAAGAAGAAGCCTCTTCCACTGACCCGACCAACCCCTCAGATACCGGTAGGGAAGGAGTGGAAGCCTGAATCAAGGACTTGCAGAAGCGGATTGACGGAGTAGCCAAAAAGCTTGGTCAAAACCGTGCTCGGAATCAATCCAATACCGAGACAGAGTCACCGTTCTTCAGCCAGATCACGAGATTCTCCATCCTGCACAAATTCAAGCAGCCACGCCTAGATCCCTATAACGGCTCGGGAAGCCCGGTCGACCACGTCCGGACCTATAAGGCTCAGATGGCCCTAGCCACCAACTCTGATGAACTACACTGCCTAGCCTTCCCCAGTACTTTGAAAGGCCCGGTCGCCCAATGGTTCTACTCCTTGAAACCCCGATCGGTACGTAGTTTCAGGCAACTCAGCAAGCAGTTCATCAACCAGTCCGTCGGTATACATGAACGGCCACAGCCTAACATGCAACTATTGACGGTCAGACAACGGAATAATGAGTCCCTCAAGGAGTTCACTGACCGGTTCAACCAACAGAAGCTTCAAATCCGCAATGTGAACGAGACAGTCGCCATCTTACCTTTCTGCTCGGGAGTTCAACACACCAAGTGCGCCACATCGTTCAACAAAAATCGAGCGGAAACCCCCGATCATTACGGGCAGTTTCCTACTCAAGCTAGAAGACTAATGGAAAGTGCAAACTATTTCCTAATCCAATTAGGAAACCCCCACAATTAATGCCAATCTATATCAATTGGATTATATTTCCTTATCCATGTACGAGTAGGTCTCTTGCATCTATAAAAGAGACCTCTCACCCCCCATTGAAGGGGTCAATTTTTTAGTCTACACAGCACCGCTATAGCATTCATCTACATGCCCGGCCGGCTTACGGTAGCTCCAGACTTGTTGGTTCACCACAGGCCCCCGGCTCTTTTACAGTATAGTGAACCTGCACAGACACAGCCGTGGACGTAGGTTCCTTCATTAACAGGGCCGAACCACATAGAAAAAAAAAACCCGTCTCTTACTCTCTCCCCTTAATCTGCTCTACTTTACTCTTACCAAATTTTGGCATCATCAGGGGTTTCTCCAAGATTATAGCCCCATTAACTAATCTTACTAAGAAGAAGTTGAAGTTTGGGTGGGAGGACAAGCATGAACACACATTCCAGGAGTTAGAAGAGAGACTGAATTCAGTGCCACTACTTACAATTCCGAAGAGCGGCGAGAGGTATACCATCTATAGTGATGCTTTGCATCAAGGATTAGGGTGTGTTTTAATGCAAGATAGGAAGGTTATAGTGTATGGATCTAGGTAGCTGAAGCCACATGAGATGAACTATCCTACGCATGATCTTGAGTTAGCCGCAATCATTTACTCTTTGAAGATCTGGAGACACTACCTCTTTAGAGAATAGTTCGATTGATTTTTGAACCATAAGACCTTGAGGTATTTGTTTTCACAGAATGAATTGAACATGAGACAGAGAAGGTGGATGGAACTATTGAAAGATTATGACTTTACTTTGCAGTACCATCCTGGTAAGGCAAATGTAGTCACAAACGCACAAAGCCAAAAACCTCACAGAATAGCTGCTTCTCTTTTGATTCGAGAATGGAGAGCATTGGAGACTATGGTATAATTTGATCTTCAACGTGCATAGTCAGAGAAAGGATGGCACTTTGGGTGTCTCGTGGTATAGCCAACACTCATTGGTTGTGTTTTGGAAACTGAGCAGAAGGATTCAGATGTCGAGGTCAACTTGTCGTACCCAGTGGTGGAAAGTGAAAATAGACATATTGGATGAGGCACATAAGTCTAGACTGATCGTCTACCCAAGAGGTACTAAGATGTACAAAGATTTAAAGAGGAACTTCTGGTAGGACGGTATGAAGAGAGAAGTTGCTGAGTATGTGTCCAAGTACTTCACGTGTCAAGAAGTCAAGGAAGAGCATAAAAAATTGTCTAGACTACTTCTACAATGGCTACTTATTCTAGAATAAAAGTAGGAGCATGTCACCATGGACTTCGTGGTCGGATTGCTGAGGTTGCAACAAGGTCACGACGCCATTTGGGTGATGATAGTAGACTGGTTAATGAAGTTTGCTCATTTCATCGCCTACAACATGACTTATCCGGTGGAGAAGTTAAGTTAGATGTCCATCGAGCAAGTAGTACGACTTTATGGTGTTCTAGTCTCGATAGTATAAAATCGTGAATCAAGGTTCACCTCCAAATTTTGGGAGAGTCTACAAGTAGCATTGGGAACTTCTCTAAGATTAAGTTCCACTTTTCATCCACAGACCGATGGATAAACCAAGCAGACCAATTAAGTTTTGAAAGAGATGCTCCGAGCTTGCATGATTGACTTTAAAAGTTCGTGGGAATCTCACTGTCCTTAATCAAGATTGTGTACAATAATAGTTACCACTCGAGTATAGGAATGGCACCGTTTGAGGCACTGTACGGAAGACCATGCCATTCACCACTATGTTGGGCTGAAGTTGGAGATGGTATACTTCTTAGACCAGATATGGTTCGAGGAACAAGTGAAAAGATCAATATCGTCTGAGACAAGATGAAAGATGCCCAGAGCAGGCAGAAGAGCTATGTAGATAAATGTTAGAAGGACATAAAGTTCAGTGTGGGAGATCATGTGCTTCTCAAAGTATCTTCAGTCCAAAGTGTAGTCTGATTTGGAAGGAATAAAGGAAAGCTATCGCCTCGTTATATTAGACCTTTTTGAAATTCTTGAATGTATGGACAAAGTTGCCTACCGACTCGCACTACCACCAAGAATATCTGAAGTACACAATGCCTTTCATATAAGCATGTTAAAGAAGTACGTTCACGGCTCAGCCCCGGTGATCGGCTTCAAGGACATCAAAGTAAACAATAACATGACTTATCACGAGAGGCTAGTACGTATAATGGGAAGAGAGACCAAGAAATTGAGGAACAAGGAGATTCCTTTAGTGAAAGTGCAGTGGAGCCATCATGACGAGAGAGAAGCTTCTTGGGAGATTGAATCAGAAATATCAGAGAACTATCCAGAGTTATTCCAGGACTAGTTCATTCAAATTTTGAGTCGAAATCATTTAATAGGTGGTGGAGAAATGTAGCACCTGCATTTTTTGTATTTCTCTTTGTAATACTCTTGGTTATATATATATATGTAAGATCCATTTTCCTTATTCCTTTATGTTCTTATGATGCATGTATGTTGGAAGCTTGTTTAGAGTCTTGGGAAAAGCTTTGCTGGAAAAGCAACCTCAAGCGCTCGAGCCCGAAGCGCTCGAGCTCTTAAAAGGGTAAAATAACCATTTTGCCTTTGGACTCAAAAGTCTATGAATACCCGTCACAATCTCATCATTTGGGCATTTGTTTATACCCAAAAATAGAGAGCTTATGCTTGGGAGAGATTTTGAGAGATCATCTTCACACATTCACATATATATTTGTATGTCCACTTAAATACATGATCCAACTTCTCATTCATACACAAATACATAGATACACTTACACATGAGGTTTTGGACTTGAGTATTCAAGGACCAAGAGAAAGAGAGGAGGATTCTAGTTCTCAAGCTTTTTCAACACATTCTTCATATTTTTATCATCTTTCATCATCTAAGCTTTTGTCAGTATAGAATCTCACTTAGATGCCTTAGAAATAGTTTTTACTTGATTTTATGTCCATGCATGTGATTCATTTGTAGTTAAAGACCTTGTATGTGAAGAAAAACTCACCGTACAAATGCTTGAGTATACATTCCATGCATGTGTCCATGCCTTAGAAATAGTCCCAATTCTCGATGGCAAGTACAAGTTTCCCTTTAAACCAATTAGACAACTGAACATGCTTGAGTATACATTTCACCGTACAATTTCGCAAATTACACAAGAGCTATTAAAATTATGCTAAGCATATAAATTTAAGCTAATTAAGCATGCATATCATTACAAAGATAGTCTCAACCATACAATTATCCTAATTCCACAATTACTGTTACTCACCTCAAGGATTTCGCTCCTATTTTGCAGAATTGAGATCCTAGTATAATCCAAGTATAATCCAAGTATAATCCAGGTATAATTCTTATACAAAATATACAAGTTATAAGCTAAACCCCAAATTGGGCCGCAAAAAAACTATCTCAGAAATCCATAAGATTAGTTCTAACGCATTAGACGCACCTCTAGGAGTCCAAATATGTAGCCTATTCTGGAAATAAACGTCAAACAGCACGTCGTTTGTCGTCGTGAGCGTCACCGAGACTTTCTGCCGAATTTCTCTCATTGTCTCTCTTCACTGGAAATATCCTAACCAAGAATGAAGAAGGAGAATAATATAATGAGTCATGAGACACTTGTCTCACCCATGTAATTCCAAGTTTGCTATTCTATTATGACCTCCCCATGGTTTTACTTGTTTTGTAATTATACCCCTGCTAATTAATGAAACTTATTAAAACTATCACAAATTTAAATGGGTGTTTGTTTATGTCACGTATGGGTCCCATAAGTGGTCCCATATAATTTTATTGAGTTGCTAATTAACCTACAAATTATGCAATGTGTCCATTTCGTCCTCACAAATGTATCCCTAACGGACCACAGAAATGATCTCTAAGAATTAAATGTTAATAAAACATCGTAATAATACTAATCACATATGCCTTAATAAACAATTAATCACATAAGAATTATTTTCCACCTTTGTCCCATCACACGAGGACCTGAATTTTAAACAAAAACATATACAATTGTAGTTCCCCGACGTTCCTCGGCCTCACTCATCATGCTTCTTCTTGTCTTTCTTCTTACCTACAATGGAGTAAATCTCAGCTATATGCTTAGTGCACAAGTCTAACAAATGCAATATATGACAAAACATGCTTTAATCTCATAAATCATATCAATAGTCTCTAGGGAGAAAAATACGCCTTCATCCGGTACCGGCAAGTCCAAGCCTTAAACCGCGATGTCAATGGCTAGTCCAAGCCTACAACCATTACATCCCCCAAGTGCCCTGGCAAGTCCAAGCCTTAAACCATGCACAGTAGCCGTCGCTACTAAAATTCTCCAACAACGAGAAGCTTACTCCGGCATGAATTTGTATAAAACCCCCCTTTGACCCACATAGACAACTCAACGTGCTCGTGTAAATTTAGACATGCTTTTCACAATTTAGCGCGTGCATAATTAACGGGCCTACAATTAACACATGGATTTTGTCCGGATCTCAATTTCATCGTCGAAATATAAACACATGTATTTCTCTATATTTCACAAGTTAGAACTTCATACCTCGTACGATTTCCCCCAAACTTTGAAGGATCGATTAGGAGGCCAATTAATCGTCGAATTTTGAATTTGAGACAATTCCTACAAGTTAATACCTATTTTTCCCAAATTCCTAGAAATTAGCTTTTTATAAACATTAGCCAAACATGGCCTAAGTAGTATCAAAATGTAGATCTTACCTCCACGAGTTCAAATCTTGAATTTGGTGAAAAACTGACGGACGAAAGGTCGCCGATCGTCGTCGCAAAGCCCGTGGCAACAATCTCCCTTCTCTCTAGATATTTTTCCAACTTTTGGAGAATGAAATCTTATCCTCCACTATTTATAGAAAATCTTTTCAAAAATTGTGTTTACCTCCCCGTAAGTTTCTCAAAACTTTTAATTAATCCATGAAACTTCACACACGTCCATTTTATGTCTTTACGAGTGAAAATTATAAATTTTAGAAGTTTCCGACTAAGTCTCGTTTGGGTCCAAAAATAATATCCGAAAACTAAATTATGTGGAATCTCTGCACCACCTATCTTTTTATTTAACGTGTCACTCACGTTCTCACCATAGTTCTCAAAACGATATATAACAATATTGAGATTACCAGAAACTATACTACACAGTTATAATTCACTATTCACAAAATACCACATAAGTCAAATAACATTTAAATCATATAAATGTCATTTTCTCGTGCCAATGAAAATCTCAATTACCAATTTCCTCGTGTCCGTACTGACACCTCACCATTGACCACAGTCAACCACTTATCCTCATTTATTATATATATAAATGATAATTTATAAAATTTCATATCATTCATGACAAAACTATGAAATTCTAGAATGGGCATGACAACTCTCCCCTCCAAAAAGGAAGTTTGTCTCCAAACTTATACCTCATACGTCGAACGGGTATGGATACTCATTCCTCATGTCTTCCTCACTTTCCCATGTAGTTTATTCCACCATGTGACTACGCCACAATACTTTTACCATCAGAATCGTCTTAGTTCTTAAGACTTGCTCTTTTCGATCTAGAATCTCTATCGGTTGTTCCACATAAGTCAAGTCCCTCTGAATCTGTAGCGGTTCAGGTACAATGATCTTACTCGTATCAGTCATACAACGTCTCAACATAGACACGTGAAACACGTTTTGCACAAATGATAACTCAGCTGATAAAGCCGATCGGTAAGCCACCGGCCCTACTCTCTCTAGAATCTCAAACAGTCCTATGAACCTTGGGTTAAGTTTTTCCCTCTTTCCAAATCGTACAATGCCTTTCGAAGGCGATGCTCGCAAGTATACGAAATCTCCAACTTCAAAATTCATCGGTCGTCGTTTAGAGTCCGCATAGCTCTTATAACGGCTCTGAGCTACCTTAAGTCCCTCCTGAATCAATTTCACATTCTCAGTAGTCACCTGTATTAACTCAGGTCCTAGTAACTTCCTTTCTCCAACCTCAGTCCAACAAACCGGCGATCAACATTTACGCCCATACAAAGCTTCATATGGTGTCATACCAATACTTGACTGAAATCCGTTGCTATACGCAAATTCAATCAATGCTAGGTGTTTCTCCCAATCACCCCCAAAATCCAATACGCACAATCGTAACATATCCTCTAATGTCTGAATCATACACTCCGACTGTCCATCGGTCTAAGGATGAAATGCAGTACTGAAACTCAACTTCGTACCCATAGCTGTCTATAGACTTCCTCAAAACCTTGATGTAAAACTACTATCACGGTCCGGTATGATCACGGCTGGTACCCCATGTAGTCTTACAATCTCTCTCACATACAATTCTGCTAACTTGGACTGTTTAGTTGTCTTGATCGGTAGAAAATGAGCTAACTTGGTTAATCTGTCAACTATAACCCAAATCTTATCATTCTTATTGAATGATCGTGGAAATCCTGAAACAAAGTCCATTGTTATCTCATCCCATTTCCATTTTGACACTGGTAATGGTTGTAATAACCCCGTAGGTACTTGTCTTTCTGCTTTGATCTGTTGACATACCGAACATTCAGATACAAACTTAGCGACTTCACGCTTTATACCAGAAGTTTTCTCTCAAGTTTCGATACATTTTGTTGCTTCCCGGATGTACTGAATATCGAGTACTAAGTGATTCTTCTAAAATCCTCTCTTTCAAGCCTTTCACATTCGGTACACATAATCGATTTTCCAGTTTCAACGTTCCTTGTTCTAATATGAAATCAGGTTGCTTTCCTAAAGGTATCTCGTCTCTCATTCTGCATAAGTAGACATCGTTAAATTGCCCTTTCTTGATCTCATCAATAATATCTGAGTGTGTTATGATCACCATCATTAAACCACCACTAGTCTCTGGAATTACATCCAATTCTAATCGTTCCATCTCCTTTACCAATTCTTTTTGTTGAGTTAGTTCATTGGCTAAGTTCCTTGTCGTGTTCTGGCTTAGGGCATCAGCCACCACATTAGCATTTCCCAGGTGATACTCTATCGAAAGATCGTAATCCTTCATTAATTCTAACCATCTTCTCTCTCTCATATTTAAATCTCATTGGGTGAAATTAAATGTATTTCAAACTCTTGTGGTCTGTGAATATCTCACACTTCTCCCCGTACATGTAATGTCTCCAAATTTTCAAAGCATGAATTACTGCAGCCAATTCAAGATCATGGGTCGGATAATTTACCTCGTGTGTCTTTGGCTGTCTAGATGCGTAAGCAATCACCTTGCCACCTTACATAAGCACACATCCCAAACCTTGATGCGAAGCGTCACTATAGATTACAAATCCTTCGGTTCTGGATGGTATTGTCAGAATTGGTGCCCTTGTCAACCTTGACTTCAACTCCTGAAAACTGTTTTCACATTCTTGACTCCATTCAAAGGAAACCTCTTTCCTCATCAACTTGGTCATAGGTAAAGAAATCTTCAAGAAGTGCTCAATAAAATGGCGGTAATATCCTGCTAATCCCAAGAAACTTTGAATTTCAGGTACAGATGTCAGTCTTTGCCAATTTGATACAACTTCTACTTTGTGAGGATCCACTGAAACCCCATTCTTGTCAATCACGTGACCAAGAAAAGTAATACTAGGTAACCAAAATTCACATTTCTTAAGTTTTCCAAATAGTTGTTTCTCTCGTAATCTCTGAAGTATCAACCTCAAGTGGTTCTCGTGTTCTATCTCACTCGGTGAATAGATAAGAATATCGTCGATGAACACTATTACAAAGTCATCAAGATAGGCATTAAAGACTCGGTTCATAAGATCCATGAACGCGGCTGGTGCATTTGTAACTCCAAACGGCATGACTAAGAACTCATAATGTCCGTAGCGCGTTCTGAAAGCAGTTTTCTAGACGTCTTCGGCCTTCACTTTTAACTGATGGTAACCTGATCTCAAATCTATCTTCGAAAATACTTGAGCCCCATGAAGTTGGTCAAATAGATCATCAATTCTCGGTAGTGGATACTTGTTCTTAATTGTCAACTTGTTCAATTCTCGGTATTCGACGCACATACGCATTGAACCATCTTTCTTCCTTACAAACAACACTGGAGCTCCCCACAGCGGAATACTTGGTTGAATGAAACCCTTGTCAAGTAGCTCTTGTAGTTAGATTTTCAGCTCTTTCAATTCTATGGGTGCCATTCTATATGGTGCCTTTGATACAAGTCTTGAGTCTGGCATAACCTCAATAGTGAACTCAACTTCTCTCTCAATAAGAACATCTGGTAGGTCATCAGGAAATACATCTAGATATTCTCGCACTATCAGAATGTCTTCTACTTTTAAATCAGTCGCTGAGACATCAGTCACTGAACATAGGAATCCTTGACATCCCCTTTTCAATAACCTTCCCGCTCGGATAGCTAAAATCAAATACAGTGGCGGTATAACCCCACTCCCTTGGAAAGAAAAGTTCCCATGTACCGGTGATCGAAAATTAACCTCTTTCCGTTCACAGTCTATTGTGGCTTGGTTAAGAGCTAACCAATCTATTCCCAGTATCACATCGAAATGGTTCACCATAATCGGTATAAGGTCTACGGTCACCAACTTCTCGCTTAGTTTGATCTCACAGTTCTTATATATAGTAGACGTCATTATTGATTTACTAAGTGGCACAGCAATAGACAATTCATATCCTAATGGTGCCAATTCAACATTCAAATGTTCAACAAAAGCATGCGATACAAATGAATGCGTAGATCCTGAGTCGACGAGTATGCGTGCTAAGTGTGAACATACAAGCACCATACCTGAGACTACTGTCTCTAAAGCAGACATATCCCCTAGGTTCATCTGATATGCTCTTCTTTGATGTTGTTCCATCCTTTGTCCCCCATCATTGGATTGTCTAGGCTTCGACCCACTGTAAGCCATAGAACTAGCTCCTTGCTGAGGATACTTCCTCAGGCAATCCTTGGCTTGGTGCCCAAATACTCCACAATCATAACACTTGTCTCTCATGTCAGGTGTTGAATTAGCACTACCCCCGCCTTGGTTCTTGTTCTGGGGTTTGGTCATGAAACATCGACCTGAGTGTGGTCCGTTGCAAATTGAAGACAACGGTATATTACTTGGCATTCTCTTGAAATCACTGAAACTAGAACCAGAGCCCCTTTGAAACGGCCTCTTGAAAGATCCGCCTTGGTTCCTATCCCCACTCTCATTGCTTCGTTTACCGTACTGATTCTGCCTCGACCTTTCCATTCCACTCTCGGCCACTAGCGTGGTTTGTTGTACTGCTGCCACAGTCGAATGTTCGTAGGTTTCCACCCTTAGACGAATATTTTCCCTTAAACTCTCTTCAAATTTCCTTGCCCTGTCTTCCTCCTCTGGTACGGAACCCTTTCAAAATCTCAATAAAGCATTGTACTTGGAAGTATATTCGGTTACAGTCATATCTCCCTGCTTCAGGTTATCAAATTCTCGCTTCTTTGCATTATCAAGTAATTGGTGCCCCTTGATCCAGAACATTTACCCACCAGTTCTGGGCTTCACCCTTCAGCACATCACTTGCATTTTCCATTTTCTCCCTGTCGTTCATCGGAACAGATCGGAAAATCCTCTCCATGTCCATAATCCAATGTTCTGCGAGTGTTGGATCATGTGTCCCATGAAATTCCATTGGTTTCTTTCGAGCAAATTGTTCGGATACGGATCTTATGCCTCTAGTTTCGGGTGTATGCACTATAGTTATTTGTTCCACTTTGATTTGGGGCGTGGGAGGCAGTCGCTCCGCTATATTCCGTATCATTTCCCCCATAATCCCCATCATCTCTGCCATTTCATTCATACGTCGAGTGTATGGCGATAGATTTCGCTCTTCGTCACTCATGATTACAATCCTGTAGTTCTCAATGCATAAACACTATACATGTACAACAATAACAATAGCATGTATGTTAAACAACATACATATGCATCAAACATCTCTAATATTTATGGATGCAATCTAGAACATCTGTTAAATCACTCAACATTACACTCGACGTCGAACGTTCCCAAAGTTTTGTTACCTATAGCTCTGATACCACTAAATGTCACGACCCATCCCGTTACGCGCGGAAATAGGACACGTGGCACTCCATCAAGGCTTATCCAGTTCCATTAAAGTCAAATGGTAGCGGAAAACATTATTAAAATCCATTAAAATCAGAGTTATAAAAAGCTTTGTTCAATTGAAACCTGTCCAAAGGAACACAGTTTTGAAAACAAAGGTTCAGTCGACTGTACTAGGGTCCAGTCGACTGTGCCTGGCAGAAACCAAAACTCACATTTCTCATCAGGTGTCCAGTCGACTGATCAGGGAACCCAGTCGACTGCATTGGTCACTATTTGGATCAGTAGCTAAAATCTACAATGGTCCAGTCGACTGAAGGATGGTCCAGTCGACTGATCTTGACACTATTTACTTTCAGTGTCTAAACCCCACGGGATTCAGTCGACTGATCCAGGGTCCAGTCGACTGCTCCCCTGCTGGGCAGCCCTGTGTGAAATATTACAACTCATGCTTCTCCACCTCAATAACAACTACAACTACCACTAAATTGCAACATTTAAAAACACAACTACAGGAGTTCAATTACAAGATTATCATACTACGGAACTAATCCATGATCCTATTACAACGTTTTACAATTTGTTAATCCTTACACAAGTCTAGGATTTTAAACAAAAACATATACAATCGTAGTTCCCCGGCGTTCCTCAGCCTCACTCATCACGCTTCTTCTTGTCTTTCTTCTTACCTACAATGGAGTAAATCTCTACTGCTCAGCTATATGCTGAGTGTATAAGTCAAGCAACGAGAAGCTTACTCCGGCATGAATTTATATAAAACCCCCCTTTGACCCACATAGACAACTCAACGTGCTCGCGTAAATTTAGACATACTTTTCACAATTTAGCGCGTGAATAATTAACGGGCCTACAATTAACACATGGATTTTGCCCAGATCTCAATTTTGTCTTCGAAATATAAAACATGTATTTCTCTATATTTCACAAGTTAGAACTTCATACCTCGTGCGATTTCCCCCAAATTTTGAAGGATCGACTAGGAGGCCAATTAATCGTCAGATTTCGAATTTGAGACAATTCCTACAAGTTTATACCTGTTTTTCCCAAATTCCTAGAAATTATCTTTTTATAAACATTAGCCAAACATGGCCTAAGTAGTATCAAAACGTAGATCTTACCTCCACGAGTTCAAATCTTGAATTTGGTTAAAAACTGACGGACGAAAGGTCGCCGATCGTCGTCGCAAAGCCCGTGGCAACAATCTCCCTTCTCTCTCCTCTCTCTAGATATTTTCCCAACTTTTGGAGAATGAAATCTTATCCTCCACTATTCATAGAAAATCTTCTCAAAAATTGTGTTTACCTCCTCGCAAGTTTCTCAAAACTTCTAATTAATCCATGAAACTTCACACACGTCCATTTTATGTCTTTACGAGTGAAAATTATAAATTTTAGAAGTTTTCGACTAAGTCTCGTTTGGGTCCAAAAATAACGTCCGAAAACTAAATTATGTGGAATGTCTACACCACCTATCTTTTTATTTAACGTGTCACTCACGCTCTCACCATAGTTCTCAAAACGATATATAACAATATTGAGATTACCAGAAACTATACTACACAGGTACAATTTAATATTCACAAAATACCAGATAAGTCAAATAACATTTAAATCATATCAAATGTCATTTACTCGTGCCAATGAAAATCTCAATTACCAATTTCCTCGTGTCCGTACTGACACCTCACCGTTGACCACAGTCAGTCACTTATCCTCATTTATTATATATATAAATGATAATTCATAAAATTTCATATCATTCATGACAAAACTATGAAATTCTGGAACGGGCATGACAAGTTAATATACTGATTAAAGAGTTTGATCATGGAAATTAATAACTGGTTTGAGCCAACAATAAAGAACCTAGGAGGTCCCACTCTTAGCTCTGCTAGAATGCTTGGAAGGCATATGAGGATTGGAGTCTCGATCGATTGAACTAAGTTCAATAGATTGAAGTATGGCTCAGTTCGATCGATTAAAAAGCTTCGATCGATTGAAAGTTTAATCAATCGAAGGTAAAGGTCAGTTTGGAAATGTGTAAATAAGGCAGTTGCATACAAAATGTTTTAATTGTCGTTTTACCATCCTAGAGCTGCAGAAACTATTTTAGGGTAACCCAAACCTTCTATATCCTCTCAATTAGGGTTCCCACTAACCCTAGTCTCTCCTGGAGCATTCATAGGAGACATAAGGGTGAAAACCATCTAGAGGAGGCTGTTGGAAGTTGCTACATACTTAAGAAAGAGGAGTATTCATAATTGGGTTCAAGACATTAAGGTAGAATTCTTGTCCCTCTCTTGTACGAATCTATATAGTTGATGAGTAGTAGATCCGGGCTACAAATAAAGTTTTTCAAATTTTTTTTTCCGTTGCATATGTTGTTTAAGTTTTTTAAAATCTAAATCCATCAAGGACTACTTAGTTCAGCTCGTCGCCATTTTAAGAGCATATGTATGGTACACCGTCTTTTAAGAACATATCATGATCAAGCGTTCGCCCACGTACAATTCCCAAAACTTATCAAATCTACCTAAGTTCCATACTAACACTAACACAAGACACTCCCACGTGACCTAAATACATTGAATGAAAAAAAACGTTAACTGAAATGGTTCACGACTACCATGTTATCTAACGTTGTGAAACATCATCTCACTACTCTTATAGTTAACTCGTTACAATGTCACATTATCTTGTTATTCCGTAATATCACGTCTTGAAAGCATGAATCAATATTCAAATAGTTAAATAAATCATATCATAAATAACAAGAAAATGACAGTGCTAAATAAGTACAAATCATTTGAGACAAGGGTTCAATCAATCGATTGGGTGAAAGATATGTTCAATCAATTGAAGGCCTTTTCCATCAATTGGGCAAATTGGTCAAAAAGCAATGTCAATCGATTGAAGTCCCTTTCAATATATTACAATAAGTTTTCAATCGATTAGATCCTTTCCAATCAATTGAGAAGGTCATCTTCTCCAAAAATTGGGTAGTGATGCCCTGAAATTCTAGACTCCCATATGAAGTTTGCACCTAAGCTACTGAGTGAGTTTAGAAATCACCTAAGTGAAAGGGGGTGCGTTTAGGGTGAGTTTTGGAGCTTGGCCTCCAATAGTGCTTCTTTCTCTCCTCTTCCTTTCTCTATCTTCTCCTCTCCTTCTCTTCTCTTCTGTCCTTCTTTCTTCTCCTTTTCCTTCTGCTTCTTCTCATCTTCTCCCTCTTTCTGAGTGTTTATGTATATGGTATATGTGTGTGTGTGTATGTATATATATATGAGCATATATACATATATAAAAAATATCTCTTCCCTCTCCCTAACTCTTTGAGTCTCAAACACCATACATATAAAACACACACACATATATATATAGGGGGAGAGGGGTGCAGGAGAAAAATCCCTATACAGACTTGAAGATCAAGTTCTGACCTTATTCAATCAATTGGCGTATGTTCAATTGATTGAGATATGTCCAATCAATTGGGATGGGAACAAGTTCAATCAATTGAGACAAGTCCAATCGATTGAAAAAGAATCTAAGTCAATCGATTGATATTAGTTCAACCAAATGGTAAAAGCTTTACAGGTATAATCAAAGAAAATATACCGAATCTCATTTATTAATAGCCAATCAAAATACATGGTCTTATCAAAAGATTCCATCCTTGAAATTTGAAGTAAGTAGGGCTTAAAACAAAAAGAATCTAACTCCCATAAAGCTTATCCTTCATCGTGAAGCTTCCACAGGATCTTCACCAATAGTTCTCCTTGTTCACGAGCTTCTTGATTCTTAGCCTAGGATCCACATTGGTCCTTCGTTGAATGCTAATTGTCATTGACTTCAATATCCTCGAAGTTAATCTTATGCGATGGGTTATGGCCACACTTCCTCAGCATACTAATGTGGAACATTGTGTACTCGTGACATCTTCGGCGCCATTGCCAGTCTATAGGCAACCTTTCTAGTGCGCTCTAGGATCTTAAACAGTCCGATGAATCGCGGCGATAGCTTGCCTCTCTTCTGACCCAATCTAACGATACCTCGAAATGGTAAAACTTTGAACAATACATGACCTCTGACTATATAATCTAATTCTTTACAGTGTTTGTCAGCATAGCTCTTGTGTCTGGATTGTGTCGTCTTCATCTTCTCACGTACAACTTGAATCTTCTCATTGGTATCTCGTACCATTTCTGGCTCAAGAAGTTGAGTGTCTCTAACTTCGGCCTAGAATAACAGTGATCGGTAAGGTGATTCATATGAAGCTTCAAATGGTGCCATTACTATGCTTATATAATAGCTGTTGTTGTGGAGAACTCGTCTCCCAAGAACTCTTGAAATCGATAACACAAGCTCATAGCATATCTTCCATCACTTGATTGACTCGTTCCGTCTAATGGTCAGTCTGTGTATGAAAGGTTGAACTCAAGTTCAGTGTAGTTCCCATTATTGTCTAAAGACTCTTTCGAAACTTTGCAGTGAAATGCAAATCTCAATCCTACACGATCTAAACAGGTATGCCATCTAGTCATACAACTCGTTGTAGATACATCCTGCTTAAACGTTCTACTGGATACGTGATGCTATAGGTGATGAAATGTGTCGTTTCGGTAAGTCAATCCACTATTACCCAAATAGCATCGTGATTTTGCTAATTACCATTAAATCCATAGTTATGTGTTCCCATTTCCATTGGGGAATTAGTAGTAGCTGTAGAAGTCCAGGTGATTTCTGACGTTCCACCTTTACTTGCTTACAAGTAAGACATTGAGATACATACTCGGCTACTTCTCATTTATTCTTCCCACCAAAAGTTCCTCTTTAAGTCCTTGTACATTTTTGTACCTCCAGAGTGAATGATCATTCGCGACTTATGTGCTTCGTCCAATACGTCATTTCTCAGGTTATCCTCATTAGGCACACAAAGTCTATCTTTACACTTTAAGGCTCCATCTGAACCAATACTCCAGACTTCTGGTTCCTTTGCTAACATCTTAGTGAACCACAACTTCAAACCTCATCTAGCTGTTGAGCTTCCATAATACGTCTAATTAGATTTAGTTGGATAAGGAGACATCCAAAATGTTGTCCTTCTCTCAATTCTACCAGCTGAAGATTGAACTCAGCTAGAATCTCCAATGCTTGCCATTCTCGGATTAATACAGTAGCGATTAGTCAATGGGGTCGACGACTCAAAGCGCCAGCTACAACATTTGGTTTACCTGAATGATATTGCAAAGAAAAGTCGTAATCCTTGAGTAACTCCGTCCAACTTCGTTGAAGTGTGTTCAACTCCTTTTAAGAGAACATGTACCTTAGGCTCTTATGATCTGAGCACAGATCAAACTTCTCTCCATACAGGTACTAAATCTTTAGAGCAAACACAATCGCTGCCAGCACCAAGTCGTGCATAGGATAATTCTTCTCATGTATCTTCAATATCTTGATTAGTACGCAATAATGTTTCCATCCTGTATAAGCACACATCCAAGTCCTTTCCATCCTGTATAAATTTTTCTCCGGTCTTAGGTATCGCTAGTACCGGAGCTGAGGATAATCTTTCCTTTAACTCATAAAATTCACCCTTATGCTTATCTGTCCATTCGTATTTTAATTCTTTCCTTGTTAGGTTCAACAATGTTCCTGTCATCTTAGAGAATTATTCCACAAACCCTTGATAATAACCAGCTAGACCAAGAAAACTCCTAACTTCTGTTGCATTAGTTGGTATATTCCAGCTCAAGACTGCATCGATCTTATATGAGTCTACAGAAATTCCATCTCGAGAAATAACATGTCTTAAGAATTTGACTTCTTGTAGCCAAAATTCACACTTACTAAACATTTCATACAACTGACTTTCTCAGATTGTCTGTAAGGCAATCCATAGATGGTCCTTGTGCTCTTCTTCTGTCTATGAGTAGATCAAGATGTCGTCGATGAATACTATATTGAATTGATCCAAATAAGGTCTGAATACTTTATTCATTAAGTCCATTAATACTGTTAGGAAATTAGTTAATCTAAAAGGCATAACTAGAAACTCATAATGCCCGTATACTGTCCTAAATGTAGTCTTTGTCACATCCTCTGATCGAACTAACAATTTATGATATCCTGACCATAGATTGATTTTTGAAAAGATCCTTGCTCCTTGCAACTAATCAAATAGGTCGCATATTTGAGGAAGTGGATATCTATTCTTAATCATAACCTTGTTTAACTCTCTACAGTCGATACAGAGTCGAAGCATCCCATCATTCTTCTTCACAAATAGTAGCGGTGCTACCCAAGGTGACGTACTAGGGCAAACAAATTCTAAATCTTCATGAAGCATCCCATCAAATAGGTTGTGTATCTGAGGAAGTGGATATCTATTCTTAATCGTAACCTTGTTTAACTCTCTACAGTCAATATAGAATCAAAGCGTCCCATCTTTTTTCATCACGAATAGTACCTCCGGGAACCCATAATATGACGATTCTTTCATGTGATCCCCAAGGTGACATACTATGGCGAACAAATCCTAAATCTTTAAGTTCTTAAACTAGCTACTTCAGCTCCAATATCCCAGTCGACGCCATCCTATATTGAGTCTTAAAAATTGGCAATGTTCCAGGTACTAACTCCATGCAGAAATCTATTTTACTCTTTGGTAGAAGTCCTGAGATATTCCAAATACATCTTCAAAACCTCATACGGCTAGTCTGATATCAAGATACTCTTTGGTAGAGGTTACTCTCGGTCATAGATAAATAACTCATAAGAAACATGTTGCTCATCGGCTGATATCAAAATCTTATCAAAGGATAACCTGGTATTGTAAAAATGATCATTTGGGTAGTACAATCCAAGTTGGCACCATACCTGGTAAACCAATCTAGTACTAGGATAATTTCGAACTCAGAGATTGACAAGACCACCAAGTCTGCCAGAAGATTCCTATCTTCTAGTGTCAAGGGACAATCCTTGCACACTTTATAACTTAACAGTTACTCCCAAAGGTGATATCGCATAAAGTGCTAGCTAAAGAGCCTGGCACTACAAGAAAAAACCCTTTTTATGACTTTTTTTTATTTTGGGCTAATGACTATTTTAAAAAAAGAGTCATAACAAATACTTTTTTCTAACATATATGACTCTTTTTGCAAATATAGTCATAAGATTGGTAAGTGGTGTTTTATTTACGACCATTTTTTTTATTAGTCATAAATAATAAGATTGTTTATGACAGTTTTTTTAAAATGGTCGTAAATAATAAGATTTTTTATGACAGTTTTTTTGAAAATGGTCATAAATAATAAGATGGTCATAAATAATAAGAGTTTTTATGACAGTTTTTTGAAAATGGTCATAAATAATAAGAGTTTTTATGACAGTTTTTTGAAAATGGTCATAAATAATAAGATTTTTTATGACAGTTTTTTTGAAAATGGTCATAAATAATAAGAGTTTTTATGACAGTTTTTTGAAAATGGTCATAAATAATAAGACTTTTATGACTTAATTTTTTGGTAGTCATAAATATTCTTTATTTTTATGACTCTTTTTCTTTGAATTCTAGAATCAAACGTAAGTACTGTTTTGGAAAAAATAGTGAAAAAAATACAATATGCTAAGATTTTTAAAGTTAAGATTCTTGATTAGGGAAAGGTCCTCTGTACAAAAATATTTTGTGAAATTTTACTTGGCATACACGAATATTATGTGAAATTTCACTAAATCTTTACATGAATATTAAGTGAAATTTCACTTAAATCGACCTTTGAGAGACTAGTTTTTAAGAAATTACTTTTTGAAATTGGACTATTAACACTTGATAGTTACTTTTAGTGTCACAAATTTAGATTTTATTAAGAATCATATTAGATTTTTTATGACAGTTTTTTGAAAATTATCATAAAAAATAAGATTTTTTATGACATGTTTGTGAAAAGTGTCATATATAATAAGTATTTAGAAAAGTGTCATAAATAACAAGACTTTTATGACTTCATTTTTGGGTAGTCATAAATATTCTTTATTTTTATGACTCTTTTTCTTTGAATTCTAGAATCAAAGTACTGTTTTTTGGGAAAAATAGTGAAAAAGACAATATGTTAAGATTTTTAAAGTTAAGATTCTTGATTAGGGAAATGTGCGCTGTATAAAAATTTTAAATGAAATTTCACTTGGTACACATGTAACACCCCGTATTTTCTTTATATAAATATTCATTTAAAAAAACAAAATAACGAGACAACCTAAATTTTTGTGTATACAACCATGGTTATTTATTTATATGTGTGTATTTATTTTATTCATTAATTATTGTGTGAAATTTTATAGAGCTAAGTGGTGGAGTTAAGTTGTAAAAACTTAAGTTGAACAAGTCATTGAAGAATTGATGTTTATTTTTTTGTAGTGATTATAGGCCCGTGAATGTGTTAATTTGTGTTTTTAACATTTAAATTAAGTACCCGGGTTATGTACACCCATTGGGTCACTCATTTTAGAACTTTAGAATGTATTTCGGGCCCATATAAAGCCTTTTTGTGAGGCCCCTAGACAAAAAACGGGATTTTTAGCCTTTTGTGTGTTTGTGTTATAATATATGTAGGTGTATCATATATACATACATAATATACCTCCTAGGGTTTTGATAACAAAAAGAAAAGAAAAGAAAAGAGAGACATGAGAAAAATATAGCAGTCAAGAGAGAGAGAGAAGAAGAAGAAGAAGAAGAAGAAGAAGAAGAAGATAAGAAGAGAAGAAAAGAGGAACCCCAAATATGGTTTTGCGAATCTTCATCAACATTGAAGTCCTAAATCGGTGAGTTAACTTGTTATTTTCTTTCAATCTCGTTTGATTGAAATTTAAATGGATAGATTATTAAATTAGTATGGTTATGAGTTATGAGATTTAGGTTTTTATTTACAATGATTGAAGTTATGATTTGAGATTTATAGATGAGCCTTGGATATACATTTGAGCAATTATTCAATTTTCGGATTTGAGATTTTCACGGATCAGATTTTAGTAGAAAATTCCTAATAAATCATACGTTACAGTTTTCGTGATTCTGTTCGCATAAGCCTGTAGGAAACGCAATTCTGGACAACTTTCGTCTAATGGTATTTTTTCCAATTCTGCACCGTTTGGGCAGAAAATTCATATTACAGTAGCAGTTTTATGAATGTTAAAATAAGCGTATTTGCTATATCATATTTTTGTGTGATTTCGTGTTCATTAATATAAATTAATTTATTTGTACATAGAAAGATATGAGTTCTCATGTATAGTTGAGCTTTGTGAAATTATGACTGTGTGATTTTGTGTGGGTTATGAATCTGTGTGAACATGTAGCTGTTAATATAATTTTAACGGAAATTTGAGTTGAGATATATGAATCTCTTATGAAGTAGAGTTTTGTGAAAAACGTGGATGTATGAACGATAGAAAATCCTTAGAGTTCACCACTGCTCCTTATGATTTTAGGCGGCGACTTCGTGGATGACCCGTCCTTGTGTGATTAGACGACGACTACGTGGATGACCCGTCTCTTCATTATTTTAAGCCTTATGCCCGGCTTGTTGGTCTATTTCATGTGTATCTAGACATTGTTTTATTGACGTCAAGAACGTAAGGACTAGCCTTTCGGTGTATACTCAAATCCCAGTGATACCCCATGGGAGTTGGGACCGGAGTGGGAGTTAGTATTACGTTAGGAGACACATGGGATATATGTGTAGGCTGGACCATGGATGGGTGGCCAAGGTGGTGAACATAAGGTGTAATAAAATAAAATACTTTGTGGTGTTTTATTCTTGCGTTTAGAAGTTGAATTATAATTAATTACCTCTTATTGTGGTTGCATCGTAGAAAGTTGTGGACGCTTAGTCATCGAATTTTCTAATAATTTTTCGTGTTGTAATTGTTGTGTATGAGAATATTGTCTTGAAGTGACGTTTTATTATCTAATTTTAACTTTTATTATTCTCTTGAAGTGGACTCAAGGCTTTAAATTTCAAAGGGAAAAGAAGGCCAAAACCAATTTGGCAATTCGTAAAGGTAATTAAGTCTGAATAAAAACATGGTAGATATAATGGTAGCTGTTTAAATTATACTTAGTATGTTATGGTTAATGTATTGATATAATGTATGTTGCGGTTATTCAATTGTTGCTGGGTATGTTTTCATTGTTTGAAATTTTTGGGAGGTTCTATTTATAGAGGAGACTCTGTCGAAAGTTTTAGAAATTCTAGGTCAACATTCATTCCAAGATAAGTTAGTTTTACCACGACTTGTGATTGCAGTAATTTATTGTTTGTCTAATATTTGTTATACATTTATTCATAGGGACCAAAGCAACCAGGAAATTATGAATGTGGATACTATATGTTACTTTTCATGAAAGTGATAATGGAGAATCCATCCAAATCTATCAAGATAAAGGTATTATCATAGTATTCTTTGTAAATGTGTCGCCAAATTTTCTCTTCTTCTTGTTTTACTTTGATTCATAAATTGTGGAATTTTTTTTTTCATATGTGTTGGAGGTGGTGGTGGTGTTGTTGTGGGGGAGGGAATACATCCTTAACATCTCATTCTTTCCTGAACTTTTTCAGATAAAAGAGTTGTCTCAAAAAGTGAAATATGAAAGCCACGAGCTAAATGTACGTCAACTTGAGTTCATTGAGTTCATTCAAGAATACATTTAAGTATTGAAAATTTCAACATTATTTCCTTTTTCCAGGTAATCTATATTTTTACAATTTAAGAAAATTATATACTCGTATATAGAATCTAATACATTGATTTCATTTTTGTTTCAGTGTTACACAGTTAGACTACATGGAACAGATATTGCAAATAAGTTGATGTACTAGCGGAGATTGAAGAGTTTAAATAGACACTAATCTTGTTTTAATTTATTTATTTATTTATTTGATTTTTTTTTTAACAATGTTACATATACATTATTGGTTTGTTGGTTTAATACATACTTAGTGGTTACTGTTACATTTTTCTTGTACATAACTAATTATTAGATTGATTATTGAAAAATTTTGGTTGGAAGGAAGATAATATCTGAATATGGTTCTTGAGTTGATTTGTAACATGCATGTTTTGATGATGTATTTGAATTGTGTAATCTTGATTGTTGGATTATCAACAAATTTTTTTTTTCTTTAAATGTGTTTTATAATATATATGACTGTTTCATAAAAAACAATCATAAATTAGCAATAGTTCTACTAAAGTCATAAATAGTGTCATTATTTATGACTTTTAAAATGTTATTTATGACTGTTTTGAAGATTATTTATGACTATAAAAAGATTATTTATGACTTTTTGAAGGTTATTTATGACTATTTTAAATATTATTTATGACTATTTAAAGGTTATTTATGACTTTTTTGAAGATTGTTTATGACTTTTTAAATGGTTATTTATGACTAATTTGAAGATTATTTACGACTTTTTAAAGGGTTATTTATGACTTTTTTGAAGATTATTTATGACTTTTTTAAAAGGCTATTTATGACTTTTTTAAAGATTATTTATGACTTTTTTAAAGATTATTTATGACTTTTTTAAAAGGCTATTATGACTTTTTTGAAGATTATTTATGACTGTATCAATTAAAAAATAGTCATAAACAATTTGAAAGCACTCATTTTTTATGACTATTTTTTTAGAACTGTTGTAAAAGTAATAATTATTTATGACTTTTTTAATAAACTCGAACTTATTTATGACTGCAATGTTATGACTTATTTTAAAAGCTTAAAAAAGAGTCATAAATATACATTTATGACTCTTTTTTAAGGTCATAATAAGGGTTTTTTGTTGTAGTGTGGGGTACTAAACCCAAATTGCGCACAAGCTTAACAATAACAAAAGAATGAGTGGTGCTAGGATCAAATTATGCTCTAATTTAACTGTGAAAGAGTACGAGTGTACCATCTAGATTTTGTTATTCATCGGCATCAAAACCTACTTCCTCTAGGATGATAGTATCATCTAAACCTGATCTGGGGGTCCTTGTAGCCCTTGAACTGGTCCCCCGTAATATCCTCCATGAGGTGCACGGCAATCCTTGTTCAAGTGGCCAGGCTTGTTACAGTTATGGCAAACGATGTCTAACTGTTGATTAGCTCGGGGAGCTATGCAGAACTTCGCAATATGTCTAGGCACTCTACAATTAAAACACCCCCCATTGCTTGATTATGGGGCAGCCAATGGTACTTGAGGTAGTGGTCCTCACTATTGATGCTACTAAAGTCGAGGAAAATTAGACTGGGGCTTCTTGGTTCTATCCCAGTTTCGCTTGTTTCCCTTAAAATTAGCCTAAGGGCTGCAACCTTGGGTATACCTCAGTGGTGGGGTTTGGAAACTCCTGTATTGAAAGTTCCTCGTTAATACTGATCGATTCATCGGTTCTCACTATACTGGGTATACGTCCTTCTCCAGACTTATCGCAAATCATACAAGTCCTTCAAAACTCTAATTCAGATGCATGATCATTATATGTCAAAGGTGAGGGTTGAGTCCTTAGTGAAACATTTTTACCTTCTTCTGAGGTGTGTCAATCATATGTTGAGCTAAATGGGACAATCACTCAGACTACATCATATACTCTCTTACTGTCTAACCTCCTTGGACTAGGTTCAAGAAATTCTTTTCTGTTGATCCTTCTCATCCCGAGAAAAGTACATCTCTAGAAATCTTCCTTTAAACATATCCCAAGGCATCCTTCTTGAAGCTTCCACTCCTATAGTAGCTCATTCAGCATCCACTAGTCAGAGGCAGTGTAGGTGAGCTAAAAAGCATTGGAAATGATTTCCAAATGTACCAGAAAAATGGTTTTAAAATTATTTTAAAACATATCTGTGGACATCGCATGCTAGCCACGCTTTTTAAACTTTTTCAAATTTCAAATTCAAATATGAGCCGCCACTTAATTTTTTGAACAAAAATTAAGAAATCATTTTAAAAGCAAACTAATCTTTTAAAAACCAAAGATTTCTTGGTCCGGGGATTTTGAAATGAGAGGGAAAGGAGCCCGACAGACTAAAACACCCTCTCATCCTATCTCGTGATAGGCCTATACTCAACATCCTTTTTAATTGAATTATTAATATAAGCATGCCCTCAACTAATTCCATATATATATACATTACAAAAGCATGTCGAAAGGGGGTGCAAGATTGCTAACGATAAAAGGCATACAAAATCACGTAATTCAAAGAGCAAGCAAGAATGATATTCGAATAATGAACAAGAAAACTTACCTGGGATCCAGCCGTGAAATGGAAACATGTGATGCATGCAAATAAATAAAAAAAATCTAAAAAAAAGAGTCTCTAATTCACATATACACATAAGTCAAATCCTAAATCTAAGGTATCGCACATGGAGTCGAAAATAAATAAAATCCATAAATAAATAAACTAGAGAGGAGTCAAAAATCATACCTCAATAGCTCTACAAAACAAAGGGTTAGCCCACATGCTTTAAACAAAATATAATGTCGAATCCTAAATAACATTCCTAAACTTCTAGCTTAAATCTATCAAGCATGAAAAAATTGACGTAATCATGAATTCCTTCTAATTAGTTAGAAACACAACGTCTCTATAGATATACAAGTCTCAAGTAGTAGCCAATGTATTGTCCATATAGAGATAGTATAATCCCCAACATGATCACAAGAAACTCACAACTAGATTCAATTCAATGCAACTTAATCCAAAAATAAGTCATAATTACAAGTATCAACATACATGGATGAATGTATGGACATGAACAAGAACAAGCTATGAACTATTCATTAATTTGGATCATTTAGCCTCTGGATTTAAGTTTAACTATCATTATTTAAAACATGTTCTAAGTCCTAGGTCATATAAAGACATTTGGATCATCATTTATAAACTTTATCAAAACTATAACAGAGTTTCAGAATTCACAAAGAGCAGACCAGACTTTCAAAAATAAAACAATCATACTTCACATAGTTTGATCTTAATGATTTTTGGATATGATGTCCCTCTTTGAGTCTAGTTTCTAACCCAAAAAGAAAATCAAAGATCAAACGGTCGAATCTCTGAGAATTGGGCTAAGACCAGACATCACTTAGAATTCAACAACTCTCATTCTAGAGTGTTTGTATGATTTTCTAAAAATAGTAAATGAATCAATATCACTTAATTTTTTTTAGGGAATCTTATTAACACATTTAACTTCATGAAAAAAATATTTTAAGCATGAATAACATGTTTAAGGCTCTGATCTATTCAAAACAAAACTGATCTGCTGTTCTGAAATTTTGGACAGAGAGTAGCTAGTTTACAAATCCTAAGATCAAACCATCCTAACCACGAAATCTCATTAAAACAAAAATTGCAGTGCTACACATATGAGTTGCGGACAAATTCGAATTAGTCTAATTCAATTCAACAGACCATGATTTAATTAAAAACCTTTGATCGCAGTTGATTAATGAAATCACTGCACCAATATTGATATTCAAGCCATGAAAATTGACAAGTCAATTCCTCTCTCAAGTTGATGATCCTTGAGGAATATAGACTTACTTTATTCAACTCTCTTCCTAAATTAATGATCCTTGGAGACTAAATATGACCAAATCCATATAAACCTCCATGGAATATGGAGAGAATTCCATGAGATTTCAAATTAGAGGGCCCAAATCATGAGCCAAAACTTGGATCCACTAATCATATATGGATGTAACTATGATCTATCTTATTTCCCATATAAATCATAAGATTATAGAGAATTAAAGGATCAAACTCATGGGAATCAAATGAGATACTAAAGATCTCACAAATCCAATGAGTAGAATACAAACAAAGAAGAGATGAAATCAAAATTTAATTGATGATCTAACTCAAAATTCTTTTTACAAATTTGTTTTGCCTCAAATCCTTGGCTACTTAGATCCAAATCAATGAAAATAAATGGGAATTCAATCACAATTCTAGTGGTGTGTGATGAAATGAGGTGGAAATAGACTTTTACAAAATATGTAAAGATCCTAGTCAAAACTATGAATTGTGATTGAATTGTTATATAGGAAGATCAATTTGAAGGTTTTACCTCTAGACCTTCTCAAAATTTGAAGAGATGTTGAATTCCTCAAGTTTTTCCTCTTCTTCTTCCTCAAGCTTCAAACTCATTCAATGATGATTTGATGAATTGTATGAATTGGGTAGAGTTTGGGCATGAGATTTGGTAGAGTTTCTCTCTCTATATTTTTCTCCTCTAAAGCTCTCCCAATATATTTCTCTCTACAATTCAAGTGTCCAACCTCTAAAAATGAGAGAAATGAGTTTCTTTTATAGACTTTGATTTCCTTGGTGGCTAAGATAAGGGTATATAGGTCAATCTGGGATGGGTTACGAATAAAGGAATATTCTAGAGCATCTTCAAAGCACATGGGAGATTAGTGCCAAGAAAGGGCTCTTTGGGATTTGCTTAGATTAGGAATATGTCATGGAATCTATAACTCTCCAAATCATATGGGATACTTTCTTTTATTATTTTTCTTTTCTTATATATATATATATATATGTATATGTAGACACATTTTTTTTATTTTAAATCCAAATTACCATATGAGTCACCATTTTTTTCTTTTTGAATCTAAAAGTATAGGAAACAATGTTATTTTTAGAAAATATCATTCTTATTATTATTTTTTAATCTATTCCATTTTTTAAAGTAACTCATGATCCAATGAGCCCGAGACAGATGGTCAGTGATTGGCCAAATCTAGGGGTATTAGGAGCAAGATTTGGGAACATGAAGCTTTTTAGAAGTCGAAGCGATGAACTTGAAAAAAAATCGTCGGGACATTATTCATCATTGATTTCTAGAGGTAAATCCCCCTAAGTTTAATACTTTGGTCAAAATTAGGGTGTCTACAGTTTGCCCCTCTTCGGTAGTGCTTGTGATACAACACATGCCACAAGAAAATGTCAAAGCCTGGGTGAATACAAGCCTTTCACCGGGCTATTCAACATAGGTAAAAACAAAATGTGTTGCACAAACATTTGCAGAGACGGCTGGTGTTGGTCATGCTCGATAGTGAGCTGCCTTCGTATCCCAACAGGAATCAGACTAGGACGTAGTTCGGGTATAGGACAACAATCAAGCACACACAGTCATACAGATGAATGCACCTATCTTCGTGATGCACATGCGCATGAAATGATGGTTGCCTACGCATTTTCATGCTTCATGTTATGCAAACAAAATGCGACCATTCGAAACCCCATTGTTTTTTATGCTTATAGATGCATCTCAAGCCTTATGCATTTTAACGCTTGGCTTTTAATATCCGCTACCATCTCGATTCTCTAGATAAGTGCTATTGATTGGACTGTGCATCGCGCCTTATGCCCCAGTGTCAACGCAAATTTGTTTTCTCAAAATTTAATTGACTGGACTACGCTTCGTGAATTACGCCCCGGTGTCAATGCACATTCGTTCTCAGTATCCACAGCCCTTCTGGTTCGTCAGATATCTTTGCTCTCAGTATCCATAGCCCTTCAGCCCCGTTGGATATGTTTGCTCTCAGTATCTGCAGTCCTTCGGCCCCGTCGGATATGTTTGCTCTAGGTATCCGCAGCCCTTTGGCCACGTACATATACATTTGCTCTAGGTATTTGTAGCCCTTCAGCCCCGTACAGATACTTTTGCTCTAGGTATTTGCAGTCCTTCGGCCCTGAACAGATACGTTTGCTCTAGGTATCTGCAGCCCTTCAGCCCCGCACAGATACATTTGCTCTAGGTATCCGCAACCCTTCGACCCTGCACAAATGCGTTTGCTCTAGGTAACCGCAGCCCTTCGGCCCCGCACAGATACGTTTGCTCTAGGTATCAGTAGCCCTTCGACCCTGCACAGATACGTTTGCTCTAGGTATCCGCAGCCCTTCAGCCCCACACAGATACGTTTGCTCTAGTTATCCGTAGCCCTTCGGCCCTGTCGAATATATTTGCTCTCAGTATCTTTATCTCAAGAAATTAATTTTTTCAAATTCAAGTTTGAGAGTCAAATAGACTCTTTTTCAATTCTTTCTAAAATCGGGAATCAATTCAGACTCAATTCAGTTCAATTTTCTAAAATCAGAAGTCCATCAGACTCAATTTAATTCAATTCTCAAAAATCAGGAGTCAATTATACTAAAATTAATTTGAAATCTCAAAATCAGGAGTCAATCAGACTCAATTCCCAAAATCAAGAGACAATCAAACTCAATTTTAATTCAATTCTCAAAAATCAGGAGTCAATTATATTCAAATTAATTTGAATTCTCAAAATTAGGAGTCAACCAGACTTAATTCCCAAAATCAGGAGACAATCAAACTCAATTTTAATTTAATTCTCAAAAATCAGGAGTCAATTAGACTCCATTTAATTCAAGCCTCAATAATCAAGAGTCAATTAGACTCAATTCCCAAAATCAGGAGACAATCAAACTCAATTTTAATTCATTTCTCAAAAATCAGGAGTCAATTAGACTCAATTTAATTCAATTCTCAAAAATCAGGAGTCAATTAGACTCAATTCCCAAAATCAGGAGACAATCAAACTCAATTTTAATTCAATTCACAAAAATCAGGAGTCAATTAGACTCAATTTAATTCAATTCTCAAAAATCAGGAGTCTAATATGAATTCTTAAAACTAGGAGTCAATCAGACTCATTTCAACTTGTGCCAAATCAGGAATCACTTCGACTCAATTCAAATCCAAACTCCATTATTAGGAGTCAATCAGACACAATTTATTTTAAAATTCAGAGTTAATCAAACTCAATTCATTGCTAATTTCAAAATTCGGAGTCAGTCGGACTCGATTCAATTTATACTCTAGAATCAGGAGTCAATCAGACTCAATTCAATTCAAATTTCAAAATCCAAAGTCAGTCAGACTTGATTCAATTCAATTCCCAAAAATTCAGAGTCCTTCAGACTCAATCTATTCAAATTTCTAAAATTAGAAGTCCATCAGACTAAAATCTTTTCAAATTTCTACGATTTGGAGTCAAACAAACTCAATTTAATTTATTTTCAAAAATTCGAAATCTATCAGACTCAATTCTCATTCAAATTTCTATGATCAGGAGTCGATCAGACTCAAATCACTTCAGACTCAATTCAATTTATTTTCAAAACGGGAGTCCAACAGACTCAAATCTTATTTAAATTTCTAAAACCAGGAGTCCATCAAACTCAAATCAATTTTCAATTTCTAAACCCAGGAGTCAATTAGACTCAACTCAATTCAAATTCCAAAATCAGGAGGCAATTTATCTCTACTAGAATTTCAATTTACAAATTCGGAGTCAATTCGAAATTTCAAATTTCCAAAATCAGAGTCAATTCGACTCAACAAGAATCTCAAATTTCAAAATCGGAGTCAATTTAACTCAACAAAAATTTCAATTTACAACATCTGAGTCAATTTGACTCAAAAGAATTTTAATTTTCAAAATTAGGAGTTTGAGCTAGACTCAAAGAATTATTGAGGACTAATAAGAATGCGAGGTTGCCATTGAGGAAAAATACAGATGCCATGCCATAGAGGTCTAAACAAATTTGCCATTGAGGACTGCCATTGAACTTAACAAAGATCGCCATAGAGGACTAACAGAGATTGTCATTGAGGACTAATGGGGATTGTCTTTGAGGACTAACAGAGGATTGCTCTTGAGGACTAACAGAGATTTCCTTAGAGGACGAACATAGATGATGCTACCATTGAGGACTAATGCAAGGTTGCTGTAGAGGACTAACACAGATGATGCTGCCATTGAGCACTAATGCAATTAATGATGTTGACGTAGAGGACAAACACAATTAATGATGTTTCCATTAAGGACTAATGCAAGGATGCCATAGAGGACTAACACCGATGATGCTGCCATTGAGTACTAATGCAATTAATGATGTTACCATTGAGGACTAACACAGTTAATGATATTGCCATAATGCAAGGTTGCCATAGGGGACTAACACAGATGATGCTGCCATTGAGGACTAATGCAATTAATGATGTTGCCATTGAGGACTAACATAATTAATGATGTTGCCATTGAGGACTAATGCATGGTTACCATAGAGGACTAGCACCGATGATGCTTCCATTGAGGACTAATGCAGATTGAAGGAAGTTGCCATTGAGGACTAACACTTTTTTGGAATGCTGCCTTTGAGGACTAATGCTTAGAAAAGCTGCCATTAAGGACTAACGCTTATGAAGAGAAGCAGCCATTGAGGAGTAATGCTTAGAGAAGCTGTCATTAAGGACTAACGCCTATGAAGAGAAGCTACCATTGAGGACTAATGCTTAGAGAAGCTGACATTGAGGATTAACGCTTAGAGAAGTTGCCATTGAGGACTAACACTTTTAGAGAGAAGCTGTCATTGAGGACTAATGCTTTTATGGAGAAGCTACCATTGAGGACTAACGCTTAGAGAAGCTGTCATTAAGGACTAACTCTTGAAGAAGCTGCCATTGAGGACTAACACTTTTATAGATAAGCTGCCATTGAGGACTAATGCTTTTGTGGAGAAGTTGTCATTAAGGACTAACACTTAGAGAAGCTACCATTGAGGACTAATGCTTATGAAGAGAAGCTGTCATTGAGGACTAATGCTTTTATAGAGAAGCTACCATTGAGGACTAACGCTTTTGTGGAGAAGCTGCCATTGAGGACTAACGCTCAGAGAAGCTGCCATTGAGGACTAACGCTTTTGTGAAGAAGCTGCCATTGAGAACTAACGCTTTTGTGAAGAAGATGCCACTGAGGACTAACGCTTAGAGAAGAGAAGTTGCCATTGAGGAATAATGCTTTGAGAAGCTGCCATTAAGGACTAAAGCTTAGAGAAGAGAAGCTTCCCTTGAGGACTAACCCTTTTAGAAGAAAAACTGCCATTGAGGACTAATACTTTGAGAGAGAAGCTGCCATTGAGGACTAACGCTTTTATGAAGAAGCTGTCATTGAGGACTAATGCTTAGAGAAGAGAAGCTACCATTGAGGACTAATGCTTATGAAGAGAAGCTACCCTTGAGGACTAATACTTGTTAGGGAGTCTTCTCATGCTTAAAGAACCAAATTTCAATGTTCGGAGTCACTTCAAACTCAAAGAATTGATTTCATAAAAGTTCTAGAGTCCGCGGACTCAGAGAGTTGATTTTCAAAATTTGGGGAGTCTTCATACTCAATGAATTTGAACAGGGCTGATAGAAAGAATGATTTTTTGCATTTGTGGACCTTTGGAAGAAACACATCGATTCTGTCAAAAGAGGGAAGTCACCTTTGTCCCTAGTCTTGGACTCTTCTTATATTGCACTTTAGCATTGAGTTGTGAGTGTTTGAAACCTCTACTCGTATTGCTCTTGGGATGCTCATTGAGACTTTTCAAATCTTTATTCATCATCTTAAACCCACACATGTAAGACCATTATTGACTTACAAAAAACACAAGACGACTGACTCAAACTCTATATTATTATCAATCAATGTGCTTTCATCATGAATAATGTATCATCTCACCTTTCATTTATTCATCGTCTTATAAATGGTTATACTTTGCTGATAAATCTAAACTTTGAAAACTTCTCCTTTTTGATTTAGCTGATTCTTTGCCTATTTGAAGTGTGCTTCAAATTAGTGCTTTAGCTTATACAACAAAAGGCACTCTATTTCAATCCATTCAAAACAAACTTGGTGACTTGAGAACTTGCCTCTATCATAGAGGGATTTTGGAAAATAAAGTTTGCCCCCTAGTTTGAAAAAGGCTTAGGGGCTTGTTTTGGGATTAAATGGGGTGCTCAGCAAACAAAGTTTGCCCTTGGTTTGGTGATATATATGTGGCTCCAAGAAAACTTACTCAAGTTTTCCCCTAGTCTAAAGGCGCAAATGGTGATGCTTACAATTTAGGGATGGTTATGGACCGAGAACCTTAGGAGGTTCATCTTCTTATCCCCGAACGGGAATTAGGTCCATAGTAGTTCGGCCAAGGTCTGAAAGAAAGATGCCATAAGATGGCAAGGGTGATGACCGAAACGAGCACGTTGCCTATGTATCCCCGAGTGGGAATCAGGTCGAACGTAGTTCAAGTACTCTGGAGGTTTTGAAAGAATAAGACTTCAAGAATTGGTGGCCTTTACAAGCCATGTTTCCATAGTCCAATGAGTGTTCTTTCTGAAATGGGTAGCTTGTGGTAGCCTTTGAACAGGATGATGAGAACATAAACTACTTCTCCATTATATTCTCTTCTTTTCTTTCTCTTTTCTTTTATTTTCTTTTCTTTTTTTTTTCTTCTTTTTTTGTGGCGGTTGATTCTTCTCACCTTTTCACTAGCCAGTCAATCTTTACAACTCTCATAATACATCATTTTTAATCATACTCTATCATACTCACAAAGTAATAACAACCCTCCAAATCACTCTTTATTTTTCTCAAAGATATCTCTACATTATTTTAGGCCCACTTAGCCATTGAGCCTTTTACAAAATTTTAAGACTAATTGATACTTTCAAATCTCTCTTTTCATTTCCAATTGCTTTCTTTGTTTAGAACAACACAAAGCCTTGAGATAATTCAAGTACCAATGATGTACTTTAAAGTGCCCAAGAAATGTCAATTTTAATTATTCTCTGCCTTTTCTTTTCTCTTTCTTTTCTTTTATCTACCTCGCTATATCTTATTCTCTTCATGATTTTGACTGGCTAGGATTCGGAATTTAAAATCAACACACATCTTATTTTTCCTCTAACTTTGACCTAAACGCCCTTTCGGGATTTCATCCTAGCGAGCTCTTTCTCTTTTTTTATTTGGAAGAAGAAGTTCATTTAAAATATTTGACTACCATCAAAGATCAAGTTATGGATTTAGACTGGTTGGGCTCATCTTTTAGGCTTGGTGTTTGAGAAAAGGGGATGGTGAGTAAGCTTCAAGAAGTTCCAAGTTCATCTTTTCAAGATTAAGCAAGATCATCTTTAAATTCTTGAAGTAAAGCTAATCAATTCTCTACTCCTCTTTGGATTTGGCATAGAATTTGCTTTGATCACTTGAGGATCCTTTTCAAAGCAAAGACTTATTAACAAAGTATTTTCCATGATCGTTTGAAAAAGTGAATTTTTTTTTGGATTAACGATCCATTCATTCATGACTTAGCACACTGAATCAAGAAAAATGAGATTTTATTCAACTAGCAACGGATTACACCACCTAACTCGATTGACTCGATAAAGACTTGACAATAAACTCGATGGAAGATTGACAAAAAATAACTTAACATTGACACTTGACTCCAACTTAACATGACTAGATCGTGGACTAGACTTGATTTGGTCTCAATTGGAGTGTCACGGATGATTTTCAATTTATTACGTTCCTAAGAACATCCACATTTGATTCAGCAGAGGTAGTTCCGAACACAATCACCTCTCACTAGCAGCATGTGTGCATCAACATCTCTCTTTCTATTATCTATTCCTTTATGATAATCTCATGCTTAAATCTCTGTACCAAATAGTTCTTGACTCGGGTGCTATCTCGCTTATAACTACATTTATCTTTAATCAATTTTGATTGATTTTCTCAAAAGAATCTTATATTTTTATTAATTTTATTAATTGTTTATGCCAAGTGAAATGCTCATGAATGGTTCATATGTCACACAGATGCAATGCACGTGTATGTGTGTGTGTGCCTAATCTATATGCCAAAATAAAAGCAAAATTCTAACCCTAGCACATAAGACACATAAGCACATAAAATCCCCATCCATGTCAAGTGCGCTAATTTCTCCTTTCATTGTGATCCTTACTACCTTTCAAATTTTTGAAAAACACTTTTTAGATGATGGGATCTTCTAAAAACAATTCTCAAGCATTTTGAATCTTTTCTTTGAAACTGAGGATATGAAAACATTTCTCAATAAAAATGGTCGGGTTGAAGTTTTGCTTTGAATTTTACTTGAAAAGCACTTCTCCTAAAAATAATTCCCAAGATTTTGGATTTTGAAGATGATCATTAACAAAGATTTAGTTTTGAGCTTTAATCAAAAGTGAACTCCAAAGGTTTTTGAAAGAGCGATTAAACACTTTGAAATAAAGATGGCAAAAATCCGTTTGCTTTTAAAGATGGATTTAAAATTCTTTGGGTAGAAGGATCACATGATCGGATTATCACCGTACTTTTCATGAATTCGGATACATATAAGGTCAATGATGCTTAGCTAAACATGATATAATAGGTACAATCTTATAATCAAGATTTTGCATGTTCTCAAATGTCATAGGACATGAAGAGGAATTGTTCAAAAGTGATTAAGAGATTACACATCTTTCATCAACCAAGTATCATTATCATCTCAAGTAATCCCTTCCGAGTACACAAAACTCCCTAGCATATAATCCTAATCAAGAATTGATTTCCTAAAATTGAAAGGTTTTATAGACGCTAACATGCAAAGGCCGGGTTTTGGTCAAATAAGGGACCCTTGACACACATCTGATAGGATGCTTTATATACCAACACACGGTACTAGATCAAGGATGATCACACAGTCCCATGATGGCTTGACTGATCGGGTTTCCCCGACCCTCTAAGGTCATAGTTCCGTGCAATCAACTGGCTAGACATGTAAGTGCAATACAACGGTCACACAAAAATTAATTAATTTGATTAAAAAGATGCTTTCAATTCTAATTCTCGAGTGAACCCAAAATAAAAAATTTTGGTCTGCGAAACCAGAGATTCTGGGTTCGATCCCCAGCAGAGTTGCCAGATTGTGGACATTGCAGGCTAGCCACGCATTTTAAACTTTTTCAAATTTCAAATTCAAATATGAGTCGCTACTTAATTTTTTAAATGAAAATTAAGAAACAATTTTAAAAGCAAACCAATCTTTTAGAATCCAGAGATTTCTAGGTCCGGGATTATGGAATGAGATGGGAAGGAGCCCGAAAGACTATAACACCCCCTCTCATCCTATCTCGTGATAGGCCTCTACTCAACATCCTTTTTAATCAAATTATTAATCTAAGCATGCCCTCAACTAATACATATATATACATTACAAAAGCATGTCAAAATGGGTGCAAGACTGCTAACGATAAAAGGCATACACAACCACATAATTCAAATAGCAAGCAAGAATGATATGCGAATAAGGAACAAGAAAGCATACCCGGGATCCAGCCGCGAAATGGAACCATATGATGCATGAAAATAAATTTAAAAAAAAACCTAAAAAAAGAGTCTCTAATTCACATATACACATAAGCCAAATCCTAATTTTAAGGTGTTGCACATGCAGTCGAAAATCAATAAAATCGAGAAAAAAATAAACTAGAGAGGAGTTAAAAGGTCATACCTCAATAGCGCTACAAAACAAAGGGTTTGCACACATGCTTTGAACAAAATATAATGTTGAATCCTAAAAAACATTCCTAAACATCTAGCTTAAATCTATCAAGCATAAAAGAATTGACATAATCATGAATTCCTTCTAATTAGTTGAAAGCACAACGTCACTATAGATATACAAGTCTCAACTAGGAGCCAATGTATTGTCCTTGTAGAGATGGTATAATCTCCAGCATGATCACAAGGAACTCACAACTAGGTTCAATTGAATGCAACTTAACCTAAAATAAGTCCTAATCACAAGTATCAATATACATGGATGAATGCATGGACATGAACAAGAACAAGACTATTCATTAATTTGGATCATTTAGCCTCTGGATTTAAGTTGAACTATCATTCTTTAAAATATGGTTTAAGTCCTAGGTCATAAAAAAGATATTTGGATCATCATTTATAAAGTTCATCAAAATTGTAACAGAGTTTCAGAATTTACAGAGAGCAGACCAGACTTTCAAAAATAGAAAAATCATACTTGCCACGGTTTGATCTTAATGATTTTTGGATATGATGTTCCTCTGTGAGTCTAGTTTCTAACCCAAAAATAAAATCAAAGATCAAACGGTCCAATCTCTAGGAATAGGGCTAAGGCGAAACACCACTCAGAATTTAACAACTCTCTATCCAGAGTTTTTGTGTGATTTTCTAAAAATAGTAAACGAATCAGAATCATTTTAATCTTTTTAGGGAATCTTATTAACACATTGATTTCATGTGAAAATTTATTTTAACCTTGAATAACATGTTTAAGGCTCTGTTCTATTCAAATCAAAACTAATCTGCTGTTCTAAAATTTTGGACAGAGAGTAGCTAGTTTACAATTCCTAAGATCAAACCATCCTAACCACAAAATCTAAATAAAACAAAATTTGCAATGGTACACATATGAGTTGGGGCGAATTCCAATTAGTCTAATTCAATTACAATAGACCATGATTTAATTTAAAATCTTTGATCGCAGTTTGTTAATAAATTCACTGCACCAATATTGATATTCAAGCCATGAAAATTGACAAGTCAATTCCTCTCTCAAGTTGATGATCCTTGAGGAATATAGACTTATTTTATTCAACTCTCCTACCATATTAATTATCTTGGAGACTAAATATTACCAAATCCATATAAACCTCCATAGAATATGGAAAGAATTCCATGAGATTTCAAATTAGAGGGCCCAAAACATGAGCCAAGACTTGGATCCACTAATCATATATGGATGTAACTATGATCTACCTGGCTTCCTATATAAATCATAAGATTATAGAGAACTAAAGGATCAAACTCATGGGAATCAAATGAGATATTTAAGATCTCACAAATCCCATAAGTAGAATACAAACAAAAAAGAGATGAAATAAAAATTTAATTGATTATCTGAATCAAAATTCTTTTTAGAAATTTGTTTTGCCTCAAATCCTTGGCTACTTAGATCCAAATTAATGAAAACAAATGGGAATTTAATCACAATTCTATTGTTGTGTGACGAAATGAGGTGGGAAGAGACTTTTACAAAACGTGTAAAGATCCTAGCCAAAACTATGAATTGTGATTGAATTATTATATATGAAGATCGATTTGAAGGTTTTACCTCTAGAGCTTCTCAAAATTTGTAGAGATGTTGAATTCCTCAAGTTTTTCCTCTTCTTCTTCCTCAAGCTTCAAGCTCATTCAATGGTGATTTGATGAATTGTATGAATTGGGTAGAGTTTGGTGGGATTTGGGTATGAGATTTGGTAGAGTTTCTCTCTCTATATTTTTCTCCTCTAAAGCTCTCCCAATATATTTCTCTATATAACTCAAGTGTCCAACCTCTAAAAATGAGATAAATGAGTGTTTTTTTTATAGACTTTGATTTCCTTGATGGCTAAGATAAGGGTAGATAGGTAAATTTGGGGTAGCTTAGGAATTAAGGAATATTCTAGAGCTTCTTCAAAGCACATGGGAGATTAGTGCCCAAGAATGGCTCTTTGGGTATTTACTTAGATTAGGAATATGTCAAGGAATCTCTAACTCTCTAAATCACATGGGATACATTTTTATTATATTCCTTTTCTTATATATATATATATTTATGTAAGTATAGACACATTTTTCATTTTAAATCCAAATTAATCATATGAGTCACCGAATAGAATATTTTTTCTTTTTTCTTTTTGAATCTAAAAGTATGGGAAACAATGTTAAAATATCATTATTATTATTATTATTTAATCTATTCAATTTTTTTTAAAAGTAACCCATTATCCAGTTAGCTCGAGACAGATAGTCAGTGATTGGCCAAATCTAGGGATATTCGGAACAAGGTTTGGGAACTTGAAGCTTTTCAAAAGTCGAAGCGATGAACTTGAAGAAAATCGTCGGGACATTATTTATCATTGATTTCTAGAGGTAAATCCCCCTAAGTTTAATAGTTTGGTCAAAATTGGGGTGTCTGCAGTATCTTGAAACTTATTCAATTACATATGATTAAAGGAGAAGTAAAAGAAAAACTTCACCTTTGAAGATTATCTAAATCTAAAATTAGAACACTTTGAGTTTTCTTTCACTTACAATCTTCACCTCTATGACTTCTTGATGATTGCAGGAGGCTAGGGTTTTTGTGGAAAACCCTAAAGGAGAATAAACTATAGAGAGAGAGAGAGAGAGAGAGAGAGAGAGAGAGAGAGAGAGAGAGATTCGGCTAGGGCACAAAAGACCACCAAGTAGCTGGCCCCCTCTCATACCCTCATATATATAGAGAGTTTGCTACAACTCTATCTCTACCCTAGTTATCTTATCCCGACGTCCAAACACCAGTTAAGCTAGAGATGGGACTTCTAGGGTCTAATAACCTAGCTGAATTAAAACTAATTTCTATCTAACTTAACTCTTAAGTTAAGGAAATTATTTTAATTAATTATTATCAATTCCACTATATGATAATAATTGAACTCCAGATTTAATAGACATAATTATCTGAAGATAAAAACCTAGACTTGCATAATAAATACAGTGATGTTCCTCTTGCAAACATATTCATAATTATCTTCGAGAATAATGTATCAACTATACTGTCAACCTAGAGTTAATTACTTCTTATTATCCTAGAGCCCCAGTCACTTCTCATAAATTACTAAACTTGTCAACAATGAGTTGCTGACAAGACTGCAATTCTTAGTAATTAACCCAGTGACATTCTCAAGGGAATACTTATTCTTTAGAAGAGGGTAGATTCCTTTTTGACAACTAGTGTTCACAATACCGTTAACTTAACTATCCAAGATATTCAGGTGTTGATCAATGAAGATCTCACTGATTGATAAGTCAAAGTAATCAAGTCAATAGCTTGTGTTCACAGTCGTGTCAATATTAAGAAGATATGTCTTATACAAGTTTGAGTACCTATTAACCTATGATAATTAACCATTGATAGGTTTAACTCAATGTCCGTCAATACATTTAATGCACTAACATATTAACTAAGAGTCTTTACTCCAAAGACTGAGGTTCATCACTCTATCATATAGAAGTTAATTTGTTACAGTCTAGACCTGATAAGTCACCCATTCTTATCATTGACTATGACAATTTGAAACAACTATCAAAGATAATTCATATATCCGATGTGTTAATCTTATTAACACAAATGAATCTGACAATGTTATTTATGGATAAACCTGCCAAACCATTCAACTCATGAATAAAACATATCTAAATATTCAAAGATGCTCATAAATATATGAATCATAGATGTCTGATTACAAATACTAACTGATTTAAGGGCATAATCCCAACAAAAATTGAATAGATGTTGCTTGTCCTGCTCGTTGCAGTCAAGGATTTCAAATATCAGTTCCATCTCTCAAAGTGATTTTTCTACCTTCCATGGCTCTGTCAGTCCATCGAACTTCTTCAGGAATAGTGCACGAAAATGTTCTAATAACTTATCACTAGTCTGCCTCGATGGGGGTGGTACAACAAGGTGATGGACGGGATATTGGTGAGTGGCATATATGATTGTAGGTATCGCCAACTATTGGGATTGTGCACTTAAACCCAGTCTTTATGTGTGAGTGTAGACACGTGGAATTGATTTTCTTTTTGTTTTGAGATTGATTTGGAAAAAGGGTCTGTTGAAAACAGATACAGAGTCGCCACTTGGTCTGTAAGGAACCAAGAAACCTAATTTTGACTCACCCAAATGGATATAGGGCACTAGCCCTTTATAAACAAAGAACTTGGCTTAAGGTTTTGGTACGAGAGAGGACGAAGCCTTCATCATGACTAAAACACCCTCAACTCGTCCCATCTCTCGACGGACCTCAACTAGCATCCAAATAATCATCTTATACTATGTTTGGTTCGACAATTAATACTATAGTAGTATATTACATTTCATAAGAATTTTGAAATGGAAGATCAAAAGAAAAGATATCATTCATAAGATCTAAGCCAAATATCACACAATGTAAAGTGAAAGATCACACAAACAAACCTAGGAAAAATTATCTAAGAACATATCAAGTAATCGAGTTTTCCTAATCTAAAGGGGGACATTAATTGTTATTGAAACAAAAAAATCAAAGAAATAAAAAAGAAATGCTTAGCAAGCTAGTATGATGCATGTTAATCTTTGAGAAAAGAAGACCTCTCAATCCGCGAGGGATGAGAAAGGAAGGTATGATCGAAGGGGAGCATGAACATGTGATCAAGTTCATTACTTATAATATTCTTAGGTTAGGAGTCACAAACCCCCCAAATGGATGCAATGTATGATCCTAGAATGTGCAAAGTAGTAGTGCGCTTTGTGTTCATGGATTTGCTAAAGTGATTTAGAAGTCTAAAATATGCATGAATGAATGAAGATTAATATTATAGTATGTGTACAAATGTAGTATGAACTACTTCCTAAAAGGTGAGGTAATTTGGGATGCATGTAAACATCTAATCAAAGAGTCAAAGTTAAAACATGCTTGCTATGAATAATTGATAGAATAGTGAGTTGATCTTGTAAAAATGGAAATGTGGGGTTAGGAATGTTTTTAATTCATGACGTTTTGTGGTGATCATCCTTATTGTGTCTAGAACACACAGCAAAAAGTCAAATCACTATTGAAGTTACAGATTGAGAGAAATCATGTAAACAAGAGAGGTTACTCAAAAATAGAGTTCATTCTGTCGACTGAAATGTAGAAAAATCTTAGAAAATGAAAACAAACCATGTGGAGGTCCATATTACACAAAATGTTCCACAAAACACCTAAGTTCAAGGGAAAAATGAGTTGGGACCACTCTCTTTGGAAAGGGTTTTTGGAAAACAAGTTGCAAGTCAACTAAGCTGCTGTAGTAGAGAAAACAGAATGTTTGGATAGAATGTTTGGGTCAAAATGGAACCCTTCCAAGTCTTTTTACATCTAACCAAAAATCATGGGTGTTCTATAATGAGTTAGGAGGACTTTCCAAATGGTCTTGTTATCATCCATTGAGTATTGAACTCAGAATGACATTTTAAAGTTGAACAACTCACTATTTCGAAGATTTTGAGAAAATAATCTTTTATTTCTTGAAATCAAAATGTGGGGATTTTAGAGAGGTTTTGAAATGGATGTTTTGAAATGACATTTTTACCTCTTGGATAAAGATTCTAACCACTTGGAACATCTATTCCAAACTCATATCAAGAACTCTCATGTATTTGCAAAATATTGTTTTATTTGAAAACCAAACTCAAGAATCCATAGAAGTATGATACATGAGAGGATGGATGATGCACATGGTACATGATCTTGTCAAAATCAATATATAAAAGTATGCTTACTTATGCTTTACTTTCAAAAGATCTGCAGTGTGGAAGTAAAGGTCGAACCCACAGAGATTGAATTACTAAAGCACTTTAATTTTTAAAACCTAAATTTAGTTAATTATGAAAACGGATTTTGATTTTGAATTTAATTAAACTGAGAACAATAAAATAAATCTAAACTATGAAAGTAATTAAAGTTGTTTTAAAGAAATTTAAAGGGAACCTAGGATTACAAATCCACCACTAGCTTCATAATAAGGGTATTTATGCATTCAATTAACTTATTATATTGGATGATAGTGGGGAATTGTAGCTACAAGCCCAATTCCTCCGTCAAGAAGATAACTATGGTTCAAGCACCAACATAATCCATCTTCGGTTAGCACGAATTATTCCACACTAAACTAGGGTTGTGGTATAATCCGTCTAATCTAGGCATGGACAATTCGGATACTTGATAGCACAATTCAATTTAAGCACTATTACATATAAATAATCTAAACAAGCACAGCAAGCATAGATCATTGAGCACACTACCATCAAAATAGATTTAAGACAAGAGTAAACTTTGAAAGTAACGATTTAATCAATAAAAACACGATTTATTTATAAAAATCCTTGGAACATGTAACTGTCATCCATATATAATAAAACTAAAATAAAAACATAAAATACACCCTATTACTTGGCTAGGGTTTCATTGAAACCCTAGATCTTGAGTTTAGTTGGCCATAGAATTGATGAACGGCAAGAGGTTGATGGAGGAGGCCATGGGAATCCTTTGTCTTCTTCTTCTTCTCCTTGCTTTTCTCCCTTCAATGGCTGAAGTTTTAGTTGTGTATTGTGTGTATAATAATTGCCAACTCCTAAATTGAAGTAAAATAGGGTATCTATAGATTAGTAGCAAGTTTTTGGAAGCTTTCCTAATCCAATTCGCACTAAAACTGCTGTATTTAGCTTTCCAGACGTAATTAGGCAGTTTGGTTCGTGTAGGAGTCTTTAGAATACTGAAAGACACGTATTTGGTTTTTACACAGGTCGCGCGAGTGGGCTCCGCGAGAGCGATATTGGAAGTCGCTCGAACAGGCCGCGCGCGCGATGTGGTTTTTTCAACTTCTTTTCTTCTGTTTTTTTCACCCCATTTAGCTTGGAATCCTTACTTTTCTCCAAATCCTGACAGAAAATAGAAAACGAAGTAAAAATATACAAAAATAGATAAAAAAAAGGACTAAGAACTGTGAATTAAGGCATGTAATTAGGATTTGTTCTATCCTAATCACACCCCCAAACCTACATTTTGCTAGTCCTAGAGCCAAAAGAACATAAAAATTAAACTACTAATTAAAAATACTACTCCATTTTTTGCATGGATCACGATTGCATTTAGCATATGCAACAAGCCTTTTAAACCCCTAGGTGTCCCTAGTCAGACGAGTGAAGTCTCGTGAGGGTTCTCGTCAACAAGCCACCCACAACCATCTTTATTAACTTATAAATTTAAAAAGATTTATTAAAAACGAAAAACATAATATTCAATACTCCTTCATCATGTAACAAAGATTTGAAATAAAATAACGAACATAAAGAAACATAATGAAACATCCACCGAAATCATGAAAAACAATCCCAAGGACATGCATCGTATAAATCAATAGAGTTCCTCATACAATTTCACGTGTGTGATGTGGTAGTCAAATGAACACGCGCATGTCATGAACTTGGAATACACTCGGATAACCATCTAACTATGTCTCGACTACGAATCTCACAATGTTAATTACACTCTCAAATGAAACACTTAGAAACAGGTATAATTTTTCTAAAATATGTGAGTAAAGGAAATATATTTTCAAAACAAGAATCCGCTCACATATGACTCGGAAAAGACGCATGACATGAAAGAACAATAGTCTCACTGATAGGATGCCAACAATCAAGAAAAATTAATCATTACCATATTTTAATCCCCCTTCCATCGTTTACATATCCAAACCGTGTTTCATAGGATCAAATAGGACTTTTAAAAGGTTATAAAGTGGCTCGGACAATGAAAAAGGATTGAAAGGAATTCATTAGGTAGGAAATCTCAAAATGGCATTGTAAGGCATGTTCAATTTCTTTCATTCGTCTCTTCTACCAACTTTCATCTTTTCATTTTCTTCTTTTCATATTCTCTTTTTATTTTCTCTCCTTCTGTTTCTTTTTCTTTTTTTTTCGACCTTATTCTTTTCTTTTCTTTTCTTTTCCTACTCATTGCTTTTGAAACAAATATTCAATAAATAACAAGGCACCCACCCCAAACATCATCTTATTTTCTTTTTCTTTTTCTTCTCAATCACACATCGCCTTAACACCACTAAAAGTTGATCAATCTTTTAGGGGTGACCTCCAAGTTGGCCAAATTGGAGCAAAAACAGGATAATGGTAATTAAAGAAAAATGGCATTTTAATGGCTCAAATGGCGAACTAAAGAAATTTATCATATATAGGTCGGCAGTAAACAAAGAGGGCCTACCATCATGTCCTATGGTTATATGGTTCTTCAACGTTTACGACGGAAGATTATTTAGCATGGTAGCAAATATTTTAACTTGACTATCAACCAAAACAAGAATAATGAGACTAAACAACGAGTTAATGCGCTATTTCAATGAAATTCGACAAACACAAAATGTATTTATAACCCTCTATAAAGAAAAGATAGGCTCAAAAGTACACTAGGCTTAGTCTCCACCATGTGTTATCTAGAAATCCGAATCATATTATAGTTCACATCAAACATGTATTCAAGCGACTACGTGCAGTGCATAGGTTTGTGTGCAAATTTATGATATAAAACTACGATTCGAACGATACATGACCTAAAACGTTTCAACATGACATCAGCAAATGTTTAACCACATCTTCTCTTGTTCTTTACCATTCTATAATGAATCAAGTTACATAACAAGATGTATCGACTAGAGATTACAAAACCGTAGGTGACATCGTTTATTTAAGCAAAAGTATCAAAAAAAAACTTCAAAATTTTGGTGTATATAATAATGTGCATGTGAATGCATTCCCCCAAACCTAAACCTTTCATTGTCCCCAATGAAACAATAAAATGAAAGAAAGGAAAGTACGTAGAGAAGGAACGATAGTACCTCGATTTCGGCAACCACAAACCAGGTGAACATATATAAATATAGTAATACAGTTCAAATGCTCCAAATGGAGACACTAATTCACCTGGCAATACTTAACAAAAGAAAATTAAACAAACAAATAAAGGCTAAAATATAATACAGATGTTCTTTTTTTTTTTATTATAAATCAATAAAAACTAAACTAGAATTAAAAGAATGTAATGAAACACAGAGAAACAAAACTGTCTAAACAAAGACAAACACGATCGTAAAAAACTACCAGAAAAGAAAAACAACTAGACAGGTGTGGGAAACAGAAGGTAAAAGAACAAAGAGAAAAATTGAGAAATCCCCACCTCGCGCGAGCGGACCGCCCCTCGCTCGCGCGAATTCCTCCGCAAGTTTAAGCAGAAGCTTATTTTACGTTTTATAAAAGGAAGATTTCTAAATCCCCAGATCGCGCGAGCGGGCCGCTCGAGCGACCTCCTCGCGTGCGCGAATTCCGGCACGAGATGATACTCAGGCTAAACATCACATAAGGTTTTAAAAAATTTCACTAAGGGGCAAGCTCGCGTGAGCGGGCCGCGCGTGCGAGTTGCCATTTTTCCTCTTTTTCTTTATTTGTTTTGTATATAAGCTGAAAATAAGTTAACTCTGACCCCCAAACCTGTCCAGAATAACCCAAAAAGGACTCAAAACTGACCCAAAATGACCAAAAACACTCAAAATTAAAAGAGACGGACGAAATAAAGCTTGGGTTGCCTCCCAAGAAGCGCTATCTTTTACGTTTTTAGCTAGACCGTTCTAGCTCAAGACTCAAGGAGGTCGTAAATCAAAGTTTGTACCCTTTAGGATTTCAGGAAGAGCCCGGTGATAAGCAGAAATAATGTTCAAATCGATTTCTTACCTTTCGAGTAAATTCATCATTCGGGTCTTGGTTGTTAGGATTCATCCACTCATTACGAATTATATTATTTTCAGTTCTTTGTTAGGCTCAATATTCCGTCTTACCTCACATTTCGCCTCACATAGGTAATCGTCGTCTTTAGGAGGTTGATCAGTAGCATTAAAAATATTTAATTTTAAGTTCATGTTCCCAAATGACACCTTCATTACCCCCATCTGACAGTTAACACGAGCGTTAGCGGTTGCTAAGAATGGACGGCCTAAGATGATAAGAGTGTGTTTCCTAGCATCTAGTACGGGTTCACTGCCATGGACCATGAAGTCGACAGGATAATAACATTTATCAACTTTTACTAAGACGTCCTCGACGATTCCTCTAGGGATTTTAATAGAACGATCCGCTAATTGTATGGTAGCGGCCGTAGGCTTAAGTTCACCTAGTCTTAGTTGTTTATAGACGTGATAAGGTAAGAGATTAACGCTAGCTCCTAAGTCAAGGAGAGCCCGATGAATGATAGTGTCAGCTATGACACATGAAATTGTAGGCGTACTTGGATCTTTATACTTTGGAGTAGCGTGTTGGAATATAGAGTTTACCTTTTCAGTGAGGAAGACCTTTTTCGAAGTATGACTGCGTATTTTGCGCTATTGCATAGACAGGTCTTTTAAACATTTAGCGTAAGTGGGAATTTGTTTTATCGCATCGAGGAATGGAATATTAATTTTTACTTGTTTAAATACCTCGAGTATATCTTCAGTTTTTGACGTTTTCTTTGAAAAATTTGACGGTTCGTCGACATTTGGTGGAAAAGGTAGTTTTGGAATATACGTCATTGGAGTTGTTACATTTTCTTTCCTATTTCTACTCGTTTCTCCACCCTTTTCTTTATTAGAGTTAATGTTCCCTTCCTTCTCACTTTCATATGGCACTTCAATAACTTCCTCTTCTCGAATAGTCATCCTAGTCGAGACGGCGTTTACTTGTTCATTCGAACCCCCATTCCCACATTGTCCCTTAGGATTTTGAATAGTTTGACTAGGCAACTTACCCTCGTTTCTATGACTCATACCATTAGCTATTTGTCCCATTTGGGATTCAAGCTTCGCAATGGATTGTGTGTGAGAGTGCACTATATGTGCTTGTGCTTGTACTTGTGTTTCGATATTCTTAAGGGATGCCAACACTGTCTCCTCAAAAGCGTTAACCCTTGGAAGGTTAGGATTAGGAGGAAGGTGTTGGTATTGAGTTTGTTGAAATTGGGGTCGATAAGTATTAGGAAAATTAGTCGCCTCATTATTATTATGATTATTATTATTTTTCCACGAATAATTAGGATGATTTCTCCATGGCATGTCCGGATTATTAGTCATAGGATTAAAATTATTTCATGGGAATTGTTGAATAGAATTAATGTGTTGCTCCACGAATTCTGAAAATTGAGACGCTGATGGGCATGCAAGCATAGAATGTGAAGGATCGGAACATAATGCACAAATTTCATGAGCGGGTGGGACTGACGTTTGGTTTATTGTCAAAAGTCGGTCAAGTTTTTTAGACAGTTCCTGAAATTCAATTGAATGACTTGACTCGAACTTTACCTCACGTTTAGGTTGCGAAAGATATCCCTCAGAACGTATCGACACAGCCTGATGCATCGAGTTCTCGCTTAATGTTTTAAAAATTTTCCAGGCCTTGTCGGCGCTTTTGTGTAGGAATGTACCCGCACAAATGGCGTCGACGGTATTACGAACAGAGGGAATAAGTCCCTTGTAAAAGACCTGTACCAACTGCCATTTAGGAATCTGATGATGTGAGCATGAGCGTAATAATTCTTTAAACTTTTCCCAAGTATCATAAAGCGTTTCCCCATCTTGCATCACAAAGTTTGTTATTGATTTCCTTATCTGATTTGTTCTTGTGATTGGGAAAAACTTTTGTAAAAATGCGTTGTGTAAGGCTTCCCATGTTTTAATTGTGTTTGGCTCAAGTGATTGAATCCAATACTTCGCTTTATCCCTTAAAGAGAATGGGAAGAGATGCAGTTTTGATTCACTATCAGTGAAATTCTAGATCTTTAAAGTAGAGCAAATATCTTGAAAATCTCCTAAGTGTTGATATGGGTCTTCATTAATGCGGCCATGGAATGAAGGAAGTAGCGAGATGGTAGACTACTTTATCTCAAAGTGAGATGCTGACACCTCCGGTAATTCGATACCTGCTTGAGGCAAGTAAGTTGTAGGAATAAAATAATCTTTAAGCAGAGGAGGTGGAGGTATACTAGGTTTATTTTCGTTATTTACATTGTTTTCGCCGTCGGCCATTGGAATAGATTTTATGTTAATAAATCGAGTTTTCCTTAACCTTTTAATGGTCCGACTGACTCTAAGGGTACGTTCAAGTTCAAGATCGATAGAAAATAATTCAGGTTTACTTGAACGTGTACCAAACATAAACTAAAAAGAAAAGAAATTAAAATAAGGACTAACTCAACGAATACAAAAATAATCACGCAAATCAGACAACAGGCAAGCACACAGTACTACTATGATGCATGTAATTATCCTTATGCAGTGATTCGCGTCTAAGCCCAGCGCCCTAGGTTTCCTAGCTAATGCAGTGCTCACTCCATAACTAACCTAATGCAAGTAATTGCGTCTCAGCGCCCTGACTTACAGTGATTTGATGCGAAGTTTCAAAGAAAGCGATTTACTTGAATTTTAATTATTATTTATTATTTTTTTCCGCGTGAGCTCCTTTGACGTGCACAGCTGCTCCACTCGAAACGCTAGAATTTTGAGTACCTAAGAAATTACAAAAATAAAAGAAAAGTTAGTAACTTAAAACAAAAACGAAAAATTAAGAAAAGGAAAAAAAACTAATCTAATATTTACGAATTAACTAAACTAAGATTTTAAAACTAAAGGTAGTAATACAATCCTCGGCAACGGCGCCAAAAATTGATCTTGTCAAAATCAAGATATAAAAGTATGCTTACTTATGCTTTACTTTCAAAAGATTTGCAGTGTGGAAGTAAAGGTCGAACCCACAAAGATTGAATTACTAAAGCACTTTAATTTTTAAAACCTAAATTTAGTCAATTATGAAAACGGATTTAGATTTTGAATTTAATTAAACTAAGAATAATAAAATAAATCTGAACTATGAAAGTAATTAAAGTTGTTTTAAAGATATTTAAAGGGAACCTAGGATTACAAATCCACCACTAGCTTCATAATAAGGGTATTTATGCATTCAATTAGCTTATTAAGTTGGATGATAGTGGGGAATTGTAGCTACAAGCCCAATTCCTCCGTCAAGAAGATAACTATGGTTCAAGCACCAACATAATCCATCTTTGGTTAGCACGAATTATTCCACACTAAACTAGGGTTGTGGTATAATCCGTCTAATCTAGGCATGGACTATTTGAATACTTGATAGCACAATTCAATTTAAGCACCATTACATGTAAATAATCTAAACAAGCACCGCAAGCATAGATCATTGAGCACACTACCAACAAAATAGATCTAAGACAAGAGTAAATTTTGAAAGTAACAATTTAATCAACATAAGCACGATTAATTTATAAAAATCGAACATGTAACTGTCATCCATACATAATAAAACTAAAATAAAAACACAAAATACACCCTATTACTTGGCTAGGGTTTCATTGAAACCCTAGATCTTGAGTTTAGTTGACCATAGAAATGATGAACGGCAAGAGGTTGATGGAAGAGGCCATGGGAATCCTTTGTCTTCTTCTTCTTCTCCTTGCTTTTCTCCCTTCAATGGCTGGAGTTTTAGTTGTATATTGTGTGTATAATAATTGTCAACCCCTAAATTGAAGTAAAATAGGATATATATATAGATTAGTAGCAAGTTTTTGGAAGCTTTCCTAATCCAATTCGCACTAAAACTGCTATATTTAGCTTTCCAAACATAATTAGGCAGTTTCGTTTGTGTAGGAGTCTTCATAATACTGAAATACACGTATTTGGTTTTTACACAGATTGCGCGAGAAGGCCGCGCGAGCGCGATATTGGGAAGTCGCGCGAGCGGGTCGTGCGAGCGATTTTTTGACTTCCGCGCTAGCAGGTCGCGCGCACGATGTGGTTTTTTCAACTTCTTTTCTTCTACTTTTTCACCCCATTTAGCATGGAATCCTTACTTTTCTCCAAATCCTGACAAAAAATAGAAAATGAAGTAAAAATATACAAAAAATAGGATAAAAAAGTACTAACAACTGTGAATTAAGGCATGTAATTAGGATTTGTTCTCTCCCGATCAGTACACATGAGAGAATAAGATGTTACTAATCATGAAAAAAAAAAGATATTCTTTGTATGCTTGGCAAATGAGGCATGAGAATATCATATCAAGACATAAGAATCAAAATCAACAATCTGTGAATAGTGTCCAGAACAGTGAACTGATTTTGTAAAATCCACCAAAAATACTTAAAACACTTTGATAAAAGTGGGAAAAATCATGGATAACCCCTAATGTGTCTACTAAATCATGCAAAAAGCCAAACTACAATAACTATTATAGATTAAGAGAGATAGATCAGAATGTACACATGACTCAGAAACAGGGACTGCACTGTTGACTGATTTTGTATGATTTTTCATAAATTAGAGGAATGTTCTTGATGGCCCATTATATACCAAAAGTCTCTAAGAAATACAAGTTTTTATAAAAAAAAATAGAAAAGATGTATGTACAGTGACGAAAATGTCCAGAATAAGTGCAAGAAGTCAGGTAAACATTCTGTGAGAATAGAGGCAGATTATGAACATGAACTTCTAAAATACAGAAAACACATTTTCACATTTAATGAGGTAAAATGGGGTATACTACAATGTGTTAGGTAGATTTTCCAAGTGGTTTTGCCTTAATAGGTCAAGTATTTAATTCTAGAAAAATCTTTCAACTCAGATCATTCACTGTTCTGCATCACTGTTAAGAAAATCCATTTAGTTTTTGGAAAAGAGTTTGGGTTTTTGAATGGGGGTTTGAAATAGATGTTCAAAGCATGAACTTAAACACTTGAGATGACTATGTGACCACTTAGAACATCCTCTTAACACTTAAAACCTCAAGAACTTGGAAGAAGAAAAAATCAAAAAAGAAATGAGGTTGAGGGAGCGATGATGCAAATGACAAAGAAATCAAAATAGAAATGAGATGAGGGATAGATTATGCAAATGAAAATGAACCAAAATAGAAATGGAGGTTAAGAAGAAATTATACAAGAATGTAAAGAAATCAAAATAAAAATGAGGTTGAGAAGGGAATGCAAGTATGATAAAAAAAAAAACAAAAACAAAAATAGAAATGGGGATTAGGAAAGAAGGATAAGTATATAATCAATGATTATCAATGGTGGAACCACAAGCATAACCCCTCATATATGTGTGTATGGATTGCTCTCTAGTTTCTAAGAACACATTGAGGATGAAGAAAATGAATTGAAATCTTGCAAATACAAGTTCAGTTTTGAGAAAACTAATTCAAACTCACATTTGGATTGGATTTTGAAGAAGAAAATCTCTATTCATCTCTCTATTTCTCCCTAACTCTCTATATCTCTCTAATAGAGCTTCCATGTCTCCCCCAAGTGGAAGCAAATGGGTCTCATTTATAGGCCACTTTGGGAAGGTAGTTTGGGTTTTAAAAAGTCTCTAATTGGTCCAAAATCCCGGATTAATCAAAACTATGTCATTTTGTTTGTTGGAAATTTGATTTAGAACCCAAAAATTAAATAAAAATTACAAAAAAAAATGAAAAATGACTCATAGTGCTACCACGACACTCAACAACTGCTTCCGCAATAGTGGGCCAGTGTCGTCGCGGTAGTCAACCCCCCGTTGACCGAAATTTGCATTTTGGCCCCACAGAAACTCCTGAAATTTACAAAATGGCCCTATTTCGTCCAAAATTCACAAAATATTCATATGAAATCCAAATTGAAATTGTGATATATCGTTGGAAAGGTATTGAGGTCTAATTTCCATAAAAAATAGTTTAAAGATAAGTTACTTTGAAAAGTTTTGCGGTATTCGCCATAAAAGCTGATTTGATCACATTTTTCATCTTCGAAAATTCATAATAAATCCAATTTTAAATCCAAAAATTATGTGCGATATACCATTTGATAAAATATTTTCACTTCAAAAAGGAAAATTTGAATTTTAGTCAAATTTGCAGTCAAATCGGTCAAACAGTGCACTTCCAAGAAATTATGGGAAGTTCTGGGAGCCTCCGGAGCCTAACATTTAAGTCCGATTTTCTTTTAACATATATTTTAAAACTCTTCACATGATCTAGGATGATCTCGAAACTTTTGGGCGAATTCGGATGATTTTGATCAAACTCTGGTCAAACTTGGTCAAACCGGTCAACGGGGACTTTCTGGGAACTTCCGGGGGTTTTTGGGAGCTAACGATTTTAAATATTTATCTTTTAAAATACTCTTTTTTTATTATTATTTTGAACGACATCGAATGATTTTTGAGATTCTGGGCCAATTCGGAACGTTTTGGGCTTTCAGGGGCATTCTGGTCATTTTTGTCATTTATTTGACTTCTTGACAGTTAGAGGCAATCTCTGAAAATCCAATCTTTCTAATCATCAAGGTTATACCTGCTTGTGGCCTCCTAAATCTATTAGCCGACAAAATGGGTGTCTACAATTAGACATTTGGCATTTTCTATGTGAATATTATTTATGCATTTAATTACGTGTGATTCATAAGATGACTATTTGTAATCCTTGAGCATCATAGTATGTAATTCGTGTATGTATGAGACACATATAGTGAGATACGAATTACTATTATTTTATGCTTAGAACTTGTCACAGTGGATAATGAGACTGGACATCTCATTAGGTGTGCATTATAGCATGATTAACTACCATTAGATGGATTTATGAACCTCGATAACTAAAGTATGACTCTTAGTTAATATGCTAGTGTTTCTAGTGCATTGATAGACCATGAGCTTCCTATTAACATCTAAGACTGTCAACAGTCGATAGGAACTCATAACTTATATAAGGTACGTGTTCACAATCTTGAGACGATTATGGTAATAGACTGTGGATGTGGCTGCTTTGACTTACGAATTAGTGAGGTTATAAAGATCAACACCTGGGTATCTTGGGTATGTTACACTCATAGGGTTGTGAATATAAATTGTCAAGATAGAATCTACCCTCTGATGAAGAGTAAGCATTCCCTTGAGAATGTCACCAAGTTGATTACTGAGAACTACAGTCTTATTGATAAGTAGTTATCAATATGTTTGGTAATCAAGAGAGGTGAATGGGACACAAGTAATATAGGAAGTAATCATTGTTCAAGTTGACAGTAATAGTTATCTGACTACCTGAATATGATTATGAATGATGACGGTAAAGGGACATTAGTACACCATACAAGTCTAGTTATCGCTTTGAATATGTTCATGCATTGGAGTACAGTTATCATTATATAGTAGAGTTAGCGTTAACTGATCAGTTGGTTAATTTGATGATCAAAGAGTTTGATCATTGGAACTAATAACTGGTCTAAGCCAACAATAAAGAACCTAGGAGGTCCCACTGTTAGCTTCGTAGAGAATACTTGGAAAGGCATAAGGGGATTTAACCAATTGATTGAAAGAGTTTCAATCGATTGAACAAGTTTCGATCGATTGAACATGTATTCAGTTTGATCGATTGAAAAGCTTTAATCGATTGAAAGTTTTTCAGTCAATTGAAACCTAAAGTCGGTTTAAAAACTTATAAAAAGGAAAACTTATGAGACAAAATGTTTGATCATCATTTTTCTTCTCTCACAAGTGTTGATAGTCCTATAAGTCTTCTAGCCTTCCTATCCTCTCCATTAGGGTTCCCACAAATCCTAGCCTCTCCGAGAAGTATTCAAGGAGTCATAAGGGTGAAGATCGCTTAGAGGAAGCTGCTACATATTGAAGAGAGAAGACAAATCAAAATTGGGTTCACAACACTAAGGTATTGCATACCATACTTCTCTATACGCATCTATGGAGTTAATAAGTAGTAGATCCGAGGCAACCAATAAAGTTTTTGAAGCTAATTTTCCGCTGTGCATATATTTAAGTTTTTTGAAACTTAAATCCATCACCAACATGTTCCATCCATAGCATGAACGCTTCGAATGCGCCAGTAGGGTCCATGCCTTTAGGGATAGGTGCTCCTAAATGTACTTGATATCTTGTGTTCCCAGCCATGGTGAATTTGTGATGTGTACCTATTACAAGACCTATCGATTAGCTGATAATATTCTCCAAGAAACAACAATCACGGTAAAGAAGCAGGTATGATAAATGATTAATTCTATATTCACAAAAATAGAATGCACACAGCAATATCACACCACGGGTACCTCCCAAAAGATGGTACTCATATATATATATATATATCAAAAGACGTACCGCAGAGTACACATTAGTCAAACTGTGTACCGCATAGGACATGATCTATTATAAGCACTGAAGTCAACTATTTACAGCACTACCTCTAGTGGCTGCTAACTATAAAAAAGAGTTATGGTCAGTAACTATCTCTAAAATCCCAAAAAGTGGACAACATGTCCAGATATATACTGGAAAATCTAAGCCTTGAATATCCTGACTCAAAAGTCATCCACATCTGATCCAAATAGTGGAGCCTCATCCTCGGATGAAATATCTAGCTCTTCTAGTGGGTCATCTGCCATAGGTGAATCAGGATCTCCCATTGCTATCCCGGCATCACAATCCTCTACCATCACATCATCATTGCCCTCATCTATAATGTCCAATACTAGCTCAATGGCATCGACAGCTGCAGTGGCAAATCTCTTAGCAACTACAATAGGCTCTGCTAACTCATCCTCTCCTATGTTAATCTATCTGGCAGTGCGACCATCTCAACGACCCATAAAACTACCATATGTGCTATGGCTACGATCTATGATATAGCCCCTACTGGTGCCTCAAGCACAACTGCCTCCTCTGGCTCCTCTTCCTTGATGACCTCATCTCTATCTACTACCACAATATTGACTCCGATCAGTACCTCCTTATTGTTGACATCTGGCTCCTCGGGGTCCTCCTCAAGCTCCTCATCATCGTCATCATCCATGTTCTCAACCTCCTAGATTGGCTCAGTCTCTGGATCATCAAGCTGCTCTTGAGGCTTTGGCATTAGTACATATGCTGTCGGTGCTAGTGAGGCTTACTGTGCTAGTGCAGCTATAGGAACTGGCAAAAAGTCGGGCCTCCCTAGGATAGCACATAAGTCAATAGCATCCATCTATAGCTTGCTCTAAATTAAGCGAGCCGTCTCATGATATATAGCCTGTCGAGTCCTCATGTAGTGATAGGCGTCTATACGCATCTTTATCGGGTGAGTCTGTCCGTTAACATAAAGGGCTTGCCACAATTCCTCCTCTAAGTAACGACTGGATGTGCAGCGCATGTGCCCATAATATAACTCCAGGTCAGCCAGCTCTACGGTGTCCCCATAGATTACGTGTCCTCTGTAAGTGTCGTCCACAAACTTATGATAGTCTGGATCCATACTCCCTGTAAGGAAACTCTCTTACATCATAATGGCAAACTTATCTTAATGCCCATATCGTAGGGATCTTAAAATGCTAGGACCAGATGGTGTAGGACAATTAGTGAACTAAAGTATCAACCTAAGGCTCCGATGCCAAAAATCCTATCATGCTCCAAAATAGTAAAAATTAAAGAAAGCAAAATTCCTTCGTTGGGTCCATAGGCCATGACTGGTGAATGTCACTAAATTTTCCACACCACATAGTTCTAAGTAGCAAAGTAAGAGACAGTAGTAATTGAACTAAATCTGAAATAATATAATACGAGGTCACTAGATTAGTACAACATAGTCTGGAAATATAAATACATCAGAGTCTTAGGCAATAGATGCCGGATCACAAACATAATAAACAGAAACTATAAATTATAAGCTATCCTAGTCCAGGCTGCAACTGGCATGCACGTAGTCGTCAGTGTAGTAGTCCTCCCTAGTGCCTCAATCCTTAATAGGTCCACCCTCGGTATATCCTCCCACTGGGTTTTAGCCATCATTCTATGGTGTGTCACCTGCAAGGTCGTAAATAGAGTAAGCTGGACGAGGAATGTGCAGGCATAAAAGGCTGTCAGCTTACTGAAAGCTGAGTGAGTAGAAACTAACACAATATCATCAGTATAAAGAATTTACAAGTTATGGAATGATATAGAGTTAATGCTACCAATATCTAATTACTATCGTCTTGTTACACAAAGATAGAAAATGTACTCAAAATTGAAGAATATGCTCAATAGTTCAACTCTATAGAGTTGAAACTTTTCATTTTCTTTATTAATACCATAGGTTTTCTCTGAAGGAATATTAGGTTTAAAAATTATTTAAACCCGCAGCGGAAAACAAAGTTCAAAACTTTGAATTGGTAGCCCAGATCTACTACTCGTTAACTATATAGATGCCTACAAGAGGGGACGAGAATTATACCTCAGTGTCTTGAACCCAATTCTGAAATCTCTGACTTCCAGTAGCCTCCACTAGATGGTTTTCACCCTTATGACTACTATGGATACTTTCTAGAGAGGCTAGAGATGGTGGGATCTCTAATAGTGAGGATAGAGAAGGTTTGGGAAGCCCTAAAATAGTATCTGCAGCTTCTGGTTTTTTAAAACGACGACGACCCATTTTTCTAGACGCAGTTGCCCTATTTATAGATTTCCAGAACTGACCTAACTTTTAATCGATCGAACCTTCGATTGATTGAACAATTTTTGATCGATCGAACTTGTCTTGAATTCAATCGATCAAGACTCCTTCGATCAATCAAACCTGTCTTGACAAGATCCTCTTGTGCCTTTCCAAACATCCTAGCAGAGCTATCCTTATTGTTGGCTCAGACCAGTTGTTAATTCCCATGACCAAACTTTTTTATCACCAAACTAACCAACTGATCAGTTAACGTTTACTACACTATAAAACGATAACTGAACTCCAATGCAAAAGAACAAATCTGAAGCGTTAACTAGACTAATATGGTGTACTAATATCCCTCTACCGTCAGCATTCATAATCATATTCAGGTACTCAGATAACTGTTACTGTCAACCTGAATCATGATTACTTCTTGTATTCCTTGAGTCCCATTCACCTCTCATGATTACCAAGCATGTTGATAACTACTTATCAACAAGACTGCAATTCTCAGTAATCATCTAGGTGACATTCTTAAGGGAATGCTTACTCTTTAACAGAGGGTAGATTCTATCTTGATAATATATGTTCACAACCCTTGGAACATAACATACCCAAGATACCCAGGTGTTGATCTTTAAGACCCCACTGATTGGTAAGTCAAAGTAGCCACATCCACAGTCTGTGTTCATAATCGTCTCAAGATTGAGAACACATACCTTATACAAGTTATGAGTCCCTATCACTGTTGACAACCTTAAGTGTCAATAGGAAAGCTCAGGTCCGTCAATGCACTATAAGCACCAGCATATTAACTAAGATATACACTATAGTGATTGAGATTCATCACTCCATCCAATGGTAGTTAATCATGCTACAGTGTAGACCTGATGAGATATCGAGTCTCATCATCCACTGTGATAAATTCTAAGTATCAAAGAATAGTTTCATATCTCACTTGTATGTATCTCATACACACACAAATTACCTACTATGATACTTAAGGATTAACAATCATCTCATGAAAGAAACATACATAATAAAATGTAAAGCTGATATCCATATACTAAAATGCCAATGTCTTATAGAAAGAGTAATGGTTTGAGGGCACAAACCCAACAAACTCCCACTTGTACTCATAACCATTTAGGACTACATCTAAGACCTAAACTATCTAGATGGAGATCAAAGACCTTCTGTGGCAAGGCCTTTATAAACGGATCCGTAAAATTGTCAGCGGTGGCAATCTTGGTGACAGTCACATCTCCACATTGAACAATATCTCATATTAGATGATTTTTCCGCTCTACATGCTTTCCCTTTCCGTGGTTTCTTGGTTCTTCGGACTGAGCCACTACCCTTTTATTATCACAGTATAGTGTAATAGGTGACAACAATGCTGCAACCACCTCAAGCTCCATAAGGAACTTCTTGAGCCAAACAACTTCCTTCGCGGTTTCACATGCAGCCACATACTCAGCTTCTGTAGTTAAGTCTATAATGCATATCTGCTTAATGTTGCTCCAACTAACAGCACCACCTTCTAAGGTAAAGAGGTGTTCGAATTTCGACTTCCTCAAATCCTTATATGACGTAAAGACTGAGTCAGTGTATCCTACTATAACTAACTCACTACTGCCATACATAAGCATGTACTCATTAGTTCTTCTCAAGTACTTAAGAATGTGCTTAACGCCTGTCAAGTGCTCTGGAACTGGATTCGACTGATACCTGCTAACCATGCCAATGGCAAAGCAGATATCTAGTCTAGTGCATAACATTGCATACATGAGACTTCCCAATGCCGAAGCGTAGGGAACTCCTTCCATGCGATTCATCTCCTCTTGTGTCTTTGGACACTGGTCCTTGGAGAACGCTAAACCATACCTGAAAGGTAAAATACCTTTCTTCAAATTATTCATTAAAAATCTAGTTAACACCTTATCGATATAACTAGCTTGAGATAATCCCATTATCTTTCGCTTACAATCTTGAAAGAGCTTTGTCCCAACGCCTCTCCTAGATCCTTCATATCGAAAGTACTAGCTAGCCAAACCATAACCGTTGACAATGCTGCTACATCATTCCCAATGAATAGAATGTCATCAATGTAAAGAACAAGAAAGACCACCATCCAGATTCTGTATGAAGCCAAATAATTTGACTGCTTGGTCAAAACGAATGTTCCAACTCTTAGATGCCTACTTAAGCCCATAAATGGACTTTTGTAACTTACATACCAAGCTACCTTTTCCACCAACTATGAACCCTTCTGGTTGTTGCATATAGATGTCCTCCTTAAGATTGCCATTTAAGAATGCAGTCTTGACGTCCATCTGCCAGATCTCATAATCTAGGCATGCAGTAATGGAAAGGAGTATTATAATGGACTTGAGCATGGCTACCAGCGAGAAGGTTTCTCATAGTCAATGCCCTCCATCTGAGTATAACCTTTCGCTAAAAACCTTTCCTTAAAGGTCTCAACCGTTCCATCATATCCTCTTTTCCTCTTGTAGACCCACTTATAGCCAATGGGTTTAATATTGGCCAGAAGTTCTATAAGATCCCAGACCTAATTGGAATCCATAGATTCCAATTTAGCCTTCATAGCTTTAACCTAATGGGCTGAGTCTATATCAGTCATTGCCTCTTCGTATGTGGCAGGATCAAATTTAGATTCTATAGAGACAACTTCAAAAACTCCTCCTAAGAACATGTATCTATTAGGCTGGCTGGTAATCCTCCAACTATGACGAGGTATCGGTGCAAAAATGGGTAAAGAGGTGGTATTTCTTGTCTTACATCGTTATCAACTGCATGTAAAACTAAGGGCTCTCCTTCTATCTCTCTAAGATCTATCCTCCCCTTAGGTTTATGGTTCATGATATAATCATCCTCCAAGAAAATAGCATTTGTACTAACAAACACTTTCTGTTCTCTTGGATCATAAAAATACCATCTATAAATACCCTTTGGATATCCTACAAAATAACATACTTCCGATCTAGAATCCAACTTATTCATCTTTCCTTTTAGCACATGTGTCGGACACCTCGATATTTGGAGATGTTGCAAAGAAGGTTTGCACCTAATCCACATCTCTCGTGGTGTCCTAGGAACAGATTTGCTTGGTACTAGATTTATTATATATGCAGCGGTTTCCAAAGCATAACCCCAAAGGAATAATGGTAACTCAGAATAACACATCATCTACCTAGTCATGTCTAAATGAGTCCGATTCCTTCTCTCTACTACACCATTCTGCTGAGGCGTACCAGGTGTAGTCAACTGTGACAAAATCCCATTCTATATGAGGTGATGAATAAACTTATTAGAGAGGTACTCTCCAAGTTGATCAGACCGAATGGCCTTGATGTGTGTTCCTAATTGCTTCTCCACCTCAGCCCTAAACTCTTTGAACTTTTCAAAAGCTTCAGACTTGTGCTGCATTAGGTATATATATATCCATACCTTAAGTGTACATTAGTAAATGTGATAATAATTATTAGTCCACACACGTCAGTATGAACTAATTCCAACAATGCATTGGTCCTATTTTCTTTTGCTGGAAAGGGCCTTTTGGTCATCTTACCCTCTAAACAAGACTCGCAGACTTCTATTGGTTCGAGAACCAAATCGCCTAAGACCCCTTCTATGACTAGTCTGCCAATCCTATTTAGATTGATATGGCCAAGCCTTATATACCAAAGCCTTATTGGATTAGTGGAAGGTTCCTATCTCTTAGATGGTTCAATTACCACTGAGTTAATAAGTTGCATACAAGAGTCTTTAGAAATATTTGGAGTGATCACGTACAAGCCATTTGATTTAACACCAGACTAAATAAAAGAACCATTTCTTTTAATCACAACTTCAGTTCCAAAATGAAAAGAATAACCATTATTCTATAAATTAGAAACTAAAATTAAATTACGTCTCATTAAAGGGACGTAAAGTACATTTGATAAATCAAAATATTATTGTCTAAAAATTCTAAAGCTACTACTCCTACTGCACCCGCAGAAACAGTTGTGCTAGATCCCAGAATCAGCACGATTTCTCCATCACTGCATTTTTTGGTTGATCTGAACCCCTGCAACGAATTACAGATATGGTTAGTCGCACCAGAATCAATGCATCAAGTGTTTAAAGTATTCGTTATAAAACTTACTTCAATCATATGTGATTCAATCATACCTTTAACCCTTGTATCCAAGAATTATGGACAATTCGTCTTCCAGTGGCCCTTTTCACTACATTGGAAAGACTTTCCTTTGCTTTGGCCACCCACCTTCCTCTTACCTTTACCCTTACCCTTTCCTTTAGATTTTGCAATCTTAGGGACAAGTCTAACACTTGAACCACCAGTGCCAGCTTTCTTCTTCCCTTTCTTTCCTTTCGGTGTAGATTGGGATGAGTAAGAGCCTTTCTCAACGTTCAAAACGTTGCCGCCAGGTTTGATCACCCCTTTCGCTACCAGTAAAGAACTCATTAATTCACCCATTGAAAAATTCATTTGATTCATATTAGAATTAAGTTTAAATTGAGTGAATGAAGGCGACAATGAATTAAGGATCATATACGTCGATGTTGGCACCTAGGCTCTCCAGTTCATTCAAACAACCAATCATTTTTAAAACATGTTATTTCACTGGACTCCCTTCTGACATCTTAGCACTCATTATCTTTTGCATGGCAACCTGTTTGGTAGTGCCATGATCCCCTAACATCTTTTTCAAGGATTCGATAATTTCACTGGAAGAATTATTCGACTGGAATTGATGTTACAACACACTAGTCATTGAGGCCAAAATGTAGCAACGAGCCATTCCATTCGACTTCTTCCACTTGTTGAACTCGTGTATGGTAGCTCCTGTAGCATTTACCGTGGATTCTTCAGGGCATGGGTGGTGAGGACATATGTGTGATCCTCCGTAGTTAATACGATGTCAAGGTTACATTTTCATTTAGTGTAATTATTTCAGTTAACTTGTTCTGAGTGACTATAGTGGTAAGTGGACTAAATGCAGATCCAGACATTATGATTTACTGAAAAAATCAAACAGACAAAGTTTTTGACAGTTTGAAATAAAAGAATCCTTAAAAACTCTTATTTTAAAATGAAGTAGCCGAAATATTGAAACGAAAGAATAAAGCCTCCGTGTAGTGGTCAATATTCCATCTTTGGTTATTCATGACTTGTCCGCTATATAACTCTTGCAAAACAAGTTTTGACTCCCAAACCTATTTGATCTCTAAGTTTTTTTAATAATGCCCCGTGTAGGATCCCTTATCCATAGCTTAGCTAGTGTGTACCATTAACTAGGATCTAATCACAACCGCCTTAAGTAGTCCCTCCATGTGGTGGTCACCCTCTAACACGTCTGATTGATCCTATCCATAGAAAGTTCACAACTAGTAAACAATGAGTAGTGTATCCTCCGTCTGGAATGATCACCCCTGGAAAGGTGACACAGAATGCCCTACTCATCTTACAATGAACCGTTAATGGAAGATCGTTAATAAGACCCCCACCCACTAGATTTAATAGTAATGGATTTTGCTTTTGGAAAATTATTTCCACACATTACACATAAACATCTAATGTTTACTAATGCGTTGAAACAGTTTTTGAATTTTATTTTAGAAAACTTGTTTTACGTGCATACAAGTAGTAACAATATAATTGAATGCCAATCACAAACCAAGAACATAAAAAAAAACTAAAATGAAACAAAGGCATTCATATGCGTCTATCTCCCATGGCTCTATCTTCATAGAACCTCCTTCTTGGTTTGATCGCCTCGAGTTCCATCTTCATGGACAACGACTTGCTCCTCTATCTTTATGGATTTTCTAATTCTATTACATTGGTCCTATGCTACTTTTGAAAGCTTACAATTTATCTAGAAATAAAAATAGCAATAATAGAATAAAAAGGCTAGGGAAACTGGTGCGACTTTCCTTTTCGTAGGATTAAAGTCGCAATGCCCTTTACATATACCTTAAAACCAAACCAAAATGAATACAACATACACCAAACTCAAACATTCAAATACAAAATTTAAATAGTCTTGGTGCCATGGGAGGTAGTGGACTAATCTTGCAGCAAAAATGGTTAGTCGTACGCGCATCCACGTATATATGATAAATATATGATCTTTTGGAACCCCTAATTGATTCACACAGTACATAAACTCTTTATGTACCAATTTAGAATTTAAATTAGAATCTCAGTTCTCTGTCACACTTCGATCGATGGACAAAGGTTCGATCGATCGAACTTTCGATCTATTGAGCATAGTCCAATCGATTGAACTTTCAAATTCACAAAATGGTTCAAAAAATTCATAGAATATTATAAAAATAAAGTATATTATTTTAAAAACTTTAAAACTGTGAACAGAACATCTGGACAGAGAATTGATTTTGATCAATCGAACAAAACATAGTTCGATTGATCGAAACCTATTCGATCGCTTGAGAACAGAGAGGTTCAATCGATCAAACTTACTTCGATCGATCGAACTAGCCATGTATCCAATGCAATCACAAATTTATATTCTGCTATGAGACTACTGCAGAAACAGATCTGTGACGATGTAATTTTCAAAACAGTTCTAAAATCAACATGCAAATCAAAACTAGTATTCCAAAATGCATCTACAGATCCAAACAAGCATGGCTCTGATACTAATTGAAGGAAAATTAGGTTTAAAAATTATTTAAACGCGCAGTGGAAAACAAAGCTCAAAACTTTGAATTGGTAGCCCAGATCTACTACTTGTTAACTCTATGGATGTGTACAAGAGGGGACAAGAATTATACCTTAAGTGTCTTGAACCCAGTTCAAAAATCTCTGACTTCCAATAGCCTCTACTAGATGGTCTTCACCCTTATGACTCCTGCGGATACTTTTCGGAGAGGCTAGAGATGGTGGGATCTCTAATAGTGAGGATAGAGAAGGTTTGGGAAGCCCTAAAATAGTTTCTGCAGCTTTTGGTTTATAAAAAGGATGATAACCCTTTTTCTGGACGTAGATGTCCTATTTATAGATTCCCAGAACCGACCTAACTTTCAATCTATCGAAGTGGGTTCGATCGATTGAACCTTCTATCGATTAAACAACTTTCGATCGATCGAACTTGCCTTGACTTTAATCGACCGAGACTCATTCGATTGAGCGAACCTGTTTTGACAAGATATTCTTGTGCCTTTCCAAACATCTTAGCGGAGCTAAGAGTGGGACCTCTTAGGCTCCTTATTGTTGACTTAGACCAGTTGTTAATTCCAATGATCAAACTCTTTGATCAGCAAACTAACCAACTGATTAGTTAAAGTTTACTCCACTATAAAACGTTAACTGAACTCCAACGCAAAAGAACAAATTCGAAGCAATAACTAGACTAGTATGGTATACTAATGTCCCTCTACCGTCAGCATTCATAATCATATTCAGGTACTCCGATAACTATTACTGTCAACCTGAATCATGATTACTTCTTGTATTCCTCAAGTCACATTCACTTCTCATGATTACCAAATATGTTGACTACTTATCAACAAGACTACAGTTCTCAGTAATCACTAGGTGACATTCTTAAAGGAATGCTTACTGATCTCGTCAAAATCAAGATATAAAAGTATGCTTTACTTACGCTTTACTTTCAAAAGATTTGTAGTGTGGAAGTAAAGGTCGAACCCACAGAGATTGAATACTACGCACTTTAATTTTTAAAACCTAAATTTAGTTAATTAAGAAAAACGGATTTTGGATTTAATTTAAATTAAACTAATAACAATTAAAGTAAGTCTAAATAATGAAAACAATTAAATATGGTTTTTATAATAAGTTTAAGGAACCTAGGATTGCAAATCCACCACTAGCTTCATAATAAGGGTATTTATGAATTACTTTAGCTTATTAAGTTGGATGATAATGAGGATTTGTAGCTACAAGCCCAATTCCTCCGTCAAGAAAATAACTATGGTTCAAGCACCAACATAATCCATCTTCGGTTAGCACAAACTATCCCACACTAAACTAGAGTTGTGGTATAATCCGTCCAATCTAGGCATGGACTATTCGGATACATGACAGCATAATTCAATTTAAGCACCATTACATGTAAATAATCTAAACAAGCACAGCAAGAATAGATCATTGAGCACACTACCATCAAAATAGATCTAAGACAAGAGTAAACTTTGAAAGTAACGATTTAATCAATAAAAGCACGATTTATTTATAAAAATCCTCAGAACATGTAACTGTCATCCATACATAATAAAACTAAAATAAATACATAAATACGCCCTATTACTTGGCTAGGGTTTCATTGAAACCCTAGATCTTGAGTTTAGTTAGCCATAGAATTGATTAACGGCAAGAGGTTGATGTAGGAGGCCATGAAAATCCTTGGTCTTCTTCTTCTTCTCCTTGCTTTCCTATCTTCAATGGCTGAAGTTTTAGTTGTATATTGTATGTATATTAATGTTGTGTAATGTTGTATAATAATTGCCAACCCTAAAATTGAATTACAATTGAGTATTTATAGATTTGGAGCAAGTTTGGAAGCTTTCCTAACCCAATTCGTACTAAAACTGTTGTATTTAGCTTTCCAGACGTAATTAGGCAGTTTCATTCGCGTAGGAGTCTTCAGAATACTGAAATACACGTATTTGATTTTTACACAGGCCGCGCGGCCCGCTTGAGCGATTTCTGGGATTTCGCGCGAGCGATGTGGTTTTTTTAGCTTCTTTTCTTCTGCTTTTTCACCCCATTTAGCTTGAAATCCTTACTTTTCTCCAAATCCTGACGAAAATAGAAAACGAAGTAAAAATATAAAAAAAATAGGATAAAAGAGTACTAACAAATGTGAATTAAGGCATATAATTAGGATTTGTTCTCTCCCGATCACACCCCCAAACCTACATTTTGCTAGTCCTCGAGCAAAAAGAACATAAGAATTAAACTACTAATCAAAATCTATTCCATTTTTGTATAGATCACGATTGCATTTAGCATATGCAACAAACCTTTTAAACCCCTAGATGTCCCTAGTTGGACGAGTGAAGTCTCGTGAGGTCAACAAGTTACCCACAACCATCTTTATTTCATTATAAATTTAAAAAAAATTCTTCAAACAAAAAACAAAACAATCAATACTCCTTATCATAGAACGATGACTTGAAATAGAATAACAAACAAGAAGAAATGGAATCAAACGTCTACCTACGTCATGAAAAACAATCTCAAGCACATGCATCGTATAAATCAATAGAGTTTCTCATAAAATTGCACGTGTGTGATGTGATAGTCAAATGAACACGAGCATGTCATGAACTTGGAATATAACTCGGATGACCATCTAACTATGCTTCGACTACGAATCTCACAATGTTAATTACACTCTCAAATGAAACACTCAGAAACAGGTGTAATTTTTCTAAAATATGTGAGTAAAGCAAATATATTTTCAAAACGAGAAATGCTCACATATGACTGGAAAAAGACGCATGACACGAAAGAACAGTAGTCTCATGGATAGGACGCCAATAGTCAAGAAAAATTAATCGTTACCATGTTTTAATCCTCCTCCCATCATTTTCACATCCAAACCATGTTTCCTAAGATCAAATATGACTTTTTAATGGTTGTAATGTGGCTCGGGCAATGAAAAATGATAAAAGGATTCATTAGGTAGTTTTCAGAATGGCATTGTAAGGCATGCTCGATTTCTTTTATTCTCTCTTCCACCAACTTCATCATTTCATTCTCTTCTTCTCATTCCTTTCAATTTTTTCTCCTTCTGTTTCTTTTTTTTTCTTTTGTTTTCTTTTTTTCTTCTCTATTATTTTCCTCCTCATTGCTTTTGAAATGAATATTCAATAAATAACAAGGCAACCACCCCAAACATCATCTTATTTTCTTTTTCTTCTTCTTCTCAATCACACATCGCCTTAACACCACTAAAAGTTGATCAATCTTTCAGGGGTGAACTCCAAGTTGGCCAAATTGGAGCAAAAACAGGATAATGGTAATTAAAGAAAGAAATGGCATTTTAATGGCTTAAGGGGCGAACTAAGGAAATTTATCATTTATCTGTCAGTAGCAAACAAAGAAGGCCTAAAATTATGTCCTATTGTTATATGGTTCTTCAACGTTTACGACGGAAGATTATTTAGCATGGTAGCAAATATTTTAACTTGACTATCAACCAAAACAAGAATAATAAGACTAAACAACAAGTTAATGCGCTATTTAATGAAATTCGATAAACACAATGTATTTATAACCTTCTAAAAAGAAAAGATAGGCTCAAAAGCTCACTGGACTTAGTCTCCACCTTGTGTTATCTAGAAATCCGAATCATGTTATAGTTCACATCAGACATGTATTCAAGCGACTACGTGTAGTGCATAGATTTGTGTGCAAATCTATGATATAAAACTACAATTCGAACGATACATGACCTAAAACGTCATATCATGACTTCAGCAAATTTTTAATTATATCTTATCATGTTTACCATTCTATAACAATCCAAGTTACATAACAAGATGTATCGACTAGAGATTGCAAAACCGTAGGTGACATCGTTTATTTAAGCACAAGTATCGAAATTTTTTTGAAAATTTTGGTGTATATAATAATGTGCATGTGTGTGCATACCCCCAAACCTAAACCTTTCATTGTCCCCAATGAAATAATAAAACGAAAGAAAGGAAAGTACGTAATGAAGGAACGATAATACCTCAATTTCGACACCCACAAAGCAGGTGAACGTATAATAACATGGAATCAAAGTTCAATTACTCCAAACGGAGCACTATTTCACATGTTAATACTTAACAAAAGAAAATTAAACAAACAAATAAATAATAAAAGCTAATATATATGTTTTTTTTTAATTAGAAACTAAACTATAAGTAAAAGAACGTAATGAAAAGAAAACAAATAGAAACAAAACTATCTAAACAAAGACAAACTTAAATGAAAAGAATTGAAAAGAACAAACAGAAAAGAAAATAACTAACCAGGTGTAGGAAACAGAAGGTAAAAGAACAAAGAGAAAAATTGAGAAATCCCCACCTCGCGCGAGCGGACCGCGCAAATCCCTCCGCGAGGTTAAGCAGAAGCTTGTTATAAATGTTCTTTAGAAAAATTTCTAAGTGCCGGAATCGCGCGAGCAAACCCCTCGTGCACGCGAATCTAGGCGCGAGATGTAACAGAAGCTCATATATCTAAAAAGTTGAAAAAAATTTGTCTAAGGGGGAATCTCGCGCGAACGGACCGCGCGAGCGACCTGTCGAGCAAGCGGTTCGCGCGCGCAACTTTGGTTTGTTCCTCTTTTTCTTTATTTTAATGTAAATAAGTGCAAAATAATTTTACTCCGACCCCCAAACCCGTCCAGAATGACCCAAAAAGGACTCAAAACTGACCCAAAATGACCAAAAACACTCAAAATTAAAAGAAACGGATGAAATAAAGCTTGGGTTGCCTCCCAAGAAGCGCTATCTTTTACGTCTTTAGCTAGACCGTTCTAGCTCAAGATTTATGGAGGTTGAAAATCAAACTTTGTACCCCTTAGGCTGTCAGGAAGATCCTGGTGATAAGCAAAAATAACGTTGCTTTGAATCAATTCAATTGATGGTTCATCCTGATTATGTTCAAAACAATTTCGTACCTTCCGAGTAAATTCATCTTTGGGGTCCTGATTATTCAAATTTGTCAGCTCACTACTCACTATATTATTTTCATTACTCACAGGTATTACGTAATTGGGTTCAATTGTTCGTCTTACCTCACTCTCCACTTCACATAGGAAATCATCGTCTTTAGGAGGTTGATCCATAGCATTAAAAACGTTAATTTTACGTTCATGTTCCCAAATGACACCTTTATTACGTCCATTCGACAGTTAACACGAGTTTTAGCGATTGCTAAGAATGGATGGCCTAAGATTACAAGAGTGTGTTTCCTAGCATCTAGCACGGGTTCAGTGTCAAGGACCATGAAGTCGACAGGATAATAGCATTTACCAACTTTAACCAAGACGTCCTCGACGATTCCTCTAGGTATTTTAATAGAACGATCAACTAATTGTATGGCAGCGGCCATAGGCTTAAGTTCACCTAAACCTAGTTGTTTATAGACGTGATAAGATAAGAGGTTAACACTGGCTCCTAAGTCAAGGAGAGCCCAATGAATGATAGTGTCACCTATGACACATGAAATAGTAGGCGTACCTGGAACTTTATATTTCGGATTAGCGTGTTGGAAAATGGAGCTTACTTTTTCCGTGAGGAATACCTTTTTCAAAATATGACTGTGCTTTTACGTACACAGGTCTTTTAAACATTTAGCGTAAGCGGGAATTTGTTTTATAGCATCGAGGAATGGAATATTAATTTTTACTTGTTTAAACACCTCGAGTATATCCTCAACTTTTGACATTTTCTTTGAAAAATTTGACAGTTCGTCGACATTTGGTGGAAAAGGCATTTTCGGAATATAATTAGTCAGGACCGGTTCTTTTTCTTTTCTACTTTGATTCACGGCCTCACCCATTTCTTTATTCAAATTAACGTTTAAATTTTTCTCAACCTCATCCGGAATTACAACAACTCCCTCTTCCCAAATAGTCGTTCTAGTTGATATGGCATTCACTTGCTCACTCGACCCCCATTCTCGTATTGTCCCTTAGGATTTTGAATAGTTTACGCAGGCAACTTCCTCTCGTTTCTACGACTCACCGTAGTAGCTATTTGTCCCATTTGGAATTCAAGCTTCGCAATGGATTGTGTGTGAGAGTGCACTATCTGTGCTTGTGCTTGTACTTGTGTTTCGATATTCTTAAGAGACGCTAACACCATAGCCTCAAATGTGTTATCCCTTGGAGGGTTAGGATTAGGAGGTGGGTGTTGGTATTGATTTTGTTGATATTGGGGTCGATAAGTATTAGGAAAATTGTTCGACATAGAATTATAACTATTCCATGGGAATTGTTGTATAGAATTAACGTGTTGCTCAACAAACTCCGGGAATCGAGATGCAGAAGGACCTGCAAAGATATTATGAGACGGTGCAGAACACAATGCACATACTTCGTGAGGAGGTGAATTGGACCTATTTCCCATCATCATAAGTTGGTTAAGTTTTCTATTTAATTCTTGTAATTCAATTGAATAACTTGACTCAAACTTTACCTCTTGCTTAGGTCGAAGGTACCCCTCAGGACGAACAGACACTGCTTGGTGCATCGAATTCTCACTCAAAGTTTGAAAAAATTTCCAGGCCTCGTTGGCACTTTTGTGTAGGAATGTACCCGCACAAACGTCGTCGACGGTATTACGAACAGAGGGAATATGTCCCTCGTAAAAGACCTATACCAACTGCCACTTAGGAACCTGATAATGTGGGCAGGAACATAATAATTCTTTAAATTTCTCCCATGTGTCATAAAGTGTTTCCCCATCTTGCATCACAAAATTTGTTATCGATTTTCTTATTTGATTAGTTCTTGTGATTGGGAAAAACTTTTGTAAAAATGAGTTGTATAAGGCTTCCCATGATTTAATTGTGTTTGGCTCAAGTGATTGAAGCCAATACTTCACTTTATAACTTAAAGAGAATGGGAAGAGACGCAGTTTTAATTCATCATCAGTGAAATTTTGGATTTTTAACGGAGAGCAAATATCTTGAAAATCTCCTAAGTGTTGATATGGATCTTCATTTAAACGGCCATGGAAAGAAGGAAGTAGCGAGATGGTAGACGACTTTATCTCAAAGTGAGATGTCGTCGCCTCCGGTAATTCGATACCAGCTTGAGGTGTGTAAGTCGTAGGAATAAAATAATCCTTAAGTGGAGGAGCTGGCAGTATATTATGATCATTTACATTATTTCTGTTATTTTCGCTATTTCCAACGTCAGCCATTGGAATAGGTTCTATGTTCAAAGTTTGAATTTTTCTTAAACGTTTACGGGTGCTTTGAATTTCAGCCTTAAGCAATGACGATGGATTTGGAGTCAACTCGTCGTCTATATTCAACTGAGCTCTCGGAGCTTGGGTTGAAGACTTACTAATTCTAAGGGTACGTTCAAGTTCAAGATTGAAAGATTTTAATTATGGATTATTTGAACGTGTACCCAACATAAGCTAAAAGAAAAATAAACTAAAACAATGACTGACTCAACAAAAACAAAAAAAGCAATCACGCAAATAAAATAACCCGCAATCACACAGTACTACTATGATGCATGTAATTATCCTTATGTAGTGATTCACGTCAAAGCCCAACGCCCCGGGTTTCCTAGCTAATGCAGTGCAATCCACCCCTAAACTAATGCAAATAGTGCGTCACAGCGCCCTGACTTACAGTGGTTTGAAGCGAATTTCAAAGGAAGCAATTTACTTGAATTATTTTTTTTATTTATTTATCTTTTTTTTTTCTTCGCGTAAGCTCCTTTGACGTACACAGCTGTTCCACTCCAAATGCTAGAATTTTGAGTACCTAAGAAATTACAAAAATAAAAAGAAAAGTTAGTGACTCAAAATAAAACGGAAAAATAAGAAAAAGAAAACCTAATCTAAAATTTACGAATTAACTAAACTAAGATTCTAAAACAAAAGGTAGTAATGCAATCCCCGGCAACGGTGCCAAAAATTAATCTCGTCAAAATCAAGATATAAAAGTATGCTTTACTTATGTTTTACTTTCAAAAGATTTGCAGTGTGGAAGTGAAGGTCGAACCCACAGAGATTGAATACTACGCACTTTAATTTTTAAAACCTAAATTTAGTTAATTAAGAAAAATGGATTTTGGATTTAATTTGAATTAAACTAATAACAATAAAAGTAAATCTAAATTATGAAAGCAATTAAATATGGTTTTTATAATAAGTTTAAGGAACCTACGATTGTAAATCCACCACTAGCTTCATAATAAGGGTAGTTACGAATTACTTTAGCTTATTAAGTTGGATGATAATGGGGAATTATAGCTACAAGCCCAATTCCTCTGTCAAGAAAATAACTATGGTTCAAGCACCAACATAATCCATCTTCGGTTAGCACGAATTATCCCACACTAAACTAGGGTTGTGGTATAATCCGTCTAATCTAGGCATGGACTACTCGGATACTTGATAGCACAATTCAATTTAATCACCATTACATGTAAATAATCTAAACAAGCACAGCAAGCATAGATCATTGAGCACACTACCATCAAAAATAGATCTAAGACAAGAGTAAACTTTGAAAGTAACGATTTAATCAATAAAAGTACGATTTATTTATAAAACTCCTCGAAACATGTAACTGTCATCCATATATAATAAAACTAAAATAAAAACATAAATACACCCTATTACTTGGCTAGGGTTTCATTGAAACCCTAGATCTTGAGTTTAGTTAGCCATAGAATTAATTAACGGCAAGAGGTTGATGTAGGAGGCCATGAAAATCCTTGGTCTTCTTCTTCTTCTCCTTGCTTTCCTCTCTTTAATGGCTGAAGTTTTAGTTGTATATTGTATGTATATTAATGTTTTGTAATGTTGTATAATAATCGCCAACCCTAAAATTGAATTACAATTAAGTATTTATAGATTTGGAGCAAGTTTGGAAGCTTTCCTAACCCAATTCGTACTAAAACTGCTGTATTTAGCTTTCTAGACGTAATTAGACAGTTTCGTTCACGTAGGAGTCTTCAGAATACTAAAATACATGTATTTGATTTTTACACAGGTCGCGCGAGTGGGCCGCGCGAGCGCGATATTGGAAGGTCGCAGGAGCGGGCTGCGCGAGCGATTTCTGGGATTTCGCGCGAGCGGGCCGCGAGAGCGATGTGGTTTTTTTAGCTTCTTTTCTTCTGCTTTTTCACACCATTTAGCTTGGAATTCTTAATTTTCTCCAAATCCTGACATAAAATAGAAAACGAAGTAAAAATATACAAAAATAGGATAAAAGAGTACTAACAAATGTGAATTAAGGCATATAATTATGATTTGTTCTCTCCCGATCACTTACTCTTTAATAGAGGGTAGATTCTATCTTAACAATATATGTTCACAACCCTGTGAACATGACATACCCAAGATAGCCAGGTGTTGATCTTTACGACCTCACTAGTTGGTAAGTCAAGCAGCCACATCCACAGTCTATATTCATAATCGTCACAAGATTGAGAACTCGTACCTTATACAAGTTACGAGTTCCTATCGACTGTTGACAGCCTTAAGTGTCAATAGGAAAGCTTAGGTCCGTCAATGCACTATAAGCACTAGCATATTAACTATGAGATACACTCTAGTGATTGAGAATCATCACCCCATCCAATGGTAGTTAATCATGCTATAGTGTAGACCTGATGAGATATCAAGTTTCATCATCCACTGTGACAAATTCTAAGTATCAAAGAATAGTTTCGTATCTCACTTGTATGTATCTCATGCACACATGAATTATCTACTATGATACTTAAGGATTAACAATCATCTCATGAAAGAAACATACACAATAAAATGTAAAGTTGTTATCTGTATATTAAAATGCCAATGTCTTATACAAAGAGTATTGGTTTAAGGTCACAAACCCAACATTCTCTATGGTCTTATTATTGTAATCAGATCTAAAAGAAAGAAAACTTGACTCTGCTTTTCATCCTCAGACCGACGGACAGTCAGAGCAAATGATTCAGACATTAGAGGATATGCTTAGACTTTGCATTTTAAACTTTGGAAGTAATTGAGAGAGGCACCTACCATTGGTTGAATTTGCTTCTTATAACAATGTGTTTTAGTCAAGTATTGGGATGGCAGCGTATGAAGCTTTGTATGGCTGAAAGTGCCATTCACCGGTTTGTTGGACCGAGGTTGGGGAAAGAAGGTTGTTAGGACCTGAGATAATACAGTTGACTACTAAAAAGGTGAAGTTAATCAAGGAGTGACTTAAGGTAGCTCAAAGTCGTTATAAGAGCTATGCGAACTCTAAGCGACGACCGATGATGTTCGAAGTAAGACACTTTGTGTATTTGAGGGTATCGCGCGCCATCGAAAAGCATTATCCAATTTGGAAAAAGGGAAAAGCTCAACCCAAGATTTGTATGACCATTTTAAATCCTAGAGAAAGTGGGACTAGTGGCTTACCGACTAGCCTTATCGTCCGAGTTAGAACATGTACATAATGTGTTTCATGTGTCTATGTTGAGACGGTGTATGAAAGACACGAGAAAAATCATAATATTGGAATCATTATAGATATAAGAAGACTTAACTTACATAGAGCATCCGGTAGAAATCTTGGATCAAAAAGAGCAAGTATTCAGAACGAAGACAATTTCGATGGTGAAAGTGTTATGGTGTAGTCACACAGTCGAGGAAGCTATGTGGGAGAATGAGGAAGAGATGAGAAATGAATATCCGCACCTTTTCAATGAATGCGGTATAAGTTTGAGGACAAACTTCCTTTTTGGAAGACAGAGTTGTCACACCCGTCCCAGGGAAAATCATTTATTTTAAATTGCATATTTGACTTTTGAAAAATTATTAATGTTGATTAATAATTAAGATGAGGTTGACTGTGGATCAACGGTGAGTGTCAAGTGAGGACAAGGTGATTCGATAATCATTGAGGCATTCATATGATTGATATGGCATTTATTTGATTTAAATGTTATTTGAAATATCTGGTGTATGTGAATAGTAATTTTACCTATTTTGTATAATTTCTGATATTGTTGATCTGGTTTTAGATCATTTTGAATATTATGGTGAGAGCGTAGGTGATACGTTGCACAAAAGGTAGGTTATATAGAGATTCCATGGAAATTGTTTTTAGAATGTGATTTTGGATCCAAATGGAACTTACGCGAAAAGCTTAGTAATTTATAGATTTTCACTCATGAGGTAATGAACTAGACGTTTAAGACGTTTCGGGAGATAATTAGAAGTTTTGATAACTCGTGGGGAGATAAATATATTTTTTTAGAGCTGTGCCTATAAATAGAAAACTTAAGATATTTTCTTCATAAAAATCAAAACAATATCTTAGAGAGAGAGAGAGAGAGAGAGAAAGGAGATCATTCCCACAAGCTTTGCAACGTCGATCGATGACCTTTCGTTCGTCAATTTTTACTTAGATTTCGTATTTGAACTCCTTGAGGTAAGATCTACATCTTGATACCTCTTAGGCCACGTTTGGCAATTTTCTACGAAAATACTAATTCTTGAATTTTGGAAAAAAAAACCCAGTAAATCTTGTAGGAATCACCTGAAATCTGAGATCCAACGTTTAATCAGTGCCCTAGTACTTCCCTCAAAGTAATAGTCACGAGGTATGAACCCTAGATCTATGTTTTCACATAAAAATGCGATAAAAGCACGTATAAATGTTTATGTGAGCATGCTACATGTCTACTTGGGTCAAAGGGGAGGGGTAAGCTTCTCGAAATTTGAGGATTATGATATTGATAGTTACGGTGCCTGGTATGGAGGAATGCCCAACTAGAGCACGGGGTGCATGCAAGAGGAAGGTCTTTTACGACATCAATCTCATTTACCGGATGGAAACGTCCCTCTCCCTAGAGACTATTTGATGTGTTTAGATGTTTAAAGCGTAAATTGTCATATAAGCATATGTTTAGAATTGTGCACTCAGCATAAAGCTGAGCAATGGAGCTTTACTCCATTGCAGGTGATAAGAAGAGAGGAAAGAAGAAACGCGAAGAGTGAGGCTGATGGGACGACGAGATCGCTCTTGTTTTTGCTTTTGTTTTCTTTCCAATTGTTGTAATAAGATTTTGACGAGTTAAAACAATGTTTTTAGTTAAAATCTTGAAGGATTGTAATTATTGTAAACTGTAGTAAAACTTTTGTAATTACGTTTGAAATTGTTGAAATATATTAGTGTTGGTGTTGGATTTGTGTTTGGACAACCATAATGGATAAGCTATAGAATTCTCAGCAAACTGAGGTAAACCAGTCGACTATTTTATGTACAATCGACTGGAAGTCTATTTTGAACTAGCCACTGTCTGATTTATAGAAAAGCAGTCGACTAGGTCCCCAACACAATCGACTGGATTATTAGGTTTGAGTGTTATTTTTAGTTGTGTGTAAGAAACAGTCGACTAAGTGAAAACCACAGTCAACTGGATTGTATTTTCGAAAATGGAAATTTCTGATTCAGTCGACTAAAATTTTGAGGCCACAGTCGATTGGACAAACTCATGAGATTTTAGACTCTCTGTATCTTTGTGGATATTCACAGTTTAACCACAGCTTTTCATTTAAAAAGCTTTTAAATTCAAAATACGAGTCGCCACTTAATTTTTTTAGGGAAAATTAAGAAACCATTTTAAAAGCAAACTGATCTTTTAGAAATTAACCATTTTAAAAGCAAACCATTTCCACTTAATTTTTTTAGACGGACTAAAATACCCCCTTTCATCCTATTTTGTGATAGGCCTCTACTCAACATCCTTGTAATCAAATTAATAATCTAAGCATGCCCTCATCTAATACATAGGTATAAATATATATTACAAAATCATGTCAAAATGGGTGCAAGATTGCTAACGATAAAAGGCATACAAAACCATATAATTCAACTAGCAAGCAAGAATGATATGCGAATAAGGAACAAGAGAACTTACCTTGGATCCAGCCACGAAATGAACCGTGTAATGCATGCAAATAAATATATTACAAAAATGAGTCTCTAATTCACATACACACATAAGGCAAATCCTAACTCTAAGGTGTCGCACATGGAGTCAAAAATTAATCAAATCAAGAATAATTAAACGTAGAGAAGGGTCGAAAATCGTACCTCCTTAGCACTACAAAACAAAGGTTAATCCACATGCTTTACAAGATATAATATGGAATTCTAAATAACATATCCAAACTTCTAGCTTAGACTATCAAGCATGGAGAGGGTTGACATAATTATGAATTCCTTATTAGTAGTTGAAAATACAACACCTCTATAAATATACAAGTTTCAACTAGGAGCCAATTTAATGTCTATATAGAGATGATGTAGTCCCAACATAATCACAAGGAACCCACAATTGATTCAACTAAATGCAAAACTGATTCCAATGCAAATTAAGTCCTAATTACCAACATACATGAATGGATGCCTGGACATAAACAATAATGAGCTATGAATTATTCATTGATTTGGATCATTTAGCCTCTGGATTTAAGTCCAATTAATCATTATTAAAACATGGCGACAAGCGGGGATATTTTTAGAATACATTCGTGCTAAAATAAGGAAATATACTGATTTAGTTTACAACTTTCGGTTATTTCTGCAATTTGGATTACAAGGTCAGCTTATGTATAATATGACGAAATTATGATAAGTTGTGTTGTTTTAATTGTTATTTGTGCAGATTGATGTTTTGCTGTGTGCAGGAATGAATAAAAGATAAAGGATAAAGCCGAATTACAAGCAAGGCAATTAAAAGTTAAAATGTTGAGCTCAAGCAATCTAGGATCATTCAAGCGATCGAGTGTTTGATCGATCGACTCAAGTTGAAGCACTCGAGTAATTCAAAGTTCAAGCGATCGAAGTACGTTCGATCGATCAAACATGGCATTGATCAGAACTTACGCGCACGTAGCAAAGATGTATTTTGTAACCCTAGCCTTAGGTTTTTCTATATATACTAGTTATATTCACGTCCCAGATGACGCCCAACTTTTGTTTTATTAGTTCATAGAGAGGAATGAGAGTTTGGTTTGGTTTTGTAGGGTTAAACTTTGATATTACTTGATTTTCTTGGAGATTTTAGTTTTCAATACAAGTGTTCTTCATTTCAGGTTTTGTATTATTGTTATCTACATTTTATTAGTTCAATCTTGTAGTTCAATCTGTTGTAATTGTAGTTTTTCACAGTGTTAGTGGTAAAATCCATAGTTTTCGTAGTTTTCATGTTTAAATCACAACCAAACGTAACCTTAATGAATATTTATGTTAAAAACCAATCTATGACACTCTAGACCATGTCTGAGTAGTCCTAGAGTTGGGAGATCACGATGAAATAGTGATCTCCAACCTCTGCCATGCAGTAGAATAATACATGTGTTCGATCGATCGAAGTTAGTTTGATCGATCTAAATAGAGATACAATCAAGCGATCGAATACATTTCGATCGATTGAAAGCGCATCGATCAATTGAACCTTCAGATTCTTGAGATGGTCCTTTGCAGTATTCACTTTTTATTTTTGAGATTTGTTATCAAACTGTCCCCATATGCTCAAATTGTCAAAAAAGTTTCTGAACTTTAAGCCTTAAGGTGTTTTTCTTCAATAACTTTTGCAAACCACTTTGAATGCTAACACCATTCAGAGTGCGAGTCCTAACTATTGTTTTAAACCACCATCATGTATTATTTAAATCAACTGTGATGATATAGTCCTAGCCATGAAAGGACTATTGAATCTTTATCTTTAAAAAATACGGAATACTGTAGAGAGATGTACTCCATAGAGCTTAATAAAACTGCATGGTAGATGGCAAGGTCCCTGTGGAATTGTGTAACCCCAACATTCCCCTTTCAGAAAGACAAAGCATTTTAAAATATCGTTTTAGTTAATTAGTCAATGATTAGCTTAATTTAGTTGCTTTAATTTTAGTAGTTGTTAATTGTGGAACTTCGTGTTCTACACCTTTCTTTAAATATTGAATTTTTATTTTCTTTTGAGTTTAATCTAAGTAACTAGCTTCACACCTTCTCTGTGGGATCGACCTGGTCTTTTCCAGTACTACTTGCACGTCTACCTACACTTGGGTATAGCACACAAGCACACACAAAAGATTTTCATGTCAAGTTTTTGGCGCCATTGTCAGGGAAGGCGACCAGCTAGTATTTAGATTATCTCGCTCTATCTTCATCTATTTCTGTTTTTCTTTTTTTCTTTAGGTTTAGAATCTATTTAGACTTTTCCCTTTCATGTCTGATAATTCCATCGAATGAATTTTTGAAAATCCATTCAACTTATCTGATTCCTCTTATTCTATCAACCCCATTGCCACACCTATAGAATCAATGGGTGATATTCAAAGTAAAAATGGTAAAAATATGGTTGTACCTATTGACGAGTCGCAGCGTCCCTTACGCGATCTCATGCAACCCGAACACGCACCAACGCCTTCTTGTATTCTCATTCCACCCCATGCGGGCGAATTCCAATTTTGTAACGGAATGATTCAACTCCTTCCAACCTTTCACGGAATGGAGAGCGAGAAGGCATATCTACATCTGAAGGATTTCGAGGACGTTTGTAAAACATTCTCTCAGAACTGTCCTGTAGATGTAACACGATTAATGCTATTTCCCTTCACCCTGAAGGATAAAGCAAAAGCGTGGTTGCTCACCCTCAAGCCAAATTCAATCTTCACTTGGCATACGATGAACACCGCATTTTTAAAGAAATTCTTTCCACCTCGCATGACCACCGAACTTAAACGTCAAATAAACTCCTACAAAAAAAAGAACAATGACACCTTCACTCAAACTTGGGAGCGTTTCAAAGATTTTCTTCTCTCATCCTCAACTTTTAGTGATTTGAAGGTCTTCTAAAGGCCTATTCAAACTCTTCTTCTTCTCTTGCAATGACTTACTTCTTAATCCTCTTAACTTTCTCTAAGATTCTCCTAACTAAACCAAAGTCTAAGAGATTTTTTAGATTCAAAAAATAGATTTAAGAAGATCCCTTGTAATGGGATATTTACTCCTTTTATATAGGCAAATTTCTGAGGGGTTATTTTTGTAATTTCAGGGATAAAACCTAGATGTACTTTTGAAAATACAAAGCGTACTATATCAAAGCAGACTACTAAAAAAAGGAGACAGTTAGTGGAGTTGTCTACGGCACTCTGAAAGTGCCAGAATGACACTTACCAATAGCCAGCGCGGCACTTACTGAATGTCGATGCGGCACTCAATGAATGCCGCAGACAACTCCGCGTACTGCCGCCTTCTCTGTATTTTTTATTTTGCGGCATTTGGAGTGTTTTTGTAGCATTCAGTGAATGTCATTGCGGAAGTCACTGATTGTCATCGCGGCATTCAGCGAGTGCCGATGCGGCGACAAGTGACTGCAAACACCATGTGTCGCTGTTTCTTCAATTCTCCTTTTTCTTTCTTTCATTTTGGCTTTGTTTGAAATTGAAAGAGCCTTTCGAAGAGCTTGAATCAACATTGGAAACCCTAGGTTAGTCAAACATTGTCATCATTGGACTTGGAGGTAACACTCCCTTGAATTCGATGTTTGGTCAAAATCGGGGTGTCTACAATATTGCATTTCTGGTCGAGCGGACCCCTGATCAGTCAACTGGATTGCTATTTTCATACTGGATGTTTCTTTAAGTGTTTTCAAAGGCGCAAAACATTTATAACTTTGAATTTCATGGATTTCACTTATGTTTTCCGTTTTTATTTACTTTAATTGAATTGGATAATCCTTGGTGGCTTGCCACATATCCTATTTCTGCTCGTAGTAGGATGGATTGTGATACCTAATATTCAAAAGAAAACATAATTAAGCATTATAAGTTTTGTGATAATACTTATCACTAACATCTAAAATAGAGGATTTATTACATCATAAGATAAAAGATAACAGAAAGTTCAGGTAGGCCAATCTTCAACTAGCGAAGCCGTAGTGGTCCCCATCGAAGTCTTCTTCTAGATAGCCTTCCTTATTGTAACTTTCATTGATAAACCCTTCAACGGCATGTCTCATCACTGTAGTTGGCCTCGGGCTGTGCACCACCTGCTAAGTCTAGCATAGTTGGACATAGAAGGTCCAATGGTATAAAACATCATCAACTTGAATACAAGCTGAGTGAGTATCAAATCTCACAAAGCTCCGTTAAAAACAGCTATTAAGCAATTTAGTTCATTATTCATTAGTCGGCTTATTTATGTCGTCACCAAGTATCAAAGAATTCAGACTAATTGAAGTATGATAAGAAAATAGACTCAACACCCTTACCACAAACTTTAGATGAAAAGAATAGTACGACAAGAGACTCAGTTTCACGTTCTCTAACTTCACATCCCCCTTTACTTGCATTCCCGGTATAAGCCATTAGTTTAGAATATACGTGCCATAACAGTCGCTTGATTAGTATACTATACATGCCTTAACGGCTACTTGATCGCTCTTGGCACATCAAGATAGTATCGTGCCTTAACAATCGAAGTATAAGTATTGATGAGCGAAGCACAATTTGATAGAGCGCATGATAATTAGAACGTTTCGATCTTATAATGCGTACTTGATTCTCATTATCAGAGTTATCATATAGCGAAAGTCATCATTGTATGTAATGAAAGTTCACAGACTACTCAAGAATTTAGATGAATTAACAGCTACGCAACTAAGCATGGTTCAATATTTAGCAAGTATTCCTAAGTGTCAGTGTGATAGGTGAACATGCGAGTGCTAATTTCAGGATTAAACATCTCAGGTTCATTCATAAAATAATTAGAAATATGATCAAATCACATAAAACAAGTAACATAAAAAAAAAACTACCGAACCTGAGTACTCAGGATGCTCGAGCGCTCGGCCTTTGACAGAAACCAGATTCCTATTTTAGCTACATATGCAAGTTTGTAAATTAGATCTAAGGATACATGCAAGCCATGAAAACTTGTAAAAACTATGTCTTAAGGATTCTAGATGAACATTCATACTCATACCAGCTTACGACATGTTTGGGTGATTATAAAAACTACTAATTCATGAGAAAAGAGCTTGATTCTTAGCTTTTCATTGCATACAAGAGTGACAACTACTCATGGATCTTATGCATGTACAAGAAATCATATAATGACTTATTCTATAGCTTTCTAAGTGAGAAATTATACTCACTCAAGCTTGGATGGTGAATAGATGAAGAAAATGAATGAATGTTGAGAAAGCTTTAGCTATGAACTCCAATTTCTATTTCAAGCTAAGACCCTCTTCAAATCTTCTTGATCCTTTCAATCTTTCATCTCTAGAACTTCAGAGTGGATGTAATATGTGTGTTTGTGTATGAACGAGGTGTTGACCATGCATCTAAATAGCCATGCAAGTGGATTTGTGAAGAAAGATGATGATTTCTCAAAAATCTCTCTCTATAACAAGCTCTCTGATGTATGTTCTGTTTTTAAAATGTAAATGCTGAGAAAAAGCTGGGTTTAGATAGACTTTTGATCCCTAAGGGAAAAATAGTCATTTCACTTAAAATACAGCTCGAGCGTTCGCATGGCTCGAGCACTCGGGTTTGCTTTCTAAGGAAAGTTTCCCCAAGGCCCCACACATATAATCAAACATACATGGATCATTGTGAACAATAAGGAATAAAGAAAACGGATCTTATTATATTTACAATTGGGAATGTTACAAAGAGAAATACAGAAATTCATGATAATAGATAGGAAAAACAAGTGCTAAATCTCTCCACCACCGATCAAAAGATTTCGTCCCAAAATATTGGGAAGATAATCCCGTAATAAAACTAGATACTTTTTGCGTATTTCTAATTTAATCTCCCAGGAAACGTCTCTCTCATCATGATGGCTCCACTACACCTTCACAAAAAGAATCTCCTTGTTCCTCAACTTCTTGGTTTCTCTTCCCAACAAACGTACCGGTCTCTCTTGATATGACACATCGTCATTCACTTCGATATCCTTGAAGTCAATCACTGGTTGAGCCATGAACATACTTCCTTAACATACTTATGTGAAAAACATTGTGTACCCTAGACATTCTTGGTGGTAGTGAGAGTCGGTAAGAGACTTTGCCCACATGATCAACAATTTCAAAAGGTCCAAAATAACGAAGCGACAGTTTTCCTTTCTTCCTCCCAAATCTAACCACACCTCGTATTGGAGATACTTTGGAAAACACCTGAACGCCCACATGAAACTCTAAGTTCTTATGACATTTGTCCGCATAACCCTTTTGTCTGCTTTGGGTGGCTTTTATATTCTCTCGGACTATGTTGATCTTCTCACTTATCTCTCGAAACATGTCTGGTACAAGTAACTTACCATCTCCAACTTTGACCTAACATAGCAGTGAACGGCATGGTCTCTCGTAGAATGCTTTGAACGGTGCCATCCCTATGCTTGAACGATAACTGTTTTTATATACGAACTCGATTCAGGGAAAGTGGGTCTCCTATGAACTCTCGAAGTCAATAACACATGCTCTGAGCATATCTTCCATAACTTGATTGGTCCGCTCGGTCTATCCATTAGTCTGTGGATGAAAAGTAGAACTTAGCTTCAAAGAAGTCCCCAAGGCTATTTGTAGACTCTCTTAAAATCTTGAGGTAAACCTTGAGTCACGATCTCATACTATCGAGATTGGTACACCATGGAGTTGTACCACTTATTCGATATACATCTGACTTGGCTTCTCTACCGGGCATATCATACTGTATGCAATGAAATAAGTAGACTTTGTTAACTAATCTACTATCACCCAAATGGCATTGTGACCATGCTGTGATCTCGGCAATCCAACCATAAAGTCCATCGTGACATGCTCCCACTTCCATTCTAGAATCAGCAATGGTTGTAGGAGTCTAGACAGTTTTTGGTGCTTTACCTTGACTTGCTAACACATGAAGCACTTGGATACATACTCAACAACTTCTCTATTCATGCCTTCCCACCAAAAATTTCTCTTCAGGTCCTTGTACATCTTCATTCCTCCTAGGTGGACAGTCAATCTAAACTTGTGTGCCTCATCTAATATGTATGTTCTAAGCTTTTCCACATTTGGTATGACAAGTCAACCTTTGCATCTAAATCTTCCATCTGATCCAATACTCTACTCCTTTGGTTCTTTTGCTGAAACTCGAGCAAACCACTCCTTTAACTTTTCATCCTTCTGTTGAGCTTCTAGAACACGACTAATGAGTGTTGGTTAAACCATAAGACACCCAAAATGTCATCCATCCTTTGTCTGTGTGGGTTGAAGGTCGAATTCTGCTACAGTCTCCAATGCTTTCAATTCTCGAATCATAAGGGAAGTGACTATCCCATGAGGTTTCTGACTTAGCGCATCTGCGACTACATTTCTCTTACCAGGATGGTACTGTAAAGTAAAGTCATAATCTTTTAATAATTCCATCCACCTCCTCTGCTTCATATTGAGTTCCTTCTACAAAAACAAATACCTCAAGCTTTTATGTCCGAGAATAAACTGAACTGTTCTCTAAAGAAGTAATGTCTCCAAATTTTTAGGGCAAAAACGATTGCGGCTAACTCCAGATCATGCGTAGGATAGTTCAACTCGTGGGGTTTCAGCTACCTTGATCCATGTTCTATAACTTTTCCATCTTGCATTAGTACACACCCTAATCCTTGGCACGACGCATCACTGTAGATGGTGTACCTTTTGCTGCTCTTCGGTATCGCAAGCATTGGTGCTGAAGTCAATCTCTCTTTTAACACCTGGAATGTGTGTTCGTGCTTATCCTTCCATTTAAACTTTAGGTTCTTCTTCGTAAGACCAGACAAAGGGACTGTGATCTTGGATAAACCCTCTACGAATCTTTAGTACTATCCAGCCAAACCAAGAAACTCCTAACTTCTGAGGCATTACTCGGTCTTTTCCAATCTAGAACTGTGTCATTCTTTGAAGTATCAACAGAAATTCCATTATGAGAGACAACATGTCCCAAAGACTTGACTACCTCGAGCCAAAATTTGCATTTGCTATACTTCACGTACAAATGGTTCTCTCTGAGCATTTGTAACGCAATCTGTACATACTTCTCATGTTCTTCCTTGGTCTTGGAATAGATCATATTCTCATCGATGAAAACAATGATAAACTAATTCAAGAGGGTCTGAACACCCTATTCTTCAAATTCATGAACACTGCTGGGGCATTGGTCATTCCGAACAGCATGAAAGAACCAAGGGATAACTCCATTTTAACTTAATCTCTTGATTGATTTTGTCTAAATGCTCTTTATGCTATATATATATTATTTAGTATGATCGAGGAAAGAACACCAATTATGAATTAAGAACAAATATATTGGCAAGGCATACCGTAAGGCAGAGCAAGGAGGGGGTGCTTTAGACCATGCTTATAGCTCCTTTCCCTTTTATACCAAGACCCCCGAGCCCATTTTCTAGCAATGAAGGCTGAGTACCCTTCCATTTTGAGCAAGTCAACTCACGATTTCCTGATTTTATAAAAATCAGGTGGAGACTCTAATCAAGTGGATTAAAGCCGTAGGGCCTAGGTTTCTGTATGCAACCTTAGATCTGTCCTGAGACAGAATTGAGACCGACAGGACCCTTATCGGCGATCATCCATAATGTCACATGGATGAAATGCACGTGAAATGTGTCTACTCTACATGCCAAAGAAAAGAAGATCATGATCCTAAGAATTAGCACATAAGCACATAAAATCTTCACCCATGTCAAGTGCACTAACTTTTCCCCTCATCATGACCCTCTTTACCCCTTCGCAAGTCGGGTATTTTGAAAAACAAAATTCTCGAAATTCACTTTGAAGCATTCTTTAGATGATAAAATGGAAATAATTCTTCAGCAATTTTGGATTTTTCTTTGAAAATGAGGATGTAACAATTTTTTTCAACAAAAGATGTTTAAATTTTTTTCTTGATCAAAAGAAAGTGAGCTTCGAATTTTATTGAAAGAGTGATTTTTTTAAACACTATGAGATAAAAGATGGTGAATGATAAAAAAATTTGTTTGCTCACAAAAGTGGATTTAGTAATTTTGAGTTAAAAGATCACATGATTTGGATGATTGTCGCATTTTTCATGAATTCGGATACATACAAGGTTAGTGATGTTTATCTAATAGGATATATAAGAAATGTAATCGCATAATGAAAGATTCGGCATGTTTCTAAATGTCGTGGGACATGAAGGGGAATTGCTAAAAAGTGATTAAGAGGTTACACATCCTACATCAAGTAAGCATCGTGATCATCTCAAATAATCCCTTCTGGGCATACAAAACTCCCTAGCATATAATCCTAATCAAGAATTGATTTCCTAAAGCTGAAAGGTTCTACAAAATCTACCATGAAAATGTCGGGTTTCGGTCAAATGTTGGGACCCTTGACGAACATCAGATATACCCCTCATTGTAAGGTTGAATGGCACGTGGATGTTTTTATAAACCAACACATGGTACAAGATCAAGGGTGATCACATGGCTCAATTGTAACTCGTTCGACTGGGTAGCCCCGAGCCTCTAAGGTCATAGTACCGTGCAATCAACAGGTGAGACATGCAAGTGAAATGCAATGGGTGCACAAAAATTAATAAATTCGATTAAAAGGATCCTTTCAAGTCTAATCCTCAACTGAACCCAAAATAAAAATTCTAGTCTGTGAAACAAAAGATTCTGGGTTTGATCCCCAATAGAGTTGCCATATTGTGGATACCAACACATTTTGGGTACACCACGTTTGCGTTTTCAAAAGAATAAGAGTCGGCACTTAGTTTTAAAGAATAAAATTAAGAAACCATTTGAAAAGCTACTATTCTTTTAGAAACCAGAGATTTACTAGGTCCGGGGATTATGAAATGAGAGGGGAATGAGTTTGGCGGACTAAAGCGTCCCCTTTCATCCTATCTCACGATAGGCCTCTACTCAACATTCTTATAATCAAATTAATATTTAAAATGTACCCTCAAATAGTACATAAATATAGATATATAGTCCAAAAGCATGTTAAAAATGGTGCAAGATTCCTAATAGGAAAAAGGCATACAAAACCAAATAGGTTCAAGTACTAAGCAAATGATATGTAATAGAGAACGAGAGAACTCACCAAGATCCTGCTACAATATGAAACATGCAATGCATACAAACAATAATAGAAAACCTAGGAAAAGATCTCTAATGCATATATACACATAAGACAAAACCCTAATCTAAGGTGTTGCTCATGGAGTTGCAAAATAAATAAAATCAATAATGGAATGAACTTGAGAGAAGATAGAGCGACTCACCTCGGGTATGCTACAAAACAATGGTTAGTCCACATGGATGAACATGATAATATAATAATCCACCTAGATCTAACGAGAGGGGAAAATATCAAAAGTCTCAAATTCTTTTCAATCATAGAAGTCACAACGCTTCTATGAACATGCAACTCTCAATGGGAACGCCCCAAGAAACCTTAACCTAGAGACAATGCAATGTTAACATAGAAGTGACATGACTTTAACATGATCGAAAAGAATTATTGAGTAAGTTCAATCAATTGCAATCTATCTCTATAATCTACATTCTAATATTCCTAAGATATAAGCATTACTCCTAAATGTAACAACAATGGATGCATGAGGATGAGCAAGACATGAGTTATTTATTGATTTGAATCATCTAACCTCTGGGTTAAGTTCAGTTACTCTTATTTAAAACATATTTCAAACCTTAAGGCATTTAGAAGACATTTGGATCAAAATTGGTAAGATTCACCAAATCTATCTCAGGATTTCAGAATTTACATAGAAGAAACAAAACATTCAAAAATAGGGAAATAGTGGTTCCCATGGTTTGATCTTGGTAGGTTTCAAATCTGATGTGCCTCTGTGAGCCTAGTATCTAAACCAAAAAAAATCATCAAAAATCAAATAGTCCAATCTTTGGGAATTTGACCTAAACTAGACATCACTCAAGTTCTGTCAACTCTCTGTTCAGCAATCTTGTATGATTTATTAAAAATAGCAAATTAGTTTTAAACCTCTCAAATGTCTTCGAGAATTTAATTAACTCATTATAGTTCATGAGAAAAATATTCTAAAACCTAAATTATTTTACAGGCTCTGATCCATTCATTATAATAGAGGTTCACTATTCTGGAATTTTGGACAGAGAATGACTTATCTATATATCTGTATGGCAGAAAATATTCTTATGCGCGAGCGTGCCAAGAAAACGTATTGTTTGCCAACAAACGTCCTCTAAGTATGGATAAATTGATCAGGCAATTTGGAAAGTAAAGGAACAACACTTTCCTTAGGATTCTCGGTGCTTTAACAGAATCAAAGATTTAAAAATGTAACAGAAATCTCAACAAACAAGTAAATGCCCAAAAGACAATATTTTTCATTAAGGACAAGAACGGTTACAAGAGATTAGAATGGTAATCGCGCCTCTAATTATAGAAACAAGAAGGGGAATACACGCCTTCTTATAGTTTGGAATGGCAAAGCTCGTCTCCAAAATACAACATGAAAAAGAAGGGTATAACGCGCCTTCTTTACATGTATTGAAGAACTAAATCTAACATCTACTCCTAAAACAAGAAAAGGAAATAAAAGATAAAGATAAAATGCCTAAGGTGTGTAGTTTGTTTGATCAATAATGATGGCCCTCATCTTCATTCCTCTCTTGTATTTATAGGCAACATGCTAAATTTAATTAACTGATTAACTGCCACTGCATTTCAGACTGATCACTGCATTTCAGGTTGATCACTGCATAACTACCACTGTATTCCAGACTGATCATGTCACTTCAGGCTGATGATGTGGCTAATGAATAGGGTGTGGTTATTTAGAGATAATAACCTCTTATATAACTACCCCATGATGTGGTAGTTCATGGGTGGTTATTTCCCACTAAGCCATTTAAATAATGGCCATGTGTTAATATGACCCACTACCTTGTAACTTCCATTCTCTACTACATTGTAACCGCTATTCTCCACTAAATAGCAGTTTTTTCTACTTCTTTATAACTGTTTTAACACATGTGGTAGATTTTGTATGCACGTGTGGCACACATGGGTCATTGATAGTTATTTACCATCATCTTGACTTATTCCAGTGAATAACCGTCATCATCCTGAGTTCAAACCCATCATCCTGGCCAACTACAAAAATAAGCACGTCGCAGGTTCTCCTCTTATGACCATATCCTTTGTGACCCCCATACCATGTAATTTATTTTGTGGTGCAAATAATGCCCCCCAGCATCCCTTAAGTTCATAATCCAATGATTAAAGTTAAGGGATATTGCTAATCAAATTCACAAATAGCTTTATTTGAAGCAAATGTCCTAAGATAAACATTAAAATTGCCATTTTCAAAAGACACTCTAGCTCTCCATGTGGCAGTTCACAAAGCCAAACACACAAATGGCTTATAGTTGACAAATCCAACATTAATGTCAACCTGAATTCCTTCATCCTCATCATGATCACTTTGAACTTCTTCCTCTATGTCAGATTTATAATCATCCTGATTTTGACCCATGCAATACATCCCTCGTGTAGAATGTGTCTTTTCAATTTCTTCATTAACCATTTTTTCATATCTAGACACAACTTCTATAAGATGAAATAAATTAGCAAACTGTTGACCTATAAAATGTATTCTTAACATAGGTCTAAGATTCTCAATGGCCAAATGAATATATTCATCCTCTGGAAGTCTTGTCTTACACATGTTCCATACGCACTTAAACTTGACAATAAATGTTTCAACACTTTTACCAAATTCTTGCTTCACTTTAGCAAGATCAACTATTGTAATTTCTGGTTCAGCTTGATAATATTGAGCATGAAATATTCTTTCCATATCTTGCCACGTTTGTACAGAACCAACTGGTAGGTTTACATACCAAGTAAACGCCGGTCCACTAAGAGAACTAGAGAACAATCTTAATTTTAACATGTCATTAATTGACACATCACCACATTGAGCAGTAAACCTGGCTATATGTTCAAGTGTTGTTTGTTTATCAACTCTAGAACACAAAGTGAAATCCAAAATTTTGAAACATTGAGAAAACTCAAACACTCGATCAATATTATCAGGATAAGGTTTCTGATAATGTGGTCTTGGTGAAGCCTTGAAAGCTACCCCAAATTATTCTCTTAATTGATATTGTAATTATTCTCTTATTTGATTTTACAATTGTTCTTTTACTATTTCAACTACTTCATCCTTATTTAGACCTAACTGTGGACTCGACTGGACATTAGGATGAAATAAGTAACATACCTCATTACTAGCAGGTTGATAACCTTGTCCCCCACCAAAGAGTCCATATTGATTTCTTTGACCTCTAACGATGAATTCAGGTTGATAGAACTGCCCCCCAGGTTGAGAATCAGGTTGATAAGGTTGCTCCCCAGGCTGAGAATTAGGTTGATAGTGTTGCCCCCCATCCTGGGAACCAGGTTGATAGTCAACAAAACTAGACTGACCACCAATGAAACTAGGGTGATCTCCAGCAAGACCAGACTGACCACTGACGTAAGCAAACTGATCCCCAGCAAACCCAGACTGACCACCAGAGTAAGCAGGCTGATCCCTAGTAAACCCAGACTGACCACCAGAGTAAGTAGGTTCATCCCTAGCAAAACCAAGTTGATGACTTGAATTGGCAACAGGATTGTAAGTGCCAAAAATTGGTGTATTGGGTACATTTGTAAAAACTGGTCCTTTTTCTCGCACTTGTGGCTTATTCAAAAATTTTACTTGACCATAATCCATTTGTCAAGTCTCTTTTGATTGGAACATTTCTTCTTGTGCATTGGACTTTAGTGAGGATGATGGACCCAATCTCTCCACCATAAGATCCATTTGGCGATCAATAATCCTCGTAATTTGATCACCAATCTTTTGCATTAAATCTATAATAGGCCTCATGATGGTGGTTACTTGTTGAGAATTGGCTTGCAAGAAATCATGCAAAGCACTATCAATATTATAATGCATCGCAGACATATAATCCTTAAGAACTTGCGGATCTGGATAATTGTCACTTCCAACCATCTTTATTGGCTGAAAATCTTCCACATTGTGGCTTTCTTCAATGTTCAAGAAATTGTTACCGCTTCGAACATATTCATTGGACCCTTCGATTCCTTTAAATTTTCATTCGCCTTGAGGCCAATTACTTCTTTTTCCTTCGATTGACTTCGAGTTTTCATCATATCTTTTGAATGTGAGTGAGATTTCTAACTTCTGGTCTCACCAGACGTGCCAAAAATTGTATGGAAGAAAATATTCTTATACGCGAGTGTGCCAATAAAACGTATTGTTTTCCAACAAACGTCCTCTAAGTATAGATAAATTGATCAGGCAATTTGGAAAGTAGAAGAACAACACTTTCCTTTGGATTCTCGGTGCTTTGACATAGTCAAAGATTTAAAAGTGTAACAAAAATCTCACCAAACAAGTAAATGCCCAAAAGTCAATATTTTTCATTAAGGAAAAGAACGGTTACAAGAGATTGGAGTGGTAATCGCACTTCCAATTATAGAAACAAGAAGGGGAATACATGCCTTCTTATAGTTTGGAGTGGAAAAGCTCGTCTCCAAAATACAACAAGAAGAAGAAGGGGATAACGCGCCTTCTTTACAAGTATTGAAGAACTAAATCTAACATCTGCTCCTAAAACAAGACAAGGAAATAAAAGATAAAGATAAAATGCCTAAGGCGTGTAGTTTGTTTGATCGTTGATGCTGGCCCTCTTCTTCATTCCTCTCTTGTATTTATAGGCAACATGCTAAATTTAATTAACTGCATAACTGCCACTACATTTCAGACTGATCACTGCATTTCAGGCTGATCACTACATAACTACTACTGTATTGCAGACTGATCACGTCACTTCAGGCTGATGATGTGGCTAATGAACATGATGTGGTTATTTAGAGATAATAACCTCTCATATGACTACCCCATGATGTGGTAGTTCATGGGTGGTTATTTCCCACTATGTCATTTAAAAAATGGCCATGTGTTAATATGACCCACTACCTTGTAACTCCCATTCTCCACTACCTTGTAACCGCCATTCTCCGTTAATATCAATTTTTCTACTTCTTTATAATTGTTTTAACACATATGGTAGATTTTGTATGCACGTGTGGCAAACATGGGTCATTGGCAGTTATTTACCATCATTCTGACTTATTCCAGTGAATAACCTCCATCATCCCAGCCATCTACAAAAATAACCACGTGGCATGTTCACCTCTTATAACCATATCCTTTGTGAGCCCATACCATGTAATTTATTTTGTGGTGCAAGCAATCTCATATAATCAAACCATCTTAACCACATAATTGAGGTAAAATAAAAATTGTAGTGGTAGATCTTTGTGTTATGAACACATTACAATTGGTCTCATTCAAATCCAAAAGATCATGATTTAACTAAAAATCTTTGATCAGATTATCTTTGAAGTCACTGCACCATTGATGAATTGGTGTTCATGATTCAAACCAAACTTGATCTATTATCCTATGAGAATCTAAATCAAGTATAACAATAATCAATATAACATCACATTGTCAAGAAGGTTCATGGATTTGGCCTTAGAAGATCTCCATCGTAGACCTCATGAGAGGATCTAGAAAAAGAATCTCAAGGACTCACTCAATCCTATGAACTTAAAATACATGAATTTACTTGAATCTAACAATCCCATGAGATCAATCTAGATCTACATTCAATTATTCTCCCAAATCGATGATCTTTAAGGATTCATGACTTATTTTCTATTGATTCCTCTCTCAAATCAATGATCATTGAGGATTAAGAATTCAACCTTCATAAGTTTCATGGAAATATAAAAAGAAACTTCATAAAACTCCAAGTTGATGGACCCAAATCATGAATATAGGACTTAGATTCGTTATTTGTACATAGATATGATCAAGATCAACTCCAATTCTCATATAAATCATAAATTTACAAAATATTAGAAGATCGATCTCAAGAAATTCACATGGAATATTGAAGATTCCATGAACTCCAAGAGAAGAGCATGAGAAAGAAGAAATGAAATCAAAACCAATTTGAATGATCCAAATTAAATTTCATTTAGAAAACACATTTCGTATAAACTCCATGATCATCTAGATCAAATCAACAATTATACATGAGAATTCAATCACAATTCAAGTGGTGTGTGAAGATAGGGGTAAAGAAGACACTTTGAAAATATGTAAAGATCCTAGTCAAATCTATGAATTGTGATTGAATTATGGTAAGAAATGAAGTAAGATTAGAGAATCACCTCTAAATTTCCTCAGATATCTATGAGTTTTATGAAGATCTTCAAGAATTGTTCATACTCTTCTTCAAGCTTCCTCAAAGTCTTCAAGCAAAACCTTCAACTTAATCTCCAATTTTTCCAACCTTTTTCAATGAAGATATATCTCTCTTTATATAGACTACTTGAGAAAGGATATATTAGTAAATTTAAGGTGTTTATAGCATGTGAAGTAGATCTTTGGGTGTTCAATACGCACTTGGGATTCTAGAGACAAAACAAAATTGTTACAGGTAACGGCACTCAGTGAGTTGTCAGCGGCACTAACTAAGTGCCAGTGCGGCACTCGCTCTTTAGTGAGTACTACCGCGTGCCATTTCAAAGGTTTTTCTTTCTTTTTTTTCATTTTCCCTTTTTTTATTTTTCTTTTCAAAATTCTATATATATAATATTAAATAATTTCTTTCTTTTTCTCTCTTTTTTTATTCACAAATTCAAATAAACTCTATAACATAATATTTTTAAAGGAAATTTTTTTAACAAAAATTTTTATTTCCTATATTACTATTTGTTATTATTTTTTGCAATGCTCTTTCACTAATTTTCAAACCAATTTTTCCTTTTTGAGGAATTCAAACAAATCTTCCATGGTCATTCTTCTTTGTAGTGCATGTTTTCACACCCATAATCATCTTAACATCCTTGTTTTTTTCTTTTTCCTTTTGAATTTTATGAACCTTGAGATCAGGAAACTTTCATAAGAGCATAAATCATTCTAAAAGATTTCAAATTCCGTCGGACATTGTCATCATCGGTTTTAGAGTTAATGATCCCTTAATTTCAACAGTCGACCAAAATTGGGGTGTCTACACTACCGGCCAATAAAGATATAACTGAAAGAACTAATCTCTAGGAAAGAGATCCCAAAAATCCTCCAAGTCTGACTGCACTAGCGAGACCTCATCCTCGAGTAGAACAATCTCCTCTAGTGGTGTACCCAGTCCAACCATAGGTCAAACTTATTAAACATCGGGCTGTCAAGGTGATGTCCCAAACCTTCAAACCAAGCTACATCTCCCACCTGCAAATCCGACTGTGCTATTGGCTGAATAGGATAAAGTGGTACTGCATGAATGATCTCCTCCTGTTCAGGGGCTAAGTCATCCTCTGCCTACTCATCCTCAGGACCTCCCTCCTTATTCTCCTCCGCTACACCATCCTCCACCATGACGACCTCATCATCGTCCTCTGGGGCTAACTCTAGCTCCTCCTCATCGACCTCGACATCTCCTTCCATATCCATATCCTTCGGCTCCTCCTCCTGCCCATCATCCTCGGCAAGATCTTTAGGCTCTACATCACCATCATCGTCATTGTCATCGCCTCCATTGTCACCCTCCTCCATGGGATCCTCCTTAGGGTTAGCGTCGGCGTCATCATCATCGTTCACGTCTAGATCTAGTACAGCTGGTGCTGGAGGTACTGGATGTACTTGATATGGCAGTTATACTAGCTGATCAGGTGGCATGTGAATACCTCATGCCAGGATTTCCTGGTAGCATGGAATCTACTACAGGGTAGCCTCCATCTCTCTATCAATCCGAATAAGAGTGAGTATGCGGTGAAGAACCTCCATACGTACCCTCTCGAAGTCATGGATACCGTCAATATGAATAGATCTCTAGACCTCATCCTCTACCTGACTCTCTGTATGTGTAACTTCTGATTAGCGACTTGCAAGTGATCGGGAAACAAGAAATATCCTCTATACTGATCCTCTACATAGACTGGCTCCATGCTGAACTATAATCAAAACTATCATATAGTTAGTACTAGCAAGAAATCTTAGAGTTCAAACTCAAATAGATAGGACAATTGGCGAGGGCGTCTAATCCTAAGCTCTAATACCAAAAATCCATGTCATGCCCCAGAGTAGACCAAAAATTGTGAAAATTTAAAATTTCCTTTTTGGATCTATGGACACGTGGTTGGTTGAGGATCACCTGATTGCTCAATATAATAATAATAACAAGAAGCGTAATATTACTGGTCAAGTATTTAAGTTCAACAGTAACATAATTAACTAATATTACCAAGTCTTACGTCAATAATATATTATAGACCCAAAGATTAAATCCAAAAGAAACATAAACAAATAGAAGATGTATGGTGACAACATGCGTCTTCAATTAGAGAAGCTTAGGGGATGCTATATTCAATAGAGTTATTACCTCAAATAAAAGATAAACAGAAGACTAGGGGATGCTATCTTCAATTAGAGAAGCCATAACTGTCTCCGTAATGATCCTTCTCGATGTACTCTTCTTCGTAGTAGCCCTCATCGATGAACCCACCCATCATTGCCATAGTCACCTTTAGTCTAAACACCACCTGCTAAATCTGGAATGGCTGGACAGGGAAGGTCTAGTGGAATAAAATGACGTCAGCTTGAATATAAGCCGAGTGAACACAAAGCCTCAAAAAGTACCATTAGTAACAGTTAAGAAATCATCAACGTTCATTGTTCTTATTTGACTTATAAAAAGGTCTTTGTAAATTATTACGGAGATATGACCAACTGAACAATGATACGAAAACCAAACTCGATCGACTCCATGTCTACAACTGATAAACTAAACAACAAACGACTCATTCCCAAACTTAGATCCCATCAACTTTTCTTTTGCGCAAGTTCAGCATACGCCGTTAGTTTAGAATATACATATCGTAATAGCCACTTGATGAGTATACTATAGATGCCTTAATAGCAGCTTGATAAGTATACTATAGATGCCTTAACAGTCGCTTGATCACCATCGATGCATCAAAAATGGTATCATGTCTTAACAGCCAACTCATTGAAGATATTCAAGGTCCATGATATGTCCTAACATACTTTAACAGTCAAGTGAATAGTATACCATACATGCCTTAACAGTCGCTTGATCACCCTTGGTGCATCATATGGTATCATGCCTTAATAATCGACTATGTCACTAACATCTACTAGAAGAACCACAATCCACTATTATCCATCAATTCTGATACCGACGTTTGAAACAGACATCAATAGAAAGTTAAATTGATGACTTAAATAATCTTATTAATCGTACATTATTCCTGTTATTATTACTGGCACGTTACGAAAGTTGTCATCGACTTATTATAGGCATTAAGGAAAAGTTATGAGATGCTAAATATAAGTTGACATAAGTGCTCAGGAGTATTCGAGCGCTTGGGCTCGCGAGTGCTCCACTGGGATCGAGCGCTTGGGCTCGCGATTGCTCCACTGGATTCATACAGAAATTTATGGATTGGTTGATCTCTTTTATAAACATGCACATATACATAAATGGAAGGTACATAATTAGGCATATATGATCACTAGTCTAGTGAGTGAACGTAAGTGTGTGTGTGCCAAGTGTACATATAAGGTCTAGATTATGAAATAATAACACAAAATACAACATGCAAGGGAAATTTATGTGCTGATCAAACTTCACGGCATAAAATTCATAAAGAAATCATCGCACACGAGCGCTCAGATCATTTGAGTGCTCAGACTTACGAATATGCAAATTTCTTAGGCAGCTTCATATGCAAGTACTAAAAACATATTAGAGCCACATGCAAGCTAGTTTTATATAGTAAACTAAGTTACTAAGGGCATCTAAATGAGGATAGGTACTTACCTAAGCTTAGATGGAGTTTAGATGATTAAAATATGTATATTAGCGTTGAGAATGCTTGATTTTGAGTAGTAGAACTTAAATAGAGTTTCATCTTCAATGATTCTTCTTCCTGATCACCTTTCTAAACTTCAAGTTCTTTTTCTTCAATAAAAACAATGTGTATGAATGTATGTAGGAATATAGGTTTATGTTTATGAATTCAAGCATGCAAGGTGTGTTTGGGTATGAATGAGAGTGTATGAAGGTTTAAGCATGGAAGGTTTTTCTCCAAACTACTCTCTGCACTGACTCTCTCTAAGACTATTTTTAAAACATACAAAATGAAAATTCAATGAAGCTATTTATAGACAAACATAAGGTCACTCGAGTGCTTCAAATAAGTTCGAGCGCTTCAAGTACCTTGAGTGCTCGGGTTTACCGTTTATCCAAAGCTACCCAAGGGCCAAAACACAAGCATACAAACAATCATAACTGTATAGAGAGATAGGAAGATGATTTCATTTATATACCAGGAAAATTACAGAGTTAGCATTCAGAAATTCGGGAAAATAGATAGGAAAAATACAAGTACTATAGAGGCTAATGTGTTGTTTCTTCCACGAGGAGCCCATTTCATATCCTGATCACCATAGGTTCATTGTGCTGTGCATGATGTCCATCGAGATGGAAGAAGTTTTCCATGCATTTGGAAACCATGTGACCAGTACCCATGAGGAGCCTCAAGCAGTTGTAGGACCTCCCGTGTACCCAGTCAACTCTGACAAAAAACTCAGATGATGAGAAAGAAGACCCGATAGAGGAGCCAGAGATGATGATAGACCTTGATTGTCCCCCAGGCCCTGCCTTAGACGAGTGGGTAGATGTTGTTCCGATTGATTTCCTACCACCAGATGACTTGGGAGAGATCACCTATGACTCTTAGGTTGAGAGAGAGAGAGAGAGAGAGAGAGTGAGAGAGAGAGAGAGAGAGAGAGAGAGAGAGAGAGAGAGAAAACTTGGCTCTCTAGCTATTTTATTACCCATGTAGGGCTATGTTAGAATTGTTGTCTCTATTTTTTATTCATCGTGAAATCAAGATTAGTAGGATTTATGTAAGAATATCTTTCATGCAAAACCATATTATCAATGAAAACCTATTTTCGATTATATCCTATGTTTTCAATGACTATGATTACTTGCTCATAATTATACCCTATGCTAATTATATATTCTATCCTATATAGATTAAGGTCATGATAGAAGCAACAATTAGATAATAGATGCTTAGCATTCTTACACCACCAGCCTAGATAAATTAGCATGAATGAGTTTTCAGTATTAACGAACTTCCTAAGGAAAATCTTGGAACAGTCAAAATGGCCTAGAGTCTAGAGAAGATTAAGAATAAGAATACCATATCCTTTAAGCCAGTAGACGTGATGATTCATAGTCCTAACTCCGAGACTAGATATGTATTAGTGAGCCTTGGCTTACAATTGACCCTTGTATGCTAGGATTGTATGGTATTGACATGATTAACTTCATCTCATTGCTTATTATCCATTTGCTTAAGGATAGGATAAGTTGAATGTTAGCCTATTAGGTATCGACTTGTAGGTAAACCCCATCAACGTCACATTATGGCTAGAAAGACCTGAAATACCCAGAACCAATCAAGTAGACCATCTAATGCAGTACCTACCAAAAAAGAAAGGGACAGTCAAGCGCTACAAGTAACTAGCCAAGTACAATAAGGTAATATGGAAAGAAACTACGAGAATGATCCCTACAGGCACAAATGATCGAGAAATGATCAAGGAAAAACACCTCAGCGGCAACTTTGACTCACCATAGGAAGCCCGACATCTTCTATAATTATGGAGCATCAAGGCACCATTTCAAGGAATGCCGAGCACCAAGGCCACTCATGGGACAAGAAGCACAGTGTTTTAAATTCGGAAAGACCGATCATGTCTGAAAAGACTGTCCAAAGCAAGGAAGGAATCACAACGCTCCATCACAACAAGTATTATGAAAACGAGCTTGCTAAATAGGCAACTGAACCTACCATGATTGTATAGACAGAAGGTACAATAAACAATATATGGATTATGAACTTTATACGGATGTTACGTTGCAAGAAAGTGTACTCACTTGATTAGATAATAAGATAAGACTTGATCAGTCAACTAATGGAAGCCTCACAACTGTAGAGTGTTTGATATGAGATAGGAGATTCTTGTATTTTAGGACATTATAGCTTCTAGATTTTGAGGATGAAATCTCTTGATAAGTGGATAGAGATGTAATGCTTGTAATTTCCATAAAATTCAATACATGAATTTAACCGAGAATAGTGACATCACCATATGTGTCAGTCTAACTTCAGAGTTATCATTAGGAAGGTCATGAACTAGAACGTTAGTAGAATCGTTACTCTTATCATCACCTAGATGACAACGTTGCTATTAGCCTAACTATAGTATTAAGAACGCGTTCTCGACGTTTTAGTTTAATTAGGAGTCGTAGAAGGACTTATTTAGGACTCGTACACAGTCCCTTACACATGCACATTAGCAATTGTGCACGTAGAATGAGGTACATGCATACTTGGAGACATTAGCACGTGAATCGAGGCATATAGCCTAAGGGTGGACCCCCCACTGCCACATGGCAACAGTGCAGGTCACACCCCTACCACTGGGTGACCATGCTAGGCATGCACCACCACTTGTCACCACATGCACCCTCAAATTTGACACCTACACCTCACTCTCCTCTACATATATGATGCATCACACACACACTTCACAAACACACACACACACAAACACACACACACACACACATACACACACACACACAATTTTCCTTAGTAGATTTAGAGAGAGTGAGAGAGAGATAAAAGAATAGAATAAAGAGCGATCACAAACACATACAAACTACACACACTGACACAAAAGAGAAGAAGAAGCAGAAGAGAGAAGAAGAAGACGGAAGAGAGAGAGAGAGAGAGAGAGAGAGAGAGAGAGAGAGAGAGAGAGAGAGTTAAGATCACACAAAGAGGTAAGCCTCCCCACCCATCCTACACCCTCTGCATGTCAGAAGCACACGTACACACATGCACATTCCAGACCCCAAACGGAGCCTTAAGCCCTCCATGGCCAGACCGCAATGAAAGCTTCCATTGAAGTTTGGATTTCCAAGCTTCACCAAACCACTTCAAACCTGAACCAAACAAACCCTTATGACCCCTTTTAGACTCTCATAGGATTAGTTTTGAAGTTGGCCTTACCAAACTTGACATCCAAGCTATTTTTCCCATGAAAACTGAAAAGAACAATCACTTCGTAGGTACCCTTAACGATTAATTCGAGTCCCCAGCACCTAGGAGGTGGTAGAGAAAACTAAGGCGAGCATTTTGGTGTTAGATTCACGTGATTCGGTGTATAAACGAAGGAAATATGGCCATTGACCTCTTTTCGATCAAATTGCACCTCGCCAGCGGCGACGGGGATGCCCGAGATGGTGCCCAAAGCTCTTGCGCTTTGAGCCCTTGTTCCTCATGCCCCTTGGTTGTACATACCCATTTAGGTTTATGGATATATAGTTTACCCATTTAGAGACTAGGGTCTGGTAAAATATTGGGTACAGGTCAGGTGTGGGTAGTTCCGCGGGTTAACGGATTATTTTAATATATTAGTATATATGGGTCATGTTTGAATCAGGTATGGTCAGGATTTGGGTTAACCCGAGGGTAAACAAGTTGGGTTAGTAAGTGAGTGTAAACGGGTAACCGTTGGTATTCAGGTTAGTTTGGGTCAACCCATGGGTTGTTTTATTATTATTATTATTATTATTATTATTATTATTATTATTATTATTATTATTAATTAATAAAGTTATTAATTTATGTTTTATAGATTAAATGTTTTAGAATAGTTTATTTATAATATTAGTGTGTTGTAATTCAGGGAAATTAGTAAATGGTATTTCCTAATTTCCTGGAACTATTTTGATAATAATTAAATATATTAGTTATTTATTTTAAATTATATAAATAGAAAAATGCGTGTTTTTATTATTATAAAAATTAGAATTAAATGCCTACTAGTTTTGTTAAATTCTAATTTAGTATTTAAAATACCCTATAGGCCATAACCTATTGGTTATTAAATTATAAAACTAGATGTTTAGTATTTTTAATAATTAATTAATAGTTACATAATCAGTGTTTTAATTATTTTAATTACCTCTTTTGTTCCTCAAATTCTGAGAAAAATACAGATAATGTATTCTGATGTTTTACATTAATTAAAAATAGTTCAAAGTGTAGTTCCTTATATTTGAGTATATTTACCTAATTATGGATCTTTTAATATTATCTTTATATAATATTTTATCTTTAATAATTTTTAATAAATAATCCGTAACTCCAAAAATTGCTTGGTCAGGTCCTAAATTCCTAAAATAATGTCAAGAATAATTCCCTTAAGTTTGGAGACATTTCGACATGGTTGAGAATACAGCTTGTTTCAAGGGCCCGCACTTGTATAGATTGCCCTAGCTTTCACTTTGAAAACTACAACGGATTCCGATTTGAGTGTAGTTAATGTCATTGGTCTTAGAATGATGCGAGGATCATCATCTTAAGGTTTATGCACACATTCAGAGAAGTAACCATTTTGCCCTTACTTTGAGAACACACATTTAACTACTATTCTATTATGTACATTATAGGAACCAAGACTTGGATATGCACTCTAGACTCATAACCTGCTAAGTTGTCAATTAAGCTAAGTGTTTCTGGCCTCACTCCCAATGTACTTTAGGGAATGTTAGAAGATTGAATGTTATGTTTAATGCACCTGTTGTAATGTAGGAATAATATATTATACCGTATGCTACTGTATACAATACTTTATATTGTGATGACTACGTGTAAGTTATAATGTTAATATCGAGAAGCATGTTTAGGAAAATGTTATATGATTGCAATGCTATAATCCATGTTTAGTTCTATGAATTGAACATGCTAAAGACGCTGCTATAATAATATGTTTCCTATTAAGACAAGTGTAATTAGTTGTGATAAGTTGTTAATGTTATCAAGCTATGAGCATCATAATAATGTGTTAATCTATTCGAGAATGTGCATCGCACGACATGTATCAACATGCATTGCATAGTTGGACTTTAACAGATGAGAAGAGTTAGTATAAGACCTGTAAGACAACCGGATCTGTCGAAATCAATGACTAATGAGCCGGGTGGACAGTGCACCTCTCATTATTGAAGACGTCTAGTGAACCGTATGTATCATGTAGATGACCGATGTACTATGTAGACGATCGGATAGTGCACTAATGTGCCTCTCATCTGTGTATACAACCAGTGAGGGTACATGCACCGTGAAGACGACTAGTGTGCTATTTCTATTAGTCCGAGTAAGGATAGGGCACACCGTGTAGACGACCAGTGCGACCCCAAAGTTGTAATGTATGAAGTAATTAAGGACCTACCGTATAGACGTCCAGTGCGGCTTACTAAGTGATGTGATGAGAGTGAATTATTAAGTAACATGATGAGAACGGATTGCCATTGGTAATTAGGGCAAGATATTATTGAGATGATTGATCAGTTGTGGATTCAGTATCCCAACATAAAGGTATATTGCATGGGTCATGCATTGACATGCACAATCATGGTGAGTAAAGAGAAATAGAATAGCATGCTATGAGTTGACGTAATTTCCAAGTTATGAGAGCCTGAGAAGCATGGTACTAATAATGTTGGCCTTAAATTACTTGATTGCTTTTTTTTGTTTCATGTATTTTCCTAAATAGACGAGTATGAGAACTTTGGTATGCCTGCATCATTTGATAAGAGATTAATCGCATCTTAAGATGGTAATTTTGACGCGAGTTGAGCAATTGGCTTGTGTATCTTGGGAGTACTTTATAGTTGTGAAATCTCACTCAACTTTCAAAAGCTAACGACATATTACGCCCTAGACAAACCAATGTCCATATTCTTTGCAAGAATGATTTAGATAGGAGGGCGAGTTAAGGAAGGAGATGCTAAGGAGCATAGGAAGGATAGAGCCGGGCTGAAGATAGTTGCCTAGTCTTATGTGTCTTATTTTAGTCTTTTGTATAAGTTTAGAGCTGTAATATTGTATTTTGGATCTATGGAGATCTTTGAGTTGTAATTTTGTAATTCATGGTAAGCTTCCCTTGTTTGTTTAATGATAAGTTTGTGTTCAACTTATGTTTATGTGTTAGCATTATCTTTTCATATGAATGATCTAAATTTAAAAAAATAAAATAATAAATAATAAATAAATAAAATTCCTTTTATTTTCCCCTTGAGTTTTGTCATGTTCCGCTTCAAATTACTTCTTTAAAATGTAAAACAATATAAGAAACCAACATGGAAAATATTTATAATTGACTTCATCTCCATGGAATTGGGCCAAGAAATGGTTGAGTTACTATGAAATATACTCTTCAATTTAGTTCACTGACTAACATGTAACCCCAAGTTAAGTGTAGTGCAATGATTTTGAAATGAATCTCAAATTTAGTTCTCAAATGATTTGACAATGGTACCACATCTTGTAGTAGGAGTCTTGGTATCACAGAGTATTGCATGAAGTATATCACTTACATGTCATTTGGGAACTATAGTATTCTCCCCAAGTAAATATCAGCTATCTAGTAGTTTATCAGCATGTGAATGAGAAATTATCTCAAGTGATTGATATACTTATTGGGAGTTTTAAAAACACGAAACCAAATCCCCTAAATAAACACACACACATGAATAATAATTAAATATGCACACCAAAGAAAAGACACAGACTCTACGTGGTTTGGCAAACACGCCTACATCCACATTGTTGGGTTTGTGCCCTCAAACCATAACTTTATGTATGAGACATTGACATTTTAATATATTGATATCAGCTTTACATTTCATTGTGTATGTTCTTTTCATGAGATGATTGTTAATCCTTAAGTATTATAGTAAGTAATTCGTGTGTGTATGAGATGCACACAAGTGAGATACGAATTACTATTCTTTAATACTTAGAATGTGTCACAGTGGATGATGAGACTGGATACCTCATCAAATCTACACTGTAGCATAATTAACTACCATTGGATGGAGTGATTAATCTCAATCACTAGAGTGTAGCTCTTAGTTGATATGCTAGTGCTTATAGTGCATTGACGGACCTGAGTTTCCTATTGACGCTTAAGACTGTCAAACAGTCAATAGGAACTCATAACTTGTATAAGGTACGTGTTCTTAATCTTGAGACAATTATGAACACAGACTGTGGATATGGCTGCTTTGACTTACCAATCAGTGAGGTCTATAAAAGATCAACACCTGGGTATCTTGGGTATGTCATATTCATAGGGTTGTGAACATATATTGTCAAGATAGAATCTACCCTCTGTTTCAGAGTAAGCATTCCCTTGAGAATGTCACCATGTCGATTACTGAGTACTGCAGTCTTGTTGATAAGAGTTATCAACATGTTTGGTAATCATGAGAGGTGAATGGGACTCAAGGAATACAAGAAGTAATCATGATTCAGGTTGACAGTAACAGTTATCCGATTACCTGAATATGATTACGAATGCTGACGGTAGAGGGACATTAGTACAACATACAAGTCTAGTTATCGCTTCGGATATGTTCTTTTGCGTTGGAGTTCAGTTATCGTTTTATAGTGGAGTAAACTTTAACTGACCAGTTAGTTAGTTTGCTGATCAAAGAGTTTGGTCATGGTGATTAACAAACTGGTCTGAGCCAACAATAAAGAGCCTAGGAGGTCCCACTCTTAGCTCCGCCAGGATGCTTGGAAAGATGCTTGAGGATGATGTCCAGACAGGTTCGATCGATCGAAGATGTCTCGATCGATTGAAGTCTGAAGGTTCGATCGATCGAAGATGGTTCGATCGATCGAATGTTCGATCGATCGAAGGCACTTCGATCGCTCGAAGTCTAGGTCGGTTCTGGGAATCTATAAATAGGGCAGCTGCGTTCTGGAAAAAGTTGTTCGTCGTTTTGAACGTCAGAAGCTTCAGAAACTGTTTTGGAGCCCCAAAACCTTCTCTATCCTCTCTATTAGGGTTCCCACCAACCCTAGTCTTTCTGGCAGGCATCCGCAGGAGTCATAAGGGTGAAGATCATCTAGTGGAGGCTGCTGGAAGTTGAAGATCAGAATTGGGTTCAAGACACTAAGGTATAACTCATGTCCCCTCTTGTGCGCATCTGTAGAATTGACAAGTAGTAGATCCGGGCATGCCAATAAAGTTTCATAACTTGATTTTTCCGCTGCGCGTTTAAACTTTCCATTTAAACCTGTTTTTCCTACAATTGGTATCAGAGCCACGCTCGTTTGGATCTATAGATGCAGTTTTTGGAACACTATTTTGATTTGCATGTTGATTTTAGAACTGTTTTCGAAACTGCATCGTCACAGATCTGTTTCTGCAGTGTTATCGCAGCAGTATACAAATCTGTGATTACATTGGATGCAAGATGGGTTCGATCGATCGAAGTAGTCTCGATCGATCGAACGCTCTGTACTCGAGCGATCGAACAGGTTTCGATCGATCGAAACCTTCTGTTGTTCGAGCGATCGAATAGAGTTCGATCGATCGAGACAGACTTTTGTCAGGATCTTTGTTTCACAGTATTAAAGAGTTTTGAAATTAAAAACTTTAATTTTAAAATATTCTGTAAAATTTTCAAATCATTACGTGAAACAGAATGTTCAAGCGATTGAACAATGTTCAATCGATCGAAGGTTCGAGCGATCGAACGGGCTTCGATCGATCGAACTGTGACAGAGAAGTTAGATGCTGTTTTTGAGTTCTGATTCAGTATGTAAAGAGTTTATATACTGTGTGAATCAATTAGGGGTTCCAATAGTTATATTTTTGTTACATATATGCGTGGATGTGTGTTCAACTAACCTTTTGCAGCAAAAGTTAGTCGCTATCTCCCATGGCAACAAGAGCATTTATTTTGTGTTTGAATGTTTTGAGATTGGTGTATTGTTTTAATTTTGTTTGGTTTTAAGGCATATGTAAAGGGCGCTGCGACTTCAATCCTACGAAAAGGAAAGTCGCACCGGTTTCCCTAGCCTTTTATTTTGTTGTTGCTATTTCCTTTTTCTAGATAAATTGTAAGCTTCAAAAGAAGCATAGGTCCAATGTAATAGAATTAGAAATTCCATGAAGATGGAGCAAGGAGCCGTTGTCCATGAAGATGGAGCTGGAGGCGATCAAACCAAAAAGCAGGTTCTATGAAGATAGAGCCATGGGAGATAGAGGCATCGTTTGGATGTCTTTTATTTCATTTTAGTTTTTTGTTTTATGTGCTTGGTTTGTGATTTGCGCATTATACATTGTTGCATGCACGCAAAACAAGTTTTCTAAAATAAAATTCAAAAACAGTTTTCAACACATTAGTAAACATTAGATGTTTATGGGAAGTGTGTAGAAACAGATTTTCTCAAAAAGCAAAATCCTTTTTACTAAATCTAGTGGGAGAGGGTCTTATTAATTACACCCACGATCTTCCATTAACGGTTCACTGTAAGATGAGTGATGCATTCTGTGTCACCTCGCCAGGGGTGATCATTCCATACGGAGGGTGCATTACTCATTGGTTACTAGATGTGAACTTCTTTTGATAGGATCAATCAGACGTGTTAGAGGGTGACCACCATACGGAGGCGCTACTTGAGACGGTTATGATTGGATCCTAGTTAATGGTACACACTAGCTGAGCTATGGCTAAGGGATCCCACACGGGGCATTATTCAGAAACTTAGAGATCAAATAGGTTTGGAAGTCATAACTTATTTTGCAAGAGTTGCATGGCGGATAAGTTATGATAAATCGAAAGATCGAACATTGACCACCACACGGAGGCTTTATTCTTTCGTTTCGATATTCCGGCGACTTTGTTTTAAAATAAGAGTTTTAAAAGGATTCTTTTATTTCAAACTGTCAAATTCTGATATCCATATTTATTTTGTTTTGATTTTTTCAGTAAATCATAATGTCTGGATCTGCATTTAGTCCACTTGCCACCATACTCACTCAAAACAAGTTAACTGGAAACAACTACACTGAATGGAAACGTAACCTTGATATTGTGTTAACTGCGGAGGATCACATATATGTCCTCACCACCCCAAGCCCTGAAGAACCCGCGGCAAATGCTTCGGCAGCTGCCAGACGCGAGTTCGACAAATGGAAGAAGTCGAATGGAATGGCTCGTTGCTATATTCTGGCCTCAATGGCTGGTGTGTTGCAACATCAATTCCAATCGAATGATTCAGCCAGTGACATTATCACATCCCTGAAAAAGATGTTTGGGGAGCATGGCAGGCCTGCCAGACAGGTAGCTATGCAAAAGATAATGAGTGCAAAGATGTCGGAAGGGACTCCAGTCAAGGAACATGTTTTAAAAATGATTGGTTATTTAAACGAGCTGGAGACCCTAGGTGCCAACATCGATGCACAGACCCAAGTTGATATGATCCTCAATTCGCTGTCGCCTTCATTCGCTCAATTTAAACTTAACTATAATATGAATCAAATGAATTTTTCAATGAGCGAATTGATGAGTTCTCTTTTGGCAGCGGAAGGGGTGATCAAACCTGGGGTCAACGTTTTGAACGTTGAGAAAAGCGCTTCATCTTCCCGATCTGTACCGAAAGGAAAGAAAGGGAAGAAGAAGGCTAGCACTGGTGGTTCAAGTGTTGGACCGGTCCCTAAGATTGCAAAATCTAAGGGAAAAGGTAAGGGCAAAGGGAAGGTGGGTGGCCAAGGCAAAGGAAAGTGTTTCCAATGCGGTGAGAAAGGCCACTGGAAGAGGAACTGTCCAGAATTCTTAGCTACAAGAGTTCAAGGTATGATTGAATCACATGTGATTGAAGTAAGTTTTATAACGGATACTTCAAACACTTGGTGCATTGATTCTGGTGCGACTAACCATATCTGTAATTCATTGCAGGGGTTCAGATCAACCAGGAGGTGCAGTGATGGGGAAATCGTACTTACTCTAGGTTCTAGCGCAACCGTTTCTGCTGTTGCTATAGGAGTCGTAGTTTTAGAATTTCTAGACAATAAAGTTTTGATTTTATCAGATGTACTTTACGTCCCTTCAATGAGACGTAATTTAATTTCAGTTTCAAATTTATCGAATAATGGTTATTCTTTTCATTTTGGAACTGAAGTTGTGATTAAAAGAAATGGTTCTTTTATATGTTCTGGTGTTAAATCAAATGGTTTGTATGTCATTACTCCTAATATTTCTAAAGACTCTAATATGGAACTTAATAACTCAGTGGTAACTGTACCATCTAAAAGAAAGAGATCTTCCACTAATCCAACAAGGCTTTGGCATATGAGGCTTGGTCATATCAATCTAAATAGGATTGGCAGACTAGTCAAAGAAGGGGTCTTAGGCGATTTGGTTCTCGAACCAATGGAAGTCTGCGAGTCTTGTTTAGAGGGTAAGATGACCAAAAGGCCCTTTCCTGCAAAGGGCAATAGAACCAATGCATTGTTGGAATTAGTTCATACTGATGTATGTGGACCAATAAATATTAGAGCAAGGGGTGGTTATGAGTATTTCATAACATTTACCGATGACCACTCCAGGTATGGATATGTGTACCTAATGCAGCATAAGTCTGAAGCCTTTGAAAAGTTCAAAGAGTTTAGGGCTGAAGTGGAGAAGCAATTGGGCACACATATCAAGACCATTCGATCTGATCGAGGTGGCGAGTACCTCTCTAATGAGTTTATTGATCACCTCGTACAGAATGGGATTCTGTCACAGTTGACTGCACCTGGTACGCCTCAGCAAAATGGTGTAGCGGAGAGAAGGAATCGGACTCTTTTAGACATGACTAGGTCGATGATGAGTTATTCTGAGTTGCCATTATTCCTTTGGGGTTATGCTTTGGAAACCGCTGCTTACATACTAAATCTAGTACCAAGCAAATCTGTTCCAAGGACACCACGAGAGATGTGGATTGGGCGCAAGCCTTCTTTGCAACATCTCCGGATATGGGGGTGTCCGGCACATGTGCTGAAAGGAAAGATGAGCAAATTGGATTCTAGATCGGAAGTATGTTACTTTGTGGGTTATCCAAAGGGTACTTATGGATGGTATTTTTATGATCCAAGGGAACAGAAAGTGTTTGTTAGTACAAATGCTGTTTTCTTAGAGAATGATTATATCATGAACCATAAACCTAAGGGAAGGATAGATCTTAGAGAGATAGAAGGAGAGCCCTCAGTCCAACCCGCAGTTAATGACGATATAAATCAAGAAAACACCACTTCTTCACCTATTTTCGCACCTGTACCTCGTCGTAGTAGGAGGATTATCAGCCAGCCTGATAGATACATGTTCTTAGGAGAAGTTTTTGAAGCTGTCCCCATAGAATCTGAATCTGATCCTACCACATACGAAGAGGCAATGGCTGATGTTGATTCAGCTCATTGGGTTAAAGCTATGAAGGCTGAATTGGAATCTATGGATTCTAATCAGGTCTGGGATCTTGTAGAACTTCCAGCCAATATTAAACCCATTGGCTGTAAGTGGGTCTACAAGAGGAAAAGAGGATCTGATGGAAAGGTTGAGACCTTTAAGGCAAGGCTTGTTGCGAAAGGTTATACTCAGAGGGAGGGCATTGACTATGAGGAAACCTTCTCGCCGGTGGCCATGCTCAAGTCCATCAGAATACTCTTATCCGTTGCTGCATGCCTAGATTTTGAGATCTGGCAGATGGACGTCAAGACTGCATTCTTGAATGGCAATCTTGAGGAGGACATCTATATGCAACAACCAGAAGGGTTCATAGCTGGTCGGAAAGGTAACTTGGTATGCAAGTTGCAAAAGTCCATTTATGGGCTTAAGCAGGCATCCAGAAGTTGGAACATCCGATTTGACCAAGCGGTCAAGTCGTTTGGTTTCATACAGAATCTGGATGAACCTTGTGTATACAAGAAGAGTGAAGGGAAAGTGGTGGCTTTTCTTGTGCTTTACGTTGACGACATTCTACTCATTGGAAATGATGTAGCGGCATTGTCAACGGTCAAGGTTTGGCTAGCTAGTACTTTCGATATGAAGGATCTAGGAGAGGCGAGCTATATTCTTGGGATAAAGCTCTTTCGGGATCGCAAGCGAAAGATAATGGGATTATCTCAAGCTGGTTATATCGATAAGGTGCTAACTAGGTTTTCAATGGATAATTCGAAGAAAGGTTTGTTACCTTTCAGGCATGGTTTAGCGTTCTCCAAGGACCAGTGTCCAAAGACACAGGAGGAGAGGAATCGCATGACAGGAGTTCCCTATGCTTCTGCAGTGGGAAGTCTCATGTATGCGATGTTATGCACTAGACCAGATATCTGCTTTGCCGTTGGCATGGTTAGCAGATATCAGTCGAATCCGGGTCCAGAGCACTGGACAGCCGTTAAGCACATTCTTAAGTACTTGAGAAGAACTAAAGATTACATGCTTATGTACGGTGGTAGTGAGTTAATTCCAGTGGGATACACTGACTCGGACTTTATGTCAGATAAAGATTCGAGGAAGTCGACGTCCGGTCATCTCTTTACCTTGGGAGGTGGTGCTGTCAGTTGGAGGAGCATAAAGCAGAAATGCATTGCAGACTCAACTACAGAAGCTGAGTATGTGGCTGCTTGTGAAGCCGCAAAGGAAGCTGTTTGGCTCAAGAAGTTCCTTATGGAACTCGAGGTGGTACCAGCGTCGCTGTCGCCTATTACGCTTTATTGTGATAATAGTGGGGCAGTGGCTCAGTCCAAGGAGCCAAGGAACCATGGAAAGGGAAAGCACGTAGAGCGGAAATATCATCTTATCCGAGATATTGTTCAACGTGGAGATGTGACTGTCACCAAGATTGCCACAGCTGATAATCTTGCTGATCCGTTTACAAAGGCCTTGCCACAGAAGGTCTTTGATCGTCATCTAGATAGTCTAGGTCTTAGATGTAGTTCTGAATGGTTATGAGTGCAAGTGGGAGTTTGTTGGGTTTGTGCCCTCAAACCATAACTTTATGTATGAGACATTGACATTTTAATATATTGATATCAGCTTTACATTTCATTGTGTATGTTCTTTTCATGAGATGATTGTTAATCCTTAAGTATTATAGTAAGTAATTCGTGTGTGTATGAGATGCACACAAGTGAGATACGAATTACTATTCTTTAATACTTAGAATGTGTCACAGTGGATGATGAGACTGGATACCTCATCAAATCTACACTGTAGCATAATTAACTACCATTGGATGGAGTGATTAATCTCAATCACTAGAGTGTAGCTCTTAGTTGATATGCTAGTGCTTATAGTGCATTGACGGACCTGAGTTTCCTATTGACGCTTAAGACTGTCAAACAGTCAATAGGAACTCATAACTTGTATAAGGTACGTGTTCTTAATCTTGAGACGATTATGAACACAGACTGTGGATATGGCTGCTTTGACTTACCAATCAGTGAGGTCTATAAAAGATCAACACCTGGGTATCTTGGGTATGTCATATTCATAGGGTTGTGAACATATATTGTCAAGATAGAATCTACCCTCTGTTTCAGAGTAAGCATTCCCTTGAGAATGTCACCATGTCGATTACTGAGTACTGCAGTCTTGTTGATAAGAGTTATCAACATGTTTGGTAATCATGAGAGGTGAATGGGACTCAAGGAATACAAGAAGTAATCATGATTCAGGTTGACAGTAACAGTTATCCGATTACCTGAATATGATTACGAATGCTGACGGTAGAGGGACATTAGTACAACATACAAGTCTAGTTATCGCTTCGGATATGTTCTTTTGCGTTGGAGTTCAGTTATCGTTTTATAGTGGAGTAAACTTTAACTGACCAGTTAGTTAGTTTGCTGATCAAAGAGTTTGGTCATGGTGATTAACAAACTGGTCTGAGCCAACAATAAAGAGCCTAGGAGGTCCCACTCTTAGCTCCGCCAGGATGCTTGGAAAGATGCTTGAGGATGATGTCCAGACAGGTTCGATCGATCGAAGATGTCTCGATCGATTGAAGTCTGAAGGTTCGATCGATCGAAGATGGTTCGATCGATCGAATGTTCGATCGATCGAAGGCACTTCGATCGCTCGAAGTCTAGGTCAGTTCTGGGAATCTATAAATAGGGCAGCTGCGTTCTGGAAAAAGTTGTTCGTCGTTTTGAACGTCAGAAGCTTCAGAAACTGTTTTGGAGCCCCAAAACCTTCTCTATCCTCTCTATTAGGGTTCCCACCAACCCTAGTCTTTCTGGCAGGCATCCGCAGGAGTCATAAGGGTGAAGATCATCTAGTGGAGGCTGCTGGAAGTTGAAGATCAGAATTGGGTTCAAGACACTAAGGTATAACTCATGTCCCCTCTTGTGCGCATCTGTAGAATTGACAAGTAGTAGATCCGGGCATGCCAATAAAGTTTCATAACTTGATTTTTCCGCTGCGCGTTTAAACTTTCCATTTAAACCTGTTTTTCCTACAATTGGTATCAGAGCCACGCTCGTTTGGATCTATAGATGCAGTTTTTGGAACACTATTTTGATTTGCATGTTGATTTTAGAACTGTTTTCGAAACTGCATCGTCACAGATCTGTTTCTGCAGTGTTATCGCAGCAGTATACAAATCTGTGATTACATTGGATGCAAGATGGGTTCGATCGATCGAAGTAGTCTCGATCGATCGAACGCTCTGTACTCGAGCGATCGAACAGGTTTCGATCGATCGAAACCTTCTGTTGTTCGAGCGATCGAATAGAGTTCGATCGATCGAGACAGACTTTTGTCAGGATCTTTGTTTCACAGTATTAAAGAGTTTTGAAATTAAAAACTTTAATTTTAAAATATTCTGTAAAATTTTCAAATCATTACGTGAAACAGAATGTTCAAGCGATTGAACAATGTTCAATCGATCGAAGGTTCGAGCGATCGAACGGGCTTCGATCGATCGAACTGTGACAGAGAAGTTAGATGCTGTTTTTGAGTTCTGATTCAGTATGTAAAGAGTTTATATACTGTGTGAATCAATTAGGGGTTCCAATAGTTATATTTTTGTTACATATATGCGTGGATGTGTGTTCAACTAACCTTTTGCAGCAAAAGTTAGTCGCTATCTCCCATGGCAACAAGAGCATTTATTTTGTGTTTGAATGTTTTGAGATTGGTGTATTGTTTTAATTTTGTTTGGTTTTAAGGCATATGTAAAGGGCGCTGCGACTTCAATCCTACGAAAAGGAAAGTCGCACCGGTTTCCCTAGCCTTTTATTTTGTTGTTGCTATTTCCTTTTTCTAGATAAATTGTAAGCTTCAAAAGAAGCATAGGTCCAATGTAATAGAATTAGAAATTCCATGAAGATGGAGCAAGGAGCCGTTGTCCATGAAGATGGAGCTGGAGGCGATCAAACCAAAAAGCAGGTTCTATGAAGATAGAGCCATGGGAGATAGAGGCATCGTTTGGATGTCTTTTATTTCATTTTAGTTTTTTGTTTTATGTGCTTGGTTTGTGATTGGCGCATTATACATTGTTGCATGCACGCAAAACAAGTTTTCTAAAATAAAATTCAAAAACAGTTTTCAACACATTAGTAAACATTAGATGTTTATGGGAAGTGTGTAGAAACAGATTTTCTCAAAAAGCAAAATCCTTTTTACTAAATCTAGTGGGAGAGGGTCTTATTAATTACACCCACGATCTTCCATTAACGGTTCACTGTAAGATGAGTGATGCATTCTGTGTCACCTCGCCAGGGGTGATCATTCCATACGGAGGGTGCATTACTCATTGGTTACTAGATGTGAACTTCTTTTGATAGGATCAATCAGACGTGTTAGAGGGTGACCACCATACGGAGGCGCTACTTGAGACGGTTATGATTGGATCCTAGTTAATGGTACACACTAGCTGAGCTATGGCTAAGGGATCCCACACGGGGCATTATTCAGAAACTTAGAGATCAAATAGGTTTGGAAGTCATAACTTGTTTTGCAAGAGTTGCATGGCGGATAAGTTATGATAAATCGAAAGATCGAACATTGACCACCACACGGAGGCTTTATTCTTTCGTTTCGATATTCCGGCGACTTTGTTTTAAAATAAGAGTTTTAAAAGGATTCTTTTATTTCAAACTGTCAAATTCTGATATCCATATTTATTTTGTTTTGATTTTTTCAGTAAATCATAATGTCTGGATCTGCATTTAGTCCACTTGCCACCATACTCACTCAAAACAAGTTAACTGGAAACAACTACACTGAATGGAAACGTAACCTTGATATTGTGTTAACTGCGGAGGATCACATATATGTCCTCACCACCCCAAGCCCTGAAGAACCCGCGGCAAATGCTTCGGCAGCTGCCAGACGCGAGTTCGACAAATGGAAGAAGTCGAATGGAATGGCTCGTTGCTATATTCTGGCCTCAATGGCTGGTGTGTTGCAACATCAATTCCAATCGAATGATTCAGCCAGTGACATTATCACATCCCTGAAAAAGATGTTTGGGGAGCATGGCAGGCCTGCCAGACAGGTAGCTATGCAAAAGATAATGAGTGCAAAGATGTCGGAAGGGACTCCAGTCAAGGAACATGTTTTAAAAATGATTGGTTATTTAAACGAGCTGGAGACCCTAGGTGCCAACATCGATGCACAGACCCAAGTTGATATGATCCTCAATTCGCTGTCGCCTTCATTCGCTCAATTTAAACTTAACTATAATATGAATCAAATGAATTTTTCAATGAGCGAATTGATGAGTTCTCTTTTGGCAGCGGAAGGGGTGATCAAACCTGGGGTCAACGTTTTGAACGTTGAGAAAAGCGCTTCATCTTCCCGATCTGTACCGAAAGGAAAGAAAGGGAAGAAGAAGGCTAGCACTGGTGGTTCAAGTGTTGGACCGGTCCCTAAGATTGCAAAATCTAAGGGAAAAGGTAAGGGCAAAGGGAAGGTGGGTGGCCAAGGCAAAGGAAAGTGTTTCCAATGCGGTGAGAAAGGCCACTGGAAGAGGAACTGTCCAGAATTCTTAGCTACAAGAGTTCAAGGTATGATTGAATCACATGTGATTGAAGTAAGTTTTATAACGGATACTTCAAACACTTGGTGCATTGATTCTGGTGCGACTAACCATATCTGTAATTCATTGCAGGGGTTCAGATCAACCAGGAGGTGCAGTGATGGGGAAATCGTACTTACTCTAGGTTCTAGCGCAACCGTTTCTGCTGTTGCTATAGGAGTCGTAGTTTTAGAATTTCTAGACAATAAAGTTTTGATTTTATCAGATGTACTTTACGTCCCTTCAATGAGACGTAATTTAATTTCAGTTTCAAATTTATCGAATAATGGTTATTCTTTTCATTTTGGAACTGAAGTTGTGATTAAAAGAAATGGTTCTTTTATATGTTCTGGTGTTAAATCAAATGGTTTGTATGTCATTACTCCTAATATTTCTAAAGACTCTAATATGGAACTTAATAACTCAGTGGTAACTGTACCATCTAAAAGAAAGAGATCTTCCACTAATCCAACAAGGCTTTGGCATATGAGGCTTGGTCATATCAATCTAAATAGGATTGGCAGACTAGTCAAAGAAGGGGTCTTAGGCGATTTGGTTCTCGAACCAATGGAAGTCTGCGAGTCTTGTTTAGAGGGTAAGATGACCAAAAGGCCCTTTCCTGCAAAGGGCAATAGAACCAATGCATTGTTGGAATTAGTTCATACTGATGTATGTGGACCAATAAATATTAGAGCAAGGGGTGGTTATGAGTATTTCATAACATTTACCGATGACCACTCCAGGTATGGATATGTGTACCTAATGCAGCATAAGTCTGAAGCCTTTGAAAAGTTCAAAGAGTTTAGGGCTGAAGTGGAGAAGCAATTGGGCACACATATCAAGACCATTCGATTTGATCGAGGTGGCGAGTACCTCTCTAATGAGTTTATTGATCACCTCGTACAGAATGGGATTCTGTCACAGTTGACTGCACCTGGTACGCCTCAGCAAAATGGTGTAGCGGAGAGAAGGAATCGGACTCTTTTAGACATGACTAGGTCGATGATGAGTTATTCTGAGTTGCCATTATTCCTTTGGGGTTATGCTTTGGAAACCGCTGCTTACATACTAAATCTAGTACCAAGCAAATCTGTTCCAAGGACACCACGAGAGATGTGGATTGGGCGCAAGCCTTCTTTGCAACATCTCCGGATATGGGGGTGTCCGGCACATGTGCTGAAAGGAAAGATGAGCAAATTGGATTCTAGATCGGAAGTATGTTACTTTGTGGGTTATCCAAAGGGTACTTATGGATGGTATTTTTATGATCCAAGGGAACAGAAAGTGTTTGTTAGTACAAATGCTGTTTTCTTAGAGAATGATTATATCATGAACCATAAACCTAAGGGAAGGATAGATCTTAGAGAGATAGAAGGAGAGCCCTCAGTCCAACCCGCAGTTAATGACGATATAAATCAAGAAAACACCACTTCTTCACCTATTTTCGCACCTGTACCTCGTCGTAGTAGGAGGATTATCAGCCAGCCTGATAGATACATGTTCTTAGGAGAAGTTTTTGAAGCTGTCCCCATAGAATCTGAATCTGATCCTACCACATACGAAGAGGCAATGGCTGATGTTGATTCAGCTCATTGGGTTAAAGCTATGAAGGCTGAATTGGAATCTATGGATTCTAATCAGGTCTGGGATCTTGTAGAACTTCCAGCCAATATTAAACCCATTGGCTGTAAGTGGGTCTACAAGAGGAAAAGAGGATCTGATGGAAAGGTTGAGACCTTTAAGGCAAGGCTTGTTGCGAAAGGTTATACTCAGAGGGAGGGCATTGACTATGAGGAAACCTTCTCGCCGGTGGCCATGCTCAAGTCCATCAGAATACTCTTATCCGTTGCTGCATGCCTAGATTTTGAGATCTGGCAGATGGACGTCAAGACTGCATTCTTGAATGGCAATCTTGAGGAGGACATCTATATGCAACAACCAGAAGGGTTCATAGCTGGTCGGAAAGGTAACTTGGTATGCAAGTTGCAAAAGTCCATTTATGGGCTTAAGCAGGCATCCAGAAGTTGGAACATCCGATTTGACCAAGCGGTCAAGTCGTTTGGTTTCATACAGAATCTGGATGAACCTTGTGTATACAAGAAGAGTGAAGGGAAAGTGGTGGCTTTTCTTGTGCTTTACGTTGACGACATTCTACTCATTGGAAATGATGTAGCGGCATTGTCAACGGTCAAGGTTTGGCTAGCTAGTACTTTCGATATGAAGGATCTAGGAGAGGCGAGCTATATTCTTGGGATAAAGCTCTTTCGGGATCGCAAGCGAAAGATAATGGGATTATCTCAAGCTGGTTATATCGATAAGGTGCTAACTAGGTTTTCAATGGATAATTCGAAGAAAGGTTTGTTACCTTTCAGGCATGGTTTAGCGTTCTCCAAGGACCAGTGTCCAAAGACACAGGAGGAGAGGAATCGCATGACAGGAGTTCCCTATGCTTCTGCAGTGGGAAGTCTCATGTATGCGATGTTATGCACTAGACCAGATATCTGCTTTGCCGTTGGCATGGTTAGCAGATATCAGTCGAATCCGGGTCCAGAGCACTGGACAGCCGTTAAGCACATTCTTAAGTACTTGAGAAGAACTAAAGATTACATGCTTATGTACGGTGGTAGTGAGTTAATTCCAGTGGGATACACTGACTCGGACTTTATGTCAGATAAAGATTCGAGGAAGTCGACGTCCGGTCATCTCTTTACCTTGGGAGGTGGTGCTGTCAGTTGGAGGAGCATAAAGCAGAAATGCATTGCAGACTCAACTACAGAAGCTGAGTATGTGGCTGCTTGTGAAGCCGCAAAGGAAGCTGTTTGGCTCAAGAAGTTCCTTATGGAACTCGAGGTGGTACCAGCGTCGCTGTCGCCTATTACGCTTTATTGTGATAATAGTGGGGCAGTGGCTCAGTCCAAGGAGCCAAGGAACCATGGAAAGGGAAAGCACGTAGAGCGGAAATATCATCTTATCCGAGATATTGTTCAACGTGGAGATGTGACTGTCACCAAGATTGCCACAGCTGACAATCTTGCTGATCCGTTTACAAAGGCCTTGCCACAGAAGGTCTTTGATCGTCATCTAGATAGTCTAGGTCTTAGATGTAGTTCTGAATGGTTATGAGTGCAAGTGGGAGTTTGTTGGGTTTGTGCCCTCAAACCATAACTTTATGTATGAGACATTGACATTTTAATATATTGATATCAGCTTTACATTTCATTGTGTATGTTCTTTTCATGAGATGATTGTTAATCCTTAAGTATTATAGTAAGTAATTCGTGTGTGTATGAGATGCACACAAGTGAGATACGAATTACTATTCTTTAATACTTAGAATGTGTCACAGTGGATGATGAGACTGGATACCTCATCAAATCTACACTGTAGCATAATTAACTACCATTGGATGGAGTGATTAATCTCAATCACTAGAGTGTAGCTCTTAGTTGATATGCTAGTGCTTATAGTGCATTGACGGACCTGAGTTTCCTATTGACGCTTAAGACTGTCAAACAGTCAATAGGAACTCATAACTTGTATAAGGTACGTGTTCTTAATCTTGAGACGATTATGAACACAGACTGTGGATATGGCTGCTTTGACTTACCAATCAGTGAGGTCTATAAAAGATCAACACCTGGGTATCTTGGGTATGTCATATTCATAGGGTTGTGAACATATATTGTCAAGATAGAATCTACCCTCTGTTTCAGAGTAAGCATTCCCTTGAGAATGTCACCATGTCGATTACTGAGTACTGCAGTCTTGTTGATAAGAGTTATCAACATGTTTGGTAATCATGAGAGGTGAATGGGACTCAAGGAATACAAGAAGTAATCATGATTCAGGTTGACAGTAACAGTTATCCGATTACCTGAATATGATTACGAATGCTGACGGTAGAGGGACATTAGTACAACATACAAGTCTAGTTATCGCTTCGGATATGTTCTTTTGCGTTGGAGTTCAGTTATCGTTTTATAGTGGAGTAAACTTTAACTGACCAGTTAGTTAGTTTGCTGATCAAAGAGTTTGGTCATGGTGATTAACAAACTGGTCTGAGCCAACAATAAAGAGCCTAGGAGGTCCCACTCTTAGCTCCGCCAGGATGCTTGGAAAGATGCTTGAGGATGATGTCCAGACAGGTTCGATCGATCGAAGATGTCTCGATCGATTGAAGTCTGAAGGTTCGATCGATCGAAGATGGTTCGATCGATCGAATGTTCGATCGATCGAAGGCACTTCGATCGCTCGAAGTCTAGGTCGGTTCTGGGAATCTATAAATAGGGCAGCTGCGTTCTGGAAAAAGTTGTTCGTCGTTTTGAACGTCAGAAGCTGCAGAAACTGTTTTGGAGCCCCAAAACCTTCTCTATCCTCTCTATTAGGGTTCCCACCAACCCTAGTCTTTCTGGCAGGCATCCGCAGGAGTCATAAGGGTGAAGATCATCTAGTGGAGGCTGCTGGAAGTTGAAGATCAGAATTGGGTTCAAGACACTAAGGTATAACTCATGTCCCCTCTTGTGCGCATCTGTAGAATTGACAAGTAGTAGATCCGGGCATGCCAATAAAGTTTCATAACTTGATTTTTCCGCTGCGCGTTTAAACTTTCCATTTAAACCTGTTTTTCCTACAATCCACACCCGAGAGACCATTCTTTATAATTGAGAATAAGATCCAGTACAAGAAAATACTTGGATTAAATCCCATAACCTAACCCCAAACACTTTGCACACTCACTCTCAATAAACAACCCACTCTCTTACCCTAAACCATGCACCCCCATAAGGGGAGACTCCCAACATGGTACACCAAGGAATTCCTAAATTCCTATACAACATAGTCTTATATAGAATTTGCAACCTATTACTTATTGGACAAATAATACAAGTCTATCACAAAGGAAACTAAATCACAATCGGAATCTAGTCAAATCATAATCCCTAAATTAATGAGATTATCCCACATGTAATATAACCCAACAATACTTGTGTAATTTTTCATTATAATATGAGTATTTTGTGGATCCCAATAGATTCAATATTAATTAAGAGCTCAGAGCAGTTATCAAACAATGTGATAGTCAAAAATATGTCTTTGCTAGCTATGAAATATCTTTGCTGTTAAAAAACAAATTAAGAGATCACATCAAGGTATCAATAATGTGACGGTCACACAGAATAATTTTTCATATATGTTCTCATTCATGTTTTCATTGATGAAACCATTTCCAAAATTGAACATTCACAACCACCACATGCATATGTTTTGTATCTAATAACACGAGTAAGTGTTGTTGAAAGCAACATCAGCGACTCAGAAATAATTTTCATTTAAATGCCTATATATGAAACAAGGATCATCAATTTCACATTCACCTACGCCGCGTGATGGTTCAAGAATAACCAATACTCTAGTCTTTTAAGCTCTGTTTGGTTCTACGTTAAGCAAAAAAAAAAAAAAAAAAAGAGGAAAAAATAATAATTTGATGTTTTGCTCATTTACTTTAGTAACATTAGAAATTAAAAATGTATTAGCAATTCAAAAGTTTATTTACTTCTCATCCTATTTATTTTCCTTCGTGTTCACCAAATAAAGTGTTTCCTCAATTTTGTTTTCAATAAATATATGGACTAAAGAGAGCCTTCAGGGCCTGTTTGGGAATAATGAAAATAGGTTCAGGTTTAAACAAAGTCTTACTTTGACTAGCTCTCATAACAATCAATGTAAGGTTGGTTTGATAAAGATCTAATTTTGGATCAATTTTAAGTCAGACACGGACTCCGATGTACCTAAATAGCAGTCACAAAGTTAGAACTCTCCAGAACTTGTTCTTCTCTAATCCATAGAACCGGATTTCATATTACCCAAACATTCTCTAAGTAGATCGCAGCCAATATTAATAAATTGTCTATAATAAAGCAGAAAAGAATGAAAGACAGATGCTAAATTAAACTTGAAACTTTAAATTCACACAATAATGAACATCTTTTTGTCGATAATCATGTTTTCAGTACAGGTTATATTGGGTTGGGATTCTCGACAGCTAAAGTGATGGTAGAACTTTGGGCAGGGGCTTGGATCCTCGACACTTAATTTGGTGTTGTTGGGTGGGCAATACCCATGTGACACTGTGTAACAATCCTAAAATTTCGAAGTATGTAAACAATTATTTTAATTATTATTTTCAGTTAACAATATTATATGAGTATGCCTAGGTAAGACACATGTTTGAAAATTTTAAGTTTGGAGGACATTAATTAAATCGTTAGTGAACTCATTTAGTTCGGGTGTTACATTCATTAGTTTATATGTGTTAACGAAATCGAAGAGTTGATGTGTAATTTTTTTGAATAGTATTTATAGGCCCGCGAATGTGTCAAATAATGTATCGGGTATTAAAATTATAGAAACCTACAATTTATTCCTTTAGATTTTGGTCAATATAGATTTGGTGCTTTGACTTGTTCTAACACTGAAATTGATCCTTTATTTAAGTTGATACTTAAAAATTATTCCTTTCCCCAATTCGAAAATTATTTTTTGGACGAATATACCCTTTATGCAATTATGGATATATATTAAATGATGGATTCTCAATAAGTGGAGTTCGAAATTTTAGGAGAGTGAGAGATAATAGTTCTTAAATATATGGAAATGCCTAAAATAGTGGTTTCATCAAATTTTAAAGATTTTCTTTTGCTGAAATATGTTTGGTCTTGTATATGCATTCAAAACACAGATAAGGTTTTATTATCTTTACGCAGTTACTGATATGGGAAGTATGATCCCTAAAATCAAGGCTGTTTGCATATTTTAACCAACCATAATTCATAAACTTCTCTGTTTATACGTTGAGAGAGAAGTTATATGCAGATTTTATTTTTATTTTTTTGTCAATTTTCTTGAATGTTTTGTTGAGTTAACTGTACCTAAAATAATTGGCTGTATATTGTGAAAATTTTGATAAAAGATAAACTAGAAACGTTGAATAGTATATTGGTGATCTTGTAATTCGATCGGAAAATATTGTGGAACGATTGTTATGGGTAAATTGATAAAACTCTATATTGTGAGAAATTAGAATGCATCTAAAAGATAGAAATATGATTGGACTATGATGAGACGGAACTATGTGATAAGCGTGAATTTCACAATTATGGGAATAATATGAACGGTAAGCGATAATGGCAACATAATTCCTTTAGTGTTCACCATATCCCATTGTTGTGTTATTTTTGGTAGCTTGACTTGCTGAGCGTACCCTTTTTCCAGTGGCTTTGTAATTAAGCTAGCCTAAGCCTTATGCTCGGCTTAATTTATAGACGTCTAGGCATATTGACCGGCCTTCTGTTGTGTATACCTAGTTAAATTGATACCCCAATCAAACTGGCACCGGAGTGGATGTTGGTAATATGTCTGAGCACACATGGGATATATATATATATATATGTGGCCTGTACCATGGAGGGTGGCCAAGATGGTGAACCTAGGGAACACAAAGATAAATTTAAGACTAATAAATAATGAAAATGAATTATTTCATAAGACTGGTAAGCGTTGAATAATGAATGCAATGTTTAAGTTAGAATGTAGACAGTTTATATATGAAATTGTTTACCTGGTTTGTGATCATTCGATTTATCGGATGGTGGGCCCACTAACTTTTATGCAAGGCTGGCTCACCATAGATATCTGACGGGTAAGTATTCAGTTAGTATTATTTGGGCTTGGGACCACTGCCACCACATTGAAGGAAACTACTCTTCTGTCCTGAAATGTGTGTAGAACTACTGTTCTAACCCGACAGAGATTTTGTGTGATGGCGTTGCTTATTTTTTGTGTGACAATAGTATATAATGTGTTGTGATTATATTTTCTTTTTGAGTATTTTTGGAAATCTATGGGACACCGCTGTTCCTTAAGATTCGGTTTATAATTTTGATTGACTCATACCAGTATTTTATATACTGACCCCAGTGCGTTATGAATTCGGCGGCGTTTCTATATGAAACATAATCGAAAGCATTTGCAGGTTTAGTAATTGGAGATTTTCTTTGGAGCTTCTGTTTGAGTGAAGAGATTGTCGCTGTGTTGTTTATTATTAGAGTTGTACTTATTTTTGTTGTACTTGATTTTATTTTTTGGCAGTGTGGGCCACTTATGTATAATTGTAATAAGAACTGTATATTAGGTATTGGACACCTTGTAATTGCTCTGATCAATGCATGTATAGATTTTATTTTCTCTCTGCTGAACTCTGCAAAGATGATTTTTTTTTATTTATTGAATATAGTACGGAGTATTTCTTTTGTAAATTGAAATCTTGTAATATTTTTAGTGGAACTTTATTTATTTATTTATTTTTAATAATGAAATGGATGTTTGGGAATACAAGTTTAATAATAAAAAGTTTTCTTTAAAAACAATATCATATATCCTTACTTAATGAGTATTAAATACTATTGTCAATAAATTATATGTTAGCCTGGGTAAGAGCGTCACTCTCGGGGTTTCAGCAGTTGAATATTAATCTGGATACATGCTCTGGATTGAATATTTAATTGTCTGAAAATTGGGGTGTGACAGAGTGGGAGGACCACATTTTTTTTCCCATTAAAATATACCAAAATTTTTTATGGTCTTGCCAATGTCACATCGGTGTTGCCCACCCAGAAGCACCCCATGGTTCGGCTGAGAATCCTTAGTCTTGGGCAGCACCCATGCGTGTGTTGCAAGACCAAATATATATATATATATATATTTTATTTTTTATTTTGGCTATTGGATATGATGAGTGTTTGACTTTCTATTTATTTAGCGCCACACATAATGCTACTTTGTCTTTATTATTAAATTTTGTGGTTGACTTATAAAAGTAGATATTTATTTTGGAACATCAAAAAAAAAAGAAAATACTTTTGCTCACCCAATTTTTGGTACAACAATGCTAATTTAAGCCTCCCATTGGTCAATGCAGTGGGACCCAGAATTGAATCATGGATCCTACTGCATTGATCAATAAAAGATTTGGGTGAGCATTGAAATACCAAAAATTGAGTGAGCAAAAATACTCTCAAAAATAAAATATGAACACTTATATTAGGACAGAGTAAGTATGAAAGAAAATCCATAAAAGATCTTTAAATAACTTCACATTGTGTTGGAGCCGTGCTTAATGATCCCAAAGGAATTCAAAGATGAAGTTGTGCTTGTAACCATGGTGGCGAGTGAAGCATAGTGTTTGACCAAACTTTGACTATTTGGTTAACTCAAGTTGGCCCACCTTGGGAAAAATGCCTCTTGTGATCCTCATCTGTGTATTGTGTGACCACACCCATAACTTGAGTATTGTGTGTTTCCAACTGGGGCTCTCAGTAAAGGACAAAAAGCAGTATCACATAGTTTGATTGTTACGTGGAAAACTTCTCAATAAGTACAGTTATCTCTCATGTAGCACTAATACGGATAGGAGATATGGATACGACACGATGTGATACGTCTGGAAATATTTTGCTAAAGCCAAATCGCCACGTCAGCGGCGAAGGACCCGGACTATCTGGAATGGGCGCCTGGGACCTACGCTCTCGAGGTCATCAATCGTTATCGCTCGGGATTCTCATAAAGCCCAGGCATGAGGCGCAGCCCAGACCGAACCTTTCAAGCAGTTTCCTTATCTGGCCAGAACTCTATTAAGGGAGAGCCCGTAGATTCCTAAACCGCTTAGGAAACTCTCCCCAAATCGTGCAAATCAATTGTGATTAGATTAGGCTTCCTAATCTGACTGGCTTACCATATAAGGGTGGACTCTTGTACCTATAAAAGAGACCACTTACCCTGTCTACAGGATCCGAAGAACTCTCTAGCTAGCAAGCATAGAATACAGAATTCACCATTGTACTCATATACCCGTGATCTCACTTGATAACCTCTAGCTCTCTAGCTCTCTAGCTAGTGCCGCCCCTCCTTGTTGGCTCACCAGGCCCGCCGGTGATCTGATAGTGAACGCGCACAGACGCAACCGTGGACGTAGGTCACCTTGTTAATGGGGCCGAACCACATATAACTTGCTTGTGTCCTTTCTATCTTTAAATCCTTCTTACCAATTTTCGGCATCATCAGTTTGGCACCGTCTGTGGGAAGCGATTGTTTCCTCTCAAAAACAAATATTGACTGATCAACATGCCACCTAGAAGGAGTAAGAAGGCCATTACCCAGCCCGGTCAGGAGGATTCACAGCCCGGGCGATCGGCTGCCTCCATGACCACAGAACAGGAAACGGCAGCGCTGGCGCAATTCTTGGAGGGCCAGCGACGAACGCAGGAACAAATTGAGATGCTTTTAGCCCGGCAAGAAAAGCGTCCTACACCAGAAGATCAGCCCGAGAAAAGCGCCCCTGTTAGGGAGCCCCCTCGGGTACGAAGGCAAGCCCGTTCCGCCCCGGTGTCCCCATCGGACTGGGAACACCTCGGTGATGGTAAGCGCAGCTAGGAAACTAGGCGTTCGCAGAAGCGAGCTCGGCCCTATCCTCGCCGGGTGGAGGATGCCAGAACCATCATCAACAGCGGTGAGCGGCCAGAAGGGAGGAGCCAGGACGGAAGGCACGGAAATCAGCCAAAGACCCTCCGATCCGGAGCCAGGAGGACCTTAGGCACACGATTACTCAGAACCGGAGCCGGGCTGTATCCCCAAGGTCGACGTGCTTTGAGGAAGAGGCCTCGTCATCCGATCCGACCTACCGCTCGGATACAGAGAAGAGAACCGGGCGGGATGACGTTAAGGCCCAGTTCGAGGAACTGTAACAGCAGATTGAGAGGTTGAGCTGCAAGTCCGGCCATGACCTCACTAACACGGAGACAGAATCACCCAACACCTCTCGGGTGACGCAGTTCCCTATCCCGCGGAAGTTCAAAGCCCCTCACCTCAGCTCCTATGACGGCACAGGGAGTCCAGTGGACCATATCCGTACCTACAAGGCTCAGATGGCACTGGTCACCACAGTGGATGAGCTACTATGCCTGGCCTTTCCTAGTACCCTCAAAGGGCCAGCAGCACAGTGGTTCCATGCTCTAAACCCCCGGATGGTCGATGACTTCAAAGCCCTCAGCAAGATGTTCATCAGCCAGTTTGTCGGGATGCTCGATCGTTCACAACTGGACACTCAGCTGTTGACCATCAAGCAGTGCAATGGGGAGTCCCTAAGGGATTATGTGGACCGTTTCAACCAGCAATGGCTTCAGATCCGCAATCTTAATGAAACGGCCGCAATTATGGCCTTCTATTTGGGAGTTCAACACACCAAAGTTGCCACGTCATTTCATCGTGGCCGACCGGCAACCCTGGTGCACCTCTCGGAGAGGGTCGGTAAGTATATAGACACCGAGGAGTTCCTGAAAGCGAAGCGCGCCAGCCAGGCGGGAGACGAATCCCCGAAGGCTAAGCGCAAGCGTGAAGGATTTGAGAAGGGCCCGGGAAAGAAGCCAAAGCAGGATTAGAAGGATGTCCGGGGTTAGCCCCCGATTGCTTTTACACCCCTTTCCAGGCCCATACAAGAAGTCATGGCCGTAGCCGAGGCGCAAAGGTTGCTTAAGCAGCCGGCAAAGCTTAAAGCCCCGCCCGGGAAGAGGAATCGGGACAAGTTTTGCCGCTTCCATAGAGATCACGGCCACAACACAGAGGACTGCTTCAAGTTGAAGATGGCAATTGAAAAATTGATCAAGCAGGGTCACCTTGCAGAGTATGTTGCAACAGATGGACGGCCTGCGCAAGGAGCCCGAGCTCCCGGTCAAATACAGCCTCTCGGTCAAATTAATGTGATCTCTGGAGGAACGTCAGGCAGAGGGGATTCACAGTCGGCACGGAAGAGGCATGCTCGGGCATCCCGGGCAGATGTCTGGCAGGTCCAATCTACTGAATCCCCACCAACTGATGTTCTGACATTCACCTCCAACGATTTGCAGGGCGTCCACTGCCCCCATGATGACCCACTAGTTGTGACGCTTTCTATAGCCAACTACATGGTCAAGAGGGTGCCGGTGGACACAGGTAGCTCATCCGACATCATGTTCACGTCGGCATTTGATCAACTCGGGATATCCAGGGATCGGCTCCAGCCGGTTGCTACCCCTGGTAGGATTCAATGGCTCCAGCACACAATCGCTCGGAACAATCGAGCTCCCAGTTCTCATGGGGACCTACCCTTAGCAGGCTTCCATGCTAACAAATTTTTTGATCGTGGAAGCCCCGTCGGCCTACAAAGTCATTCTTGGGAGGCTGACCCTCAACAAGGCTAGGGCGGTTGTATCCACTTACAGCTTAACGGTGAAGTTTTCAACTCCTCAGGGACCCGGATGCTTGCGTGGAGATCAGACTACCGCCCGGAGTTGCTATGTCAGCTCGTTGCACCGGGGGGCTATCACCGAAATGTTAAACGTCTAGGAGATGGACCCCCAGGACTAGAGCGACACGATAGGTCCGGTGGAAGAATTAGAAAGAGTGATGTTGAATCCCGAGTACCCAGACCGTACGGTCAGCATTGGTACCCTATTGGAGCCTGGCCTGAAGGAAAAACTGACTCAGTTCCTGTGACAAAATCAGGATGTTTTCGCTTAGAGTCATGAGGATATGCCCGGGATTGAACCCCGAATAATGTCCCATCGTCTTAATGTCAGCCCAGACTGCTGACCGGTGAAGCAGAAGAGAAGGGGTATAGCCCCCGAGAGACAGACAGCGGTATTCGAAGAGGTGGAAAAGCTCCTGAAGGCAAAGTCCATCCGAGAGGTCCACTATCCTGACTGGTTGGCTAATGTTGTTCTGGTCAAGAAAAGCAATGGGAAGTGGAGGATGTGTGTGGACTTCACCGACCTTAACAAGGCTTGCCCCAAGGATTGCTATCCGCTGCCCAAGATAGACCTTCTTGTGGATTCCATGGCCGCTCACTCACTCCTCTCGTTCATGGATGCCTACTCGAGGTACAACCAGATCAGCATGTACCCCGGAGACGAAGAGAAGACTGCATTCATCACTGACTAGGGGACGTATTGTTACAAGGTTATGCCATTCGGCCTCAAGAATGCAGGGGCCACCTACCAATGCCTGGTCAACTACATGTTCAAGTACCTAATCGGGAAGTCTATGGAAGTCTACGTGGATGATCTGCTGGTCAAGAGCCGGGACGAGTTCGACTACCTTGAGCATCTGGCTGAGGCCTTCAGCATTTTGAGAAAGTTCAAGATGAGGTTGAACCCGGACAAATGCACCTTCAGCGTCTCGTCCAGGAAATTTCTGGGCCATCTAGTCAGCAGACGGGGGATTGAGGCAAACCCCGAAAAGATCCAAGCCATCATCAATATGCGGTCGCCCAAATCGACGAAAGAGGTTTAGAGCTTAGCCAGACGGGTGGCCGCACTGAACAGATTTGTCTCCCGATCTACCGACCGGTGCCTGCCATTCTTTAAAATCCTTCGCAAGGTGTTTCAATTATTAGAAGAGTGCGAAGAGGCATTCCAGGAACTCAAGAAGTACTTGGCGTCCCCTCCTCTACTCTCAACACCCGTGCTGGGGGAAGAATTGTTCTTATACTTAGCAGTGTCACCCTCAGCGGTTAGCTCGGCACTCATTCTGGAAGAGCACGGAATACAGTTCCCGGTGTACTATACCAGCCAAGCGTTACAGGGCACAGAGAGCAGATATTCCCGTATCGAAAAACAGGTGTTTGCCCTCATCACCTCGGCCAGAAGGCTCCGTCCGTACTTTCAGGCCCAAGTCACTGTGGTCCTCACAGACCAACCTCTCTGCAGGATCTTAAGCCAGCCCAACACGTCCAAGAGGCTCGTCAAGTGGGCCTTGGAGTTGGAAGAATTTGAAGTGATCTACCGACCCCGGATGACCATCAAGGGACAAGCAGTAGCATACTTTCTGGTTGAGTTTACGTATCCAGAAGACCCGGTTGAAAAGTCTGAGCCGCCGGCCCTACCGCCCAGGTTACACGCTGACATCCCTACCTGGGTACTGCACTTGGACTGTTCATCGAATCAGCAAGGCAGTGGGGCAGGAATCATCCTAACTACCCCCGACGACATCCAGCTCGAGTACGCACTAAGGTTTGGGTTCCGTACCTCCAACAACGAGGTTGAATAATAAGCCCTATTGGTCGGATTGCAATTGGCCATCTCTATGAGTGCACAACAGGTCCAGGGATATAGCGATTCCCAGCTCGTGGTTAATCAGGTCAACCAAGAGTACGAAGCGCGGGAAGACAACATGGTAGCCTACTTGGCCCTTGTCCGAGCCGTTTCCCGGAAGCTCCGGGGATTTTCCATCATGCAGATACCCAGGGAAGAAAACACTAGGGCCGACCGGTTAGCCCGCCTTGCCTTATCTTCAGAGTCAGACTTGCTCGGGATACGGATGGAATATCTACCCGAGCCAAGTGTGGTGAACTCAGAAGGCATGGAAGTAGATCCGGTCACCCTGGGACCCAACTGGATGGACCCAATCGTCGCATTTTGGACAACAGGTGCGCTACCACTACCAGACGAGAAAGAAGAGGCTCGCTGGGTCAAATGCCGGGCGGCCCGATACCATCTTGTTGACGGCATCCTCTACAAGAAGGGATTCACTATCCCGTACCTCCACTGTGTCCACCCCGCGCAGGTCCAAGCGATATTGTTTGAAATCCACAAAGGAGTGTGCGGGAATCACATCGGAGGCCGGGTACTCTCCAGAAAGACCCGATTGCAAGGTTACAACTGGCCAACCATGGCCCGGGATTCTCAAGAGTACGTCAGAAGGTGCAATAAGTGTCAGAGGTACTCCCCTATGATCAACCGAACGAGAGAGCTCCAAACACCAACCTATAGCCCTTGGTTGTTCGCCCAGTAGGGTATCGACATTGTCGGTCCCCTGTCGATGGGAAAAGGACAGGTCAAGTTCACCGTCATCGCTGTTGATTACTTCACCAAATGGGCAGAGGCCGAGCCCTTGGCAACAATAACACAACGGAAAATGGAAAGCTTCGTGGAAAGCAATATCCTCAGTAGGTTCGGTGTCCCCCGGGTCCTGGTCAGTGATAACGGTAGACAATTCGACACCCCTATCTTCAGGCAGTTCTGCTCAGGCTATGGGATACTCAATCACTATTTCTCCCCCGAGCACCCTCAAGCCAATGGTCAAGCCAAGGTGACAAATCGAACAATCTTGCAGTCAATCAAAACAAGGCTTGAAGGCGCCAAAGGGCTGTGGGCTGAAGAACTGCCTACCCTCTTGTGGGCCTACCGCACTACACCCCGAACGACAACAGGTGAGACGCCGTTCTCTTTAACCTACGGATTCGAGGCGATGGTCCCCACAGAGCTCGGGTTGCCTACATATCGGGTGGCGAATTTCAGTGCGCCAGATAACGAAGACGCTATCAGATCAGAACTGGATCTGGTGGAGGAAAAAAGAGACCGAGCCAACCTAAAGGTGGCAGCCTACAAGCAACGGGTCTCGCGATATTACAACAGCAAGGTGAAGCAGCGTGGTTTTCAAGTGGGAGACCTCGTCCTTAAGGAAGTGAACCAGTCCACCCGAATCCCGAGCCATGGGAAATCGGGGCCAAATTGGGAAGGCCCGTATAAAGTAACTCGGGTCAACCGACTGGGAACTTACTGGCTGCAGCGCCTGGACGACACGATCTCTCTCATCCCTGGAATGTGCAACACCCCCGCAAGTACTATCAGTAATACTACGGGCAACTTAGCATTGGTAGAAAAAAAATTTCTTTATTTTTGTATCTCTAATTGAGCAACTGCTATAAATTTTTGTTTTTAAATAAAATTGAATAGTTTACTTTGCAAATTTACTCCTGTCAGTATCCCATGCAATGCAAAAAAGTCCTCGGGCTCCGAACTCAGGCACAAAAGACCTCGGGCTCCGAGCATAGGCACAAAAGACCTCGGGGTTACCCCCGAGGCACCGGCTTCGCTTAGGTCCAAACGACGATGGGGGCAAACCCCTAGGTGGCTGACGATGGCAAGCCTCAAAGGACCCTGCAACCACTCATGTTCCAGGTCGGTTTCCTACGGTCACTCCTCACCACGCACCCGCCTTCGCAGGACGCTCGAGGGGCAAGAGGATACCAGACCTAAACAGAAAATTACACAAAGCTTTGCTTAGGTCCAACCGACGAGGGGGGCAAACCCCTAGGTGGCTAACGACGGCAATCTTCAAAGGACCCTAAAACCACCCATGTTCCAGGTCGGTTTCCTACGGCGATTAACTCCTGCACTCCCGCCTTAGCAAAATGCTTGGGGGGGCAAGGGAATAGGCCAAAATATGAAATCACACCGGTCACTAAAAGAAATTGGAATCTAAGTACTTACAGTGATGAGAGAAAGATACCCCGGACGGTAAAACAGGATACTCCTATCATACACCGAGACATCCCAGACGGTAAAACAGGGTACTCCTACAATACGCCGGGACACCCCAGATGCTAAACAAGACAAGTTCCTATAGCACACTGGGCAATTACCTTTAAAACAGGTCGAGAAGACCAGGTGTTCTACTAGTTACGGTCCTAAACCATTTTGCTAAGGCAGGGGCTTAGGTCAGCTAAAAATCGGGCGAATACAAGCAATCAGAAACAGGCAAAGTGCAGACAATAGCAAGCAGTTAATGAAAGAAAAATTAACCTTTTCATTAATATAAAGAAAAATTGTACAAAGCCTGGGGGGCAGTTGTAGTAGCCTCCTCAAAAAAAAAAACTACAGCAAAAAGAAAAAAAGAAACAAGAATCCAAGAGAGAGGAGGCTAGGAGTCGTCTACATCAACGACGTCCACACACTTCTCAGCCTCCACCCTGGCCTGCCCCTCCGGCGCGACATCTCCCTCCTGGCCAGCCAGGGCAGCAACACCCTCCGTCGCGGCAGCAGTCCCCTGGGCATCGCGGCAGCATCTTCGGCGACCTCGGGAACCATGTCCTAGTAGTCAGATCCACCCCCCGGTAAGGAGTGTTGTCCAACTCCGGGTGGTCCCGGGCCAACCTCCTCTTCAAGTCTTGGTACCCGAGGAAGAAACCGTCATCAAAAGTCTCCCCCTAGGGGCCAGCGGCCGCTGCCGCCTCCAAGACTGCCCTCTCTCGAGCCTCCACTGCCGCACGACCAGCCCGCTCAGTTTCTAGCTCCGCCAACTCCTTCTGGGCTGCCCCGATGTTCAAAGCTAGACCCCTTGACCCTATTTTTCTCTATGATCAAGGCTCTTTCTTTGGTTTCCAGGGCAACCTCTTTCTCAGCCAGGGCGATTTCGATGGCGGTGGCCCTCCCGGCAAGGGCCGGCATGAAAGACTCAGCTCCGGCATCTATACATCCGAACTATAACAAATAAAAAGGGAACCGATCGGTCACTATTGCCAACAGAAAAAATGCACAAAAATCAGAAGACGCAGTAAAATTACTTACCAGGTAGGAGATGCTGTAAAGCCACCCCTGGAAAACTTGGGGAGACATGCCGGCACACCTCTCCACTTGACTGCGGAGCAGATATCGCCTGACCCTGTCCCGAGTCTCCCTAGACTCCTCCAGGGGTGTCCCTGTGGGAATCTTAGCTCGGGGGGTAGATGTTTTCCCCACTACCACCACCCGGGGAGTTGATGCATCCCTGGGAGCCTCGGCGGCCGCTGGGACGCGCCTGAGCTGCCTGAGCGGGCGCTCACTGTCAGAGGCCTCAACGATCGGCCTCTTTCCCGCCGCCGCCATCCGCTAGACAGCGGCAGCCGGCAGAGCCCTCAACCGTTCGGGGTCTTTCCCGGAGGCCATCTCTGCAGAAAGAAAACAACCATGGGGTTAGTAACCGGGATAACAAGGCAGCAAAGGACAGCCAAAATTAAAACAGAAGATAAAGCATTTACCCGGAATGATGGTGGGAAAGATTGGCGCTTGTGGATATCGCAGTTTTTTTTTACCCACAGCTTTTCTTTTGAAATACTTTCTCAAAATCAATTTCGAAAACAAATGAGTCGCCACTTAATTTTTAAAAGGGAAAATTAAGAAACCATTTTGAAAGGAAACTGATCGTTTGCGAAACATAAGATTAACTAGGTCCGGGGATTATGGAATGAGAGAGGAAGGAGCCCGCCGGACTAAAACACCCTCTCTCATCCTATCTTGCGATAGGCCTCTACTCAACATCCTTTTAATCAAATCTATTAATCTAAGCATGCCCTCAACTAATACATATATACATATACATCACAAAAAGCATGTCCAAAAGGGTGTAAAATTGCTAATGACAAAATATCATTCATAAGCCACATATTCCAAGTAGCAAGCAATATGATATGCAATAGGGAAACAAGAGAACTTACCCGGGATCCAGCAGCGATATTAAACGTGCAATGCATACAAACAAAAGAAAATCCTAAAAAAAAAGTCTCTAATCACATATATATATAAGGCAAGCTCCTAATTCTAAGGTGTCGCGCATGAGGTTGAAAATCAATAAAATCAAGGAATGAAATAAACTAGAAAAGGGATGAGAAATTGTACCTCACATGCGCTACAAAACAAAGATTAGTCCACATGCTTCACATAATAATATGATATAAAAAAAAAATCAATCCCAATTCTCTAGCTTAGATCTATTAAGCATGAAATCCAACTTTATTCAATGGCTAGTTCTAATCATAAGCATTGATGTACATGAATGAATGAATGTGAATAAGAATGAAACTTGGATTTATTCACTAATTTGGATCACTTAGCCTCTGGATTTAAGCTAAATTTCCCATATTCAAAGTATGATTTGGATCCTAAGACATTAGGAGATCATTTGAGTTGAAATAAATAAGATTAGACAAAAACAGTAGCAGTTTTTTATGAATTACAAAGAGCAGACCAGATCTTAAAAAATAGAAACAGAATACTTCCAACGGTTGGATCTTGATGACTTTTGGATATGTTATGCCTCTGTGAGTCTAGTTTCTAACCCAAAAAGAAAATCAAGGTTTGAACGGTTAGATCTCCAGAAATGTGGAAAACACTAGGCATCACTCAGGAATCTGCAACTCTCTGTCCAGAGATCTTGTACGATTTTTTAAAAATAGCAAAAAGATGAAAAACACTTAGGCCTTTTTAGGTGATCTTCCTAACACATTAAGGTACCCAGAAACATTTATTAGAGGTCTCAAAAACTCCGTTAAAATTCTTATTGATTAGTTTCAAAATGGATTTACTGTTCTAAAATATTGGACAGAGAGTTGCATGTACTGAAATCGCAAGACCAAACCATTTTAGACATGAAATCACCTTAAAGCAAAAATCACAGTGGTAGAATATCGTGTTATTGACATTTTTCGGTTGATTCACTCGATTTCAACGGTTAGATTTCAGACTAAAAATCTTTGATTAAAAAGAGTTTGTGAATTCACTGTTTTCATTTGTCAAGTTCAACTTTATTTGTTAACCCCAACTATTAAACCATGGAGTTGGACTTAAACTAAACCATTTTCTCCTACCATTTGATGGTCATTGGAGATGAAGGCATGACTAATACTCATGAGTCTCAAAGGGATATAGAAAGGATTCCATGAAACATCAAACTTAGAGGAACCAAGTCATGAATGTGGACTTGGATCCATCTATTTGCTTATGAAATGAAGTGATGACCAAACTTTGACTCTCATGTGAAGCACAAGCTTACATGGGATTCAAAGAAAATTATGTTCAAGAGATTTCAAAAGAGATATTGAAGATTTCTAAGAGTCTCAAGAATGAAGTAGAAGCAACAAAAGAAATGGAACAAAGAATTAGGAACAAGGACTTCCAAGTTTACTTAACAAACTCTAAGGCTTTAATCAAGAAAGAAACTAAATGACATTAGAGATTAGAAACCAAAACATAACTAGGATTAGAGGGTCACCTCCAAGACTATCCTCAAATTTCTATGTGAAGATCTTCCAAGTTCTTCCTTAAGCTCTCCAAGAAAATATGTTTTGTGGTAGTGATGCTCTCTTGGTAGTGTATTTTTTGGTTGTTCTTAGGGATCTCTTCCTTTTTTTGTTCCAAGGAAGATCCTTCCTCTTTTATAGGCAAAATTACCAAGTATTTTCAGTGAATTCAGAGTAAAAGACAGGTGTAATCATCCCATTTGGTGGTACAATATGTATTTCCTGAAATTAGACAGACTGCTGCCCAGGGCGGCATTCAAACGTTTTCCGCAGCAGTCCGTGAGTGCCGCCGCGGCACTCCATGAATGCCGTCGCGGCACTCCGTGACTGCCGCGCGGCTGTCAGTGAATGCCGCGACAAATTATTGATTGTCGTATTTTCGTCAACCTTACTTTATCAGATTTTTGTTTTTATCCGCCTACACATACGTATTGTACCACAAAATACGGACTTTAAAAGCAAACGGTAGTCAGAAAATGTCGGCGGCACTCAGTAAGTGCCGGGCCGGCACTCACTGAATGCCGTTCGGCACTTAGTGAGTGCCGCTCGGCATTCACTGAATGCCGCGGAAATCTGCCGTGTGCCGTTTTTCTGCAGAACTTCCCTTTTTAGGTCTTTTCTTTCTTCCCTTTTTTCTTAAAGAAACTTATTCTTGAAGATCTTTTCAGAAAATTGTGTTTTACACCTGAATTCTCCTAAATACCTGGTATTTTCTTCTTTCTGCGGAATTTTATCGCGTTTGGAGAACTTTCTGAAGAGCTTGGAATACTTCGAATCTTTTCGGTCCTTATCATCATTGGACGTGGAGGTGACGCTCTCCTAAATTCAACGGTCGGTCAAAATCGGGGTGTCTACAGTTTGCCCCTCTTTGACAAAGCTTGTGGGGCAACGCGTCCCATAAGTAAATGTCAAAGCCTGTGTGAAGATAAGCCTTTGACCAGACTGTCGAATTTAGGTAAAACAAAATGCGTTGCAAAAATGGCTTCACAAACAGTTCATGTTGGTCGTGCTCAACGGTGAGCTGCCTACGTATCCCATCAAGAATCAGACCAAGACGTAGTTCAGGCAGGAGCTAAACATACACAAGCACAAGTAACCATACGGATGAATGCACCTATCTTATCGTGATGCAAGTGCCATGCAATGGTATTTTCCGAATTGACCTGGTCATGCAAGCGCCATGCTCATCATGTCTTCCTCACGCATTTTATGTGATGTGTTAGTTAGGGAAGATCACCTAATTCAGTGACTGATGCGAAGATCTCTTACAGGGGTCGTGATGCTTTGATTTGATTTCGGGGGTAAACGCAAATCTGTTGCAAGAATCGGGAATATAAATCTGTTATATTCCAAAAATGGGGGTAAACGCAAATCTGTTGCGAGAACCGGGAATATAAATCTGTTATATTCCAAAAGGGGGTAAACGCAAATCTGTTGCGAGAACCGGGAATGTAAATCTGTTATATTCCAAAAACGGGAGTAAACGCAAATCTGTTGCGAGAACCGGGAATATAAATCTGTTATATTCCAAAAACGGGGGTAAACGCAAATCTGTTGCGAGGACCGGGAATTTAAATCTGTTATATTCCAAAAACGGGGGTAAACGCAAATCTGTTGCGAGAACCGGGAATATTAATCTGTTATATTCCAAAAACGGGGGTAAACGTAAATCTGTTGCGAGGACCGGGAATATAAATCTGTTATATTCCAAAAACGGGGGTAAACGCAAATCTGTTGCTAGAACCGGGAATATAAATCTGTTATATTCGAAAACAGGGGTAAACGCAAATCTGTTGCAAGGACCGGGAATATAAATCTGTTATATTCCAAAACGGGGGTAAACGCAAATCTATTGCGAGGACCGGGAATGTAAATCTGTTATATTCCAAAACGGGGGTAAACGCAAATCTGTTGCGAGGACCGGGAATATAAATCTGTTATATTCCAAAACGGGGGTAAACGCAAATCTGTTGCGAGGACAGGGAATATAAATCTGTTATATTCCAAAACGGGGGTAAATGCAAATCTGTTGCGAGGACCGGGAATATAAATCTGTTGGGAGCCCACGGGCTCAAATATTTTCACTTTTCAAAAATTGGGAGCCCACGGGTTCAAATATTTTCAAAAATCGGGAGCCCACGGGCTCATATATACTCTTAAATTCTGAAATTTGTAGCCATTTTAAACCTAAAAATGACTCCGAGTGCCAAAAGTGTAATGAGGGCGAGTATTTGGGGGCCCTAAATTTAATTTTCGGGACTTGATTTGAATTTTTGGGGGGAAATGAAGTATCTTGGAACCGACTTAAACGCGGCACACGCGGATTTTTGCGGCAGTCCGTGACTGCCGTGCGGCACTCACGGAATGCCGTTGCGGGAGTCAGTGAGTGCCGCGCGGCAGTCCATCAACTGCCGCGCACGGAAAACTGAGTGCCGCGTTTGAGTGGCAGTGGCTAAAACCGAGAGGTTTAATTCATTTCATTCATTCTCTCATCTCTCTATAATCCGAAATCCCTCTGGAAAATTTTTTTTTTTACTTCTCTTCTGCTTGTATTGCTCTAGCCAGGACTTATTCAGGTTAGTCCTACTCGATCAAGACTTGATTAATCTCTATTATTTCATTGTTTTTCTAAACTTTTCATGAATTTAACGTGTAGATCTCTCTTTCTCTTTGACAGATTATGGTGAGTGGTTCAGGGCGCAAAAAGAAGGCCAAGTATACGGCCACCCATCATCCAGATGCTACGCTCCTACTCCGGGATCCGGACGAGCATTTATCGGCCCGCGCGTTTAAGCGCGAGGTAAACGCTCCCCTTTTATTTATTTCTCGTATTTCTTTCTCGCATTTCCTTCTCTGTGTGAATGTAACGTAGGATTGTCACAACTTTTAGATACCCTGTTACGAATGTCGTGCTCGTGGTACCCTCGAGCGTCCTCGATCGCTTTATTCCATGCCCCTCTTTTAAAAATTTTATTTTCTTATAAACTTCAAAACTTCTCGTAAAACGAATGCTATGTTTGAATTTTCCTGTCCTTTATTTATTATTTTTTAGATTTCACGAGCGAGATGCTTTTTCAAACATTCCCTTGTGAATTTTATCATTCTAACTCAATTTGGGTACTTGTGAACTTGTATTGAAACTAATGCCTCTCTCTAGAACATCATCTTTTTTATTTTGCTTTTTCTTTTACCCAATTACTGACATCAGAACTTGTGGTTCTTTCTTGCAGTTGCAGCCCAAAGTGCTAAAGGGGCATGGCAGCCTTGCCCACGGTTACGAGTGGTACACCCAGTTGATTGAGCCGGTGAGGGCCTTGGTAGACGCGGCTGGGCTTGGAGACTTCGTCAAACTTTTGACGAAGAGCTCCAACGACTTGCGGCAGATACACGCGCTGGCCGAGCGATGGTGGGATACGACGAGCACTTTTCATTTCGACTTCGGGGAGATGACGATGACTCCCTTAGATTTCTCGATGCTCACCGGGATCGCCTTTGGTGGAGAGCGATTGCGGCATCTGACGGACCGGGAGTGGGACCAGGTGGAGCCCTTGTTGGGGGTGGTCCCGGATGAGGCTTTGGTCACGGCTCGATGGTTCATGGACACATTCTGGGGCAAACCGGATTTTACGGACGAGCAGATGGTCAGAGGTTTTCTAATGTATATGCTGGGGTGCTCTTTGTTGAGCACCAAGGGCGATCGAGTCTCTGTGTCCCTGGTGGCGTCCCTGGAGCACCTGGACCGGGTTGAGGAGTATGATTGGGCTGGTGCGGGGTTATCTATTCTGTACAGGCATATGAGTGACATCTCCCGGGACAGGCCGGCCTCCACCGGTGGTTATTGGAGAGCGTGGGAGGTATGCCTTTTCTATATTTCATTACTTATTACATCTTTCAGAAATTTATTTGAACTGTGAGACTAAACCCCCCCCCCCTTCTTTTTGTTTTATTATCGCAGATTTGGTCCCACGAGTATCTTCGCATGATGTCTCCCGAGACGCGTGAGGCGGACGCCCTTATCATGCCCCAGGGGCTGAAATGGGCGAAGGATAGGGTCGGGCGGAAGACCGGGGTCCACGATTTTGTTTCGTTCAGGAACTTCCTGACGAATCTGAGGGAGCAGCACGTTCATTGGCAGCCCTGGCTTAGGGCGCTCGCCGAGGCTCGTGTGGAGATCCGAGGGTCGGCTGGATATGACCTGACGAGGCGACTCCTTGATGGGCCCGAGGGCCAGGCGTGGTACTTGGGAGAGAGGGTGACTAGGCAGTCACTGGCGGCCCCCGGATTCTTTGTGCCATTCCCTCCTCCTGACTCTATGAGGGCCACGAACACTCTCCAGGGTAGCGAGCTTACGGTTGCTCTGCTGGGTTTGAGCATTCATGACTTCGTGGACCCCCCCCGACGGATACCCAGCGTTCTGCGCTGCCAGGCTGATGCCGAACTTCCCTTTGATGGAGGTGACTCGGGTGAGTATACGATTCCTCTATCACCATTTCATGAATTTTCTTTTATTCTTTACTCATGCTTCATTATTTTTTGTTTGCAGCCTGTTCCCGCTGTCACGCGTCCTCCAGTCTTGCCTGAGTGGGATTGGACTATGTCGGTCGTCTCGTTCGGCGAGCCTTACTCGACGACGATCCCCCAACTCACACAGGGCGCCCCCACTATCCCTCTTCATTACGATGTTGTCCCGCGTGCTTACGCAGAGGAGGGCTTGGCGTACGCCCACAGCGTGCGGCAGTGGGTCCTCGGGTGAGAGTGGATGGTAAGAAACTCATCCCTTCCTTTCACTTTTCACTTTGACTTTGATTGCCCCTTCTTTTATGACCTTTTATTCTTGGTTCTTGTTTTCAGGCTGAGGGAGCTCGGGCGACTGCTGCGACTCAGTTGAGGGCCCAGGTATGATCTTTACACCTTTATTCTCAGTATTTTGATTGTCTCTTCAACGCTATCTGAATTTATCTTTTCTTATTTCAGGCGGAGGAGATCAGAGTCCTGTCCCAGCAGGTGGGGCAGCTTCAACAGAGGCTCCAGCAGTTCGGCATTTGCCTCAGCGACATTCCTGGGGATGGCGGTGCTGGACGAGGCATGGGACGAGGCGGTGGTGGCGGCGCTGGACGCGGCGGAGGTGGTGGTGAGGGTACCAGCAACGGCAGAGGCAGAGGTGGTGGCGGCGGACGTGGAGGTAGTGGGACAGAGTCGGAGGAGGAGCCCCTCAGGCGTACGACCCGCCAGACTCGCAGCCGGGGCCGAGGCTGATCCTGCTTTTATTTATTTTTCATTTCTTTTTGAGTGTTTTCTTGGGAGAATACACACTTTATTTGATGTATTGTATATATACGTTCGCTCTTTTGATGATGACGGCTCCACGGTAGCCAGTAGGATAGGCACTCTTTATTATATCTATTGCATTTTCCATTGATATTCACCGTATGTGGGACCATGGCTTGGTCCCGTCTTTATTTTAATTTTGAATGCCCTGATAAAAAAATGAATGAATGAATGAATATATTGGTCTTTGTTGCACGTGCTGCATGAAGCGCACGTTTTATTGTTCTCTATGCATTTTTTTGTTTGCAGGTGGGCTGAACGTGTTATAAATAAATCCTGGCCAATGAAAAACCTGGTGTGGCACTCGGTTAGATCTCCGCGGCGGCAGTCAGTGAATGCCGCAACGGCACTCACAGACTGCCGCGCGGCACTTCTTTGAGTGCCGGTGCACTTTATCGAGTGTCGCGGGTAGGTAGACAGCTCTATTCCCCTATTTATACCCCTTCCTTCTCAAGGCTCCGCAAAACACTTCTCTTTTCTTCCCATTTCCTCTCCAAATGGCCCCCATTAGTTCTCAAATCCTCTTCCCCTGGATGGATACTCTCTCTGGCATTGACAAGCTTAATTTCCAGTGTTTTAGACTAAACGATCTCTTTTCTTTCTGACAGATGAATCTGAATGAGGGTCTACTTCGCGCTGCCATCCAATGTTGGGATCCCGCTCTCAATGTCTTTCGTTTCGGCTCTCAGGAGATTTGCCCCTTATTTGAGGAATTTAGAGCCATTCGTCACACCGATCCTTCTGCTGAACTGACGGTTCCTCTAGTTCAGGCTGGGTATGTCCGTGATTTAGCCACCCTTCTCCACATATCTCGGAATGTTGTGGGCTCTTTTGTTCATGACAGGCAAATCGACTTTGAGCGCCTTTCTTCTGTTTATGCTCCCATAGGGGACCCTTACAATGGTGAGTACCAGATCATTCGACGTAGTGCCCTGTCAATTGCTATGCTCTCTTACTTTCTCTTTCGATCATCTTCTAACACTCTCATACCCATTGCCTCCGATTTGCGGGAGATGAAAAGTGATGTTATGCTAGTCCTTGGTGAAACTCTGATTGGATTGGGCCATGCTCATGCTACCGGGGCCACATTACCTGCCGGGGCACCTTTTGTTTTGCAGATTTGGCTCATGGAGCGTCTGGACCTCTTCATACACCCCTCCCATCTTCGTTGATCACTTCCTTACGATCGTATGGAAATTCACAACTTATTTCAATCTGCCGATGCGTGGCTTGGTTGGCTTCAGGGCCTCTCCCTCGGTGACATTTGCTGGGTTTATCCACGGTGGATCTATCGCTCCGTTGCTGTACGCCTCCCTGGGCGACCTGGCATCTGGCTGTCGGGTTTGCACGCCACTACCTTCTATATTCCTAATCGGGTTGTCCGCCAGTTTGGACTCTTGCAAGATACTACCAGATCTGTGACTGCTGATTTCACCAGGGGGTCCCCTTTGCGTCCTTCTATTGTGAAGGCTTTCATGGAGGCTTGGCACAGCAGAATGGTTGTTCCGTGCCCGAGGGTTCCTGCTTCGACCGTGCCTACTGCTAGGTATCTTCTAGAGATTCAGACCTTGGTTGCGAGACAAGTTTGACAGACATATGCATAATAAAGTAGATAAAACAGGGAAAAGCTCGCCATTTTACAAAATTTTCTGACTGACCCTGGCTACTCTTCCCGCGCTTTTGAATGTGATTTTTATTATATATATATATATATTTTTTTTTTGAGAATTGTTGTTATCTTTAGGAAAAGTACTGACATGTTTAATCAAAGTGTTCACTCCTTTGTTTAACCTTTTATGAAAAATTCTCCTTTCAAATGTCTTTTCTCGGCTCTTTACCTTGCTTTGTATTTTGCTTAAAGCTTTATTCTTTCTATACCATGAACTCTCATTTGTTTCTTTATAGTATGTATCTTGATAGCCAGGAGATCCAGAGACGGGTTTCAGGCAGATATCTGGGTTCTTCGGATAGCAAATGAAGTTTGCCCCTGGTTTCAGGGTTTTGAAGTAGTTCTGGGCAAACGCCAGTTTGCCCCTAGTTTAGCACAGGTTTTTGAGTGGACCGAGGGCTTTGGAGAGCCCACCTACTTATCCCCGAGTAGATGTCAGGTCCCAAGTAGTTCGGTTTAAGGCTTGAAGAAAGACGCCGCTAGGGTGGTTTTATTTTTAATGACCAAACCGAGTAGGTTGCCTACGTATCCCTTAGCGGGAATCAGGTCAAGCGTAGTTCATCAAGGTAGGAGGTTTTGAAAGAAACGGTTTCAAGCAAAGTATTTCTTGAGGCGATCGAGGTTAATCGGTTGCTTAAATTCAATCCCGTCCAGGTCCATGAGATAGGCCGCCCCTCCGGAAAGGAGGGTTTTAATGATGTATGGCCCGACCCAGTTGGGTTTGAATTTTCCTCTAGGGTCGTAAACAGGCACTTTCAGTTCTTTGAGGAGCAGGTCACCCTCAGCAAGCTTCTTAGGGCGGACCTTTTTGTTGAAAGCACGAGCTATCCTCTTCTGGTACCCCCGAGTATGGTTTACTGCAGCCAGCCTTTTCTCATCGAGTAACATCAACTCCTCGTACCTTCCTCGTACCCATTCTGATTCGGGGATCTCACATTCTGCCAAAACCCTAAGAGAGGGTATTTCTACCTCGATTGGGAGAACAGCTTCCATCCCGTAGACCAATGAATACGGCGTAGCACCCGTTGAAGTTCTGACCGAGGTCCGGTATCCCCACAAAGCAAATGGCAGCTTTTCATGCCAATCCTTATATGTATCCGTCGTTTTCCCCAGGATTGCCTTAACATTTTTGTTTGCTGCTTCTATTGCTCCATTTATCTGAGGCCTATACGGGGATGATTGGTGACGAGTGATCTTATACCTTTCCAAGAGCGGGATAACTTCCCCCTGGAAATGACTTCCATGATCGGAGATAAACTCATTCGGGACCCCATACCTGCAGATTATGTTTTTCTCGATGAAACTCACCACATTTTTGGCTTTCAAAGTTGCATACGAGGCTGCCTCTACCCACTTTGTAAAATAATCAATCGCCACGATTATGAACCGGTGCCCATTGGAAGCCCTTGGAACTATCTCACCAATGATGTCGATCCCCCATACGGAAAACGGCCAAGGGGTGGTCATGCTATAGAGCTGTGACGGCAGGGTATGCATCAAATTTGCATGTATCTGACACTTGTGACATCTTCTAACATATTCGCAACAGTGTTTGTCCAAGGTTGTCCAATAGTACCCCTGTCGGACGATCTTCTTTGCCAGCATGTGCCCGTTCATATAGGGCCCGCATACTCCCTCATGTATTTCCTCCATCATTCTTTTAGCTTCTTTTCCATATAGGCACTCCAAATTATGCCCAGTGTAGGATTTCTTCCATAGCTTATCTGCATAAATCACAAATTGGGCAGCAAATCATCGAATTGCCTTTCTATCCTTTTCTGAGGCTCCTTCGGGGTATTCTCCTTCTTTAATGAACTTCCACACATCCACATACCACGGTACTTCCTCTTCGTCTTCCATGGCCGCGACCATTTCAAATAACCGTTGATTCCTCACTTCTATGGATAGCGGGATCATGGTAGTTTTGGAGGGCATTTGGATCATCGAGGCCAAGGTAGCCAATGAGTCGGCTAGTTGGTTTTCTTCACGAGGGAGGTAGTAAAAAGAAATCTTTTGAAATTGTGCTTTCAGACTTTCCAGGTAATCATGGTAAGGTCTCAGTTTCTCATGCTTCACCTTCCAATCTCCCCAGACCTAGGATATGATCAAATTGGAATCTCCGAAGACATCACTTCGTCCGACTTTCAAAGCCAAGGCCGCTTCCATCCCAATTATGCAGGCTTCGTACTCCGTGGTGTTATTGGTTGAGTTGTATTTGAGTTTGACAGCTAATGGGGTAGGGGTCCCATCGGGTGCTATGAGAATGATTCCAACTCCGTAACCTAATTGGTTGGCTGCTCCATCGAAGTACATTTTCTACAAATCCTCCTTTACCTCCATTATTCCCTCATCCGGGAACCTGAATTCTCCTTCGTCCTCGGATTCTATGGCGAGGTCGTCTAAAAACTCAGCGACAGCCCTCCCTTTCACAGACTTGGTAGTGACATATTTGATATCGAACTCAGCCAGCATCATGGTCCAACAGGAAATCCTACTGGTCAAGACAGGTTTTTCGAATAGGTATTTTAGTGGGTCCATTCGGGATATCAGGATTACAGGGAAGGCTAGCATGTAGTGGCGAAGGCGACAGGTACACCAAACTAAGGCCCAACAGGCTTTTTCCAAGGGCGAGTACTTTAACTCATATCCGATCATTCTTTTGCTCAAGTAATAAATGGCCTTCTCCACGTGCCCCTCTTCTCCTTCTTGGGCCAACATACACCCCATCGAATCTTTGGATACGGAGAGATAAAGTAGCAGGGGTCTCCCAGGTGAGGGTGGTGATAGAACAGGTGGGTTTTGGAGGTAGGTTTTGATCTTGTCGAAGGCTTGTTGGCAAGGGGCGTCCCATTCAAATTTCTCTCCTTTTCTAAGCAGTTTGAACAGTGGGTCGCAGGTCAGGGTGAGTTTGGAAATGAAGCGGCTGATGAACTGTATTCTCCCTAAGAACCCTCTCAGTTCTTACTCATTTTTTGGTGGGTTCATTTCGGTTATGGCTTTTATTTTGGTTGGGGCTACTTCGATCCCCCTTTGGGTAATAAGGAACCCTAACAGCTTTCCTGTGGTAACTCCGAAGGTACATTTCTGTGGGTTCAGCCTCATTTTGAATTCCCTCAATCTTTCAAAGAACTTTCTCAAAGCCTCTAGGTGCCCTCCCCTCTCTTTGGATTTCACAATCATATCATCCACATACACTTCCACCTCTTTGTGGATCATGTCGTGCAGTAAAGTGGTGGCAGCCCTTTGATAGGTCGCACCTGCATTCTTAAGTCCGAACGGCATAACCCTATAGCAATATATCCCCCATGGAGTGATGAACGTGGTTTTCTCCCTATCCTCGGGTGCCATGAGGATTTGATTGTACCCGGAGAATCCATCCATGAAAGATAGAAGCTCATGTCCCGCAGTGTTATCGACCAATACGTCGATGTGGGGTAAGGGGAAATCGTCTTTAGGGCTTGCCTTATTTAAATCTCGAAAGTCAACGCAAACCCTAACACGACCATCCTTCTTTGGGACAGGTACAATGTTGGCAATCCACTCTGAATACTCGGTGACCATCAAGAATCCAGCCTTTAATTGCTTTTCAACCTCCTCTTTTACTTTAAGTGCCCATTCTGGCCTCATTCGCCTCAATTTTTGTTTTATGGGTTTTGAATTGGGAAAGAGAGGGACGTGGTGCTGGACTATCCTTGGATCAATACCTGGCATATCATTATAAGACCATGCAAAAACATCTTTGAATTCATTTAATAGATCGATTAGTTCTTTGCTCTCTTTATGACTAAGTGTGGAGCCGATAAAGACATTTTGGGGATTACTTTCATTTCCTAGATTAATCGTTAGAGTATCCTCAATGATTTTGCATGCAGATTCTTTTTCTTTTTCAATTAACTTTTGCAATTCATTAGGTATTCCATGATCATCACATTCATCACATTCATTAAGCGCATTCGAGTAGGCGGAATCAGTCATACTTTCATTGATTTTGTTAGGAGTGATTACAACAGACATAGCAATAGTAAGACGCCTCATTTGGGCCATTACAGACTCTGGGTGAGGGGGATACTTATCACTAGACTCAAAAACCCACTCCTTGTTGATTCCTTGCTTGAGCTCCATAGTGTTACAACCTGGCAGTCCTTCGGATTCCGTCTTTTCTTCCTTTCCTGGCTTCGGCTCTTCTTCCGGCGCATCCTCATCACTCCCCTCTTCGACCTTGACTCCCATACCTTGTCTTCTTTCTCCTTTTCTTCGGCTTTTGCCCATTTTTTGCTCAACAGGTTCTACATGACCGGTCCATCCAGTACGCCAACCCAATCGTTGACGGCAGCAGACTTTTCAGGCATTTGCAAAAACGGGTCTTTGTACTTGGAGAATTCATGGGAGAAAAAGATCTCGAACCCCGGCTTCAGACTTTTGTCCTTCTGGTCCATCCAAGGCTCCGGGAAGCCACAGAAGGGGAAATCTTCTCCTTCCTTTACGAAGTACCCGTTGAGCGTTTTGAGGTAAGGGTCTAGCGGCGCATTGAAAGCCTTCTTCTTTGCCCTTAGTTCCTTCTTCGTTGGCTGATACCCCAGGCCGTGAGTGTGAGTCTGAGTAGGAATTCTTGGAAACTCAGGCAGGCCCTAAAGGTTCTTTCCTAATCCTAATCCCGGAAAGAAACCCATCTTCTTCATGATCCCTGCGACCACTGGACTGGCATGCTGATCGAAATAGAGCGGTAGAAACTCTCTCGGCTTTTCTTCTTCCAACATGCTGATAAACTCGAACCCTCCCATTTTTGTTTCTTCTTCTTGCATTTGTAATTCTAGAACTGGTGCGCTTGATGATGCTTCAGACAAACGAACCCAGCTGTCCCCGAGAATGTCGCAGACTTGGCCCTTCCAAACGCATTTGACCTTTTGATGTATGGTGGATGGTATGGCACCCAAACTGTCTAACCATGGCCTCCCAAGCAGCAGGTTGAAAGAAGTAGGAATATCGATGACCTGAAATTCGGCTTCCTTTTCAAGTGGACCGACAGCGAGGTGAAGGAGAATTATACCCATGATAGTTCTCTGAGTGTTGTCGTATGCTCTCACCCTTTGCTCAGATGGTATGAATGTCGATTCGTCCAAACCTATGTACTTGGCTGTTCGGAATGGGCACACGTTTAAGGCTGATCCATTGTCCACCAGACAGGCAGGCACAGTATTTCCTAAGCATTCGACCGTGACATACAAGGGTTTATTATGAACGGGCCCTCCGGGAGGTAGATCATTGGACGAGAAAGAAATAGCGAGAGCTGGGATCCTACTGATCATCCCCACGAGGTCTCCTGGTGTTGTATTGATGGAAACATCAGATTGGTTCAAAGCATCCAAGACTGCTTGTCTGTGCTTTTTGGAGGCGATCAGTAATCCCCAGATGGTGATATTAGCTTGTGTTTTCCTCATCTGCTTTAAGACCCTATCATCTTCTTCTTCTTCACTCATTTTCCCTTTCTCTTTCTCCAGCTCCCTCCCCGGGTGATCTTCCTCTAGTTCATGTGGTTTGAAGTGTCTACCAGACCAAGTTAGGTGATTGATCTCCTTTTTTGCCCAAATGTTGTCGGTTTCTGAAACGGTCTCCAAGCTTTCTTCTTCCACCTTTGTCTCTTCGTCGCTTTGATACCACAGATCATCATCCCCTACCTGGTCTATGTTCTGATCATTGCCTTCTTGAATCCACCAATCTGACTGACCCATCACTTCATTTTCCCACATCTCTGGCTGGCTTCCAAGCATACAGATCCCCAGATTTTCTGGTAACTGGTAAAACTTCCTTGGTTCCCCGACTTTTGTGATTAGCTTGGATGGGTCAAATGTCATTCCTCCTACCCCTAAGAAATAAAGACCGTGCGACGGCGGCACAGCACGATGGTTTGGCAGAGGATTCTTGGTGACATTGGGGGCTTTGACAGGCGGTTCGGATATCACTTTATTGTCGATGAGGTCTTGGATTTCATGCCTTAACCTCATGCACCGATCCGTCGAGTGGCCTTTCTGCTGATGAAATTTACAGAAGAGATCCCCTTGGAAATTCGGCGGAAGTGGATTTGGCAGAGGCCGAGGTTCCAACTGGCAGAGATGCCCTTTCGCTAACAGCCTGTCAAGAGCTGTTGATAATGATACTCCCAGATTTGAGAATTTTCTTGGTGGCTTATCCTCTCCTCCTCTTGGATGGTTTCTGGCGATATCAAATTTTCTCTCCGGCTCGCTAAGTGCATTGACATCGGTGGGGCCAGAGTGACCCCCCGAATGCCCCCCCATTTGATCCATAACTGTGCCTCCGATATCGGTTTGGTGGTTCCTCCTTCTTGATTATTCCTTCCTGAATTGCATCTTCGATCCTTGTCCCCACATCGAACACCTCAGCAAAAGTGTTGATTGACTGAAACCTCATCTTCTCCTGATAAACTGGCTGCAAGTTTTTCATCAACATTCGGATTTGGTCTTTTTCTGATGGCCTCTGTACCATTTTCGCGGCTTTCCCTCTCCATCGACTCAGATACTCAGCAAATGATTCTTTGTTCCCTTGTCTGGTTGTTTCTAGATCTCGGACAGTGACGTCCAGGTCTTGATTGTACTCATACTGGGCCACAAATGACTTCACGACTTCCTCCCAAATTCTGATTTTGCCCGGCTCAAGAGTAAGATACTAGGATAGAGCAGCTCCTGTTAAGGTTTGCTGAAACAGGACAGCCATCATGGTAGTGCTCAGTCCGCTAGGTTAAAAAGCTCCTATGCACATTCGAATATGACTGTGGGGATTCCCAGTCCCGTCAAACTTGTCAAAGATTGGCATCTTGAACCCGGCGGGCAGGGTTTCGTGGACCCCGTCGTACAGACCTTCCAACTCCATCAAATAAGTGTCTACCCCTTGAGCCTTGCGCACTACCCTTTCCAGCTTCTCTATCTTCTCGGTTAGTAACTTCTCTTTCTCAGCTTTCTCTCTTTCTCTATTGGCCCGCAGCGCATCAGTCCATTGTGCCTCCTGATCATCAAACCAATCGCCCTCTCCTCCTCCCAAAGGTGGGTCCATGACAGGTGGGACTTCGGGTGGTGGTCGGCGATTCATCTCTTCTATCATTCCCATCATGCGGTTCATGTTTTCGGCCTGTCGCCTCATTTGCTCCGCTTGTTGTTCTACCAGTATCCTTAATCCGGCTACTTCTCCGTTGTTTCTTTCTTCCGTCATTTCAATGTCTTCTCTTCTTATCAGCCTTGCCGCGGGTCCCCTAAACCAGGTTGATGCTATCTTTGCTCCTACAAAAAAAAATTTTTTTTAAAACCTATGTATTTTTGTTTTAAAAGATTTTTTGGTAAAGTAAAAGCCCTCCTTTTTTTTTCCTTATTTCGACGCACGTCATGCGGATGCAATGCATGTGTGCGTGTGTGCCTACTCTATATGCCAAAAGAAAAGAAAAGTCCTAATCCTAACACATAAACACATAAGCACATAAAATCTTCACCCATGTCAAGTGTGCTGATTTCTCCTTTCATTGTGATCCCCACTACCTTCTCAAAGGTTGGTCATTTCAAAATTTTCAAAATCTATTTGAAAATCATTTTTTGTTTGGGTAGTTAGAGAAAAAAAAAAGCCTTTGAAAACAATCCTTGAGAGTGCTTTTTGAGAACATTCTTCTACCAAAATAATTTTCAAGGGTTTTCGAATTTTTCTTTTGAAGATGATCAAGTGAAACATGCCTTAACAAGGGTAATTTGGGAATTTTTAATTGAAAAGAGGAAAAGATTTTTTGAAAAGGTAATCGAAAACCTTGAGAAAAACCTTTGGGTAGGGGGATCACATGACCGGATTATCACCGTGCTTTCCATGAATTTGGATACATACAAGGTCAATGATGCTCAACTAGACATGATATAAGAAATATAATCTTATAATCAAGGTTCAGCTTGTTCTCCAAATGTCGCAGAACATGAGGAGAATTTGCTAAAAGGTGATTAAAAGATTACACATCTTTTATCAAGCAAGTATCGTCATCATCTCAAGTAATCCCTTCCGGGCATACAAAACTCCCTACCACATAATCCTAATCAAGAGTTGATTTCCTAAGATTGAAAGGTTCTACAGAAACTATCATGCACAGGCTGGGTTTTGGTCAAATAAGGGACCCTTGACACACATCCGATAGGATGCTTCATATACCAAATCATGGTACGAGATCAAGGGTGATCACACAGTCCCATGATGACTTGACCGACCGGGTTGCCCCGAGCCTCCAAGGTCATAGTTCCGTGCAATCGACTAACTGGACATGCAAGTGAAATGCAACAGGCACATAAAGATTAATTAACTCGATTAAAGGGACATTTTTCAAGTCTAATCCTCAAGTGAACCCAAAATCAGAAAATGCCTGGTCTGCGAAACCAGAGATTTTGGGTTCGATCCCCAGCAGAGTCGCCAGATTGTGGATATCGCAGTTTTTTTTTACCCACAACTTTTCTTTTGAAATACTTTCTCAAAATCAATTTCGAAAACAAATGAGTCGCCACTTAATTTTTAAAAGGGAAAATTAAGAAACCATTTTGAAAGGAATCTGATCGTTTGCAAAACCAAAGATTAACTAGGTCCGGGGATTATGGAATGAGATAGGAAGGAGCCCGCCGGACTAAAACACCCCTCTCTCATTCTATCTTGTGATAGGCCTCTACTCAACATCCTTTTAATCAAATTTATTAATCTAAGCATGCCCTCAACTAATACATATATACATATACATCACAAAAAGCATGTCCAAAAGGGTGTAAAATTGCTAATGACAAAATATCATTCATAAGCCACATATTCCAAGTAGCAAGCAATATGATATGCAATAGGGAAACAAGAGAACTTACCCGGGATCCAGCAGCGATATTAAACGTGCAATGCATACAAACAAAAGAAAATCCTAAAAAAAAAGTCTCTAATCACATATACATATAAGGCAAGCTCCTAATTCTAAGGTGTCGCGCATGAGGTTGAAAATCAATAAAATCAAGGAATGAAATAAACTAGAAGGGGGATGAGAAATTGTACCTCACATGCGCTACAAAACAAAGATTAGTCCACATGCTTCACATAATAATATGATATCAAAAAAAAAATCAATCCCAATTCTCTAGCTTAGATCTATTAAGCATGAAATCCAACTTTATTCAATGGCTAGTTCTAATCATAAGCATTGATGCATATGAATGAATGAATGTGAATAAGAATGAAACGTGGATTTATTCACTAATTTGGATCACTTAGCCTCTGGTTTTAAGCTAAATTTTCCTTATTCAAAGTATGATTTGGATCCTAAGACATTAGGAGATCATTTGAGTTGAAATGAATAAGATTAGACAAAAATAGTAGCAGTTTTTTATGAATTACAGAGAGCAGACCAGATCTTAAAAAATAGAAATAAAATACTTCCAACGGTTGGAGCTTGATGATTTTTGGATATGTTATGCCTTTGTGAGTCTAGTTTCTAACCCAAAAAGAAAACAAGGTTTGAACGGTTAGATCTCCAGGAATGTGGAAAACACTAGGCATCACTCAGGAATCTGCAACTCTCTGTCCAGAGATCTTGTACGATTTTTTAAAAATATCAAAAAGATGAGAAACACTTAGTTCTTTTTAGGTGATCTTCCTAACACATTAAGGTACCCAGAAACATTTATTAGAGGTCTCGAAAACTCCGTTAAAATTCTGATTTATTAGTTTCAAAATGGATTTACTGTTCTGAAATGTTTGACAGAGAGTTACATGTACTGAAATCGCAAGACCAAACCATTTTAGACATGAAATCACCTTAAAGCAAAAATCACAGTGGTAGAATATCGTGTTTGTAGACACCCCATTTTGTCGGCTATCAGATTTAGGAGACCCATAACTTGGTGGTTCACAATGATCGAAAAAGACTTAAAAGACTCTTGGAAGTTAGTTCTGTCTCTCAGAATGCTCAGAATGACCAAAATGCCCCTGAAAGCCCGAAAACTCCCAGATTTGGTCCCAAAAGTTCTGGAAACATGCTACGTCGTAAGAAAAATGATAAAATGAGTTTTTAAGTAAAATCGAATAAAATCGTCAGCTCCCAGAGACCCCCGAAAGACCCGGAAGTTCCCGGAAAGTCCTCGTTGACCGGTTTGACCAAGGTTTGACCAGGTTTGACCAAGGTTGACCAAGTTTGACCGAAATCATCCGAATTCGCCGGAATCATTAGAAAAGTATTAAAATGAATTTCAAAAGAGAATCGAGCAAAAACGTCAACTCCTGGGAGCCCCCGGAGATTCCCAGAACTTCCCGGGAATCCCAGGTTTGACCAGTTTGACCAAGATTTGACTTTGGAATCGGCGCACCGAAACAATTTTCAAATATTTTTCATGGATACTAGAGGTCAATAGCTTTCCAACGGTATATCGCACATAATCCCTGGATTTAAAACGAATTTATTATGGATTTCCAAAGCCGAAAAAGGCGATCAAATCGGCTTTTATCGCGAATACCGTAAAACTTTTCAAAGTGACCTATCCCCAAACTATTTGTTATGTAAAGTAGACTCCATTACCTTTCCAACGGTATATCACAACCTCAATTTGGAGTTCGTACGCATTTTCTGTGAATTTCGGACGAAATAGGGCCTTTTCGCATATACCGGAACTTCAGGGGACCTAAACAACATTATCTGGACGGGGGAGGAGCAGTGCCGCCGCGGCACTGGCCCACTGCCGCCGCGGCACTGGCCCACTGCCGCCGCGGCACTGGCCCACTGCCGCCGCGGCACTCCCCTCCAGAGCAGTGTATTTTTGTAATTTGTTTTGTGGTCCCATTTTGATTAATCAAAAACCAAAACGACATAGTTTTATGATTTCAGATATTTGGAGTCAATGGGAATACTTTCTAAATCCCAAAACCACCCCAAGTTGGCCTATATAAACACCCCATTACTCTTCATTTTAGGGGGAGTCAAATGAAAGTTTAGAGAAAGTTTGGGAGAGAAAGTTGTAGAGATAAGGTTAGAATAGAGAAGAAGAAGCTTCCTTCTTTTGATTTTTCAAAACAAAAGTGAGTTCTAAACTTTGTTTTTACTTCATTACTCCCATTGACTTCAACATTCAATACTCCCAACCACCATTTTAGTGAGCATTCAAGAGAGTGGAAGCTTCTTCCATGTCTAGTGTCATTACATATGAGTGAAACACCAATCTATAAGTCTCATGCTTCATGAATATCATCTATTGATCATCATCTACTTGCTTGTTTATTTATTGTTCATCTCTTCTTATCTCATTTCTTTTTGATTTTTTTTTATTTACTTACTAGTTCATCATCATCTAAGTGATGACATGAAGTTTGGGGTGAGTGAATCCTTATGGATAGTAGCTCTTGACCTCAAAAACATGTTTGATAGATGATGATCATAACCTCAATACTTCCAAGGTATTCTTGAAATGTATTGAAGTTATGTTCAAAAAATAAAAATAAATCTCTCCAACAATCTTGGAGGTTCTTGATGATGAGTTTGATGTTGGCATTTTAAGTGGCTATAATCCTCATTGAGTATTAAAAATATGTTTTCAAAACATCTATTTCAAAACCCCTCTCAATCCTTCTCATTTTGGTTTCAAGAAACAAAACCTTGTTTTCCCCAAAATCTTCAAAATAATGGGTCAAAACAGTGAGTGAGTTGAGTTCAAAGATTTCTCTAGAACTCAATACTCAACATATGGATGCAAGGCCACATGGAAAGTCTTCCTAATCATTAGAAAATACCCATGATTTTTGGTTTGACTTGGAAGTACATGGAAATGGTCCATTTAGACCCAAACATTCCTTCCAGACATTCTGTTTTTGCTGTCACAGCAGCTAGGTCCACTTCCAACCTCTTTTTCAGAAACCTTTTCCAAAAGGGGTGGTCCTAACTTATTTTTCCCTTAAACTTCTATGTGTTAAGAAACTTTCTGTATAAAATGGGCCTCTAGATCATTCGTTTTCATTTTCTAAGATTTTCTAACATTTCAGCCGACAGTACGGACTCTGTTTCTGAGTGACCTCTGTTGTTTATATGATTTCTCTCAATATGTAATAGTTATTAAAGATTGGATTTTTGGGTTGTGTTAGAGACACAATAAGGAACATCTCCATAAAAAATCATGCATTGAAAACATTCCTAACCCCACTTTTCAATTTCCCAAAGATCTGTTCACTGTTCTGTCCACTATTCACAACAAGCACATTTTAACTTTCATTCTTTGTTTGGATGCTTATATGCCTTCCAAATTAGTTCATATCTTAGGAAGTAGTTCATACTACATTTGTACATATCCCATATTGATTTCATCCATCCATTCATGCACGCTTTAGACTTTTAAGCCATCCTAGGAATCCATGAACACAAAACACACTACAACCTTTGCACATTTTAGAATACATACATTGCATTCATGCAAGATTTGGGGTTTTTGTAACTCTTAATCTAAGAAGATTATAAGGAAAGAACTTGATCACACGTTCATGCTTCCCCCGATCTAATCATCATTTCTCATCCATCCCGGGGATTGAGAGGTCTTCTTTTCTCAAAGATTAACATGCATCATACTAGCTTGTTAAGCATATTTTTATTTCTTTGTTTATTTGTTTCAATAACAATTCATGCCCCCTTTAGATTAGGAAACTTGATTAATTGATATATGATTAGACGATTTTTCTTAGGTTTATTTGTGTGATTTTTACTTTACATTGTATGATATTCGGTTTAGATCTTATGAATGATATTTTATCTTTAGATCTTCCATTTTCAAGTTTCTTATGTGATGTAATATACTATCATAGTATTAACTGTCGAAACATACATAGTATAAGATGATTATTTGGATGCTAATTGAGGCCCGTCGAGAGACGGGGCGAGTTGAGGGTGTTTTAGTCGCGACAAAGGCTCCTTCCTCTCTCGTACCAAAACCCCGAGCCAAGTTCTTTTGTTACGAAGGACCGGTGCCCTTTATCCGTTTGGGTGAGTCAAATTAGGTTTCTTGGTTCCTTAAAGACCAAGTGACGACTCTGTATCTGTTTTCAACAGACCTTTTCTCTTTCCTTGATTCAAAATCAAACGAATTTCAAAACATAACGAAGCGGTGGAATCCTGGTATCCACAATCTGGCGACTCCACTGGGGATTTTTATTTTAAAACAAAATAATACAGAGGTTTGACTCATAAGAAGCATCCTTAAAATCATCTTTTTACTGTGTTTGGTTCACCGCATTGCACTCTTGCATTCCCCCCCCCCCCTCCGACTGTGTCTAAAACGCGGCGCTGGCATTGTTCAGGTCTTGCTGTGCCAGGGCACAAGTCACCGTTGATACTGTACCTTCCAAGGTATATCAAAAAGAGTAAAAACCTCCGTACTGTCTCCCTGACGGTATATTGGAACTCTCGTCAATGGACCCTCTTTGACTAAACCCAGCCTTTGCATATAGATTCCTGTAGAACCTTTCATAGGACTGTTCATTTATCTTTTCAGATAGGACAATGTGATATAACTGCTGTATGCCCTGATGGGATTACCTGAGCGATGTAGACCCTTATGTGGCATAGAACAGAACCTCTTTATTATGATTCCAAAGGCAATCACTCACATGTGATTACATTGAGTTGACCTGCCTAGGTACCATGACAAGGATGTCTGCCCCATGCTCACAAAGATATACACCGCAAACCTTGTTTATTGGTCCTAAGACATAGGAGTATGAAAACCTGCTAGACGGTATGACCACTATCACCATACTAACCAGTTTCTCCCAGAAACTCTGACCAGATATCCCAGAAATAACCATATCAACCAGTTTCTCCCAGAAACTCTGACCAGATATCCCAGAAATAACCATATCAACCAGTTTCTCCCAGAAACTCTGACCAGATATCCCAGAAATAACCATATCAACCAGTTTCTCCCAGAAACTCTGTCCAGATATCCCGGATATAACCATATTAACCAGTTTCTCCCATAAACTCTGTCCAGATATCCCAGATATAACCATATTAACCAGTTTCTCCCAGAAACTCTGTCCAGAAATAACCATATTAACCAGTTTCTCCCAGAAACTCTGCCCAGATTTACCCGATATAACCACATCGACCAGTTTCTCCCAAAAACTCTGTCCAAAATTCCCGAAGTATCTCGGAAATCCATGTTATCCCTTGGTGATCATACTGGAAAGTAAGGTTAGCACACTCTGTATGGCTAGGACCTTATTTGTTTAGTTGTTGTCTGTTAGAAATAGAAGCATCATATAGACTAGGGCTTACATCCGCATGTTTGCATGCACCATTCCCCATCAATCTGCACGCACTGTTTCGAGTCGGTCCACATCACTATCTTTGTCTGCCTAAAGTCACCACTGTCAAAGATCTAATCTAGTCCTCTCAAAATCTGTCAGGTCAGTATAGATTCTCAAGGTCAGCAATCAGGGTCCTCTTCGTGGGTCAGGAGTTCGGATAATCGTTTGATCAGAATCAGTCCGATAGCTTACATCAGCATGAATAGGGAAGAGTTAGAAAACAAGGTTATTGAATTAGGAGCGACCATAAGCCAGCAGTCCGACAGCCTGGCCCAGGTTCTGAAGTTCATGGAAGAACTGAAACAGCAGCAGCCGCAACCTCCACCCGGGTTTCCACCACCAGGATTTGAACCTCCCCTGCATGAGAATAATAGGGAGGAAGACTGGTTTCAAGGGGTCCCACCGTTCGCGTACGAGAAAAAGCTCCAAGAAAAAATGGACAAGCTAGAAAGCGTGCTGAGAAAAAGCAAGGGGGTCGATGATTACATGCTAGACCTGGAAGGCCTCTTCGAGCCTGTCAAGCTGAAACTGCCAGAGAATTTCAAGATGCCTGCCATCGACTGTTTTGATGGAACTGGGAATCCGAAAAGTCATGTGAAGCTATGTATGAGTATCCTCCAGTCCATGGGTTGTACCCACGAATACATTGCGATGTTGTTCCCACAAACCCTTACAAAGTCTGCACTATCGTGGTTCCTAACCTTGGAAGCCTCCAAAACCCGGGCCTGGGAGGACAACGTTCGAGTCTTCGTCGATCATTACTCCTACAATCAAGAGCTGGATGTCACCATCAGGGATTCGGAAACAACCCGGCAAAGCAACAATGAATCCTTCGCTGCATTTCTGAGCAGATGGAGGAACAAGGTAGCCCAAATGACCCACCGGACAATCGAAAAAGAACATGTAAGGATGCTCATCCGGAATCTGCAGCCCCTCTACCATGAGAAATTGTTCTACCAGTCCATCTCCACCTTTGAGGAATTGTTCGAAGTCGGAACCCGGATTGAAGACGCTATCAGAGAAGGAAAAATAAAAAAGGAAGAGTCCCCGAGTCAGTCCAGAAGACCTAACTACTCCCGGAATCCCCCGGATGTCAATGCCCTTAGCAGCCAACCCATGGCATACCCTCTTACACCATACCAACCCTCCAGCCAGGCAAACCCCTCCAATCGCCCCTTCCAGAAAAAGCCCCCTCGCAATTTCGCCAAGTTAGAAATCTCTCTCTCCTCAGCTTTAGACCACCTCCTCAAAAAAGGCCATCTCCAACTACTCCAACCCCGAAACACCCCCCTCCCGCCAAACTGCGATATGTCTAAGCGATGTACCTACCACCAAGCCCCAGGCCACAACACTGATGATTGCGTGCGCCTTCGCCATGACATTCAAGACCTTATTGACCGGAACATCATCGAGCCGCCACCAAAGCAGCCCCATATCACCCAAAATCCCCTACCAAACTACCAAAATGTCAACCTCATTGAGTCCAGCCCCGTACCTTTCAACCCTGCTACCTATATCACCCCCCTAGGACAACCCCTGCCTTGCATTGACATCCCGAATTCTGTGGGAATTCATCTAATTGAAGGGGAGAATGATGAGTGGCAGCGACATCTAGACGATGAGCAAGACTTGTTCTTTTTGGAAGAGCACGATTTGGGGGTGGTAGACCTCAAATGGTATAATCCCAATGATGAAAGTGACGCTTCTATCTGGGACGAGCCGGAGAAACCATATGTGGGAATGGATTGTGATTGGTTCAAAAAGGATGGGACTGTAGAAGGGCCTACTCCTGCTGAAATTGATCACCTGACCAGGTCAGGACGTCACTACCAGCCTCTGCAGCCTACTACTGAAGCCATCGAGAAAATGTGGGAGGAATCCGTTGAGAAGAAGGAAGAAAAGAGGGCCAAGAGCCAAGATGATCAGATCAAGCCAACTGAGGAGGGTCTGAGCAACCAGGCTGTAGAGTCATTTGTCTGTGTCTCCCTATCCCCTGTTCCCCCGGAGTCTGTACTGCCAATTATCGAGTCTGTACCGGAGTCGGCTGCTGTAAGCCCACCACTGTCCAATGTAGTCACTTCACCTATCATGAATGAAATGAAAGACGATTCTGCTTACTCCTCTGTGTCTAACACTTGTGAATGCACAGATCCCTCCGAGAATCTCCCAATTGAACTTAAGCAACTAATTGAAAAACCACCTGCTTATGAAATAATCGAAGATACTTTATCGGTTAACCTAGGTGAAACAGATAATCCTCAAATTATGCAAATTGGCTCAACTCTTAATAAAGAAGAAAAAGAAAAATTAACCCTCTTGCTAAAAGAATTCAAAGATGTTTTTGCTTGGTCTTATGAGGACATGCCTGGGGTCGATCCCGACATTGTCCAACATCATATTCCCCTCCTCCCTAATTCTAAACCTATCAAGCAGAAACTGAGGCGCATGAGGCCAGAGTGGGCACTCAAGGTTAAGGAAGAAGTGGAGAAGCAATTCAAGGTAGGATTCATCATTGTCACTGAATATCCGGAATGGGTTGCCAATATCGTGCCAGTCCCGAAAAAGGATGGAAAAGTTCGTGTGTGCGTCGACTTTCGTGATCTAAACAAGGCCAGTCCCAAGGATGACTTCCCGCTTCCCCACATTGACGTTTTGGTAGATAACACCGCAGGACATGAGCTACAATCATTCATGGATGATTTCTCAGGGTATAATCAGATTCTTATGGCGCCAGAAGATCGGGAAAAGACGACATTCACCACCCCCTGGGGGACCTACTGTTATAGAGTGATGCCTTTCGGGCTCAAGAATGCTGGGGCAACCTACCAGAGAGCTGCCACCACTCTGCTGCATGACATGATTCACAAGGAAGTAGAGGTGTACGTAGACGACATGATTGTGAAGTCCAAGGATAGAGAAGGGCACCTAGTGGCACTGGGAAAGTTTTTTGAAAGGTTGCGTAAGTACAAGATGAGGTTGAATCCAAAAAAATGCACTTTCGGTGTGACCTCCGGTAAACTCCTGGGTTTCCTCATCACACAAAGGGGGATAGAGGTGGATCCCTCCAAGATCAAGGCAATCCTAGAAATGACACCACCACGGAATGAAAAAGAGGTAAGGGGGTTCCTCGGAAGAATCCAATTCATCAGCCGCTTCATTTCCAAGCTTACAACTACATGCGATCCTCTGTTCCGATTGTTGAGAAAAGGGGAGAAGTTCCAATGGGATGACCAATGTCAAGCCGCTTTCGACAAAATAAAAGCCTACCTTCAAAACCCACCTGTCCTCTCACCACCTACGCCTCATAAGCCCTTGTTCCTTTACCTATCTGTCTCCGAAAATGCCATGGGCTGCATGCTAGCCCAAGAAGGAGAAGAAAGCCACTCCGAAAAAGCCATATACTACCTCAGCAAGAGGATGACTGGGTATGAGCTCAACTACTCTGCCCTCGAAAAAACGTGTTGGGCCTTGGTTTGGTGCACCCGCCGACTGAGGCACTACATGCTAGCCTTTCCGGTTGTGCTCATATCCCGCATGGATCCTCTAAAATACCTCCTCAAAAAACCCGCCCTGACCGGTCGTATATCCCGTTGGTTACTCCTACTATCTGAATTCGATATCAAGTATGTTACAAGCAAATCGGTAAAAGGGAGAACCGTGGCCGAGCATCTTGCGGAACACGCCATTGACTCCGAAGAAAGTGGAGACTTCCCATTCCCGGACGAAAATATCATGGAAATCAAGGAAGAACAATGGAAGTTGTACTTTGATGGAGCAGCCAACATGAAAGGCTACGGGGTAGGAATAATCCTAGTATCACCAAACGGGGACCACACCCTGCTGGCAGTCAAGCTCAATTATAACTCCACCAATAACACTGCTGAATATGAAGCATGCATTCTGGGGATGGAAGCGGCCATAGAATTGAGAATTCAAAAGCTAGATGTCTTCGGAGATTCAAATCTCATCGTGTCACAAGCCAGAGGAGAATGGAAGGTGAAGGAAGAGAGGTTGAAGCCATACCATGACCATCTCGATGAACTTAAGAAGCACTTTAAGAGCATAACGTTCTTCTACTTGCCTAGGGAAGAGAACCAGCTAGCTGATTCGTTGGCTACCTTAGCCTCCATGATCAAAATTCCTGTGGGAATCAGGATGATGCCTTTGGTAATTCAACAAAGGTACGAGCCTTCGTTCAACATGATCGCCACAATCGAAGCAGAAGAGAATGAAACACTGTGGTATCAGGATGTCTGGAACTTCATAGAAAATGGAACATACCCCCAAGAATCTACCGAAAAAGACAAAAGGGCCATTCAAAGATTCGCAGCGCAATTCATCATTTGCGGTGGGAAACTGCTGAAGAAAGGATGCAACGGTCACAACCTGACTTGTTTGTTTGGGAAAAGATCCAGAAGAATGATGGAGGAAGTACACGAGGGGGTATGCGGCCCGCACATGAATGGTCACATGCTGGCCAAGAAAATCGTAAGACAAGGGTACTACTGGACAACATTGGAGAAAGATTTGTTGCGAATACGTGAGAAAGTGTCTCAAGTGCCATATTCATGCAAACATGATGCATGTACCACCGTCCCTTCTATATAGCATGACCTCACCTTGGCCATTCTCCACCTGGGGAATTGATATTATCGGTGAAATCATTCCGAAAGCTTCAAATGGAAATCGGTACATTCTGGTGGCCATAGACTACTTCACAAAATGGGTAGAAGCTGCATCCTACACCAAGTTGGGAGCCAAGGAAGTGGCCAAATTCATCAAGAGAAATCTCATCTGCCGTTATGGAGTTCCCCATGAGATTATTTCGAATAACGGAAGTCATTTCAAAGCAGAAGTCAGGGATCTGTTCGAGGAATACAAAATCACTTATCACAAGTCATCACCATACAGACCGCAAACTAATGGGGCGGTCGAGGCTGCAAACAAGAATGTTAAGGCCATACTGCAGAAATCAGCCGATACTTACAAAGACTGGCATGAAAAACTACCGTTCGCACTTTGGGGATACAGAACCTCGATAAGGACGTCCACAGGAGCAACTCCTTACTCACTAGTGTACGGGATGGAAGCGGTACTTCCGGTCGAGATAGAATTACCGTCCCTACGCGTGATGGCAGAATGTAAAATTTCGGAATCAGATTGGTTGAGGGAAAGATACGAAGAATTGGCCCTCATAGATGAAAAGCGCCTAGCGGCAGTCGACCATGTTCGAATCTATCAAAAGAGGATGGCCCGTGCTTTCAAAAAAAGGGTTCGTCCGAGGAAGATCGTCAATGGTGACCTTGTCCTTAAGGAGTTGCGAGCTCCGATTTTTGATCCCCGTGGGAAGTTTAAACCTAAATGGGTCGGCCCTTATATCGTCAAGACTGTTCTTTCCGGAGGAGCAACTTATCTCATGGACCTCGATGGTGTCGAATTCAAAGAACCAATCAACATGGATCGTCTCAAAAAGTACTATGCTTGACTATTCAACAACCATTTCTTTCAAGCCTTGCCTTGAACTACGCTCGACCTGATTCCCGCTCAGGGATACGTAGGCAACCACATCGGTTCGGTCGCTCCACCAATAAAAAATAACCATTTCTTTCAAGCCTTGCCTTGAACTACGCTTGACCTGATTCCCACTCAGGGATACGTAGGCAACCACATCGGTTCGGTCGCTCCACCCACAAAAAAATAAATAACCTTTCCTTTCAAAACCTTGGCCCGAACTACGTTGGACCTGATCCCCGCTCGGGGGTACGTAGGCAGACTTTCAAAAAGAAAAAGAAGGATGGCTCGCTAGGTTGAAAATTCGAAAGGACGCCTAGGCAAAAATTAGAGCTAAATCCAAAGTGAGCAATAACAAAAGAGAGAAAATAGCTCGCTAGGTCACCTCCTTGGTGCCTAGGCAAAAATTATGAGCACGTGAGAAAATAAAGTCGCGGTCCTTACCATAGCCCAAAAAATCACCCTCCACACTAGGGGCAAACTTCGGCCACTCGCCTCGTTTGCCTGAACCTCTTCTAAACTAGGGGCAAACGTCGGTCATCTACCTCGTTTACCTCACAACCATACATATCCCAAACTAGGGGCAAACTTCGGCCACCCGCCTCGTTTGCCTCTAATAACCCTAGCATGCCCAAGCAAGTACCAAAAGCAACAACTAATTGAAATCTCGTTTACAAAATGTTTTTAGAAAGCTAAAATGCATAAAATAAGATTCCCAAAGTAACCAAGGTTCACCGATAAACAAACTTCGAATATTGCGTAAACAGGAATAATCAAAGGAATAAAAGTCTTTCAAAAAGCAATCACATGTTCAAAGACACTTGGAGGAATGAGCAGAATCAGCCAGGTCTAGTCTTGTCTTAGTGTCTTTTATTTCTTCAAAGGTCTTTAGAAGTAGGCCTTTACTCGGTCAGTCCAACCATCAATAAAAGCAGCAATAGTGGTAGCCCTGATCCGGGAAGCAAAGACCCTCTCAGTAAACCCCCGGGGAACCTCCTGAACCTGTCTATACTGTCTAGCCAAACGGCGAGGATGATAGAAAGAAGTCTCTCTCAGACCCATCAACCACACTCTCTGGTGACCCCTGAGGCTCGTAGTAACAGCATAAAGGCCCCAATGCCTCACGATCCAGCAAATGTCAGCCTCAGATAAGGCACTCATCATGCCCACCCAATCGGCAAAAGTATAGTGAGAGTGAAGCACGGCTCAACAAAAATAAACCGGTGGTATGCGGCCCGTCCATAGTTGAAGGCGCTCGTATAACCAGGCCTGTAACACCAAAGGCGCCCCAAAAAGAAGAGGAGTCCCCTGATTAAAGGCATTATCCAAACCATTCAAGGTTTCAGCCAGAACCATGGCCATGGGATTCCTGCTAAGCTTCAGTCCGAGACACACATGCACTAAGTCAACGGAAGTACTCGAGAATAGGAAGTGTGAAGTCATGCACAGTATCAAAGCGGCCCCGCGGGTAGCATCATACACGCTGGGATCCCCAAGACTGGCGTACCGGGCGATAATAGAAGCAATGTTGAGAACCTCACCTTGAATCAGCCGGCGGGAAATAGTGACGGAGCAATTCAGATATTCAGCCAAGCCTCGCGTAGGACTGAGGGTACCAACAGAAGGGAGAATCAAGTCGGAGTCAGAATCAAAGCCAAGAATAGCACAGAACTCCTCAAACATGGGGCATATCTCCAGGCCATTGAAGTTGAAGACATGGTTCACCGGGTCCCAGTGACCAATGGCAGCACGCAAGAACTCACTATTCAAGGTCACCTGATAAAGAGAAAACAGCTCGGTCAAGCCGTAGCTAAAAAGGTTAATCCGCTCCACGCCATCCGTGATGTTCAGCCAAGCTGTGAGCTGAGCGGGATCATACAAAGTCATGCTTTCGGTCGCGGCTCTAAGAAAATTCGAAATTTCGGCAGCACCTCCCCGTTTCACGGACTATCCCACCTGCAAGGCAAAAGCACTCACTATCACAAAACTGCCCATCACAATAACATCCAACAACCACTGTGCACATATATCAATTAAAACAAGCACACAACTGCGCCCCCAAACCGGAAGCTATCCGGCCTAAGAGGCGAAACATCATAATACTCTGTCAAAGGTCACAAATTGTTCTACACATCGTCCTACACTATCCGAATAGTCATGTCACTGGTATAACCCAATCGAAAACATAAAAAAAGAATAAAATTCCCGCTTGCGAGGCCTCAGTCCTCCTCTTCTTCGTCCTCTGTTGGACCGCCCGGAGTGTATGTCGGCGACGGCCTCCTCCTACCACCCCTGCACCTTGGACCAGTCCTCGATGAGCCAGCTCCACCTCCACGGTACTGCACACATAAATAAAACGGAGGCAATCAGTAGGGAAACCACAAAAAATACAAAAACAGAGTCAAGTCAGAGACTTATCAAGGATGCCATCTGGTTGGCGGCAAATTGCAGCATACCGTCCATCTGTCAAGGGTAAAATCTAGGATTAGAACCTCATAACCTTAAGAAAAGCGCAGAATTAGAGACATACCCGATGGTCTCGTGTAAGGACCAAGGACAGTAGGCTAGCCGCCAAGGCGTGACCCTCCTCGGCGTAACTCCAAGGAACATTGAGGACGCCCGCTGGCTGAGTAGGGTACCCACATGTGACTCGTGGCGCCTAGAATATTGACGGTCCAATCCCAAGGAGGGATAGGGTCGGGAGCCTGAGGAGCCTGTCTCCTGTACATCTCACGAAGCTGTAGGCACAGAATAAGTTAGGAAAAAATGAATAAAAGACATAGGCAACTAATAAAGACAAAAATATAAAAGGAAACTCACCTCCAGGAGTGGGAAGTTAGGCATCAAGAAGTGGCCACGGTAAGCCTCATAGTCGGTCTCAGTGAGAAAATGATCCCAAACATCGGTGCCGGCTAAGGCCGCCAGCAGAGCATCACCAGAGAGGTCAGTAGCATCCATCACAGGGGGATTGTGAGGAACGCGATACCTGACACCACCGACCACCTGCCGAGACACCCGCTCACCAAGGAACCACTGCCTGCACTCGGTACTCTCCATCAGAAGGCGGCAAGAGGTAAGAGATTTGACCGCTTGTATCTCCTCTGGGGCGGCATAGACGACGCCCTCCCAAGGCGTCCAATCAACATTAGAGGCCGTCAGCTCAGTTAAGAAGTTTCTAAGCAAAACAATCTGGTGGGCCCCACTCTTCACCCCAACAACATCCCTCCTCCATCTCAAGCCTCGTGGGAACAAAGGCACAGGAGCCATGCCATCCTCGTCTTCGCCTGACTCGTCTGCTGGGGAGGGAGCCAACATCTTCAGGTATTCGAAGCTCCAAAGCTGCACAGACGAAGGAGAAAATCAGAACGAGTATAGAAATCAAAAAGATGGAAAATAAAAGAAGATGCAATGCATACCTCCCAAGCTCGCCAAAATCCTCCGGTCGATTTAACATCGCCCCGAGAGACCTCGCCCATATGCTTGTAAAGATGGGCCAAGGCAGCACCGCCCAAGTTGTAGGAGGGGATCTCATCAATGGTCGCCAGGCAAGAAAGGAGCCTCAAGCTCACCCGGTCATTCCGCGTCGCAAAGATTGAGCAACCCAGGACATATAAAAGATACACTCTCAGGAGCTGGGAATTGTTCAAATTATGATTCCCTCTGCCATAGGCCCGGTAAAGCCAGCCGCAAGGAAACCAATGCCTCTCCAGGTTAGGGGGAACAGCCCCAATCAGCATCTCTACAGCCTCCGGATCAATCTCATAAAAGTAGTCCAGAATCAGGCGCTTCCCGCCAACTCTCAAGCCCGTGATCATGGAGAAATCAAAGGGCGTCATAGTCATCTCACCAAACGGCAGGTGAAAAGTGTTGGTGGTGTCCCACCACCTCTCGGCCAGTGCATAGAAGTGAGCCAAATCATTGCTGCTTTTCAAAACCAAACGGACGAAGCCTCCGAACCCGGCATCGTCAACCATCCTCTTGACGGTAGGCGAGAGTTGAGTGTACCATAAGAAATCATGGGCGAGGCTACCATGGCCCTTCAATGCCACTTCCGGCACCTACACACAACAAAAATGACAAAGAGATGCACAAAATCAGTATTCACAACCCGAGAGCCAAAATCACGAAATCAACATTTAAGCACAAATCGGACTTCTAACGATCTCTAGGTGCACACTACGGCCCACAAAGCTAGCATAATAAATGAAAGCGGTCCTAAAAAGTCAAAAGTTTCACATACCAAGCTCGCTAGAGCCGCGGCCGAAAGATGGTGTTGGGGGTCCCGTAAAATCAAGTCCAGGGTTTGCATCTCGGCCTTCATCCGTCCCTTGGCCTTCTTAGACTGTCTCCTTGAGCTCGAAGCCATGGATCTACAAGAAAAATGGAAGTCACAGTTAAACTTTCTTCTTGAAAATTTGGGCTAACCAAAACACCAATCAAAAATCCAACTACGGGGAAAGATTACTCACCTGAGCGCGCACAAGCTGCGTTTTGATGAATTTTGGCTCCAAAAACACCCCAAAATGGCCAAGAATGAGCTTTAAAAGCTCAAAAACCTGAGATATACAAAGTTGAAGTCCGGCCACCCAGTGCCGTCGCGGCACTGCTCCCTGCGGGCCCCGCTTCGCTCCGTTTTGCCCCGTTTTGACCCGTTTTGGCCTTTTTTGGCCCATTTTTGGCCCCGATCAGCCCCGATGGCCCATTCCAATCAAGATTTACGAGGTTTTACCCCAACCAGACTAAAAATTGTCAAAACTACCTCAAGAAGGCAAAAATTGGGAAAAATCGACTCCCGAAGACCCGAATCGGTCGTTTCAGGACAACCGTCGCGAATTTCGATCAAACACGAGAATTCTGGTAACGGATCCTGGTTTTTAGTTAATGCACCGAGTAATCAAGGAAAGAGATTCCCCGAGAACCCTGCATTATCCCCCGAGGACAGAAGCAGAAAGATACCAGCTCCCGAAGGCCCTGACCGGCCCTCTTGGATTGAGCACCGAAAAAGATTCCCCTAGAACCCTGCATTATCCCCCGAGGACAGAAGCAGAAAGATACCAGCTCCCGGAGGCCCCGACAGGCTCTCTTGGATTGAGCACCGAAAGAGATTCACCGAGAACCCTGCATTATCCCCCGAGGACAGAAGCAGAAAGGTACCAGCTCCCGGAGGCCCCGACGGGCTCTCTTGGATTGAGCACCGAAAGAGATTCCCCGAGAACCCTGCATTATCCCCCGAGGACAGAAGCAGAAAGATACCAGCTCCCGGAGGCCCCGACAGGCTCTCTTGGATTGAGCACCGAAAGAGATTCCCCGAGAACCCTGCATTATCCCCCGAGGACAGAAGCAGAAAGATACCAGCTCCCGGAAGCCCCGACAGGCTCTCTTGGATTGAGCAGCAAAAGAGATTCCCCGAGAACCCTGCATTATCCCCCGAGGACAGAAGCAGAAAGATACCAGCTCCCGGAGGCCCCGACCGGCCCGTAAGATTTGATCAAAAGAAGCAGTTGAAGAGAGATCCTAGAAAGTGTCGCTTCATCCCCAGCAGATTCAGATTAATCCTCAGCGGATTTATACACCGTCAGTTCAATCACAGTAGTCCATTGTCAACTCATTATCTCGATGCAAACATCGTCTGTTCATTAATCATCATCGCTCTCATCCAAAATATGCCATGGGGCTTCCATGTTCATCATGTGACATCTCAGGATTTCACGATCATCCCGTGACTTCTGTGTCCGTCTCTTAATTTCCGGGGCTCCCGTGTCCGTCGGTTATTTGCCAAAAGACGTCTTCGATTATAGTCCTCTGAGATCCTACACCCAATTACGAAGCGCACTTCCCAAATTCCAGAAGTTTGCCCCTAGACCCAGAGTCTTCTAAACCTCGATGTCCATGTCCAAGTCATCCACCACATCACAATCACAAACACTAGGACAACACCAGCCCACTCGGAGTGGCACACCCCACAGCACCTGCTCATACTAGGATCGTAACACTAGACATGATAGGACTCATGACACAAATCATATCGCATCCATGCATTGCATATCATCCTCATAGCATAGCATCTGCCTGTCTCGTTGTGCATCTGCGATCTGTTCCTCTGTGCCCTGAACTACGCCCTGGTCTGATTCCCCCTGGGATACGTAGGCAGCTCACGAAGAGCGCGACTAGCACTAGCCTCAGCATCATTGCATCTTTTGCAACGCTTTTTATCCTAAATTTATAGCCTCCAAAAAGTACTGTCTCCTCAGAGCTTTGGCACTCGCTTGCGACATGCGCTGCCTCGCAAGTTCATGCCAAAGAGGGGCAAACTGTAGACACCCCATTTTGTCGGCTATCAGATTTAGGAGACCCATAGCTTGGTGGTTCACAATGATCGAAAAAGACTTAAAAGACTCTTGGAAGTTAGTTCTGTCTCTCAGAATGCTCAAAATGACCAAAATGCCCCTGAAAGCCCGAAAACTCCCAGATTTGGTCCCAAAAGTTCTGGAAACATGCTACGTCGTAAGAAAAATGATAAAATGAGTTTTTAAGTAAAATCGAACAAAATCGTCAGCTCCTAGAGACCCCCGGAAGACCCGGAAGTTCCCAGAAAGTCCTCGTTGACCGGTTTGACCAAGGTTTGACCAGGTTTGACCAAGGTTTGACCAAGGTTGACCAAGTTTGACCGAAATCATCCGAATTCGCCAGAATCATTAGAAAAGTATTAAAATGAGTTTCAAAAGAGAATCGAGCGAAAACGTCAACTCTTGGGAGCCCCCAGAGATTCCCAGAACTTCCCGGGAATCCCAGGTTTGACCAGTTTGACCAAGATTTGACTTTGGAATCAGGGCACCGAAACAATTTTCAAATATTTTTCATGGATACTAAAGGTCAATAGCTTTCCAACGGTATATCGCACATAATCCCTGGATTTAAAACGAATTTATTATGGATTTCCAAAGCCGAAAAAGGTGATCAAATCAGCTTTTATCGCGAATACCGTAAAACTTTTCAAAGTGACCTATCCCTGAACTATTTTTTATGTAATGTAGACTCCATTACCTTTCCAACGGTATATCACAACCTCAATTTGGAGTTCGTACGCATTTTCTGTGAATTTCGGACAAAATAGGGCCTTTTCGCGAATACCGGAACTTCAGGGGGCCTAAACAGCATTATCTATACGGGGGAGGAGCAGTGCCGCCGCGGCACTGGCCCACTGCCGCCGCGGCACTCCCCTCCAGAGCAGTGTATTTTTGTAATTTGTTTTGTGGTCCCATTTTGATTAATCAAAAACCAAAACGACATAGTTTTATGATTTCAGATATTTGGAGCCAATGGGAATACTTTCTAAATCCCAAAACCACCCCAAGTTGGCCTATATAAACACCCCATTACTCTTCATTTTAGGGGGAGTCAAATGAAAGTTTAGAGAAAGTTTGGGAGAGAAAGTTGTAGAGATAAGGTTAGAATAGAGAAGAAGAAGCTTCCTTCTTTTGATTTTTCAAAACAAAAGTGAGTTCTAAACTTTGTTTTTACTTCATTACTCCCATTTACTTCAACATTCAATACTCCCAACCACCATTTTAGTGAGCATTCAAGAGAGTGGAAGCTTCTTCCATGTCTAGTGTCATTATACATTAGTGAAACACCAATCTATAAGTCTCATGCTTCATGAATATCATCTATTGATCATCATCTACTTGCTTGTTTATTTATTGTTCATCTCTTCTTATCTCATTTCTTTTTGATTTTTTTTTATTTACTTACTAGTTCATCATCATCTAAGTGATGACATGAAGTTTGGGGTGAGTGAATCCTTATGGATAGTAGCTCTTGACCTCAAAAACATGTTTGATAGATGATGATCATAACCTCAATACTTCCAAGGTATTCTTGAAATGTATTGAAGTTATATTCAAAAAATAAAAATAAATCTCTCCAACAATCTTGGAGGTTCTTGATGATGAGTTTGATGTTGGCATTTTAAGTGGCTATAATCCTCATTGAGTATTAAAAATATGTTTTCAAAACATCTATTTCAAAACCCCTCTCAATCCTTCTCATTTTGGTTTCAAGAAACAAAACCTTGTTTTCCCCAAAATCTTCAAAATAATGGGTCAAAACAGTGAGTGAGTTGAGTTCAAAGATTTCTCTAGAACTCAATACTCAACATATGGATGCAAGGCCACTTGGAAAGTCTTCCTAACCCATTAGAGAATACCCATGATTTTTGGTTTGACTTGGAAGTACATGGAAATGGTCCATTTAGACCCAAACATTCCTTCCAGACATTCTGTTTTTGCTGTCACAGCAGCTAGGTCCACTTCCAACCTCTTTTTCAGAAACCTTTTCCAAAAGGGGTGGTCCTAACTTATTTTTCCCTTAAACTTCTATGTCTTAGGAAACTTTCTGTATAAAATGGGCCTCTAGAGCATTCGTTTTCATTTGCTAAGATTTTCTAACATTTCAGCCGACAGTACGGACTCTGTTTCTGAGTGACCTCTGTTGTTTATATGATTTCTCTCAATCTGTAATAGTTATTAAAGATTGGCTTTTTGGGTTGTGTTCTAGACATAATAAAGAACATCTCCATAAAAAATCATGCATTGAAAACATTCCTAACCCCTCTTTTCAATTTCCCAAAGATCTGGTCACTGTTCTGTCCACTATTCACAGCAAGCACATTTTAACTTTCATTCTTTGTTTGGATGCTTATATGCCTTCCAAATTAGTTCATATCTTAGGAAGTAGTTCATACTACATTTGTACATATCCCATATTGATTTCATCCATCCATTCATGCACGCTTTAGACTTTTAAGCCATCCTAGGAATCCATGAACACACTACAACCTTTGCACATTTTAGAATACATACATTGCATTCATGCAAGATTTGGGGTTTTTGTAACTCTTAATCTAAGAAGATTATAAGGAAAGAACTTGATCACACGTTCATGCTTCCCCCGACCTAATCATCATTTCTCATCCATCCCGGGGATTGAGAGGTCTTCTTTTCTCAAAGATTAACATGCATCATACTAGCTTGTTAAGCATATTTTTATTTCTTTCTTTATTTGTTTCAATAACAATTCATGCCCCCTTTAGATTAGGAAACTTGATTAATTGATATATGATTAGACGATTTTTCCTAGGTTTATTTGTGTGATTTTTACTTTACATTGTATGATATTCGGTTTAGATCTTATGAATGATATTTTATCTTTAGATCTTCCATTTTCAAGTTTCTTATGTGATGTAAGATACTATCATAGTATTAATTGTCGAACCATACATAGTATAAGATGATTATTTGGATGCTAATTGAGGCCCGGCGAGAGACGGGGCGAGTTGAGGGTGTTTTAGTCGCGACAAAGGCTCCTTCCTCTCTCGTACCAAAACCCCGAGCCAAGTTCTTTGGTTACGAAGGACCGGTGCCCTTTATCCGTTTGGGTGAGTCAAATTAGGTTTCTTGGTTCCTTAAAGACCAAGTGGCGACTCTGTATCTGTTTTCAACAGACCTTTTCTCTTTCCTTGATTCAAAATCAAACGAATTTCGAAACATAACGAAGCGGTGGAATCCCGGTATCCACAGTGTTATTGACATTTTCCGGTTGGTTTCACTCGATTTCAACGGTTAGATTTCAGACTAAAAATCTTTGATTAAAAACAGTTTATGAATTCACTGTTTTCATTTGTCAAGTTCAACTTTATTTGTTAACCCCAACTATTAAACCATGGAGTTGGACTTAAACTAAACCATTTTCTCCTACCATTTGATGGTCATTGGAGATGAAGGCATGACTAATACTCATGAGTCTCAAAGGAATATAGAAAGGATTCCATGAAACATCAAACTTAGAGGAACCAAGTCATGAATGTGGACTTGGATCCATCTATTTGCTTATAAAATGAAGTGATGACCAAACTTTGACTCTCATGTGAAGCACAAGCTTACATGGGATTCAAAGAAAATTATGTTCAAGAGATTTCAAAAGAGATATTGAAGATCTCTAAGAGTCTCAAGAATGAAGTAGAAGCAACAAAAGAAATGGAACAAAGAATTAGGAACAAGGACTTCCAAGTTTACTTAACAAACTCTAAGGCTTTAATAAAGAAAGAAACTAAATGACATTAGAGATTAGAAACCAAAACATAACTAGGATTAGAGGGTCACCTCCAAGACTCACTACACCAAAAGGGCACATTACTAACGATAATTTACCGTTAGTAAAATTATTCCTAACGGTAATTTACCGTTAGAAATAGAGCGTGGCAAATAATTCTAACGGAATTTCTAACGGTAATTTTCCGTTAGGACAATTATTTTTGCTAACGGTAATTTACCGTTAGTAATATGTTTACTAACGGTAATTTACCGTTAGTACTTTATTATTACTAACGGAAATATTCCGTTAGTAATATTTATTCTAACGGTTTATTTTCTAACACTTTTATATACAAATATACTAACGGTAAATTACCGTTAGTAATATTATTACTAACGGTATGTAACATGACAGTTTCTAACACTTTGGAGACAATTACTAACGGACATAAACCGTGAGTAATTTTATTACTAACGGTTTGTTTTCTTACACATGTGCAAGAATACTAACGGAAATTATCCGTTAGTAATTATTTTAAATATGAAAAACATAAATACTATAATATGCTCCCAAATTTTATTTGCACCTAATTTCCATCACAGCCACATCACATTTACTATAAACATATATAATAAGCTCAACTTCAAACCATAATAAATACAAGCTCAATCTATATTGAATCCAAAATAAGCATAATTATCCTTAAATACAAACTGTTTCTAAGTCCAAACCAAAACTAGCAAACCATGTCTGAAATTGAAAGAGTAAATCCATCCAAAACTAAACTAAACCAACTGACAAATAAACCATGTTTGAAATTTAAAGTCAGAGAAAATAAGACAAACATAGTCAACCAATCTTTAACCAACACTCAAGCCAAATCACAAATCCCCCTTGAACAAAGTCTGCCAATGTCTCTTGTCCATCTTGACGATCCCACAAACGAGCATCGGGCTCAAACACTTCCTCGATATAAACTTTTTTTTCGCCAATACCAACTTGTTTGGAGTGGCAGACATTAGCTGTAGCATCCGTCACAACATACCCTTTTGCCAATTGTTTACCAAACTTATCAAATAATACACATGGGGGCTTGTCGGTGGGAGGAGGCATGGTAGGAGACATATGATGAGTAGAAGGTGAAACACTCGTGGCAAAAACATTATTCAAGTTTTGAGCTAAATGAGTAGCAAAATTAACTGAATTTGATCCATAATCACTTGAGGGAGTAGTAACCATAGGTGGGGTACTCACATTTGAGAGTTTCGAAACTAAAGACATAATTATACCTTGCATATCGTGAAATTTTGAGTCAACGTGAGAAATGATCTTATCCTCCAATGCGGCAACTTCTTCAGTTATCTTCTTTTTTCCCTCACTTTTGGACATTGGCAACCCGATATGAAGTAGTTGCCTCTTAGAGATGCGTGAACCCACAGCACGAACCCCTTCCCTTTTGTCCTTTCCAAATACTTGAGTTAACTCGTCATTGTCAAAGTCTTCGCAACTATTACTATATCCCTCGTCAGTCAAGTCACTGCTTTTTCTTAAATTTTCAATTGCCTTTATTTCATCCTGTAGTCATTTAAAGTAAATATTGTGATAATACACTAAAAAAATTAAGCTATGAATTAAAAACTACAAACAATATGTTACTCACATATTTACTCTTAGCACTCTCTAAGACACTCCCATCACTATGCTCATGTGCCACCAACCATTTGTCAACACGACTGTAGTGTTTGCCAGGATTTTCTTTTCGCTAGACATTGAAATTTAACAAGTTAGCTATGAAAAACTTGCATTAAACAGAAAAAGTGTAAGGAATTATACGCACCATTAAGTATAGTTTCTGAGCATAGGAACGACGCCCAAGACAATGGGGAATCTTAAGTTTTTTTCTGTTGTTCAAATTTCTAGCAATTTGCTCCACCTTTGTTGGATCTCTCTCATTTTCTAAAAACTTTGCCCATAAATGTGGATCAACACATTTTGGCACGTCATGATGACCTTTCCTCACAAGGTTCCGCAAGTTGTTTTTGTATGTCCTAAATTTTTGGGGCCACGACTTCTCCGCAAATGGGCGAGCCACGGATTGTGGAACATCAAGTTCAAATTCAACCTAGTAGTAGAATATGAAATCAACAATGTAAATAAAATGGGGTCCACGGGGGGAACACCCAACAATTGTGAGAAGGGACTACCCCCTTCCTACTCATCGTCCCAATTAGGGCACACACATTGCGACAAGTCACGGGGGACTTGCCGCGTGTTCAGAAACAATGTACATAAATTCAAAAGTAGCATGTGTGATAGATAGCCTCACTATCCTAAGGCTCTATTTTATAAAAGCAATGAAAGCATACAAAAAATAGCTAGGGAAAAGCCAAACCTTTGAGTGTGAAATGCCAAGAAATTCCTTGCAAATAGTAGTAAGCAAAATAGTCGGGAGGAGGGGGCTCAAATCCTCAAATCCTGTTGGAAAATCATATATAAGTGTAGAAAGAACAAGCTACCCCTTAACCAATAAAGAGAGAGAGAGAGAGAGAGAGAGAGAGAGTTAAAATGTATAAAGAATGGGCTACCCCCGTAACCAATAGAGAGAGAGAGAGAGAGAAAAAGAAAGATAGTTTACATGTATATAACACGGGCTACCCCTTAACCAAGAGAGAGAGAGAGAGAGAGAGAGAGAGTTTATATGTATAAAAGACGCGCTATCCCTTAACAGAGAGAGAGAGAGAGAGTTAATATGTGTAAAGAATGGGCTACCCCGGTAACCAATAGATAGAGTAAGATAGTTTATATGTATATAAGACGGGCTACCCCTTAACCAAGAAAGAGAGAGAGAGAGAGAGAGAGAGAGAATATGTATAAAGAATGGGCTACCACCGTAACCAATAGGGAGAGAGAGAAAGAGAGAGACATATAGTTTATATGTATATAAGATGGGCTACCCCTTAATTAATAGAGGGAGAGAGAGAGAAAGAGAGAGAGAGAGAGAGAAAGAGAGAGAGAGAGAGACATACAGTTTTTTTGGTTTTTTTGGTTCTTGTTGACTGCGAAGCGTTCATATGTGCGTTCCAGCCGGCTTTGAGAGGGTACATTGGTGTTTAATCTTTGTGGAGTTTATTGATGATTTGAAATTATAGTCCACAAGAGGTCAGTTTGGACATCTCGTGTACATTGGTGCTCCTCTGTTTTGATGGTTTTAAATGACATGTTCCTTATAAGTAACGTTGCTTGATCACCTATATGAAGTTAGACTTATTAAATATCTACCATAGTTCCCGCTTCTAGAATGACCGAAGTTGTACCTGTATTATAGGGAAGTTCCACCTACATTTGAATATTTACTTATTTTTGACACCTGTTTAGATCTTCAGGTCATATATTCTGGACTTGCTTTGGAACATTCAGGACTATGGGTATATACGGCATAAATTTTTAGTTCACTGCGAAACTATTTATCAATTTAGTATTCTATACGTTGGGATACATTAATATGGTATCAATGTATATGGGTTGATGAAAAAGAGATTTTCTTCTGTATTTTATACATAAGCACATGCATAAACTCATCATGCATGTATGTGCAATACATTATGGACAGACCAATAGGCATTTAGCCTATAAGTATGAAAAATTCCCAAAATACCCCTAAAAAAATTCGTTAAGTTGGATCCACGAGAGTGGAGTTTAGTGTACAGTATTATCAAGCTCCGTACAATATATCAAGATTATGGTCAGCATCAGGGTGGGTGTGATACTTAGTATCCATGTGCAAGTGCGAAAGTTGTATCAGTGTCAAGAAACTGTACCCGTGATTCATGTAGACTATATTGGTTCCTAATGCTCAACATTTTATTTCAAGGTTCCCTGAACTTATCTGAAGTATACTCATATTCATTCATGTGTGTCTGTCCTTTATGAGCATTATGCCTTTGCATTGTATAGGCTCACTGGGGAAGAGAGCTTCTTTAGGGAGATCTTTGAGAGATACATATTGGAACTGAAAGAGAAGGCAAGAGAGAAGGAGCGAAAGCGAAGGGAGGACAAGGTATCTAACCAGTTTCATCACTTTAACTTTTTGACAATTTTTATGAGCTTTCTCATCATTGTTTTGGAAGTTGCTTACTCACAGTTTCGTTAAATGGGGCTTTCCATAATATTAAGATTTCACTTTCCCATCAATCTGTTCTTTTGGACTTTGAGGCTCTGTATGGTTTGTGAATTTAGGGCATGAGAAGAAAAAGGAATGGAAAATGAGGTGTTCTCTGCCATACTTATAAAAACAATTCACACTAAATAGTAAATAGGCTATTGTTTTTCTAAAACTACGGACCAGGAAATGTCGAAGCTGCATAGATATTTGCATTTACCTGCTATGATCAATAAAGGAGAAAATGTAGAATGAGCGTAAAGTATAATCCACGTTGATCTAAACCAATCGACATGCTCCCATTTTTATAAGATTCCAGTTAGAAGCATAGAAATTTATATCATGTTGCCATGTTTTGGGGGCAATCAAACAATAAGTTGCTAAAATATCATAGAACCAAAAGGTTATGAACAGTACCTTTGAGGGAGGCAGTTGTTTTTAGAGGCAAGGTTGAATGTTGCAGGTCGCCTCCCTGCAAGGCTCTTGCTGAAACAAATGAAAATCAAATCGGAAAAAAGCACAATAAGCAACAGCAAAATTAGAAAAAGAAAAGATAGTAACTTTCATCGAAACACTGAATTGCAGAGAACCTAGAGATCAAATTCATAAAAGGGGGGGGGGGGGGGGGGGGGGGGGGGGGTTGAAGAAGAAGCAAAAATCCAATTCACATAATAGTAATAGAGCTTAAAGAATATTCAACCATCAATTGAAAAAACCAAAACTGGGTACCAAACACTATGTGCTACCAAAGAATATTCAACCATCAATGAACACATCAGGTTGAGACTAAAAAAATTTATCATACCTTTGAAATATCTTGATTGTGAGATTGCCAATTTCAAACTTCAGGGATATGTACTTGTGCCAAAAGATGTAAAGAATCCTTGGGAGAAAAAAAAAATTAAACTTTAATTAATAAGGTTGGACTTACGTTGGTATAAGCATTGAAACTGACAACTTAGAAAATAACAAATTAAAGCCAAAAACAGTTGAGTAACAACTTTCAAAAGAATGACTTTGTATACACTAAAAGAATGACTAAAAAAAAATTAAAAAACACTTTGAAAAATTAACTTTTCACACTTTGTATTGACTCAAAAAAGAAATTAGATAGTTCTCCTGGAAAAATTACCTTTTGCTACTTCATTAGCAAGAATTGACACATATACTCCAGCATGTGACTCTCCAAAAATAAAAATAGATAGGAGAGGAATTCTAGGTAAAGCTCAGACCACCTGTGACACAAAAATTATTGATAGAAACATGAGCAAATTAAACAATGTGAACATCCCCTCCGATCCATGATATGCAGGGACGGACATATGTAAGGGCAAGGGGAGACTCAAGCCCCCCCTTGATTTTTTAAAATTATCATACATACCCAAAAAATGTACTCCCTCTGTCCCATTTTATGTGTCCCCCTTTCTTTTTTGGGATGCCCCAAAATTAATGTCCACTTTCCTAAATTAGTATGCAAATTCTACTTAGTTTCCCAAACTACCCTTCCTTACAATCAACTTCAAAACAAGGAAAAAATAGCTAAAATTACCAAAACAATAACTAAAATCATGGCTGTTGGCTAAATTAAAAGGGAATTTCTAAAAGACAAAATTGTTAGTTCTACAAAAGATTAACTACGGCCCCACAAAAAAGCATGGAGAAGTTTAGAAGCACATGCTATTGAAATTGCATGAATCACCTCCATTAATAGAATAATCTAAACCAATGAGGCAGTAGTGGTTAAAAGATAAATTCAAAGCATTACATACTTCTAGCAAATCCCCCAAAGACTATATACTAGTACTAGTAGTAATTGTTGTCCATAAATGGCTGGTAGTTGTAATAATTCTTGCCCCAATATTTCCCTTTTTATTATTTCCACTTCTACTACTCCGCTCCACTACTTAGTAATCAAAGCCAAGGAGACTCTATGTCTCTAACACTATAGTACTAAGCTCCCAAAAAATGAAAGACCAAACCTGAGACTCTACCACTATAGTACTAATTGGATATATGTAATACAATAACATACAAATGTATTGTTGGACCCAAAAAATGACCTCCCGATACTTATATTTTCAATTAATCAACATAAATATTTGTGTCTATTACTTTGTTTTTTTAACAACAAAATTAATTGATAGGTAAACAATCATAAAAATTGGAAGAGATCCCATGGAAATTACAACCTTAGAAGCCCCAAAGACACCCCAACCTAAAAAATCTTAATGGAAATTCAACATGAGGACTTTTAACAAACACCTTGAATGCAAAGCAAACCTGGGGATAGATCTAATACCTAAGTTCAATTTTTTCACTAACTAGTTCAAATATAGGGATATGAATTACAAACCTGAGTACAAAATTGTGACGCCATGGTTGGTCTTGATCGCTCTTTGTCCAATGAATAACAAGTAACAGAAATCTGGAGAAAAAGTGAAAAATAATCACGTATAACTACCCATTAAAGACCAAACCTGAGAGAATGATCGATGTTGGAATCAGAGTAGAAATTTAGATTTGTTCCTTTGCATATGTGTATAAGGTGTATATATACAGATATATGTGTGTGTATGTCATATCTTTAAAAAAAAAAAAAAAAAAGAAAAAAAATGAAAGCACAGTGTATAGATATAGATACATCTGTGAGTCCTTCGACGTCCTCCAATCACTCGCCCCCTAATATGAAACCCTAAACCAACTCTGCTAGTTGGGTTCATTGAGGACTAGATAAGTACAAATAGTTACTTCATTGAGGAATTAAATAACAAATTGTTAGATTCAGAAGATTGAAGGCAGAATCAAATTATTAAATGCAAGTCTGCAGGTAAATTATGTTGTTCTTATGCACCCACACAAAATTATTTAACATTTGACTCTATCCTCGATAATAAGGTAGAATCTACTATTATCCAAATGAAACATTTTAATTTTTTTTTATTTAAAGATAAAGAAAGTAAAAAAGTACAAATTTCCTGAGTTAAGAACATTTCTAAATCCATTACAGTGATCACCAAAGCAAAAACAAGCAATAAAATCCAAATTAAACAATGGGATACACAAATAAAAACTTAGACATGAATTAAAAGGATTGTATTTCATATCTGCACTCAATAACAGGATCTAGCTGATCCAAATTCACAACAAAAGCACATAACACTTGAAAAAAAAAAGTAAAAATTAACAGTAAACTAAGACTAAACCCTAACCCTTAAAATTCAGAGATTTTAAACTTCACGCCCAATCGATGAGTGAATCTATAGCATTCAAGAGCTAGTAAACTTCGTCACAGCCTTAGTTCCCTCAGAAAATCCTCAAATCGTGAGTTCTAGAGACAGATCTAAGTGTGCGTGTGTGTGTGTGTAAGAGAGAGAGAGAGAGAGAGAGAGAGAGAGAGAGAGAGAGAGAGAGAACCTGGGGCGGCGGGAGGGTGGTGGCAGTGACGGGCCGGCACGGTGGGGTTGCGGCCGGATTACTGAATATGGTCCTCCCTTTCTCCACTTCTCTTTCTCCTCTCCTTTTCCCCCCTAATTTTCTCCTGTTTTGACCGAAAATTGAGTTGTCAATCTAATAGAAAGGTGTGGGACATATAAGAATAATAAGTGCATTAGGAAAAGCAATATTAACTACCAGCCTAAACTCAATACGGGACACTATAGCATGTGGAGTAACACAATAAAATTCTAACAGCAAAGAGGCTAAAGCCTTAAAATTCTAACAGCAAAGAGGCTGCAGTTGCAAGTTTGAAAGAGAAAGAAACCTGTTAAGGAGACTACACTGTATAAAGTGGTTTTTAACTCGCACCATATTTTCAAAGATGTTACACAATAAATAACGGAATACCAAGCCTCCACTTTACCATATAAAAAAATAGATGGGAGAGTTTAGGGAAAGTAATATCTCAAGCAGTGAGATGGTTCCAAGTATCTTCTAAGGAAACAACATCCCAACAAAAAAAAAAAACATTTAAAACAAGTCAACTAACAGTGTGATTAAAGTTGCGCGCAGGTAGATGCAGAGTTGTTGAAATAAGGTGTTATTTCATTGTTTAAATTGATGAGTGAATTTAGTCATTGGCTCAGCTTGTGGAACTAGGAATAGGTAGGAGAAGCATATGGTACGTTAAAATTAGCTATCACTGGTTCAGATAGAAGAGCAGAGCATTGTAGTAAAAATCTTTATTCATCAGTTAATAATAGGGATGATCATATGTTTGTCTTCTCATAATAATATCGATGATGATAATAACAGCTCTTAAATGCATAAATAGTTAACAAATAACAATCAACTCGCCATTAATTGGGGGAAAAACCAGAGAGAGATATGCTCTGAAAAATGATGAAACTGATTTTGAGGGCTGGTTATAAATCACTTACCTCTTCTTCTTCGTTCAATCAATCTAGGGACTAGGGTTTCCCTTGCAGTCACTCTTCTTCTTCTTCTTCTTCTTCTTCTTTGTCTTGGCCTTCACTCGTCGTCGCTGGAGGCTCGCCTAGGGTTTCTGCTTGCCTAGGTATACAAGGAAGAGAGGGAAATTTTAAGGGGAAAATTTTGGCCGAAAATTTTGTTTTGGCTTATTTACAAAGATACCACCGAATTTTATTTACAAAATTGCCACCGTGTTTTTAATTATATTATTTTATTTACAAAAATGCCACTGAAATTTATTTTTCTAAAATCTTTGCAGTCAAGGAAGAATACTAACGGACAATTGACATTTTCTAACGCTTATTTAGCGTTACAAAGTTTTCTAAACCTGTTACAATATTAAATTTACCAAACCAAGGTAAATTACTAACGGAAAGCTAACTTTCTAACGGTAATTTACCGTTACAAATTTGTAACGGTAAATTACCGTTAGAAAACCAAAAACCTCTGTGTTAGAAATTTGGCTAAATGGTGTAGTGACTATCCTCAAATTTCTATGTGAAGATCTTCCAAGTTCTTCCTTAAGCTCTCCAAGAAAATATGTGTTGTGGTAGTGATGCTCTCTTGGTAGTGTATTTTTTGGTTGTTCTTGGGGATCTCCTCCTTTTTTTGTTCCAAGGAAGATCCTTCCTCTTTTATAGGCAAAATTACCAAGTATTTTCAGTGAATTCGGAGTAAAAGACAGGTGTAATCATCCCATTTGGTGGTACAATACATACTTCCTGAAATTAGACAGACTGCTGCCCAGGGCGACATTCAAAAGTTTACCGCGGCAGTCCGTGAGTGCCGCCGCGGCACTCCGCGAATGCCGTCGCGGCACTCCGTGATTGCCGCGCGGCACTCCGTGACTGCCGCGCGGCTGTCAGTGAATGCCGCGACAAATTATTGATTGCCGTATTTTCGTCAACCTTACTTTATCAGATTTTTGTTTTTATCCGCCTACACATACGTATTGTACCACAAAATACGGACTTTAAAAGCAAACGGCAGTCATAAAATGTCGACGACACTCAGTAAGTGCCGGGCCGGCACCCACTGAATGTCGTTCGGCACTTGGTGAGTGCCGCTCGGCATTCACTGAATGTCGCGAAAATCTGCCGTGTGCCATTTTTCTGCAGAACTTCCCTTTTTAGGTCTTTTCTTTCTTCCATTTTTCTTAAAGAAACTTATTCTTGAAGATCTTTTCCGAAAATGGTGTTTTACACTTGAATTCTCCTAAATACCTGGTATTTTCTTCTTTCTGCAGAATTTTATCGCGTTTGGAGAACTTTCTGAAGAGCTTGGAATACTTCGAATCTTTTCGGTCCTTATCATCATCGGACGTGGAGGTGACGCTCTCCTAAATTCGACGGTCGGTCAAAATCGGGGTGTCTACAGTGCTTCGGCGGGACGGTCGGGTCGGCGGTCACCCCTTTGGTCTCCTGACCGGGTCAACACATCGCAGACGTTCACGGGCCACTCAACCAAGCCTCTGATCCTCTCCTCGCAGTCCTCCGGAATGCTCGGGAGATTGATAGACCCCACTGCAAAACAAACCAAATTGATTTGTTCGAAGCTATAACACAAAGCCTGGAAGGAGGCTAGAGAAGACACAGGACGGGCTTACCCCTTAACTCTCCCGCCCAAGAGATCCTTAGTTGACTCCAGGGGCTCGCTCGCAAAGCCCAGGGGTGGACACTTGGAAGAACTTGTTCTTCCACCCCTTGTTGTTGCTCAGGCAGTTGACAATAATCTTTTTTCCCTGCCGAGCCCCTAGGGAAAAGAACCCGGCCTCCCCATGCACTGGGAACGGTCGGTGGATCCAAAAGAACTCTTGAAGGGTGAGCTCATACCCGAAGATTTGGGGCCACAGGGAGATGGACCCCATCAGATACCTTTATCCGTTCGGGGCTAATTGCCCGGGAGCTATCCCCAGGTAGATCAAAACGTCCCGGGCGACCGGATGGAGGGGGACACGAAGGCCAGCCATGAAGGCGTCCTCGTATAAAGTAACAAAACCCCGACGGTAAATGTGAGCCCCGCTGGGGTGAACAAACAAGGAATTGTTGACAGGGATAGCATATATATCCCTGATCCGATCATGGTCCCCAGCGCGCAGGGCTGAGGGGATAAACTCGCAGGCAAATGCTACCTCAGGATCAAACTCCCTAGGCGCCTCGTCACCAGAACCCTGTGACACGGAGGCAACGGGGGTCTCCTAGTCAGACTCGTCACTGGATACTCGGGCAGGGATCCGGCCCTCACTTTGGTGGTCTGAAGGGGAAGCTGAAGGTAGGTCTAGGCTGATGTCGGGCATTCCTGATCGGGAGATCTCGCTCTCTGATCATGAAGCAGAGTTGAAGTCAGAATGTTCCATTTCTGGTATTCCTGTGGAAGGGTGAGGAAGAAGGACACAGCCTGAGTATGGATCAGAGACACTGAGTCTGATGTACAAGGGGGGCAGGATCACTAACCTAAAGAGCAAAGAATAGAAGGTCCTTAACACCAGGTGACACTCTCTCAAGATTACCCTGGGAACACTCACTCGCTCCAACTGCCCTAAGGTGCCTCCTGCTTGGAAAAAGGAACAGAACCTGAGAAAGTAAAAGTCCCACTCTTGTTCTAACTTAAGCGGGTTCGTTCTCTCCAGTCTCGCTTAGAAAAGAGAAAGAAGGGGACAGAGAGGGAAGAAAATGATGAACTGAAGCTGAGGGAAAAAGACTTACAAAGTTTAGCGCAGAAAAGGGCTCGGGAACCTTGCTCGGGGTTGTTCTTGCTCTCAAGTCGCTCGGTAATCTATATCTCTACAGTAAAGGGGTGAAAAATGGACAAGTATCCTTTATATAAGAACCATGGACGGTCCAGATCGAAACAGATCCAACGGCTCATATGTTTTCCCGCCCGAAGCGGCTGATAGCTGTCACCTCGGGCACGTGAATCATCGCCTCAAAAGGCTCGTGCATTAAATGTGTGATGGGATGGTTCGGTTACCATGTAAACAGTTCGGTTACTCCCCGGCTGGCACCGTTGGATCCTGACCAGGCCAGTGACCAACTGACAAGTGGCATATAAAGGACTCGGGCCCGCGGGGTCACCGCTCGGTCTGTACCCCGGTTGATCACTCCAGCCGGTCCCACACCAGGCAAAGTCCCGGTCTATTACCGAATGGTTCCTCAGAAGCAGTCTTAATTTTTAAACTTCATCTGATGGGACATCACATCAACTTCGAAGATGGGGGGAAGCTGATACGTCCAGAAATATTCTGCTAAAGCCAAATCACCACGTTAACGGCGAAGGACCCGGACTATCCGGAATGGGCGCTTGGGGCCTACGCTCCCGAGGTCATCAATCGTTACCGCTCGGGATTCTCATAAAGCCCGGACATGAGGCGCAGCCCAGACCAGACCTTTCAAGCAGTTTCCTTATCTGGCCAGAACTCTATTAAAGGAGAGCCCGTAGATTCCTAAACCGCTTAGGAAACTCTCCCCAAATCGTGCAAATTAATTGTGATCAGATTAGACTTCCTAATCTGACTGGCTTACCGTGTAAGGGTGGACTCTTGTACCTATAAAAGAGACCACCTACCCTGTCTACAGGGATCCGAAGAACTCTCTAGCTAGCAAGCGTAGAATACAGAATTCACCATTGTACGCATATACCCGGCCGGTATTACTGGTAGTGTCGCCCCTCCTTGTTGGCTCACCAGGCCCGTCGGTGATCTGCTAGTGAACGCGCACAGACGCAACCGTGGACGTAGGTCACCTTGTTAACGGGGCCGAACCACATATAACTTGCTTGTGTCCTTTCTCTCTTTAAATCCTTCTTACCGATTTTTGGCATCATCACGATGTAAATACTGACATGGCAAGATATAAAATTTAAAATATAAACACTGTTAGGATATGAAAATAAAAATATTATATTTCTTAAAAAAAATATTTTGTTCACATTAAACTTGAGTATTGTGTGTTTCCAACTGGGGCTCTCAGTAAAGGAAAAACAGCAATAGTTATCATATAGTTTGATTGTTACGTGGAAAACTTCTCAATACGTACAGTTATCTCTCATGTAGCACTAATACGAATAGGGGACATGGATACGACACGATGCAAATACTGACATGGCAAGATCTAAAATTTAAAATACGAACACTGTTAGGATATGAAAATAAAAATATTATATTTCTTAAAAAAAATTTGTTCACATTAAAACTGCTCAACTTTGTTCACTATAATTTCTCATTGAGTAATACAATGGAACTCATGATTAAATGATAATTAATTAATGAGTAATGCTAGTTACATCTAAATAGGATACCTAAACTATCCACCCGTTGATGTGGATTTTCAAAATTATTCATCAATTACCAAATAAAGTTTGAATTAATTTTAAAACTACCACGACACATTAGCGGGTGGATAGTTTAGGTATCCCGTTTAAGTGTACCTAACATTACTCTTAATTAATATTGTAAAGTACTAAACTCCACTACATTAGCCAATAAAAAAAGAGGATGAGCAAGAGCTGAGCAATTTCAGTCCAAACAAAATTGTACTCATATCTTAATTGAGTATATATGTAATTATGTATATACATACAATCCTATGTTCACTTCTGTTTCATAAATTCTGGAACAAGCTAAGGGTCTATTTGATAACCATTTCGTTTTTGTTTTTTGTTTTTGTTTTTGTTTTCATTTTTTTGAAAATGGTAATAAAAAAAGCGTTTGGTAAACTTAATTTTGTTTTTTTTTTCAAAAATAATTTTTAAAAAGGAACCAAAAATGAAAACAAAAATAAGTAACTTTCAAAAAAAGCAAAATCGATTTTGGTATCCAAAATTACTATTTTGCCCTTACAAAATTTTAAAAGTCATAACTATTTAACATTAAACCAAAATTGAACGTCGTCAGACTCATACAATTTTATTTTTTTTTGCTAGGACCAAAAAAGTATACAATCTCAAAATGACCAAATTTCTCTTAAATCTTATATTTAATAAATTAAAAAAAATAAGTCTTCAAATAACACTAGGTGTCATAGCCAAAAGTTATTCGAGGTTCTGGATTTAATGGCGGGGTCCATTTGGTCTGAATCTATTTGTAAAATGACTATTTTTCCTTTCATAATTCAAAATGCCATAACTTGTTAAGACTAAACTAGAATTGAACGCCGTTAGAGCCTATGAACTCATTCTGATATTAAGACCATTTTGGGAGTTAAAAAGCATATATATAGTAAAATGACCAAATTACCTTTGGAGCTTACATATAAGAAGTTAGCATTGTTAAAATCATCAATTAATACAGATGGACCTACCCCTAGGTTTTTTGACATTTTGGATCCAATGGTATGGTCCATTTGGCCTGAAGATATTTGTAAAATGACTATTTTGCCCTTCAAATTTCAAAATGCAGTAGCTTGTTAAGAGTCAAGACTAAGCTAGAATTGAACGCCATGAGAGTTTGTGAGCTCATATTTAAGATAAAGAACATTTGCGACCTAAAAACTACATATATGATAAACTAACCAAATTGCCCTTGGGGTTTATATATACGAAGTTAACATTATTTAAAGTCTTCAAATAATACAGAGTGACCTAGCCCATGATTTTTCGACGTTCTGAATCTATTGGCAGGGTGTATCTGCATGAATATATTTGTAAAATGACTATTTGGCCCTTATATATTTAAAAATCCATAACTTGCTAATGTTTTACCAGAATTGATCATTTTATGATCTATATACTTTTTAGGCATTTTGATTTAAACCTAACAAGTTATGACATTTTGATTTTTAAGAGTAAACTAATCATTTTGCTCTTATGTATTCAGGCCAAATAGACCATTCCATTGGATTTAGAATATTAAATAACTTTAATATAAGTCACCCTGTATCATTTTATTCCTTTGACAATGATAACTTATTACAAGAAACCCCCAAGGGTAATTTGGTCATTTTATCATATACATATATACATACTTGTACGTCCCCAAACATTCTTTATCTGAATATGAGCTCACAAGCTTTGACGACATTCAATTCTAGTTTAGTCTTAATACGTTATGGCATTTTAAAGTTTAAAGGGTAAAATAGTCATTTCACAAATATATTCATACCAAATGGACCCTGTCATTGGATCCAAAACGTCGAAAAACCTTACGGTAGGTCACTCTGTATTATTTAATGACTTTACCAATGTTAACTTCTTATATGTAAGCCCGCAAGGGCAATTTGGTCATTTTACGATCTATATACGTTTTTGGTTCCAAAATATTCTTCATAATAATATGAGTTCACAGGCTTTGACGACGTTAAATTCTGATTTTAATTTAGCAAGTTATGAGTTTTAAGGGCAAATAGTCATTTTACACATATATTGAGGTCAAATGGACCCTACCATTGGATCCAGAAAGTCGAAAAACCTCGACATAGGCCACTCTATATTATTTGAAGACTTTAACAATGTTAACTTCGTATATGTAAATCCCAAGGGCAATTTGGTCATTTTACCATATATGTACTTTTTAGGTCTCAAATGTTCTTTATCTTAAATATGAGCTCATAGGTTCTGACGGCGTTCAATTCTAGTTTAGTCGTAACAAGCTATGGCATTTTGAAATTTAAAGGACAAAATAGTCATTTTACAGAATGAGTCCTACCATTGGATCCAGAACGTCGAAAAACCTATGGGTATATCACTCCGTATTAATTAAAGATTTTAATAATATTAACTTCTTATATGTAAGCACCAAGGGCAATTTGGTCATTTTATGACCTATACATTTTTTACGTTCCAAAATGGTTTTCATAATAATATGAGCTTATAGACTTTGATGTGGTTAAATTCTGATTTTGTTATTATTATTTTTTTAACAAATTATGACATTTTGAAGTTTAAAGGGCAAAATAGTCATTTTATTAAGTAGTTATAAAATTTTGACACAAAAATATAGTTTACTAAATGCATTTTTTGATTTTTGTTCTCTCTTTTAAAAAACAAAACAAAGTTACCAAATGCATTTTTTATTTTCTTTTTTTAAAATGAACACAAAAATTTTTAACACAAAAATTTAAAAAATAAAATGATTATCAAACGGGGCCTAATTGTTTATCTCCCATTTTAAGACAGTAGGACTTTTACCTTAAAATTTCAAAAAACATTTCGACTTAGAGATTACTGTCATGTCCACTCGCATGTATGGTCGTGTTGACGCCGTGTCCAATCCGTGTTTGTCATGTGTTAGGTATTAAAAAAAAAGAAAAAAAAAAGGGGGGGATTACTTACACTTTCTACCCCTGGAAGTTTGGCCCTCAGAGTTTTAATTATTACAATTTGATCCCTATAATATCAATTTTAGTCCTATATTGAACCTAAATTGATACTATAGGGATCAAAGTGTCATAATTAAAACGAGGATTAATTACACGGACCTCTCCTGAGGTTTGGCAAAATTACACGGATCCCCCTTTTATATTGCAAAATTACATAGACCTCCCATGAGGGTTGGTTTTGCAATACACACACCTCCCTTCTAGATTGCAAAATTTATAGAGACCACCCTTCTTAATTTGCTAATGCCAAAATACCCTTAGTAGATTCATATATATGAAACAAATTGATTTTGGGTTTAAATCTTAAGAACAAATTCATTTTTGGAATAAATTAATTTGGGTTTAATCTTAAGAACAAATTAATTTTTGAAACAAATTGATTTTGGGTTTAAATTTTTGATTTTTTTGAACAAATTCGTATATATATATATATATATGGATGTCCATATATTATGTATCTCTTGTATATCTATATCGATATCTATGTATGTATATACACACGAGAGAGAGAGAGAGAGAGAGAGAGAGAGAGAGAGAGAGAGAATGGTCGGCCATGCGGCGAAGCAACCGCATGGGGGTTTCATTTTTAGGCCTATTTTCTTCTAATTTCTTCCTAAATTCTATGAAACTTAGTGTAGACGATCCACCTATGAAAGTTCGCTTGAGGTCTCACATAATTTTTGGAGTATCAGGACCGGCCCTGAGAGAGAGAGAGAGAGAGAGAGAGAGAGAGAGAGAGAGAGAGGTGTGTAGTTTAGTAAAATGGTAAATAAAGTAAGGGCGAAATAGTAAATTTATGCTAGAGGGGAGGTCTGTGTAATTTTGTTATATAGAAGGGAGATCTATGTAATTTCACCAAACCTCAAGGGAGGTCCGTTTAATTAACCCTTAAAACTATAAAGGTCCCAAGCCAATTCACCTAACTTACAAGGGTGCAAAGTGCAATTTATCCAAAAAAGATTTAAGACACCTTTTTCTCATGTCTGATGACCGTCAGTGTTCAACACAGATATGATACCCAAATTGAAGTGTTCGTGCTACGTAAGTTATCTCCACAATTAAGTGAATAGCAATATATAATAGTCATGATGCCCTGACCCCAAACAGCACAAGCAATTCTAAAGGGCTCCCAATTATAAAGGACCCCCAACTAAAATATACTTCTCTATAAGCACATGCATGGATATGTAAATAAACAAAAGTCAAATCAGTTCAGGTAACCTTAAGAAGCCTTTTAACTTGCATAAAAAAAAAATTTAAAAGCCAAACTGGCCAATTATCACTAAAACCTAAAAGCTCAATTGTCCACTATGCCCAACCAAAACATATACTCCATCCGTCCCGTTTTATGTGTCCATCTTTCCTTTTTAGAATGTCCCAAAATTATTATCCGCTTTCCTATATTAGTATACAAATTTTATTTAGCTTCCCAAACTATCCTTCCTTGCAATCAACACCAAAACAAAATAAAAAAAAAAAGTACAATGATTATGGGCAATTATGGAAAGTAGGTGTAGATTCCTTTTGTCCCCCTTAAATAGTTGGATTCCCCAAAATGGACACATAAAATGGGACGAAGGGAGTATATATATATATATAAAATGGGAGTATATGAATTCCCCAAAGTATATATATATATATAACATGTATATAAAAGAGCCTTAATAGGATTGCCAATTTCAATTTTGTCCTAGTTTGTCATTTCTTGATTTGTTTGAAATGACAGTTTTACCCTTACTTTTCTTTTTTGTTCCATTTTTCTTTAATCATTACTTTGAGTTGTTGTCATTGTGTGAGGGTAGGTGGGTCATTTTACCCACAAAACCAAACCTTATTACTATTAATTAGATAACTTTTAAAATTTAATTATTCTAAAAATGATTATTCAATCAACTTTTCAAACAATAATTATAAATATTTACAATTTGGTTCAACTTTTAAAATTAAATAAATATACGAATGATGATTTCAATCAACTTTTCAATCAATAATTACAAATATTTACAATTTACAATTTGTTTCAAAAAAACCCAAAAGTCAAGGCACAACCTCATTTCGGTTTTGTGGTCTGTATGTTTTTTCGTTTTTCCCAAACAAGTCACTAATTTGTTTGGTTTTATTTTGTTTTGTTTGGTTTGGATTTGTTTTTATTTTTTTGGATTTTATAAAACAAACCACTAACACAAACAAGGCACAACATGTCACGCCCCGGAACCACCCAGATGATCCTAGGACACGTGGCACGCCCCCAAGGCCTTACACTAGTGATTAAAGTTCCAAAATAAGTTTAAAGTAAGCTTAAACCAAAGAAGCTCAACTAACAAAGGCAAAATCTCGTCCTTGCAATCGGTCAAAAACCTTGTTTTAACAAGTAATAAATTGTCATATAATATTACCAATCACAAGTTAAAACCAGCACTAACAATATAAACCATTTAAAGTCAAACAAAAGTCACAAACATGAGCTCCCAAGTACAAACAAGAGTTTTTAAATACTTTAGGAAAAGTACTAAATATGACCATTTACAACCAACCCAATAAATAAATCTCTAAGTTCAAACGTCCCAATCTAATAACATTAGTCATAGTAACACTATGATCAAACAATCCCAACTCACAGAGTCCAACCTTATATTACAGGAGTTAAGTTACAATCCAACTAAAGTATAAAGTTTAACTAGAAATATTACATAAGTCTTAAACCAATCAAAGTATGATTCGTACTACAATCCAGATTAAAACAGATTAATTCAACTATATTACAAGCTTTAAACTAAAAAGCAGGTAACTATTAACAAGGTTACAACAACTCCTAAAACCCATAAGCCATCCAAGCCACTTCCCAGCTTACTTCCCCGATTCCTCGCCACGATCACCTACGATGGTTATTTAATAACCATTACAATATATAAGCTATATGCTTAGTGAGTAATGCTAATAATGACTATGGATAATTGATATGCTCAATTCAACACATTACAAATAACTATAGTCTCCTCCAATTACTAGCTCACTCCCACCACTACCGGCTAGCCCGCGGCTCCACTCCCCAAGTCCACGTGACTAGTCATGACCCATGCCCTCACACATACGGTCCCATAGGCCTCTAGCGGCCGTGGTCGTCACCACAAAGATTACCTCATAGTGGTATAGAACTAGCAATCTCCATTGACCCAAATAAGCAACTCCACATGCTCAATTAATCATTACATCGTGCTTTCACAAATAAATTGGGCCTAATTTAGCCACATGAATTTTGCCCAATAATAAACTAAGTAAACTGAATTAAGCTAATTAGGCATTGTTTGGCATCACAATTGAACCCAACATGAAAATCATCCAAATATCATAATTAACATCACTCACCTCTTGGGTTTTTCTCCTAATTGTGAGATTAAAGCCCTATTAAGGACCATGTACAAATCCGATACATAAATTACAAGTTACAAGCTTAAACCCCAAAATGGGTCGCAAAAAAACTATCACAGAACTCAATAAAATTAGTACCAATAGATTAGACTCACCCCCAGGAGTCCGAATATATAGCCTGTTTTAAAAACTGACGTTGTTCGGCGCGTCAATCGGCGTCGGGAAGTCACCGTCAAAACTTGTCGTAAACTCTCATACTCCTCTCTGCAATCTAACTAATTCTAAACCTAAATGTTGTATGAAGAGATGATTAGTCATCTCTAGGTGTCATATGCATATATACATATATATAAGTTTTTGATTTTATTATGAAACCCCCACTAGTTTGCTAGTTTTGTAGTTACGCCCCTACTATTTGTTAAACTATATTAAAACTATCCCAAACCTAAATAGGTATTTGTCTACGTCTTGCATGGGTCCCATAAGTGGTCCCATATAATTATGTGAGGTAGCTAATAAGCCTACTAATTATGTAATGTGTTCAATTCATGCTCACAAAGGTACCCCTAATTGACCCCAAAAGTGGTCATCACCTAATAACATGATATTATCAACAATAAAATAATAAATCATTTAAGCATTAATAAACGTTTAGACACATAGGGTGTTCCACATATTACTGTCCCATCTCAAGTGGGACTCATCAACACATATCCCAACTTGGGATTGCCATACTAGCCAAATTTGGGTTCCCAATTGGAGACCCAAAAACAACTTACTGAGTTAAACCCACTTTCAATAAGTGTCACATAACACAATAATTAGTATTAACTCATGATTATGCATGCTAAGGTAATATTAAAGATAAACCACGGGAGAGCGGATATTACATCTCTTCCCTCCTTAAAAAGGAGTTTGTCCCAAAACTCGTAGTACCTCAAGTTTCGAACAAGAATGGATACTTCTCTTTCATTTCATCTTCTCTTTCCCACATGGCTTCCTCAACAGAATGATTTTTCCACAGCACCATGACTAAAGAAATAGTCTTCATTCGCAAAACCTGCTCTTTTCTATCAAGAATCTTGACTGGATGCTCGATATATGTCAAGTCTTCCGTGACTTCCAATGGTTCTGGAATAATCACTTTCTTCGGATCTGATACACATTTTCTTAACATTGATATATGAAATACATCGTGTACATCATCCAACTCCGGTAGCAACTCCAACCGATAGGCTACTGGTCCAACTCTCCCAATGATCTCAAATGGCCCAACATACCTTGGATTCAACTTCCCACGTTTCCCAAACCTCGTAATACCCTTTGAAGGTGTGTGGATACCGGAAGTGGACCACTTCTCTCGTTTGAGATTGTTTTGAAATTGATTTGAATCAAGGAAAGAAAACGAAAGGTCTGTTGAAAACAGATACAGAGTCGCCACTTGGTCTTTAAGGAACCAAGAAACCTAATTTTGACTCACCCAAGCGGATAAGGGCACCGGCCCTTCATAACCAAAGAACTTGGTTCGGGGTTTTGGTACGAGAGAGGAAGGAGCCTTTGTCGCGACTAAAACACCCTCAACTCGCCCCGTCTTTCGACGGGCCTCAATTAGCATCCAAATAATCATCTTATACTATGTTTGGTTCGACAATTAATACTATTGTAGTATATTACATCACATAAGAAAACTTGAAATTGGAAGATCAAAAGATAAGATATCATTCATAAGATCTAAGCCAAATATCATGCAATGTAAAGTGAAAGATCACACAAATAAACCTAGGAAAGATCGTCTAATCATGTATCAAATAATCAAGACTTCCTAATCTAAAGGGGGACATGAATTGTTATTGAAACAAATAAGCAAAGAAATCAAAATATGCTTAGCAAGGCTAGAATGATGCATGTTATTCTTTGATAAAAGAAGACCTCTCAATCCCCGGGACGGATGAGAAAGGATGAATAGATCAAGGGGAAGCATGAACGAGTGATCGAGTTCATTCCTTATAATCTCCTTAGATTAAGAGTTACAAAGAACCCCAAATCTTGCATGAATGCAATGTATATATCTAAAAATGTGCAAAGGTTGTAGTGTGTTTTGTGTACATGGATTTCTAGAATGGCTTAGAAGTCTAAAATGGGCAAGAATGAATGAATGAAATCAACATGGGATATATACAAATGTAGTATGAACCACTTCCTAAGATATGAACTAATTTGGAATGTATATAAGCCTCAAATCAAAGAATGAAAGTTAAAGTGTACTTGCTGTGAATAGTGGACAGAACAGTAGCATGATCTTTTGGAATTTGAAAAGAGGGGTTAGGAATGTTTTCAATGCATGATTTTTTATGGAGATGTTCCTTATTGTGTCTAGAACACAACCCAAAAGGCCAATCTTGAATAGCTATCACAGATTGAGAGAAATTATATAAACAATAGAGGTCACTCAGAAACAGAGTTCGTACTGTCGACTGAAATGTTAGAAAATCTTAGAAAATGAAAAAGAATGATCTAGAGGCCCATTTTATACAGAAAGTTTCCTAAGACATTTAATTTTAAGGGAAAAATAAGTTAGGACCACCCCTTTTGGAAAAGTTTTCTGGAAAAGAGGTTGTAAGTTGACCTAGCTGCTGTGACAGCAAAAACAGAATGTTTGGAAGGAATGTTGGGACCCAAATGGACCATTTCCAAGTACTTCCAAGTCAAACCAAAAATCATAGGTGTTCTCCAATGAGTTAGGAAGACTTTCCAAGTGGCCTTGTATCCATATGTTGAGTATTGAGTTCTAGAAAAATCTTTAAACTCAACTCACTCACTGTTTTGACTCATTGTTTTGAAGATTTTGGGGAAAACAAAGTTTTGTTTCTTGAAACCAAATGAGAGGGATTGAGAGGGGTTTTGAAATAGATGTTTTGAAAACATGTTTTCAACACTCAATAAGGATCATAGCCACTTAGAATACCTACATCAAACTCATCATTTAAGAACCTCCAAGATTGTTGGAGAGATTTATTTTATTTTTGGACATAACTTCAATACATTCCAAGAATACCTTGGAAGTATTGAGGTTATGATCATCATCTATCAAACATGTTTTTGAGGTCAAGAGCTACTATCCATAAGGATTCACTCACCCCAAACTTCATGTCATCACTTAGATGATGATGAACTAGTAAGTAAATAAAGAAAAGAAAAAAGAAATGAGATAAGGAGAGATGAACATATATATAATCAAAGCAAGTAAATAGCAATCAATAGATGATAATCAATGTGATTTTAGACTTGTAGCTTGGTGTTTCACTCATAGATTTTGACATTTGGACATGGAAGTAGCTTCCTATCTCATGAATGCTCAAGAATGAGGGTTGGAGTGGACTTTGAATGTGAAGTATATAGAAGGATGATGGAAGAAAACAAGAATAAAACTCACTTTCTTATGGAAAATCAATGGGAGAAGCTCCCTTTCTCTCTTCTAAACCTATCTCTATCTCTCTTCTTCTCTACAAGTTTTCAAGCTTTGCACTTGGCTCCCCCAAAATGAAGAGCAAAGGGGGGTTTAAATAGGCCAATTTGGGGTGGTTTTGGGGTTTTAGAAGTACTCCCATTGGTCCCAAACAACTGTGAACATAAAACTATGTCGTTTTGGCTTTCAATTAATCAAATTGGACCCCCAAAAAAATTACAAAAATGGACTCTGCGAGGGATGAGTGCCGCGGCGGCACTGGGCCAGTGCCGCGGCGGCAGTGGGCCAGTGCCGCGGTGGCACTGCTCCTCAGAAGCCCAGAAAATTACGTTTAGGCCCCCAGAGGTTCTGGTATTCGCGAAAAGGCCCTATTTCGTCCGAAATTCACAGAAAATGCATACGAACTCCAAATTGAGGTTGTGATATACCGTTGGAAAGGTAATGGAGTCTACTTTACATAAAAAATAGTTCGGGGATAGGTCACTTTGAAAAGTTTTGCGGTATTCGTGATAAATGCTGATTTGATCGCCTTTTTCGCCTTCGGAAATTCAAAATAAATTCGTTTTAAATCCAGGAATTATGTGCGATATACCGTTGGAAAGCTATTGACCTCTAGTATCCATGAAAAATATTTGAAAATTCTTTCGGTGCCCCGATTCCAAAGTCAAATCTTGGTCAAACTGGTCAAACCTGGGATTCCCGAGAAGTTCTGGGAACCTCCGGGAGTTCCCGGGAGCTGATGTTTTCGCTCGATTTTCTTTTGGAACTTGTTTTAATACTTTTCTCATGATTTAGAATGATTCTGGTGAATTCGGACGATTTCGGTCAAACTTGGTCAAACCTGGTCAAACCTTGGTCAAAACTTGGTCAAACCGGTCAACGGGGACTTTCCGGGAGCTTTCGGGACTTCCGGGGGTCTCTGGGAGCTGACGATTTCACCCGACTTTCTCTTAAAAACTCATTTTATCGCTTTTCTTACGACATAGCATGTTTTCAGAACTTTGGGACCAAATCTGGGAGTCTTCGGGCTTTCAGGGGTATTTTGGTCATTCTGAGCATTCTGAGAGATAGAGCTGACTTCCAAGAGTCCTTTTGAGTCTTTTACGATCATTGTGAACCACCAAGCTATGGGTCTCCTAAATCTGATAGCCGACAAAATGGGGTGTCTACAAGGTGATACTTTTAAGAATACAAAATCCCAAACTTCAAACTCCATTGGTCTTCTTTTCAAGTCCGCATAACTTTTGTATCTACTTTGGGCTGTTTGAAGCCTTTGTTGTATTCTCTTTATCTTTTCTATGGTCTACTGAACAATTTTAGGCCCTATCAATCTCCTCTCACCAACCTCGGTCCAACAAAGTGGAGAACGACACTTACGCCCATATAAAGCCTCAAAAGGGGCCATCCCAATACTGGATTGATAACTATTATTATAAGCAAATTCAGCCAATGACAAGTGTTCTTCCCAGTCACCTTTAAAATCCAAGACACAAAGTCGAAGCATATCTTCAAGTATTTGAATCACACGCTCTGATTGTCCATCGATTTGAGGATGAAAAGTTGCACTGCAACTCAATCTTGTACCCATCGCTGTCTGCATACCTTGCCAAAATCTTGATGTGAATGCACTATCTTGATCTGAGACTATAGATACTGGAACTCCATGAAGTCTCACAATTTTTTGAACATATAATTCAGCTAGTTTCTTTGGATCATTGGTCTTGATTGGTATAAAATGTGCTGACTTGGTCAATCGATCAACGATTACCCATACACTGTCATTTGACCTTCTAGATCTCGGTAAGCCTCCCACGAAGTCCATTGTGATATTTTCCCATTTCTATTCTGGTATAGATAATGGTTCCAATTTTCCCGCTGGTTTTTGGTGTTCCACCTATACCCTTTGACAAGCTACACACTTTGCCATGTGCTCAGCTACTTCCCGTTTCATCCCTGACCACCAATAGATTTCCCTCAAGTCACGATACATCTTAGTACTACCCGGATGGATTGAGTACCTCGTATTGTGTGCCTCTTCCAAGATCACTTCCTTGATACCATCTATATTGGGTACACAAACCTGATTCTTGAATTTTAATACACCATTCTCAAAAGTAAATTCTGGTTGCTTACCTTCAAGTATTTCATCATGAATCTTCTTCAATGTTGGATCTTGAAGTTTGGCTCGAATTTCATCAATAAGAGATGGTTGTGCTATAATGGCTGACATTAGACCACCTCTAGTTTCTAGAATCACTTCCAACTTTAGCTGCTCCATTTCCCGAATTAAATTTTCTTGGGAAGTCAAAGCATAGGCCAAATTAGTTGTAGACTTTTGACTCAGTGCATCGGCCACCACATTAGCTTTCCCTGGATGATACTGAATTGTCAACTCATAATCCTTCATTAGCTCTAACCATCTCCTCTGCCTCATATTCAAATCCCGTTGTGTAAACAAATACTTTAGTCTTTTATGATCAGTGTAAATTTCACACTTTTCCCCGCAGAGATAATGCCTCCAAATCTTCAAAGCAAATATAACCGCCGTTAACTCAAGAACATGAGTTGGATAATTCACTTCGTGTGGTCTTAACTGTCGCGAGGTATAAGCAATCACTTTGTAGTTATGCATTAATACACAACCCAAACCTCGATATGAAGCATCACTATATATCACAAACCCTACAGTACCTGAAGGAATGGTCAATATTGGTGCTGTCATCAGACGAGTCTTCAATTCAGCAAAACTTTCTTTACATTCTGGACTCTAGATAAAAGGAACATCTTTTCGCATAAGTTGTGTCATCGACATTGCAATACTTGAAAAATTTTCCACAAACCTTCAGTAATATTGACAAGCGGGGGTATTTGTAAAATACAACCGCGCTAAAAGAAAAAAATACATTAGAAAAGTCTACAACTCCTCGGTTTATCTGCAGTTTGAATTACAATACCAGTTTTTACACATTGTGATTAAACTATGATAAGTGGTATTGTTTTAGTGGTTATTTGTGCAGGTTAATGCCGTTGTGTACAAGATTGGAAGATAACAATAAAAGGAAGTGTTGAATTCTAATGAAGACAATCAAAAGCTGAAATTCAGAGTTCGATCGATCGAGTAAAGGTCAAGCGCTCGAAGAGGTTCGATCGATCGAGAGTTGTTCGATCGATCGAACATGCCTTTTATCAGATTATACGCGCACGCAGCAGAAACGGGGTTTTAACCCTAGCATTAGGCTTCTACTATATATACTCGTTTTGTTTACGTCCCAGAGGACGCCCCACACTTGGTTTCATTAGTTTTCATAGAGAGAAGAGAGTTTTACTTGTGTTTTTGTAGGTTTTATCAAGATTTATCACTGTTAGCTTGGATTTTCTATAGTTTAATACAAGTTTCTTCGTTCCAGGTTATTTACTATCATTTTGTTTACATTCTGCACCTAGTTAATCGTAGTTTAGCCTTCAATCATGTAGTATTGCATGCTAGATAAGTCGAAATCATTAGTTTTTGTAGTTTTAATGAAAAACTCACAAACAAACAATACCGTAATGAACATTTACGTTAAAAATAGATCTGAGACTTCCCAGACCATGTCTGAGTAGTCCGAGGTTGGAAAATCATGATGAAACTGTGATTTCAGGCCTCTGTCATGCAGTATTTTTATTCCTGTGTTCGATCAATCGGATGTAGTTCGATCGATCGAGCCGGAGACTTAGTCGAGCGATCGAAGGTTGTTCGATCGATCGAGAGATGAAGAGATTCGATCGATCGAAAGCGCATCGATCGATCAAATCCTCTGATTCTTGAGAACATCTTATACAGTATTCCAAGACTTTCTGCTTTACTGATTCGTTATCAAACTGTCCCCAAATGCTCAGTTTGTCAAAACAGTCTTTAAACTCTAAGCCTTAAGGCATTTTCTTTCAATATATTTTGCAAACCACCCTCAATGCTAACACCATTGTAGGTGCGAGTCTTAACTATTGATTTAAACTACCTTTGTGTATTTCAAACTTAATTGAGATGATATAGTCCTGGCCATGAAAGGACTATTGATTCTATATCCTTAGAGAAGTACGGAATACTGTAGAAGTTGTACTCCATTGAGCTTAACTGCAATTGCATGGTAGATGGATGGGTCATAGTGGATTTGTGTGATCCCAACACTTTCCCTTTATTAAGAAAAACCGTTTTTAAAATCTTGATTTAGTTAAATAGTCAATCGTTAGTTAAGTTAATTTAGCTGCTTTTAATTTTAGTAGTTGTTAATCGTAGAACTTTGTGTTCTACATTTCTCTCAAAACATTGAATTTTGTTTTCTTTTTGAGTTTAATCTAGGTAAATTAATTCTCATCCTTCCCTGTGGGATCCACCTGGACTTAATCCGGTTTACTACTTGCACGATTACCTACACTTGGGTATAGCACACAAGCACACACAGAAAAATATTCGTGCCAAGTTTTTGGCGTCGTTGCCGGGGAAGGCGACGAGTTAATATTTAGGTTACCTCAATCTCTCTTCATCTCTTTCTGTTTTTATTTTCTTTTCTTTTTGAGTCTTTTGGTAAACACTCACCTTAGGAACTCTCTTAGTTCATGTCCAACAATTCCATTGAAGGAATTTTCGGAAATCCTTTCTACCATTTTGACTCTTCTAGTTCTATTAACCCTGTAGCTACTCCTACTGAATCAATGGGTGATAATCAAAGTGAAAATGGTGACAATTTGGTGGTACAAATGGACGACTCACTGCGTCCTTTGTGCGATCTCATGCAACCAGAACACGCACCTACTCCCTCTTGCATTCTAATCCCACCACATAATGGCAAATTTCAATTTCGCAATGGGATGATCCAACTTCTTCCCACCTTTCATGGGATGGAAAATGAGAAGGCGTACTTACATGTCAAGGACTTCGAGGATGTTTGCAAAACATTCTCACAAAACTGTCCTGTGGACGTGACACGTCTAATGCTATTTCCTTTCACCTTGAAGGATAAGGCAAAGGTGTGGTTACTCACCCTAAAACCAAATTCAATCTTCACCTGGCAGGCGATGAACACCGCATTTCTTAAGAAATTTTATCCAACTCGCATGACCACTGATCTTCAACGCCAAATCAATTCTTATAAACAAAAGAGCAACGAAACCTTCACTCAAACATGGGAGCGTTTCAAAGATCTGCTTCTCTCGTGCCCACACCATGGATTCGAGAAATGGCGAACAATCAGCTTCTTTTATAATGGGTTAAATGGTGAGACAAAAAAGTTGGTTGAAACCATGAGCTCAGGCCCATTTCTCCGTAAAAATACCGAAGAGGCGGAAGCCCACTTCGAATGGTTGGCCGAATATGCTCATGAATGGTCGAATTCTGACGATATCTCACGCTCACAGATATCCTGTGTAGAAGAGAAAAGCCTGTATCAACTAAACAATGAAGATCAACTCATGACTAAATACGAAGAACTAGCTAAGAAAGTAGAGGAGTTAGGTATGAAAGGAGGAAGTTCGAGGCAGAATTTACCTGAAGAACCATGCGGCACGTGCAATATGCCGGGGCACATTACCCAATATTGTCCCAATGTGCCGTATTGTCAAGAACAACCCCCCATGGAAATGAATGCCATGCAAGGGTATAGGGGGACAGGGAATTCCTATAACAACAATAATTCACAAAATAATAATAATCGATGGAATCACCCTGGTTTTGATTGGAAAAATGATGCTGGGACCCAAAATCAACACCAACAACAGCAGCCCTACAATAACAATAACCAATATCACGGGCAATACAATAGGCAGTCTCAGCCATACAATCAAAACAGATCTAATAATTATAACCAAGTGCAACCTCCTAATAATCAACAATCTAATGTGTATGTGCCACCGCACAAAAAGGTGCAAGAGGAAGATCCTCTCTCTAATGTCAATCTAACTCAACAATTAATTCAAATGATGAGTAAAATGTCTGCGACATTAGATAGAATGGATGCACGACAAGAGGGATCGGGTGGAACATTTCCTGCCCAACCACTTCAAAACCCTAAGGGATACAACAACGGTCCCCCTAATCATGAACAAGCTAAAGCCGTGACGACTCTAAGAAGCGGCAAGATTATAGGGAAAAATATGCCTACCTCTACTCCCGAAGAGTATAAGGAGGACGAAGTGGTCAATACAAACAAACCTGCTACTCAAGAAGAGGAGCCAACTACTAGTGATGAACCATTAGGGACAAATACTGAAGCTCCTAAAGTAGTGGAAGAAGTTGAGAGAAGGCCCGGAAAGGAGCCCGTTAATGACGAATTACCAAATTGCCCTTTCCCTGCTCCTTACCCTCAAAGGTTAAAGAAACCCAAAAATGAGGCAAAGAATCAGGAGTTCTTGGAATTATTCAAACATGTTAAAATCAATCTTCCACTCCTAGATGCTATAAAACAAGTGTCGGCCTACGCTAAGTATCTCAAAGACTTATGTACGGTCAAAAGGAGGCAAAGTGTGAGGAAACATGCTTACGTCGTTTGCCAAGCAAGTGCAATTATCCAAAATGAATTGCCTCCTAAACTCAAAGACCCTGGCACTCCCATTGTCTCATGTCAAATTGGGAATCAAAAGATAGACAACGCACTTCTCGACCTAGGAGCTAGCGTAAATCTCCTGCCATACTCAGTTTATAAACAACTAGGGTTAGGTGAATACAAACCCACCCGAGTTGCATTGCAATTGGCAGATTGGTCTGTTAAATACCCAAGAGGAGTTTTGGAAGACATCCTAGTTCAAATAGACTCATTTGTCTTCCCGGTTGATTTTGTCATCTTAGACACCGAACCAGTGTCTAACCCAGGCTCACAAATCCCGGTCATTTTTGGACGTCCGTTCCTAAACACAATCGATGCCACAATAAAAGTGAGAAGTGGTATCATGACCATCGTATTCGGGAATATGACGTTAAATGTCAAAATTTTCTCAAATCCCCGACCTGAAGAATACGATGAGGAGGAGGAAGTGAATTACATCGACACGGTCATAGAAGATGAGGCCGATTTCGTTGATTACAAAGATCCTGTGGAGGTAGTGGTGTCACAATTTGATGCTATCTATCAACCTAAAGAGTCTACTCCATTGGATGCTACTTTAAATCACACTTGCCTCATGTTGGATACACTAGATGAGGATAGAGCTGAATGCATGTGGGTAACACCATATGAACCACTGCCTCCTAAAACAAAGTTAGTCATGCCCTCGAACATGCAGTTCCCCGAATTGGAATTAAAGGAGCTTCCAAAAGAGCTCAAATACGCTTTCCTAGGAACTGAAAAGACTTACCCTGTCATAATTGCATCAACTTTGAATGCTGAACAAGAGGGTAAGTTAATCAAGGTGTTAAAACAACATAAGGGAGCATTAGGATGGACTATTGCCGACCTTAAAGGCATAAGCCCATCCATTTGTACCCATAAAATATATCTGGAGGAAGACGCCAAACCCTCGCGACAAATGCAAAGGCGTCTGAATCCTAATATGCAGGAGGTCGTCAAGAAGGAAGTCTTAAAACTTCTTGACGTTGGGATTATATATCCCATTTCTGATAGCCCTTGGGTTAGTCCGACCCAAGTAGTGCCAAAGAAAGCTGGCATAACAGTCATTCCAAATAAAGAGGGCGAGTTAGTACCAACACGCATCCCCACCGGATGGCGGATGTGTATTGACTACCGAAAATTAAATACTGACCCGAAAAGACCACTTTCCATTACCTTTCGTGGATCAAATGCTAGAACGAGTAGCGGGTCATAAGTACTACTGCTTCTTGGATGGATACAGTGGGTATAACCAAATTGAAATCGCTCCTAAAGATCAGGAGAAGACTACGTTCATGTGTCCATTCGGTACTTTCGCTTACCGTCGTATGCCCTTCGGCTTATGCAATGCACCTGCTACCTTTCAGCGGTGCATGCTAAGCATATTCAGTGACATGGTCGAACACATACTCGAAGTCTTTATGGATGACTTTTCTGTGTTTGGCCATGGTTTCAAAAATTGCTTAAACAATCTTGAACGCGTGCTAGCAAGATGTGAGGACAAACACCTAGTACTGAATTGGGAAAAGTGTCACTTCATGGTAACCAAGGGAATTGTCCTCGACCACATCATTTCTGATAAAGGTATCCAGGTTGATAAAGCTAAAATCGATATAATCTCGAATTTACCTGTTCCTCGTACAGTCAAAGACATTCGATCTTTTCTGGGGCATGCGGGATTTTATCGTCGCTTTATCCATAACTTTAGTGCAATTTCCCGACCACTGTGCCAACTTTTAGTCAAAGACGCACCTTTCGAGTGGTCAGATAACTGTCAAACATCTTTTGATGCACTAAAGGAACACCTTACCTCCGCACCAATAATACAGGCACCCGACTGGGGTTTGCCATTTGAGTTAATGTGCGATGCTAGTGACTACGCCATAGGCGCAGTCCTAGGACAGAGGAAGGATAATAAGCCTTACATGATTTACTACGCCAGTCGAACACTCAATAAAGCTCAAATGAACTATACAACTACCGAAAAAGAGCTGCTGGCAATAGTCTTCGCACTGGACAAATTCAGGTCTTATCTGATAGGGTCCCCAATAGTTTATTTTACAGACCACTCGGCCCTCAAGTACCTGCTGTCTAAAAAAGATGCAAAACAAAGGCTTATCCGATGGATACTCCTACTCCAAGAATTCGATATAACGATTAAAGATAAAAAGGGAGTAGAGAATGTGGTCGCCGACCATTTATCTCGGTTAACTTTTGTTGACAACACTGAACCCACACCGATAAAAGACGAATTCCCAGATGATCAGCTGATGACTGTTGCGGGTTTGCCCTGGTACGCTGATATAGTAAATTATCTTGCCACGGGAGAAACTCCAAGTCATTGGTCCAAACCAGATAGGAAGCGGTTCTTCTCTTTCGCACGTCATTTCTTCTTCGATGACCCGTACTTATTCAAGTATTGTGCTTATCAGGTCATCAGACGTTGCGTCCCTAATGAGGATATAACCGTAATTTTAGCCTCCTGCCACTCTGAAGCGTGTGGTGGCCATTTTTCTTCTCAAAAGACCGTGCAAAAAGTCTTACATAGCGGATTTTATTGGCCCACCATATTCAAGGACGCTTATGCTTTCTGCAAAACGTGCCAACGCTGTCAACAGCTTGGTACAATTTCAAAAAGGAACCCCATGCCCTTAACCCCCATTATCACGATTGAAATATTCGATTGTTGGGGCATAGACTTCATGGGCCCGTTCCCTAAATCAAATAACTGTGAATACATACTCCTAGCTGTGGAGTATGTGTCAAAAATGGGTGGAAGCAATATCCACAAGACGCAATGACCACAAAACAGTGATGTCCTTTCTTAAGGAACACATTCTTTCGCGTTTTGGAACCCCAAAAGCCCTAATAAGTGACCAAGGCAAGCATTTCTGCAATAGGCCTTTGGAGTCACTCCTCAAGAAATATGGGGTCAATCACAAAATTGCTCTCACATACCATCCACAAACAAACGGGCAAGCGGAGTTGGCTAACCGAGAAATCAAGCATATCCTCGAAAAGACGGTTAGTTTCAACAGAAAGGATTGGGCATATAAACTGACTGATGCACTATGGGCATACCGTACTGCATACAAAATGAACCTAGGGATGTCCCCATTCAGGCTAGTGTACGGTAAGGCATGTCACCTTCCGGTCGAAATAGAGCATAAAGCATATTGGGCGACACGCTCACTAAACTTTGACATCAAAGAGGGAGGTCATCTCCGAAAACTCTAATTGGCTGAATTGGAGGAAATACGTAGAGATGCATACGACAGCGCCAAAATAAACAAGGAAAGGTTGAAGGCTCACCATGACAGAACAATTTATCGTAAATCATTCGAGCCGGGGCAGAAAGTCTTGCTGTACGACTCTCGTCTCCACCTTTTTCTTAGAAAACTCAGATCCCGGTGGACAGGACCTTTCATTGTCAAATCTGTCTTTCCACACGGGGCTGTTGAGCTGATAAACCCCAAGAACGATGCAGTTTTCAAGGTCAATGGCCAAAGGCTAAAACCGTTTTTGGAAAATTTCCAAACAGAGGCTGAGTTCATCCAACTGGATGAACCCAACTACTCTTGATCTCAAACGTTAAGCGCTTCTTCACGTTGTTGTTGTATATCTTTACTTTTGATGTTTTTTCAATCTTTTAATTCTCTTTATCTTTCTTTACAAGTGATCTCGATTCTAATCTGCTGTTTCATATTATCTCTCCTATGTAGGCTTTTCAATATGCGGGATGATGACATTCATTCTATAGGGTCATGGGCTGATTCTGAATACCAGAACCCACCTTGGACTACTGATGAGATAGCATTCTGCTTATCTCCTTACCAAGGACCAGGGGCTGATGATGTGGTGGACCTAACCTATGGATACATCCCTTATGATCCTGCTCTCCTTCAAATTAACCCCTTCGAGCACATGGACCTCTCTGGAGAGGAAGGAGAGCCTGAAGGGTACGCTATTGGAGAAGTGGATGAGGCTCTCTTAGAACAGTGGGAAAATGATTCCATGTGGGAGCCATGGGAAGAAGAGGACCTACAAGATGTGGTGCCCAAACGCCACAACGCTGTTTTCACCTTTGTTGATGACTTCCTTGTCATCGCAGTGGTTCCTTACATCTATGTGCACCTGAGCTATTTGCTGTTTCGGCTTCAGTGCCCACTTCCTGCTAGTGCACATGGGTGTCTCATGCCAATAGTGAGGTTAATTCGTTGTCACTTGTCTTTCTCTTGTTATCTTTATTTTAGTTATTTCCTTCTGTTGTCGTTTCTATAGTTCTTATTTAATTTCTTTTCTTTTTGTTGTTTTGTCAGGATCATCACTATGAATCTGCCGTTCCTACCTCTCTTCCTTCCACATCAAATGATTTATGGCTTTGGGCCCTACATAAGGCCCCCGGGCACTCCGCCGCAAGAGGAAATTCTGTTGTACAGTTATACTCCGTTATCCTTGTCTCCAACAAGATCACCTCTTGCATGGGCTTTCAATTCCTCAGAGACTTCAGACTTGCTCAATGATGTCCTTGCTGCTTTCCGACTGTTCTGGGAAAGGGAGTCATCAAGTTTGGAATCCACATGCGAAGTTTTAGCGGAAAATGAAGCATTGGTGGAAGAAGAAATCTTCGTGCTTGATGATTAGTGTCCCACTTCAATTGTGTTTTGTCTTTTCATCATTATTTTAGCAATTGAAGTGTAATCCTAGACAATAATATTATTAGTTTTAGTTTTATTTTAGTTTTGTTTAGTTGAATAAGGTTTTAAATACCAGTTGGGGGCAATATTGTTGCAATATGGATGCTATTAAAGGATTTATTTATATCAAATTGCAATTTTCTATTTTGAGGATGAGTTTTGGCCTACATGTTTTGTTAAATGCACTGTTTTTCACTATTCTGTTTGTCCAAAACATTGTTGGCTTGTTGGGGGTGCTAAATTTCTTAATTCAGGATTATTATAAAATTTGGGTGTTCGATCGATCGAACTAATCTCGATCGATCGACCGGATCAGATCTTCGAGCGCTTGATGAGTATTCAATCGATTGCACTGTCGATCGATCGAACTTTCTCGAGCGATCGACCCTTGTATTTAAATGAGGCGTCTCCAGTACACCTTCTCAGTTTCTCTCACACTTTTATATCTTCGAGCGATTGACCACAGAGGAGCACTCGGGGCGATTCTTAGCTTTCCCTCATCATTCACGCATACGGGGAGCCCTTGGTCCACATCATCATCATCATCCTAAATCACATCCTCCCCTCCGCGAGTTAACCCGAGGACCCCGCAATGAACCCTATCACGGGATATCACAAGTCCAAACCTCTGGATCTCGCTATACCGGATCCCATACATGACCACGGGTTCCGGAGCCCCGAAGAGCGTGTTTGGTTCAACCGCTACTTCGATACGCGGAAGGTCATGTTGGAGCGGCCATTGGAGTTCGTATGGCTTGCCGCTCTATGGTTCCTAGCATGGATCAGAGACATGCCATTGTGGTACGACATGTTGACCCAGACCAAGAAAATAAATATCCACTGGGTTCGTGCAGCATGCTCTTCTATGATCAAGGATCCCGCGGCCCCGTTTACCTACCGATCATTCTTTCGAGGGCACGAGATCATTTTTAGTCCTGCCACAATCTCTGCAGCCTTAGGGGTTCCTGAGGTCCCTGACTGTTTCTATCCCTCATTACCAGGAGCCCCAGAGATCCCGCCGACCACCATTATCCGTGAGCTCACAGGAGGTGTCGTTCAGTTCTGGAACGGCGTGTCCAACATCGAGGATAATTCTCTGACCGAGAATTACCACCTCCTCCACCTTGCACTGGTCAATTGTATTCTGATGACGTCCTACCACGAGAAATTTGCGCCGTGGTATGCCCGTGCTCTGTACTCCATTGGGACAGGACATCGTGTCTGTCTGTCTCGCCTGTATATCAATTTTTTCGTTCAGCCTACGCGGTACATTGCCGCCAAGCGCCATCTGAAGGGCGCTTGGCCTATACATAGGGTTATTGAGCAGGCCGGATTAGTCCCGTTGGCCACAGACTCCATTCTTCAGGCCTCTAGTCGATTTGGTGAGACAGCGGCCCGCCGTTCTGATGCTCAGAAAAAGAGAAAAGCAAAGGGTAAGGCGAAAATGAGGGTGAAGAGGAGGAGGGGCGCTGGCACCGATACAGAGGGTGCAGCTTCAGGGACGCCGATAGAGGCTGAGGAGCTTGATTCTGACGATGAGGTTGATCCTCTGGTGGAGGTTGCACAGTTTGAGCTGAGACAGCGATCTCAGGCTCAGACTCGGGCCCAGGGATAGTCTTCATCATCCGTGCCTCTCCCGACTGTGCATGAGTTACTACTAGAGGAGAGAGAGGCTCGGATCAGACTCGAGGGCCGGGTGGCCCACATGACGACATTGCTTGAGGCTATCTTAATTCAGCTGGGGGTTGATCAGTCCTTACACACACCTCCACCTCATACTACTCCTGCTACCGCACCGACTACCACTAACCAACCTACCACTACTCCCCCTACTGCGCATCCTACTGCCGATCCATCCACAGCTGATCCCCCACCGCCACCTGTTGACCATGCTGCACCATCATCCTCAGCGACATCACCTTCTGCGGGGACCCCACTTCCACCACCTCCAGTCATAACTGAGAGTGACCCGGCGACGACTAGTACTGTTGCTGAGGGTTGAGTTACGGATACCTCCGCTGCGCCGATAGAGATATTATCAGATGTTGCAGAGGATGTTTAGGACTTGATTTTGAGAGTGCTTGGAGAGTTTTGTTGTATTTTCTTTTTCTTATTTATATCTCTCTGCTCTCCTCTTATGTCTTTTGGATTTTAGTTCTGTGGCCTCTATGTGTATTTTGGTTTTGGTGGTTGTTTAGGTTTGGTTACATTTTATCACTGTTCTGTCATCTGCATTGGCTTATCTTTCCAGTGATATCTTTGTTACTATTTATAAGATCATACGCTTATTTTACCTTCGTATATCTTTCGTTTGATCTTGGTTGCTTGGAGATTGTATGCTTCCTGTACAGGTTGTTACTGTTACGATTCTTCTGATGCTATTTCAGGTGCTATCTCTATATTTATTTCTTTGTTGAAAATCAACTTCTGAGGTCATCGCTATTTTCAGTTGGGGGTGGGATATAGATAGATAGTCACCTGTACATATTAGTTATTTAGCAATCTGGATTGCTCTTTATATTGTACACATCATACAATCTCCATTTCTATTAAAAAAAATAAATAAATAAATTTTCAAAAGTAGAAAACTATTAACTGCTATTAAATTGGTGGAATACTTTTAAATAGTCTCTCTTATTTAGCTACCATTAAGCAATGATACATTCATGTTAATCTCATCCTTTTATGAATTACATTCACACGTTTTCTAGTGTCACTAAGACGAAGGCATATGTTGACCAGTCTTGTATCCAACATCCATTTGCACGCGTTAATAGTTATGCTGAAAACTTAAATAAGAGTTAATATGACTGTTATGCTCTAAGGAGTAAATAGTGGAAACTAATGACCCTTAGTGAGCTTTTGAGCCCAAACTTCAATTCTGAGGGACTTATCACAATAAATTCGAATTGTTCTTCTTGAATATACTTTAAATTCATTGAATAGTCTCAAAAATTTTCATTTAGGCTGTTTATTAGAGGAGAACGTTCAGGATTTACCAATCAAACTCAATGAACACTGAAGTGCTTAAACTAAGAAGTTAGGAAAATGATTTGAGCCATCGTTATTCATTCCTTACCTTTTTCATATACCTGTATCAACATCCAAGAATCTCTTGACCCCACACTGATTAAATATTGCCAATATAAAAGCCTCTATAAACTCGATTGCACATCCAATGTGATTAAAATTGTTGAAGTATGTGACGAGGAAGGTGTAGTTGTGGGAAAGATGTTATATAAAAAAAATATGCAAGGAGATGTTGGATATATATTTATAAAAAATAAAAAAAAAATTAATAATAATAATAATAGTATATGAGAATAGAGGATGGTTGGAATAAAGGAGAAATAAACTAGTCACTATCACAAGCTAAGGATGTGCAATTCTCGCCCCTCTTGTCTCCACTCCACTGAGTAAAAGCCGAAAAGTCAAAGTCTTAATGATTTTTAACAACTTAGTTTGAATATGAACGTGCAAGTTGAGTATCCACGGTATTTCGCTCCTCTAGTAAGTAGCATTCCTTTCATGAGACTATATTACTCTAAATGTTCGTCTTTTATCGAGTTGGGTGTGAAACACTAGTAGCCAGAACATCATTCTTATTAAAGCTTTCACACCATGTGCGACCATTTCTAAACAAGTTTCTGTGAGATGTTCATTTTTGAGTGTAAACCCATGTGAGAATTGAGTTGAAACTACGAGTTCCAAAAGTATGATAGTCTGAATAATTCTAAATAAAGTTGGATGCATAGCTGTTGACGTTACACACACACGGATACATGAATGTAATGCATATGGATATTTATCTCGGTGACATGAGGAACATGTGGGTTTCTTCATGGTTTGTATGAGGTTGGTATGTGTTGTAGAGCTAAATTGGTAGTCGAATGGGCAAGAATGTTTATAAATTTTTCTATATCTTTTTTAGCTTAAAATTGAGAATTTTGTGGGTATATTCACTGCAAACCCTCACGAGACAACACTCGTCCACTAGGGAAACCTAGGGGTTTAACGGCTTGTTGCATTTGCTAAATGTAACCGCGATTCCTGCGAAAGTGAGTTAGGTAGCGTCTCTTTCTAACTAGATTAGTTTGCTTTAGTTTTATTTTCTTTACTTTAGTCATTGTAGTAGTAGTAAGCTTGTTTTTTTTTTTTTTTTTTTGCTTTATTGCTAGGGACTAGCAAATCGCTAGTTGGGGGTTGTGACAAGCGGGGGTATTTGTAAAATACAACCGCGCTAAAAGAAGAAAATACATTAGAAAAGTCTACAACTCCTCGGTTTATCTGCAGTTTGAATTACAATACCAGTTTTTACACATTGTGATTAAACTATGATAAGTGGTATTGTTTTAGTGGTTATTTGTGCAGGTTAATGCCGCTGTGTACAAGATTGGAAGATAACAATAAAAGGAAGTGTTGAATTCTAATGAAGACAATCAAAAGCTAAAATTCAGAGTTCGATCGATCGAGTAAAGGTCAAGCGCTCGAAGAGGTTCGATCGATCGAGAGTTGTTCGATCGATCGAACATGCCTTTTATCAAATTATACGCGCACGCAGCAGAAACGGGTTTTTAACCCTAGCATTAGGCTTCTACTATATATACTCATTTTGTTTACATCCCAGAGAACGCCCCACACTTGGTTTCATTAGTTTTCATAGAGAGAAGAGAGTTTTACTTGTGTTTTTGTAGGTTTTATCAAGATTTATCACTGTTAGCTTGGATTTTCTATAGTTTAATACAAGTTTCTTCGTTCCAGGTTATTTACTATCGTTTTGTTTACATTCTGCACCTAGTTAATCATAGTTTAGCCTTCAATCATGTAGTATTGCATGCTAGATAAGTCGAAATCATTAGTTTTCGTAGTTTTAATGAAAAACTCACAAACAAACAATACCGTAATGAACATTTAGGTTTAAAATAGATCTGAGACTTCCCAGACCATGTCTGAGTAGTCCGAGGTTGGGAAATCACGATGAAACTGTGATTTCAGGCCTCTGCCATGCAGTATTTTTATTCCTGTGTTCGATCGATCGGATGTAGTTCGATCGATCGAACCGGAGACTTAGTCGAGCGATCGAAGGTTGTTCGATCGATCGAGAGATGAAGAGATTCGATCGATCGAAAGTGCATCGATCGATCGAATCCTCTGATTCTTGAGAACATCTTATACAGTATTCCAAGACTTTCTGTTTTACTGATTCGTTATCAAACTGTCCCCAAATGCTCAGTTTGTCAAAACATTCTTTAAACTCTAAGCCTTAAGGCATTTTCTTTCAATATATTTTGCAAACCACCCTCAATGCTAACACCATTGTAGGTGCGAGTCTTAACTATCGATTTAAACCACCTTTGTGTATTTCAAACTTAATTGAGATGATATAGTCCCGGCCATGAAAGGACTATTGATTCTATATCCTTAGAGAAGTACGGAATACTGTAGAAGTTGTACTCCATTGAGCTTAACTGCAATTGCATGGTAGATGGATGGGTCATAGTGGATTCGTGTGATCCCAACACTTTCCCTTTATTAAGAAAAACCGTTTTTAAAATCTTGATTTAGTTAAATAGTCAATCGTTAGTTAAGTTAATTTAGCTGCTTTTAATTTTAGTAGTTGTTAATCGTAGAACTTTGTGTTCTACATTTCTCTCAAAACATTGAATTTTGTTTTCTTTTTGAGTTTAATCTAGGTAAATTAATTCTCATCCTTCCCTGTGGGATCGACCTGGACTTAATCCGGTTTACTTCTTGCACGATTACCTACACTTGGGTATAGCACACAAGCGCACACAGAAAAATATTCGTGCCAAATATCCAGCTAATCCCAAAAAGCTTCGTACTTCTGGCACACTTGTTGGCGACTTCCAATTGGCTACAACTTCAATTTTATGAGGATCTACTAATACACCCTCCTTTGAAATCACGTGCCCCAAAAATGCTATCTTAGTTAACCAAAATTCACATTTCTTCAACTTTTCGAACATCTTCTTTTCACGAAGTCGTTATAGAACTAACCGTAGATGCCTTTCGTGATCTTGTACACTCTTGGAATATATTAGGATATCATCTATGAAGAAAATTACAAACTCGTCCAAATAGTCTTTGAACACTCGATTCATCAAATCCATAAATGTTGTCGGTGCGTTTGTAACTCCAAAGGGCATGACGAGAAATTCATAATGATCATAACGGATCCTGAATGTTATCTTCTCCACATCCTCTTCTTTGACTTTTACTTGTGGTAACCTGATCGCAAATCAATCTTGGAAAAGACTTGGGCTCCTTGGAGCTGATCAAATAAGTCGTCGATCCTAGGCAAAGGATATTTGTTCTTAATAGTTAGCTTGTTGAGTTCTCGATAATCGATACACATCCTCATAGTCCTGTCTTTATTTTTAACAAACAAAACTGGTGCACCCCATAGTGATACACTAGGTCGAATGAATCCCTTATCTAGAAGATCTTGCAACTAATCTTCAGTTCTTTCAACTCCACCGGTGCCATTCTGTACGGTGTTTTCGATACTGGCTGAGACCCCGAGGCTACTTCAATAGTAAATTCAATTTCTCGCTTAACTAGTACATTAGGTAGATCTTCAGGAAAGACATCTGGGAACTCTCGTACAACTGAAATATCTTCTACTTTAGTCCCTGTGACCCGTGTCTCAATTATTGAACATAAGAAACCCCGACAACCTTGTTTCAACAATTTGCCTGCCCGAATTGCTGAAACCAAATATGGTGGTGCTACAACACCAGTTCCCTGAAAACTAAACTCCCCCTATCCCATTGGTTGAAAAGTAACTCTTTTCTGTTCACAATTGATAGTTGCTTGGTTCACAAATAACCAGTCCATACCCAAAATTGCATCAAAATAATTAATGGCCAACGGAATTAAATTTACTGTCAAAACTCTATCATTTATCCTGATATCACATGCTTTAAATATTGATGAGGTCACCATGGGTTTACTTAAGGGTAACGATATCGACAAATCATACCCTAAAGGTTCTGACATGCTGTCTAAGTGTTTAACAAATTCATGTGCAACAAAAGAATGTGTTGAACCTGAATCTATTAAAGCATACGTCGGGTGTGAGCAAATGAGTAATGTACCTGATACCATGGAATCAGTAGCTGCGGCATCCCCCGGTGTTAGACGGAAATACCTTCCTTGTCTTTGCTCAGGTCCCTTCCCTTTGTTCATACTTGTTCCTGGTTTTGCCCTAGTTGAAGCTACAGAACCTGACCCTCGCTGTTGTCTTGTTGGGCAATCTTTTGCTTGATATCCAGGCTGTCAACATTCAAAGCATTTTCCTCTCATATCTGGATTGATACTCCCCGTACTCTGGGTCTAAGCTTGTGGGCAATTTCTTGCTATATGCCCCTTCTGCCTACAGATGTTACACACAAGTGTTAAATGGCACACTCCCCTATGCTGACGATTATAAATTGAACATAGTGGACGACTTTCCCCAGAAAAAGAACTTCCCCTTTGAACTGTTGAGCTAGAACCAAAACCTTGCGAGAACGGCTTCTTAAAGAAACCTTGTCTTTTACCTTTTCCCTCAGCTGGCCGCTTGCTTTGTTGACTTTGCTTGTACTTGTCAATATATCTTTCTGCTATCAAACCAACATCTTGTACATCGGCCACCTTTTGGAGTTGATGTGTATCTACTCGGCTTCTAATATTATCCCGTAGTCCTTCTTCAAATTTTCGTGCCCTATCTACTTCCCTTGGTACTGTTCGATGTGCGAACCGAAGTAGGCTATTATATTTTGCTACATATTCATTTACTCTCATATCCCCTTGTTGCAGATTTGCAAACTCACGGCCCATCTGAGTCTTGACGGATGCTGGAAAGTACTGCTATAGAAAACTTTCACAAATCTGTTCCAAGTCTCTGGTGCTCCTTACTCAATCACATTTACCCACTAGTTCTGGGCTTCACCTTTCAAAGTATCAGTAGCACACATTATCTTCTCCCCATCTGTACACTCCACCGCCCGAAAGATACGCTCCATATCCATTACCCAATGATCAGCCTATGATGGATTTGGGCCTCCATCAAATTGACTCGGTTTACTTTTATAAAATTGTTCAATGACTCCCTGTTCGGCCCGTGGTTGTGGGTTTGCAGGTCTATCACCACCCATTCGATCACTTACTGCCCTTACAAAATTGCTTACCACATCTTCTAGATGGTCCAACCTCGAATGAGGTGAATGTTCTCGATTCGGATCCATTTTCTTACCTGTTAGTCAATTTACATAAATATATTGCATGTTATGCCAACATGTTATATAACAACATAGCAACAATTATTCATATGCATTCATGAAATGCATCGACATGCTCATTATCTACACATACTCTCAATCGTCGTCTCTCGTACCCAAGGTTCTAAGCCTAAACCTTGCTCTGATACCACTAAATGTCACGCCCCAGAACCACCCAGATGATCCTAGGACACATGGCACGCTACCAAGGCCTTACACCAGTGATTAAAGTTCCAAAATAAGTTTAAAGTAATCTTAAACCAAAGAAGCTCAACTAACAAAAGCCAAAATCTCGTCCTTGTAATCGGCCAAAACCCTATTTTAACACGTAATAAATTCTCATAAAATATTACCAAATCACAAGTTAAAACCAGCACTAACAATATAAACCATTTAAAGTCAAACAAAAGTCACAAACATGAGCTCCCAAGTACAATCAAGAGTTTTTAAATACTTTAGGAAAAGTACTGAATATAACCATTTTCAAGCAACCCAATAAATAAATCTCCAAGTTCAAACATCCCAATCTAATAACATTAGTCATAGTAACACTATGATCAAACAATCCCAACTAACACAGTCCAACCTTATATTACAGGAGTTAAGTTACAATCCAACTAAAGTATAAAGTTTAACTAGAAATATTACATAAGTCTGAAACCAACCAAAGTATGACTCATACTACAATCCAGATTAAAACCGATTAATTACAACTATATTGCAAGCTTTAAACTAAAAATCAGGTAACTATTAACAAGGTTACAACAACTCCCAAAACCCATAAGCCAGCCAAGCCACTTCCCAGCTCACTTCCCCGATTCGTCGCCACGATCACCTACGATGGTTATTCAATAACCTTTACAATACATAAGTTATATGCTTAGTGAGTAATGTTAATCATGACTATGGATAATTGACATGCTCAATTCAACACATTACAAATAACTATAGTCTCTGGCAATTACTAGCTCACTCCCACTACTACCGGCTAGCCCGCAGCTCCACTCCCCAAGCCCACGTGACTAGTCATGACCCAGGCCCTCACACGTACGATCCCATAGGCCTCTGGCGGTCGTGGTCATCACCACAAAGATTAACTCATGGTAGTATAGAACTAGCAATTTCCATTGACCCAAATAGGCAACTCAACATGCTCAATTAATCATTATACCGTGCTTTAACAAATAAATTGGGCCTAATTTAGCCACATGAATTTTGCCCAATAATAATCTAAGTAAACTGAATTAAGCTAATTAGGCATGCTTTGGCATCACAATTGAACCCAACATGAAAATCAACCAAATATCAGAATTAACATCACTCACCTCTTGGGTTTCGCTCCTAATTGTGAGATTAAAGCCCTATTAAGGACCATGTACAAATCCTATACATAAATTACAAGTTATAAGCTTAAACCCTAAAATGGGTCACGGAAAAACTATCACAGAACTCAATAAAATTAGTACCAATAGATTAGACTCACCCCCAATAGTCCGAATATATAGCCTGTTTTAAAAACCGACGTTGTTCGGCGCATCAATCGGCGTCGGAAAGTCACCGTCAAAACTTGTCGTAAACTCTCGTACTCCTCTCTGCAATCTAACTAATTCTAAACCTAAATGTTGTATGAAGAGATGATTAGTCATCTCTAGGTGTCATATATATATATATATAAGCTTTTGATTTTATTATAAAACTCCCACTAGTTTGCTAGTTTTGCAGTTACGCCCCTACTATTTGTTAAACTATGTTAAAACTATCCCAAACCTAAATAGGTATTTGTCTACGTCTCGCATGGGTCCCTTAAGTGGTCCCATATAATTATGCAAAGTTGCTAATTAGCCTACTAATTATGTAACGTGTTCAATTCGTGCTCACAAAGGTACCCCTAATTGACACCAAAAGTGGTCATCACCTAATAACATGATATTATCAACAATAAATAATAAATCATTTGAGCATTAATAAACATTTAGACACATAGGGTGTTCCACATATTACTGTCCCATCTCAAGTGGGACCCATCAACACATATCCCAACTTGGGATTGCCATACTGGCCAAATTTGGGTTCCCAACTGGACACCCAAAAACAACTTAGTGAGTTAAACCCACTTCCAATAAGTGTCACATAACACAATAATTAGTATTAACTCATGATTATGCATGCTAAGGCAATATTAAAGATAAACCGCGAGAGCGGATATTACACAACACAACCCAATTTGGGTCATGCCTTATTTGGTTTTGTTTTGTTTGATTTGGTTTTGTTTTTCTATTTTTGATTTTCCCAAACAAAGCACTAACATTTATTTTCTATACCCTATATAAAAGAGCCTTAATGGGAATATTCTATAATTTCCAAACAAGCCTTGAATTACTTTTGTAATCAAGGGTTGTTTGGCAAGGCTTGTTTGAGCCTTAAGGCATCTTTTTAATTAATTTTTGAATTACCAAACAAGCATTAAGTTAATTTTGCAAATTATCATTTCTACATATGTATATATACACATATTATAATTTATTAGTATTATTTATGTATTAAAGTGTGTACAATTATTGTAATACCCGTACTCGAAAAAAGAAAGTAATATTTAATTTACATGCATTAATTAGTATATTTAATTGCATGTGATAATTTGGGTAAGTTCCAGTTATCCCGATGTGATAAGTGCTTGATAAAAAGCACAGTTGGGCAGATGTGAAATGAGACCCACAAGAGGTCCAGATTGAATAAATTACATTTTGTTGCATTTATGTGTTAAATGGTAGACATGTAAATGTAAATGTGTACATTATTATACATGTTGATGTCATATGATTGTTTAATTGATAAAATCTTAAGTGTTTTAATACTCTATTATTGTTCATGTTTATTTGTGGGACCAGTTTGGGTACCCTTGTGAGGGCGTAATTGAACACGTGGCATAATTAATAAGTTGATTAGTTCATTCATATGATATTTGGGACCACGTTTGGGACTCATGTGTGACATAGATACATACCCATTTTGATATTGGTTATTTAATATAAAGTTTAGAGGACTTTATAATAAGATTTATAAAATAGCTAGGGGTCTAAATACAAATATGAGTTAATTTATGTAGATTGAGAAGCACCATAATATTTCCCATCCTCATCTTGTTTTTTAAAAAAACAGGGACAAAACGTGAGCATGTGTGTTGTGCTGGTAAGGCGGCGGCGGTAGTATATGATATACATAATATATATATATATATATATTGGGTACATATTAGTTAGTTAGATCAAGAGATGACAAAATTAAAAATTTAAAAAAAGAAACAGAAGAGATGGATACAGAGAGAGAGAGCCGAGAGTCTTAGGAAACGAGTGAGTTTCCACCTTTTCAATGACATAACTTCGTCGTACGTTATCCAAATCGCGATACGAAGTCGTATTTGGACTAATGGGGGTAAGTCTAACCTTATGGTATAATTTAATTTGGGCTTAATCGATAGATTTTTCGTGACCCAAATGGGTTGGTAACATTTAGTTTACCAAAATTATGTAGGATTAACTACAGGTTCATATTTGGGCTGGATCTCGAAAAATTCGGAATTTCTAGGCTTATTTGATTATTCGTCAAGGTGAGTGACATTAATTATGATATTTGGATGATTCTATGTTTTGGTTCATTTGGGATGTAAAAGCATGTTAAGTATAGCTTAATAAAGCTTCTTTAATTTATTGTTGGGCAAAATTCAAGTGATTAAATTAGGCCCAATTTAATTATGAAAGCACGGTGTAATGTTTGTATGAGTATGTTGAGTTGCTTATTTGGGTCAATGGAATTGCTAGTTCCATACCATCATGAGATAATCGATGTGGTGACGACCACGGCCGCCAAAGGCCTATGGGACCGCACGTGAGGCGTGGGTCATAACTAGGTCACGTGGGCTTATGGAGTGGAGCCACGGACTAGTTGGTAGTGGTGGAAGTGAACTAGTAATTGCCGGAGACTATAGTTGGTTGTAATAAAATAAAATTGAGCATGTTTATTATCCATATGCATAATTAGTGTTATTCACAAGCATATAACTTATATATTGTAGTGGTTATTGAATAACCATCGTAGGTGTTCAAGATGGAGCTCAGAAGAAGAGGAAAGGACTTGGAGAGTAATCGTGGGCATGGGATTGTAAATAAATTCTGGTTTAATAGACTTATGTTTAATAAGTAAATTATTGGATTATTGTAAATAATTATTTATTTTTGTTTGTGTAGTTAAAGGATAGCGGTTTAAATTCTTGTAATATGGGGGGACGTGTTATGTTGGTTGATTTGGGGTTATGGTGGTATTTTTATACCTTGCATAGTTGGATTAGGGCAACGAACTCGGAGTTTCTACTCGTTGAGTTCGACATTAATTGATTATAAATAATATTTTCCTAAAGAATTTTAAAACTGTGTTAAGAACTCATGATGACTGAGGTTATGACCCGAAAGTGCTTTTACATGTCTTCGAAATATATGCAATGTTTGAAAATGTTACTTTTGAAAATGGATTTTGTTAAGATAAGTTTGGGTGTGTATGTGTTCAAACTTTTGGAAAAAAAAAATAATGTGTCGAGTTCATTGGTCAAAACTTTTACTATGGTGATTTTCGCAACTTTAATGATTTGGGACGAGCCTTAGTGGTGTGCCATGTATCCCAGATTTACATGTCTAGATCTGGGGTGTGACATTTAGTGGTATCAAAGCAATAGGTTAAAGCCTTTGGGGACGAGAGACGAATACGCCATGTAAGTTAAATAAAATGACGTGTAGTTGCATGAACATGCACACGCGTTTAAATTAGCATTCTTCAAATATTGTTAAGCATGCATATCACGTTACATGCATTCTATATATTATAATGGCTTAAAAACACTTTAGTACCCTGTACTTATACCTCAATTCACTTTGGGCCTTCTACTTCCAATTGTAACACTTTTGGCCCTATAGTTTCAGTATTGCTTTAATTAAGGACAACTTGTAACACCGTCAGGAGAAAAGGACGAAAAAGCTCATTTTGGAGCCAAAACATGTGTGTCTTTTAAGTTTTAGCCCATCGCCCACAATCACAATAGTATTTCCCTATGCCAATCAATTAGGTGAAGTTGTTAGATGTTGCCATCACTTGACTTTGCCCTATTTTTGGGTCTTGGTCTCTCTGTTTCTCTATTTTCTTTGTTGGTCGTATATGTATATCGTATGTATATAACTATATGTACACATGTTATGTTAAATGGAGCAAAACTTAAAAGACTCGCATATTTTGGCGCCAAAATGAGCTTTTCTGTCTTTTTTTCCTGATGGTGTTACAAGTTTTCCTTAATTGAAACATTACTAAAACTATAGGGCCCAAAGTGTTGCAATTGAAAGTAGAGACCTAAAGTGAAATTTGGGTATAAGTACAGGGTATTAAAGTATTTTTAAGCCTATTATAATATGTGGAGAGATGGTTGAATGCTTTATTGTGATAAAATGGAGAATAAGGGGAATTATTTTCCTATATGATGAATCAATTGAGTTGGAAAGAGGGATTGAGAATTTAGAAAGAAAAATCCGAGTTTGAGAATATTAGTGGAATTTGGGTTCAGAATTCAAGAGTTGAGTTAGTCATCCTGAAATGATATGACTGGCATTATATTATCAATGATATTGACTTGAAGAAGGGTCATTGGGTATTGAATTATGATTGCGGGTATGGTTTTCTTTCCGAATATTATCAGGTATTATTATTAGTGAAGATTCTTTCTTATTTTCTGTCAAGGAATTGGGTATCTGGATTTCTTTATCTACGGTGGGTTTTCTAGTATTCAAATATTATAGTTTGGGAAATTCTGAATTTTTTATGATTTATATGGGCATCATGAGCAGATACGGTATTATTGTTATCTCTTATATCTCAATTTATTCAGTAATATTTTTAGGAATATTTATCAAGCTCTTTATATATATTCTCTCTTGGGATTGAGGGTGGAATATTGAGTTTGTCGAGGTGATAAGATATTTTGAAATTCATCCAGTCGTTTGAGTTATCTTGGGTTGTTGAGGAATCTCTCAACTCTATTTGGGTTATATCGGCTTGTTGAGGAATCTCTCAACATAATTTATAAAGCTCTTTATATATATTCTCTCTTGGGATTGAGGGTGGAATATTGAGTTTGTCGAGGTGATAAGATATTTGGGAATTCATCCAGTCATTTGAGTTATCTTGGGTTGTTGAGGAATCTCTCAACTCTATTTGGGTTATATTGGCTTGTTGAGGATTCTCTTAACATAAATTTATTTATTTCATTTCTTGGGATGCCTCTCTTATTATCAATTAAGGATTGGTTCTCCAATGTGTCAATATGAATAGCAGATATGGGGTTAATTAAGAGTAACAGACTTTTCTATTATGTTTTCATCGACTGGGTATCACTACGATTATAAAATCATTCTTTGTTGGTTAAGAATATGGTTGATTGTGATCAAGACTAAGTAGCTGTATTGTACGAATAACTTATTGGGTTGACTGGTTATACGGGGTATCGAAATTTTCAATCAGAGATTTGAATTTGAAAATGAGTTTACAAGTTTAATTAGTGGTAATCGCTTTGATATTCAAACCACTCCAACATCTGTTCAATCACCATGTACATCAGGTAATAGTATTATTATTATTTCTTTATACTTTATATGTAAGCAATCGAGATCTGACAATTTCACCGCACTGTATCAATTGTCAAGTATCCTAGTATATCACTGGAAACTTTCAAACTTTGGATTTATTTACTAATAATGTATTATAAATTTATGGAATATTTGAATGACGTTAAGTGAGTTGATATATGTTTAAATGAATAGAAAATGTTTTGAAATCATCTTCTGAAGAAAAAAAAAAAAACAATTGATTTATTGTGAATCGGGAAGTGTTTAAAAATATTTTGATAAAAGGAAGTGATTGGATTTGATCCAAATTGGGTAGAAGGGGAAAACTAGTGAAAAGAAATTTTAATCAAATGTAGGTGTTCCAATTGTTGTTTAAATGAGTTATTAATAGAAAATATTTTAATTATATGATAGTTGTGTAAACATTTTTATTTTATGAAGAGAGATTTTAAATGAACACTATTGGGCTAGGAAGCTCAGATGAATACATGATTAGGAGTATCAATTGGTCGTTGATTTTAAAAATTAGAATGTTATATCTTGAAATGAATTCCAAATGATTTTGGTAAGAAAAGGGTATGGAAGTAACTTGTGATATTCTACGTGTTATTTTGAATACTGTTTGTTGTGGATACATGATAAGGAGTATCAATTTATTTCTTGGGAACTGAGTTGGGATATTCTTGGTCATAAAGTGAGTATGATAGGGCAATGAAGTACTTTATTTTAAAGACATGTTCTGGATATCTTCAAGTATATATTGAATCACAATAACTGGTTGGTATTGTATTCCTCGAACGTATGAGTGTGGAATTCTTACATTGGAAAAAAGAAATGGTAGTTATCGCTTGTTGCTTGGGGATTACAGTCGAAGATCAACGAGTGATCTTGTCTACATACAAGTGACGCATTTAAAAGGGTATTGTGCACTTGGGTAAATAGGAGAAAATTTGATATTGGGAAATGTTGGATCATATTCAAGTTTTATCATGACAAAATCAGTTTCTTATTGATTGTAAGTGCTTCAAGGAGGGGACAAATGTATATATCGATTTCTATATATTGGGGCTTAAATAGCGTAAATCGAAAGACGAGTAAGCTCTACAATTTGAATTGTTTGAGAACCATGAAGCTTTCGCTTATGTTGAATATCTGGTGGATGAGTTGTATTTCTGGAATATGGGATTTACAAGAATAGAAATTTCATGGGTGTCGTGAGAAATTAATCAATTGGGACTTATGAAGGTGACATGAATTTAAAGTTATGAGATTGACCGGGTATTATTGAAAATCTGTTGAGGATTTCTATTCTACACGAGGACATTTGTGAAACTTATATTTGGTTACAGTGAAGTTCTCAATAACCAAAGAAAATTGATCTATGATGATATTGTTATTATTATTGCAAAGGTTTGTGTTGGGATTGGGTTATATGTGGATGCAACAGTAATTTATACTGCATATAGTTGAATATCATCGAATGGATTATCTGGTACAAGATTTAGAATTCATTATATTCTTTTATATTGGGCATTTGGCATTAATATTCTTACGAGCCAGAAGTATACATTAATTGTTGTGACTTGGAATATTTAGTTATACACCGACAATTGAATATGTGGTACAAAGGATTGTTGAAACTCGTGACAGCTACATGCAGTTTGAAATTTTGTATTAATCAGGTGAAGACAAAATAGTTGTTGGTGCTCGAATCAGGGATCAATGGGGGTTAGTGTGCGCGTTGACTATTCAGAAAGGATTTGAGTCAAGACTCAAAATTTATTAGAAATAGCATTTGTTCCGAAAATTGGGGAAGGAGTGATGATAATAAATTGAGGTCAACCAGCCTTACTATAATAGATGAACGAAAATTGACTTGAGAATTAGTTTTGATTTTCTGTTTCAGAAACTTATGAGAAATTATTGTAGGAAAAGTGATTGAGTTCTACTATACAGTAAAATGTATCTGAATCTTAAGGTCAAGTATGTACTTCGAGTGAAGGTAGCTCAAGGAAATGGGTTCAGAAGAAATATTGAAGTATATAATGAGATTTGAATTTATATTACGTTAGCAATTGGGTATGCGACATTACCAATTGCATGTTATTGCATATGATGAATTAGTAATTAGTTACAGGGGTACAAGTCTTCTTGAAGATTGAAATGTCGAGAAGCTGCCTTCAGATGAGAAACGTAAAGCATTCTTTACGATGTGTTGTGTAAGGGCATAAACAATGGAGGTCCGCGGGATTATTGTGATTGATATTATTGACAATCTGAGCTGGATGTTTATCGTAGTAAATTTCATCATGGGATTGCCAAAGTCAACAAGAATTAGGTGTTCTCATAAAAATTACTGTGGACAAGCTGACCCAATCAGATTGTGGTATTGATTGAAACTACAGATTTGCTAGGATTAAACTACCTATATGTGAAAAGAATTACGCAATTGTGTGGGTACTAGCACTTGTCATCCTAGAAGGAAGTAGTCGATTATGAAGAAATCTTGGAACCTTGCAAAAAGCAATGGAAGTGGAATTGCACTTTTGCACGACGTTTTATCACCTGCTGAGATCTGATGGGAAAATATAATAAAAGCAAATGAGTTTTGAATGATTAGGGGATGTGGCTATTGTGGGAAGAGAAATATTCTAAAAGTTTTATCTTCAGAAAAGGAGATAGTTTGACGAACCAAATGAGATTGAAATTACAGTACGTCAATTGAAAATATTGAAAAGAATGGGGACCAGTTGCGATTGTGGTCACTCCAGTGAGTACATTGCATTCTATGATCGTGTTGTTCTATATGAACCGGTAGAAGTTCGAGGAGAACACTTGCATCTATTTGATTCGTAAAGTGAAAAAAAAATTGAGAACAAACTTCCTAAAAGGGAGGAAGAGATGTAACACCCGTACCCAAAAAATGAAAGAATATTTAATTTACATGCATTAATTAGTATATTTAATTGCATGTGATGATTTGGGTAAGTTCCAGTTACCCCGTTGTGATAAGTGCTTGATAAAGGGCATAGTTGGGCAGATGTGAAACGTGACCCACAGGAGGTCCAGATTGAATAAATTACATTTTGTTGCATTTATGTGATTAAATGGTAGACATGTAAATGTAAATGTGTACATTATTGTACATGTGATTGTTTAATTGATAAAATGTTAAGTGTTTTAATATTCTATTATTGTTCATGTTTATTTATGGGACCAGTTTGGGTACCCTTGTGAGGGCGTAATTAAACATGTGGCATAATTAGTAGGCTAATTAGTGCATTCATATGATATTTGGGACCACGTTTGGGACTCATGCGTGACTTAGATACATACCCATTTGGATATTGGGTAGTTAATATAAAGTTTAGAGGACTTTATAATAAGATTTAGAAAATAGCTAGGGGTCTAAATACAAACATAAGTTAATTTATGCAGATTAAGATGCACCATAATATTTCCCATCCTCGTCTTGTTTTAAAAAAAAAAGGACCAAACATGAGTGTGTGTTGTATTGGTAAGGCGGCAGCGGTAGTATACGATATACATATAATATACATATATATATATATTTGGGTACATATTAGTTAGTTAGATCAAGAGATGATAAAAAAATTAAAAAATAAATAAAATAAATATGGATACTGAGAGAGAGAGAGAGAGAGAGAGAGAGAGAGAGTCGAGAGGCTTAGGAAATGAGTGGGTTTCCACCTTTTCAATGCCATAACTTCGTCGTACGTTGCCCAAATCGCGATACGAAGTCGCATTTGGACTCGTGGGGGTAAGCCTAACACTACACAAAAAACGCAAAATTGGCACTGTTTAAAACAGTACCTGACCGAATCTGGCACTATTTTTTTCAGTGCCAAAAATGGGGAATCCAATTTTTTTGGCACTATTCAAAATAGTGGCAGATTTTGGTCAAAGGGTACCAGATTTAGAGATTTGGCACCCTTTTGGGCACTGTTTAAAAAAGTGCTAGAATTTCAAGATAACTTGTGGACACGTGGCAACTTATGGTCTCACCATGTGTACATGTCAGGTACATTAATCTGGCATACTTTTGGCACTGCTTAAAACAGTGCCAGTTTTTATTGAGTATAAAAAAATAATTTCATCCGGCACTGTTTTGAGCAGTGTCAGATTTATTTTCAAGGTGACCAAAATTTGGCAGCATCATAGCACCTATATATAAAATAGCAATAGCACCTAGTATCACAAATAATACTTGTAATCACAACTACAAGTAACCAATAATATATCATAAATCCCCAATAGAAAATAAAAATCATAACAATCCAACGTATAGTGTATACATAAAACAAAATAAACCAATAACATATAATCCAAAACTAACAAGAAATAAAACCATGGAAATCTAACATATAACTGCTTCATTCTTGATCAGTGTCAGGTTTCTGTTGCAAGTTTGTTAATAGATAATGGACCTGCTCTGTCATTTGCTGGAACATCCCTGGACCAATTTTCTTGTGATAAACCTCATTTCGACAGTTGCAGCGTCTTTTACCTAAGGCTAGCTTTAAAACGTTCTTCTCCCTCCACACCTGATAGATTCCATGTAACACATTATATGACTTAACTAAAATGTAACCACTGGATAGAAAAGCAACAAAACAAAACTTCAAGGACAAAAAGGGGGCGGTAAAGCCCCAAATGTCGACATCCTAACCATTGCCTAAGTTTATCTACTTCCAGTTAGTAGGATTGGGTCTAAGGTGATGTGCAAGAAACAATTGCTTCTGCTTTTTGTTGTGAGATGAAATTCTCTATGATACTTCCTTAATGATGACTCCAAAATAAGTGAGAAGTAGCATGCCTAACAAATCCTATAACTATTACTTGTAATCTGAGACACTAAATAAAGAAAAACAAACTCTTGAAAAATGCAATCATGTCCTATATCCAGATTTCAGTTTTAGATGGATTCGAGACCAAAACTCTTATATGTAATTGAAGCGGATGTATATAAAAATAGGCTATTGGAAGCTTCGTCTATCACTAACTAAAAGCCCATATACTATGAGCTAAGAGCAAATAATAAGAATCCATTCATTCAAAATAGCATACATAATTTCTCGCATATATAATATATAAAGTATGTAAAAACATCCTAACTTTAAAGATCCTCCCATGAACAAATCCTCTAGGGTAGCATCCAATTCAACAATTACATCATCACCTTTCACAACTCTCTCCTCCTCTTTTGTTGGACCCCCACCAAAAAACCTAGAAGAGGGCTTAATTGTGTCAGCATTGACAGGATGTTGAAACCATCTTTATTTGTGAAAATTAGAGGTCACTACTAATACAGTGCAAGGAAGCAACTACCAACCCAAGTACAATAACAAAGAAAAACTGTATAATGAACACACATTCCACAAGCACAAAATTGCTGCCAAAGGTTGTGAAATGTATGCAGAGTCGATCTATAAGGTCCAAAAAATTTATGCCCCATAATGGGGGAATGAAATACCATTTTACGTAAAAACTAGCCTTAAACTCGTGCAATGCACGGGAAATATGTCACAAAATAAAAATGAATAATTTTCAATAATCAAAAAATATTGATAATATAAATTTTCCAAATGAAAAAAGAAAAAGAAAAAGAAAGCAATTATTTTCTAAAATGAATTATATATAATATGAATATATGATTCTCTAAGCAATGAAGTTCTTGAAAAAAAGGTTTTATACATGTTTTTCCACAATGAACATGGACAGTGATGATTCCTGCAGGTATGACACAAAAATTCCAAAGACTACCATGACGAGAATAGACTATACAGGATCATGACAAGAAAATGAGGATGAAAGAAACTTAGTAAAGGCTTTGAAGAAAAAGTGAGAATACAACCACTTCTCGTGCCTGCCCAATGGAACTGAGTCCAAAACTGGACTCAGCACCAAAATAATATCAACCTTAACCTATAGAATGAGATGATCATGTAGCAATATATGAATGTACACCTACATGTATACACTAATAAATGTGTTTCTTTTAATACACTTGTAATTACATTAAGGCTCTATTCGGTTCATGGACTTTGCAACGGAAAAGATATGGGAAATGAAAACAAGGAGGATGTTTTCCTTCGTGCTTAAATAACATTAAAAACTAAATTCTTCTAGAAAATAATTGAAATATATGAATAAAGGAAGGGGAATGACTCACAATTCTCAAAACTTTAATTTATTTCTCAACTTGTTCACTTTCTTTCATCTTTTTTTTTCCTTCTATTTTCCCAATCGTTTTCATTACTAGTATAATGTATGAGGCGATGAGGTCAATCCTAGTATAATTGCCTAACTTAGAGAAATGTAGACAATTTCTCAAATATTTTACTGTTTTCCAAGGAACAAGAACTGGAAACAAGAACTGGAAACAAGTGTAAAATCTTGAATTCGATACCCAAATAAAGATCCAAAATATATGAGCTAACCTGTAATAGCAGGTAAAATGTTTTTCCTGATGAACAAATATGACAACGTTGAATATGCTTCTGCATCACCAGAAAGGTTGCATCAGCAGCAAAAGTATCAAAATGTATGAGGTATTGATTCCTTGGGGATCTTAATGACAATTTACAATCGCAGGTTCAAACATACACTATTAAGTAACAAATAACAAGCAAAGGGATGAAGTACAGAATAAAGAACTACCAAATCGTAGAAATAACAAGTCATGTTACTAAGCAATGGTCCAACAATATTCCAGATTATGGCAATAAGCTAGCTGCTAAAGACTAGATAAAGTAAAAAGAACTAATACTTCACGAGTCATTTTCCTTCCTCTTCTCTGGATTTGTTACTACATCAAAATTCTTTTAATTTCTAATAATATCGAAGCAAGAAGGAAAATACTTGGAATATTGTTTTTCCTTCTCATTTTCCCATCTCTTTTCTTTTCCTTACCTAAATTGGCCAATCAAACAGAGCACTAGGGTATATCAGCACACCTTTTGACCATTATGTGACGCATGATCAAAATAATGAGCCAAAGAGCACATATTGTTTGCTCGATTATAGACAGGTTAGCCGAAAAAACAGTAGAAAGAGCATCACCGTGTAGATGAAACAAAGTAATTTGACGAATGAATGAATTTAAAAAGAATGCCAATCATATATATTTTATATATATATATATATTGCTAAAGATTTGGCCAGTAATTCATATACGTGATTTCAAACTTCTTAAAATAAATTGCTTTTACATTATATTTTAAAAGGTAATAGGACATAAATTCAAAGCAAACAACAATCTTTTTAACACGCTATTTTATTACATTACAAAACGCAATTAGAAAACTGAATCCCACTTTAGCACATTGGAAATAATTAGCTTTTATAACTAAACAATGACAACAAGACACATCAATTTGTTTATGAATACATTTTTGCTCACCCTAAAATTGTTCACCATTTGCTCACCCTCCTCTCCTATTGGCTAATGCAGTGGGGCCAAGTATTAAATAAGAATTAATTAATGGTGTAAAGTACTAGGCCCCACTGCATTATCCAATAGGAGAGGAGGATGAGCAAAGGGTGAGCAAAACTGCACTCATTTGTTTATGTCTCATAGCTATTCCAAATTAAACACAACTACTGAACAAAATTTTATTTGTTGAGATGGAAAACAGTGATACAAGACATGCATTGGATACACAACTCACAATACATACAAGAAAAGTCAACCCTACCGAATACTCCATTGGTTGCATGTAAGGAGCTCTTTAGTAGAAAATTGTGTTAAATAAACTAAAGTTTCTTATTTTTGTTCCAATGCATTACATTTTGTATGGGTGTCCAACAAAATTATAAATTTTTATTATTATCACATTAGAAATTTAAAACTTAACAGAAACTTTTGAGAAGAAGAATGCGTGTCCAACAAAATTATAAATTTTTATTATTATTTTCATCTTGTTTTCTTTTCCTTTCAATTTTTTTTCACCGTTACCTTGCTAGTCAATCAAAGTAACACGTTTCTTTGAGGAGTAACGCTATGCTTCCCAAATTTTGCATCCCAAATGTGATGTGGCAATGGAACCACTTTAATATCTTCCAATCAAAACCATATGTTGGGAACCACATTTGGGATACAAAATTTGTAAAGCATAGCATTAATTTACAAGAAAGTCTAGTGATACAATTCCTTGGTAGATTATTTTCCCTTCCCTCATCAAATCCTTAAATCAAACAAACCTTAAAGGTTTAAACTCGTCTTTGAATATGATGATTATTCTCATTTCTTAATAGTGCCATTGTTTTTGGGGTCAAAATAGTGATTTTTCATTCAATATTTATATCAAACAGTTAGCCTACATTCATAAGAAGCGTACGAAATAGCTATAACAAAATTCGAAGAAAAATATATAACCAAAACATAATGACCTCTCATGATTAATAGAAGTAATGTACCAAATCCAGTAAAAAATTACTAGTAACTGACCTGTGTTTCTTTCAAATCTACATGTCCACCAAAACTTCTTTTACTTTCCTTAGCTGTAAGAAGAGAACAAGTATGTAGAGCAAGTATGTGGTCTTTTTTACTTTACCAACTATGATGCCTATATCAATCAATGGATAAAAATAGGGTTACATACAAAGACGTCATGATACCAAAGATTTCATAAAAATAAAAAATAAAAAATAAAAAATAAAAAATAAAAAATAATCAATCAACGAATGTCTCTTCAGATGGAAATAGAAATTGAGAAAATTAAAGCCTAAGTGACACTTTGATCTAGTGGACCAGAGAAACTACTAGTAGCAAATCTCATTAGGTAATTGTGGGAGAGGTCTGTGTTTTGGCAGGTAAGGGTTTCCGCAAGTACAAGAGAGAGAGAGAGAGAGAGAGAGAGAGTTACATTTGATATCTGAACTTTGTGATCTTGTCAGAATCAAGATATAAAAGTATTCTTTACTTTCCAAAAGATTTGCAGTGTGGAAGTAAAGGTCGAACCCACAGAGATTGATTACTACAGCTCTTAATTTTAAAACCTAAGTCTAATTAATTAAGAAAAACGGATTTGAATTAGATTTAATTAATCTAAGAACAATAAAAGTAAAGCTAAACTATGAAATCAATTAAAGTTGTTTTAAATAATATTTAATGGAACCTAGGATTGCAAATCCACCACTAGCTTCATAATAGGAATATTTATGAATTACTTTAGCTTAGTACATTGGATGAATATGGGGAATTGTAGCTACAAGCCCAATTCCTCCGACAAGAAGATAATCATGGTTCAAGCACCAACATAATCCATCTTCGGTTAGCACGAATTATCTCACACTAAACTAGGGTTGTGATCTAATCCGTCTAACCTAGGCATGGACTATTCGGATACTTGATAGCACAAATCAATAAAGCACCATCACATGTAAACAATCTAAACAAGCACAGCAAGAATAGATCGTTGAGCACATCACAGTCAAAATAGATCTAAGACAAGAATAAATTCTGAAAGCAATGATTTAATCAATAGTAGTACGATTTATTTATAAAAATCCTCTAAACATGTGACTGTCATCCATACATAATAAAACTAAAATAAAAGCATAAATAAAACCCTATTACTCATCTAGGGCTTCATTGAAACCCTAGATCTATGATCTAGCCGTCCATGGAAGTGATAGATGGCAAGTAGTTGATGGAGGAGGCCATGGAAACCCTTGGTCTTCTTCTTCTTCTCCTTGCTTCCCTCCCTTCAATGGCTGGAAGTATGGTTGTAGAATGTGTGTATAATAATTGCCAACCCTTTAATTGAAGTAAAATAGGATATATATAGATTTACAACAAGTTTTGGAAGCCTTTACAACTCGAAACGGACTGAAACTGATGTAATTTACAATCTGGACGTCATTCTGCAGTTTCGTTTGCACAGGAGTCTTCAGTACACTGAAATACGCAACATTGATTTTTCCACATATCGCGCGAGCGGGTCGCGCGAGCGCGACATTTGAACCTTCGCGCGCGTGGATCGCGCGAGCGATTCTGGGGTTCTCGCGCGAGCGATTCTCGGATTTCGCGGGCGCGGGTCGCGCGCGCGACTTGGTTTTTTCAGCTTCTTCAACTATGCTTTTTCACCCTGTTTAGCCTGGTTTAGTTGATTTCTTCCAAAACCTGTCAGAAACTAGAAAACGAAGTAAAAATATACAAAAACAGGATAAAAAGGTACTAACAAATGCTCATTAAGGCGTATATTTAGGATTAGTTCTCTCCCGATCACACCCCCAAACCTACATTTTGCTAGTCCTCGAGCAAAACTAAAATAAAAACTACTAATAAAAATCTATTCCATTTTCGTATGGATCACGATTGCAGTTAGCATATGCAACAAGCCTTTTAAACCCCTAGGTGTCCCTAATCGGACGAGTGAAGTCTCGTGAGGGTTCTCGTCAACAAGTTACCCACAACCATCTTTATTAACTTATAAATTTAAAAATGTTTATTAAAACGAAAAACATACTATTCAATACTCCTTATTATACAACAAAGATTTGAAATAGGATAACGAACATAAAGATATAGAATCAAACGTCTACATACATCATGAAGAACAATCTCAAGCACATGCATCGTATAAATCAATAGAGTTTCTCATAAAATTACACGTGTGTGATATAGTAGTCAAACGAACACGCGCATGTCATGAACATGGAATATAACTCGGATAACTGTCCAACTATGCTTTAACTACGAATCTCACAATGAATTACACTCTAAAATGAAACACTCTGAAACAGGTGTAATTTTTCTAAACTATGTGAGCAAAGGAAATATATTTTCAAAACGATAAATGCTCACATATGACTCGAAAAAGACGCACGACACGAAAGAACAGTAGTCTCATGGATATGATGCCAACAATCAAGAAAAATTAATCATGACCATGTTTAATCCCCCTCCCATCGTTTTTATATCCAAACCATATTTTCTAGGATCAAAAAGGACTTTTCAAAGGTTGTAATGTGGCTCAGGCAATGAAAAAGGATAGAAAGGATTCATTAGGTAGTTTTAGAATGGCATTGTAAGGCATGTTCGATCTCTTTCATTCTTCTTCTACAAACTTTCATCTTTTCTTTCTCTTCATTCCTTTTCATTCACTTTTCTTCTTTCAATTCTTTCATTTTTTTCTTCAACCTTCTCTTCTTTATTTTGTTTTCTTTTTCCGTTTTCTTTTCTCGCTTCTCAAATGACTATTTGAATACCAAGCAACTACCCCAATAGCATCTTATTTTCTTCCTCCTTTTCAACACATCACCTTAACACTTCTAAAAGGTGACAAATCTCTCAGTGGTGAACTCCAAATTTGTCAAGTCGGAGCAAAAACAAGGATAATGGTAATCAAAGAAAGAAATGGCATTTTAACGGCTCAAAGGGGCGAACTAAGGAAATTTTATCTTTTATCGGCTGGCAGTAAACAAAGCAGGCCTAAAATCATGTCCTATGGTCATATGGTTCTTCAACGTTTACGATAGAAGATTATTTAGTATGGTAACAAAGATTTTACTTGACTATCAACCAAAACAAGAATAATGAGACTCATCAACAAGTTAATACGCTATTTCAATGAAATTCGACAAACACAAAATGTATTTATAACCCTCTAAAAAGAAAAGATAGGCTCAAAACCTCACCGGGTCTAGTCTCCACCATGTGCTATCTAGAAATCCGAATCATATTATAGTTCACAACCAACATGTATTCAAGCGACTACGTGCAGTGCATAGGTTTGTGTGCAAATTTATGATATAAAACTACGATTCAAACAATACATAACTTAAAACATTTCATCATGACTTTAGTAAATATTTAACCACATATTCTCATGTTTACCATTCTATAACAATTCAAAGTTATTGAACAAGAAGTATCAAATTGCTATTGCAAAAACGTTAGTACTATCGTTTATTTAAACACACTTGTTGAAAAAATTTTAAAATTTTGCATAAACTAATGTGCATGTGTGATCGCATACCCCCAAACCTAAACCTTTCATTGTCCCCAATGAAATAATAAAACGAAAGAAAGGAGAGTACGTAAGAAAGGAACGATAATACCTCGATTTTGGACAAGCCTAGAACAGGTGAACACAAAGGAATATGGCAATAAAATTCAATGTTACCTGTTAATACTCGATAAACGAAAAGAAAACTACAAAAGAATATTAAACACAGCTAAAAGAAATGTAAATAAATTAAACTAAAATAAATAAACTATAAGTCCGAAAATAAAAAGAGAATAAACTATAAAACAGAACCAGAACTACAAAACGAACAAAGGACTAGATCTAAAATTACTGACGAAAGAAAAACAGAAAAGTAAAATATATCAGAACAAGTATGGGGGCTGATATAAAAAACAAAAGAAAAAAACAGATAATGGGGAAATCGCGCGAGCGGTCCGCGCGAGCGGCCGTCGCGCGCGCGAATCCCCAGCGGAATTTTTTTTTTTTTTTTTTTTTTTTTTTTTACTTTTCTTTTTTTACTTTTCGTGCGAGCGAGGTCCCTCGCGCCCGCGAGATCAGGCGCGAGGAGAACCTGAGGCATACTAAAAGGAAAAGAACGAAAATTCCTCTAAGTCACATTCTCGCGCCAGCGGGCCGCGCGAGCGACGTCTCGCGCGAGCGGGCCGCGCGCGCGAGAATGGAGTTTTCCACTTTTTGGCTAAAATTATGTGTATATTATTAAAATAAATTAATTCCAACCCCCAAACCTATCCAGAATGTCCAAAACAGACTCAAACAGACTCAAAAACGACCAAAAACAAAGAAAACAACCAACATTAAGCTTGGGTTGCCTCCCAAGAAGCGCTAACTTTTATGTCTTCAGCTAGACCATTCTAGCTCAAGATTTTATGGAGGCCGTAAATCGGACTGTGTACCCCTAAGGATGTCAGGTAGAGCTCGATGGTAAGCAGAAATAACATCGCTTTGAATTAAATCGATTAACGGCTTGTCATTATGTTCGAATCGATTTCTTACCTTCCGAGTAGATTCCGCATTAGGGTCCACGAGATTAGGATTCATCCACTCATCATCGTCCGCTATATTATTTTTCCCACTCACCTTTATTTCTTTAGTAGGCTCAATATTCCGTGTTACCTCACCTTCCACCTCACATAGGGAATCGTCGTTTTTAGGAGGTTGATCCATAGCATTAAAAACGTTTAATTTTAAGTTCATGTTCCCAAATGATACTTTCATTACCCCCGTCCGACAGTTAACACGTGCGTTGGCGGTTGCTAAGAATGGACGGCCTAAGATGACAGGAGTATGTTTCCTAGCATCTAGCACCGGTTCGGTGTCAAGGACCATAAAATCTACAGGATAGAAACATTGATCAACTTTTACTAGCACGTCTTCGACGATTCCTCTAGGTATTTTGACAGAACGATCCGCTAACTGAATAGTAGCGGCCGTAGGCTTGAGTTCACCTAATCCTAATTGTTTATAGACATGATAAGGTAAGAGATTAACACTAGCTCCTAAGTCAAGGAGAGCCCTATGAATGATAGTGTCACCTATAACACATGAAATCGTAGGCGTACCGGGATCCTTATACTTTGGAGGAGCATGTTGAAAAATTGAACTAACTTTTTCCGTGAGGAAGACCTTTTTAGGAGTATGACTGCATATTTTGCGCTTTTGAGTACAAAGGTCTTTTAAACATTTAGCATAAGCGGGAATTTGTTTTATAGCATCGAGGAATGGAATATTGATTTTAACTTGTTTGAACACCTCGAGTATATCCTCAACCTTAGACCCTTTCTTAGGCAAATGTGACGATCCCTCAACGTTTGGTGGATATGGCATTCTCGGAATATAATTCGTTGAGACCGGTTCATTTCCTTTTCTACTTTGATTCACATCCTCACCTTTTTCTTTATTCAAATTTAAATTTTTATCTTTCTCACCCCCATCCGGAATTACAACAACTTCCTCATCTCGAATAGTCGTCCTAGTCGAAACAGCGTTCACGCTCTCACTCGTACTACCCACTGAGTATTGCCCCTTAGGTTGCTGAGTAGGTTGACTCGGCAACTTACTCTCAGTTAAACGGTTTAATGTATTAACAATTTGCCCTACTTGGGACTCCAGTTTTGCGATGGATTGTGTGTGAGAGTGTACTAACTGAACCACCGAACCAAAGTTTTCAAGTGAGGCCAACACCTTCTCCTCGAATGCATTATTGCGTGGAGGTGGAGGAGGTGGTTGGTATTGACCTTGTTGGTATTGGGGTCGGTACGTATTTGGAAAATTAGTCGACCTAGGATTATAATTATTTTGTGGGAATTGTTGCATAGAATTAACGTGTTGTTCAACAAATTCCGGATATTGAGATGCAGAAGGACATGCAAAGATATTATGGGACGGTTCAGAACATAATGCACATACTTCTAAAGAGGATGGATTAGACGGTTTGTTCATTTGCATAAGTCGGTCAAGTTTTCTATTTAATTCTTGTATTTGAATTGATTGACTTGACTCAACTGTCACCTCTCGCTTAGGTTGAAGGTATCCCTCAGAACGTACCGACACAGCCTGATGCATCGAATTCTCGCTTAACGTTTCAAAAATTTTCCAGGCCTCGTCGGCGCTTTTGTGTAGGAAAGTTCCTGCACAAACGGCATCGACGGTATTCCTAATAGAGGGAATAAGCCCCTCGTAGAAGACTTGAACCAATTGCCACTTGGGAACCTGATGATGTGGACACGAACGTAATAATTCTTTAAATTTTTCCCACGTGTCATAAAGAGTCTCCCCATCTTGCATCACAAAATTAGTTATATCTTTTCTTATCTTATTTGTACGCATAATAGGGAAAAACTTTTGTAAAAAGGCGGTGTGTAATGCTTCCCATGTTTTTATTGTGTTTGGCTCAAGTGATTGAAGCCAATACTTTGCTTTGTCTCTTAATGAGAATGGGAAGAGCCGCAATTTTAATTCATCATTATTTAGGTTTTGTATTTTCAAAGTAGAGCATATACCCTGAAAATCCCCTAAGTGTTGGTAAGGGTCTTCATTTAGACGGCCATGGAAGGAAGGTAGTAGCGAGATCGTAGACGACTTAATCTCAAAGTGAGATGCCGTCGCCTCCGGTAATTCGATACCGGCTTGTGGCGTGTAAGTAGTAGGAATAAAATAATTTATAAGTGGAGGTGGTGGCGGTATATTAAGATTGTTCATATTCGCACCATCATTTTGATTGTTATTGTTATTTCCACCGTCAGCCATTTTAATCGGTTCAATTTGAAAAGTCCGAGTTTTCCTTAACCGTTCACGGGTACTCTGAATTTCGGCCTCAAACAACGACGATGGAATCGGAGTTGATTCGTCGTCTTGCAACCTAGCTCTAGAAGCTTGGGTTGTGGACTTACTAGTTCTTAAGGTACGTTCAAGTTCAAGATCGAAAGATTTTAAATCTGGTTTATTTGAACGTGTACCCAACATAAACTAAAACAAAAGAAAAGAAACTAAAAACAAAGACTAACTAAACAAAATAAACAAATACAATCACGCAAATAAGATAACAAGCACTCAACTACTATGATGCATGCAAATTATCCTGTAATGCAATGACCGCGTCAAGCCCAGCGCCCCGGGTTTCCTAGCTAATGCAGTGCAATTAACCCTAAACTAATGCAAATAGTGCGTCACAGCGCCCTGACTTACAGCGGTTTAAAGCGAATTTCAAAGGAAGCAATTTATTTAATTGTATTTATATTTTTATTTGCGTAAGCTCCTTTGATGTAATTAGCTGCTCCACTCGGAAACGTTGACTACAAAATAAAAAAAACAAGTTAGTAACTAAAAAACAAAAACAGAAAATAAGAAAAATAAAAACTAATCTAATATTTACGAATTAACTAAACTACGATTATAAAACTAAGAGTAGTAATACAATCCCCGGCAACGGCGCCAAAAATTGATCTTGTCAGAATCAAGATATAAAAGTATTCTTTACTTTCCAAAAGATTTGCAGTGTGGAAGTAAAGGTCGAACCCACAGAGATTGATTACTACAGCTCTTAATTTTAAAACCTAAGTCTAATTAATTAAGAAAAACGGATTTGAATTAGATTTAATTAATCTAAGAACAATAAAAGTAAAGCTAAACTATGAAATCAATTAAAGTTGTTTTAAATAATATTTAATGGAACCTAGGATTGCAAATCCACCACTAGCTTCATAATAGGAATATTTATGAATTACTTTAGCTTAGTACATTGGATGAATATGGGGAATTGTAGCTACAAGCCCAATTCCTCCGACAAAAAGATAATCATGGTTCAAGCACCAACATAATCCATCTTCGGTTAGCACGAATTATCTCACACTAAACTAGGGTTGTGATCTAATCCGTCTAACCTAGGCATGGACTATTCGGATACTTGATAGCACAAATCAATAAAGCACCATCACATGTAAACAATCTAAACAAGCACAGCAAGAATAGATCGTTGAGCAGTCAAAATAGATCTAAGACAAGAATAAATTCTGAAAGCAATGATTTAATCAATAGTAGTACGATTTATTTATAAAAATCCTCTAAACATGTGACTGTCATCCATACATAATAAAACTAAAATAAAAGCATAAATAAAACCCTATTACAAATCTAGGGCTTCATTGAAACCCTAGATCTATGATCTAGCCGTCCATGGAAGTGATAGATGGCAAGTAGTTGATGGAGGAGGCCATGGAAACCCTTGGTCTTCTTCTTCTTCTCCTTGCTTCCCTCCCTTCAATGGCTGGAAGTATGGTTGTAGAATGTGTGTATAATAATTGTCAACCCTTTAATTGAAGTAAAATAGGATATATATAGATTTACAACAAGTTTTGGAAGCCTTTACAACTCGAAACGGACTGAAACTGATGTAATTTACAATCTGGACGTCATTCTGCAGTTTCATTTGCACAGGAGTCTTCAGTACACTGAAATACGCAACATTGATTTTTCCACATATCGCGCGAGCGCGACATTTGAACCTTCGCGCGCGCGGATCGCGCGAGCGATTCTGGGGTTCTCGCGCGAGCGGATCGCGCGAGCGATTCTCGGATTTCGCGGGCGCGGGTCGCGCGCGCGACTTGGTTTTTTCAGCTTCTTCAACTATGCTTTTTCACCCTGTTTAGCCTGGTTTAGTTGATTTCTTCCAAAACCTATCAGAAACTAGAAAACGAAGTAAAAATATACAAAAATAGGATAAAAAGGTACTAACAAATGCTCATTAAGGCGTATATTTAGGATTAGTTCTCTCCCGATCACTTTGTATTCTCAATTTGGGACCAGTACAGAAATAGAAGAAAAAATAGTTTGTTTACCAAAAAGAAAAGAAGATAGGAGAAGACAATTAATACCTCACCGTTTGAGAGAGAGATCTGGCAGGTGGTGCTGGCATCTGCGGTGGTGCTGGTAAGAGTGCTGGCGTCGAGGGTGCTACCGTCTGTAGCGGTGGTGGTGAGGGTGAGATCTGGCGAGTGGTGGTGGAGTGAGATATGGCGGTGTAGGTGATTTAGGGATTTTTTTTTCTCTGCTAGGGTTTTCTTTGTTTAACAGGAGAGAGAGAGAGAGAGAGAGAGAGAGAGAGAGAGAAAAGTGAAACTAAAATGATTTGGGGGTTTTTTTTTTCAGTCAACGCAAATTGGGAAGGTGTTGGATGAAAAGCATTTTGGGAATTTTTTGGCACTGTTAATTTGCCAGATTGGCACTGTTTGAAACAGTTCCAGATTTGGCACTGTTAGTAGTAGTGCCAGATTGGCCTAAAAGCGAGCCAAATTTTGGCACTGTTTAAAACAGTGCCAGATGAAATTTGCGAAAGGGTGCCAATTTGACCATTTTGGTGTAGTGTAACATTATGGTATAATTTAATTTCGGTTTAATCGATAGATTTTTCATGACCCAAATGGGTTGGTAATAGTTAGTTTACCAAAATTGTGTAGGATTAACTACAAGTTCATATTTGGGCTGTATCTAGGAAAATTCAGGGTTTCTAGACTTATTTGATTATTCGTCGAGGTGAGTGACATTAATTATGATATTTGGATGATTCCATGTTTGAGTTCATTTGGGATGTAAAAGCATGTTACGTATAGCTTAATAAATCTTCTTTAATTTATTGCTGGGCAAAATTCATGTGATTAAATTAGGCCCAATTTAATTGTGAAACCACGGTGTAATGTTTGTATGAGCATGTTGAGTTGCTTATTTGGGTCAATGGAATTGCTAGTTCTATACCACCATGAGGTACTCTATGTGGTGACGACCACGGCCGCCAGAGGCCTATGGGACCACACGTGAGGCGTGGGTCATGACTAGGTCACGTGCGCTTAGGGAGTGGAGCCGCGGACTAGTTGGTAGTGGTGGAAGTAAACTACTAATTGTCGGAAATTATAGTTGGTTGTAATAAAATGAAATTGAGTATGTTTATTATCCATATGCATAATTAGTATTATTCACAAGCATATAGCTTATATATTGTAGTAGTTATTGAATAATCATCGTAGGTGTTTGTCACGACCCATCCCACTACGCGTGGAAATAGGACACGTGGCACGCCACCAAGGCTCATCTAACGATACGCAGCGGAAAGAACTTTAAAACAATCCTGGGTAATTAAAACTTAGGGAACATTACCCTCTGAGTTTGTAAAATCCATTGAAATCAGAGTTATAAAAAGTTTTGGCCAATGGAAAACACATTCAAAAGAATCAGTTTTGAAAACAGGGGTTCAGTCGACTGCTCTTAGGGTTCAGTCGACTGTACTGAGCAGAAACCGAAACCTAAAATTCTCAACAGAGGTCCAGTCGACTGATCAGGAACCCAATCGACTGCTTAGTCAACTGATCAAGGTCCCCAGTCGACTGTGTTAAGCAGAACCAAAATCCATCCGTTTACAAAAGGGGTCCATTCGACTGACCAGGGGATCCAGTCGACTACTTTTACCATTACGAGAAGTAGTAACCAAAATCAAAAGTGTTCAGTCGACTGATCAATGGTCCAGTCGACTGCTTCTCTCACTACTCACCTTCAGTGTCTCAATCACACGGGATCCAGTCGACTGACCCAGGGTCCAGTCGACTGCTCCCTTGCTGGGCAGCCCTGTGGTGATAATTCACAACTCATGCTTCTCATCAACCACCAACAAACCGCAACCAAAGCCAATTACAACATTCGAAACATAACTAAAGGCATTCAACTACAAGATTACAATACTAAGAAGGTAGTCTATGTTTCTATTACAACCTTTTACAATTTACAATCCTTACGCAAGTTTTAGAAGTTAATCCAAAAACAATATACAAGTGATATCCCCGGCGTTCTTTAACGGCCTCACTCATCGCGCTTCTTCTTGTCTTTCTTCTTACCTGCAATGGAGTACATCTCCACTGCTCAGCTATATGCTGAGCGTACAATTCTAAATGTATGCTTATATGACAGTTCATGATTTAAGCATCTAAAACACATAGAAATAGTCTCTAGGGTGAGTGGTACGCATTCATCCGGTCGATGCCGTAGGAGGCCCACCTCTCCCACGCATCTCGTACACTGGTTGGGCCTTCCTCCATACCAGGTACCGTGTCCTGGTTGGGCCCACCTCCAATCCAGACACAACCACAATTCCAATTCCATCACAATCACAATCCTCAAGGTTCGAGGAGCTTACCCCGGATGAATTTGCACCAAACTCCCTTTTGACCCAAGTAGACACATAGCATGCTCACATAAACAGTTATACGTGCTTTTATCATAATTTCACGTGCATAATTAACGGGCCTAATTAATACATGAATTTCGCCCGGATCCAAGAATATCAAAAATGATGTTCAAAACATGAAAATCCATATATTTCATAGATCTAGAATTCATACCTCGTGCGAATCTCTTCAAACTTTGAAGGATCGTCTAGGGGGCTAAATAATCGTCGGATTTCAAATTATATGCGATTCCTACGAGTTTTACCTGATTTTCCCCAAAAGTCTAAAATTACTATTTATACAAAAATTCGCCAAACACGACCTAAGTAGTATCAAAACGTAGGTCTTACCTCCACGAGTTCGAATATGAAATCTGGAGAAAATCTGACGGACGAATGGTCGTCGATCGGCGTCGCAAAGTCCGGAGAAACCAACTCCCTTTTCTCTCTCCTCTCTCTAGATATTTTTAGAAGTTTGGATGAGAATGAAATCTCATCCACTTCTATATATAGAAAAACTTCTCGGGAATTACGTTTACCTCCCCACAAGTTTCTCAAACTTCTAATTAACCCTTGAAACTTCGCGCACGTCCATTTTATAACCTTACGAATGAAAACTATAAAGTTCGGAAGTTTTCGACTAGGTTTCGTTTGGGTCCAAAGTAACGTCCGAAAACTATATTCTGTGGAATCTCTACACAACCTACCTTTTTAATTAACGTATCACTCACGTTCTCATCACAGTTCTCAAAATGCTATAACAATATCAAAGATTACCAGAATTCCCACAACACAGCTAAAATTACTATTCAACAAATACCAGATAAAGTCAAATAACATTTAAATCATATAAATGTCATTTAGTCATGCCCATGCAATATGAACTTCCATGTTCTCGTGTCCTTACTGACACCTTACCGTTGACCCACGCCAACTCAGCTCAAATTATTAATAACATTAATAATTTTAAAAATCTCAAATGATGCATTCTCAAAATCGTAAATTTCTGTAACGGGTGTGACAACTCTCCCCTCCAAAAAGGAAGTTTGTCCCCAAACTTTACCTCATGCGTCGAATAAGTATGGATACTCATTCCTCATGTCTTCCTCACTTTCCACCGTATGACTACGCCATAGCACTTTCACCATTGGAATAGTCTTGGTTCTCAAAACTTGTTCTTTGCGATCTAGAATCTCCACTGGTTGTTCCACATAAGTCAAGTCCCCCTGAATTTGCAACGGTTCAGGTACAATGATCTTATTCTCATCTATCATACATCGCCTCAACATCGATACGTGAAATACGTTATGCACATGTTCCAACTCTGATGACAAGGCCAAACGATAAGCCACTGAACCTACTCTCTCTAGGATTTCAAAAGGTCCTATAAATCTTGGATTGAGCTTTCCCCTCTTTCCAAATCGTACAATGCCTTTTGAAGGCGATACTCACAAGTATACTAAATCTCCCACTTCAAAATTCATCGGTCGTCGTTTCAAGTCTGCATAACTCTTATATCAGCTCTGAGCTACCTTGAGTCGCTCTTGAATCAACTTCACCTTTTCAGTAGTCACCTGTATTAACTCAGGTCCTAACAACTTTCTTTCTCCCACCTCGGTCCAACAAACTGGCGATCGACACTTACGGCCATACAGAGCTTCATACGGTGCCATACCAATACTTGACTGAAATCCGTTGTTATATGCAAATTCAATCAACGGTAAGTGTTTCTCCCAATCACTACCAAAGTCTAAAACACACAGTCGAAGCATATCCTCTAACGTCTGAATCATGCGCTCTGACTGTCCATCGGTCTGAGGATGAAATGCAGTACTGAAACTCAATTTCATACGCATAGCTTCTTGCAAACTTTCCCAAAATCTTGACGTAAAACTACTATCACGATCTGATACAATCACAGCTGGGACTCCATGTAGTCTTACAATCTCTTTCACATACAATTCTGCTAACTTGGACGGTCTAGTCGTCTTGATCGGTAGAAAATGAGCTGACTTGGTTAATCGGTCAACTATAACCCAAATCTTATCATTCTTATTGCATGATCGTGGAAATCCAGAAACAAAGTTCATCGTGATCTCGTCCCACTTCCATTCTGACACTGGCAAAGGTTGTAATAATCCCGCGGGTGCTTGTCTCTCTACTTTGACTTGCTGACATGCAGAACATTCGGATACAAACTTAGCGACTTCACGCTTCATACCCTTCCACCAGAAGTTTTCTCTCAAGTTTCTGTACATCTTATTACTTCCCGGGTGCACTGAATATCTAGTACTATGTGCCTCCTTCAAAATTCGTTCTTTCAAATCTTTCACATTCGGTACGCATAATCGGTTCCCAAGCATCAACGCTCCTTGTTGCAAGATAAATCCCGGTCGTTTTCCCAAAGGTATCTCGTCCTTCATTTTGCACAAATAGACATCATTAAATTGCTCTTTCTTGATCTCTTCAATAATATCTGGGTGTACTACAATCGTCATCATCAAGCCATCATTAGTTCCTGGAATCACATCCAACTCTAAGCGTTCCATCTCTTTTACCAATTCTTTTTGTTGTGTTAGCTCATCGGCTAAATTCCTCGGTGTCTTCCGGCTTAATACATCGGCTACTACATTAGCCTTTCCCGGATGGTACTCAATCGAAAGATCGTAATCCTTCATCAACTCCAACCATCTTCGCTGTCTCATGTTCAAGTCCCGTTGGGTGAAAATGTATTTCAAACTCTTGTGGTCCGTGAATATCTCACACTTTTCCCCGTATAAGTAGTGTCTCCAAATCTTCAATGCATGAATTACAGCGGCTAATTCCAGATCGTGAGTCGGATAACTAATCTCATGTGTTTTCAATTGTCTCGAAGCATAGGCAATCACCTTGCCACCTTGTATAAGTATGCATCCCAAACCTTGATGCGAAGCGTCACTATAGATTACAAATCCCTCGGTTCCGGATGGTATTGTCAATATCGGTGCTTTCGTCAATCGTGACTTTAACTCTTGGAAACTGTCTTCACATTCCTGACTCCATTCAAAACTAACACCCTTTCTCATTAACTTTGTCATTGGCAATGAAATCTTTGAGAAATGTTTGATAAAACGGCGGTAGTATCCCGCTAATCCCAAGAAACTTCGAATTTCGGATACGGAAGTCGGTCTTTACCAATTAGATACAGCTTCTACTTTGTGAGGATCAACTGATACTCCATTCTTGTCAATCACGTGACCAAGAAAAGTAATACTAGATAACCAAAATTCACATTTCTTAAGTTTTCCAAATAGTTGTTTCTCTCGCAATCTCTGAAGTATCAACCTCAAGTGGTTCTCGTGTTCTATCTCACTTGGCGAATAAACAAGGATATCGTCAATGAATACAATCACAAAGTCATCCAAATAATTTTTGAATACTCGATTCATAAGATCCATGAACGCAGCTGGTGCATTGGTAACTCCAAATGGCATAACTAAGAACTCATAGTGTCCATAACGCGTTCTGAAAGCTGTTTTCTCGACATCTTCGGCCTTCACTTTCAACTGATGGTAACTCGATCTCAAGTCTATCTTGGAGAACACTTGTGCCCCACGAAGTTGATCAAATAAGTCATCAATTCTGGGCAACGGGTACTTATTCTTAATCGTTAACTTGTTCAGTTCCCGGTAATCAACACACATATGCATGGAGCCATCTTTCTTCTTTACAAACAATATTGGAGCTCCCCACGGTGATACACTTGGTCGGATGAAACCCTTGTCAAGTAGCTCCTGTAATTGGATTTTCAGCTCTTTCAGTTCTACAAGTGCCATTCTATACGGTGCCTTTGATACGGGTCTTGAGTCTGGTATAACCTCAATAGTGAACTCGACCTCTCTCTCAATAAGAACATCTGGTAGCTCATCAGGAAATACATCTGGATATTCTCGCACTATCGGAATGTCTTCTACTTTTAATTTGGTCGCCGAGACATCAGTCACTGAACATAGAAATCCCTAACATCCCTTTTTCAATAATTTTCCCGCTCGAATAGCTGAAACCAAGTACGGCGGAGGTATAACCCCACTCCCTTGAAAACAAAAGTTCTCATGTACCGGTGATCGAAAATTAACTTCTTTCCGTTCACAATCTATTGTGGCGTGGTTAAGAGCTAACCAATCCATTCCTAGTATCACATCGAAATGGTTCACTACAATCGGTATAAGGTCTACAGTCATCAACTTCTCGCCTAGTTTGATTTCACAGTTCTTATATATAGTAGACGTCATTATCGATTTACTAAGTGGCACAGCAATAGACAATTCATATCCTAACAGTGCCGATTTAACATTCAAATGTTCAACAAAGGTATGCGATACAAATGAATGCGTAGATCCCGAGTCGACAAGTATGCGTGCTAAGTGTGAACATACAAGCACCATACTTGAGACCACTGTATCAGTAGCAGCCACGTCTCCAGGGTTCATCTGAAATGATCTTCCCTGACGTTGCTCCGTCCTTTGTCCTCCGTCACTAGACTGATTAGGTTTCGAACCACTAGAAGCCATAGAACTTGCCCCTTGTTGAGAACGCTTCTTTGGGCAATCCTTCGCTCGGTGTCCCAAGGTACCACAGTCAAAACACTTGAGTTGCGGATGGGTCGCAGAACTCACACTATTTCTCCCTGTAGATCTGTTCTGAAAGTTGGTCAGAAAACATCGACCGGTGTGTGGTCGGTTGCAAAGCGGACACAACGGTATATCACTTGGTACTCTCCTGGAATCATTAAAACCAGAACTAGAGCCTCGTGAAAATGACTTCTTAAAAGATCCACCCTGACTTCGGTCACCACCCTCATGGCTTCGCTTCCCTTGGTGATTTTGTCTCGATCTCTCTATTCCACTTTCGGCTACAAGTGTCGTCTGCTGTACTGCTGCAACAGTCGAATGCTTGTAGGTCTCCACTCTTAATCGGATATTATCCCTTAAACCCTCTTCGAATTTTCTTGCCCTATCTTCCTCTTCGGGCACTGAACCTTTACCAAATCTCAACAACGCATTATACTTGGAAGTATACTCCGTCATAGTCATGTCTCCTTGCTTCAAGTTATCAAATTATCTCTTCTTTGCATTGTAGGCGGCTCACGGAAAGAACCGGCGATTGAATTCTGCCTTGAACCCTTCCCAAGTAATCGGTGCTCCTTGATCTAAAACGTTTACCCACCAGTTCTGAGCTTCTCCCCTCAGCACATCACTTGCATTTTCAATCTTCTCCCCATCTGTCATCGGAATAGATCGGAAAATTCGCTCCATGTCCATTATCCAATGTTCTGCTAACGTCGTATCGGGTGTTCCATGAAATTCCATTGGTTTCTTTCGAGTAAACTATTCAGATATTGATCTCATGCCCCTATTTTCGGGTGCATGTACTACAGTTATTGGTTCCACTTCGATGTGGGGTGGGAGGCAGTCGCTCCGCTATATTCTGTATCATTTCCCCCATATTTCCCATCATCTCTGCCATTTCATTCATTCGTCGGGTATGGGGTGATAACTCTCGGTCATCCATGATTCCAATCCTGTAGTTCGCAATGCATAAACGCTATGCATGTACAACAATAACAATAGTATGTATGTAAAACAACATCCATATGCATCAAACATCTCTAAGATGTATGAATGCAATTTAGAACATGTGGCAATTCACTCAACACTCCTCTCGTCGTCGAACGTTCCCAAAGTTTTGTTACCCGTAAGCTCTGATACCACTAAATGTCACGACCCATCCCACTACGCGTGGAAATAGGACACGTGGCACGCCACCAAGGCTCATCCAAACATCATCTAACGATACGCAGCGGAAAGAACTTTAAAACAATCCTGGGTAATTAAAACTTAGGGAACATTACCCTCTGAGTTTGTAAAATCCATTGAAATCAGAGTTATAAAAAGTTTTGGCCAATGGAAAACACATTCAAAAGAATCAGTTTTGAAAACAGGGGTTCAGTCGACTGCTCTTAGGGTTCAGTCGACTGTACTGAGCAGAAACCAAAACCTAAAATTCTCAACAGAGGTCCAGTCGACTGATCAGGAACCCAGTCGACTGCTTAGTCGACTGATCAAGGTCCCCAGTCGACTGTGTTAAGCAGAACCAAAATCCATCCGTTTACAAAAGGGGTCCAGTCGACTGACCAGGGGATCCAGTCGACTACTTTTACCATTACGAGAAGCAGTAACCAAAATCAAAAGTGTTCAGTCAATTGATCAATGGTCCAGTCGACTACTTCTCTCACTACTCACCTTCAGTGTCTCAATCACACGGGATCCAGTCGACTGACCCAGGGTCCAGTCGACTGCTCCCTTGCTGGGCAGCCCTGTGGTGATAATTCACAACTCATGCTTCTCATCAACCACCAACAAACCGCAACCAAATCCAATTACAACATTCGAAACATAACTAAAGGCATTCAACTACAAGATTACAATACTAAGAAGGTAGTCTATGTTTCTATTACAACCTTTTACAATTTACAATCCTTACGCAAGTTTTAGAAGTTAATCCAAAAACAATATACAAGTGATATCCCCGGCGTTCTTTAACGGCCTCACTCATCGCGCTTCTTCTTGTCTTTCTTCTTACCTGCAATGGAGTACATCTCCACTGCTCAGCTATATGCTGACCGTACAATTCTAAATGTATGCTTATATGACAGTTCATGATTTAAGCATCTAAAACACATAGAAATAGTCTCTAGGGTGAGTGGTACGCATTCATCCGGTCGATGCCGTAGGAGGCCCACCTCTCCCACGCATCTCGTACACTGGTTGGGCCTTCCTCCATACCAGGTACCGTGTCCTGGTTGGGCCCACCTCCAATCCAGACACAACCATAATTCCAATTCCATCACAATCACAATCCTCAAGGTTCGAGGAGCTTACCCCGGATGAATTTGCACCAAACTCCCTTTTGACCCAAGTAGACACATAGCATGCTCACATAAACAGTTATACGTGCTTTTATCATAATTTCACGTGCATAATTAACGGGCCTAATTAATACATGAATTTCGCCCGGATCCAAGAATATCAAAAATGATGTTCAAAACATGAAAATCCATATATTTCATAGATCTAGAATTCATACCTCGTGCGAATCTCTTCAAACTTTGAAGGATCGTCTAGGGGGCTAAATAATCGTCGGATTTCAAATTATATGCGATTCCTACGAGTTTTACCTGATTTTCCCCAAAAGTCTAAAATTACTATTTATACAAAAATTCGCCAAACACGACTTAAGTAGTATCAAAACGTAGGTCTTACCTCCACGAGTTCGAATATGAAATCTGGAGAAAATCTGACGGACGAATGGTCGTCGATCGGCGTCGCAAAGTCCGGAGAAACCAACTCCCTTTTCTCTCTCCTCTCTCTAGATATTTTTAGAAGTTTGGATGAGAATGAAATCTCATCCACTTCTATATATAGAAAAACTTCTCGGGAATTACGTTTACCTCCCCACAAGTTTCTCAAACTTCTAATTAACCCTTGAAACTTCGCACACGTCCATTTTATAACCTTACGAGTGAAAACTGTAAAGTTCGGAAGTTTTCGACTAGGTTTTGTTTGGGTCCAAAGTAACGTCCGAAAACTATATTCTGTGGAATCTCTACACAACCTACCTTTTTAATTAACGTATCACTCACGTTCTCACCACAGTTCTCAAAATGCTATAACAATATCAAAGATTACTAGAATTCCCACAACACAGCTAAAATTACTATTCAACAAATACCAGATAAAGTCAAATAACATTTAAATCATATAAATGTCATTTAGTCATGCCCATGCAATATGAACTTCCATGTTCTCGTGTCCTTACTGACACCTTACCGTTGACCCACGTCAACTCAGCTCAAATTATTAATAACATTAATAATTTTAAAAATCTCAAATGATGCATTCTCAAAATCGTAAATTTCTGTAACGGGTGTGACAGTGTTCAAGATGGAGCATAGAAGAAAAGGAAAGGACTTGGAGAGTAATTGTGGGCGTGGGATTGTAAATAAATTCTGGTTTAATAGATTTATGTTTAATAAGTAAATTAGTGGATTATTGTAAACAATTATTTGTTTTTATTTGTGTAGTTAAAGGATACCGGTTTAAATTCTTGTAATATGGGGAACGTGTTATGTTGGTTGATTTGGGGTTATGGTGGTATTTTTATCATTGCATAGTTGGATTAGGGCGACGAACACGGAGTTTCTACTCGTTGAGTTCGACATTAATTGATTATACATAATATTTTCCTAAAGAATTTTAAAACTGTGTTAAGAACTCATGAAGACTGGGGTTATGACCCGAAATTGCTTTTACATGTCTTCGAAATATATGCAATGTTTTAAAATGTTACTTTTGAAAACAGATTTTTTTAAAATAAGTTTGGGTGTGTCTGTGTTCAAACTTTTGGGAAAAAAAAAATAATGTGTCAAGTTCATTGGTCAAAACTTTTACTATGGTGATTTTTGCAAATTTAATAATTTGGGACGAGCCTTGGTGGCGTGTCACGTATCCCAGATTTACATGTGTGAATCCGGCGCGTGACAATTATATATTAAATTAACAAAATACCCTTTTGTTAAATTGAATTACTAAATTGCCCATTTGCATTTTGTAATTATCCTTGTATGTGTGTGTGTGTGTGTATATATATATATGCATATATTATTTTATTATATAAATTACCATTTTTCCTTGTATAACCTTTTATTAAAGTTTAAAGTGTGTTCAATTATAAATTTGAATTACCAAATTACTTTTTTTGTCTTTTGTAAATTACCTTTTTGTATCTATGTGTATGTTTATATGTATGCTATAATTTATTATTATTGTTTATGTATTTAGAGTATGTACTATAATAAATTGAATTACTAAATTATCCTTTTGACTTTTGTAATTACTCTTGTGTACATACATATATTAATTTTATTATATGTATATTGAATATATTATTTTAAAAAGAGCATTAAAGTTTGAGAGCACTTTTGCTCACCAAAATTTGGTTCACCATTACTCACCCATGCCTAACGAGACACATGTCAGGCAATGAAGGCATGGGTGAGCAATGGAGAACCAAATTTGGGTGAGCAAAAGTGCTCTCTTAAAGTTTAAAGTGTGCACAATTATAAATTTCCTTTCATTAATTGGAATTACCAAAATTCATTTTGCCTTTTGTAAATTATCATTGTGTGTGTATACTTGTATATTATTTTATTCTACTGTGAAATACATATATATATATATAATTACACGGACCTCTCCTCTATATTACAAAATTACATAGACCTCCCATCTATATATATAGCATGAATTTATAATTTTACCCTTTACTTTATTTACCATTTTACTAAATTACGCACACATCTGTCTCTCTCCTCTCTCTACTGTGTGTGTATATATTTATAGATATAGATTAGATATACAAGTACATACATAGTATATGGACACACACACACACACACACACACACACACACACACACACATATGTTTATATATATGAATTTGTTCAAACAATAGAAAATTTAAACCCAAAATCAATTTGTTCCAAAAACAATTTTGTTCCTAAGATTTAAACCCAAAATCAATTTATTCCAAAATCAATTTGTTCATAATATTTAAACTCAAAATTAATTTGTTCCGAAATCCTAAGATCTAAACCCAAAATACCAAACACACCTCAAAGATATATACAAGTATCTATGTACATATGTATTCAATGGCTATTTGTATACAAATATGGATGTATATATGGTGTGTATGTATGTATGCATGTATATTTACTGTAGAGAGAGAGGAAAGGGGTTTTTTTTTCTTATAACTAGGGGTATTTTCTATATTAGCGAATTAAGAAAGGACATCTCTATAAATTTTGCAAACTAGACGGGAGTTGTGTGTAATGCAAATTCAAACCTCAAAGGATGTTTGTATAATTTTTCAATATAGAGGGGAGGTCCGTGTAATTTTGCCAAACCTCAGGGGAGGTCCATGCAATTAACCCTATATATACATATATATACTCAATAACCAAATTACCCTTATGCCTTTTGCAAATTACCCTTTGTTATCAAATTACACTTTTGTATATATGTGTATATAGATGTATATATCTATACGTTAAAGAAAATAGCCTAAAAGTTTAAAGTGTGTACAATTATAAATTGAATAACCAAATTACCCTTATGCCTTTTGCAAATTTCTCTTTTGTTATATCGAATTATCAAATTACCCTTTTATCTTTTGTAAACTATTTTTTTTTTGTATATACTAGAGGAGAGCCACTCACTATGTGAGTGCGAGAGAAAAAAGTGGGAGTGGAAAGTTGAGAGAAGTTTTTTTTTTTTTTTTTTTTTTTGAAATGATATTTTAATACTTTATGAAATTATTTTCATTAAGAAATTGTGTAGGTTTTAATGTAATTATTGGTGTGAGAAAAACTTATATATATATATATATATATTGTCTATGGTTATCTCTTCTGTAAAAGTTTAAAATGTATACAATTGTTAAATATGATCATTACTCAAATAACTTATTTCTATTGTCGGCGGTGCATGTTCAATGCATTTAAGGTTTAATATTTGATTTCACTTATTGTTCAAATCATTAATCTATGAAATGTATCTATAATAAACGCAGCTAAATTTTATTTCTCTATTTCGACTCCATATTTTTTTTTCTAATGAATTCCAAACACAATTTCTAATTGGTCAAAGAAATAGCAAGTAAATGTCAGTCTATAAAATTTTCACTTTTAAATTTTTGAATATTTTTATTAGTATTATTTATGCAACAAGAAATTGTACGTTTACCGTCAGTTAATATAGATGTCGTTCAAGCAAATTTTTTCTAACACCATCTTAAGAGTTATTAGAACTTTTTTCTCTTTCATGTACACATTAAACAAATAATACATTACATTCTTTCTATCAAATCCAACGCCCGTGCCTCGCTCGGGCCGTCTTCCTAGTACTTATAGATATGTGTAAAATGACCTAAAAAAATTTCCTTCGAAGACATTACCCCCAAACCCCCTTTTATTTAAAGGACGATCTTCTAATCTCGCTTAAGGTGCCCAATTAATTCTCAAGACCGGCCCTAATAGTTATAATCATCCCAATCAATAATCACAAAACATCTCGACAATGTTTGATCTCAAATATTGAAATTGATGTCTTAAAGTTCAGTCTATAGTAATGTACCACTCCTTGAACTGAATAATCTGTGACATGGGACTCAAACCAATCAAGCCAAGCACCAAACTCATGAATTTACAAATTGCAAAGGAGTTTAAAAAGTCTACTAGTCAACTTGCAAATATCTGGACAATTTAATATTCGGTCCTCAAGAGGATGGTGCCCAAGCATATCTAGTATAACTAAGACAACTTATCTAACATTGTTAGAGTCAATCAAGTTGTGGCTCAAGACAAGACATATCTATGTTAGAGAGAGAGAGAGAGAGAGAGAGATGGGTTTTAACCTTTCTAAACATCTAGGTAGTAAATGATGGTCCATTTCATTGATAATATTCAATGTATGTAAGAGTAGTCCCCACAACACATGCAAAATAAAACTGTGGCCATTCTACATTTTTCACAACAAAATGACACGGGTAGATAGACTCATTTGCAGCTTCTTGTGGTATGTAATAAGGTTAAGGACCTGTTTGGAAACCACGATTAAAATCGTGGCTTCTTCGTGATTGCCATACGTATGTAGGTTTTGGTGCACGTAAATTTCTCAGATCGTGCAGCAAATTTAGGTTTTTCAAACGATTCCAAAATTGCAATTGGCTCTCCAGCAATTTACAAATTAATGTGGCCCAAATAAGAACCTGTTTGTCAACAGTTTTTAGAGTCTACAAGTATCTTTGAGACACAAAAACTAAAATAAAATTGTATTCGACAAATCTGCTTCTGCAATTTAATAGTAGAAAAATGTGTCTCAATTATCAAAACTTAGTGATCGATTGGACAAAAGAAGCTATATTAGACCACATTTGACCAAAAATAGCTTTTTTGTGGTTGAATTGTAAAAGCAAAAGTTGTTGATCGGCTCCCTAAATTTTGTCTCCACAGCAAGTCTATTGTATTAATCACATCTCTTGTGGTAGACAGGTAAGTTTTTTGGGTATATTATCTAAGAGGTTTACTGTTCAAGTCATGAGGAACGTGGTCACTGAAAAATTCTCTCGGCCACTCTAAAACCTCAAAGGGTTAATCGAGGTACCCACAAGTTAGCCCGAACCCGATTAACAAAAAAAAAAAAAAAAAAAAGTTCTATTGTACTGGTCATTTAACACTAGACAACTCACCAACTCAATTCCAAACAGTTTATAGATAGATACAAAAGGGCATAGGTGTTTCCAGAGCTGTGATAAGAAGTGCACAAGTGGGGTTTTAGCTGTATTGTGGTCATCAGAGCCCGCCAGGATGGATTGATTGATTGATTAAGAGTTGGTGGGACCCAACCATATACTCCTTTGAATTGCAGACAACACGTGTGAGTTGGGTTTCCCTTGCTTACAACAACGCCCCACTGAAAAAAAAAAAAAAAAAAAAAAGGGAAAGTGATGAGTTGTGAGCATGTGGTGGGTACTACCACAGCATTCCAATCACCAAAAAGTTAAAACCAAAAGTTCAAAATTTTGAAGGAGTGGTTTTTTTTTGGAATCCAGGAAGGACATGCAGTGGATGAAAGCAAAAAGTAATACAGAAACATATACAGATGGGTGGGTCACGTGGGACAGGGAGGGTGGCTTCTTGAGGTATTACGGCTTTGAGAACTGTGTTAGAGAGCCAATCGCCATTACCAAAACCATCTAGTAAGCTCTTAAATAGCACGGTGATTTCCCAAATTTCTTGTCATCGGATTTCCCAAACGGGGCCTACGTCATGATTACATTGCATGGACTTTATACAATGTACCTGTGTCAACAGTATATACACGGCCAAATGTATAGGACATGCGCCTGATGTAGCCCTATTCTCGAATGAGCACTAGTACACTACTTTATCCGGACAGTGAATCATACACTTTTTTTGCACAATGCTTTAAATGTTTATATCTTGTGCTGTTTGAATTTTTTTATATTATTTTGTGTCCCACTTATACAGCACATGATACATGCATTTAAAACTATGTATAAAAAAAATATACTCCGTATAATTTATTGTGTAAGTCTAACATTTTCCTTCTCGAATAGACATGCCATCCACACATATCATGATAAAAATGCAAGGAGAAACTTAAAATTCAGAGGGGAAAAAAAAATCTTGAAGCTTTTCATATGAAGAGATTGATTTGAACCTCTTGATTAATTTCCAATCAAGAAGAGTTAAGGTTAAGGTTACATCATAAACAACTATGTCATCTGAAATAAGTTAACTAACATATTTTTATATGTTTAAGACCTGCCTGCATATTCCCATTCAACTTTTAGACATATTTTTTTAAGGGTAAGTTATATTTCACACTCTTGTAGTTTAGATGTGATTTCATTTTGCCTCGTGCAGTTTCAATTTTGTTAATTTGGTACTTACAATTTCATTTTAAGTTCAATATAGTTCATTCATTAATTTTTCTTACAAATTTAGGTCAGGTTCGAGTTGCATGTGGAGTCATGAAAATCACACATGGTGGGTTCTCAATGAAGAAGAGGGACGTGTGGATTATTTTGTCATCTGGTTGGTAGAGTTGTATTCTCAAATTCTGAGTAACATACTAATGGGGTATCAAGATTATGAATTGATTACAAGAGTGAGACGTTATAAATATGTTCAAAGTTCCAAATAATAACAATAATATCTTCTCTTAAATATCCTCTTTGTAAATCGACTACTAACTTCTTGTTATATAAAGACCGACTATATTGACACCAACTGGCTTCTACTTCCCAATCAGACTTTCATGACATATCAGTGCTCTTATTCACCGCTTTTAATAACCCTTGTTCACCGCTTTTAAAAACCCTTGCGAGCACAATACATCGTTCCAACATCACGACCATTCTATAGATGCACCGATTTTCTTGTCCACCGCTTTTAAGAACTCATATTCACCGCTTTTAAGAACTCTTGCAAGGATCATCCGTCTATGTATAATTTATATTAGTACTCTTGTTCCCCACCTTTAAGAACACTTATTCACTGCTTTTAAGAACGCTTATGAGTACGATACATAACTCAACCTATCCCACGCTGATATACACATGATTGATCCCTGACACTTCCCACATGACTTACATACTAGATACCATTCATGATTTCATTACCTGATTCATAACTACGTTCATTAATTAATGTCATTAATAACACGATAGTACAACTTACCATTATCTCTCTAGTCAACAGTACTACATAATGAAAGCATTAAAACAGTATCTAACCAACTAAACAGTTCATATCATAAACAATAGGAAATAACAGTATTCTGTAAGTACCAATCGATTAAAGTCCTTGTCAATCGATTGGGTAACAAGTTGTGTCAACCGATTGAAGTCATTTTCAATCGATTGGGTACTAAGGCATCTCAATCGATTGAAGTCCCTTTCAATCGATTGAGATAAGTTTAATCAATTTGATAGGATTCAATCGATTGAGAAGGTCATTTTTATAAGAACTGGGCAATGACAAACTGAGGTTCGGGAAAACCAATTTACAGCGTCTTTTCTTCTTTTAGACTTGTAAAAACTATGTAATAAAGCTACCGAGTGAGTTTGGAACTTACCATAAGGTTAAGGGTGTGTTTAGGTATGCTGGAGTTTCAAAGCTCCAATGGAGCTTTTCCCTCTCTCTTCCCTTCTCTGTCTTTTCTCCTTCTACCTTTCTTCTTCTCTTTTCTTCTCTTCTCTTTCTCTGTCTGGGTGTATATATATATATGGTGTATGTGTCACACCTCGTAGTAGCAAAAATAGGAAAAATAAAATTCTTTTTTGGACCCGTAGGTCATGGCAATTGAAAGTCATCATATTGTCTATAAACAAGGTTCAATCATCAGAGTACTAGATCAAACGACCCATAAGGAAGTTCTAGGTTCGACATATATAATCAGATTTTACTAACTATTACAAAATATAAGTAGCGGCGGAAATAAATATTACGGCACACTTGCGGATTACAACCTTAAACATATTACAGAGTCTCTAAAACATAAAGATAACTACTATGGCACAGCTTCAGATCTTCAGCTTGTGTAATAGTTGTCGGCGATGTAGTCTCTGTCATCATAGGCTCTCTCCCCATGGCCTCCTGCAAGGTACTCATCCCCTACATACTCATAACCCTAGCTAACTAGACGTGGAATATCTAGCAGCATAAAACGCCGTCAGATACGAAAGCTGAGTGAATGTAAATACTCACAAAGTATCTATAATATGTAGTATTTAAAACAACATCATTAAAAGATCATCACGTTGTCCACATTCATGGATGCACCAACTCAATATATCCACAGACATTTTTTCAACCAATCCCAAACATAACATGGACTCGTAGATTCACATTTCGCATATAGCTTTACATCTCACATTACTCAACTCATTTATCGGACAAACCCTTTCTAACCTGGCATGTAGCCCAATACTGCATAACTTAGAAAACCTGATATGCAGTCCTACTTTCTAATACTTAAATCAAACATGTAGTCCCATCTCTTTGGGCAAACCGCCCCAATACTTCTGGCCAACATGCCCTGAATCATTCTGGCCAACATGCCCTTGATACATTCTGGACAACACTTCCCAATACATTCTGGCCAAGACGCCCTAATACATTCAGGCCAACACACCTTGATATATTATGGTTAACATGCCCTTGATACATTATGGCCAACACTAATACATTTCGTCCAATACGCCCCGATACATTCTGGCCAACACACCCTTGATACATTCTGGCTAACATACCCCTGTTGTATTAAACTCGACATGAAGTCTCATATCACACAATCTCTCCAAACCTGACACGTGGTACAACTCTATCATACGTAAGTCGGACATATAGACTGTAATAACCTACATTTTCATCCAATTGCATTGTCATATTTTAAATTAAATATACATGGTCTGCTTTTATTTTAATCCTTATGTGTAGAATTTATTTCTTGCTTAATTTCATGTTTGAATTCTTATCGGGGCCAAACCGTAATTCCTATAAATATAGTAACGCTTATGCTGGATTTCAAATCTGTATTTCAAAACGGTGGAGAAGTTTACTTTTGACTAAACCAGTATTTTTATAAAACCGGGCAATCGATTCTTACACTAAAATGAAATTTTTGTATTTTTGTGGTGACCACCGCGCCCCGAAAATACCAGTTTACTCCCAAAACTGTCAACGCTGTGTGAACTTCCACAGATTTTGGAAGTGACTGATTGGGCATTTGCTTTATATCTATTTATGGCAACTAATGACTGCCTTAGGCCTTGTTTGGTATATATAGCTTGTGTGTGTAAATGTTGTGCCTAAAGTTGCAATTCCCAAACAACACTAGTTGGCCCCTACTAATCTATGCTTGGCTCTTGGTTGAGCTGGGGAGTTAACCATTTATGTATATACGTATGTATATAGTTATAGCAGCTCATGTTTAGGCTATGCACTTCATGTATATTAGTTAGTTTAACTAAATTGAATTAAAAGTAATTTGTAGAGTAAACTTGAAACAACTTGGGCACCAAGTTGTAGTTTGCTATTTATATCTCACACTCTTATTTCACAAGCTGCACAATTTCCTTTACAAACTAAAACTCATAGATTTGGGGAGAAACACAGAGAGTTGATTTAGAGAGAGGAAGCTCATCACCATAGCTTGCAAGCTTTGATTGGATTTCTTATTTGCTTAATCTTGATTCTTTCTCAACAACTTCTTCCATCTCTATATCAGTGAGTATTCTAAACTCACTCTAGAATGTAAATTCATGCTTAGTTACTGAATTTGTGTATGTATTAATGATCCTTCATTGCTAAATTCGTCCATGGAAGCTTGAGCTTCAAAATCACAATTTTCCAAACTCAACCAAAATCCGTTGTTAGAATGAAATATGAAAGATTATACATCCTACATGCCATGTTTAAAGTATTAGAGTTTAATTTGATCACATAAGAAAGTATATAAGGAAATTAGTTTTGACATGTTTTGATTTTTTCATGAAATTGGAGAGCTATAGTTTAAATCATGTTAAATTGGTTATGAATTCTTAATCTTTGTTGAAAAACAAAGAGAATCATATATTATAAGGCCTAATTACTTCCGAAATTGAAAATGGGTCAAAATGGACCCTTAAAACTGAAACAGGGGAATTCTGGGGGAAGAAGACGAAGCCTTAGTAAAAACTCGCGCCACGATCGCGCGCGCGAAGATCGCGCGAGCGACCCCTCGCGCGAGCGATCCGCGTGCGCGATCCTCGTTTCCCCAGGCAGACAGAAGAGTTTATATATATATAATGAAATTTAGGCAGGTCGCGCGAGCGAGGGTCGCGCGAGGGACCTTTCGCGCGAGCGATCCGCGCGCGCGACCTTGCCTTTTTCAGGCAGACAGAAAAGTTTATATATAAATTGAAAAGTTGGCATATCGCGCGAGCGGCCCGCGCGAGCGATCCGTCGCGCGAGCGGCCCGCGCGCGCGACCTCTGGTAGTTTCCAGTTTTGCTTGTTTTGTGATAAGGGACTGTTTGGGATAAAATTTATATACTGTTTGTGTACTGTTTGGGAAATTTACTAAAGCAGAATCCTTTTTGGTTATGTTTAAATGATCAAAACAATGAATTGCGACTTATTAATCCCCGTACGTACATTTTTCCTTTGAATTCAACGATTTACTTTGTGTTTAAGTTCATGTCATTCATGTGGGGTCAGTGGTACATGCATGTGGGTGTTGGTCAGTATGGAAAGAGTATGAGATTGAGATCGAGATTGCGGTTGTGGTTGTGGTTGAGATTGAGGTTGTGGTTGTGGTTGAGATTGCGGTTGTGGTTGTGGTTGAGATTGCGGTGATGGTATCTTTGAAATGCGACGGTGGAAAATTTGGACACTCCCTGACGCCCATGGAAGCGTTAAAGTGTGACGCCGAACTTGGACACTCCCTGGCACCCATGGTAGTGCTAAAGTGTGGCCTACGGACACTCCCTGATACCCGAGTCTGGATACTGCGTGAGGTTGCTCCGGTATTTGCATGGCGGTTTAGGTATTCAAAGTGTGAGGCAATGGACACTCCCTGGTACCCCGGACCAAAGTGTGAGGCAAACTCGACACTCCCTGGTGCCCCGTTGCTAAAGTGTGGCTATCTTAGTGTTTCAAAGATACCAGGAGTAAGATAGTGGGTTGATTGTGTCTGTCGAGAGAAAAGAGTTGGCAAGATGAGTGTGGTGCATTGTCTCATACACAAATTATATGTTTCATGAATGATCGACTTTTAATGTATTCCTTGTTGTTTTTATAAAATGAATTCTTTCTGTGGTCAAAAGATTGATTTTACAAAATTGAAAATGAAAAAAGGTAAATGGGTATGTTTTACATTCAAAGTTATGTTTTTAATACTCACCAGCTTCTTGAAGCTGACGACGTTGATGCGTCCTGGACATTCGTGTTCAGGCTTTTCAGGTCACAATCAGGAGGAATCTTATGACTACGCTATCTGAGAATTGCTGCCTTTGGAAGGAGAAAACTGTTTATTGATTATATGCTTTAAGTTATATGTTTTAAGTTTTAAACTGTTTGTTTTATAAGGATGACTGTAATAGACACTAAGTTATTGTTTTATTTTAAGGCGGTCTGTGCCTTTAGATGACCCCGTGCTGTAATATGTAATAAGTTAGAAAAATTTTATAAGCCTTGATTGCTCTGCTCTGATTATTATGTTTTGTTGTTCGACGTTTGGGACGGAATCGATCCTTCAAACTGTCGCGACCTACGGGTCCATAAAGGAAATTAAACGCTTTCCTTATTTATGCTACGTCGGGGCGTGACATAGACACTGCCCTATCCCAGCTAATTAGGATCTCATACCCAACATTGTACGATCTTTGCGACTTTATTCACATGCACCAACATAAATAGTACCTCTGTGGTCAATAGGCCCACTACTATGCATATCATCTTCTTAATTCGATTAACAACATTATATCATCATTATACAAATGGTTCCATTGTTCAATGAATTAAGCCGATTATTCAACGTGTGTATTATTCCATTACAACTTCCCACAATCAACGCATGATATAACACAGCTTAATGACCCGTCAGGTATAAACAGGCTAAACATTTAACAATCTGTCTTGTTCAACGATTGAAATCAATACCAATCGATTGAAGTTAAGTTCGATCGATTGGGAAATGTTCAATCGATTGAAGTTTCAATCGATTAAAACATGTTCAATTGATTGACTGGGGCCTACTCTCAATTGATTGAAACTCAGTTCAATCGATTGAAAAGTCGTCTTCATCCCAAAATTGAACTGGGCATTCCGCGCACACTCGGGGTCTGTTCTTTCTTGCCGAAACACATATATACAAAGTATATCTAAGCTACTAGGTAAGTATGGACACTCACCGTTAAATTTCGGTGACTTGAGGTGGCCGCGGGTCCTCTCAGGGTGGTCTTCTCTCTCTCCTCTTTCTCTTTCTTGTTCTCCTTCTCTTTCTTCTTTATCTCTCTTCTTCTCCTTCCTCTACTCTTCTTCTTCTTCTCCCAGTTCGAGGGGGTGTGTGTTAGTGTTCGTGTATATAAATATACGGTGTGTGTGTGTGTGTGTATATATATGAGGGTATTTATATATATCACGATATATCTCTCTCTAATTCTTTCTAAGGGTTCAACAAGCATATATACAATAGAGGGGAAGGGTATATATAGGGGAAGGAAATGAAGCTTAGTTGCACAAAATAAACTTGGCAACCAAGTTCAATCTCTTTCAATTGATTGACAGTGAGTTCGATTGATTGAAATAGGACTATGTGATGGATCCAGGTCGGAAGACTTTCAATTAATTGAGACAAGTTCTATCGAGTAAAAATCATAAGTCAATCGATTGAATAAAGTTCAATCGATTGAAAAGGGCAGTTCATAAAAGGTAAAGACAAGCATATTGAATCTTATTCATATATACAGAAATACAAAAGGACAATGAAAATAGCGGGTATTACAGTATGTGTGTGTGTATATATATATGTGTGAGTGTATATATATCAAATATCTCTTCTCTCTAAACTCCCTATCTCTGTCCAAAAAAAGGCACACACACACACAAGAAATGGTCACATATATATATAGGGAGAGAGGGGTATAGGTGGCTGCTCCCTATGTAGACTTGGAGATCAAGTTCTGACCCTGTTCAATCAATTAACATGGGTTCAATTGATAGAGAACAGGCCAGTCAAGGTCAAATCATTTGATGTGGGTTCAATCGATTTCGGCAGGGTTTCAATTGATTTATATGGGTTTAATCAATTGAGAAGGACACAAATTCAACCGATTGAGATAAGTTCAATCGATTGATAAATGTATTAAGTCAATCGATTGAGAATAGTCCAATCTATTGGGAAAGGCTTTATAAGAATACTTAAGGCAGACATACTAAATCTCATATTATTAATATACATATGAAAATATAGGGTATTACAGATAGTAAGGTGGTAATTCCTGTTGGGGAGAAAGAGGTATCGAGGCTCTTCGATCTCTGGAGTTAATAGGTATAATTAACTCGGGCCTGCACATGTATTAGCCGTGTTGATCGAATCGGAGGTGTCGAGACTGTATTGATTCGAGAGTGTACAAAATTGTCACACCCCAACCCGCCACGGGCGAATTAGGACACGTGTAACAATTCCACCGAAGCACGTCCCCAATAGATATAACATAAATCAAGTCTAAACTATCTTTTAAACTCGTTATAAAACTCATTGACATGTAACTAACCCCAAGGGTAAAATGGTCATTTTAAAATGTTTGTCGAGTTTCCATCTCAAAAGGTAGCTTTTCAAATAAGGAACTCAACGTTGAAAACGGCGCATGAATACAAATTTCCTAGACCAAGTTAAGTTCATTTAAATTTTGAATTTGAGTGCACAAATTACTCTCAAGCATTCTGCCAAGAGTTGGATCAATCCAGGGAAGAGTTTGTTTGATCCAACTTTCAGCAGAAACCATTCTGCCCAGAGTTTGCTCAACCCAGGGAAGAGTAACTCCCTACAGAAACCATTCTGCCCAGAGTTTGCTCAACGCAGAGCAGAGTTTGCTCAATCAAACTTCCTGCAGCAAGTATTTTGCTGCTGCTAAAAATTCTTGCTGCTAAAAAAAACTATTGCAAGTTTAAAACCAGTCCAAACTTGACTAAACTTTGTGGAAACATCAACAACTACTCTCAAATCATTTCTAAGTGTTTCTAAACATTAATACAAGATATCCAAGTATAAGATGACAATCAAAACACCCAAATTCTTCTCATGGATCATGAATTGGCATTAAAAGTCTATCCTCTCCCAATAAGCCCAACCAACTTCAAAAACATTAGGAAGGCATTTCAAACTCATTCCTAATCACACTTAGATATGTACAAGTCATATCTAAGTGTGTCCAAACATCAACTAAACATGTAAAACTCCACTTATCCACAATTGGATCATATTGAGCATTAAAATCTCAAATGTTGCCAAACTTGCACAAACATAGAAAACTTGTTGAAAAGGAGTTCATAAACTTTGCAAATAACTTGTTTACAATCAAAACTCACTCAAAACATATACACAACTTCTTTTGAGTCAAAACAATCCATTTGGAAACATCCAAAATCATTTTAAAAGTGTTCCCAAATGTCCCCAAACATTAACCAAACACCATGAGAGTTTTCAAAAGCACTTCAAAACAGTTGAGAAGTTGGTTTAACACTCAACTCACATCAATCCTTCACTAGCAACCTAAACTTACATCAAACTCCTCATCTTCCCCAACATGAGTATAACTTGTCAAACAAAAGATCTTAAATCTAGTTTGTCTTCAAGGTTACATAATCTATGAAGTTCTTTCCATACATACACAACTTGTGGACAACATATTACAACCCATACCACAAGATACAACAAACACTAAATTGATCCTTACATATTACAAGTTTTTCAAAGCATGAGTTAACTATATATCTCCAAACCATAAGTTGCATTAGGAAACTTAAACATCAAAATTTATGCACATATTAACACACATCTCATAACCCTCACGCCCACCCGTCGTATCGATCATTTCCTTTCCTTCTCCCGTGCCGTACCTGCGGTGGTTATTCAATAACCACAACAGAAAATGATATTTGTTTAAGCTTTCGCTTAGTGAGTAAAACTAATCACATATATGAGTGCAATGTTATATTCAATGAACAAGTCAATAATCAACATATCATTTAGTCTCCAAAAGACTAAATATCAATTCACTGTGACGTCGCTCTTGCCTTTTGCCCTTATGTGCATAATATAGCACCTCTAATTCACACCATCTCACATACCCTTCCACAGCTGGGTCGCCACCCACACACCTTTACACAGTTAGTGTTGTGAGTACCCTTACACCGTTGGGTTTTTCCACACCTCCTTATTATGGAGTAAATCCACGGTGAATCAACATAAGGCTTCCTTCAACCCACATAATACATAATCACATAATCATATCAAGTATAACAATTCTTGCAAAATTAAGCATGTTAAGTTTCCAATTTATACTATCATACTTTAACCAACATAATTCAACATATGAACATCATAATCAACATAATACATCATAACTTGTAACATTAAGCACAATAATACATTCAGCCCATGGATTAGAGTCACTCACCTCTTATAGATTTTACCCCAACAAGCAAATTCCTTAACGATTCTTGTCCAAATCCTACTCCGGAGTAATTCCTACAAGTTTTCGGCAACCGCGTGTCACCGATTAGAATGAGCTACCAAAATCCAACGATTAAAACGTAAATAAAAGGCATAGAATCGACCGTCTCACCTCCACGAGTCCGAATACAGCTTCGGTTCGCGAATTGGACGACGAACGGTGACGGAACGACGATTTTACGGCGTTGGCGACTCGTGCTTGTCTTTCTCTCTTGACGTCTCTCAAATTTTCTGTAAATTTCTCTTGGTTTTTGAGAGTTACAACTCCCCCTTGACACCTATCAACACACATGCAATGTGTTGGCATAAGTTTTGGCTTCCTTTCATTTACACCCCTTAAACTTCTTAGGTTCTTATTATGAAATCCCCAAACATTCCATTAACTACCCAATTATCTAAATGAGTGTTTGTCTAAGTCCCATATAGGTCCCACACGTGGTCCCAAATATTTTGTGAAGTTGCTATCGCACCTACCAATTATAAGTCATTTTCAGTTATACCCTTATTTGGTACCAAATGCGAACACATAAATCATCATATAATATGAACGCATTTAAGCAAATATTCATGTAATCACATAAATGCATTTAACATATAAAAATGCAATTTCATTTTATCCGGGCCCTTCACTGGGTCCCACTCCAATACTTGTCCCACCTCACTGGGGACTTTTTCATATGGTGTCCTTTTCTGAACACTTTTTCCACGGGCGAGTCCAAGCCTCCCCTTAATCCATTTTATACACTAATTATATTAATTAATGCATTTTATGAGATAATTAAACATTTTCCCCGGGTACGAGTATTACAAAACTGGTATGGTGATAACCAATGGATTAGTTTGCGGTTTGGCAAGCAATGACAAAGTGGTTTGCTTTGTGGGTGCTCTAGTTAAGGGGGTGCTGGTTATGTGTGACAAAAGGATTGAGCAGTTTTCCCACAAGTGATAGAGGGGGTGATTGTTGGGATTTTATCACATGTGGGACAATCCTAATAATTTAGGGATTGTGATTTGGCTAGATTCTTATTGCGATTTGATTTCCTTGCTAGAGTTGTATTACTTGTCCAACAAGTAATCGATCATAAACTCTATATATAAGGATGTTATATAGGAATTTAGGAATCCCTTGATGTGCCTTGTTGGGGGTCTCCCCTCATGGGGTGCATGATCTAGGGTGAGAGAAATATTAATCACTGGGATTTTTCTTTGAGGGTTGTTCACAATAATAGGAATGTGAGGTAGAGATGAGTATTTTTTTTTTAATCTACATGATTTCTCTATGTTACAGTGATTGTGTCAAGTTCTTTGGGTAATGAGAGTGGGTGTATAAAGAGTTTGAGGGTTGAGTTATAAGATTTAATCCAAAATGTTTTGAACCAATTGTTTAGTCTCAATAGTCAAAGAACTGGTCTCTCGGAGGTATGAATGTAGACGGTTTTGCCAAACCACGTAGAAATCTGTGATTTTTTTTTTTTTTTTTATGTGCTTGTTTTGGTGTATTTTTATGTGTTTATTGGAGAGAATTTGGTTCCACATTTTTAAATTTCCAACAAATCCATTTGCGCCTACCCTTGGCCTATTCCACACGATTAAGTAATTGCCGTTGGTTAGTTATCCTATACACTAATGCTTCGTTGTTGTTTGGCATTCAACTCTCTTAATTTGGACTTGCCTAATGAACAAGATATGTTTAGTATGCACGTATATAATCAATTTGCTTTTCACTTAAAATGGACTAGAAACAGCTTGATTTTATCAAGTGAACAAATTTCTTTCTTTCTTTCTTGGTATATATATCATGGGTATTTTCGTAATTCAAGTGGACATGCTTTTGGCTCACAAGGCAAGCCCATTGGCCTACATCTAGCACTGAGTGGTGGGATGCAGAGGATGTGACTCAATTCTAACTGGGCAATGCTAGGGGCACTAACAACTTCCACTAACATTTACTAACACACTCTATCTCTCTCCTAGTGGTACTGTGGGGTCCTAGACCCCACAGTACCACTAGGAGAGAGATAGAGTGTGTTAGTAAATATTAGTGGAAGTTGTTAGTGTTCCAAATATTACTCATTCTAAAATGAGGGAAAGGATCTTCTAGCTGCATCAAGATTTGAGTTATGTATGGGACGTATTAATTGGTGTCGCTGACTTGTACAAAATTTCTGTATATTAATTAGGGGAATACTTGGGGAACAATTAAAGTTCTAATTTTTTGTTCACAATCTCTATTTTATGTTTCTCTCTCTTGGTGAGTCTCACAGTGCCAGTGACCCTATAGTGCCCACTAAGAGAGAGATAGACACAAAATGAAAGTTGTGACTTTGGTTGTGCCCCAAGTATTACTCATTAATTAGTCCTATAATTTTCTACAATATATATAGGTTTTATTAATATGTGTCCTTAAGGCATATGTTAAAGTTTTAAAAGTGAATAAATAAGGGACACAAATACTAAACCCCACACCAAATACTGTATCCCTTGTTTATTTTCACTTTTAAAACCTTAACATATGCTCTAATAACACATGTTAACAAAATCATATATATATATATATATGTATGATGATGAACACAGAGTTTGAGAGAACCAAATTAGCTTCTTGATTTGGGTAATCATTTCCCCCATTGAAGAAACTTACAAAAGTTGCCTACAGACAAATGATTGGTTCCCCCAATGAAATGGCAGGAGATAACTGTCACAACATGTGGTTTTATGAACTTCACCTATCGCATATACTTTATATATAAGGCCTAAATCCACTTTACCCAGGTACTATATACGTATTTTTAATTGAGTACATAATATTTTTTTTATATATAATTGAGTACACGAACTTTCATTTCTTTTTTAATCAGATTCAATTAATGACGTTGTAAGTTTAAAACTAATAGAATTGTCTAAAATTGTCCTTTTTTAGCAATTGGGTACATGAACTTTTATATCATTTCCAATCAGATCATTCGTCAACGGCGTGAGATTTTGTTAAACAAAATTGTCCAAGTGTCCTTCCTAAAAAAATGGCTAAATTATAACCTCTTTTTTTTTTTTTTCATTTTATCTGTCAAAATAGATGATTTTATTTGTTAACAGACAGATAATATTGAACTAAATAATCCTAATTTTCTTATCTTTTAGCCTTTTGGGATGATTTTTTTATTTCAAGCATTTATTCGAGATCAACGCAATGGGCTTCGAAATTTCATAAATAAATATACATTACATCCTTATTTTGTTTAGCTCGATATTATTTGTCTATCAAGAGATAAAATTATCTGTTTTGACATATAAAATAAAAATATGAGATTCCAAATTAGTCATTTTTCTGTTCCAGCGAGGGGGTTATCTCTCCTTTTGATGTCAAAAAGTAGTATAGAGGTTTATAAAAAATGGTCAAAATTTGGGAGAAGGACATGTGGGCAATTCTATCCAACAAAATCTCACGCTGTTAGTGAATGGATCTGATTAGAAAGGGAATGAAAGTTCATGTACCCAATTGCAAAAAAATGACAATTCTGGGCAATTCTGTTAGTTTTAAACTAACGACGTCATCAATTGGATCTGATTGGAAAGGGGATAAAAGTTCATTACCCAATTGCAAAAAAAAAAAACGTTATGATTCTAACTAAAAATACGTGTATAATACGAGAGAGTAAAGTGCAATTAGACCTATATATAAATATCTGTGGATGTATATCCAGTTACATAGTACACAGGGTAACTCAAAATGGAGGCTGATATAGCTCATCTCATCTATTGGGGCAAATAAAATATCATCATTTGTAGAGACTGCTTGGTAACAGATTCTGCTTCTATAATTCAATCACGAAAATTAATTTTAGATAGAAGCTACTCAAAATTATTTTTAGTTAACTACAAATTTTTGTGATTGACTCACATTTTAAAGTAATCAAAAAATAGAATCTGATTTGTTAAATGATTTCACTTTCATTTTTTAGAATTTTATAATCACTTTTAAACTCTAAAAACTATGGTCAAGTATGATCTGTACTTCCCCAAGAGTACTAGTAGATCAGTCGGCAATGAGAGGCAGTAATGAACTAACTTAACTTTCAATGTGGATCATCACAAGATCGACCTAACTTTTTTAATTGGTTCAAAATTAGCAACAAAAAAAAAAATAGAGAATCCTAATTAGTGGGCAAGACCCATTAATCACCAACTTGTTTTATGAATACGCGGTGGTCAATTTCACACCTATCACAACTTTTTAAACATGTCGGAGATCAAGCTTTCAATATCTATATTTATAATCACAAACAGTTATTCTGAAAAATCATCTATTTTGAATTTATTGGCAGCAAGTTTAAAATGGGACCCACAGGATTATGATGATGACAATAATTTCAGTCCAATTTTCCAATATTTAAAAGGGGAAAATACCTTTTACCCCTGTGGTTGCACACATTTTCTCATAATCTCTCCGATTCATTTTGTAAGACTTAACCTCCTGTACTAATGACTGAAGTGGGACTGTTAACTTTTCTAACGGAGAAAAAGAAATAACGTTAATACCCTCAAGCCCCTATACATAATCTTTAGGGAAAATACCTTTTACCCCTGTGATTCATTTTTGTAACACTTAACCCCCTGTACTAATGACTGAAGTGGGACTGCTGTTAGAAAAATTAATAGTCTCTGTTTAGTCATTAGTACAGGAGGGTTAAGTGTTACAAAATGAACCATAGGGAGTTATGAGAAAAATGTGTAACCACAGGAGGGCAAAAGGTATTTTCCCCTATTTAAAATCGTAATCTTCTCTCTGATAAAAATAAATAAAAATACTAAAATAAATCGTAATCTTCTCTAATTATATATACATATTATACAAATTTATCTGTGTATATATAGGGGACACATACACTAACTAGGCAGCAAGTATTGTCTAAGAGTAGGGTGTACACAAGCTGAGCAGTTCAACAAGGGCTCACGGCTTAGCTCGATAATAGCTCGGCTCGTATAATAAACGAGCCAAGCTCGAGCTTGATTAATACAAAGCTCGTTTGATAAACGAGCCAAGTTTGAGCACACATGGGCTCAGCTCGATTAGGCTTGCGAACAGTTCTATTAAGGCTCGTATAGTAGGCTCATGAAAAATCTCTTTAAAATGTTTAATAAAGGCTTGTTTAATTATATATTGTTAGGATTGTGTCTAAAATTCCATTAATAGAATATTTTCTAATTATGATTTGATTCCATATTTGGTGGTTTTCATATCAAATAAGGAATCCTTTGGTGGAAGTTACCTATTTTATATGTGAATGTTTGTGAGAGTATTTCTTATTGTATAAGACGTACCATAGGGGTAAATCCTCTACAACTAGGATTGGGACTCTACAATCTATATAAATATAGGGCTTACTCAAGGGATTGATATGATTGGTTGCCAATTGATCGGCGACGGATAGTTGCCATTTACAGTCCTAAAGATACACTTTGTTAGCCCATTTCATATAGTTATTAGTTGTTTATTAATAAGCATTCTATATTTTGTAGGTTTTGGAGCTTTAATTTGAAAATGCACTAAAATTCGATGATTAGTGGCTTTGGAAGTCATTCTGAGCTCAAAAGGTGATTCCGGTAAAAACTGAATACAGTAGCAGTCTCGGTAAATTGCATTTTTTTACAAAGAATACTTTGGATTTGAGAAATTAGAGATATAAAATTTAGATCTTCGAGTTACGGACGCGTGGCCACAAACGGCGAGTCAATCCGAGGTCTGAACAAAAGGTTAGCGCAATTCTATGATCGGTGCGCAGTGCAGTGAAAACTACCTCGCGCGAGCGACCTGTGAAAAAATAAAAAAAAAAACGCGTATTTTGTCAAATTAGAGCACCCAGCGAAGGTGGTTTGTGCATATGACGTCCAGAGACGTAAATATAGCAGTTTTTAGTGCGATTTGGCTTAAGAAAGCTTCCTAAATCCTGACCAAATCTATATAAATCATATTCTAAATCATATTTAAGGTTACACATCATTACAAACGCATTAGATACATCTATATACAACTAAAATTTCAGCCATTGAAGAGAGAGAAGCAAGAAGAAGAAGAAGAAGAAGAAGAAGAAGATCAAGGATTCCCATGGCCTCTTCAATCAACAACTTGTCAATCTTCAATTATATGGCCGCTTAAACCAAGATCTAGGGTTTCAATGAAACCCTAGTCAAGTAATAGGGTGTATTTTATGCTTTTCTTTTAGATTTATTATGTATGGATGATGATTACATGTTTCGAGGGTTTTTTTTATAATAAAATCGAACTTCTATTGATTAAATCATTGCTTTTAAAGTTTATTCTTGTCTTAGATCTATTTTGGATGTGATGTGCTCAATGATCTATATTTGCTATGCTTGTATGGACTATTTACATGTAATGGTGCTTATTTGAATTGTGATATCAAGTAGTCAAATAGTTCATGGCTAAGGAAGACGGAGTGTGCCGCAACCCTAGTTTAGTGTGAGACACTACGTGCCAACCGAAGATGAATTATATTGATGCTTGAATCGTAGTTATCTTCTTGACGGAGGAATTGGGCTTGTAGTTACGATTCCCCATTATCATCCAATGTAATAAGCTAATTGAATACATAAATACCCTTATTATAAAGCTAGTGGTGGATTTGCAATCCTAGGTTCAATTCCCATATTTATTAAAAACAACTTTTAATTGCTTTTATAGTTTAGATTTATTTTCACTGTTCTTAGTTTAATTAAAATAAAAATAAAAATTCCATTTTCTTAATTAACTAGACTTAGGGTTTTTTAAATTAAAGTGCTTTAGTAATTCAATCTCCATGGGTTCGACCTTTACTTCCACACTACAAATTTTTAGAAAGTAAAGCATACTTTTTTATCTTGATTTTGACAAGATCAATTTTTAGCACCGTTGCCGGGAATTGAAAATTACTACCTTTAGTTTTAGAATCTTAGTTTAGTTAATTCGTAAATATTTGATTAGGCATTAATTTTCTTATTTTTCATTTTTGATTTGAGTCACTAACTTTTCTTTTTTGTTTTGTAGTTTCTCGAGTCATCAAATTCTAGCGTTTCGGAGTAGAAGAGCTTAGCACATCAAAGGAGCTTACACAAAACAAGTAAAAAAAAAACAATTTAATTAAAGCAAAAATTCAAGTAAATCGCATCCTTTCAAATTCGCTTCAAACCACTGTAAGTCAGGGCGCTGAGACGCATTATTTGTATTAGTTTAAGGTTAATTTGCATGTGCATTAGCTAGGAAACCCAGGGCGCTGGGCTTTGACGCGAATCACTGCATTACAGGATAACTTTCATGCATCATAGTAGTTGTGTGCTTGTTGTCTTATTTGCGTGGTTGTTTTTCGTAATCGTTGAGTCAGTCTTTGTTTTAATTTCTTTTCCTTTAGTTTATATTTGGTACGTGTTCTAGTAAACCCGAACTGCATTCTTTCAATCCTGAACTTGAACGTACCCTAAGAGTTAGTAGGTCCGCAACCCAAGCTTCTAGAGCTCGTTTGTTGTTAAACGACGAATCAACTCCGAAACCGTCGTCATTATTTCAAGCCGAAATTCAAAACACACTTAAACGTTTAAGAAATACTCGAATTATTAACATCCAACCTATTCCAATGGCTGACATTGGAAATAACGGAAATAATGGAAATAATCCTAATATACCTCCACCTCCTCCGCTTAAAGATTATTTCATTCTGACGGCCTATACACCACAGGCAAGTATCGAATTACTAGAGGTGACGACATCTCACTTTGAGATAAAATCATCTACCATCGCGCTACTTCCTTCATTCTATGGCCGTATTAAAGAAGATTCCTATCAGTATTTAGGGGGTTTCCATGATATATGCTCTACATTAAAAATTCAACACCTAACTGATAATGAATTAAAATTGCGACTCTTTCCATTCTCCCTAAAGGATAAAGCTAAGTATTGGCTCCAGTCTCTTGAGCCAAACACTATTAAAACATGGAAGCATCACATATCGTTTTTTTATAAAAGTTTTTCCCTATCACAAGAACTAATCAGATAAGAAAATCCATAACAAACTTTGTAATGCAAGATGGGAAAACACTCTATGACACTTGGGAACAATTTAAGGAATTACTGCACTCTTGCCCACATCATCAAGCTCCCAAGTGGCAATTGGTACAGATCTTCTACGAGGGACTTGTTCCTTCACTTCGTAATACCGTCGATGCCGTTTGTGCGGGTACCTTCCTACACAAAAGCGCCGATGAGGCATGAAAAATTTTTGAAACGTTAAGTGAGAATTCGATGCATCAAACCATGTCGGTACGTCCTAAGGGGTGTCTCCCACCTAAACCCAAGCAAGAAGAGTGTTTTGAGTCAAGTCATTCAATCAAAATACAAGAACTATCTAGAAAACTTGACCAACTCATGAGGATGGGCTATATGTCCAGTCTACCTCCTTCCGAAGTATGTGCATTGTGTTTTGATCCTTCTCATAATATCTTCGCATGTCCTTCTGCTTCTCAATTCCCAGAGTTTGTCGAGCAACACATTAACTTTATTCAACAATTCCCACGAACTGCATACAACCCTTTGGGAAATAATTACAATGTGCCATGGAGAAGTCACCCAAATGTTAGGTGGCGATCTCAAAATAATGAGGGTCCATATTCCTCCCAAAGACCTCAAATTGATACTAACTTTCCCAATGCATGGCAACATCAGTCTAAAAAATATCAATATACACAACCTAACCCTTTTCCTATTCCACCTCCACGTAATAATGCATTTGAGGACAAAGTGTTAGCCTTACTTGAAAGTTTTGGTTCGGTGATCCAGTTAGTACACTCTCACACACAGTCCATCGCAAAGCTGGAGTCCCAAGTGGGACAAATAGCTAATACACTAAACCGTTTGACCGAGAGTAAGTTGCACAGTCAACCTACTCAGAAACCTAAGGGACAATACGAGGTGGGTGGTACGAGTGAGCAAGTGAACGCTGTTTCAACTAGGACGACTACTCGAGAGGAAGAAGTTGTTGAGATTCTGAGGGAGAGTATGAGAGATGCGAACATTAATTCAAATCAAGAGAAGAGTGAGGACATGAGTCAAATTAGGAAAGAGAATGTAACGGTCCCAACTAATTATATTTCGAAAATACCTTTTCCACCAAACGTTTACAAACTGTCACATTTTTCAAAGAAAGGGTCGAAAACTGAAGATATACTCGAGGTATTTAAATAAGTGAAAATTAATATCCCATTATTCGATGCGATTAAACGAATTCCCGCTTACGCTAAATGTCTAAAAGGCCTATGCACTCAAAAGTGAAAGCTACATAGTTATACTCCGAAAAAGGTCTTCCTCACCGAAAAAGTAAGTTCGATCTTCCAACACGCTCCTCTGAAGTATAAGGATCCCGGTACACCAACGATTTCATGTATCATAGGTGACACTGTCATTCATCGGGCTCTCCTTGATTTAGGGGCGAGTGTTAATCTCTTACCTTATACCATCTACAAACAACTAGGTCTAGGTAAACTTAAACCCACGGCTACTACCATACAATTAGCGGATCGTTCAGTTAAAATCCCTAGAGGAATCGTTGAAGATGTCTTAGTTAAGGTTGATAAATGTTACTACCCTGTCGATTTCATGGTCCTTGACACCGAACATGTGCTAGATGCTAAGAGACACACTCTTGTCATTCTTGGTCGTCTATTCTTGGAAACCGCTAATGCGCGCGTCAACTGTCGAACATGGGTAATGAAAGTGTCGTTCAGAAATATGAACCTAAAATTAAACATTTTTAACGCTATTGATCAACCTCCCAATGAAGATGATTACCTATATATTGAGGAGTGTAAGGTTAGAGGAACAATTGAACCTAGTAAAGAATTAAAAGTGAGTAAGGAGAATAGTTTAGTGAGTAATGAGTGGACGAATTCAAATAACCAGGACCCTAATGCTGAATTTACTCGAAAGGTGAGAAATCGATTTGAACATAACCAGAGAAAATCGTCGATCAAGTTAACAAATAATGACATTATTTCTACTTTCCATCGGAGTCTCCCTAGTGTCTTTAAGGGTACAAAGTCTGAGTTACAGTCTCCATAAGCCTTGAGCTAGAATGGTCTAGCTGAAGACGTAAAAGACAGCGCCTCTTGGGAGGCAACCCACGCTTTATTTCGTTCGTTTTTCTTATCTTTTAACGTTTTTTGGGTCATTTCAGTCAATTTTGGAGTTCTCTAGACAGGTTTGAGGGTCAGAGTAAATTTATTTTGAATTTATTTACATTGAAAGAGATAAAAAAGAGAAAAAAAAATACAAGTCACGCGCGCAACCCGCTCACGCGAGATTTTACCTTAGAGGATAATTGTTCAAATTTTTATATAAAGGCTCAGTTTCTATTCGCACCACAAATCGCGCGCGCGAGGGGTATTCGCCTGAGCGGCCCACTCGCACAATCTTTTGCCTTAGGAAAATTTTTTCTAACCTTTAGAACAAACCTCAGCATTGCCTCGCAGAAGGATTCGCACACGCGACATTCGCTCGCACAGCCCACGTGCGCGAGTGTAGGATTTTTGCGTTTTTCTCTCTGTTCTCTTACCTACTTTCTTCCAAACCTAGTCAGTCGTTTGTTCTTTTCTACTTACTCCCGTAGGACCTTTTAGATCAAGTCATTCTTTGTTTTGATGATTCCGTTTATGCTTGTTCTTTTCGGTTTTAGTTCAGTTTCTTAACAAGTATGCCACGATTTACATTACATATATATATATATATATTTTTTTTATTGGCTATCGTCTTTCTTTTTTGTTTCTTTCATGTTCTTTGTCAAGTATTTAACAGGTGAATTAGTAGCTCCATTTGGAGCAATTAAACTTTATCGCCATATTCATGTATGTTTACCTGGTTTGTGATTGCTGAGATCGAGGTACTATCACTCCTTCCTTATATACTCTCCTTTGTTTCGTTTTATTGTTTCATTTGGGACAATGAAAGGTTTAGGTTTTGGGGTATGCACTCACACGTACATTATTATGCACCGATTTTAATTTTTTTTTTTGATACTTGTGCTTAAATAAATGAGATTATCGATGTTTTTGCAATCTTGAGTCGATACTTCTTGTTGGATAACTTGGATTGTTATAGAATGGTAAACATAAGAAGACGTGGTTAAACATTTGTTAAATTTATGATGCGATGTTTAGGTTATGTATCATTCGAATCGTAGTTTTATATCATAGATTTGCACACAAACCTATGCATTGCACATAGTCAAATAGATGCATGTTTGATGTGAATTGTAATATGAATCGAATTTCTGGATAACACATAGTGGAGACTAGACCCAGTGAGCTTTTGAGCCTATCTGTTCTTTCTAGAGGGTTATAAGTACATTTTGTGTTTGTTGAATTTCATTTGAAATAGCACATTAACTCGTTGTTATAGTCTCATTAATCTTGTCTTGATTGATAGTCAAGTTAAAATATTTGCTACCATGCTAAATAATCTTCCATCGTAAACATTGAAGAACCATATGACCATAGGAAATGATGGTAGGCCCTCTTTGTTTACTACCGACCGATAAATGATAAGATTTCCTTAGTTCGCCCCTTTGAGCCGTTAAAGTTCCTCTTTTATTTAATCACCATTATTTATTTTTTTTGCTCTAACTTGGAGTTTACCACTAAAAGATGTTTACCACTAAAAGATTAATCAACTTTTAGTGGTGATAAGGCGGTGTGTCGATTGAGAAGAAGAATAAAACAATATTATGTTTGGGGTGGTTGCCTTGGTATTCAATGAATATTCGTTTCAAAAGCAACGAAAAGAAAAAAAGAAAAAAGTTGAAAGAAGAAAAGAAAAAAAAACAAAACAAAAAGGAATTAAAAAAATAAAAGAAGAGAATGAAAAGATGAAAGTTGGTAGAAGAGATGATGAAATAAAGTAAATATGCCTTACAATGCCACTCTAAAACTACTTAACGAATCATTTCTATCCATTTTCATTGCCCGAGCCATGTTATAACCTTTCAAAAGTCCTATTTGATCCTAGAAAACATGGTTTGGATATGTAAACGATGGGAGGGGGATTGAAACATGGTAACGAATAATTTTTCTTGACTGTTGGCATCCTATCTATGAGACTACTATTCTTTCGTGTCATGCGTCTTTTACGAGTCATATGTGAGCGTTTATCGTTTTGAAAACATATTTCCTTTGCTCATATATACTAGATAGATTACATATGCTCTAAGCATTTTATTTGAGAGTGTAATTAATGACGTGAGATTCGTAGTCGAAGCATAGTTGGATGGTTATCCGAGTTATATTCCAAGTTCATGACATGCGCATGTTTATTTGTGTCACGCCCCGACGTAGCATAAATATGGAAAGCGTTTAATTTCCTTTATGGACCCGTAGGTCGCGACAGTTTGAAGGATCGATTCCGTCCCAAAAACTTCTAACAACATAAAACTATTAATCAGAGTAGGGTAAACAGGGCTCATAAAAATTTTTCTAACTTATTACAACTTATGGTACGGGGTTAACTAAGGCACAGACCGCCTTAAAATAAAACAATAACTTAAAGTCTATTACAGTCATCCTTATTACAAAACCAAATCATATCTTAAAGCACATAAACATAAAGCATATAAAAGTAAATTCTCTTCTCAGCAGTTGATCTCAATTAGCATAGTCATATGGTTCATCCTGATTATAACCTGCAAAGCCTGAACACGAATGTCCAGGACGCATCAACGCCGTCAGCTTCAAGAAGCTGGTGAGTATTAAAAACATAACTCTGAATGTAAAACATACTCATTTACCTTTTTCCCATTTCCATTTAAATACCACAAGTTTATATTTATGATAAAAAAAACTCGTTTTAGAAAACAACCACAACATTATTTAAAAGATAATTTCACACATATGTGACCGTGTATGAGAACAATGCACCATCTCATCTATCCGACTCTTTTCTCTCGACAACACCCAACAACCCTCTATCCTACTCCTGGTATCTTTGAAATACTAAGATAGCCACACTTTAGCAACGGGGCGCCAGGGAGTGTCCAGTTTGCCTCACACTTTGGTCCGGGGTACCAGGGAGTGTCCAATGCCTCACACTTTGAATACCCTAACCGCCATGCAAATACCGGGGCAACCCCCACACAGGTATCCAGACTCGAGTCATTCAGGGAGTGTCTATAGGCCACACTTTAGCACTTCCATGGGTGCCAGTGAGTGTCCAAGTTCGGCTTCACACACTTTAACGCTTCCATGGGCGTCAGGGAGTGTCCATTTTTGCCACCTTCGCATTTCAAAGACACCCTCATCCTCTTTTTCAACTCCAACCACAATCACATCCACAACCACAACCATAACCACAGCCACAATTACAACCACAACCACAAACACAACCACAACTCAAACTCATACTCTTTCCACACAATCATTACTCTTTTCCACACTATCATTACTCTTTTACACACTACCAACACTCACCATGCATGTACAACTGACTCCACATGAATGTCATCAAACTTTAAACATAAAGGAATTCACAGAATTAAAGAAATAATACGCGTACGGGGATTGAAAATTCGTAATTCATTGCCTTAATCATTTTAAACATAACTAATAGCATTCTAAAAACTGCTACTGAAATCCTCGTTTTCTGTCCAAACGGTGCAGAATCTGAGAAAATTGCATTAGACGAAAAGTGTGCAGAATCGAGTTTTGCTTGGGACAAAGCGGGCAGAACCTTAAATTTCATTCGTTTTCCTAACAAAAATCTGAAAACAAAATTCTGCTACTGTTAAAATTAAAAGAGAAAATATTAGATTGAATTTCTAATATACTTTTTCTGCTACTGTAATCCTCATTTTCTGCCCAAACGGTGCAAAATCTGAGAAAATTGCATTAGACGAAAAGTGTGCAGAATCGAGTTTTACTTGGGACAACGCGGGCAGAACCTTAAATTTCATTCGTTTTCCTAAACAAAAATCTGAAAACAAAATTCTGCTACTGTTAAAATTAACTACCTAAATCAGTAAATAAGGAATGAGTTACATTTGGAGTGAGTTAGTAATACTCACTGTGATATAGATTTGAAGAAATTGTTGAGAAAGAAATATAATTACGAAATTCCCAAAATCCAAGCTTTGGCTATGGAGGATTGAGCTCTTCTCTCTCTCTACGAAATTGAAGAACTTCTCTGCACTCTCTAAACTCTCTGTGTATACTGAATTATGCTGTGATGAATGTGCAGAAAGTGTAGTGTGGTTGGGTGTATAAATAACCAAATTCCTACCAAGAAAACATTGGCCTAACTTCCCACTCAATCTCCATTAACCCCCATATAATACCATGAATGTGCATCAATGAGGTGTATGCACTGCCCTTTATTCTCCACTACTGAAAGTAAGAGGTAGGTGGAGATGAGGTGGGTCAATGTGTGTTTGGGTAATCTAGCTTATGGCATAAGGACAATACACATACAACAACATTTGCCAAACAAGACCTAAGGAAAAGCATCAGCATAATAATTTGGGTATAAATATATTTGTTCAATCATTTACTTCCAAAATTCTGTGGAAGTTTAACACTGCGCGGACAGTTTTAAACTTACACTGGTATTTTCGTGATACGGTGTTTATCACAAAAATACAGAGAATTCATTTTAACGTTAGAAATAGTTTTCTGATTTTATAAAAATACAGTTTGAGTTTAAAAGAAATAATTCCACCGTCTTGAAATACAGTTTTGAAATTTAACACAGGTATTGCAAGTTTTTATGAAAATTGTATTTTGACCCCAAAAGAAATTTCAATTATGAAATTAGTCAAGAATTAAACTTTTCACATAAGAATTAACATATAAACAGACAATATATATATTAAATTTTAAATATGATAATGCAAATGATAATGAAAATTTTAAATATAATAATGCATGAAAATGCAGGTTATTACACCCTTCCCCCCTTAAACAGGATTTCGTCCCCGAAATCAAGACTAACTAGTCATGAAACAACTCCGGGTACTTCTTCCTCATATCAGCTTCAACTTCCCACGAGGCTTCATTCTCGTCATGGTGATTCCACTGAACCTTCACCAACGGTATATCCTTATTCCTCAGCTTCTTGATACTCTGATCCAAAATCTTCACAGGTCTCTCATTGTAAGAAACGTTATGACTCGTCTCAATGTCGTCATAACTAACCACGTGCGAGGGATCTCGTATGTATTTCCTCAACATACTCACGTGAAACACGTTGTGAACCCCAGACATCTTCGGTGGTAGCGCCAGCTGATAGGCCACTTTCCCGATACGTTCCAAAATCTCAAACGGTCCAATAAAACGCGGAGCTAACTTCCCTCTCTTGAGACCAAAGCGTACTACTCCTCGTGTTGGTGAAACCTTAAGAAGTACGTGATCTCCAACACTAAACTCTAGATCTTTCCGGCGCCGATCAGCATAACTCTTATACCTGCTCTGAGCGGTTCTCATCCTTTCCTTGACCGAGGAAATCTTCTCGTTGGTTTCTCTAACCAAATCCGGTCCCAACAACTCTGTATCACCAACTTCTGCCCAACACAATGGAGAACGACACGGTCGTCCGTACAGTGCCTCGAACGGAGCCATACCGATACTCGCGTGATAACTATTGTTATAGGCAAATTCAACCAAAGGCAAGTGTGTCTCCCAAGATTCTTCAAAATCGATCACACAAGCCCTAAGCATATCCTCCATGATCTGATTAACACGCTCAGTTTGCCCATCTGTCTGAGGGTGAAAAGCAGTACTCATCTTGAGTGAAGTTCCCATAGCTTCTTGCAGACTTTCCCAAAATCCAGAAGTAAAACGTGCGTCACGGTCTGACACAATCGATACAGGTGCACCGTGAAGTCGCACAACTTGTTGTATGTACATCCGGCTCATCTTTTCCACCGGGTATGTCATACTGTAAGCAATAAAATGAGCTGACTTCGTCAATCGATCCACAATTACCCAAATAGCGTCATGATTCTGTTGCGACCGGGGCAATCCTACTACAAAATCCATCGTAATGTGCTCCCACTTCCAACCAGGAATAGGTAGCGGTTGCAACAATCCTGACGGTCTCTGATGTTCGGCCTTGACTTGCTGACACGTCAAACACTTGGATACAAACTCGGCCACATCCTTCTTCATGCCTTCCCACCAGAAATTTCTCTTCAAATCTTTATACATCTTAGTTCCTCCCGGGTGAACTGTATACCTTGATTTATGTGCTTCTTCCAGAATATCTTTTCTCAAATTCCCACAATCTGGTACACATAATCTGTCTCTGCATCGATACCCTCCGTCACTCCCCACCTTCCATTCGGTCGGGTCTTTTTCTGACATTTTTACAAACCATGTCTGAAACTTCTCATCTTCTTTCTGAGCTTCAATAACGCGGTCGATAAGAACAGGCTGTAGGATAAGACATCCAAAAAGTTGTCCTTCTCCTCTTTCAGCACTCTGTACATCGAACTCCACCAACGTCTCCAAAGCTCGCCACTCTCTAACCATTAAGGAGGCGATCGTCTCCCGAGTCTGCCTACTCAAAGCATCAGCGACCACATTAGCTTTACCAGGGTGGTATTCCAACGTGAAGTCGTAATCTTTGATCAACTCCATCCATCTGCGCTGCCTCATGTTCAACTCTTTCTGTGTGAACAAATACTTCAGACTCTTGTGATCGGAGAACAAATCAAACTTCTCACCGTAGAGATAATGTCTCCAAATCTTGAGTGCAAAAACCACTGCTGCCAACTCCAAATCATGAATAGGATAGTTCAACTCATTCGGCTTCAGCTGCCTGGATCCATAGGCTATAACTCTGTCATCTTGCATAAGTACACACCCTAGTCCTTGATATGATGCGTCACTAAAGATAGTGAACTTCTCACCAGGCTTGGGTATTGCTAGTACTGGTGCGGTAGTGAGTCTCTCTTTCAACTCTAGAAAGGCTCGCTCATGCTTCTCTGTCCATTCGAATTTCAAATTCTTCTTTGTCAACCCAGTCAATGGTGCAGCTATCTTGGAGAATCCCTCAACAAATCTCCTGTAATAGCCTGCGAGTCCAAGAAAACTCCGAACTTCTGTAGGGTTGCTTGGCCTAACCCAGTTGGATACAACATCGGTCTTGGACGAATCCACAGAAATTCCTTGAGATGACACCTTGTGTCCCAAAAATTTCACTTCTTGTAACCAGAACTCACACTTACTGAACTTGGCATACAAGTGGTGGTCCTTAAGCGTCTGCATCGTAATCCGAAGATGTTGCTCGTGTTCTTCTCTTGACTTAGAATAGATCAAAATATCATCAATAAAGACGATGACAAACTGATCTAAATAAGGCTTGAATACTCTGTTCATCAGATCCATAAACACTGCCGGGGCGTTCGTTAATCCAAACGGCATCACCAGAAATTCATAATGACCATATCGGGTTCTGAAAGCAGTCTTAGGTATGTCTTCCTTCCGTACCCTCAACTGATGATACCCCGACCTTAGGTCTATCTTGGAAAATATCGTAGCTCCTTGTAGTTGATCAAATAAATCGTCGATCCGAGGCAAAGGATACTTGTTCTTGATTGTCACTCGATTCAATTCTCTGTAGTCGATACACAGCCTGAGCGTCCCGTCCTTCTTCTTCACAAATAACACCGGTGCTCCCCAAGGCGATGTACTTGGACGTACAAAACCTAGGTTCTCGAGCTCTTGTACTTGTCCCTTTAATTCTAGCAGTTCTGTGGGGGCCATTCTGTAGGGAACCTTGGTAATTGGTACGGTACCCGGTATAAGCTCAATACAGAACTCTATACTTCTCTCGGGCGGTAATCCAGAAATGTCTTGAAATACTTCTTCGAAGTCCTTGACTACAGGTATAGATGATGCTGTCACCTCTGTACTGACGACTTCGATGTTGGCTAAACATCTTGTGAGGAACATATCTCCCGAAGGGTTACATTGAAAATCAAAGGGTTTATTCTCATTGTCGGAGAATGTAATTCTCTTCCTCGCGCAATCCAACTTCACTTGATTCTGAGACAGCCAATCCATTCCTAGGATTATGTCGAACTCCTTCATCGATAGGACGATCAACCTTGCAGGGATTTCTCGGTCTCCAATCCGTAGAGGACAATCCTTGCATACATGTCCTAAACTGACCGCAGCTCCTATTGGTGATGTAGCCTTCAAAGCTTTCTCTAAGGGATGAGGTAAGATACCCAATCTCCGAATTGTATTAATGGATATGAATGAAAGAGCAGCACCCGTATCAAATAATACTCTAACATGGGAGTTAAATAGAGTCAATGTACCTTCCACTGCTTGCTGATCAGGTTGAACTTCTCCAAGATCTCCATCTTCATATGCAGCTCCATCATCACCCGCGGCATCAGGAATAACAGCATTCAAGCGGGTCTGACCCTGTTGTCCATAAGTCGCTTGCTTAGGAGCAGTGCAGAACCTGCTGATGTGACCTGGTTCACCACAGTTGAAGCAGACTATTCCTGGCTGAGCAGCACGCCTTGGTGCCCTGCAGTCCCGAGCCACATGTCCAGGATTGCCACAGTTGAAGCACTTTACTCCACTACTTCCTTCTCCTACTCGGGGTTGAGTCGGATGGGTAATAGCTTGTGCCTTCTTGCTCCCATCAAAGTTCCTCTTCTGCCCTTGGGTACGATTCATTGGTGGTTTATTCCCAAAATTACCCCTCTGAGGCGGTCGGAATTCGAATTGTTTACGGTATACTCTTGCATCTTCTTCCAGGTCGGTAGCCAGGCCGACTAGTCCTTCAAACGATTTGTCTAGGTGGCCGAGAGTCAGGCGACGAATCTGCGGTGCCAACCCTTGGTTATACTTCCGGATCTTCTTCTCCTCAGTATCAACCATGTGCGGGGCAAACCGTGACAGCCTCTCGAACTGTGTGGTATACTCTTGCACCGTCTTGGTTCCTTGCGTCAGATCCATAAACTCCTTCTCTCTTCTGTGCCTCTCCGTAGCCGGAAAGTACTTCTCCAGGAATCTCCCTTTGAACGCCGTCCATGTCATCCCCATAGCAGCGGTGTTTCCGATAGTGGCTATGACCGAGTCCCACCAATCTGCAGCGGCGTCGGTTAGTTGAAAAGTAGCCAATCTCCTTTTGTCCATCTCGTTGCATTGGACAGCTTCAAACATGCGGTCCATCTGTCTTAACCATTGTTCTGCCTTCCAGGGATCCGTGGTACCCGCAAATTGCTCGGGTCTGAGCGCACGGAATCTCTCCAGCAGCTTATCTCCCGTCTGGCGGTCTCGTTGGTTTTCATTCGCATTACTAACCCTCTCGAGACGTCTGATAAAAGCTTCAAATATTCCCGTGGGGTCGGCAGCCTCGGGCGCTCCTTCAATCAGATTTCTGTTCCTCCTTGGTCTTCCAGCCATTCTATGCATGATAGGGGTAGTAGAATGAGAAACATGCATGCAACAGTACTATGACGAAAATTTTCAAAGGAGTATTTATCACTATATCACATACTCGTATTATCACATAAGCATACAATAAAATATATATTAAGTACATATAATACTCGTATTCGAACTAGGGCTGTCTAATAGCAAAGAGGTCGTATTCTTATCCTCTAGACTCTGGGTTGTGGGCCATACTGACTGTTCCGAGATTTGACTCAGGAAGTTGGTCAGTGCCTAAGCTATTAATGAGGGCTATGGTATGCTTTAACTCCTTAGAAACTCGGCTACTATATGTCTGTAGGGGCATCGTAAAATATGGCTATCTCGGCTAATCCTAAATGGATATGTCTGAAGGTATATGGAAATTGCTATCATTCTTGTCGATGTGACAAGACAAACGGGTAATCATTTCTATGATAAAACCAACTTAGAATTTTAGTTTCTGAACTAAGGGTAATCCGTACTAAACTAAAACTAGAACTTGGTTATATAGCTTAGTAAAACTTAAGGGTAACCTATGTCACTAATCTATGGCGTGAAAAACTGAGCCTGGTCAATCTAGAAAACCTATGGCTCTGATACCACCAAATCCTGTCACGCCCCGACGTAGCATAAATATGGAAAGCGTTTAATTTCCTTTATGGACCCGTAGGTCGCGACAGTTTGAAGGATCGATTCCGTCCCAAAAACTTCTAACAACATAAAACTATTAATCAGAGTAGGGTAAACAGGGCTCATAAAAATTTTTCTAACTTATTACAACTTATGGTACGGGGTTAACTAAGGCACAGACCGCCTTAAAATAAAACAATAACTTAAAGTCTATTACAGTCATCCTTATTACAAAACCAAATCATATCTTAAAGCACATAAACATAAAGCATATAAAAGTAAATTCTCTTCTCAGCAGTTGATCTCAATTAGCATAGTCATATGGTTCATCCTGATTATAACCTGCAAAGCCTGAACACGAATGTCCAGGACGCATCAACGCCGTCAGCTTCAAGAAGCTGGTGAGTATTAAAAACATAACTCTGAATGTAAAACATACTCATTTACCTTTTTCCCATTTCCATTTAAATACCACAAGTTTATATTTATGATAAAAAAAACTCGTTTTAGAAAACAACCACAACATTATTTAAAAGATAATTTCACACATATGTGACCGTGTATGAGAACAATGCACCATCTCATCTATCCGACTCTTTTCTCTCGACAACACCCAACAACCCTCTATCCTACTCCTGGTATCTTTGAAATACTAAGATAGCCACACTTTAGCAACGGGGCGCCAGGGAGTGTCCAGTTTGCCTCACACTTTGGTCCGGGGTACCAGGGAGTGTCCAATGCCTCACACTTTGAATACCCTAACCGCCATGCAAATACCGGGGCAACCCCCACACAGGTATCCAGACTCGAGTCATTCAGGGAGTGTCTATAGGCCACACTTTAGCACTTCCATGGGTGCCAGTGAGTGTCCAAGTTCGGCTTCACACACTTTAACGCTTCCATGGGCGTCAGGGAGTGTCCATTTTTGCCACCTTCGCATTTCAAAGACACCCTCATCCTCTTTTTCAACTCCAACCACAATCACATCCACAACCACAACCATAACCACAGCCACAATTACAACCACAACCACAAACACAACCACAACTCAAACTCATACTCTTTCCACACAATCATTACTCTTTTCCACACTATCATTACTCTTTTACACACTACCAACACTCACCATGCATGTACAACTGACTCCACATGAATGTCATCAAACTTTAAACATAAAGGAATTCACAGAATTAAAGAAATAATACGCGTACGGGGATTGAAAATTCGTAATTCATTGCCTTAATCATTTTAAACATAACTAATAGCATTCTAAAAACTGCTACTGAAATCCTCGTTTTCTGTCCAAACGGTGCAGAATCTGAGAAAATTGCATTAGACGAAAAGTGTGCAGAATCGAGTTTTGCTTGGAACAAAGCGGGCAGAACCTTAAATTTCATTCGTTTTCCTAACAAAAATCTGAAAACAAAATTCTGCTACTGTTAAAATTAAAAGAGAAAATATTAGATTGAATTTCTAATATACTTTTTCTGCTACTGTAATCCTCATTTTCTGCCCAAACGGTGCAAAATCTGAGAAAATTGCATTAGACGAAAAGTGTGCAGAATCGAGTTTTACTTGGGACAACGCGGGCAGAACCTTAAATTTCATTCGTTTTCCTAAACAAAAATCTGAAAACAAAATTCTGCTACTGTTAAAATTAACTACCTAAATCAGTAAATAAGGAATGAGTTACATTTGGAGTGAGTTAGTAATACTCACTGTGATATAGATTTGAAGAAATTGTTGAGAAAGAAATATAATTACGAAATTCCCAAAATCCAAGCTTTGGCTATGGAGGATTGAGCTCTTCTCTCTCTCTACGAAATTGAAGAACTTCTCTGCACTCTCTAAACTCTCTGTGTATACTGAATTATGCTGTGATGAATGTGCAGAAAGTGTAGTGTGGTTGGGTGTATAAATAACCAAATTCCTACCAAGAAAACATTGGCCTAACTTCCCACTCAATCTCCATTAACCCCCATATAATACCATGAATGTGCATCAATGAGGTGTATGCACTGCCCTTTATTCTCCACTACTGAAAGTAAGAGGTAGGTGGAGATGAGGTGGGTCAATGTGTGTTTGGGTAATCTAGCTTATGGCATAAGGACAATACACATACAACAACATTTGCCAAACAAGACCTAAGGAAAAGCATCAGCATAATAATTTGGGTATAAATATATTTGTTCAATCATTTACTTCCAAAATTCTGTGGAAGTTTAACACTGCGCGGACAGTTTTAAACTTACACTGGTATTTTCGTGATACGGTGTTTATCACAAAAATACAGAGAATTCATTTTAACGTTAGAAATAGTTTTCTGATTTTATAAAAATACAGTTTGAGTTTAAAAGAAATAATTCCACCGTCTTGAAATACAGTTTTGAAATTTAACACAGGTATTGCAAGTTTTTATGAAAATTGCATTTTGACCCCAAAAGAAATTTCAATTATGAAATTAGTCAAGAATTAAACTTTTCACATAAGAATTAACATATAAACAGACAATATATATATTAAATTTTAAATATGATAATGCAAATGATAATGAAAATTTTAAATATAATAATGCATGAAAATGCAGGTTATTACAATTTGACTACCACATCGCAAATGTGCAATTTTATGAGAAACTCTATTGATTTATACTATGCATGTGCTTGGAATTGTCTTTCATGACGTAACGTTTGGTTCCATTTCTTTTTGTTCGTTCTTCTATTTCGAATCATTGTTTTATAATAAGGAGTATTGAATGTTCTTTTTTTTTTTAACAAAACTTTTTAAATATATAATGAAATAAAGATGGTTGTGGGTGACTTGTTGACGAGAACCCTCACGAGACTTCACTCGTCCTACTACGGACTCTACGGGTTTAAAAGGCTTATTGCATATGCTAAACGCAATCGTGTTGCCTGCGATAGTGAGTTAGGATTTCTAATTGTATTTTAATTTTATTTTTATGTTTTTCTTTGCTCGAGAACTAGCAAAGTGTAGGTTTGGGGGTGTGAACGGCGATGAATAGTTGCCATTTATAGTCCTAAAGATACGCTTTGTTAGCCAATTTCATGTAGTTATTAGTTGTTTATTAATAAGTATTCTATATTTTGTAGGTTTTGGAGCTTTAACTTGAAAATTCACTAAAATTCGATGAGTAGTGGCTTTGGAAGTCATTCTGGGCTCAAAAAGTGATTCTGGTGACAGCTGAATACAATAGCAGTCTCGGTAAATCACATTTTTGACAAGGAATACTTTGGATTTGAAAATTTTCTCTAGAGATATAAAATGTAGATCTTCGAGTTACAGACGCATGGCCATAAATGGCTAATCAATCTGAGGTCTGAGCAAAAGGTCATCGCAATTCTACGATCGGTGCGCAGTGCAGTGAAAACAGCTTGTGCGAGCGGGCCTCGCGAGCGAGCGACCTGTGAAAAAACAAAAAAAACACATATTTTGTCAAATTAGAGCGCCCAGCGAAGGTGGTTTGTGCATATGATGTCCAGAGACGTAAATATAGCAATTTTTAGTGTGATTTGGCTAAAGAAAGCTTCCTTAATCCTTCATAAATCTATATAAATCATATTCTAAATCATACTTAAGGTTATACATCATTACACAACATTAGATACATCCATATACAACTAAAACTTCAGCCATTGAAGAGAGAGAAGCAAGGAGAAGAAGAAAAAGACCAAGGATTCCCATGGCCTCCTTCATCAACAACTTGTCAATCTTCAATTCTATGGCCGGTTAAACCAAGATCTAGGGTTTCAATGAAACCCTAGCCATGTAATAGGGTATATTTTATGCTTTTCTTTTAGATTTATTGTTTATGGATGATGATTACATATTTCGAGAATTTTTTTTATAATAAAATTGAACTTCTATTGATTAAATCATTGCTTTCAAAGTTTATTCTTGTCTTAGATCTATTTTGGATGTGATGTGCTCAATGATCTATATTTGATGTGCTTGTATGGATTATTTATATTTAATGGTGCTTATTTGAATTGTGATATCAAGTAGTCGAATAGTTCATGCATAGGGAAGACGGAGTGTGCCGCAACCCTAGATTAGTCTGAGACACTCCGTAACAACCGAATATGAATTATGTTGATGCTTGAATCGTAGTTATCTTCTTGACGGAGGAATTGGGCTTGTAGCTACGATTCCCCATTATCGTCCAATGTAATAAGCTAATTGAATGCATAAATACTCTTATTATGAAGCTAGTGGTGGATTTGCAATCCTAGGTTCAATTTCCATATTTATCAAAACGACTTTTAATTGCTTTTATAGTTTAGATTGATTTCACCGTTCTTAGTTTAATTAAAATAAAAAATCAAAATTCCATTTTCTTAATTAACTAGACTTAGGGTTTTTAAAATTAAAGTACTTTAGTAATTCAATCTCTGTGGGTTCGACCTTTAGTTCCACACTACAAATTCTTAGAAAGTAAAGCATACTTTTATATCTTGATTTTGACAAGATCAGAAATCTTCTACATACACAAGAGAGGGCTGCAAACTAGTGAGGGAGAGATTAGTTTCTAGCAATTGTGTGTGCCATATAACTTGGTTGGAGAGTTATATGCGTGAGGTCTTGAGTGCTTGTAATCTTCATATTAATCGAGGTGATCGTCGTTGTACGTGGACGTAGGCATTGTTGGGCTGAACCACATTGAAATCTTGTTGTGTTGGTTTACTTGATTTTTCTTTCGTGGTTGTGTCGTTCTTGGTCTATTTATCTCCATCTTTGTGGGTGTGGTTTTCCTTGTTGTGATTGTGGGCTCATTCCCAACAAGTGGTATCAGAGCTCGGTTTAGAATCCATGGCAACTGGAGATAGTTTGCTTGGGGATATGCGAATGACAATAGAAAATTTTGATGACAAGAAGAATTTCAGCATATGGCAAGTGCGTATGAAGGACGCCTTGGTACAACAAGGTATAGAGGATGCATTGTGCGGTGAAGATAACAAGCCGGAAGGGATGACCGACAAGATGTGGGAGAGGATTAACTTTAAAGCCGTTAGCACCATGCGACTTAGTTTGGTGGATGATGTGGTGTACGATGTCATGGGGGAGACCTCCGCAAAATCTTTGTGGGAAAAGCTTGAGGATCTCTATTTGGGGAAGAACTTCACCAACCGTCTTATGTTGAAGTAAGATTTGTACTCCTTTAGGCGGAAAGAAGGAGTTGATCTTCAAACCCATATAGGTGAGTTTAACAAGTTATTGAGCGAGTTATCCAATGTTGGCTTCAAACTAGACGACAAGGACAAAGCTATCATTCTCCTTACCTCGGTAAAATCTACCCATAATCAATTATTCAATACATTGTTGTATGGGAGAGATACCATAACGGTGGAACAGGTAAAGAAAGCCCTATTCTCTAGCGAGAAGATGGTTAACAAAGTGGAAAAGTTTAAAGATGCTCAAGCACTTATCACACAAGAAGGCCACAGCAAGGGAAAAAGAACTCTAGTGGAGGCGGTAGTGTAGGAGCACGACATAGAACTCCTATGAAGGATAAGGAGTATTACTATTGTGGAGAGAAGAGTCACTTTATGTGAGATTGCCCATCGAAGAAGGATAATAGAGGTATCGCTACAAACGTGTTGGAACATTCGGATGAAGATATCGTAGAAGTCATGACAATTATAGACGAGGAGAAGAAAATCGTGAATTGGGTTCTTGATTCAGCTTGTTGTGCTCACTTATATTCGCATATAGATTGGTTCTCGTCCTACAAACCGATGGAGGGAAAAGTCTATATGGCGAACTACGTAGTTGGAGAAATTAAGGGTGTTGGAACCATTCGAATCAAGACTTCAAATGGATTGAAAAGACTTTTGACAGATGTGCTTCATGTTCCGGATTTGAAGAGAAACATAATTTCCTTGGAAATGTTGGATTCCAAAGGATACTCGTTTGTCGAGAAGAGAGGCTTCATGAAGGTGAAGTGGGATTCTTGTATAATGTTCTTGAGAAATAAGGTTGGAAATTTGTACGTTTTGTTGGGAAGTACAGATTATGGAGATATCACGAAGAACAAGAGGGTGTGGATGCCAGTGGGGAAATCTATTGAGGGAATAGATGATGAGGCTCCAACAACTTCGGTGATGATAACTTCTACTCAAAGTGAAGACGACCACAATAGCAAAGTGGAGCTCGTGCGTTTCATATTTGATGACGTTGGTGATCTCAAGTTCATGGGGGATGCGAACTTGAGCAATGGTGCAACTGAATAGTTTGGGGGATGGCAAAGGCGATGCACTATCGATGTGGAAGTTGAAGATTATAAGAGGAAGACTCTGAGAACTGATGGGAAGGAATTTGAGGCAAGGTGAAGATTGTTAGGATTGTGCCTAAAATTCCATTGGTAGAATATTTCCTAATTATGATTTGAATCCTTATTTGGTGGTTTCCTTATCAAATAAGGATTTCTTTGATGGTGGAAGTTACCTATTTTATATGTGAATTTTTGTGAGAGTATTCCTTATTGTACAAGACTTACCATAGGGGTAAATCCAACTACAATTAGGATTGTGACTCTACAATCTATATAAATATAGGGCCTACTCAAGGGATTGATAAGATTGATTGGAAATCTTCTACATACACAAGAAAGGACTGCAAACTAGTGATGGAGAGATTAGTTTCTAGCAATTGTGTGTGTCATATAACTTGGTTGGAGAGTTATACACGTGAGGTCTTGAGTGCTTGTAATCTTCATATTAATCGAGGTGATCGCCTTTGCAGGTGGACGTAAGCATTATTGGGCCAAATCACATTAAAATCTTGTTGTGTTGGTTTGCTTGATTTTTCTTTCGTGGTTGTGTCGTTCTTGTTCTATTTATCTCCATCTTTGTGGGTGTGGTTTTTCTTGTTGTGATTGTGGGCTCATTCCAAATATATATATATATATATATGATAATTATAAAAATATAATATATGTATAATACAAAGTATTTAAAATTAAAAGAGTATTATATATATGATAATTATAAAAATATAATATATATATATACGGTCAGGCTCTAGAGTGAAAAGGGTAGAGTGAACATACCTAGTGAACATTTTTTTTTTGCCTGAAAAAACCCACAGGTCAGTGGGGCACGTGCGAGTCAGCGGATCAGTGGGGTAGCCCACGGATTTTTTCAAGCAAAAAAAATGTTCACTGGGTATCTTCACTTTACCCTGTTCACTCTAGAGTTTGTCCGTATATATATATATAATGCAAAGTATTTAAAATTGAAAGAATATTGACATATTATAATGTGCATAGTCCTAACAAGCAATTGTTTTTAGGTATATATATATGTGTGTGTATATGTCAACTGTCAAGCATTGAGCTTAGTCCGTGGATTTTGTCTAGTAATTTAAACTTGCTACCAGAGATGTACACGAGTTGAGCTACTCAACAAGGGCTCGCGGCTCAGCTCGGCTCGATAATAAACGAGCCAATCTCAAATTTGAGCAGGATGCTAACTCTTAAAACTGAGCTTGAGCTCGACTCGAGTTTGAAAAGCTCGACTCGAATACAACCCCGACTAAGAGGGAAAGGTAAATTTGTGGTTATTAAACTAGCAAAGAAAAAGTAAGCACCTTTATGATCTATTGTGGCTAGAGTAATGATGTGTCTGGTATGAGTAATAAATAAGTGGAAGGAGGGGAAAAGAAGAGGCAAGAGGTGTAAGGAGGGGAAAAGAAGAGGCAAGAGGTGTCTTTAGTGAAAGGGAAGAAATTAAAACGGAGTAAAATATTGTGTATTTTATTACAGAATATTTTTCATATCAAAATGATGGTTTTATTTGGGGGACAAAAAAAGTAAAGCCTCTTCCATCTTCAATCCGTACTGTTGGACATATAAGAAATGGTGGGCAGCATACCTTTTCCTCTCCTCTCGTCTCTTTCTCTTCCCTCCCCATATATTCCTTCCTTTCTCTCCTTCCTGCATGACAAACATGGCATAAGAGGCGAGCCAACAAACTCAATCATTTTTAAATGTCATGCCAACACTAACTATCATACTATATTCCTTGGCTTTGGAAAAAAAGAAAGTCGAAACTTTCATGACTAAGGTTTAGTTTGGTCCCATGTGATTTTTTAAAAGAAGTTTATGAAATTTGTTATTAAGTTATTTGATAATTTTAAATAAGTGACACACTACTCTTCAAAAAGACATCATGAAATCAAAAAGCAACCTTGAGCTTTTAAAAGCTCCATTCTAGAGCTTTTAAAAGCTCCCCCCAAAAAAGCCCTAAGTTCAATTTTTGCAAAGCTCATAACCTAGTTACCAAATAAATTAACATGAAATTGAGCTTTAAAAAAGGTGAAGCACCACATGGGGGCCAAACTAAGCCTTAGTTTGGCCCCCACATGGCTTTTTAAAAGGAGCTTATGAAATTTATTACTAAGTTCTTTGATAATTTTATACAAGTGACATACTACTCTTCAAAAAGACATCATAAAACCAAAAAGCAACCTTGAGCTTTTAAAAGCTCTAGAGCTTTTAAAAGCTCTCTCCAAAAAAGCCCTAAGTTCAATTTTTGCAAATCTCATAAACTAGTTATCAAATGAATTAACATGAAATTGAGCTTTAAAAAAGCAGAAGCACCACATGGGGGCCAAACTAAGCCAAGAAGTAGCCTGAGGGCGCTTTTGTCTAATGCAGTCTTATGCATTTCCAACACATACCACACAAGCAGAAGCGCGGCCAAACATGTCCTAAGATCGAATAACTAACAAAATTAATGACTTAGGGACAGACCGAAGAAGGGTCAAAGGAAGCTCAAGGCCACCCAAATTTTTTTATAATTACAAATTTGCATTAAAAGAAGTTTTTACAGTTAAATCCCTCTAGAAATTATAAAAGTCACCCCTGGCATTATAAAATTATCATATTAAACATCCTCTCTCTTATGTTTTGGTGTTAATTATAAAATATAAATATATATATATAATATGTATAAATAGGTCTAAAATATACACAAAAAATGTATTAATATGCATAAATAAATCCAAAATCTCAAACCTCCTAAATTGATTTTCTAAATAAGCCCCTGAATCAACTTAACTAATAATTACAAGACTTCTAATGAGTGGCCTAATATATTTCCAGCGGAGAGGGATTGAGACTTAGTTTGGGCAAAATGACTCAAAAGTGATAGCACACATATCATACAAGTAAGAAACAGTTCTCATGAGTTCCTAAGCTTTGGAGAGTAGGAAAGAGAGTACTCTTTTTGTTTTGGGGTTAGCTCATAGGGCCCTATGATAAAGTGTGCATATAATCCAACACAGATACAAAACAAAGAAGAGCTAAACAAATCAAAAGCAACAAATGAGGAAAAAGATTTGATTAGGTGAGTGGGCTTTGTAGAGTGTAGACCCCTTAATGGTAGGCAACTTTTCTTTTTTGCTTTTTTCTTTTTTCTAATCTGTGAGTGCTTTCCAAAGGCTATGTTGAAAAGTATGGAAAAGTAGAATCTTGCAATGACTTTGTTTCCTCTACTTTCTTTAAAAAATAGATTATAAATTTGGAAAAAAATAGAAAATTCTATGATACATACATCTAAGTGGTTTTCACAGTGTGTTGCAACTGGGTCCAAAATATTGTACCTTAAAACTACTTTGTTTTTGAAAATTGAAGTGATTTTCAAATTTACAATACTCTGGATTGAAGTTATAATATTTTGAGACCAAATTATACTCTATTAGTCCCAAATTTATTGTCACGCTTTGGGTCTCTAACTTTTTAATGGAGCATAATTATTGCATGCATGTCTATAATTTCTATTTTTCAAAATTGCACTTCATAATTTTTGCATGTCATTTTTGTCTTTTTAAGATTGGATGTAGTTTAAATTTGAAGAAGGGTGAAAGAAGAAGTTAGCAAATAATCTGTTTGGACTTTTAAAAACTGAAAATTAATTTACGACATCTCAAAATAAAAAGTGTGACAGAGTATAAGGATGTATCATAGAATATCCTTGAGGAAAGGTTCTTGTTGGAGTTTTAAAGAGCTTGGCTAATCAGCTGATAACATTACCCCAGCAAAAGCTAATGCGTAATGCCTTTTGCACATGCAGAGGCTTTATCAAAAAGTTGCTTATCAATACACTTTCTAGCATGTTTGGTTGTTATATAAATTTGTACTCCAATCAATTATACTGTATCTTAAAGTAAAATTCACTTCAGATAATGAACCCATGTAGATAAGTAGGAAATTTCATTTTTAAATTTCAAGCCTATAACAAGTTAAGAAAATTTTGCGTATATGTGGAAAGATGCAATTATTCAACTACACCCAAACATGCCCTTATTCAAAAGAATCAAGACACTGCTATATAAGAATAAATTTGACTGTACTTAGGCCTCGTTTGGCAGACCGGATAAACCTTTGGGATAGAATAGGAAAAGGCAGGATTGGATAGGATAGTTATCCTGTCAGATAACTTTATATATTGTCATGTGTTTGAAACATGCTAAAATTAGGCTGTCGGATAAGCTTTAAATCATATTCCAGTGTTTCGTAGTGTCTGGACTTAATTCAGATAATTCCGAATTCAAAGCATTTTCTTCCTCATTTTTTTTATTTTTATTTTTATCATTTTCTTCCCCATTACTTTTTATCAAACCAAAAAAGAAAATAGGGTCTGTATCACAATAAGCAATAAAGGATCTTGACCATACACACACACACACACACACAAAAAAAATGCAGATCTATCAAAAAAAAAAAAGTGTATCTAAAAAACGAACTAAACCCCCAAAACAACAAATCGACAATGTCGACAACATGCGGCGGCAATGTGTGAAGACAGTTACAGGGGCAATGTGTGAAGACGGTGATAGCAATGAGGAGCAGTGGCAGCGGAGGCGGCTAGGGGGCAACAGGTGGGAGGTGACGATGATGGGTGAGAGACGATGCAATAGCAAAGGTGGGTGGTGGAGACGGCACTGTGGTCGACGATGATGGTGGTTGAGGTTTGGCGATGATGGCGACTGGGTCGGCGTTAATGGTGGTAGCAGTGGTCGGCAATGACGGTTTTTTATTTTTTTTTAAGCATGTGAGCACAATTCCTTTTAAACCAAAACATTCAAGATCATCATTTTTTTAGTTAGGCATTGTTTGGTTCATGGATTTTATGAGGAAGAAGAGAAGAGTAAGGAACACAAGATGAAAAATTAATTCCTTTTACCATTCCATCACAAAATCCATGAACAAACCAAAGCCTTTAAGAAAATTTGCATATGAAAAGATGCAACTATTCAACTACACCCAAACAGCCCTTATTCAAAAGAATCAGGACTCTGCTATAATTTTTATTTATTTTATTTTTTATTTTTGCTAAACAAGACTGCTATACAAGAATAAGGTTCACTGCACTTACAGTATAACAAGAAGTGGGCCCTACATCCTAAAATTCTGCCAATCAAGACCAAACACTCATCAAATTGACAAATACCATTTCATGATTGAGTTAAATCAAGAAATGTCCCCTCAAGTAAGATTCTTAACACTCTGCATACTAATCAACAAAATCATTTACTCCTGGTTGAAATAAAGTGATTAAACCTCGAATCAGCCTAAACTCGATCTTGAACACTAATCCTATGCTTGATAGAAGAGATTAAAATTAAAATAAAAAATAAGTGGAAGGAAAATGCGGAGGGAGGGAAGATGTATCCCAAAAAAAGATAAAGGATCTTTTCTATTCTTTTTTTTTCCCTACACTGTGGTTGGGTGTGCGCGTGTGTGAGGTGTGTGTATCCAATCCGGATCTAAGTAAGAGTCTTTCCAATTTTTGTTTTGTTAAGAAGTATGAAAGGAAAGAGGTATCCTCTTCTTTTGTTTTGTTAAAAAAAGAAGAAGAAAAGTATACATAACTGCATAGTACATACAACATTTCCATTCTTCCATAACAGAAGGATAATTATTTGGTTAACTCTATTGAGAGTAGCAATGGTAAATACCAGAGCAAAAAGTGTCACTAAAAGTTTAGTGATACTTTTTTTTGTCACTAAAACTTTTAATTTTGTCACTAAAACTTTTAGTAATACTTTTTGCTCTGACATTAGCTATTGTTACTCTGACAATAGCATTACCCTAATTATTATTTTAAGGAGCTTCCTTCCCCCAATTGCCCACTTTTGGACTAATGAAAGATGATGGACCCGGATGGATGCCTCTTCCTTTCTCTCCACCAAACAAGCGGATTTATCGTATTCCCTCCAATAATTTTTTTTTTGGTAACCGTGGGTGACCGGGCCAGCTTGCGTGCACCTCGACTAATCCCACGAGGCCAGGACGTCCGGGTGAATCACCTGTGGCCACCCCCTTGAGATTCAAACTTGAGATCTCTGGGTATAACACCCAAAGATCTCTCATTCCTTCGTAGCAAACACAGGTGAAACATTTGTAGTAACAACCATAATATACATAATAGTGAGTGACCATCAGTATCACCATCATGATCCAATTAAAAAAAATTGAAGTTTCAGCTCTTCAGCCCTGGATATCACGGGACATTGGGAATTTCCATCGAAACAAACAATCCTTTGTACATTCATCAGATTTTAAGATGAGGCCATTGTATTTTCTTTTTTTTTTTTTGGGTTTCCCTCATTTTTCTTTTTTTTTTTTTGCTCACACACAAGTGAAACCGAACACAGAGCGGGACACGACGATGACTCCTTTCCTTTTCAAGTACTTAGAAAACCTTCTCCTGTTTTTTTTTTTTCCCTCAAAAGTTATCTATTATATATCCATGAAACATGTAAAGACATTTTTAGTTACTTAAACCATTGAACAATCTGCTCCACAATCTACTTGAAGCATCTCATTGGACACTAACTACCAAGTACCAACGCACTTCTCATATCACTCGCATGATAGATATTGTAACCAAATCTAACTACTTTTACTCGTGTGAACACATCAATGTCATTTTGATTATATTGCACTCTGCCTTGACAAATTCCTATTGAAACAACCAAACCGACCCATATCACGCCATTTTTTTTAAACAGAATTTTAATCAAAAGTCCTATAATTTTTTTAGTTTTTTTTTTTTTTCCTTAGGTCCAACCTGTTTTTTGTTTCACTAAAATATAACTAGTTATGTCAAATTTGAAATTTTTTTTTTTAATTTTACATAACTAATTATATGAAATTTTGTAACATAAGAATTTAATTTGATTCAGTTTCACTAATCCAATGTGAGAGACTTTTTTTTTTTTAACCAAATCTCTATTTATTTTTTTAATCACTTGGAAAACCTCATTTATTTTTCTCAACATTTTTCCCAAATCCATGAAACATCTAAAGACATCGAACAATCTGCTCCACAATCCACTTCAAGCACCTCATTGGATGCTACCAAGGAACCAACCAACTTTTATCAACAGGCAATTGTTGGGGTCGGGTCGTCATGGAAGAAAAATCAACAAATAAATATGAAATTTATAAAGCTTTAAGGTGCGTTTGGAACGCTTTCTTTAAGAAGTTATTTGCCCCCACTCACAAAGAGTTTGCTACAGGGTTTCTAGCAAATCCCCTCCAGGATACAACAAAGTCTGTAAAATCTATCAAATAGCAATTCTGCAGATTTTCAAGAACGCCTCTAAGAAATTGGTTTTAACTGACAAAGAATAATAGAGAATGTATGCTTGATTATTTCCACATACTAAAATGAATAATCCACTTGTCTTATATAGACAACTTAGTACCTCTTCTAAAAGATGGCACCCCTTGATTTTGTTATTTCACTATGCATCTTTTCATAATAGGTATCATAGACACCTCTTAAAGGGCCACTACCTTTAACCAAAAAGCACTCATTGAATGATGTCTATCAAATTTCTCTAAACAAACAGTAATAACAATTTATACACAATTTAATATTACAAACTATATTATTATATACTAAAATATACAACAATCCCCCATTAGGTTGTAATATTAAAACCACTAGTCAGTTAAAGTATAAAGATATGCATACAAGAAGGTATCTTTCGATTTAAACCTTCAATTAGTGTAAACATTTCAAAGTTTTAACGAAGTGTATGGTGTCTAGTCGATTAAACCACATCTTCTTTATGTCAAAACCGGAAATATCACACACATGAATTTATCCAACTTCTTTTGAGATTTTCCTATCTTTTAGCACTATTATGGCCATGTGCTAATCCTGGTTTCATGAATATTTACAAGAATGAACTCAAATTCTTGCTATAAGCGGCACCACTTTTATGTTCACATAGGTGAAGTTCTATCAATGTGTCCCTGCTACTGTAGACACTTGAGAATATTTTGAACTTCATTAAGAGCATATAACTCATCCTCCTAAAACGTAGCAGTTAGCACTGATCATCCTGGAATGGACTATAAATAGTTTCTCAGTGCCCAAACAGTCACAAAATAGTAACTTGTTATTACCCATTAAACCTTGAAATTAGTGATGTGCTAAAATAAGGTCGGGTTACCATTACCGGTGACTAATATAAAATCGAGTTTCAGTCATATTCCACTAGATGTTTTTTATACAAAGTCAAAGTACTGCAGCCTCCTTTTGACTTCTATCAATATAGGTTTCACAACCCAATCAATTAGCTAACTATAAAATTCTTTAAAATTCCTTATTTGATCCATTATCATGATCAAATAACTATGTTGGCAATAAAAATTATTCCAACTACTTCACATTTTTATTTCTTCGACAAATATGTCAAAGCTCTAGCACCATAGACATTAATATTGCTAAGCCTTCTAGAGTAAATCAGTTAGAAGTTGCACTTCATAAAGAAATAGATAGGGGTGGGCATAGTTTGGGCCAACCCGAAAAACTGACCCGAACCCGAAATTTTAAATTCTTTGGTTCGGATAAAAACCGAACTGAACTTATTTCAGTTCGAAACCGAACCATAGTTTACACTTCAGTTCGGTTTTCAGTACTAAAATCTCAACCCGAACCTGACCCGAAAAATCGAACTTTTTGGGAGTATAAAATGTTGGATTTTTAGGTTGAGGCTTTACTTTCATTTAGAGAAGCAAATCAGCAACTCCTCAGTCTCCTCCATACCGCACACGTCGCAGACCCGTAGATCTCCTCAGTCCTCCTCACCTTCGGCCTTCCCCATCCACTGATCCATACACGACCACAAGTTCACAACCACAAGTCCACTGATCCGACGATTCTCTCTCTCATCTCAACCACAAGTCCACTGACACTACACCAAAAACGCTAAACTGGCACTGTTTAAAACAGTGCCTGATCGAATCTGGCACTGTTTTTTTCAGTGCCAAATATGGGGGATCCAATTTTTTTGGCACTGTTCAAAACAGTGCCAGATTTTGGTCAAAGGGTACCAGATTTAGAGATTTGGCACCCTTTTTTGGCACTGTTTAAAATAGTGTCAGAATTGCAAGATAGCTTGTCGACACGCGGCAATTTTTTATCTTGCCACGTGTACATGTCAAGTACATTAATCTGGCACGCTTTTGGCACTGCTTAAAACAGTGCCAGTTTTTATTGAGTATAAAAAAAAATAATTTCATCTGGCACTGTTTTGAGTAGTGCCAGATTTATTTTCAAGGAGAACCAAAATTTGATAGCATCATAGCACCAATATGTATATACATAATAGCAATAGCACTTGGTATCACAAATAATACTTGTAATCACAACTACAAGTAGCCATTAATAAATAATCAATCCCCAATACGTATAGTGCATACATGAAATATAATAAACCAACACATAATCCAAAATAAAGTTCCTAACAAGAAATAAAACCATGGAAATCCAACATATAACAGCTTCATTCTTGATCAGTGTCGTCGTGTGGGGGCGTAGCTCATCGTGCCAATACAAAAATCCACTTAGCATGCTAACGAACTCCGCATTCTGCTTAAGACTGTCTTTCACCTTCATAAATCACATCAGGTAGATCCATCTTATATAAGGGTTTAGGAAGGGCGTTGTAAATCTACATGCACAAATGCAGCACAAAAGATCTCGGAGTACCTGATTTTCCCATTACACCACTACGCCCATTGCCTCTTGATATGTAGAGGAAGTTTCTGTCTAATACTCTCCAATCTCTCAACCACCACTGCCATATCACACAGTTGCTTCTCAAGTCTCTCCTTGTCTTCCTACAAAAATAGAAAATAAAACATCAGAATACAAATCATAAACCAACCTCTGGCCTCATGTCAGTGCATAAACCATTGATCAAGTATCAAAAAGAAATAAATCTGGCAAGAGGTAGCAATTAAACGAAACTAATGACTGGGCTTGTTCTCTATGATCTTGGACATTGTTGTTAAATTGCTAATACATTCGAGAATCAATTGGCCAAAATTATGACTCGTATCAAATCATAAATCCTAAGATACACTTTGAAAATTAATAAATGATGACATAGATGTATACATTCTGTACATATAAAAACACATGTACATTGCTTTAAATACAATCCATACAATATCTTGAGATTTTCTGCTTAAAACTTACAACTTCAAAATGTATGAGGCGATGAGGCCAATCCTAGTATAATAGCCTAACTTGATGGTCACCGTATTGATGATAGTCTTAGACTTTACTATCAATTATATAATAAAACTGACATACACTAGCCAACTAATCATGTGGACATTCTGAAATTCACATGTAAATAAAAAAATAAAATAAAAAAACTGAAGAAAATCATTACAAAGTAATTGCAAATAAAAAAAACCATGGAGCAAGCAATCAGAGTGCAAAACAAGAAGCCATCAAGTGCAAAAAACCAAGCCATTGTACTATTTTTTTAAGGTCTTATTGTTTAGTTTCAACAAAGAATTGAAACAAAATGAAAATTCATTGGAAGCTCAGATCGATCAATCATCAATGTTTGAATTAATTAAGAGACACTATTTCTCTGGCAGCTTCAACATGAGCAGGATTACCAACATGTAACAATCATTAAGCCCAAAGGTTATAGACAGTTAGCCACTATTTCAAGTCAATAAAAAGATATAACCACTCTAAACTGTGAAGGTTATGATTGGTTCATAGCTCAGTTTATTCACCAAGTTATCAAATAAACCAACAATCAACTGAGTTGGAAAAAGATGGGCCAAAATCATGTTAAAAGACTCCAGCTTAGAATAAAGGCATGTAGATCTTAGTTGTCATTCTTATAGTTGACGCCTAATTCAATTCTTTTACTAAGTTAATATTAATATTACGAAAAATGAAGTACAAAAAATTCATGAAAAGATAGGCAAGCAATATGAGGATGATGTGAAATAAATTCATGCTACTCTCAAATAACATTTATGCAGAATTAGAATCAACATTAGCCTTCCAATGCATCAAGGTATCAGATCATAAAAAGCATCCCTACGCTTAATCATTAAGGCCTCAAGTATCTATTGACAAATTTGGGAAAATATTTTACCCATAGGAAAGGAACTAACCTTAACTAGCTTTTTATTAAGCTATTGCCACCAAAAGTATCTTTCGATTAAGAGACTGAACAACATAACTGCAGAAAACAAGAAAAAATTGTGTCCATCAGTAGGGATATAGAAAAACAAGAAGGAAGGGTTTATGAGCTGATTCTTAAAGGAAACTCTGCCCATCAAGTATTCATAGAAGACAACACAGGTAAAAGCTCTACAACAGATGGAATAACAATACATTCTATCACGATTCGCTAAAATAATGGAAAAAAGGAAAACACTTTTTTTTTGTTTGGTCAATAGGGTAAACAATAAAGAAAATAGGAACGAGGAGAACACAAGGTGAATATAAAGATGAAGTTTGAATTTTGTGACTAAATTTACTTCCACTTTTCCCAAGTTCCTTTAATATTTTAAAATCTTTGAAATACTCCCTTGGAAGCGTTATTTTGATCGATTCGCTGCAGAGAATGACCCTCCTTTGAAATCTTTTGCTTTGAAGGACGTCAACGCTGGGTCATTCCCACATGTAAAATACCCGGTGACTTGCCCATCATGTTTCAATTTCAAGTAATTTGCCCACATGAAGAATACACAATATAAGGATGACCGCCAATACTTTTACGACCATGCAAAAGGATTTCACATGCAAGAATAAACAAAATTTCAGCTACCTGACTGGGGAGTTTTGGCTTATCATTTGTAGAAATTGTAATTACGTGCAAAGGCCTGCAGGAATTTGAAAGTTAGTACTATGTGACTTGATAAAGACTTGACTGATTGATCCAGCATAAGAAAATATTTCAGCAACCATTATAGAAAACCAACTTTCATCCCCAGTAAGAACAAAATTGTAAGTAGACGAGCAATATAAGGCATAAATTCAGCACTACTCCATTTCGAAAAATTAATGACACACTTTGAGGATATATAGTTACAGTCAAATTGTTGGAGCATGACTAATATGAGTATGAGGGCCAGAATATTATAGAATATTATGAGTCGGTGACATATTCAGGATTCAAGTATTATCTGGCACCAAAAGTAGTTCAAATTTCTGGGGATGATGAAGAGAGACAATCTTATGATTCTTATTCTTCATATAGATTTTGCAAGAGTACTTGAATAGCTACTTCGATGAATAAATTCATGTCTGAGAAAAAAAGGTGCTTCTTTAGAAGAAGTTAGAACTCAAAACAATCCACACAGCTAAGATGAAATACATAAAGTGTGACAAGATCAGGTCAAGTACACCATATGGAAAGAAAAAAAGAAAAAAAAAAAACACTTTCTGATATAGTGTAAAAAGAAGTAATCAGTGTGAAGCTCCAGCAAATCATGAAGTATAAAGCCTCTAAAGAAGCATAAGGTATGAATACTCCAATTATAGAATTAGTCATGAAGCACTAAAGAAAGAATTGACTTTGATGCTTTTGCAAAATCAGGAAAATAGCACCAAATCATAAAATGTCTTCTAAAATATACAATGACAATCTCAGCCAACCATGAAGTCTCTACTACGCCTGGACCATCCAATACGTGATTTTAAATCTTGCAGTAGATCAGGCAGCGTACTATGTTCTACATATATTTTTTTTTCTTCTAGAAACCATACAATTCCTGATACTACATGGGTCCCAACTATAATCAACTCATTTTCTTATAGGCCACACTACATTAAGCAAAAGAGAAAGGCCAAGTAGTATTAACATATCATTCCAAACAGAATCTGAGAGCTGTGCACGACCTATGGTAAAAAGTCCATCTTAAAATTGCCCTTTGCAGTTGAGATGGTAATATGGAACCAACCCCCTAATAACATTATGTACTGTCAAGTCAACAAGATAAATTAATTATGATTTACAACTGGAAGAAGCCTAATTTTAACAACCCCCAAATAAATAACTACACGTGAAATTATCGAACCATATGTTTTCTAAGCAAAAGAGGTTCAGAGTCACGAAGAGTAGTCGTTTACCTGAGTTTGCCACTGTTGGATCGAGACCAAGTGCAGTAGAAACTTCCATGGTTGCTTTAAAATTATGGACACTAAGCTCCATATTAAAAAATGGCAATCTGACAATGAGCATAAATGAGAGTTCAAGGATTCATCAGATTTCACAAGAAAAGAGTAATAACTAAAGAAAATGAGATTTTTTTTATTAACAAAAAGCAATTAAAGTATCTAAAAACCGCTTCTGCTATTGAAACATAAACTTAGACATGGAGAAGAAATCCTAATTGGGGTTTGTAGAAACACACCCAAAAAATTGAAAATGACATCTAAAACAGAATTTGGAGTTAATTTTGCTGAAGTAGTGTCAGTTTTAGACATAGAAGAAAACTAGTTTATAATCTAACTACATAGAGGTCACTTAAATTGTAACAATGGTATAGCAGAGGTCAATTCTGATGGTGTGGTTAGGCTCACCAACATAACTACCTTTAGTGTTGGCCATGCTTTCTATTCTCTTTTAAGAAGTAAAATCCCAAACACAAGAGAACCAACACATCATAAACTAAACCTTGAGCATATCACATATATACACATCTAGATGGAATATAACAACTCAGAGAAAGATAGATCTTATTAAGTTCACACCAACGATGAAGCTGCGGACAAGAACACAGTGCTGTCAGTATCTATATAGAATTATACATATACATATAAACTCGCTACACAAATGCAGAAATCAGTCAACAAGAGAAAATATATGAGAAAACTAAAACATTAGAAAATTTCTCACCTAGGTTGTCCTGAATTTTTGAGTCAGAACCAAAAGAACATTCATATGTGATGGAGTTTAAGTTCTTCAAAGCTATCTCTGTCTCTACAACAGAAAGTGGAGGGAAAAAAAGGGAAGAAACCCCTCTGATGGTGGTGCTGGTGGTCGTGTATTGCAGAGGAGGTAGCGGCGACATCGGATAGCGGCGGTGGTAGTTGAGGCAGATGAGTGAGATACGGTGGTGGTGGCAGAAGATCAGTGAGATACGTACGGGGGGGTGCGGTGGAGTGAGATACGGTGGTGGTTAGGGTTAGGTGGTGGTGCGGTGGTAGTGGCGGCAGAGGTGAGATTTGGGGGTTAGGGTTTTCTTAGGGGATAGAGAGAGAGAGAGAGAGGGGGGGGAAATCATTTTGGGTTTTTTTTTTTGGCCACGTGGGGTTTATTTCTTTTAGTCAACGATTTGGGGGAGGTTTGGGGGGAAAATTTTTGGGGTTTTAATTGGCACGGTTATTTTGACAGATTGGCACTGTTTGAAACAGCTCCAGATTTGGCACGGTTAATAACAGTGCCAGATTGGCCCAAAATGGTGCCAAAATTTGGCACTGTTTGAAACAGTGCCAGATGAAATTCGCGAAAGGGTGCCAATTTGACCATTTTGGTGTAGTGTGATCCATAGAATCACAGATCTGACCTCACCCTCGCGGTGAAGGCTCGACGAAGGTTCGGCGACTGCTCTTCAAAGGCTCGGCACGGTGAGTCAGCGGCACTCTCTCTCTTGTAGACATGTATGCCAAAACTGGGGACCTTCAAGTTGCTGAATCAATACTTTCTCGGGTCAGATTCCCTGATTTGAAGTGTTGGAATTCAATGCTTGGAGGAAATGGTCACCATGGGAAGGCAAAAGAGGCAATGAAGGTTTTTGATGAGATTCTGATATAGTGACATTCATTTCTATGCTCACTGCTTGTAGTCATTCTATAGAATTTACATCTCATCTCAATCTCATTCTCATTCTCAGATTCTCAATCATAGACAGACTTCATAGTTGTAAATATATATTGAATCTTTTCTAACAGTGCTTTGTGATTTCAGAACTTAGAATTTAGGAATTAGGGTTTCTTTCTCAAAATCATGTTTTTATTTTTTTGCCCAAAATCATAGTGTTATTATTTGTAAATATTTTAAGGTCCTGATTTTAAAAAGAAATTAGAAATTACAAGTTAATATGGTTTACATGTTAAAATCATAGTTATTAATTGTACATCTTGCTTATTGGAACAGGTTAATATGGTTTACATTTTACATGTAAAAAATTTTGAACTTCGGCTCAAATTTAACCCGAAGTTTCGAACCGAACCCGAACATTCATTTCGGAAACCGAACTGAATTTTTGAACTTTACTTCAGTTCGATTTTCGGTACCATAATTGCCAACCCGAACAACCCGAACCGAAGTTTACAGTTCGAACCCGAACCACCCGAATGCCCACCCCTAGAAATAGATGACTCAGTTGTGGCCACAACTCTACTATTCCAAATTAATTCATCAGTCATTCTCTTACTTTATATCAAAAGTGCACAAACTTCTTTCAATCTCAAAAGATTAGCCCCCACTATAAATAGATTTTCATTATTTCTATTAAATTTCATTCTACTAAATTGGCGCCAAAACTATCCACTTGGGATATCCATTATAGCATATATTCTTTTACAAAATCGGTGTCAAATATGACGGGTTATCTATTCTGTACTTCCTTACTTAAGACTTATGTGTGAATATCCACTACGTATAATCACTTAATATACTCAGGGGCATATATTCAATAACATATACTCATAAAAGCAATTAGTTTTAAATTTCAATGTGAACCCAATTGTCATATTGACTAAAGTCGTAGGTTACTACATTCAACCATCATAGGTTATCTCCAAATTAAAGTAACCCCATATGATTTTATCATTATATATTCCAAGGACAACAAATTTCACAAAATACGTAAAGTATACTCAAAATTTCCGTAATTGTAAATCTTAACAAGGGTTTTCATATGTTACCAACATATATCTACCCCACATTTCCAAACCCATGAGATCACATATAAAATGAACATTTTATAACTATCCCACATTTTCACTCCACAATGACATATATAGATGGGCTTATTGATGCATAATCAGTGGTAGTATCATATGAAACATCAAATTTGTTCCTGCTCATATGAAACACAATAATGTCCGATGCCTCTAGCCTATGAACAATTTGGGATTCATTTATTTAGCAAGTATTTAATTAGGACCAAAGTAGAACTAATCTTCTAAAAAATTCCCTTGTTTTATTTGATTGCGGAATCATAACACATCCACAGACTGACAAACATATATGCACAGTTTATTGTATACGATTCACATAGGTTGCACCGTATACCTTTAGTAGGCATGCATGTGTAGATGTTATACTGCTTTCCAAATAATTCACTTAGGTTTGCACCATTTCGGTAATAATTCAAAACCAAACTCGGTAGGAAAATGATTTCAAAAGGTGCACTGTCCTATATGTAATTTTGATAAAATATTATGAACAAATCAATTTAAAAAATATGCATTGTTTTGTAATTATGACTTAAAACTACATTGTCTCGTAATCATGACTATCAACTATAAAGTCCACATTGTTCCATAGAATGTTATAAAACCTTTAACGTAGTATTCACGTTTTAACAAGACTTTAAAATCGTGTATATATATATATAGCACATATATATAGATGATAAAGTTAATAAGTATATGCACCTTATATATAACATAACAAAACTGTTGTAAAGCCGAACACGAACACTGCAAAGCACAAGAATTATAAACCAATCCAGAATAGATGCAAACCAAGATCGCGTTAATATTTAGGATTAGTCCTTCATAAATAATAACTCTTTAAAATTGTTGGGGTCGGTCGCCATGGAAGAAGAATCAACAAATAAATATGAAATCTGTAAAGCTTGAGGCGCATTTGGAACGTTTTCTTTAAGAAGTTATTTGCCCCCACTCACAAAGAGTTTGCTACAGGTTTTCTAGTAAATCCCCTCCAGGATACAACAAAGCCTGTAAAATCTATCAGATAGCAATTCTGCAGATTTTCAGGAAAGCCTCTAAAAAATTGGTTTTAATTGACAAAGAATAATAGAGAATGTATGCTTGATTATTTTCACATACTAAAATGAATAACCCACTTGTCTTATATAGACAACTTAGTACCTCTTCTAAACGATGGCACACCTTGGTTATGTCATTTCACTATGCATCTTTTCATAATAGGTATCATAGACACCTCTTAAAGGGTCACTACCTTTAACCAAAAAACACCCATTAAATGGTGTCTATCAAATTTCTCTAAACAAACAGTAATAACAATTTATACACAATTTAATATTACAAATTATATTATTATATATTAAAATATACAACAGCAATATCATCCCTGCGGATGATACTAAAATCAAATCTATCTTCTTAAACACATCAACGTCATTTTGAAATTGGGGAGCTCTCTTTAGATATTTCTCCCAAGTTCTTATATAATCCAAACTCACAAAAAGGGTACTACACGTAAGAAAGTTAGTTCTAGAAGACTTTACTAGTATGGAAACTATTTAATTTTCTCAACATCTCTATCCACCATGAGATCATGTGGTAAATTAACCAACCACATGGACATGTGATATGCACCATTTGAAGTCTTGGACGGCAGTCCAAAATACAATAGAAACTATTAAAAGAAAATTTTAGTCCAAAGTCTTATACAATTGACTTATTCCCTTTTTAAGGTCCAATTATTTTAGTCAAAAGTTTGGTTGGTTATAATTGGATTTAGTGTGGGAAACAAGAAAATATATATATATATATATATAATCTTGAAGAAAATATTTTTATTTTGTTTGGCTGATAAGAAAAACGATAAAAAAAATAGAAAAGAAAAAAGAATAATTTGATAAATAAATTAATAGAAAACTAGCCATAAATCTCTCCCTATCTCAGATTTTTGAATTAAGTCAAACATAAAATAGATGTTGGCAATAGGTCCAAAAATAGTGAAATCCCCAAATTGAGGTAAATAATTTTACTTTTTTACCCACAAGTGTTATGTACATAATTATATACAGATATATACTGATACTGTTACACCTCAACCCGCCCCAGTGGGTTAGGACACGTGTAACAAAGGATTACCAATAACAAAACACCCTCTAATAGCAATAAAATAAGAGTTAAATATAGTAAAATGTATTCATTAGCTTAAACCAGTACAAGGGTAAAATTTTTATTAAGAAAATGTGCCCAAACTTTATATCAAAAGATAGCCCTGCGTGTCTCGGTTTCAACGCAAAAAACGGCGCGCGAATTCAAATTTTCTAGAAAGAGTTATGTCTGTTTCCGTAAAAGTCGTCAGGCTGAAAATATACCTGCGAATTCTTTGTTTCCTAGCTACCAACTAACCAATAAAACAAAATTAAAGTTTTAAAATCGTCGAATGGTACTTGGAAAGAGTTCTCCCTATTACAGCACCATTCCCCCTGTTAAACAAAGAATTGAAATACCAAAATTTCACCAAAACACTTGAAAATACTTTCAAACCAACTCACAATTCATATTACAAGGATTTAATATAAAGCCAAAACATAAACTTATTTCCAAGAACAAACACTAGGAATATAACTACTCATCTATACTCATTTACATCTGAACATATTAAACATTAAACATTTATCTCAAGCTATCTCAGAATCTCCACAGTTCAACGATTTTCACTGTGATGCTCGTTCGTACCTGCTTGGTCATTAGCCACAAAAATTGATTAAGCTTTCGTTTAGTGAGTACGTGGTACTAATCATGCAATTGGAATATTTAATGTATCATAAACACCAATTAAGCATTCACAATAATAAATGGTCACCGGCGTGTCAAATAGTCAATCACCATCGTATTGGACCCTTGATTCTGGGCCATTCTCACTTTGTCGTCGCTTTAAAAGCGATATCGCACACTCTCTTGTGACCGTAGTCAAATTTTAACATTTTAGACATGTTAAATAATAAATTATCACATGCTTTTCTACTTAATCATAAATTAAGCATTCTAAGCATTTAATAACAATTAAAAGATATTAAGCATCCAATTTTGGGATTAGGACACTCACCTCACGAATAAGTCCCAAATAAGCCTAGAAACCCCAAACTCTTTCGCAAAACTAGCTCTAGGTATTCCCAATGATATTCCTACATATATATCACATATATCTATCACCCCTTAGAATGAGTCGCGGAAAAACATTACCAAAATTGAAAAAGAAAGACATAGAAATAACCCTCTCACCTTCACGAGTCCGAATATGGCTTCGGTTCGCGAAATATAGGTCACACGGCGAAGCTACGGCGACAAAATGACGCGAAAGCCTTTTTTTCTTTTTTTTTTTTCCCTCGTTGCAGACTCTCTGTAACTCTTTGATTCTTTTCTTTTTTTTCCTTTTCTTTTTTTTTTTTTTAACTAACTAGCCGACTAGCTTGGAAGATATATGTTAGGATTTTTGTCATATTTCTATTTACACCCCCATATATTTCTACAGTCCTATTATAAAACCCCCAAAACTTTATATTAACTACCAAATATCTATGTGGGTATGTGTCTATGTCACGTATGTGTCCCAAAAGTGGTTCCAAATATTTTATGAAGTTGCTAATTAGCCTACTAGTTATGAATCATGTTCCAATTCGCCCTCACACGGGTACCCAAATTGGCACCATAAAAGGTCATAACTAGCAATAAAATATTCTAACCAATTAAATAATTATTCATTTAATCACATAAATGCAACTAAATGCAACTAAATGCAATTTATCTAATCTGGACCTCCCGTGGGTCCCACGTCATATCTATCAAACTGTGCCCTTCTCGAGGCACTTATCACATCGGGGTAACTGGAACTTACCCAAATATCACATGCAATTAATTATACTAATTAATGCATGAAAAAAATAAATATTACTTCTATTTCTGGGTACGGGTATTACATATATCCCTCCCTTTTAGGAAGTTTGTCCCCAAACTTTTCTTACCTCAAGAGTCAAATAGGTGAGGATATTTCTCTTGAATTTCGTCCTCACGTTCCCAAGTTGCCTCCTCTACTGAATGATTGCGCCATAACACCATAACTAGAAGAATGACTTTAGTTTTGAGCACCTGATCCTTCCTATCTAGGATTCGAACTGGATGTTCAACATAAGTCAAGTCTTCTCGAACCATCAACGGTTTCGAAGTGATACGGTGACTCGAGTCTGAAAGACAACGTCGTAACATAGAAACGTGAAACACATTATGAACATTTGCCAACTCTTGTGGCAATTCCAACCGATATGCAACTGGACCAACTCTATCTAATATCAGATAAGGCCCTACAAACCTCGGACTTAACTTGCCTCGCTTACCAAATCTTGTAATACCTTTCGAAGGCAATACTTTCAAGTAAACATAATCACCTACCTTAAATTCCAACGGTCTTCTACCTGTATCCGCGTAGCTTTTGTAACGACTTTGTGCTATTTGTAGCCGTTGTTTAACTAACTTGATTTTGTCGGTAGTGATTTGCACAATTTCAGGTCCTATAAGTTGCTTTTCCCCAACTTCTGTCCAACACACCGGTGATCTACATTTACGACCGTACAATGCCTTGTAAGGCGCCATCCCAATACTTGTCTGGAAGCTATTATTATAAGAGAATCCCACTAACGGCAAGTGGGTTTCCCAATCTGATTTGAAATCCATAACACAACCTCGAAGCATATCTTCCAGAATCTGAATAACTCGCTCGGATTGGCCGTCTGTCTGAGGATGAAATGTTGTGCTAAAATGCAAGGTCGTCCCCATTGCTTTTTGCAAACCTTCCCAAAACCTAGACACAAATCGTGTGTCTCAATCTGACACAATTGATACCGGTGCCCCATGTAATCTAACAATTTCTCTGACATAAAGCTCTGCTAACTTTGTCGGATCACGAGTCTTAATTGGCAAGAAATGAGCTGATTTAGTCAACCGGTCAACGATCACCCAAAAACTATCATTAGACTTAGGAGACCGTGGCAAACCTGACACAAAGTCCATCGTAATATGCTCCCATTTCCATTCTGGTATCTCCAACGGTTGCAATTCACCAGCGGGTCGTTGATGTTCCAATTTTACTTGTTGACAAGTCGTACATTTGGCCACAAACTCGGCGACTTCCCGTTTCATACCACTCCACCAATATACTTCCCGTAAATCTCTATACATCTTGGTACTCCTCGGATGTACAGAATACCTCGTATTGTGAGCTTCTTCCATAATCTTGTCTTTCAACTCTTGGATATTAGGAACACACAGTCGATTAACATACCTCAATACATTATTCTTAAAACTGAATTCCGGCCGTCTACCCTCAGGTAATTCTTTAACTATTTTTTTGAAATTTGGGTCCAAAAGTTGACTCACCTTGATTTCTTCGATTAAGCTTGGTTGTGCCATGATAGCCGCCATTAAACCACCTTGGATTCTGGGAATTACTTCCAATTCTAGATGTTCAAATTCTTTTACCAATGTTGCTTGATATGTTCAAGAATAAACCAAATTTTCTGAAGACTTTTGACTTAACGCATCGGCAACTACGTTAGCTTTACCTGGATGATACTGGATCTTCAAATCATAATTCTTCATCAATTCAAGTCATCTTATCTGTCTCATATTCAGCTCTCTCTGGGTAAATAAATATTTCAGGCTCTTGTGATCGGTGAATATCTCACACGTTTCCCCGTACATGTAGTGACGCCAAATCTTTAACGCAAAGATCACCGTTGCCAATTCCAGATCATGAGTTGGATAATTCTTCTCGTGTGTCCTTAACTGCCTTGAAGCATAAGCTATAACTTTACCCTCTTGCATTAGAACACATCCCAGGCCCTGATGAGAAGCATCACTGTATATACTGAAACCTTCAGTACCCGACGGAATAGCCAATATCGGCGCTGAGGTTAACTTATCTTTCAACTTCTGAAAACAGTCTTCACATTCTTTACTCCACACAAAAGCCACATCCTTCCTCATCAATTGAGTCATCGGAGTCGCGATTCTAGAAAAGTCTTGAACGAACCTTCTATAGTAACCAGCTAACCCCAAAAAGCTTTGAATTTCAGAAACATTTGTCGGCCTCGACCAATTCTTAACAGCTTCTATCTTTTGTGGGTCCACAGAGACACCATCCTTAGAGATCACGTGTCCAAGAAAAGTAACATTTGTCAACCAGAATTCACTTTTCTTTAACTTCCCAAATAGTTGCTTTTCTCTAAGTCGTTGCAAAACCAACCTTAAGTGTCGTTCATGTTCTTCTTGACTTCTGGAATAAATCAATATATCATCAATGAATACTATCACAAATTCATCTAGATAAGTCTTGAACACCCTATTCATCAGGTCCATAAAAGCGGCTGGTGCATTCGTAACCCCAAATGGCATGACAAGAAATTCGTCGTGCCTGTACCGAGTTCTGAAAGCTGTCTTCTCAACGTCTTCAGCTTTAACCTTCAATTGGTGATACCCAGATCTCAAGTCAATCTTAGAAAATACTTGTGCCCCTTGCAATTGATCAAATAAGTCATCAATACGCAGCAGTGGATACTTGTTCTTTATAGTCACCTTGTTGATTTCTCGGTAATCGATACACATTCTCATTGTCCCGTCATTCTTCTTCACAAATAAAACTGGTGCTCCCCACTGTGATACACTAGGACGAATGAACCCCTTATCTAGTAAATCTTGCAGTTGAGTTTTCAATTCCTTCAACTCTACCGGAGCCATTCTATACGGTGCCTGTGAATTTGGTTGAGTTCCTGGCATCACAGCTATCCCAAACTCAATTTCCCTCTCAATCAACACACTAGGTAGATCTTTTGGAAAGACGTCTGGAAATTCTTTCACTACTGGTATATCTTCTAATTTCAGTTCAGTACTTCTAGTGTTAAGTATACTACACAAGAATCCCCGACATCCCTTTTTCAACAAACGACAAGCTCTGACCGCTGACACCAAATAAGGCGGTGATGCTACACCTGTCCCTTGGAAACAAAATACATCTTGATTGGGCAATCGAAATGTTACTCTTTTATTCTCACAATCGATAATGGCGTGATTTGCAGATAACCAATCCATCCCCAAAATGACATCAAAATGTTGAATAACCAATGACACTAAGTCAACAGTCAAACCTCTACCATTCACATCAATCCCACAAGCTTTAAAGACACCCGAACTTACTAGTGGAGCTCCCGATGGAAGTGAAACACACAAATCAAAATCTAGTAGTTCTAAGGGTTTATCCAAATATTTAGCAAATGGGTGTGAAACAAAAGAGTGAGTTGATCCTGAATCCAGCAATACTCTAGCAGGTTGTGAGCAAATAGGAAGTATACCTGAAACCACAGTGTCAGCGGCAGTGGTCTCCCCAGGCTTGAGCTGAAAATACCTTCCTTGTCGTTGCTCTCTCCCTTGAGATTGTTGCTGAGGTGGCCTCTGGCTTGGTGCACTTCCCACAGATGAACTAGAACTTCCTGGTCCTCTCTTTGGGCAATTACGCTCCCGATGCCCCAGGTCACCACACAAATAACACCGTATTATGCTATCATCTATACCTTGTCTCGGAGTAATACTTTGTCTTGGTACATTCTGTCTTGATAGATTGGGACAATCTCTTGCCACGTGTCCTGGCCGTCGACAGTTGTTGCAAATGATAGGAGATAAGTTGCACATTCCCCAATGATACCTACCACAGATCTGACACATGGGCTTGTTGCCCCCACTTCCTGACGAACTCCCCAAATTCGGTCTCTTGGAACTGCCCTGCCTTGGAATTGACTACCTCCTGGCCTCTTGAATGCTTGACTTTGCCCTGGTGACAACACACCTCGCTCAGCAATTAGGGCCACATCTAACACTTCTGAATACGTCGATAGTCGGTGTGTATCTACTTTTCCCCTAATTTCATCACGAAGTACTTCTTCGAATCGTCTTGCCCGAATAAACTCATTTGGAATCAAATCCATTGCAAATATGGCCAAACTTGTAAACTGGGCTGCGTAATCCCTAACGCTCATATTACCCTGACTGAGATGAGAAAACTCTCGGGCCTTCTGATCAATGAAAGATCGAGGAATATATTGTTTCGATAACTCCTCGATAAACCCATTCCAGGTAGTCGGTGCTCCTTGCCTTAGTACTGACGTCCACCAATTTTTTGCTTCTTCTTTTAGAGTATCTGATGCAAACAAGACCTTCTGTTCCTCTGTACATAGCAGAGCACGAAAAATTCTCTTCATATCGGTCAACTAATGATCAGCCTTCATCGAATCAGATTCTCCTTTGAACTGCCCTGGCTTTTTCTTGTAGAACATAGCAATAGTTGTTGGTTCTGTTCTTTGTTCTGGATTTGATGAGCTCGGTCCTTCCTCAGTAACTCGAGTTTCAGCCACTTTTATTAACTTTTCCATAACTATTTCAATTCTGTCCATACGGGCCGAAGATGGGTTCTCACCTCCAGACATCCTTGCCTTGCACCCACAGCAAAGTATATACACATATGTTACTTTTAAATAAATTACAATGCATGCTAAATAACATTTTAAAGCATGCTAAGTAAATATGTATGCATGACCGTACAACTACGTGTCATTGTGTGCACACTCACGCGTCGTCACTCGTACCCAAGGCTCTAGTCTAATGCTCTGATACCAAAAATTTTCACACCCCAACCCGCCCCAATGGGCTAGGACACGTGTAACAAAGGATTACTAATAACAAAACACCCTCTAATAGCAATAAAATAAGAGTTAAATATAGTAAAATGTATTCAATAGCTTAAACCAGTACAAGGGTAAAATTTTCATTAAGAAAATGTGCCCAAAATTTATATCAAAAGATAGCCCTGCGTGTCTCGGTTCCAACGCAAAAAACGGCGCGCGAATTTAAATTTTCTAGAAAGAGTTATGTCCGTTTTCGTAAAAGTCGTCAGGCTGAAAATATACCTGCGAATTCTTTGTTTCCTAGCTACCAACTAACCAATAAAACAAAATTAAAGTTTTAAAATCGTCGAATGGTACTTGGACAGAGTTCCCCCTATTACAGCACCATTCTCCCTGTTAAACAAAGAATTGAAATACCAAAATTTCACCAAAACACTTGAAAATACTTTCAAACCAACTCATAATTCATATTACAAGGATTTAATATAAAGCCAAAACATAAACTTATTTCCAAGAACAAACACTAGGAATATAACTACTCATCTAAACTCATTTACATATGAACATATTTAACATTAACCATTTATCTCAAGCTATCTCAGAATCCCCACAGTTCAACGCTTCTCACTGTGATGCTCGTTCGTACCTGCGTGGTCATTAGCCACAAAAATTGATTAAGCTTTCGCTTAGTGAGTACGTGGTACTAATCATGCAATTGAAATATTTAGTGTATCATAAACACCAATTAAGCATTCACAATAATAAATGGTCGCCGGCGTGTCAAATAATCAATCACCATCGTATTGGACCCTTGATTCTGGGCCATTCTCACTTTGTCGTCGCTTTAAAAGCGATATCGCACACTCTCTTGTGACCGTAGTCAATTCGTTGTGGTCGTCACCACCGTCCCCTTTTCTCTGAGGACTTCATCATCATCCCCCTTTTCTCTGAGGAATGGGCGTCCGTTATATACGGGCTAAATAATGGTGATTATCAATTAACACCCTTTGACCCAAATAAGCACATAAGCAACTCAACATGTCAACATGGAAATTTTAACATTTTAGACATGTTAAATAATAAATTATCACATGCTTTTCTACTTAATCATAAATTAAGCATTCTAAGCATTTAATAACAATTAAAAGACATTAAACATCCAATTTTGGGATTAGGACACTCACCTCACGAATAAGTCCCAAATAAGCCTGAAAACCCCAAACTCCTTCGCAAAACTAGCTCTAGGTATTCCCAATGATATTCCTACATATATATATCACATATATCTATCACCCCTTAGAATGAGTCGCGGAAAAACATTACCAAAATTGAAAAAGAAAGACATAGAAATAACCCCCTCACCTTCACGAGTCCGAATATGGCTTCGGTTCGCGAAATAGAGGTCACACGGCGAAGCTACGGCGACAAAGTGGCGCGAAACCCCTTTTTTCTCTTTTTTTTCCCTCGTTGCAGACTCTCTGTAACTCTTTGATTCTTTTCTTTTTTTTCCTTTTCTTTTTTTTTTTAACTAACTAGCCGACTAGCTTAGAAGATATATGTTAGGATTTTTGTCGTATTTCTATTTACACCCCCATATGTTTCTAAAGTCCTATTATGAAACCCCCAAAACTTTATATTAACTACCAAATATCTATGTGGGTATGTGTCTATGTCACGTATGGGTCCCAAAAGTGGTCCCAAATATTTTATGAAGTTGCTAATTAGCCTACTAGTTATGAATCATGTTCCAATTCGCCCTCACACGGGTACCTAAATTGGCACCATAAAAGGTCATAACTAGCAATAAAATATTCTAACCAATTAAACAATTATTCATTTAATCACATAAATGCAACTAAATGCAATTTATCTAATCTGGACCTCCCGTGGGTCCCACGTCATATCTATCAAGCTGTGCCCTTCTCGAGGCACTTATCACATCAGGGTAACTGGAACTTACCCAAATATCACATGCAATTATTATACTAATTAATGCATAAATAAATAAATATTACTTCCATTTCTGGGTACGGGTATTACAGATACATTCGGTTATATATATAGTATATAATTAAGGATTAAATGAGGATTTTTCAGTTACAAACAAACCAATTGAATGTGAAGATGTTTATGGAAACAACTAATCCCAATTAGTATGGGTCTATACGTTAGAATGGTTTTCGAATTTCAGAGGGATCTTTTGGCTTTGTCAAGTAGCCATTAGTTGTTCATGCATTTTCTCTATTCATCATTGTAAATTCATGAAATCTTGCTAGTGTTTTGTGATTTACGATTTGTCATGATGTGTTGCAGTTTTGTTAATTAGTGTTAAATTTCACACTAAAATGAACATGATTTTTGAGATTAAGGATTTTTGCGATAACTTTTTCTTGAAGAGTAGTAATTGTAGAAATTTTAGTACGTACTAGCAGTATACAAATGGAAAAGTGTGATATATTAAATTTAACACCTACATTTTATTATCTCAAATAACAAATTTTTAAAAAAAAATGGAAAAGAGCAATGTTGTGAAAATCCCAGATCGGCCAGTTGAACCAGTTGAACCGTCGACCGGTCGGCACTCCAGTCCAGTTCTGTCCGCTAAATTGATTTATGACTGAAACCGGCCAAAATCGGTGACCTGGCCGATTGAACCGGAAAACCGGAGAACTGGTGACGGTTCGAATAAACCGACCGATTCATTACCCAAAAATATTCAGCCTTTTGTTTTTATGTATTTTAGCCTTTTAGGTTAAAGATTACATTTTTAGTTTTTACTTTGTAGACTCATCTCATCTTACTTCTCTCTCTCTCTCAGACCCCCATCACCGGCTGCGCCCCAAACCTGATCGCCTCATACTCCCCCCTTCCCTACCTGTTCACAACCACCTCTTCACCATTGCCGCCGCCTCCCACCACCCTTCATCTCACTTCGCTGATCTCTCTCTCTCTCTCTCTCTCTCTCTCTCTCTCTCTCTCTGTCTCTCTCAAACTCTCCATGCGCAACTGCGCCCCCACGAGGCCCATCACCTCAGATTCCCCCTCCCACATCTGTTCACCACCACCTCTTCACCATCGCCGCCGCCGCCCCCCCCCCCCCCCCCCCCCCCCCCCCCCCCCCACCGGCTTCACCTCACCACTGCGCCTACCAGTCACTACTGCCACCGCCAATTGCTTCTCCTTAGTCGCCGGATCTAGTATTTCTTCCCCTAAAATTTTGTTTCAACTTTTCAAGATTCAAGGTAATGAATTACCCTCTTTTAGTTGTTTACTTGTTTTGAAATTTTTATGCTATTGTACATTTCATCTCTTTGTAGTTTGTAGTTATTTGATTTTTTCTCGAATATCTCAGATTCTCAATTAAGTGATTAGCAATGGGGATTTTGTTTCCACTTTCCAGAACTCCATGCTATATTGCTATTAAACTTTTGATTTTTTTATGTGTGAATTAGAAATTTGCAAGGGAATTTATTTTCAATTTATTACCAATTGTTTAACTGTTAACACTTCAACTATTAATTTATATAAATAAATTTAATTATTGCATAAGTATGACGTCACCGGTTTGATTCAGGTTCACCCGATGGATGAACGTTAACCCGTGACCCAGTCATTTTTCCAGTTCGATGACCAATTCGGTTTTCAAAACATTGGAAAATAGTGAAATGTTATTTGTTATTCAACAAATGGAAAAGTGTGAAATGTTAAATTTAACACCTACATTTTATTCGAGTTATTCAACAAATGGACAAGTGTGAAATGTTAAATTAACACCTACATTTTATTCGAGTTATTCAATAAATAGAAAAGTGTTAAATGTTAAATTGGGTGTTGCTATGGTAGGTATCCTAACAATTTTGAGTGTAGAATTTAAATTGAGTATGAAATCTGAGTGTAAAATTTTGCAAGAACCTAATTTTCCAAAATTTGACCAAACCAAAACTCCAAACCAAGAACACCAACCATCACATGAACATTCAACTATAAGAACAACCAAATTACAGGGCTAAATTGGAGAAGAAAAAAAAAACATAAGTGATCCCCAAAAAAAAAAAAAAAATTCCACTACTTATCCAAACCAAAAACCCTTTATCACTAACATGCCGGAGAACCACTTCTCCGACCAGAAACTCTGCGTTAAATACTTGTTGAAGTTCACGTGACAGTACTCCAGAGCTTCGACGGTCTCTGTCCCCAAGCTTGTACTCCATAGCTTTGAAATATCATCGACCGCTACAAGATCAATATTTATCTTAAAGCCTTACGAGGCTGAGTTCTTACAATGTTGGGGTTGCATCGAAAGGCAAAGACTAGCAAGATCGACGCGATCTTGTTGGTGATCAATGGGATCGATGGGATCCAGTAGCAATTAGAGAGAGAAAAGGGAAGAGAAATATGATCTGATGGGTTTTGAATTTAAAGAGATAGATATATATATATATATATGTATAGGGTCTGATGGGTATGATTTTCAAATTTTGAAAACCCAATAATCATGGTATGCATTTGGAAAGAGGGAGATCATTCTCTCTCCTAATAATATTAATGTATTTGGAATAAATTGGGGGTAGTATGGTCATAATAATACTAATGGACCTATGATTTATTTATTTTTGGGCCTGAATCTATTACACATTAAATGGAGCTATTAGGACTTATTAGTAGTTATCCCACAAATTAAACACTAGTTGAAAACCAGTACAATGCATGAAAAATATATTATAAAAAATTAAACAAATAAATTCATCTTAAATATATATTAGAATAAAAATAAGGTGATGCTATTGCCACTCCATCATTGAACCAAGCCACTCCATGATACCATTCTTAAAGCATGTGGTACATTCATGTCATGCACTACATACATGGTACCACATGCTCTGATAATGGTACCATGGAGTGCATTGGTTCAATGATGGAGTGGAAATAACAATTCCCTAAAAATAATATTGGATCATGACTAGAGAAGAAATTTAACAAAAACAAAAACAAAAAACAAAAAACAAAAAATAAATGAACGATCATACAAAGTCTTTTGCCATATAAGAGGAAGAAGAATTTATAAAGTCTGAAGCTTAGAATTACTCAATTTATTCTTTCACTTTGAAATTTTACAACCTATTGATTGAAGTATTAACCAATAGGTGATTATTTTGATTTTTTTTTTTTTTTTTTTAACAAAAATGGTAGAGATACACACCAAATGACACACTAAACGACACATCAGCTTTAAATGCATGGACCCTGTGCTGTGTAAGTGATACACAAAAAAGTGCGAAAATTCAAACAGCACAGAGTACATACATTTAAAGTACAGTGTGTCGTTTGGTTTGTATCTGTCACGCCCCCAAATTCCAAATAATAAATTTAGGGATCATGACCGGCCGACGAGGCCTTTTAGCTTGTACAGAGATCTAGCGGAAGCAATCAAACGTTCATTTATTAAATGGGATCGAAAAGACCCCCAAATCATCACACCAATACAACTTACAAATAGAGTTTAAGGCTTTACATAGCCTTTAAATCCAGTACAAGAAAAGAAAGTATCCATTGGAATACTTAGATTCATTATTTGAGCTCCTAAGAAAGTGACCCTTCAAGGGCATCTAGGAGAGGGTCTTCTCCTTCTATTGCTTCTCTTGTTCTTCATTTGGTTCAGCGTAAAGCATATCATTGTCATCTTAGGGATGGACTGGTTATCGTCGGTCCACGCTACCATTGACTGCTCTGCCAAGCAAGTCAACTTTCAAATTCCCGACCGACCAAATTTCTCTTTTAAGGGAAGGGGTGTCACATCGCCGCCTTGCCTTATCTCGTCCGTGCGAGCAAAAGAATTACTTAGAAAAGGATGTCAAGGTTACCTATGTACTATACTGGAAGATTCATCTATAGAAACACCCTTAGATGATATTCAAGTGGTAAGAGAGTATCAAGACGTCTTCCCAGAAGAGCTACCTAGCACTCTATCAGATAAAGAAATTGAATTCACCATCGATCTTGTTCCCGGTACTCAACCTATATCAAGGGCCCCTTATCGCATGGCCCCAATGGAATTGAAGGAATTAAAGACTCAATTACAGGAGCTACTGGATAAAGGTTTTATCAGACCTAGTACCTCTCCTTGGGGTGCACCAGTCCTGTTTGTGAAGAAAAAGGATGGGACTATGAGACTGTGCATCGACTATCGTGAGTTGAACAAAGTGACGATAAAGAATCGTTATCCTCTCCCGAGGATTGATGATTTATTCGACCAACTTCAAGGAGCACAAGTGTTCTCAAAGATTGACCTGAGAACAGGTTACCATCAGTTGAAGGTCAAAGCACAAGATGTAGAAAAGACGGCTTTTCGTACTCGTTATGGTCATTATGAATTCCTAGTAATGCCTTTCGGTGTTACCAATGCTCCTGCCGCATTTATGGATCTAATGAATCGAGTATTGAAGCCTTATCTCGATGATTTCGTAATTGTATTCATCGATGATATTTTGATATATTCAAAGAGTCTTGAAGAGCACGAACAACATCTGAGAACAGTGTTGCAAACTCTGAGAGATCGCCAACTATATGCAAAGTTCAAGAAATGTGAATTCTGGCTTTCCAAGATTTCTTTCTTGGGGCATGTGATCTCAAAGGAAGGAATATTGGTGGATCCACAGAAGATAGAAGCAGTCAAGTCATGGCCAAAACCAACAACTGTAACTGAAGTACGCAGTTTTCTAGGTCTGGCAGGCTATTATCGAAGATTCGTAAAAGATTTCTCCAAGATTGCAGGACCAATGACGCAACTAACACAGAAGGGTGTTGCTTTCGAATGGACAAAGGAACGTGAGAAATGTTTCCAAGAATTAAAAGATAGATTGGTCGCAGCACCAATTCTCAGCATCCCTACTGGAGAAGGTGGATTTGTGGTTTACAGTGATGCTTCTCATCGAGGATTGGGATGTGTTCTAATGCAACATGGTAAGGTTATTGCCTATGCATCTCGACAACTCAAAGTTCATGAGAAGAATTACCCGACCCATGATTTGGAGCTAGCCGCTGTAGTGTTCGCACTAAAGATTTGGCGTCACTATCTATATGGTGGAAGATGTGAAATTTTCACCGACCATAAGAGCCTAAAATACATCTTCTCACAAAAAGAGCTTAATATGAGACAACGAAGATGGCTTGAGTTGATGAAAGACTATGACCTTGATATTCAATATCATCCGGGCAAGGCTAATGTAGTAGCAGATGCTTTAAGTCGGAAATCATCAGGAAACCTAGCTTATATGCTTACTTCACAACAACAATTGATCGACGACTTTGAGAGGATGGAGATTGAAGTTACTACTCATCATTCTAAGGGTATCATGACAGCTCTTATCGCTCAACCAACGATAGTTGAGGAAGTAAAGGAATCTCAATTTCAAGACAACTACTTAAAGAAGATTTCTGAAGAAATACCGGAAGATAAGAGACCCGAATTCGTATTAAAGGATGGCATTCTACAGTACCAAGACCGCATTTGTGTTCCCAACATCCCAGAAATCAAAAGGAAAATACTAGAAGAAGCTCATTCCTCTAAATTCGCTGTTCATCCGGGCGGAACAAAGATGTACCAAGATATGAAGAAGTCATGGTGGTGGCCTAATATGAAGAGAGAAATCGCCGACTTTGTATCACGATGTTTACATTGTCAATGTGTCAAGGCAGAACATCAACATCCTGGTGGAGTTCTTCAATCACTCCCCATTCCAGAGTGGAAATGGGAGCACATCACTATGGACTTTGTGGTTGGATTACCACGATCAGTGAAACAGAACGATGCTATTTGGGTAATTGTGGATAGATTGACAAAATCTGCACACTTCTTACCAATTAAGATCACTTTTTCATTGGAGAAGTTCGCAACCTTATACATCACTGATATCATCAGACTGCACGGTACACCAGTATCTATCGTCTCTGATAGAGACCCTAGATTTGTAGCACGCTTCTGGAAGAGCTTACATGCAGCTATGGGGACTACTCTCAATTTCAGTACGGCTTTTCATCCACAAACGGATGGCCAATCTGAACGTGTAATTCAGATCCTAGAAGATATGCTACGACTCACCGTTTTAGACTTCAAGGGTAATTGGGAAGAACATTTACCTCTCGTCGAATTCGCCTACAACAACAGCTTTCAAGCAAGTATCGGTATGGCACCTTATGAAGCACTCTATGGAAGGAAATGTCGATCACCAATCTGTTGGGCAGAGGTTGGCGAACGTAAAATTTTGGGACCAGAGATTGTCCAATTAACGACTGAAAAGATCCAACTTATTCGCCAACGAATTCAAACAGCTCAGAGCCGACACAAGAGTTATGCCGATACTCATCGAAGAAACCTAGAGTTCGAAGAAGGAGATCATGTATTTCTCAAGATTTCACCATCCAAGGGTATCGTTCGCTTTGGCAGAAAAGGAAAACTCAATCCTCGATTTATAGGACCCTTTGAAATCTTGGAAAAGGTTGGACCAGTAGCCTACCGATTAGCATTACCTCCTGATCTATCTAACGTTCACAATGTGTTCCACGTCTCAATGCTTAGACACTACATCAAAGATCGTAGCCACGTATTATCACACGAACCGTTAGAAGTACGAGAAGATCTTACTTATGTGGAACAACCGGTTCAAATCATGGATCGTCGTGATCAAGTCCTCAGAACCAAGATTATTCCATTAGTCAAAGTCTTATGGCGGAATCATGCGGTAGAAGAAGCAACATGGGAGCGAGAGGATGAAATGCGTGCCAAATATCCTCAACTTTTTGAATCATGAGGTGAGTTAAGTTTGGGGACCAAACTTCTTTAAGTAGGGGAGAATGTAATGACCCGAAAATTTAAAGCGTATATTAAAATATTAAAATATTATTCTGGTCAGAGAAAAAAATACCAGTTTAGAAATTTATACAGTATAAATTTTACCTGTGTGTGTGTGCGGTGCTATGTGACCTAACAAATTAGATGTGACCTAACAAATTAGGTGCTATGTGACCTAACAAATTAGGTAACCTAACAAATTAGGTACGGTACCTAACAAATTAGGTGTGACCTAACAAATTAGGTACGGTACCTAACAAATTAGGTGTGACCTAACAAAATTGGGCTCTATATATACACACCAAATCCCTCAACAAAACTCACAACTCTCTAAAACTCTCTACTGTCTCTCAATTCGGTCTCTCTCTCTCCCAACTCTATACACACATATATTTAAAGGAGTAATTGAAGCAAGCTTGGGCTGCGTTTATATTTCAGAGTATTGGTAAGTAATTCATACACATTATTTTATGTAATAATTAACTTCTATTTACTGTTTTTAGTAGTATGGTTATATGGAATTAGGAACCTCTAGAAAATAACTCGGTTTGATTCGAAATAATAGAATTAGTGTAACTCTTTACTCCGACCAGCTATAGCTCTCAAATTTTAAGAATAGACTCTTAAAATACCCAGGAAACTACCCTTAAAACAGTTTTTGATTTGCTTGTACCGTTTGGGTTTTATTTAGGATTCATCTTAAAGGGTAAATTGGTCATTTCACATTCTGTGATTCGAATTTGCTAAAACCAACTTTAGATTTGGATTCTCCACGAAATTTCACTCAAGATAGACACTAATTTCACTTTAAAAGGTTAAGAAATGAGTGAGTTATGGCCATTAGAAGTTATAATTACAATCTGTCCAAAACAAGGCATTCTGCCCAGAATTATTCCGAAAATATCATTTACACCCCTGAAAACTTTAAACGAATCTATAGAGGTCTTCCGACATCAGATTTGATCACGGTTTCAAGCGTAGAACTTATAATTCTGTTAATTACAATCTGATATAGTAAATTTACAGTTTTTGGATATTTTTACATGATCCCTGTATTTTGGTGTATTTACAGAATGACCCCTAAACTTTTAAAAAAGGGTATTTTTAGTCATTCTGGGATTTTGTAAACTCATTATAAATCATTTATATATTCTATAATGATATTATGATAATATATACTGTTTTATAATTTTAATAATTATAAAACTATAGAATAATATTATTTTACTACTTATCAATTAATTTAAATAGAGGTTTGATTATTTTATCATAGCTATTATATTTCCTAAACTATGGAAAAAATACAAAAATATGCTTGTGGCATTTTATGACCATTAAAAATAGTTTCACACTTAAATTATGGTATTTGAGTATGAAAATGGAATTACGGTCCGATTACGACTATATTAAAAATAGTGTTAGTAAATAAAGTTACGCCTTGTCAGATTATAAATTAAATAAATGAAATCCCTTATACTTCAGTATTATTTTGTATCATTAGGATATGATGAATAGATATTACAATTAGAAATATTGGGGTACTAAGTACGAATAACTACTAATTCCTTTATATTCTTTGGGTAATAAAATTAGTAAAAGAAATGTAATACGCAATTAATATTATGTTTTTATAAAGAATAGTTTGACGAATAAATTCTCACCCTTATGGAAATTATATATGAGCTTTACGGCTCAATAGTAACTATTTAAAAAAAATAGTATCTTAACTTCCAAAATTCGTAGTAAATAATATATAACTCAGAAAAATACGTCGTCAATTTCTATAGTCTTAAAATAACGTCTAGTATTATATTTAAAAGTTTGGAGACAATCCGAAATTATCTAAAATACAGCTTATTTGTAAAATCCACGTTTATGTAGTTTTGAAGTAGGAACTACTACGGACTCCTAATTAAGTCCAGTTAGTGAGGTTGAACTTAGTATAGTGTAAGGAACATTATAGTGAAGGTTTGACATAGTTTTAGCATATTTACAGAAATACCCTAGAAAAGCCTTGATTACAGTTTTACACTATGGTTACAATTAGATATTAAATGTTTAGTTCCTTTACCTGTATTGATGTAGGAACTGTTTCATCGTCAATTCCTAAGTCACCAAGGTGAGTGTTCATACCCGGTATTCAGTTCAACTCCGTATGTGAGTGTTCGTATCCTGTATTTAACTCAACTCTATATATGAGTATTTATTACCTTTTCTCAAACTCTATATTAACTCAATATATAATGAGTAAATTCTACTACGATTTATGTACTATATGAAAAATACTATAATTATTTTCGGAACATTTTCTTGGTTCCTGGAAGGGTTTTAACATTAAAAACTTATTATTTTCAAATGTGTCAATTTATTCAAATGCCATGTATCTTTCGAAATGTTATCATTCAAACTGTTCATTATTCTCAATGTCAATTACCACTACAACAAACTATGTATTATAGCCCTAAGTGGTTGGTCCTATTGGGCCCATGTAATGAAGCCCAAGTGGCTGGTCCTTTTGGACCCATGAACCCGACTAGCAGGGTTGCCTTTGATCACTGTGCCATGTAATGAAAGGAACGTGTGTGTGAGTGGGTGGTTGGTAAATTTGACATTCATGAAAAGATGCCTTTCGTATAAATATTCTTTGAATCTGTTATAATATTTCGTATTCATCATTATTAATATTGTTATCTCTTCTATACAAATCCTCGTTATGATCCAGGTTTATGTTCATTCACTGAGCCTTCTGCTCACACTCTCCAAATATTTTTAAAACCCTTTTCAGGTGACGAAGTGACGATGATAGGCTATTAAAAAACCCTTAGAAGAACAGAGCATTTCGATAGAAGATAAAGATTATCTTCTTGATGCAAATGAGGAGTAGATGATTGTTAGATATGTAGAATGTTTAGAAGAGTTATGCCTTCAGTTGTAAAAATATTCTCAAGATTTTTTGTAGACTTCAATATATAAATAGATTTAAGCTATGTTTGCTTCCGCTAGAGCTCTATTTAATTACGAAGAGGCCTAGAGGCCGGTCTCGACCCCGAAATTTTGAAGTCGAATTTTGGGGTCGTGACAGTATCCCTATCATTGTTTTTTTAATTATACTTTAGGTTCTCAAGGTGTTGCTTAAATGCAGTATATATATATATATATATGTGTGTGTGTGTGTGTGTTTGTCACATCCGTTCCATAAATTTACGATTTTGAAAAAAATGCATCATTTGAGATTTTGGAATTTTTAATGTTATTAATAATTCGAGTTGTGGTTGATGGTGAGTCAATGGTAAGGTGTCAGTGAGGACACGAGAACATGGAAGTTCATATTGCATGGGCATGGCTAAATGACATTTATGTGATTTAAATGTTATTTGACTTTATCTGGTATTTGTTGAATAGTAATTTTATCTGTGTTGTGGGAATTCTAGTAATCTTTGATATCATTATATCATTTTGAGAACTGTGGTGAGAACGTGAGTGATACGTTGATTGAAAAGGTAGGTTGTGTAGAAATTCAACAGAATATAGTTTTCGGACGTTATTTTGGACCCAAACGAAACCTAGTCGGAAACTTTTGCAATTTATAGTTTTCACTTGTAAAGTTATAAAATGGACGTGTGCGAAGTTTCATGGGTGAATGAGAAGTTTTGAGAAACTTGCGGGGAGGTAAACACAATTTCCGATAAGTTTGCCTATACATAGAAGTGGATGAGATTTCATTCTCATCCAAAACTTTTATAATATCTAGAGAGAGGAGAGAGAAGGGAGATTTGGAGCCAACGGGCTTTGCGACGCCGATCGACGACCGTTCGTCTGTCAGATTTTCTCCAGATTTCAGATTTGAACTCGTGGAGGTAAGATCTACGTTTTGATACCACTTAGGTCATGTTTGGCCAATTTTTGTTAAGATCTTAATTTTACACTTTTGGAAAAAACAGGTATAAACTTGTAGGAATTGTCCCAAATTCGAAATCTGACGATTATTTAGCCTCCTAGTCGATCCTTCAAAGTTTGGGGGAAAACGCACGAGGTATGAAGTCCTGACTTGTGAAATATAGAGGAATACATGTTTTATATTTCGACGACGAAATTGTGATCCGGGCGAAATCCATGTGTTAATTGTAGGCCCGTTAATTATGCACGCGCTAAATTATGAAAAGCATGTCTAAATTTACGCGAGCACGTTAAGTTGTCTATGTGGGTCAAAGGGGAGTCTTATAACAATTCATGCCGGAGTAAGCTTCTCGATGTTTGAGAATTTAGTAGCGACGGCTACTGTGCATGGTTGATAGACTTGGACTTGCCATGGCACTTGTGGATACAATGGTTGATAGACTTGGACTTGCCATTGGTATCGCGGTTTAAGGCTTGGACTTGCCGCTACCGGATGAATGCGTATTTTTCTCCCTAGAGACTATTGTATGACTTATGAGATTAAAGCATGTTTTATCATATATTGCACATGTTAGAACTTGTACGCTCAGCATATAGATGAGCAGTGGAGATGTACTCCATTGCAGGTAAGAAGAAGGATAAGAAGAAGCGCGATGAGTGAGGCCGATGAACGCCGGGGATATCACTCTTGTATATGTTTTTGTTTTAAATCCTAGACTTGTGTAAGGATTTGAATATTGTAGGATGCTGTAATAGAATCATGGATTAGTTCCGTAGTACCGGAATCTTGTAATTGAACGTCTGTATTTATGTTTTGAATGTTGGAATTCAGTTATGGTTGGGATTGTTGTTGGTATTGAGAAGCATGTGTTAGTATATTTCATCATAGGGCTGCCAGCAGGGGAGCAGTAGACTGGACCCAGGGTCAGTCGACTGGATCCCGTATGTTTGAGACACTGAAAGTGAATAATAGAAAAGCAGTCGACTGGACCCCTTCATCAGTCTACTGAACCACTGTTGATTTTGGCTACTGCTTCTATTAATAGAAAAGCAGTCGACTGGACCTCTGTTGAGGATTTAGGGTTTTAGTTTCTGCCAGGCACAGTCGACTGGACCCTAGTACAGTCGACTGGGCAGTCGACTGAACCTCTGTATTTTGAGATGGATTCTTGTGAACACTTTTGATTGAACAAAACTTTTTATAACTCCGATTTCAATGGATTTTACAAACTCAGAGGGTAATGTTCCCTAAGTTTTAAATACCAGGGTTGTTTTAAAGTTCTTTCCGCTGCGTATTATTATATCATTGTTTGGATGAGCCTTGGTGGCGTGCCACGTGTCCTATTTCCACGCGTAGTGGGATGGGTCGTGACATTTATTGGTATCAGAGCTAGAGGTAACAAAACTTTGGGAACGTTCGACGACGAGTGGAGTGTTGAGTGAATTGCCTCATGTTTTAAATTGCATTCATACATCTTAGAGATGTTTGATGCCTATGGATGTTGTTTTACATACATGATATTGTTATTATTGTGCATGCATAGTGTTTATGCATTGAGAACTACAAGGTTGTAATCATGGATGACCGAGAGTTATCACCCCATACCCGACGAATGAATGAAATGGCAGAAATGATGGAGAATATGGGGTAAATGATACGGAATATATCGAGCGACTGCCTCCCACACCTCACATTGAAGTGGAACCAATAACTGTGGTACATGCACCCAAAAATAGGGGTATGAGATCAATATCTGAACAGTTTGCTCGCAAGAAACCGATGGAATTTCATGGGACACCCAATCCAACGCTCGCAGAACATTGGATAATGGACATGGAACGAATCTTCCGATCTATCCCGATGACCGATAGGGAGAAGATGGAAAATGCAAGTGATGTATTGAAGGGTGAAGCCCAGAACTGGTGGGTAAATGTACTAGATCAAGGGGCACCGATTACTTGGGAAGGGTTCAAGGAAGAATTCAACCGCCGGTTCTTTCCGCGAGCCGCCTACAATGCGAAGAAGCGAGAATTTGATAACTTGAAGCAGGGAGATATGACTGTAACCGAATATACTTCCAAGTACAATGCGTTGTTGAGGTTTGGCAAGGGTTCAGTACCAGAGGAGGAAGATAGAGCAAGAAAATTCGAAGAAGGTTTAAGGGAAAATATTCGTTTAAGGGTGGAAACCTACGAACATTCGACTGTGGTAGCAGTACAACAAACGGCGCTAGTGGCCGAGAGTGGGATGGAAAGGTCGAGGCAGAATCAGCACGGAAAACGAAGCAATGAGAGTGGGGATAGGAACCAAGGTGGATCTTTCAAGAGGCCGTTTCAAAGAGGCTCTGGTTCTATTTTTAGTGAATTCAGGAGGACGCCAAGTAACATACCGTTGTGTTCACTTTGCAACCGACCACACTCAGGCCGATGTTTCATGACCAAACCCCAGAACAGGAGCCAAGGCGGGGGTAGTGCAAATTCAACACCCGACATGAGAGGCAAGTGTTATGATTGTGGAGTATTTGTGCACCTAGCCAGGGATTGCCCGAGGAAGTATCCTCAGCAAGGAGCTAGTTCTATGGCTTCCAGTGGGTCGAAGCCTAGACAATCCAATGACGGAGGACAAAGGACGGAACAACGTCAAGGAAGAGCATATCAGATGAACCCAGGAGATATGACTGCTTCCGAGATAGTAGTCTCAGGTATGGTGCTTGTATGTTCGCACTTAGCACGCATACTTGTTGACTCGGGATCTACGCATTCATTTGTATCACATGCTTTTGTTGAACATTTGAACGTTAAATCGGCACCGTTAGGATATGATTTGTCTATTGCTGTGCCACTTAGTAAAGCGATAATGACATCTACTGTATATAAGAACTGTGAGATCAAATTAGGTGAGAAATTGATGACCGTAGACCTTATACCGATTGTGGTGAACCATTTCGACGTGATACTGGGAATGGATTGGTTAGCCCTTAACCAAGCTACGATAGACTGTGAACGGAAAGAGGTTAATTTTCGATCACCGGTAAATGGGAACTTTTGTTTTCAAGGAAGTGGGGTTACACCGCCGCCGTACTTGATTTCAGCTATCCGAGCGGGAAAGTTATTGAAAAAGGGATGTCATGGATTTCTATGTTCAGTGATTGATGTCTCGGCGACTGAATTAAAAGTAGAAGACATTCCGATAGTACGAGAATATTCAGATGTATTTCCTGATGAGCTACCAGATGTTCTTATTGAGAGAGAGGTCGAGTTCACTATTGAGATTATACCAGACTCAAGGCCGGTATCCAAAGCACCGTATAGAATGACACCAGTAGAATTGAAGGAACTGAAAGTTCAACTACAAGAGTTACTTGACAAGGGTTTCATTCGACTAAGTGTATCGCCGTGGGGAGCTCCAGTGTTGTTTGTAAAGAAGAAAGATGGTTCAATGAGAATGTGTGTGGATTATCGGGAACTGAACAAATTGACAATCAAGAACAAGTATCCACTACCCATAATTGATGACTTATTTGATCAACTTCGTGGGGCACAAGTATTCTTCAAAATAGACCTAAGATCAGGTTATCATCAGTTGAAAGTGAAGGCCGAAGATGTTGAGAAAACAGCTTTCAGAACGCGTTATGGACACTATGAGTTCTTAGTTATGCCATTTGGGGTTACTAATGCACCAGCTGCGTTCATGGATCTTATGAACCGAGTCTTTAAGGACTATTTGGATGATTTTGTGATAGTGTTCATCGACGATATCCTTGTTTATTCGCCAAGTGAGATAACACACGAGGACCACTTGAGGTTGATACTTTAGAGATTACGAGAGAAACAATTATTTGGTAAATTCAAGAAATGTGAATTTTGGTTGTCTAGTATTACTTTTCTTGGTCACGTGATTGATAAGAATGGAGTTTCAGTTGATCCTCACAAAGTAGAAGCTGTATCAAATTGGCAAAGACCGACTTCCGTATCTGAAATTCGAAGTTTCTTGGGACTAGCGGGATACTACCGCCGTTTTATTGAACATTTCTCGAAGATTTCATTGCCTATGACAAGGTTGATGAGAAAGGGAGTTACTTTTGAATGGAGTCAGGAATGCGAGGACAGTTTTCAAGAATTGAAGTCACGTTTGACGAGAGCACCGATATTGACAATACCATCTGGAACTGAGGGGTTTGTGATCTATAGTGATGCGTCGCACCAAGAGTTGGGATGCGTGTTGATGCAAGGGGGTAAAGTGATTGCTTATGCTTCTAGACAGTTGAAGACATATGAGATTAATTATCCGACCCATGATCTTGAATTAGCCGCGGTAATTCATGCTTTGAAGATTTGGACACATTACTTGTACGGAGAAAAGTGTGAGATATTCACAGACCACAAGAGTTTGAAATACATTTTCACCCAACGGGACTTGAACATGAGACAACGAAGATGGTTGGAGTTGATGAAGGATTACGATCTTTCAATTGAGTACCATCCGGGAAAGGCGAATGTAGTCGCCAATGCATTAAGCCGGAAGACGCCGAGTAACTTAGCCGATGAGCTAACGCAACAAAAGGAATTAGTAAAGGAAATGGAACGTTTGGACTTGGATGTGATACCAAAGGTTAGTGGTGGCTTAATGATGGCAATCATGGCACACCCAGATATTATTGATGAGATTCAGAAAGAACAATTCAACGATGTCTATTTGTGCAAAATGAGGGATGAGATACCTTAGGGGAAGCGACCTGGTTTTGTGTTGGAACAAGGAACGTTGAAACTGGGAAATCGATTATGTATACCAAATGTGAAAGACTTGAAAGAGAGAATTCTAGAAGAAGCTCATAGTACGAGATATTCAGTGCACCCGGGAAGTAATAAGATGTACAGAAACCTGAGGGAAAACTTTTGGTGGAAGGGTATGAAGCGTGAAGTTGCCAAGTTTGTATCCGAATGTTCGGCATGTCAACAGGTCAAGGCAGAAAGACAAGTACCCGCGGGGTTACTACAACCTTTGCCAGTGTCGGAATGGAAATGGGATGAGATTACGATGGATTTTGTTTCAGGATTTCCACGATCATGTAACAAGAATGATAAGATTTGGGTTATAGTTGACCGATTAACCAAGTCAGCTCATTTTCTACCGATCAAGACGACTAAACCATCCAAGTTAGCGGAATTGTATGTGAAAGAGATTGTAAGACTACATGGAGTCCCAGCTGTGATTGTGTCAGATCGTGATAGTAGTTTTACGTCAAGATTTTGGGGAAGTTTGCAAGAAGGTATGGGTACGAAATTAAGTTTCAGTACTGCATTTCATCCTCAGACCGATGGACAGTCAGAACGTATGATTTAGACCTTGGAATATATGTTGAGATTGTGTGTATTAGACTTTGGGAGTGATTGGGAGCACCACTTGCCGTTAATTGAATTTGCGTACAACAACGGATTTCAATCAAGTATTGGTATGGCACCATATGAAGCTTTGTATGGCCGTAAGTGTCGATCACCGATTTTTTGGACCGAGGTTGGAGAAAGGAGGTTGTTAGGACCTGAGATAGTACAGGTGACTACTGAAAAGATAAAGTTGATTCAAGAGCGACTCAAGGTAACTCAGAGCCGATATAAGAGTTATGCGGACTCTAAACGACGACCGATGAATTTTGAAGTGGGAGATTTCGTATACTTGCGAGTATCGCCTTCAAAAGGCATTGTGCGATTTGGAAAGAGGGGAAAGCTCAATCCAAGATTTATAGGACCTTTTGAGATCCTAGAGAGAGTAGGTCCAGTGGCTTACCCTTTGGCCTTGTCGTCAGGGTTGGAACATGTGCATAACGTATTTCACGTGTCGATGTTGAGACGATGTGTGACTGATACGAGTAAGATCATTATACCTGAACCGTTGCAAATTCAGGAGGACTTGACTTATGTGGAACAACCAGTGGAGATTCTAGATCGCAAAGAACAAGTATTGAGAACTAAGACTATTCCAATGGTGAAAGTGCTATGGCGTAGTCATACGGTGGAAGAGGCTACATGGGAAAGTGAGGAAGACATGAGGAATGAGTATCCATACTTATTCGACGCATGAGGTAAAGTTTGGGGACAAACTTCCTTTTTGGAGGGGAGAGTTGTCACATCCGTTCCAGAAATTTACGATTTTGAAAAAAATGCATCATTTGAGATTTTGGAATTTTTAATGTTATTAATAATTCGAGTTGTGGTTGACGGTGAGTCAACGGTAAGGTGTCAGTGAGGACACGAGAACATGGAAGTTCATATTGCATGGGCATGACTAAATGACATTTATGTGATTTAAATGTTATTTGACTTTATCTGGTATTTGTTGAATAGTAATTTTATCTGTGTTGTGGGAATTCTAGTAATCTTTGATATCATTATATCATTTTGAGAACTGTGGTGAGAACGTGAGTGATACGTTGATTGAAAAGGTAGGTTGTGTAGAGATTCAACAGAATATAGTTTTCGGACGTTATTTTGGACCCAAACGAAACCTAGTCGGAAACTTTTGAAATTTATAGTTTTCACTTGTAAAGTTATAAAATGGACGTGTGCGAAGTTTCATGGGTGAATGTGAAGTTTTGAGAAACTTGCGGGGAGGTAAACACAATTTCCGATAAGTTTGCCTATAAATAGAAGTGGATGAGATTTCATTCTCATCCACAACTTTTATAATATCTAGAGAGAGGAGAGAGAAGGGAGATTTGGAGCCAACGGGCTTTGCGACGCCGATCGACGACCGTTCGTCTGTCAGATTTTCTCCAGGTTTCAGATTTGAACTCGTGGAGGTAAGATCTACGTTTTGATACCACTTAGGTCATGTTTGGCCAATTTTTGTTAAGATCTTAATTTTAGACTTTTGGGAAAAACAGGTATAAACTTGTAGGAATTGTCCCAAATTCGAAATCCGACGATTATTTAGCCTCCTAGTCGATCCTTCAAAGTTTGGGGGAAAACGCACGAGGTATGAAGTCCTGACTTGTGAAATATAGAGGAATACATGTTTTATATTTCGACGACGAAATTGTGATCCGGGCGAAATCCATGTGTTAATTGTAGGCCCGTTAATTATGCACGCGCTAAATTGTGAAAAGCATGTCTAAATTTACGCGAGCACGTTAAGTTGTCTATGTGGGTCAAAGGGGAGTCTTATACAAATTCATGCCGGAGTAAGCTTCTCGATGTTTGAGAATTTAGTAGTGACGGCTACTGTGCATGGTTGATAGACTTGGACTTGCCATGGCACTTGTGGATACAATGATTGATAGACTTGGACTTGCCATTGGTATCGCTGTTTAAGGCTTGGACTTGCCGCTACCGGATGAATGTGTATTTTTCTCCCCAGAGACTATTGTATGACTTATGAGATTAAAGCATGTTTTATCATATATTGCACATGTTAGAACTTGTACGCTCAGCATATAGATGAGCAGTGGAGATGTACTCCATTGCAGGTAAGAAGAAGGATAAGAAGAAGCGCGATGAGTAAGGCCGATGAACGCCGGGGATATCACTCTTGTATATGTTTTTGTTTTAAATCCTAGACTTGTGTAAGGATTTGAATATTGTAGGATGTTGTAATAGAATCATGGATTAGTTCCGTAGTACCGGAATCTTGTAATTGAACGTCTGTATTTATGTTTTGAATGTTGGAATTCAGTTATGGTTGGGATTGTTGTTGGTATTGAAAAGCATGTGTTAGTATATTTCATCACAGGGCTGCCAGCAGGGGAGCAGTCGACTGGACCCAGGATCAGTCGACTGGATCCCGTATGTTTGAGACACTAAAAGTGAATAATAGAAAAGCAGTCGACTGGACCCCTTCATCAGTCGACTGAACCACTGTTGATTTTGGCTACTGCTTCTATTAATAGAAAAGCAGTCGACTGCGCAGTCGACTGGACCTCTGTTGAGGATTTAGGGTTTTAGTTTCTGCCAGGCACAGTCGACTGGACCCTAGTACAGTCGACTGGGCAGTCGACTGAACCTCTGTATTTTGATATGGATTCTTGTGAACACTTTTGATTGAACAAAACTTTTTATAACTCCGATTTTAATGGATTTTACAAACTCAGAGGGTAATGTTCCCTAAGTTTTAAATACCAGGGTTGTTTTAAAGTTCTTTCCGCTGCGTATTATTATATGATTGTTTGGATGAGCCTTGGTGGCGTGCCACGTGTCCTATTTCCACGCGTAGTGGGATGGGTCGTGACAGTGTTTGTGTGTGTGTAAGACCTTTTTTTTTTAAATAAATTATTTTAGTTATATACATATTTAGTAAATAAGAACATTAATTACAAAAGGCTTTTCAATAAACTTTAAAAACCTCCCTTCAAAAATTAAAAACCATTTTGTAGTTAATGTTCTTATTTACTAAAATTGTACTCCGTATAACTAAAATAAGGGTTAATTACACTCACATCCTCTATGTTTTACCTTAATTACACAGACCTCCCTTACATTTTGAGAAATTACACGAACCTCCCTTATACCTTATATTTTTTTACACTTTTAAGGGAGAAATGTGTTATAGAATACTAATTTTAAAGGTCCGTGTAATTTCCCAAAATACGATGTGTAATTAAGGCAAAACACAAGAGAGACAAGTGCAATTAACCCCTAAAATAATCAATTGACACCAAAACAAAATAAAATGACAAATAGGTGTAGCATGGAAGGTGAAGAAAATTCCACGTAGGTACCACGTGAATAGCTTTAAAAAGGCCTTTTGGTTCTAATAATAGCATATATCTATAGATTTTGAATATTAGTGAGTCATATCCCTTGCTTTATTCACATATTATAATTACATTTTTTAAAAATTTTTAATTTTCAATGTTATTTAAATATGAAAAAAAAAACACAAGGAAAAACACGAAATAATTCATTTTCCTTCTTATTTACATTTCCCTCTTCTTTTTTCTCCTGAAATCCATGAACCAAACAAAGCCTGAAAGGTTTCTCATCAGAAATTTCACATAAGTAGATATTTGAAAGTTTGTAACATACATATTTGATTTGATTAAATTTCATAAGGGCTTCTGACCAAAATTAAAAATAAACTGTCATTTATATTCAAATAATCCAATATGAGAGACTTTATACCAAATTTCATTAAAGACCCAACATTTCCCATCACTTCCATTATCACCTGCTCACCCACCAATTGACATTAGTTTAAGGGTAATACTTGGGACACAACCTTCATACAACTTTCATACAACCTCCCCAAAAGATGTGTCTATCTCTTTCTTGTGTCACTGTGGGGTCCAGTGACATCACAGGAGAGAGATAGACACATCTTTTGGGGAGGTTGTATGAAAGTTGTATAAAGGTTGTGTCCCAAATATTACTCTTAGTTTAAAGTCTTGATTCTCAAGGACCGGACCCGGATTCTACTCAAAATGCTTCTCCCTACTACTACCCTATGTTCAATATACAACTATTTTCCTTTCCTTTCCTTCTCTGAGAGAGAGAGAGAGAGACTCCTTGTCCTCCTTACAACAGGAATGATTCCTTAACAAGATCTTTCTAGACATAAATTGTAACCATGATAATTGATCATCATGATAAGTGAATTTTCCCATATATTTATGTATAGAGATTGAAAAAAAAAATGGAAAAAAGATATAGACGGAGATAGAAACATTATAGATTGAGATTAATTTATTATATAAGTTAAGGAGCATGGGTCCACTCAACTCTCAACTAATGCCCTTGGTGTGCAAAACACCATCCCAAACTTAAAAAGTAGAAAAAATACGAGCTTTTGTGAAAAAGTAAAAATTGTACGAGTATTAGAATGCATCTTTAAAATAATTGCTAATGAAGGTGATTATGTAAATCAGTAAAAGCAAATATGAGCTTCATATACTAACAAGAAAATCCACAGTGAACACAAGCAAAAAACTTGGAATTTTTTTCCTTTTCTATTTTTTTCCAAAAAAGAAAGGAACAATGAAGGGCTCAATCGTTTCTCCTGCTAAAAAAAATATCATACCACAGGGGGAGAGTATATTATTTACTTACACGCTCAATATCAGAAAAGGCCCAGTAACTTCCACCAAGGAGTTGCAACTATTCCCCAAATCACAATGTTAACAATGGCCATCACTATACCCAATCTAAAAACATCAGGAAGTTCCACATAACCAGCTGTCAAACAAGAGCAAAGAAAAGAAATAGTGCATATCAGTTCCAAGCCCATAAAATGAAATCTTTGTTCTAGACATTTAACAAAAAAAAATATAAAAGTTAATTACAAGGTTAGAATTGTCACAAAACAGTCGGAAGAGACAAGAAAAACTACGCAAGATACAGATAAAGATCTCATTTATGTGGTACTCCGGCCAAAGTTTCTTGTATTGTAATAAATCAACCATTGTATTGTAATAAACATACAAATAGAAAAGAAAATCTACAACATTGATAATAAAAAAATAAAATAAAATAAAATAAAAAGTTAAACATTTGGTGTTGAGAAAGAAGTACGAATATTTCAGTAAATAGGCAAAATTATAGACACAAAATCTACTTTTAGCATTCTCCTTCCTGTCCCTTCCCTTCCCTTCCCTTCCCTTCCCTCCCCTCCCCCATATCACCAGAAAACATCACCCAGAAAAAATCACTAAACCTTTTTGCTTATGATTGATACTTGTGAAGTATGAATTTCGTTAAAATGTTAAAATGTGCTAACTTGAAATATATTCTGCTATAATGGAAATTATTTTTTCTGTTGAAGTGTATATAGAATTTGAGGTGCCAGAACAGGCATGCATCCTGTGTACATGCGAAGTATAGGTAATACGTCTTTTTACCAAATAACTCACTACATGTCTCTAAAGAACACTAGAAAATAATCAATGGACGAGGCTAAAGACCTCTCCCCCTACAAATATACCAATCGCAAAACACTAAAAAGGGCAGCCCAGTGCACGAGGCTCCCGCCATTGCGGGGTCTGGGGAGGGTGAGATGTACGCAGCCTTACCCCTGCAAGCAGAGAGGCTGTTTCCAGAAAATACCAATCGCAAAACACTATCTCTCAAAATAAGAATTGAAGTGCGTTCCTCTTAAAATACCAACGTATTCCTTCATTTTAAACGAACTAAACAAGGCAGAGGAAGCAGCAACATTCCAAGTATCCTTGACTCTCCTTCGAATGTGATTAGGCATTAGCCCTCTGTTGGTGTTGGTATTCAAATAGCTCCAATAGCATCATGACACATAGCTCACTCTAATGAGATCCTTATGAAATTTACAAGGTACAAAGTGTCTTTCCCGTCTTTTGGACTAGTAACACCTGTGCACCGTGATGATATCTTATCGCGTCATTTTTTGGGACTACTCATGCAAGAGCTAGATTTGGTCCACCTTGAGGAGCTGTAGAGGCTCATAATGTAGGGCTTAGAACTTTGCTACTCCCTCCGCCCCATATTAAGAGTCTCTTTCGGGAATTCCAACTTATGAAGGGGACAACCTTGATTTTGGTGAGATTTTCAACTTTCCAATATTGCCCTTTTTAAAATTCAAAATTATAGTGTCACATAAAAAAAAAAAAGAGGAAAGAGTTGGATATGGGACATCAAAAAATGGCATCAAGGACTCTTAATATGGGACAGAGGGAGTATATCTCTACTTCCCAGTGAGATTTACCCTTCTTTTCCATGTTTTAGGAAATAATGCAGTGGTTCACATCGTCCTAGTTATGCACTTAGACTCGAATGGCATAGTCTAGATAGCCTGTGTGGCTTGGTGGTTGGTCACAATAACGCCATTTGAAGCTTGCTATGACCTTTTCTTTTGGAATTATCATGATTATATAGTCGGGTGGCTACACAGAGAGAGTTCATCAAGGATGGTCGCGACATCTTTTCAGGTCTTTTTGTAACTACCGTGGACATCGTTCCTCAGGTCAACCAGGGTAACTACTATAAAAAAAGGAATGTTGCCCACTATAGAAGGAACCTCATTCGATAGCGAGTATTATGCACTTGAGAATCAGCTGACTCTATAGACAGAAGTGCTATCAACCCTTGCCCCCTGTTACAGTTCTCTAGATTGTCCCTTCTTTAACCTGACACACTTCCTTCAGGAACTCAGTGCCTTTCAACACAAGTGACCACTCCAGCTCGAACTGCATCACTTTCATTCCCACAACAGAAAGGTGGAATATAAGGTAGGAACAAAATCAGTAACCCTAAGGAACCAACATTTCCCATCTTGCATTTGCATAGTTGTCCCACTGAGAGTAATAAGGTCTTCAAGTCCTAGTAGTAGTATGTCGTATTTGCAAAAGCTTGTGAGACCTCTTTTTAGTGAGGACAAAGGTCAAGATTTAGCAGATTCTTTAGCTAAAATGGGGGTTGCAAATCTTCTCCATTTTAGGGATGGTTTCGACTTTGGGTAGGTCTCTTTGGAGTAATTTTTTTCCTATGTTTAAGCCTGCTTTGCAAGAGCATAGTTTGTTTAAGAGGCTTCCTACCTGGTGCACTGAGCCAAGTGTTGTTTTACTGCCTTCTACTGCGCCGATTTACTGCGGGAGTGGAAGCCTTAGGTATGGTAGGGGTGTTTTGATTTAAGTAGGCCTGACGGATAATGGTCCCGAAAGGTTTCTTGTGGCGTGTTTTGTTATAGTTGGTTTTGAGGCTTCTTATATACTTTAATATGGATATTTGATCCTTTTGTTCTATGAGACTTACCAGAAATTGACTGAACTAAAAATTTCTTAACATTAAATATTTTTCTCACAAACCTTTTAGGTTGTATAACGTTTTCCCAAACTGAACTTGTATGAATGAAGCAACGAATTGAAGGACAAAAAGATAAAATGTGGTGTTTACAAAAGAAAAGATTTTTTACCTCCATAGTAGACAGCAGCCTGACCACTGCTATAATGTGTTAGCGAACCGAAAAGATTTGTATTGTAAGCCAAAGCTAGTGCAGCCAAAAGACCAGGCACCTTAGCTACCAAGAGCATCGCAAGAAACGCAGAGTACAAAGCTCCAACGTGCGCGGTTTGACTTGCAAATAAATAGTGGATGAAAAAATATGCTGCCTGAAGGATAAAAAATGCTGCGGGCCAGCTCAGCGAGAGAGATTTGAGGGAGTGTCCAACGCTATCGGATATCCAGGCTACAAGACCAAGGGCTGTTAATTGGTTTGCCATGCCAACAAGAACTGCAAACCAAGCCAAGGTGTCCCATGCTGACTTTTCACTCAAACAATCGTCCCAATCAAGTACACCTGTCAGCAAAAGTATTGATAGTCCTATCATCGCTGCGACAACACTTGCTATGCCAAGAGCCTCTCTGTAAACAGATTGAATTCTATTAGTTCTCCACTACCATAACCTACCAAGGGTATGTTTGTAATCACCTCCCAAATGCACATTTAAGCCGAAATGTGTTTTCGGGACCAAAAACGCATATATTAATCTATTCAGATCAATTGTAGAAAGCACTTTAGTGCCCCATGTTTTAACAGAAGCAGGTTCAGAAGTACTTCATCCAAAACGAATGCGCTGCCTAAATAATGCAAAAGTCCAAATGAATCCACACTGGTCCTGAAAGAACAATAGAAGGCACAAGCAGCAATTACCGCATCAGTGGACCTAATTTTTAAGACCACGGAGACTTTGATACGAACAAATTATAGACAATGTGAGGGTCCATATAAGTTAAACATGTACAGGCACACGATAACACTGAGTTGCAGAGAGAGAGAGAGAGAGAGAGAGAGAGAGAAATGAAGGTGAATTCAAGGACAAAGCTCTGCACATTGCTGAATGCTTCACCTATTTGGAAGCTTTGAGCTTTCGACATCATTCTGCAACAGACTGATTATTTCATGACATTGCAGTCCAAGGAAAAGAAAACTGAAGACAGCAAAATGAAACAAAGAAGATATTGAGCAAGTGTGTGCGCACTATTATAAATAAATAAAAAATTAGGAAGCTCAAAGTAGTGCAATTGGTGTTGTTATTCACATAAATAATCCATCGATCACAGGATTTGGAAATACACAATCTCACCAAATTTCAACTTGTGTCATACAGCACAAATATGATGAAATCTCATATTCTATTTCTTTATTTGATTGGTAGTTTATTCATTAAGTTCACATCTCATTTTGGCACCCCCAATCAACTCAATTGTCCATCCAAGTTATTTCAGGTATTTTATGAATCAAGATGTCAAGTAGACCCTTAAAAGTTAAAACTATAAAGGCAGGTTCATCGTTTTTTTTTTCTTCAAAGAAGTGGCACGCTTTATACCTTTAGTGGATGGTAAAAAGTTTCACTCCTCTTATAAAGAAAACCAGAACGAAATCCAAGTCTCAACTTCAATATAAAAAAAAAGGTACGAGGGAGTTAATCTTCAAGAAATAGCCAACGAGAACTAAATTACACGAACCACAATATATACATATATATATATATATGTATATCCACTTACCCAGCTATCCACAATGCAACTGTCAGAAGCATGGTACCAACCATCACCCATTCATTCCTATTGATGCGACCCATCTGCTCCAGTTTCTCTTTGGCCATGGCAGGAGCATCTGGTGTCTTCTTGGTTTCAGGGGGAAAGATCTTATATACGATAAATGGAGTAGCAAGAAGAGATACTAATGCTGGTAAGCTGGCAAACTTGAGCCAAGTAACCCATCGATTCGCGATTTTTACCCCAAGACCCTCAGCTAATTTAATGCATAACAGGTTTTGAGCTGCAGCGGTTAGGAATAGGGCACTTGAGCTACCACTAGACTGTCATGCATTAACAAGCCAAACATATGAATTGTGGTCATGTTGTATGGTGGCATAATTGTCAATAAAGAAATAATATACAAGAATGAAAACAATTAAGTTAGGGCATAAAATACAAAAACGTCAAAAAAATATTAGTGTGCATTGAAACAGGCGAAAACAAGAGACCATTGTATAACTGACTGATTGCAAAAGAATAGATCAAATTTAATTTCACCAAAGCAAAATTTCAATATGATCTTTACAACTTTAATTTCACCAATGTAAATTATTGTTAAAGGGTAAATATGTATGTGTGTAGCGTATTGCTTAGTGAGCATGTGGCTGTCATCTGTTATATGTCAGTAGTGTAGGTTGGTCTAAAATCTATATATAGGCTCCCTGTATTCTTTATTCATGTATGTTGAATATACAAATTATATTCCCATCGTATTTACATGGTATCAGAGCCTCCCATATTCCGCCTTCTTTGTAAATCAAAAGAAGTTCGGTAATTCTTTTTTTATCTTTGATCTATATTTCTTTTTCTTTTTTTTTCCTTTTCATTTATTTTCTTCTCTTCTCAAAAAAAAAAAAAAGAAAAGAAAAGAAAAAGAAAAGAAAAGAAAACGGATCTGCGTGAACCCTAAGCAGCAGCCAATCTTCCTCAGCCCAGCCCTCCGGCACCTACCCCGGCTCCGGCGGCCTTCCCCCTCTGCCGGCGACCCTCGCAGGCCTAACCCCAATCTTCAGCGAGCCTCCACCAGCCCAGAAACACTCCGGCTAGCTTCTCCTAGCCCACTACACACTCCGGCAACCCTCTGCCACACCATACCCACTCCGGCGAACCTTCCCTCTCTCCGGCGAGCCTTGTTCCTACCTTCTGTGCCTCCGGCGACCCCTGACTGAGTTTCAGATCACCTTTTCCCTTCACTGGTCTGTTCTTGTTCTTAGATCTATTCAAATCTAGTGCTTTTCGGCCATGTTTCAGATCTACTTTCGGATTTCACCTCTTGTTTTTGCAATTATGGAGTCCATGAATCTAACTCAACTCTCCACTCGCAAGTTGAACGGTACCAACTTTCTCCAATGGACCAACGCCATTACTATGGCTCTCGCTGGCTTAGGCCATGATGAACATCTTACTGGGTCTCCACCTGCTACCAATGACAAAGCCATTCAGGCTTGTGACCCTATTATGGAATTCTGTGGAACCGGAAGTTGCCGATTTATGCAGTCACTTGGGCTCTGTTAAGGCACTTTGGAAGTATCTCCACCTTCTTTACTCTAGTAACTTAACACGGATGTATGATTTGTCCTTTCAATATTTTAAGCTCGAGCAGAATGATTTGTCTGTTACTGATTATTTTGTTGCTATGAAACGGTTACATGAAGAGTTGAATACTGTTATGCCCCCTACCACTAGGGTTCAGGAACAACAGAAACAACGGGAACAGATGTTGGTTATGAAGTTTCTTGCCGGTCTCAAACCTGAATACGAGGCTATACGGTTTCAAATCCTTGGGAGTGATACTCTTCCTACTTTTGCTGAGACATATCAGCGTGTTCTACGGAGCACCCCTCGAGACCCACCTCCATCCCCTTCGCTTGTTGATCGATCCACTCATTACTCAGACTCCACCAGCTTCTGGTAGGGGTGGTGTCTTAACTGTGGAAGACACGGAGGAGGATTTCGGGGTGGTCAAGGCCAAACTCTCCAGTGCAGCTATTGTTTTCAGTATAGGCATAGCAGGGACACATGCTGGTAGCTACATGGACGTCCCCCCAGGTTGCGAATGCTACGATCTCTGATTCTGGATACTCCCCAGCTACTGCTCCTATGGATACCTGTTATTCTTGAATTTCTTTAAGGCATTATTTATGTTTGTTTTGATGATGACAAATCTATTGACAATAGCATGTTCATAGTCGTTCTATTCTAAACTACTTTCAAGTCATTTTCATTGTGTTAAATCTCTTGAATTATGTTCTTAAATGTTCTAACTTTGTTTGATTTCATGAGATAGCATATGGTAAAGCCCAAGAGTGATGGAGCTCAACAAGGATCGAGCTTGAAGGCTTGACGATTTTTCATCCTTGGTTGAAGACTAGGATTTACTTGTAAAGCATTTATATCAATCACTCATAGTGGCTCAGGTAACAATAGTTGGACTTTAGGATCCTTGCTCTTACACTTTAAAATACTTTCAAGGACCTAAACATACTTGGACCACTCACTTAAATTCATTTCATAAAAGCTTGCAAGTGGCTAAGTCAAAATAAACAAATCTTTGCAAATGGGTCATTTTTAAAGACAAACCTAATCTAATTGATAAGGAACTAGATGTTGAGTTTTATATGGGTGCAAAGGTATTTGAATCTAGTTTACGAATCTTCAAACGGATCGCAATTCCGAGTTTTGTAGAGGGAGTTATAAACGTTTTAATAAAGAGCTGTCAGTCTGCCAAAACAGTCGACTGAACTGTAAATACTTCAGTCGACTGGATTGTAAAAAAAGTTGATTGTTTTGTGTTTTTGAAAAGTAGCTACTGCTATACTTTTTCCAGTCGATTGGATCGCTTATACAGTCGACTGGATTGCCCAGAACAGCATAACGGCTAGTTTTCTAAATATTCTGAAAATTGCTTTTACACCCCCCAAACACCTCCAACGGTCATATATGTTGAAAAGCTATATATAAGGGTGATTTTAAGGGTTGGGCAATCAAGAGAAATCATTGCAACATCTTGTTTAATCATCATTCATATTTGAGCCCTAGTTTGAGTGAAAAATCAATTTGTTCTTGATTTCAATTGTAACTCTTGAGAGAGCAAATTGTAGTGAGCTTTCATTTGTATTATCCACTCACTAAGGAGTTGTTTTGTGAGTATAATTGTATCCATCCACTCTAGAGAGAGAGTTCAATTTGTAATTCAAATCATTTGTAAAGAGTGAAGGTTAGTAGCCCTTGTGTGCAAAGAAGAGGAGTTCTTCTTTGGAAGAGATTGAAGGCTCTTGTTTGGTGCACACCGGTGAAGTGTACCAAGACAGTTTGATATACACCCGTAAGAAGGTTGATAAAGGAATCCTCAAGAGGTGTTCTTGAGTCGGTGTGCGGATTGCCGAACCACTTGAAAACTCGGTTTGCAAGTGTCTCTTCCCTTCTCTTTATTTGATTGTTTGTGATTGTGTTTAATTTTGTATTAAGTTTTAAAAAGGTCAATTTTCCGCTAAAACCTTATTCATCCTCTCCCCCCCCCCCCCCCCCCCTAAGGTTTCAATTTCAGGCCAACAATTGGTATCAGAGCCTCAACTCTTCTATTTTCAAAAGATTTTACAATCTAGAGTTAAGATCCACGGAAACTACATTTTTTGAAAAAGGTTATTGCATTAGCACTCCTCCATCATTGAGTGATCATAAGTATGATCATTGGAAGAGGAGAATAGAAATTTCTTTTCTTTTACTTGACTACAATCTTTGGAGTATTGTCAAGAATGGTTTTTCCCCTAAACCAAAGATTGAATGGAATGAGAGTGATCAAAATAAAGCTCTATTAAATCTTAGAGCTATGAAAATTCTATATGATGCTTTAGATAATACCATATATAATAGAATTCGTACATACGCTAATCCTAATGAAATTTGGTTATGTTTAGAAATATTCATAATGCTATTTACCAAATCCTTGAGTTGCAACAAAGATTTGATGATATTATAGGAAATGTTGAAAATCTAACTCATCAACAAGAAGTACAAAAAGAGAATTTTGTACAAGAGAAAGAAGATAGTTATGTATGCCTATTTGCCAATGAAGAAGATGAGGAGAATGAGAAAATAACAAAATGGGCACTTGGAGCGATTCGGATAGTGATGCATCCGAAGGCGAGTCAAGCGACCAAGAAACCGCCCATGAAAGTAAGGTAAAAGAGGTAAACTCCAACTCATCAGCTAATTATGATGAACTTCAATGTGCATTTGAGGAGTTACATGAGGAGTTGGAGAATATGGGAATCAAATACATTACTGTTAAAAAGAATTTTTCCAAACTTTTAAAAGAGTTAAATGATTCGAAATCTTAAAATGAATCCTTGAATTTAGAAAATGAAAAACATGTTTCTAGAACACAATCTTCAATTGTTATTGAAAAAGAAAATTTGGAGTTGAAAAAGCAATTGGAAGATTTAAAATCTCAAAATGAAATTTTGAGAAAAGAAAAACTTGTTTCAACCAATCAACCTTCACGTGAATTTATTGAAAAGGGAAAGGTTGAATTGAGAAAGGAGGATGATGATCTATCAAAAACATTGGCCAAATTTATCCAAGGTGAACAAAAATTAAACATGTTTTTGGGAAAGCAAAAATGTGCTTTTGATAAGACCGGGTTGGGATTTAATCCCATATACAAAGAAAAGTACAAAAGCTTCTTTGTAAAGTCCACATCTTCTACTTCAAAATATCAAAATTCTCATAATAGCTTATTAACCTTCTTCATTAAAGCTTCAAACCAATATGAGAATAACCCTCATATAACTTGTCATTATTGCATGAAAAAAGGGGCATGTTAATTACAAATGCTTATTTCGTAAGAAAATTAACACGGTTTGAATTGTGAAGGGATCCTCTCCTACCAACTTGGCAAATGAAGCATCTAAGAGGTGCTTGGACAATGGTTAAATCTCTTACCTTAAGTCTAGTAGGAATAGGATAGATTAATTTGTTTTGATATTTCTCTTAATTTTCATAGCATGCTTATTATGTTTGGTTTATCACATTAATTTGTTTTGATTGTGAAATCATGCTTGCATTTCAAATGGCACGTTATTTTGGTGTTCAAATACCCATCCTCCTGAGGAGATCATGCATAATATTGATCACATAATCGGTATTTATTCATATATGCATATGTTGAGGGGAACATATTATTATGTTTACTTTAGTTATTTTGTTATCTTGATCTTAATTGTCTCCATGACATGTTCGCTTATCTTAAGGGGGAACTTTTAATTCAAACCCCCTATCTTTTTGTTGTTATCAAAAAGGGGGAAAATGATAGAGATCTTTACAAAGGGAGAAAATGATAATAGAGATTTTTAGAAAGTTATCATTCATGGATTTCATACTTCGCATATCTTGTTACTTTGAATGATAACATTAAAACGACTCTTATTGTGCTTTAATTGCTTTCTATTGCATGTTTTGACACCATCAAAAAGGGGAAAATTGTTAGCTTTGAATTTATTTAAGGCACTATTTATGTTTGTTTTGATGATGACAAATCTATTGATAATAGCATGTTCTTAGTCGTTCTATTCTAAACTATTCTCAAGTCATTTTCTTTGTGCTAATCTCTTGAATTATATTCTTAATTGTTCTAACTTTGTTTGATTTCATGAGATAACATATGGTGAAGCCCAAGAGTGATGGAGCTCAACAGGGATCAAGCGTGAAGGCTTGAAGATTTTTCATCATTGGTTGAAGACTAGGATTTACCTGTAAAGCATTTTGATCAATCACTCATAAGGGCTTAAGTAACATTAGTTAGGGTATGTTTGATAACCCAATTAAGTGCTGAAAATGAAAAGATTCATCACTTATTCTTTTTCAGTGCGTTTGATAAAATACCACTTAATTGAAAAGGCAGTCAAAAAACCACTGAAAACTTTAAGTGATAAATTTCTACTGAAAATAATCACTGAATGCATTCTATTTCAGTAGTTGAAGCACTGTTTTCAGTATTACAAATTCAATCACTTAAAATTTTCAGAACTTAAAATTCAGCACTTAATTTTCAGCACTTAATTTTCAGTTTTATCAAACACACCCTTAGACTTTAGGATCCTTACTCTTACACTTTAAAATACTTTGAAGGACCTAAACATACTTAGACCACTCACTTAAATTCATTTCACAAAAGCTTTCAAGTAGCTAAGTCAAAATGAACAACTCTTTGCAAATGGGTCATCTTTAAAGACAAACCTGATCTAATTGGTAAGGAACTAGATGTTGAGTTTTATATGGTTGGAAAGGCATTTGAATCTAGTTTCCAAATCTTCAAACGGATCGCAAATCCGAGTTTCGTAGAGGGAGTTTTGGCCGTTTTAGTAAAGAGCTGTCAATCTGCCAAAACAGTCGACTGAACTGTAAATACTTCAGTCGACTATTTTGTGTTTTTGAAAGGTAGCTACTGCTATACTTTTTTCCAATCGACTAGATCGCTTATACAGTCGACTGGATTGCCCAAAACAACATAACGGCTAGTTTTCTAAACTTCAGTTGGATGTTAAGAACACGTTTCTGACTGATACTCTTCTTGAGGAGGTTTACAAGGAGAAACCACCTGGGTGCTCAGGGGGAGTCTAGTCTGGTTTGCAAATTAAAAAAGTCTCTATGATTTGAAGCAATCCCCTCATGCTTGGTTTGGCAGGTTCAGTGATGTGATTACTGAGTTTGGTCTTTAGAGATGTGGTGTTGACCATTCTGTTTTCTATAGACGTAGCAGGACAGATCCTATTAATTTTTTATGTTGATGATATCGTCATTACTTGTGATGATTCTAAGGGCATTCAGGAGTTGAAATCCTTCTTACAAGTCAAGTTTCAAACCAAAGACTTGGGGCAGCTTAGGTATTTCTTAGGCATTGAGGTTGCCAGGTCTAGTGAAGGGATCTTCTTATCTCAGAGAAAAATATGCTCTTGATTTGCGGCCTGAGACAAGAATGTTGGGATCAAAACCTTTGGATACTCCCATGGATCCCAATTCCAAATTATTGCCAAATCAAGGGGAGCTACTTGATGATCCAGGACAGTACAGACGCTTAGTTGGGAAACTTAATTACCTAACCGTCACAAGACATGATGTTGCCTTCGTAGTTAGTGTAATTAGTCAGTTTATGGACTCTCCTCGAACTACACATTGGGATGCAGTGATACGAGCCTTGAGGTACCTCAAAGGGGCCCCAGGCCGTGGTTTGTTGTATAAAGATCATGGTCACATTCGAGTTGAGAGCTACACAGATGCAGATTGGGCCGAATCTCCTAGTGATAGGAGGTCTACTACAACGAACTGCGTTCTTGTTGGAGGAAATCTTGTGTCCTCCAAAAACAAGAAACAAACTGTTGTTGCTAGATCTAGTGCTGAGTCAAAATATAGAGCTATGACGCATACTACTTGTCAATTAGTATGGATGAAGCATTTGTTGGAGGAACTTGGGTTCACTCAGTCCGAGCCTATGAACCTATTTTGTGATAACCAGACAGCGGTTCATATTGCTTCTAATCTTGTGTTTCATGAAAGGACGAAACACATTGAAGTTGATTGTCACGTTGTTCGTGAAAAGCTCCTACAAAAAGTGATTAATGCAGTATATGTTAAATCTGTAGACCATTTAACAGATTTGTTTACTAAAGCATTGGGTGGGACAAGCGTGAAATATGTTTGTAACAAGCTTGGTGCATATGATATTGTTAGGATCAAGTGCTTACCACTGCACCAAAAGCAATTGCTGCTAGTGAAGGCACAGCTTTATTTCCTTATACACATGATAGCGCAGAGCCCTGTATTGAGTGCCAGGTGGGCATAAGGGGCTGCGCCGGTTAAAGCGCCAACGGGATGGGTTGTCAAGCACCGATGCCACGCATACACGTGATAGCGAGTCCATAGGGTGATCGATGGCCCCCATAAAGCCAATAATCTCCCTCCAGCGACACCCGGGGGACTCGAACCCGTGACCTCGCTCTAATACCACTTGTTAGGATCAAGCACTTACCAATGCACCAAAAGCAATTGCTGTTAGTGAAGGTGCAACTTTATTTCCTTATACACATGACAGCGCAAAGCTGTGTACTGAGTGCCAGGTGGGCATGAGGGGCTGCGCTGATTAAAGCGCCAACGGGATGGGCTGTCAAGCATCGATGCCACATATACACGTGACAACGAGTCCATAGGGCGATCGATAGCCCCCATAAAGCCAACAGATATGTATGCTCCAGCTTGAGGGGGAGTGTTAAAGGGTAAATATGTATATGTGTAGCTTATTGCTTAGTGAGCATGTGGTTGTCCCACATCGGTTATATGTTAGTAGTGTAGGTAAGTCTAAAGCCTATAAATAGGCTCCCTGTATTTTTATTCATGTATGTTGAATATACAAATATATTCCCATCATATTTACAATTATCAATATAATCTTTTGTTAATTGTTATTCATGTGACTATATTTTGAAGGATCACATCTACTTCAAAGAACATGGAAAACATAGACGGATCCCACATATCGGATATTACATTGTTAAAGTTGTACACAAAAACGTAAATTTGCTTAACATTTATCCTGGGATCACGCATCATAAGAAATATTCGTGCTTACATCCACTGAAATGGTCACATCAAATCAACCTGAAAGACGTACTCACAATGTCCAATTTTTCAAAAAAAAAAAAAAAAAAAAACTTTGAGAAGAAGGAAAGCCCACTTTTACAAAAATGGAGGGGGTGTGAAATCTCCTTGAAGCTGATGTTTTCAAGGGAGGGGTGGAACATCTCCGGTGATTTCTTCACTTTTTGAAAGCTACGAAACATATATGTCAGAAATTGTTTTTCATATCATGCTTTGCACAACTAGAGGTAAGACTGGATCAATAAAATGACTTTGGGTGTAGGATGTGCTGAATGTCCTACTTTTAGCCTTTAGGTAGGTACAAGTATTCAAGACATGTCTTATGAAAGAAGACATGAGCTAATTCATTCTTCACTACAATCTTTTTAGTGAAGTTTATTAGTTTTCCTAGAGGATCAAATAGAGTGAAGTACCCACAATCTATATCACGCTGGCGTTTAAAGGGCTAATTTAAGGACTTCACATGGAGCACAATAACACTGTTATCTAGGAAGCACGGGTACTTCATTTTGAGTGTACTACCAGTATCGGGTACCTCGAAGACACGGGTACGCGTATGGCACGGCTGGGTACGTGTCGAGTACTCCTTGAGCCGTGTCCTGTTAAGTTTAATTGAAAGATTCAATCTGGGTACGGCTTGCATACGCCGGGGTACGTCGTGGGTATGAAAGGGACATGGGTACTTCTTTTTTTTTATTTTATTTATTTTTCTTTAATGTTTAATTAAAAGATTCAATCTGGGTACGGCTTCGGTACGCGTGGGTACGTCGTGGGTACGAAAGGGACACGGGTACTACTTTTTTATTTATATTTATTTTTCTTTAATGCTGTGGACTTGTAATGCTAAAACAATGTTGTTTAGTGCTTAGACTACTTATTTGCTAATATGCTATGGATTAATATGTAGTACTGATGTTCAATCTTTTTTTTTATAATTATTATAAGTATGCTTTTAAAAATAGAGTTAGGGTGTGTTTGATAAAACTGAAAATTAAGTGCTGAAAATTAAGTGCTGGATTTTAAGTACTGAAAATTTTAAGTGATTGAATTTGTAATACTGAAAACAGTGCTTCAACTACTGAAATAGAATGCATTCAGTGATTATTTTCAGTAGAAAATTTTTACTTAAAAGATTTCTGTGATTTTTTGGGTGCTTTTTCAATTAAGCGGTACTTTATCAAACGCACTGAAAAAGAATAAGTGCTGAATCGTTTCATTTTCAGCATTTAATTGGGTTATCAAACATACCCTCCGGTGCGAACTGGGTGAGCGCACCGCGGGTCAGTGGGGCAGCATGATGGGGCGTGGATCAGTGGGGCGCGAATTTTTTAGGCTTAAAAGTCCAGTGTGTTCACCCAGTACTCACTGGAGCTTAGCTCTTTAAAAATATATTTTTATTCAACGTACCCTAGCCGTACCCGCACTCGTACGCTACATTTTTGGAAATTGCCGTACCTCCATACCCGTATCGTATCGTATCGTACACGTGTCACGTGCACGTACCCGTGCTACATAGACTGTTATGAATTGAAGACTAGTTCTTAATTTTTAGTTATTTAGTAGATTGCTCGTTTGGGGGGCATTCTTGGTAACATGGTAAAATTTCGGGCTAACAAGCGAGAGAACATATATTTGAATATGAGAGCCAGCCACTTCAAGTAGATATGCCAAAGGTTAAGACTTTCTTTAATCTAGACCTCCAGACACACTAAATAAACGAGACCACCACTACATAATAGGCATGTGTATACTGTTGATACAGGAATTTAGATTACGACACGGCTATAAGGGTTATGTATCAGGTTCTGACATGTGTAATGCTGACACAGATAGGATACGCCTTGACAAATTAGACTATAGAATCTCGTTTTTATTATTATTTTTTTAGTCCGTGGCAAACAAGTGGACACACTAGGAGGGCCACAATGTGTAATACATTTGATTGTCTGTGGAAAATCTGAATTCTTATGATATTGCTTTCCATGATTATATAGAGAGACTAGAGAGGATAAGCATTAAATGGAATTTAACAATTATGGAAATGCGGATGATGGAAATTAATGATATAAAATCAAATATCATATTTCCTTGATTTGTGTCCATCTTCTCTCCTAATAATCATATTCTTGATTCTTGCTTTTCCTTCTTCATCCCTTCATCTTATCTTGACTATGATTCTCTACATTCTAAATTTCTAATAATTAAGAATATCAGAGATCCAAAATATTGAGAAATTATATGCTACTATTCCACTTACTTTACAAGGAATAATTCATAGCAATACTATTGTATTTTCCAGAGTGTTATTTTTGCTTATATTTGCCAATATATGCACCTTAGCAGGGCTATTTTTGTGATCTCCATAAATTAAGAACTTCAATACAAATACCACAAGACGTAGAAAACCACTATATTCTCAATATCTATGCCTTCCTCTTCTTATTTCCTATTCTTCATTCATACTTCAAAAAAAAAAAAGACGCTGGGCGTTTTTGTACTTGATGAAAACAAACTGAAGCATACAGAAGGGAGAAACTGCCAGGTAAGATACTTACATAAACACCGTACAAGCACTGCTATCAGCATCATCTAGAAACCACTAAAACCAGAATTGTGACTACAATGATTAAATTAAAAGGAAGGGGTGTGTGATAATAGAACTGCACAGAATTGTGAAAGGAGGAAAGTAATAGATGTGGCATGGACCGTAAGGAGTATGTCCATTTTTTTAAGCACCCTGTTACTAACAATTTAAAGAAGAGAACAGCCTCTCTGAAGAAAGGTGGAAATCCTATAACTAATGTTCATTTGGAGTTTCTATTCTGCTGCAAATCATTTTCTTCTTCTTTTTTCCCTTTTTGGCAAATAGAGCATTCAGTTTCTTCTTTGAGGGAAAAAAAATATAGGAGTAATGAAGAGAAGATAAAACTTATGAAAGCTATAGGGCCTGTATGGTAACATTTTTTTTTCTTTGAATTCCTGAAAATGGAAACTAGGTTTTGTTGTCTTTTATAAAGATGAAAACTGAAAACCAATTTTTTGTGTTTCCGTTTTCTAGCCCAATTTTGTTTTCGCTTTTTATATACCAAAATAATTATAATAAATTTGAGAGAGAGAGAGAGAGAGAGAGAGAACTCTATTATAAAAAAATACATAAATAAAAATAAAAAACGAATGACGATTATCAAACTCCCAAAGGACAAAAAAAAATTAATAACCCAAACATGTTTTCAGTTTTCATTTTTGAAAGAATGAAAACAAAAAGTGAACAACCACAATGTTACAAAACCGACCCTTAGATTTCTGCTTTTGGAGAAAAAATAAAGAGAAATGATGGGAAGAAGGGAGTGGGGCTTATGCACTTTCCTTTTGAACTGTGATGCCCTTGTGACATTTTTTTGTGGGCTCAGAATGATGCATTTGTTTTCTTTTTTCTTTTTTTGATGGAAAGATGCATTTTGATTACTAATCACCATGTTTCTAATCATTTATTTTCTTGTCCTAAAAATTAGCAAACCAAACTGTAGAAAGGATTAAAATCTAAAAACTCTCTTCTCTTCTCTTTTCTTCTCTTCCCTGAAAACATACACCGTGTCCTTGAATATCCCATGGACAAAAAATGCCTATACTTTCAGTCATCTTTCAAACTAAAGTTTGGTAGACAATCAAATAGTTTAGATTCTATCTCACCTAGACGTCTTTCAATATATATGAATAAAGTTTTCCATAGAATTTCAGTAAAAAAAAAAATATGGTTTCATCAAGACAACTATTGTAATCCTAAACTAGCTCCCAAATAGATGAAGTCAGCACAGTGGCTTCATTTTCAATGGTCCCCGACAACATTATATAATCATAGCTTCAAATACAAAATACAAAAAGAAACCAAACATTATTATATGACAGACAAACAATCCCTTATTATAACACATTGTATATAATAAAATAAAAAATAAAAAATCATAGGGGGAAAAAAGAATAAAGCTATGATTCCCAGTTTTGAATCTTAAATTTGACTGTCAATACTTTACCAGTACCACATGCAGTGTATGTGGTACCACAAACACTCTCATTGCATGTGGTACAACTGGAAAACCAAATTTGGGGATTCAGATTTTGGAATCATAGCTTTATTCATTTTTCCCAGGTTTGCAATGGCTGTGGTTGGTGGTACCAGATACTACTTTGTGTGGTACAACTAGTAAAGAATTGGGATTCAATTTTTTCCAGATTTGCAATGGCAGTGGTCGGTGGTACTATATATTAGTGCATTTGGTACAACTAGTAAAGCATTTTGGAAGCAATTCAAATAGGATAAAGAGCTGACCTGAAACTGGGATTGAACAAGATAAGCTCCAAGCCTCCTCGCCGAAGCATCCTTGGGCCGACTATCAGCAGCAATCGACAAGGCCTTAATAATCGGCACAAAGATGCCGCCTGCCCTCGCCGTCGTGCTCGGCATCGCTGGAGCAATCACCGCCTCACTCAACACCAACCCATACGAAAGCCCCAAAGTACTCTTCCCTAACCACTTCACAAAGTACATGGCAATCCGATCCCCAAGCCCAGTCTTCATGAAACCTCTCGAAAAGAAGAAGGAGACCACGATCAACCAGATCACCTCGTTCGTGAACGCCGAGAACGCCGCCGCGAACGTTAGGGTTCTGGTGATCACGGCCACCGTGAGGCACACGAAGGCCCACGCGCCGATCGGTAGCGGACTCAGGACGAGTCCGGCGACGGTGGTGAGGAATATGGCGAGTAATTGCCAGGCTTGTTTGGAGACGTGGGTGGGTTTGGGGACGGCGAATCGGACGATGAGACCGACGGAGACGGAGATGACGAGTGGGACCAGCTTGGCCCCTCGCCACCGGAGGCGAGAGATGAGGTTGAAGCGAGGTGGGTGAGGGTCCATTATGATTTGTGTTCTGATTCGATGATGGAGGATTGGAACCAGAACACAATGTGGGTTGGTGAATTTGGGTTTGGGTGGTGGTGGTGGTGGTGGTGGTGGTCCTGTTTGGGTTTGTGGGTGGGTGTGAAGGTGGTGGACCTGGTGGTGGAGGAGGTTGAAGTAGAGGAAAATGGGTCAAAGGTAGACTCCATTTTTAGGGGGTAGGGGAGATGTTAGTGGATCTCCTTTTTGGACGGGAAGATTTTGTAATGGGAATGGATAGGATGGAGATAGGCGGATTTGATTGTGATTATATCCAAAAATGGAATGATCTTATTGGAGTAATAATTTACTAGTACCAGGTATGTATTATTATTGTCTTGGATAAGAATAAAGGGGAAATTCTTAGTCAATCACTATAAAACCGATTGACATGAATCCTTCCTTTTTGGACCATTAGATCATTGTAAGTGGTTTCGGACAGTGACAGATGTCGTGATTTTTAAAATCTAAACCATTAAGGGTTTTGAGCGGGTGACCATTAGAATTAGTAGTTATATTTTTCATTTGGTAGGAAAATTATACTAGAAAAGTTTGTATTTATTTGCACTTTGTAAAAATGTATTGGAAAGTTTGAGATACGCTCAAAATTGGCTATTTTCTATGACTGAGCGATTCTACTCAATGATCGACCCCTATTTCAATTAAATCATGAACAGTGCTTTGGATAAGCATAGCACGAGCGGTTTGGTCTACCCGAGACATATCGAGCGGTTCATCCACGACCCGGCCAATAGGTCGGGAAGACCGTGCAAGCACGGTTCGTACAGGCGTAGTCAAGCCAGGCCCACGAGACACACTCCACAATTAATGCCAATGAATCTTAATTGGATTATATTTCCTTATCCATGTAGTAGTGGGTCTCTTGCATCTATAAAAGAGACCCCTCACCCCCATAGAAAGGGATCAACTTTTCAGTCTATACAGCACCCCTATAGCAGTCATCATCACGCCCGATCGACCTACGGTAGCTCCAAACTATTGTTGGTTCACCACAGGTCCCCGGCTTTTTACAGTATAGTGAACGTGCTCAGACACACACGTGGACGTAGGTTCCTTCATTAACAGGGTCGAACCACATACAAAAAACCAATCTCTCTCTCTCTCTCTCTCTCTCTCTCTCTCTCTCTCTCTCTCTCTCTCTCTCTCTCTCCTTAATCTCCTCTAATTTATCTTTAACCAAATTTTACCATCATCAGCTTGGCGTCGTCTGTGGGAACGACTAATTTCTCAGAACACAAATCACTTAACTGATTGTCATATCTCCGAAAAAGGGTAAGAAGGCTGTGCAGCAGGCCAACCAGGATATTTCGCCAGACTCGGCGCCGGCTGCAGCAGTCCTGACATCGGAGCAGATCACTGCGACCCTCGCACAACTCTTGAAGATCCAGCATCAAACCCAGCAATAGATCAAAGCCCTGCTAGCCCAATAACGCAATCCTCTAGTGGCTGGGAAACGGCCCGGGAACGTTGCGTACGGTTGGGAACTGATCTTGACCAGACAACTTGGCTGAGCCAACCTGTCTCGCATTGAGGGTGCCAAAGACATCAGTGGTAGATGTGCTGCTCGAGAGGAGAGGCAGGAGCATATGGCCCGGGAATTAATCCAAGGTCGCTTGGTCAAGAGCCGAGGTGGCCTTGGGCACATGATGAGCCAGAGTCATAGCCAAGCCCGATCCCAGAGAACAGAGCACCACCATGAAGAAGAAGTCTTTTTCACCAACCCGACCAACCACCCAGATACCGGTCGGGAAGGTGTAATGGCCCATGCCCAAAGTTTGAAGAAACAGATCGACAGAATGGCCAAAGAGTTAAGCTAGAAAGCTACTCAGGACCATGTCAATACCGAGACAAAGTCACCGTTCTCTAGCCAGATTATGAGATTTTCTATCCCGCGCAAATTCAAACAACCCTACCTAGATTTGTACAATGGCTCGGAAGCCTGGTCGACCACGTCCGGACCTACAAGGCCCAGATGGCTCCTGCCACCAGTGCTGACGAACTATACTGCCTAGCCTTTCCCAGCACTTTGAAAGGCCCGGCCGTACAATGGTTCCACTCCTTGAAGCCCTGATCGTTTAAAGATTTCAAGTAGATAAGCAAGCAACTTATCAACCAGTTCATCGGTATCCATGAACGGCCAAAGCCTGACATACAGTTACTGACTGTCAGGCAAAGGAATAACGAGTCCCTCAAGGAGTTCACCGACCGGTTCAACCAAGAGAAGCTTGGGATCTATGATATTGACGAAACTGTCGCAATTACAACCTTTTGCTCGGGAGTTCAACATACCAAGTGTGCCATGTCGTTTCACAGAAACAGACCGAAAACCTTGGTTGAACTCGCAGAGAGGGTCGGAAAGTATTTCGACACTGAAGAATTTCTAAAGACCAAAGACCTCGGGCACGGAAGTGACGAACTTTCAAGAAATAAGCGAAAGCGAGATCAACCCGAGAAGAGCAACGCAAAGAAGCCCGATAATTCTGGTAGTACTTTTAGTTCAAAAAGGTCCAGGTCCGACAGCCCCAACCTGACCTCCAGTTCATAGTGGTCTGAGTCCGGCAGCCCCGACCCGACCTCCAGTTTGCATAGGTCTGAGTCAGGCAACCTCGACCCAACCTCCAGTTTTCAGCAATCAGGATCTAGTGATCCCGACCTTGCTTCCAGCTTAGAGTAACTAGAAGCCCAGTCATCCTGACCTGACTCCTGTCTCCAACAGTCTATACGAGATCAACTACAATGGTACTTTTTTCCCGATCATAGAGCAAAACTCAGACTACAAAAGAACTCCTGCAAAGATTCAGATCGCCTAGCAATTCCTCGTTGATCCCCGGAGCAAACCAAAAAGACCTCGGGTTCAACTCCCGAGGCGCTAAAAAGACCTTGGGCTCAACCCCGAGGCAACCAAAGACCACTGTTACGCAGTTGGAAAAAGACCCGGATCACACCCGAGGCACCAAAAAGACCTCAGGATCGCACCCAAGGCATCGGCTTCGCTTAGGCTCATAACCTGCGATGGGGACAAATCCCCCTAGGTGACTGATGATGGCCAGTTTCAAAAGACCCAACAACAACCCACGTTTCAGGTCTATCACCTACAGTCCTAGCCTCTACAGACCCCCGTCTTAGTAAAAGCTTGGGGGGCAGGAAGGCACAATGAACTAAACAGGCGATCACACTGGGTATTTACAGGCCTTGGGATTAACTAAGTCAAACTCTTAGACAACCCGGGTGCCTACATACTCAGAGGCACCAACTCCACTTAGGTCCAAACCGGCGATAGAGGAAATCCTCTTAGATTGGCCCATGATAGAGGAGCAAAAGGACCCTAAAGCAACACACTTTAGGTTGGCTCCACCAACATGGTCAATCACTTCTCCCAGCAATCTTGATGAAGGTTGGCTGGGAAGAAGATAATCATCCTAGGGAGTTAACATAAAAGGACCCTAAAGCCATACGCTATAGGTCGGTCCACCAACATGGTCAAGCTCTTCTCCCAACAATCTTGACGAAGGTTGGTTGGGCAGAAGATAATCATCCTGGGGAGTTAACATAAAAGGACCCTAAAGCCATACACTTTAGGTCGGCTTTTCCAACATGGTTAAATTCTTCTACCCACAACCTTGACGAAGGCTTACAAGCAGAAGATAACCATCCTGGGAGCTAACTCAAGCAAACGACTCCGAATTAAGATGAGTCTCAACTCTTAGCCAATTCCCGAGCACTTAAAGATTTTGAATCAGGCTAAGTCTCAACTTTTAGCCGGTTCCCGCGAGTTCACCAGACTAAGAAGCTCCAAGGTAGCTTTTCCCAGCAGTCAAACAGATTTCCAAACTTGCCCTGATATGGCATCCGGCCAACCTTGGAAATGGGGGGCAGCTGATACGCCCAAAATTGGCTCTATCCTATGACCGAGTGGTTCCACTCAATGGCCAACCCCTATCTCAATCAAATCATGAACAGTTTCTTGGATAAACATCAGCCTGGGCGGTTTGGTCTACCCGAGACATCCCGAAAGGTTTATCCATGACCCGGCCAATAGGTCGGGAAGACCGCGCAAGCACGGTCCGTACATGCATAGTCAAGCCAGGCCCGCGAGACACGCTCCAGAATATTCCAAGCTGTTTCCTAATCAAGTTAGAAGACTAATGGAAAGAGCACATCGTTTCCTAATCCAATTAGGAAACCACCACAATTAATGCCAATCAATCTTAATTAGATTATATTTCCTTATCCGTGTAGTAGTGGGTCTCTTGCATTTATAAAAGAGACCCCTCACCCCCATAGAAAGGGATCAAATTTGTAGTCTATGCAGCACACCTATAGCAGTCATCATCACGCCCGGTCGACCTACGATAGCTCCAAACTATTGTTGGTTCACCATAGGTCCCCAGCTTGTTACAGTATAGTGAACGTGCTCAGACACACACGTGGACGTAGGTTCCTTCATTAATAGGGTCAAACCACATACAAAAAACCAGTCTCTCTCTCTCTCTCTCTCTCTCTCTCTCTCTCTCTCTCTCTCTCTCTCCTTAATCTGCTCCAATTTATCTTTAACCAAATTTTAGCATCATCAGTTTGTATTTTTTTTTAATACAAATTTTTTGTAACTTATAATTTTTATTTGTACTTTGTTTAACAAATGTTGTACACAATTTCATAATTTGTATCTTGACACAATTAATTATTTATAATTTTTGTTTGTACATTGTGTAATAAATATTATACACAATTTAATACTTTGTACCAAAACAGAATTGTTTTATCCCGTGACATGATTGGTTTGTAATATGTAAGGAAGTTTGTATTTTTTTTAAAAAAATAATAAAATTGTTTTTAACTTATGAATTTTTTTCGTACCTTGTGTATTAAATGTTGTCTAAACTTTTCATTTGAAGGTCTAAGTTGATCATGACAAAGTACAATAATTTTCAATGAATGTCCAAATCTAATATATATATATATATATAACCGGAAGAGTTCTCTTCTGCCACGTGTCACATTTTGGAAAACAAAATCTTATTTCAATTTTATATATAGGGCTAATATATGAAGTTTAGCCTATTACTACGTTTCTCTCTCCTCCATCTCTCCCCTAATTCTTTTCTTTTAATTTCCATCCCATGCACGTTTCTCACCCTCCCCTCCCCTCCCCTCCCCTCCCCTCTCCTCTATCTCTCAGTTATACGTCTCTCCCATACTCCATAATTGATATTAATAAGAATAAATATATTCGGTTAACTGTAGTTTGCAATGTTCTATGTTGAAGTTTCATGGCTTTCATTGGCCAAAGAAAGTAAGCTTTTTTAATGCTAAGAACTGATGGATCTCTATTGTTTTTTTGATGACTCACTTTCCCTCTATAACTTTCAAAGCCTTATCCTATCAGAGTTTTTGGCCCTCTAGATTTTGGTAATTTGAGTGGGTGGTTTGAGTTTTTGTCTGAAAACTTTTTCATTTTGGACAGCTCCCATATTTAGCTAAGAGTGAAAGGAATAGAGAGTTGAAATTTTCTTAGTGAGTTGTGAACATTCCAGTGTCAAATTTGAGAATGGAAATTCTCAATGGACAGAGAGACTTTCCAAATTCATAGGTTTTAATTGCTTCTCTTTTAGAAAGGTTATGTATGTTATCAGAAGAAGAAAAAATGTCACAGCCTGGTCCTACAATAGCATAATCAGAGCCCGTGGCACGCCACCAAGGCTAAACCAATTCATTAACGTTCCCAAAAATTAGTTTTAAGAACACACACAGTGGAAAGAAAACAAAACATTTTGAAAAGTACCAGTCCACTCAACTGCACCTTAGGCCCAGTCAATTGATACTGGTCCTGCAGAAAGTTTGAATTTAGAACATAATCCAGTCGATTGTTTTCTATGTCCAGTCGACTAGGGCTTTAAATTTTCAGTCGACTGGTACGATCCGATCGATGGAAGTCCAGCCTAGACAAAAATATCTGATTTGAAAACATGACCCAGTCAACTATGTCGGTGGCCCAGCAGGCTGAACCTCTATAAAAGAATGTAGTAAGTTGCTAGAAAAGAGGCTCCAGTCAATTGTTTTCTCGACCAGTCGATTGGTTTATGGCAGCATCACATTCTACAGAATTTCTAAGTTTAAAAGCTTTTTGAAATCGTTCAAGGATTAAACACGAACTCCAACTCGATTCAAAGTAATCCTAACTGTATTATAACATTACTAAAACATAATTACCACAAATTATTGTCTATTACAACATCTCGAATCAAATCTACGATTCTAAGTTAAACATAGCCACAAGTCATAAATCCTTATTACAACGTTGTAAATCAAAACTACGAGATAGGCATGATAAGTCGCCTTCTACCGGAACTCCCAAACCCACGTGCTCACTTCTGCGATTCCTCGCCGGCATTAACACCTGAAATGGTTATTTAAATAAGCACATATATTCGATTTGTTTAAGCAAATGCTTAGTGAATAAGACAGCAAATGCACATGAATGATAAATATGCTCGCATTCACATCTCTACATTTCATACTAGTCTCCAGAGACTCACGTGTATATCCCATACTCCTAATCCACGACTCCTCACCAATAAGTCCACGCAAAGAGTAAGACCCACAATTCTTCTCTTCAATTGTGCGACCTTAATGTCTATATCCGCTCCACAAGATGGCTCAGTAACCATGTGCTCCTTTGACCCAAATAAGCAACTCAACATGCTCAAGTACATATTACCATACTCTCGGTAACCAAAACATTTCACCATGCTATTGGGCCTACTTATCAATATAATTGCCCAATATGAACTACACAATATATATCTATACTAACACATGGTTTTCATATCACAACATGAATATATATCAAGAAATCATTCCAATAACATAGTTGAATCACTCACCTCCGAATAACGCTCCTATAATTCAATCCGAAAAAAACCCGTGCACAAAGAACGTGCAGAAGTCTGTCTAGTACAATTCCTATCGATCAGAATTTCAATTATCAACTTTTATGAAAAATTCTAGAAAATAACTTTTCGGAAAACATGACCAAACAAGGCCTAATAGGTATCAAAACGACGGCCTTACCTCGAGGAGTTCGAATACGAAATTTGGTAAAAAAACTAGTGGACAAACGGGCGTCATTTGGCGTCGAGAAGCTCTAAGCAACTAAATCACCCTTTTGGCCTCCTCTTAAGTTTTAGGTTAGAAGTTATAGAATATTATTGATTCATCTCTATCTATATGTAGGCAATACTTCTGGAAAATGTGTTTGCCTCCCCGCAAGTTTTCAAAACTCCTAATTAGTCTCTGAAACTTTCTACACAGCTAATTTATAGTTTTACAAGTGAAGCCTCAAAATTATAAAAGTTTCTGACTAAGTTTCGTTTGGTTGCTAAAACGTAAATTTCTACATGGCTTTTCTAAAGTTTCTAATTAGCCTACCAAATTAATAGCGTGTTAATTCGTCCTCACCAGGATGCTAAAACTAACAATAGGAATAAATTCTAAACCAGAAATAATACAGTTATTGAAATACACAAGTAAACATTTATTTTCAAATAAACATTTAAGTATTCCACAGTGAACGTCTCATACTCGGAGAGACTTCAGAACATCCAAACTCTCATTCAACACCGTCTCAATGGGTTCTCTAATACAGATATCCAAATCGACTCGTGAGTCAACACTCACTCAAACATGTGCCAAAAAGCACAACACATCACATTATCATGCATGACAATGTAATGCAACGAAATAACACAAATGCAGGTGTTATAATTCTCTCCCCCTTAAAAGAAGCTTGTCCCCAAACTTGTACCTCATGTATTGAAAAGGTGCGGATACTGAATACCTATCTCATCTTCTATTTCCCATGTCATTTCTTCCGTCGCTTGGCTATGCCATAACACTTTTACCTTCGATATCATCTTGTTTCACAAGACTTGATCCTTTCGATCCAAAATCTCTACCTGATACGCCACATAAGTCAAATCACTCTGAATCTCATTCGGCGTCAGAGTCATCACTTGATCCCTATCTTCTGATAAATGTTTTGGTAACAACAATGCTTGAAACACAATATGAACTTGAGCATACTCACTCGTCAAATTCAATCGATACGCTACGGGTCCAACTCTTCTAATGATCTCAAAAGGTCCTACGTATCTCGGGATGAGTTTCCTGTATATCCCAAATCTAGTGATCCCCTTTGAAGGTGACACCTTCAAGTAAACCAAATCTCCCACGTCAAATTCCAACGGTCGCCTATGCTTGTTGGCATAATTCTTATACCTACCCTGAGCTGTCAATAACCATTGTCATATTACCTTTATCTTATCCGTTGTCTCTTGTACAATTTTTGGTCCTTCAATTATTCTTTCTCCAACTTTCGTCTAACTAATCGGTGAACGATATACACGACCATACAAAGCTTTATAAGGAGGCATTCCAATACTCGTCTAAAAACTATTGTTATATGCAAACTCAATCAATGACAAGTGGTCTTCCCAATCACCCTGAAAAATCAAGTACACATAACCGAAGCATGTGTTCCAAAATCTGGATTACTCTTTCCGATTGACCATCGGTCTGAGGAAGAAAAGTGATACTGAAATGCAATTTGGTACCCATTGCTTCTTACAAGGCTTTCCAAAACTTTGATGTAAAACTACTATCTCTATCCGAAATAATAGAAACTGGTATACCATGTAGTCTCACAATCTCACGGATATACAACTTAGCTAAAGTATTCGGCTTAGTCGTTCGAAGCGGTAGGAAGTGCGACGACTTCGTCAAATGGTCAATAATTACCCAGATAATAGTATTCATTCTCTTCGACCTTAGAAACCCACTAACAAAGTCCATTGTAATGTGTTCCCATTTCTATTCGACTATAGGTAACAGTTGTAACAATCCCAAAGGTACTTGGTGTTCGGCCTTTACTTATTGACAACTCGTACAATGTAAAACATAGCATGCTATTTCCCTCTTCATTCCCGGCCACCAATAAACATGTCTCAAGTCTTTATACATCTTGGTGCTTTCCGGATGAATGGTATACTTCGTATTGTATGCTTCCTCCAGAATATTGTGTTTCAATTCTTTCTTGTCAAGTACATAAATTCTACCCCTCAATCTCAAAACATTGTTCTCAAAAGTAAATCCCGATTGCTTGCCCATCGGAATCTCATCACAAATCTTCTTCAAAGCCACGTCTTGAAGTTGTTTCTCCGTGATCTCGTGAATCAATAGTGGTTGTGCCACAACCGTCAACATCAAGCCACTTTCAATCCTCGGTATCACCTCAAGTTCCAAATTTTCCATATCTCGAATCAAATCTTTCTGAGAAGTCAAATTTGTTTCTGTGCTGGTTGGTGCCTTATGACTAAGAGCATCGGTGACTACATTCGCTTTGCCCCAATGATACTGAATTGACAAATCATAGTCCTTCATCAACTCTAGCCATCTCCTTTGCCTCATGTTCAAATCTCGTTGCGTAAACAAGTACTTCAAACTCTTATGATCCGTATATATCTCATATTTCTCTCCGTATAGATAATGACACCAAATCTTTAATGCAAAAATCATGGCGGCCAATTCTAGATCATGTGTCGGATAATTCTTCTCGTGCAGTCTAAGTTGTCTTGATGCATCGGCAATGACCTTGTCACCTTGCATAAGAACGCAACCTAAACCTCTATATGAAGCATCACTGTAAATGACAAACCCTTCAGTCCCCGTCAAAACAGCTAAGATTGGTGCCTTCACTAGTCGACCCTTTAACTCTTGAAAACTTTCTTCACATTCCAGACTCCATACAAAATCAACATCTTTCCTCATCAACTATGTCATCGGCATTGCTATTCGCAAAAAGTCTTTTACGAACCTCCGATAATACCCAACTAACCTTAAGGAACTTCGGATCTCTGTCACATTCGTCGGTTTCAACCAATTGGTTGCTACTTCTATCTTTTGAGGATCTACAGAAATTCCTTTCACTGATACTATATGTCCAAGAAAAGCAATATCTGTCAACCAGAATTCACACTTCTTCAACTTTCCAAACAATCTCTTCTCACGTAAGCATTGTAAGGCTAATGGCAAATGATACTCGTGATCTTCAACACTCTTGGAATAGATTAGGATGTCATCTATGAACACCATAACTAACTCATCTAAATAGTCCTTGAAAACACGATTCATCAAGTCCATGAAAGCGGCTGGTGCATTAGTCATTCCAAACTGCACGACCAGAAGCTCAAAGTGGCCATATCTAGTTCTGAAAGCTGTCTTCTCAACATCTTCTTCTTTAACTTTCAATTAGTGGTAACCGAATCTCAAGTCAATCTTCGAAAATACCCGAGCTCCTTGCAATTGATCAAATAAGTCATCAATTCACGATAACGAATACTTGTTCTTGACGATCAACTTATTCAAGTCTCGATAGTCAATGCACATACACATTGTCCCATCCTTCTTCTTTACAAAAAAAAACTAGAGCTCCCCATGGCGAACACTTGGTCGGATAAAACTATTCTCTAACAGTTCTTCTAACTGAATTTTTAATTCTTTCAATTCTAGCGGTGCCATTCGGTATGGTGCTTTAGATACTGGTTGTGACCCTGATACTACCTCTATTGTGAACAAGCTCCCTTTCAATCAATATATCAGGTAACTCATCTGGGAAAATGTCTAGAAATTCTCGAACTACTGGGATGTCTTTTGCTAGTGGTCCAAGAACTCTCATGTCAACAATCGAACATAAGAAACCTGAATAGCCTCTCTTTAGCATCTTTCTTACTTGAACCATCGATATCAAGTATGGCGGTACGGTCACACTACCCTAAAAAGTAAACTCTTCTTGTCCTGACAGATAGAAACTAACTCGCTTTTGTTCATAATCAATTTTGTCTTGATTGACCGACAACCAATCCATACCCAAGATAACATCAAAGTAATTCACTATCAACGGAAGTAAATCAATGCTCAAGACCTTATCGCCTATCTTGATCTCGCACGACTTGAATACCAAAGAAGTTACTAACGGTTCGCTACTAGGCAATACTACACACAAATCATATCCTAGCGGTTCAGACTTAACAGTTAAATGCTTAACAAAGTCACGTGATACAAATGAATGCGTCGAACCAGAATCCATAAGTATACATGTAGGATATGAACAAATTGGAAGAATACATTACACGACTGTATCATTCGTATACCCTGGGCTGAGCTGGAAATATCGTCCTTGTTGTTGCTCAACTCCCTTTCCTTTCTCCACTCATTGCCCTGCCTTTGATCCACTCGGCATACTCGATGCCCCTGTACTCATTCCCGATTGTCTCTTACTCGGACAGTTCTTCGCTATATGTCCCGATTGTCCACACTTAAAACATTTCCCCCTCATCTCTGGGTTGTGGCTCTTTGTGTTCAAAGTTGTGTTCGATGTAGTTGTATTTGCATTCATAGGACAATTATGGGATATGTGTCCTAGTTGCTTGCAAAGGTAGCAGGTGCTCAATTAATAACAAGTTCTTCTGTGTTGCAGGTTACATATCGGGCATAATGGTCTCGAGTCTACTATGAATGTACTCTTTCCCTGACTACCCATGTTCGATCCTGAACCTTGTGTAAATGGTTTTTTTTTTTTGCATTCCCTTGGCTCTTGCCCCTATTGTCATTTGCTCTCTTTCGGTGTTGTCCTTGTTGATAGCGATTGACACTTTTCTTAGTAATACGGGCAGCTTCCTCAACTAAAGAAATAGTCGGGTGTTGCAACATGTCCACACGGCTATGGATATTCTCCCTAAACCCTTTCCTCAAACTTACAAGCCTTATCCCCATTGGTAGGAATGGTAGTTTTCCCAAAGCGCAACAAGGCATTGTAACGAGATACATACTCACTCACAGTCATGTCTCCCTGGACCAAACTTGCAAACTCTTGGCGTTTCTGAGTACACGCAGATTACAGAAAGAAACACTTGTTGAATTCATCCTTAAATGCCTCCCAGATAGTTGGCTTCCCTTGCTCTAGAACATTATTCCACCAATCCAATGCTTCGCCCATTAATGTATCGGATGTGCACAGAATTTTCTCCTCGACGGTACATATCACAGTACGAAAGTGCCTTTCCATGTCCATCATCCAATGATCGGCCAAGTCTATGTTAACCTATCCATGGTACAAAGTCAATTTTTGCTTATGAAACTGTTCCACGATTGTATGTTGAGCTCTCGGTACCGGTGGTGCATTGATATTATGAATTTCAACTGGTGGAGCCTGAACATTCATCTGATCTCTTTCACTTATAGCTTGAATAAAATCTCCCATCATGTTCACTATTTGATCCATACGCGAATGTGGTGATAACTCTCTTACCAGCTCAGCTACAACGTTTCAAGTATTTACCCTATTAAGTACAATGCATAAAGACTATGCATGCCATGCCACAATATATATATATATATATGTGCATAGATCATCATCACAATTAACAAATGCTAACATATGAGCAATTTCAATAATGATAACAATACTATCATCATAAACATACACTCCACTCGACATCACTCAACATATAACGTCACTCGTTCCCAAGGCTCTAAACCTAATGCTCTGATACCACTAAATGTCACAGACCGGTCCCACAATAGCATAACCGGAGCCCATGGCACGCCACCGAGGCTAAACCAATTCATTAACGTTCCCAAAAATTAGTTTTAATAACACACGCAGCGAAAAGAAAATAAAACATTTTGAAAAGCAGCAGTCCAGTCGACCGCACCTTAGGCCCAGTCGACTGATACTGGTCCAGTAGAAAGTTTGAATTTAAAACATAATCTAGTCAACTATTTTCTATATCCAGTCAATTGGGGCTTTAAATTTTTAGTCGACTGGTACGATACGGTTGACTGAAGTCCAACCTCGACAAAAGTATCTGATTTGAAAACATGACCCAATCGACTATGTCGGGGACCCAGTCGACTGATCCACTATAAAAGAATGCATTGAGTTGCTAGAAAAGAGGCTCCAGTTGACTATTTTCTTAACCAGCCGACTGGTTTATGGCAGCAGCACATTCTGCAGAATTTCTAAGTTTAAAAGCTTTCTGATATCGTTCAAGGATTATACACGCACTCTAAACTAAATCCTAAATGTATTATAACATTACTAAAACATAATTACAACAAGTTACTGTCTATTACAACATCTCGAATCCAATCTATGATTCTAAGTTAAACATAGCCACAAGTCATAAATCCTTATTACAACATGTAAATCAAAACTACGAGATAGGCATGATAAGTCGCCTTCTACCGAAACTCCCAAACCTACGTGCTCACTTCTGCGATTCCTCGCCGGCATTAATACCTGAAATGGTTATTTGAATAACCACACATATTCGATTTGGTTAAGCTAATGCTTAGTGAATAAAACAACAAATGCACATAAATGATAAACATGCTCGTACTCACATCTCTACATTTCATACTAGTCTCCAGAGCCTCACATGTACGTCCCATACTCCCAATTCGTGACTCCACGCCAATAAGTCCAAGCGAAGGGTAAGACCCATGATTCTTCTCTTCAATTGTGCAACCTTAATGCCTATATTGGCTCCAAAAGATGGCTCAGTAACCACGTGCTCCTTTGACCCAAATAAGCAACTCAATATGGTCAAATACATATCACCATACTCTTAGTAAACAAAATATTTCACCATGCTATTGGGCCTACTTTTCAATATAATTGCCCAATATGAACTACACAATATATATCTATACTAACACATGGTTTTCATATCACAACATGAATACATGTCAAGATATCATTCCAATAACATAGTTGAATCACTCACCTCTGAATAACGCTCCTATAATTCAATCCAAAAAAAAAAAAACCCGTGCACAAAGAACATGTAGAAGTCTGTCTAGTACAATTCCTATCGATCAGAATTTCAATTATCAACTTTTATGAAAAATTCTAGAAAATAACTTTTCAGAAAACTTGGCCAAATAAGGCCTAATAGGTATCAAAACGACGGGCTTACCTCGAGAAGTTCGAATACGAAGTTTGGTAAAAAAACCAGCGGACGAATGGGTGTCATTTGGCGTCGAGAAGCTCTAAGCAACTAAATCGCCCTTTTGGCTCCTCTTGAGTTTTAGGTTAGAAGTTATAAAATATCAAGATTCATCTCTATCTATATATAGGCAATACTTCTGGAAATTGTGTTTACCTCCCTGCGAGTTTTCAAAACTCCTAATTAGTCTCTGAAACTTTCTACACAGCTAATTCGTAGCTTTACAAGTGAATCCTCAAAATTATAAAAGTTTTTGACTAAGTTTCTTTTGGTTGCTAAAATGTAAATTTCTACATGACTTTTCCGAAGTTGCTAATTAGCCCACCAAATTAATAGCGTGTTAATTCGTCCTCACCAGGATGCTAAAACTAACAACAGGAATAAATTCTAAACCAGAAATAATACAGATATTGAAATACACAGGTAAACATTTATTTTCAGATAAACATTTAAGTATTCCACAGTGAACGTCTCATACTCGGAGAGACTTCACAACATCCAAACTCTCATTCAACACCGTCTCAATGGGTTCTCTAATATAGATACCCAAATCGACTTGTGAGTCAACACTCACTCAAACATGTGCCAAAAAGCATAACACATCACATTATCATGCATGACAATGTAATGCAATGAAACAACACAAATGCGGGTGTTATAAAAAAAACTGAACATTTACAGTCACTTCCCCTTATCTTTGGTTGAAGTTTTTTTGGCTATTACTTTCCTATTTTTTGGATAAGCATTTTTTCTCTGGTAAATTTTCTGTATTTATTTCAAAAGGAAAATGAAAGATGTAAATAATTGGTGGTAAGATTTTAAGATCCCACCTGGAAATTTGTTGTATATTGTTTTACGTTTGGCATAATCAATAGTTCTATATGATGAGTTTGGCCTAATCAATAGTTCTATATGATGAGTTCAGAATTTCAATTTTAGGAAGGCCTAAATTTAGGTTTTTTTTGTTTGGACTTATTTTACAACTGTGAAGGTACTCTCTCTCTCTCTCTCTCCCTCTCTATGTATATATATATATATATATATGATAATGCTCACGGTCAGCTATGTAGTTGCCATAATGATTTATTTTCTTTATGGCTAAATATATATAAATCATTGTAAGTATATGAGCTCGACATTATAATGAATTTAATTTTCTTTATACTTTGTTTCTCTTTACATGTGCAAATGCCAGAGTACATTCTAATTGCAAAACTGCTCATGCTTTCAAGCATTGGGACATTTGCCACAACCATCGATGTGCTTAACCACAATGGGCAAGTTTGTATGTAATTATTTCATCCTATTGTACTTTGTCTTTGAAGTAGGAAATGTTTTGAACAATGTTACTTAGAACATGGATCATTTGGGTATGTGGAACAAGAATATGAATATGATAAACCACGTTCCAAAATGCACTATTGCTTTGACATTCTTTAGGTGATGATATTGCATTCAAATTAAAGTCTTTTTATGTAATAGAACTAGATTTTTGTATATGTTAATACATATTTTAAGTTAATTTAGTTCTATTGTGATTGGACTTAAAAACATGTTTATTGCACAACTGAGGCTTAAGCAAACCCATTTTTTTAACCTTTATTTGCTAGATTGTTAGTACGAGTTACTGTAGTTTTATTGTGGTTGGAGTAAGACAGATTTTCATGCACAATTAAGACTTGCGATGTGTTTGATAACCCAATTAAGTGTTGAAAATGAAAATTTTAAGCATTTATTCTTTTTCAGTGCGTTTGATATTGTACCACTTAATTGAAAAAGTAGCAAAAATCCACTGAAAGCCTTAAGTGGAAATTTTCTACTGAAAATAATCATTGAATTTAAATTATTCAGTATTTGAAACACCGTTTTCAGTATTGTAAATTCAATCACTTAAAATTTTCAGTACTTAAAATTTAGCGCTTAATTTTTAGTACTTAATTTTCAGTTTTATCGAACGGACCCTTGGTCAAACACGTTTTTTTTTCTTTCTTTCTTTTTTTTTTTGCATTGTGCCCTCGGGCACGGGTAATTACTAGTTGATTCCAATAAAGTACAAACATTTTCTTTTGTTGCACACAAAATCACCAAAACACGAATTCATAGATAAAAAGGAAAACACCATAATAAGGATTGCAAAACTTACTTACTTCCATGATCGAAGTACAACATAGAATTCCATTATATGAAGAAGATAATTACACAAAAAGAATTAAAGCTCTTAATCTGGGAACACCCCAAGTGAGAAATGGTACTAGTGAGAGAGATGGTGATAAAATGATGTTGATAGTGAGAGAGATCGGAGATGTGTGAGAGCGAACTTCAACTTGGTTGTTGGACTAAAATCTTAAAACTCTATGTACTTCATTTTCTTTTGTTAGGGATTAATTTGGACCATCAAAGTAAATTATTTTACTCAGTGAATAATCGTACCCTTGATGGTGTATAAAAGGATAAATTTGTATATCCACGGTAAATGAGATAAACATAATAAGGGGTCTATCGAAAGTGTAGAATATCATTATGACATGGATAACGAAAACATAAAAGGTCAGATTACCAGGCACATTCACATACACTTATACATAAATATACTGCAATAGCTTACTGATCTGTAGCACTCTAACAAAGTAGAAATATTTCTTGTGAAGTTTCAAATTAATCATGATATTAAAAGGTCTAATTGATCTTGAAAAAGTAAAAACATTTTCTATGAAGGTCTATATTAACATGAGAAAATACAAACATGTTCTTAAAAAGTCTAATTTGATCACGAAAAAAGTACAAAAAATTTCTTTGAAGGTCCAAATTGATCATGACACAATACAAACAACTTCTTAAAAGGTCCGAATTCATCTTGAGAAAGTACACATATTTTCATTGAATGTCCAAATAATACTGAGAAAGAATAAAAATTTTCTTAGAAGGTCCAAATTGATCTTGAGAAAATACACACATTTTCACTGAATGTCCAAATTAATACTGAAAATGTACAAATATTTTCTTAGAAGGTCCAAATTAAACCTGAAAAAGTACAAACATTTTCTATGATCGTCCAAATTGAACCTGAGAAGGTACAAGCATTTTCTGAGAAGGTCAAAATAGATCTTGACACAGTACAAACAGCTTCTTTGAAGGTCCAAATTGATCCTGAGAAAGTACAAACATTTTCATCGAAGGTCCAAATTAATACTGAGGAAGTACAAACATTTTCTTAGAATCCATTTAGAAGGTCCAAATTGATTCTAAGAAAGTAAAAACATTTCCTACAAAGGCTCGAATTGAACTTGAGAAAGTACAAACATTTTCTGAGAAGGTCTAAAGTGATCCTTGTAGGCACCCCCATTTTTTCAGTTATAAACAACAACTAACAAGGACTACAAGAGTTATAAACATAAAAGACCGGACACGTCAACTTGATAAGTCCCACACTTACAAATAACTTGTGGATTGTAAGATAGCTACCACGGATGCGACAACCCCGACAATTCCAAGACAACCAACTACAATTTAAAACTCTAATTATTACAAAACATAGTTCTTGTCCAAAAGACCCGAGTACATAAATTACAAGTCCATTGTGGATTGAGTTTAATTGCAGTTTTTCTGTGACCTATTTTGGGTTGGTGGCTTATAATTTGCAGAATTCATGTAGGATTTGAACCCAGTTCATAGTTGTGCTTTAATTCGACATTTAGGAGCGATTCCTAAGAGGTGAGTGACTTTAATTATGGAATTTGGATAATTTCATGTTTGGATTCATTTGTGATGCTAAAGCATGCCTAAATAGCTTAATCAAATCTGTTTAGTTAATATTTGGCAAATTCATGTGATTAAATTAGGCCCAGTTAATTGTGAAATCATTGTATAATGCGATGAAATTGAGTTGCGAGCTAGTTAGTAGTGGTGAATGTGTACTTGTTGTTGCCGGAGACTATAATTCTATGTAATGTGATGAAATTGAGCATGATTTATATCCATATGCATAGTTATTGTTATTTGCTAAGCATGTAGCGTATAGATTGTAATAGTTATTCGTTGTAGGAGATAGTGGCGAAGAGTTGGAGAAATGAGATAGGAATGGCAAGGTTGTGTGCTTAGATGTAGTCATTGTTCGTGATTATAGAGTAGTCGTGACCTTCAGTCTTTTGCTCCAACTACGACTTCAACTTCACTTGGAATGGTAAAAGTGAGAAATGGTACAATTGAGAGAGGTGAAGTGAGAAATAGTACAAGTAAGAGGTGAAAATGAGAGAGATGGTGAGAGAATAATGGTGAGAAACTGAGAGTAAGATAGGAAGAACATCAAGTTGGTTGGCATAAACCTTTAAAGTATCTGCACTTTATTAATTGCAATAGGTGAAAACAATTTTTTCTCGAAAGTTCAAAGTTTTGCTGTAAAGGTCCAAATCTTTAGAGTCAAGGTACAAATTGGTTTTAGAATGTCTAAATATTTCCTGTGAAGGTACAAACTAATACTATGAGAGTCCAAAGCATTTCCTGTAAGGTTACAAAAGATAGTCACACAAATTGGTAGTTCCATCATTAAATGGTTGTTAATGCAACGTTAACAAAAGTAAAATTTAAGGTTCTTGTACTTTTTCAATCAATATCTATTTGGTACAACATGTTTTTCCTAGTGTACAATATATTTGAGCATTTGTAGGCAGCTTAAACCTTTAAATTCTATGCACTTCATTAATTGCACTAGGGCAAAACATTTCTTTTTCTCAGCCAAACAATTTTCTGTAAGTGTACATATAATGACTGTGAGAGTCCAAATAATTTCCTCCAAGGGTACAAACAAAATCCTTCCAAATTGGTGGGTACAACATGTATTTCATAATGTATACTCTATTTATGCTTTGTAATGGAAATGAATATATTGTTACAATGAGAAGGTACAAATTTATCCCCAGAAGGTACAAACTCATTGTGTTAAGGTACAAAATATTGTGTACAATGGTTGTTACATAATGTGCAACAAAAAAATAATAACTTACAAAAAAAAATTACAAAGTTTCCCTTACAGAGTACAAAATATTCTTACAAGGCACAAAGTAAGCTTGTGGAAGTACAAAACCTTGAACACAGGTGGTGAACCGGTTAACTTGTATTTAATGCACCTAGGACCAATCAACCACCATCTGACATGTGGCACAGTGATATGATTGACGTCAATCAATACCACTGTGATTGACTACAGATTATCCCAGAATAATGTAAGAAGGATAAGGAGTCTGAATATGTAAATGATTTAGTAGCTATTATTTATTCTTGATAAGGCAAGACTAATGCAAGTAGGATAGGGAGAGTGAGAGAGAAATCTATACCGTCTAAGAGCATCTCCAACAAACTAGCTATTTTAACTTCTTAGACAAAGTAGCTGGTCAAATATAGTTTTTTGTGCTCCAGCAGACTAGCTACATGGCTAGCTATTCTAATATTTATCTTTTTGACTAGACAAATTTGTCTAGCCAAGAATGACTCTCTATATTCTCTCTCCAAATCTCAACCTTTAAATCTTCCATTAAAATTAAATGGCATAAATCTCAACCATAGAAAATATAGTAAATCAAAATGACTAGATAAAATAAAGAGCACTGTTGGAATTGAAGGTTAATTATTGAATAACTAAAAAAGTTTTTGATTTTCATTGCTGGAGATGCTCTAAGCTAAGGCCAACTTTGGACGGCAGAAATCAGTAGTGGGAATGAGAATTTTCATTCCCATTTCGAGCATTACCATGTTTGGAGCGCTACTCTAACATATATAGAATCCCATTGATTATGGGCATCCCATTCCTACTATCAATGGTGGTATTTTGATTACCAATAAGATGACAATCTTGAAAAGGAAACAACGTTATGTTAGGTATGATAATATTACCATAATAAGTAGCTATTTAATACATATTTGCATTAAATGCATTTGACTTAAATATTATAATGAAATATATATAGATTACTGGACCAATTGTTGGCAATGGCTAAACAACAACAATTTAATTACTATGTTATTTAAAACATGGGTAACTCATTACTAGTAATGGGATACCCATCCTCACTCTTGATTCCTGCCATCCATATGTGTCCTAAGGAGATTTATTTTGCAAACCAACATGTACCTACATCATAGTACATTTGGTAAGAACTATTTATTCCTGGTAAGAAACATTACTCAAAACCACTATATTGTAGGTACACCTAAACCAACAGGGGGTGTACCGAAGAATACTCCCTAACTTATAGGGGAAATGGAGTCTAAGGGTACCTAAAAATAATAAGGATAATTAAATTTCAGTCGCCTTTTTGTGGCATAATTAAGAGTGAGTCAATTACCTTTTTTATTTTAGAAGGATATCTATTTTAAGTGAAAAAACTAAAAACACATCAAAATTTGACAAAACGAGTCGGGAGCAACTATCCAAACGTGAGGAGCAACTTACCAAACGGGTCAAGAGCAACTCACCAAACGATGTCGGGAAAGGTGAATGTAATTTGATGAGTTGCTCCCGACCCATTTGGTGAGTTGCTCCTCACATTTGGATAGTTGCTTCCGACACAGTTTGGTCAAGTTTTGATGTGTTTTTTATTTTTTCACTTAACGTAATTGACTGACTCTTAATTATCCCACAAAAGGTGACTGAATTTAATTTTTCCAGGAAAATATACTCCGATAAAAACGGTGTTAGTAACTTCGTCCGAAAATGATGGTAAAATTCACACCACGGAGCACAAATAAAAGGATTTATCCTCGTCTTCAAAAAAAAAATAATAAATAAATAAAAAGTGTGGAAAAAAAAATTAAGCGTCAATAATTACAATTTTGGGGCTTCTTGTACCCTTATAATATGGGATTCTCATTCCCCTTTTATCAATGAAATTTACCTATTGTTCAAAAAAAAAAAAGAATTTTAAGCATCAATATATAACTATAGATTTAGGCCCATCAAAAAAATTTATTGTTATGAAGGGGCATGTGGCCTAATGCTATGACCCTCATTTCTCAGAAGAGGGGGGTTTGACTCTACCGATGGAGAGAGTTCTGAAGGAAAAACATGTTTAAAATTATTTTAAATGCGCCACAGAAAGGTTAAGTTTCAAAAACTTATTGGTATGCTCGAATCTACTACTTCATCAATTCCATAGATGCGTACATAAGAGGGGAACAAGAAATCATACCTCAGGTCTTGAACCCAATTATAAATTTTTTTCTCCTATATGGTGCAGCAGCTTCTACTAGGCTGTCTTCACACTTATGACTCCTGCAGATGCTTCCCGGAAAGATTAGAGATGGTGGGATCTCTAATAAAGAGGTTGGAGAGGGTATGGGAGCTCTAGAACAGTTTCTGCAGCTTTTGGCGTATTAAAAACGACGAACTCATTTTTCTGGAAGTAGCTGCCCTATTTATAGATTCCCAGAACGGACCTAATGTTCAAGCGATCGAAGAGGTTCGATCGATTGAACCACCCTCAATCGATCGAACCTGTCCAGACTTCAATCGATCGAGACAACTTCGATCGATCGAACCTGTCTTGACATCATCCTTATGTGCCTTTCCAATCAGACCAATTGTTAATTCCCATGACCAAACTCTTTGATCAGCAAACTAGACAACTGATCAGTTAACATTTACTCCACTATAAAATGATAACTAAACTCCAACGCAAAAGAACATATCCGAAGCGATAACTAGACTTGTATGGTGTACTAATGTTCCTCTACCATCAGCATTCATAATCATATTCAGGTAGTCGGATAACTATTACTGTCAACCTGAATGATGATTACATCTTCCATTCCTTGAGTCCCATTCACCTCTCATGATTACCAAACATGTTGATAACTACTTATCAACAAGACTGCAGTTCTCAGTAATCAATTTGGTGACATTCTCAAGGGAATGCTTACTCTGAATCAACATGTTGATGATTACCAAACATGTTGATAACTACTTATCAACAAGACTGCAGTTCTCAGTAATCAATTTGGTGACATTCTCAAGGGAATGCTTACTCTGAATCAGAGGGTAGATTCTATCTTGACAATATATATTCACAACCCTATGAACATGACATACCTAAGATACCTAGGTGTTGATCTTCTATAGACCTCACTGATTGGTAAGTCAAAGTAGCCATATCCACAGTCTGTGTTCATAATCGTCTCAAGATTGAAAACACGTACCTTATACAAGTTATGAGTTCCTATCGACTGTTGACAGTCTTGAGTGTCAATAGGAAATCTCAGGTCTGTCAATGCACTATAAGCACTAGCATATTAACTAAGAGTAACACTTTAGTGATTGAGATTAATCACTCCATCCAATGGTAGTCAATCATTCTACAGTGTAGACTTGATGAGGTATCCAGTCTCATCATCCACTGTGACAAGTTCTAAGTATCAAAGAATAGTAATTCGTATCTTACTTGTATGTATCTCATACATACACGAATTACTTACTATGATACTTAAGGATTAACAATCATCTCATGAAAGGTACATACACAATGAAATGTAAAGCTGATATCCATATATTAAAATGTCAATGTCTCATACATAAAGTAATGGTTTGAGGGCACAAATCCAATAAACTCCAACTTGCACTCACAACCATATAGGATTACATTTGAGACCTAGACTATCTAAATGACAATCAAAGACCTTCTGTGGCAAAGCCTTTGTAAACGGATCAGAAAGATTGTCAGAGGTGGCAATCTTGTTGACAGTCACATCTCCACGTTGAACAATATTTTGAATTAGATGATATTTCCGTTCTACGTGCTTTCCCTTTCTATGGTTCATTGGCTCCTTGGACTGAGCCACTGCCCCACTATTATCGTAGTATAGCGTAATAGGTGACAGCGACGTTGGTACCACCTTGAGCTCTATAAGGAACTTCTTGAGCCAAACAACTTCTTTTGCGGCTTCACAAGTAGTCACATACTCAGCTTCTGTAGTTGAGTCTGCAATGCATTTCTGCTTAATGTTCCTCCAACTGATAGCACCACCTCCCAAGGTAAAGAGATGTCCTGATGTTGACTTTCTCAAATCTTTATCTGATATAAAGTTTGAGTCAGTGTATCCTACTGGAATTAACTCACCACTGCCGTACATAAGCATGTAATCTTTAGTTCTTCTCAGGTACTTAAGAATGTGCTTAACGGCTATCCAGTGCTCTAGACTTAGATTTGATTGATATCTACTAACCATACCAATGGCAAAACAGATATCTGATCTAGTGCACAACATCGCATACATGAGATTTCCCACTACTGAAGCATAGAGAATTCCTGCCATATGATTCCTCTCCTTCTGTGTCCTTAGACACTAGTCCTTAGAGAACGCTAAACTATGCCTGAAAGGTAACAAACCTTTCTTCGAGTTATCCATTGAAAACATAGTTAGCACCTTATCGATATAACCAGCTTGAGATAATCCCATTATCTTTCGCTTACAATCCCAAAAGAGCTTTATCCCATGAATATAGCTCCCCTCTCCTAGTCCTTCATATTAAAAGTGCTAGCTAGCTAAACCTTAACCATTGACAATGCTGCTACATTATTCCCAATGAGTAGAATGTCATCAACGTAAAGAACAAGAAAATCCACAACTTTCCCTTCACAGTTCTTGTATACACAAGGCTCATCCAGATTCTATATGAAACCAAACGACTTGACCGCTTGGTCAAATTGGATGTTCCAACTCCTGGATGCCTGCTTAAGCCTATAAATGGACTTTCACAACTTACATACCAAGTTATCTTTCCCACCAGCCATGAACCATTCTAGTTATTGCATATAGATGTCCTCCTCAAGATTGCCATTCAAGAATGCAGTCTTGACGTCCATATGCCAGATCTCATAATCTAGGCATGCAGCAATGGATAATAGTATTCTGATGGACTTGAGCATGGCTATCGGCGAGAAGGTTTCCTCATAGTTAATGCCCTCCCTCTAAGTATAACTTTTTGCTACAAGCCTTGCCTTAAAGGTCTCAACCTTTCCATCAGATCCTCTTTTCCTCTTATAGACCCACTTATAGCCAATGGGTTAAATATTGGCTAGAATTTCTACAAGATCCCAGACTTGATTAGAATCCATAGATTCCAATTCAGCCTTCACAGCTTTAACCGAATGAGCTGAATCAACATCAGCCATTGCTTATTTGTATGTGGCAGGATCAGATTCAGATTCTATGGAGACATATTCAAAAACTTCTCCTAAGAATATTTATCTATCAGGCTGGCTTATAATCCTCCCACTACGATGAGGTACCGATGCGGGAATGGGTGAAGAAGTGGTATTTTCTTGTGTTACAGCATTATTAACTGCGGGTAGAACTGAGGGCTCTCCTTCTATCTCTCTAAGATCTATCCTTCCCTTAGGTTTATGGTTCATAATATAATCATCCTCTAAGAAAATAGCATTTGTACTAATAAATACTTTCTATTCTCTTGGATCATAAAAATACCATCCATAAGTAACCTTTGTATACCCTACAAAGTAACATACCTCCGATCTAGAATCTAACTTGCTCATTTCCTTTCAGCACATGTGTCGGACACTCCCATATCTGGAGATGTTACAAAGAAGGCTTGCGCATAATCCACATCTCTTGTGGTGTCCTAGGAACATATTTGCTTAGTACTAGATTTAGTATGTACACAGTGGTTTTCAAAGCATAACCCCAAAGGAATAATGGCAACTCAGAATAAATCATCATCGACCTACTCATGTCTAAAAGAGTTCGATTCCTTCTCTCTGCTACACCGTTCTGCTGAGGCGTACTAGGTGCAGTCAGTTGTGACAAAATCCCATCTATACGAGGTGATCAATAAACTCATTTGAGAGGTACTCGCCACCTCGATCAGATCGAATGGCCTTTGATATGTGTTCTTAATTGTTCTTCCACTTTAGCCCTAAACTCTTTGAACTTTTCTAAGGCTTCAGACTTGTGCTGCATTAGGTACACATATCCATACCTAGAGTGCTCATCAGTAAATGTTATGAAATACTCATAACCACCCCGTGCTCTAATATTTATTGGTCTACACACATCAGTATGAACTAATTCCAATAATGCATTGGTGCAGTTGCCCTTTGCGGGAAACATCCTTTTGGTCATCTTACCCTCTAAATATGACTCATAGTCCTCCACTGGTTCAAGAACCAAATTGCCTAAAACCCCTTCTTTGACTAGTCTGCCAATCCTATTTAGATTGATATGGCTAAGCCTTATATGCCAAAGCCTTGTTGGATTGTGGAAGGTTCTTTTCTTTTAGATGGTATAGTTACCACTGAGTTATTAAGTTCCATACAAGAGTCTTTAGAAATATTGGTGGTAATCACATATAAACCATTAGTTTTAGCACTAGAACATATAAAAGAACTATTTCTTTTAATGACAACTTCTGTTCCGAAATGAAAAGAATAATCATTATTCGATAAATTTGAAACTGAAATTAAATAATGTCTCATTAAAGGGATGTAAAGTACATCTAATAAAACTATTGTCTTTTTGTCCAAAAACTCTAAAACTACTACTCCTGTAGCAATCACATAAACGGCTGCGCAAGAACCTAGAGTAAGCACGATCTCCCCATCACTGCATTTTCTAGTTGATCTGAACCCCTGCAACGAATTACATATATGGTTAGTCGTACCAGAATCAATGCACCAAGTGTTTGAAGTATTCGTAATAAAACTTAATCAATCACATGTGACTCAATAATACCTTGAACTCTTGTAGCTAAGAATTTTGGACAATTCTTCTTCCAGTGGCCCTTATCACCACATTGAAAATGCTTTCCTTTGCCTTGGCCACCCACCTTCCCTTTGTCCTTACCTTTTCCCTTAGATTTTGCAATCTTAGGGACCGGTCCAACACTTGGACCACCGGTGCCAACCTTCTTCTTCCCTTTCGGTGTAGATCGGGAGGAGGAAGAACTTTCCTCAACGTTCCAAACGTTACCCCTAGGTTTGATCACCCCTTCCGCTGCCAGTAAAGAACTCATTAATTTGCTTATTGAGAAATCCATTTTATTTATATTATAATTCAGTTTAAATTGAGCGAATGATGAAGACAGTGTATTCAGGATCATATCAACTTGGGTCTGTGCATCGATGTTGACTCCCAAGGTCTCCAGTTCATTTAAATAACCTATCATTTTTAAAACATGTTCTTTGATTAGAGTCCCTTCCGACATCTTTGTAGTCATTATCTTCTGCATAGCTACCTGCTTGGCAGGCCTGCCATGCTCCCCAAACATCTTTTTTCAGGGATTCGATAATGTCACTGGCAGAATTGTTCGACTGGAATTGGTGTTGCAACACACCATCCATTGAGGCCAGAAGTAGCAGCGGGCCATTCCATTCAACTTTTTCCATTTATCGAACTCGCGTCTGGCAGCTGCTGAAGCATTTGCCGCGGGTTCTTCGGGGCATAGGGTGGTAAGGACATATATGTGATCCTCTGCAGTTAAAATGATAGCAAGGTTTCGTTTCCATTCTGTGTAGTTATTTCTAGTTAACTTATTTTGACTGAGTATGGTGGCAAATGGACTAAATGTAGATCTAGACATTATGATTTACTGTAAAAATCAAAAGACAAAATATATATGGATATCAGATTTTGACAGTTTGAAATTAAAGAATCCTTAAAACTCTTATTTTAAAAACAAAGTCGCCAGAATATTGAAACGATAGAACAAAGCCTCCGTGTGGTGGTCAATGTTCCATCTTTTGATTTATCATGACTTGTCTGCTATGCAACTCTTGCAAAACAAGTTATGACTCCCGAACCTATTTGATCTCTAAGTTTTTGAATAATGCCCTATGTGTAAGGGTGGCAATTTTTGACACGACAACCTGTTTTACTGAGACAACCCGAACACGACACGACACGACATGACACGATTAATTTAAAATAGTTTGTATTATAGATGATTAGTAATCGAAACTAAAAATCAAACCCAAAGCACACAACCCGATTAATGACACGATTATGACATGAGAACCCAAATTGCCACCCCTACCCGTGTGGGGTCCCTTATCCATAGCTTAGCTAGTGTATACCATTAGCTAGGATCCAATCACAACTGCCTCAAGTAACGCCTCCATATGGTGGTCACCCTCTAACACGCCTGATTGATCCTATCCATAGGAAGTTCACATCTAGTAACCAATGAGTAGTGTACCCTCCATATGGAATGATCACCCCTAGCGAGGTGACACATAATGCACTACTCATCTTATTATGAACCGTTAATGGAAGACCGTGGGTGTTATAATAAGACCCTCTCCCACTAGATTTGATATAAAAGGATTTTGCTTTTGAAAAAATTGTTTCCACACATTACCCATAAACATCCAATGTTTACTAATGCGTTGAAAATGATTTTTGAATTTTATTTTAGAAAACTTGTTTTACGTGCTTGCAAGTTGTAATAATATAATTAAATGCCAATCACAAACAAATCACACAAAACAAAAAACTAAAATGAAATAAAATCATCCAAACAATGCCTCTATCTCCCATGACTCTATCTCCATAGAACCTCCTTCTTGGTTTGATCGCCTCCAGCTCCATCTTCATGGACAACGGCTTGCTCCTCCATCTTCATGGGTTTTCTAATTCTATTACATTGCTCCTATGCTTCTTTTGAAGCTTACAATTTATCTAGAAATAGAAATCAACAAGAAGAAAATAAAGAAGGCTAGGGAAATCGGTGTGACTTTCCTTTTCGTAGGATTGAAGTCGCAGCGCCTTTTACACATGCCTTAAAACCAAACCAATAATTAAATACAACAATCACCAAACACAAACATTGAAATACAAAATAAAATATTTGTTGATGATTGGTGCCATGGGAGATAGCGGACTAATCTTGCTGCAAAAAGGATTAGTCGTACACACATCCACGCATATACAATAAATATGTGTAACTATTGGAACCCCTAATTGATTCATATAGTGCATAAACTCTTTACGCACTGAATTAGAACTCAAAATAGTATCTCACTACTTTGTCACACTTCAATCAATCGACAAAGGTTCGATCGATCAAACTTTAGATCGATTGAACATAGTTCAATCGATTGAACATTCAGTTTCACAGAATGTTTAGAAAAAAACTTATAGAATAATAAAAGTTTTAAAGTAAATATTTTTTAAAACTTTAAAACTATAAACTAAACACCTGGAATGAGAATCAAACTCTATCGATCTAACACCATTCAATCGATCTTACAAAATGGAGTTCGATCTATCGAAACCCGTTTGATCGCTTGATAACAGATGATGTTCGATCGATCGAGACTACTTCAATCGATCGAATTCATCATGCATCCAATGCAATCACAGATTTGTATTCTGTTGCGTAAACACTACAGAAATAGATATGTGACGATGTAGTTTAAAAAATAGTCCTAAAATCAACATGCAAATCAAAACTAGTGTTCCAAAATGCATCTATAGATCCAACCAAGCGTAGCTCAGACACCAATTGAAGGAAAAACAGGATTAAAATTATTTTTAAATGTGTAGCAAAAAGGTTAAGTTTCAAAAACTTATTGGTATGCCCGGATCTACTACTTCGTCAAATCCATAGATGCGTACATAAGAAGGGAACAAGAAATCATACCTCAGGTCTTGAATCCAATTCTGAATTTCTTTCTCGTGGATGGTGTAGCAACTTCCACTAGGCTGTCTTCACTTTTATGACTCCTGCGGATACTTTCCAGAAAGACTAGAGATGGTGGGATCTCTAATAAAGAGGATGGAGAAGGTTTGGGAGCTCTAAAACAGTTTTTACAGCTTCTGGCGTATTAAAAATGATGAACTCTTTTTTTTGGACGCAACTGCTCTATTGATAGATTCCCAGAACCAACCTAATATTCAAGCGATCGAAGTGGCTTTGATCGATCGAACATTCGATCGATCGAACCACCCTCGATCTATCAAACCTGTCCAGACTTCAATCGATCGAGACAACTTCGATCGATTGAAACTATCTTGACATCATCCTCACGTGCCTTTCCAAGCATCCTAGCAGAGCTAAGAGTGGGACCTCCTAGGCTCTTCATTATTGGCTCAGACCAGTTGTTAATTCCCATGACCAAACTCTTTGATCAGCAAACTAGTCAACTGATCAGTTAACGTTTACTCCACTATAAAATGATAACTAAACTCCAACGCAAAAGAACATATCCGAAGCGATAACTAGACTTGTATGGTGTACTAATGTTCCTCTACCATCAGCATTTATAATCACATTTAGGTAGTCGGATAACTATTACCGTCAACCTGAATAATGGTTACATCTTCCATTCCTTGATCCCATTTACCTCTCATGATTACCAAACATGTTGATAACTACTTATCAACAAGACTATAGTTCTTAGTAATCAATTTGGTGACATTCTCAAGGGAATGCTTACTCTGAATCAGAGGGTAGATTCTATCTTGACAATATATGTTTACAACCCTATGAACATGACATACCCAAGATACCCAGGTGTTGATCTTCCATAGACTCACTGATTGGTAAGTCAAAGCAGCCATATCTACAGTCTGTGTTCATAATCGTCTCAAGATTGAGAACACATACCTTATACAAGTAATGAGTTCTTATCGACTGTTGACAGTCTGGAGTGTCAAGAGGAAAGCTCAGGTCCGTCAATGCACTAGCATATTAACTAAGAGTAACACTCTAGTGATTGAGATTAATCACTCCATCCAATGGTAGTCAATTATGCTACAGTGTAGACCTGATGAGCTATCCAGTCTCATCATCCATTGTGACAAGTTCTAAGTATCGAAGAATAGTAATTCGTATCTCACTTGTCTGTATCTCATACATACACAAATTACTTACTATGATACTTAAGGACTAACAATCATCTCATGAAAGGAACATACACAATGAAATGTAAAGCTGATATCCATATATTAAAATGTCAATGTCTCATACATAAAGTAATGGTTTGAGGACACAAACCCAACAAGTTCTACATATGAGGTTTTATGGGCCTTTGGCACCCTTCCATACCTCCGATGTGGGCTTGCGCTCCATCATCCCCTCCCCCAGTCCCCCTGTGTGTGTGTATGTGTGTGTGCGTGTGCGCACGCGCGATAAATATATTGTAATGTGTGTATAAATTATCTAAGACCAAAAAAAAAAAATTGTTTTAGGGTTGCTTATAATCTTTTTTTAATAATAATAATAATAATAAATAATTACAATAAACTCTAGCAAAAACATATGTTTAAAAAATAATTGTTCTAAACCTCTCATCCCATTTTCTCCATCTTTTCTTCTTACTCCTACTTGCACTCACTTAGTGGTTTTGAAACTAAGAATATTTCAAATACTATCACATGAGTCAGACCGGTTAAACTGTCAAATAGGCTATGTAAGCTACTTAACAACCTTGGAACAAACCATGATATTCAGAGAAAAACATAACAACCGGACAAATGAACCAGTGAACCCAAAAACCAGCAACATTTTGGGAAAGGCAATCGGCTCTTTTAATTTCTATAAAAATGTCCCAACTTAGGGCAATTTTCATCTGTAAACTCATGGCACACTCCACATATTACTCGTGTATGCCTTGCCTTGGGTAGTCATCCTGTCGCCTTGCCATCTCACCGAACTAAAAATTGTGGTTGAGGTACAAAAGAGTTTATGATATAGTAGTTCCCTCTAGAGATGTTCTTACTTTTTTCTATGCCCATGTTCACTCTCTTATCTTTCAACATAATGGAAAATTATAGCAGATTTAATGGTGCTTAGATTTATAGAATAGGCCATTAATTTGTGTAGGTAAGTTTACTCATTAGATTTAAGAATTTTTAGGAGTCACTATTGTGCGGGTACGTTACAATAATAATGTTAGCTCAGTCTATAAAATCATAATATCATGAATAAGTAGTGATTTTGAAATTGGAAAACTAATTAGTCTTACAGATGATTCCGTTAATTTTACCATTAAGGAAAAATGCCATAATACAGTAGTATCATTTACGCTCTATTAGTAACTCAATGGCAATTCCCAAATTCTATCACGAATGGCATATGTACAACTCAATATCTAAAAACACACACACACACACACACACACACACACACACACACACATCACAATATAAAATAATGATTGATGTGCTCTATTAAGATATTAGAAATAATAATCTGTCATAATCAAAAAAAATTTATTTAACGGTAATTGGGTAATTTTGCCTTTTCAGATATTTATGTGGGCTCTTAATTTATTTAGATGTATAAAAAATTCAAGAGCATGACTACATTATTTATTTTCCCTTTCATATGCTTTAAAATTAATTTATGTTCATGTGGGTGTGTTTATTTAATTTTGGAGTTTACACTGTTAGGTTATACTATTCATAGATACACCAGTTTAATTAAAATGAGCTGGTAAAACAAAGTGGACCCCACCCATTTGCCTATAGTTGACTGAATGCTCCCAGTTTAATTCACGTTATTTTATTTTTCTCTTCTCCTTCCTTCTCTTCTTCTCTTCTTCTTCTCCTTCAAGTCAAGAGCCAAGAAAATCCAAAGTTCTTCTTCTTCCTTGGGTTTCCTTCTACAAGATTACTAGGGGAGGTCAAGATCATCATTCTCCATCATCTCTAACCTTCCTAGAGCTTGTAATCGTCATTTGGTAAGCATTCTAGCAAACCCCCAATTTCTAGGGTTTATATAGATTTCAAGATTTTGGTTAGTAATGATCATCTCCTCCTTTGTATAGCTTCTTGGGAGTATTTAGAAGATATCCTAACAATCCTAACTATATTCATTGAAGGATTCTTAGTGTGGGTAAGTTTTCCAATCTCTAACACCTAGGGTTTTTGCTAGTTTTGTGATATCTATCCTAACCTTGGGTTATTCTTGCTTAGAGTGGTATTCTTGGAGCTTCCTTAATATCCTAGCAACCTCATTGAAGTTATTTTGGGATTGCCTAGCTCTCTTGAGTTGCCTTTGAATTTCATGGAAGCTAAGCTTTGAGGTAGATTCTTGTTGTTTCATTTCCATATGATATTTATGATTAAAATGTAATGGGTAACCTTTATGTGCAAACTTAGACACATGTTTAGGTCTTTTCCCCAAATTTGAAAAATTAGGGCTTTTAGCCCCTTTGTGATTTGAATGTGTTAATTGCCAAATTTGTGATTGTGTGTTGATTTGATGTGATTAGGATGCTCCTTTTTGTGTGGAAGCATGTTAGGACGTTAGTCAATAATTGTTATAACATATTGGTTGCGGCACTTGGAACTTTGTTCCATTATGTTGTCTATGTAAATTGTTGAGAAATGCCATGAATATGTTATCGATCATATTGTCATCGCATTCATTGAGCATTGAGGCCAAATCGGCAAGCATAACATTTGCACGACATTCAAAAAGATTTGTTTTGCAAAAGAGAAAAACCCCATGTGCGGGTGTTTGATTTGAAAGTGACAAAATCCGGATATGGGTTGTGATGTGAGACAAGGAGAATGACCTTAAGAAACATTCAAACTCCAACTATGGGTTGGTATGCTACACTCCTTGTGTGGGTGGCTCATAGTCCGGTGATGAGAGGAGTGCACATTTCATGCATAGCCTTGTGGCTCAATCTCATTTCATTGACGCCGTGGTGGCGAGCATTGCACCTCATTGTATTTTAATCATGGGTAGCATATAGACTTGTTACAATATGATCTACTAAGCCGTCGTGCTTAGAGAATCTAGTCTCACCCTTTTTCAGGTGATTTCAATAAAGGCATGGGGCATGTGTGACCCGACACACGGATATCGTCACTTTTGTTCACATTTGAAAACAAATACTTGATTTCTACATGTATAGCTCTCTCGCATATTTTAGACTCCGTAGAAATTTGTAATAAGTTAATACCTTGGACTTGTTGTATTAAGAAATTACAAAACTTCGTGGACCTAACATCTTATTCTTTTGTTCTTGAGGTTCATAGATTTAATGGACAAGTGTTTGGTCCTTGCTTTGCTTACTTGTTAAACTTGTTGACTTTGTTGATCATATGTAACTAAGTCCCGAGATCATTGGACTCCATTAAACTTATTACCTTTAATTTCATTTCAAATTGTAAAGCCTTGCCGGCTTCTTTTCTTGATTGTGAATCCTTGTCGGATTCATTAATTCGATGTAATGTCTTGAGGTTTCATTATTTAGTTCATTTTGTGTTTCGATCCTTGCCGGATCAAGTTTAAATTTTGTTTTCAAAGAGTTCAAAGGTTTCAAAAGAATGTATTCTTTCTTTCTCCATCTCTCCCTCTATCTCTCTCCCCCAATCTCTCTCTTTTTTTAAAATCTCTTTCACTCTCTCGAGTTTTCATTTCCTTATAACTATGTTATTTTAATGTTTTAGAATGTTCCCGTATCGTTTATTACATGTGTATGAATATTTAAAACCTCCTTGCACTTCTTTCTCCGCATCTCTCTCCTTTTATCTCTTTCAAAAATAAAAAGGGATAAATCTCTCCCGACCTCTCGTTTTTTTAAATTGTGCTCGGATTTAGTTCCGGTTAGTTACCATACATGTTATACATCTATTCGGACTTGTTTATGTACGTTTTGGAGGTCAAATTCGAGGAATTATCAAATTTGGTGTCGATGTGGAATTGCTGTCAAAACACACTGCTGCTGCCAAAAATCTGCTGCTGTAAAAAAAAAAAAAAACTGCTACTGAAATTTTAGTTTTCTGCCCAAACGGTGCGGAATCGGGAAAAATGTCAGTAGGCAAAAGTTGTGCGAAATCACGTTTTACATGGACCCACACGGACGGAATATGAAAATTCCAAAAGCATAATTAATTACAAACTTTATAAAAATTCAGCATTTATCAAAATGATTTTTTTTTCAGCACTTTTTGGTATCTTTCTTTCTTTCTTTCTTTCTTTCCTCGCGATCGGTTTTTGGGGCGTGACATAATCCTTTTAGAGTGAAGCTGCAAAAGTTTACAAAGCAAAGAAATTAGTGGTGCAATATTAAAAATCGTGAAACCAAATCGGCCGACCAAACTGATCTAACAGTCGGTTTACTAAGAAAGACACATTACCTAAACTGAATCTCATTAGTCGATGTTAAAAATACCCTAAAGCCAACCAAACCGACCCATTTATGCCGCTAAAAGAATCCATTATATACAACGATGTTAGATATCTATGAAATCAAATTGTCTGAGGAAGAGGTTTACATCCATAAAACATTAGATAAAAGTGGTAGTCACAACCATGGAAGACTTGAAATACAAATTTATAGTTAAAATTCTTATATTTTCGTAAAAAAAAATCATAAAGTTTCACTTGACAAAGTATATATATTTACACCCTAGTGACAGTTACACATTTTGACCCACAAAGTACCAGAATGAATAGCTAGAATGGTGCCAAGACCGTTGTGGTCTAGTGGCATCACTCCCTCTCCCCCAAGTGGGAGGGGGACGATTCAACTCCCATTGGGAGTGGAGAAGGAAGTTTATTTCCTCTTCGGGCCGTTCATGGGAGCAGTCTCCTTCGAAGTGGGCCTCGACCCCCCTAGCCCAGTCTCTGTATGTGTGTGGGGCGCCTGTGAGTGCTTTGCCTTAGCCAAAAAAAAAAAAAAGAAAAGAAAAAAGAATAACTAGAATGGTTTTAAGTTGTACCTGATTAATTTATGATACCTTCAATTGCAAAAAAAAAAATCTCTAGAATTGGATGATTATGTTTTGCAATTAGCACCTGAATTGAGAAAAATAAAATGCCCAGATGTGTGGATAGTGGACACACCTTTGTCTTCTTTATAATATGATCCAAAATGTGGTCCCACTATCGTGGATTGAGAACCAAATTTAAGATAAATTTTAGGAACCATAGTACTGCTACTCATATTAAATCAATAATAATAAATCAACCTTGTTGTTACTGCTCAATAAGAATATGAATGGAAATGGGGTGAATTCTATGATACAACCTAAATATGAGTACAATGTTTTGAGACTTAGGTACAATACTTTGAGACCTAAACAAAACCACTATGGACACAATGCTTGGAGTCCTGGTACAATTGTTTGCCACCTAAACAAGACGACTATATATGGGTACCATATTTTAAGAGTTGGGTACAATTTTTGAGGAGTAATGTTATGTTTCCCAAATTTCGTATCATGACGTGGTTCCCAACATATGTGACAGTGAGACCACCTTGAGATCATTTCAACATCCTCAAATGGAAATTGAATGGGTACACCGCTACATGTGTTGGAAAACCTATTTAGGATATAAATTTGAGAAGAATAGAGTTACTCATTTTTGAAGCCTGAAAAATGACATGCGACCATCAACAATTTCAATGTGTCCATTTGAATAGTGTTAACTGGTGTTCAAAGCCTACTTTGGCTACTTATACCATCTATTGTCTCAAGTGAGAGAAGGGAGGCTAATAGACAATAAATGATGCTACATGTCAATACCATATCCTTCCACTCTCTCACCTTTCACTTTTAAGTATACTAATAGATAGATAATAGATAGATAGATATGTAAGATTTTAGGATTGTTAGATGCTGAGATTTCCCTCTTTTCATGCAACCAATAATGATAATAGGGAAAAAAATCCTATAAAAAAATAATTATCAAAAAATAAAATTGGGAAAATAATTAAAGAAGAATAATTCTTGAACAAATCTTATATTATTGTACTATTATTATAATATGAAAGCCTCAAGTGCTACATGGCACAAATAGAGGCAAGACTAGCTAAATCTTGGAATATTGCTTATTAAATTACTCCAAACACCTCTTTTTATTTCGCATTGAATCTCTCATAATAACTCCACTCTTTTAGAATTCTAACACCTCTTCTTATGCTGTTAGAATTTGAAACCTTTGAATTTTTTCATGTCCAACTCCTTGTATATTATAAACGAAAAATAACATATCTATGTTAAAAGGCAATACCAATACTCAAAATTATTGGACCTCATTATTTTTTTTTTAACTTTACGTTATATTTCATCATTGTATCTAATAATAAAAAGGCTAATTATGTGATTGACATTTCCATTATTATTATTTTTCATTGTTGAAAAATATCTATAAGATTTCCTCTTTTCTTGCAACCTGTAATGATGAATAAAGAATTTTCAGAAAATAAGGAAAGAAGAATATTTCTTGAACAATAATTTGTATTGCCCTTTTTTATTTTTCTTTCCATGTGAGAACTACCTGTTTTCTTCTGTACTTTGAAAAAAAAAATAAAAATCCAACTATTAGGCCTCGTTTGTTGGTCAAGATAAGAGGTAGAATATGATAACTTTTATCCTATTCGACGTTTGGTGGCACCATCGGATATGATAAAATAGTGCTGAACTGGGTTTTTATCGCACGGAGAGTAGGATAACCCTAACCCATAGGAGTGGAATTAGGTGATATTAGAAGCTTGTGATAACTCTTGGGACAAAGTTTTTTTTTTCTTTTTCATTTTTAGATCTTTTTTTCTTTTTTTTTTTCCCCCCAAATCTGCTCCTTTTTTTTTTTCCTTTTTTTTTCAGATCCATTTTTTTCTTGAGCAACTTAGTATTTAGTCCTAATAAATATAGACACCTAACTAGAAATAAGTCCTTTTTTAAAATGAAACTAGATAGGTCCCTCACTTATTTTGAGGACTAAACTGCCTCCATTTAGTTATTTTTAGAAATATATAGATATACACACACACACACACACATACACACACATAATACTTATTCCTCATAATTCTCAGAGAGAGAGAGAGAGAGAGAGAGAGAGAGAGAGAGAGAGAGAATGATCACCGACACCACCACCACATCTCCGTCGACAGCCCCTTTGGTGTCTAGGGGATGACAAGTTTCTCTGCTCTGTTGATAATCCGCTTCACTCCTCTCCTAATGGTAAGGAGTTGGTGTCCAATAAAATCGTGAAGGAGTGGAGTTAGTATGAAGAAACAAAACTCCTATAGGAGTAGGAGTGGGTTTGGGAAGACCACTAAACTCCTACTCTGACCTGATTTAATTACAAATTTACTAAACTACCCTTAGTACTATAAGTAATTTATCCCATTGGCCGTTGGTAATCCACTACTCTCATACTCTTGATTGTGTTTAATCATGCTGTGGTTTGCTACTTTGCGATAATTTGCAACACTCTAATCATGTTAATAGTGTTTCAAATATATTTTTGTTATGAATGGACTTCTAATTATAGATCGTTTTAGTTTTTTAAATTGATGTATAAATTTATAAATGGAGTGGGAGTGAGATGGAATGGAGTAGAGTAGGAGTGGGCAAAATTAAATGGTGTTGGAGTTGGTATGCTTCGTGAGTAGGAGTGGAGTGAAGTAGGAGTGACCATATATATAAGCGGAGTAGAGTCAAAGAATGGCAACCCCTACTCCACTCCGCCCCGTTGCCATTGCTACCAGCGACCATTTGCTACCATCATCCACCCCTCCTCCTCCATAACCACCATCCTAAGCTACCACTTCTCCACCACACCACAAAACCTACCACCTTCATCCTCCTCCTCCCCTCTCTGCCACCAGGGGTTGACACAAACAGAGCAGCTCAACAAGGGCTCGAAGCTCAGATCGATAATGGCTAGGCTCGGCTCGCTCATTTGAGCTCGCGAACACGATCAATTAAGGCTCGCAAGCAAGCTCGTGAAAAAGCTCATTAATAGGCTTGATAAAGAGCTTGTATAGTGACTTATATATATTTATTATAAAACAATATAATTTTAGAGAAAATATGACAAACCTCATAAATAGGCTTGATAAATTACTAATTTATCATTAAACTATATAGTTTTAAAGGGTGCGCCAAAAAGCTCGTTAAAAAGCTCAAGAGAAAGCTCGCGATCACTCAAAATCTCGGCTCATTTGAGCTCGTGAGCAAGCTCGGCACGGTTCGGCTCGTGTCCAACCCTATCTGCCACCAACTAACCTCATATGGCAATCACTGTGTGGACATTTCTCACCTCTCTTCTAAAAAATGCTATAAATTTAGGTGAGATTTGTTTAGTTTTTTTTTTTTTTTTATTTTAAAAAAGGGCATTTCTGTATAAAAAGTGAGAAATTCTCACATACTCATCACGTATTTCTCACTTTATAAGCATCTACTATCACGTAAGAATTTTTCACTTTAAAAAGGCACTATTGATTGTAGTGAAAAATTCTCATGTAGACCTTTTACTTTAAAAGGCTTCACTTATTCATATTTCCCACTTATACAAATTTCTCACCTTTTGAATGGATATTATCAGAAATTGCTTACATAATAATAAATAAATTTCTCACCTTTTGCATGGGTATGATGAGAAATTCTCACCAATAAAAATGATTTTCTCACCTTCAAAACTCAAAAGTAAATCCTCTACAGAATCAAATATGGAGATGAAGAACACACCTACTATTATTTTCAGAAGAAAGTTACTCAAAATAGACTGTAACACTTATCCCAGTCTTAATCCCATCATTCAAACGTGAGGAAGACAAACGAATTTTGAAGTTGAGTAAAATAAGGAAACTTCTTGATTTTAGCTATATTTATCTAGGGTGAAAACAATAAACTGGAAGCTTGGAGAGAAGCACTGGAGACTAAGGGGCTAAAGATAAGTAGGACAAAAACAGAATACATGGAATGCAATTTTAGCACCAGTAGAAGTAGAGATAACGAAGCAGTAAAGATCGAAGACCAGGAGATTCCAAAGAGGGAACACTTTTGCTATCTAGGTTCAATGATCAGTAGAGATGGAGAGATTGGTGATGACGTGGTGTCTATAGAATTAAAGTAGGCTGGCTTAAGTGGAGGAGTGCTTCCGGATTATTATGTCACCGGAGAATACTAGCAAAATTGAAAGGAAAATTTTATAGGACATCAATTAGGCCAACTATGCTCTATAGGACAGAATGTTGGGCAACTAAGAAATAACACATTAGCAAAGTGAGCGTAGCTGAGATGAGGATGCTAAGGTGGATGTGTGGTAAGACTAGGAAAGATAGAATTAGACATGAGTACATTAGAGAGACTGTAGGAGTGACACAAATTGAGGATAAGTTGAGGGAGAATAGACTTCAATGGTTCGGCCATATGCAACAAAGACTTTTAGATGCACCTGTGCGAAAGAGTGATAAGATTGTAATGTCTAGAATGGTTAGAGGGAAGGGCAGACCTAGACTGACCTGAGAGTATGTAGTGCAACAAGATATGAATATATATAATTTAATTGAGCATATAGCTCTTGATCGTGCAGAATGGAGAAAAAGAATTCATACAACCGACCCCAACTGATTGGAACACAAGGCTTGGTTTGGTTTGGTTTGGTTTATCCATGATCTCCATGGATTACACTTTCCATAACCGTCATTCACATGCCTTATTTGTGCTGGTGGTACATATATATACATATATACATCTAATCATATAGGCAATTTTGAATGCTCTAGTAATAAATCTTTCACTTTATAATACAAATTTCTCACTTTTTGAATGGACAAAATGTGAAATTTCTCACTTTTGGAATGGATATAATATGAAATTTCGCACAGCTAAGTCACTTCATCCAATAAGCTTATCACCAAATTCTCAGATTATGAATTTCAGCATGATTCGGCACTATATTGTGAATTACAGTTATGAATTTCGCACTATAATATGAGAATTTCTCACCTTTTCATTAGCAACGTTCAATCTTCCACACAAATTATCTTTTATTTATATGATTCGAATCAATGAAATATGCAAATCTTTTTCTATAATAAACAAATTACATACAAATTTAAAATGCATTGTTTTGAACTACAATCAACGACTTTGGGGATAAAACTCCATTATCCACGATCTCCAAAAATCCAATTCCATTAATTAACTACCTAATTTAACTTCTTTTGAAATACACAGATTTCACATATGTATAAATGTATGTAAATGGTATAATGGTCCGGATTTACTCTAACAATTTAGGAAAAGGGACTAATTACTGACTAACTTGCAAATTAAGGATTAATTTCAATACACCAAATCAGGTAAGGATCAATTCCTATTAATGACTAAAATTAGGGACCAAATCATATATTTCTATTTTTTGTTTTCTTTTTTTCGTTTTCATTTTCATATCTTTTTTTAGATCCATTTTTTTCCTTTTTTTTTTTGCTCTTTTTAACTTTTAGATTTTTTTTTCATATGCATATTCAAGATATGCAAATATGTATGTTTTTGGGGCATGATTCAGAGCTCATTTTTTGGGTGTTATAAAGCAATAATTTTGTTATTATCCAAAACTTACATCCGAACATGACCAAACACGGAATTAGGTTGTATAACATTTTATCCGATAGTTTTATCCAGCACGTTCCAAACACAGGAAAACATAGCAGCTTATCCAATAGGATTACTATCATATCTGATTCTGCCTTATCCTGATCGATAGTTTTATTCGGCCTGCCAAACGAGGCCTAAATCTATAGCAAAATTGGATGACTCTAGCATTTATTATGTAATTATGACATCACGGTTTGATTTCAGTTCACCCGATAGTTAACCTGGTAAACCATGACTCGATCATTTTTATAGTCAATGAATGGTTCGATTTTCAAAACATTGTGCGGCACAAACACTGTCACAATATGTTTTACAACTATCAAAACATTTAAAACCCAAATTTAAAAACCATGGCATGCATTACTATACTAAGAAAGAAAGTGGAGAAACTGAAGTGGGAGAGTTATTCTGGGGGTTAGTTTTATCTAGGTAATTATTTTTAACTAGTCTTATAAATATATTTGGTATAAAAAGTAGTATGCTTTATCTGTAGATATTGGTGTTTGAAAAAATATTAGTATCATCTCTTTCCCTTTCTTATATTTGGGAACCATATCATTACTTTATATGAAGAAAGTGGAAAAAATGTAAATAATGTGAGAGTTGTTTCCAAGTTAATAGCCATTTGAAATTTGTATTATTAAACAATGTTGTTTTAAAATTTAAAGACATAACTCAAGTAAGTCATTTTGTAGGAAAAACGACTTTAATAATGTCATTTTTACTAAAATCGACTTTGAAATAAATAAAAGATAAATTTTTTTTCGTAGTGCCCGTCTTACTAAAAATGACATCAATTGCTAAGAGTTATTAATTAGGGTAAATTACACTCACATTCCTCAAGGTATGACTTAATTACACGGACCTCCCTCATATTTTGAGAAATTACACTAACCTCCCTTGAAATTTAGAGTTAGGTAACACTCACCTCTGCTCTGTTAATCAATGGTCAGTTGACCAAGCAAAAAAGTTAATTTCTTGGTGAAATATTTTTAGAATGACACTTTTACCCTTGTTTAAAGAAATAAAAATATCCTACAAGTAACACACTCTCTCTATAGACTATCCCCATTCCCAGCCCACTGGCCGCCCTTAGCATTCAATTCACCACCAAGCCAATCCATTTTCCAAGAACATTGATAAAAGCCAAAAGACTCCTTCCTCACATTAGAACAACATTGATCTGACCATTCAAACGCATGTTGATTTTCATATCTTTCATAAGGAAGCATCAATCTCTGACAAGTGTCCATGAAATTAGGCAAAGACTTCCATATAACCAAGGGGTTTGGTTATATGACTTATATGGTATAACCAAATGGTTTTAATAAGGAATGTTTGTACCTTTGGTAAGAAATGTTTGTTGCTTGATAAGAAATGTTTGTACTCAACATTATTTGTGGTTTTGAGAGGTAGAAACATCTCTAACCAAAGAAAAAACATCTTTTTACCAAAAGTACAAACATTCCTTATCAAACTTTGGTTGTACTATACAACCTAAACCACTTGGTTGTATAGAAGTCTTAGCCTTGAAATTAGGTCTAGTATTGATGTGGTGTTTCCATCAAGGTAAATATAAATGGGACATAATTTCAGTACAGTTCTTTCGGTGTGGTTGTGTTGGCTTGTAGTTTTGCACGGGCATGTCAAAACCAAACGGGCTCAGTGTGTGCAAACTAAATTCCTAACTACTTGTGTGAGTGATACACAAGGCTTAGAGATCTGACTTCTAAAAGGGTGATTGTGTGAGGTGAGTAGGAAAGTACCCTCACCAAAAGTTCTATGCAGTACTAAAGCGCACAAGTCAATTAGTGCAGAGTTTACCAGATAAATAATCACAAACGATATTAAACAAAACACCTATGAAAATATTTTATTAAATCTATTTGGAAACATTAACAAAGACACATAACAAAATCAAAACAGGCTCTGATTGTTCAACAGAGAATGAAAGCAATAACATAATGGACAAACCTATTTGCTGTGGGTGTAGAGTAGCAAGAACACAAGGGTTGAATGCCTTGAATGCTGTGTGTATTGTGTATGCTATTTTTGAGAGTGAAATGGAGTCCTTTGCACGGTTGGCCAGCCTTTGTATTTATAGCGGCCTTTAGGAAGTTCTGTTATGGTAAGGACTCCTTGCATTACGCCCCAAGCAAGATATGGATAACATCATTTTTTCCAATCTCCAATATTCTTGGGATTGACTCTCTATCTCCAGCTAAATACACTCAAACCCATTCGTAAAAGGAATCTGCTTCCTTAATTTCAGGATGATGTCATCATGATAGCTAAGATAGAATGGCCTAATCAATCTAACCTTTGGGCCGTCATGACTATGCCTTTCTCCCCATCGGACTGTCTTACTAGGCCACATGTCATGCCTTCTAACATGTATGAGTCTGATGAAGGCTATATTCATGTTTCCAACCGATCGGGCTCCAATACTTTGCCGTTACTATTTCTTCCAAACGCGATGCCCAATTACTAGTTGTTTGACCTTTATCACCTATCGGGCTCCAACAAGCTTGACTCTACATTTTATCCTTCTTAACCACGTGATGTTTCATCTCGTGAGCCCTATAGCCCTTTACAGTCTTGGGCTAGCTAGTCCCAAACATACTCTAGGCCAGCCCGATCCAAGCCCGTCCTAATTCATTCGGGCTCAAAAACCCTTGTCGATTTTTGGGTGCAAACAATTGCCCCCAAAATGGTCATGTCAAACATCCTGCCTTGATTGATATGATGTTTTGAATTTGAAAACTGCCACGTGTCTATCATGCTGGGTCTGTCAGATCTCGAGAATCCCACTAGTCACTTCCCATTTAATGCTGAAACGTATAAAATGATGTAAATGATCAAGCCCTCTCACTTTTCCCAAATCGTCTTCATTACTCTCCCTCTGTTTCTCTAGAAACCACAAACCAGAGCCTCTATCTCTACAACCCCATTTTTTCCGGCAAACAACTTTCACCACTACCACTGTAATGGTTCCTAAAGCTACCACCTCCAAATGCAAAAAAACCCTGATAGACGCACCTCTACCCTAGAATCGCTACAAGGAAGTAAGGAAGCTAGCCAAAATCCACGCTTCCAAAATCTCCACCAACTGTTTCACCACCCACTGTAATTCTGATGGTTCTCCGGCAGTGCTTGGTTTCACCATGGTGTTTCGTGGCGATCCTCCACCTGCCTTTATGCCATACTTCCCTCTCGTGGACAATGAACCCCTTCTACAACTCCCGTCCCACTGGGGCGACATCTGGGAATCCTCTCATCCAATCAGGGGTTGGCCCCAACCCTCAGCAGACTAGGATAAATGGCTGCTAAGAGTTTTAGCCTCCAAGGCCGATCTTTGGAAAAGAACTAGCATCTATGATGCTATCATGTTAAGTTAGTCCAGGCTTGAAATAGATCGACCTTTCCTTTTTTTACTCTTCTATTCTGGTCTCAATCCTGTAACAGATTCCTTAAATGTCGCAGACCGATGGGGCCTAATATCAAAGACATCAGCTATCTAACAGGGCTGCATCCTCAAGGGCATGAGATCAGATCGGGCCTTGACGTAAGAACGGCCAGCTTCGCATACCCCCAGAGCGAATTAGTCAAAGATGGGGCCATTTCCTTCAAACCCATTACTGCCTGTTGGGCATTCATTGCTGCTTGTATGGGTGCAGAGGGGGCAGAAGTGTCCAATGCCGAGCACACTGCCTTCCTGATCTATTAGCAGAACACGTATCTCTTTTGTTCAGCCAACCAAACTATCACTAAAGAACATACCACCCTGGCCTTAGCCTAGGCTGCTGGTCAGCCATTGGCTTTGGCCACTCTGATCTGGGTACACCTTGTCCGAGGTATGGCAGACTTTATCGATTCGGGCTTCTATTCTGGAGGAAGCCTGATTTGGATTCTGCAACTTTGGTTGATGTGGATATCGCATTTTTCTTACCCACGACTTCTTAAAATTTCTTCAAATTTCAAATTCAAATACGAGTCACCACTTAATTTTTAAAAGAGAAATTAAGAAACCTTGAAGAATCGTAGTTCCTGTGATCACAACCATTTTAAAAGCTAACTGATCTTTTTTGGAAACTAGAGTTTTCTAGGTCTGGGGATTATGGAATGAGAGGTGAAGGAGCTTAACAGACTAAAATACCCCCTCTTATCCTATCTCGTGATAGGCCTCTACTCAACATCCTTTTAATCAAATTATTAATCTAAATATACCCTCAACTAATACATAGATATAGATATACATTGCAAAAGCATGTCAAAAGGGTGTAGATTGCTAATGGTAAAAATAACATTCAAAACCACATAATTCAATTATCAAGCCATATGATATGCAATAGGGAACAAGAGAACTTACTCGGGATCCAGCCACGAATATGAAAATGTGCAATGCATGCAAATAATACCTAAAAGGGGGTCTCTATTTCATATATGCAAATAAAACAAGACCTATTTCTAAGGTATCGTACATGGATTCGAAAATCAATTAAAATCAAAGAATACAATGAACTAGAGAGGGGTTAAGAAATCATACCTCAATAGTGCTACAAAACAGAGGGTTAGCCTACATGCCTTAATCGAGATATGGTATGAAATTCTAGATAACATCCTTAAACTTCTAGCTTAAATCTATCAAGTATGAAAGAATTGACATATTTATGAATTCCATCTAATTAGTTGGAAATGCATCATTTCTATAGATATACAAGTCTTAACTAGGATCCAATGTAATGTCCATATAGAGATGGTGTAGTCCTAACATGGTCACAAGGAGCTCACAATTAGGTTCAATTAAGTGCAATTTAATCCCGATACAAAAGTGGATTCTAATTACAAGTATCAACCTATATGGATGAGTGCATATGCATACATGAACATGAACAAGGTTGCGCTATGAACTATTCATCAATTTGGATCATTTAGCCTCTAGATTTAAGCTTAATTCACCATTATTAAAGTATGGTTTAAACCTTGGGTCATAAGAAAGTCATTTGGGCCATTATTTGCAAAGTTTATCAAATCTACAACGGAATTTCAGAAATTACAGAGAGCAGACTAGATTTTTGAAAAATAGGAAAAGCATAGATCCCATGGTTTGATTTCAATGATTTTTTGACACACGATGCTTTTGTGAATCTAGTTTCTAACCCAAAAAGAAAAATCAAAGATCAACAGTTCAATCTCTGGGAATCGGACAAAAACTAGAGATCGCTTAGAAATTTACAACTCTCTATCCAGAGATTTTGTTGATTTTCTAAATATAGTAAATAAATCCGAATAACTCTAATCTTTTTAGGAGATCTCATTAGCACATTAAACTTCATAGAAAAAAATATTTGAAGTCAAGAATTCTTAATTAAGGCTCTGATTTATTCATTTCAAGAAAGTGTTACTGTTCTAAAATTCTGGATAGATTATGGTTGCTTCACAAAACTCATGACCAAGCCATCTTGAACATGAAATCTTATCAAAACAAAAATCATAGTGGTAAAACTTTGTGTTATTGACACTCTCCAATTGGTCTCATTTAATTTCAATGGGTCATTGTTTAATTAAAATCTTTGATCAAAAGTGGTTTATGAATTCACTGCACCATTGTCGAGATCATATTTTATTTGTTAACTCTACCTATCGAGCCATGGAGATTGGCTTAACTCAATCTACTTCTCCTTCCACTTGATGGTCATTGGAAACTAAGGACACTTATACTTATAGATTTCAATGGAGTATGGAGAAACTTCATGAAATCTCAAAATAATGAACCTAAACCATGGAGATAGGTTTAGACTCATTGACCAAATATGCTAACATCAACATTAATCCTCTTGTAAATCATAAGTTTACAAGAAGATTAAAGGATTCCAAGTCAAGGGTTTCAAGTAAGACATTGAAGGTCTCATGAATATATAAGGGGTAGACTCAAATGATAGTTCAAATTGAATTCATCTTAGAAGACTTATTTCTACATTAAATTCATGGTTGTTTATGATCCAAACCAACAAGCATAAAATGAAAGTTCAATCATAATTCAAGTGGTGTGATGAAATGAGGTGGGAAGAGACTTTTTGAAAATGTGTAAAAGGTCCTAAGTAGTTCTATGAATTATGACTGAACCTAGATTAAAGACTAATTAGTCTAGAGTTTACCTCCAAATTATCCTCAACTTTTGTGATTTTGAAGGCCTTCCAAAAGGTTAATCAAGCTCTTCTTTCAACTCTTGCAAGTCCTTAATTTTTTCAATCTTCTCTAAGATTTTCTAACCATCAAAATTTGAGAGATTCAAAGTTCAAAAACAAAGAAGATTCAAGATCAAGATTCAAGCCTAAAAATTGAGATGCTTTTCAAGTCCAAGGTGGAGATTCAAGACCCTTTGTAATGGGAGATTCATCCCCTATATATAGGCAAATTTTAGAGGGTTATTTTGGTAACTTTAGGGGTAAAACCCTAATTTTGAATGACCTTTTGGTGGTACAAAACATACTATTTCAAATCAGAGTGCTACGAAAACCTGGCATTCAGTAGAGTTAGAAGCGGCACTCGGTAAGTGCCGGAACGACACTCACTGATAGCCGGCGCGGCATTCACTGAATGCCGATGCGGCACTCAATGAATGCCACGGGCAACTCCTTAGACTACCATATTTTCTGAATTTTCAATTTTCACGACATTTGGTGTGCTTTTGCAGTTGTCAGTGAATGTCGATACGACACTTATTGACTGTCGGTCCGACAATCAGGGAGGGCCGCAACGGCACCGCATGGCTGCCGCATGCTATGCCATGTGCCGTTTTCTTCTATCCTTCCCTTTTTTCTCTCTATTTTTTTCCTTCTTTCTTTTTATTTGAATTGAAGAGCCTTTTGAAGAGCTTGAATCACCCTAGAAGCCTTAGGTTTGTTCAGACATTGTCATCATCGGACTTGGAGGTAATACTCCCCTAAATTCGACGTTTGGTCAAAATTCGGGTATCTATAGTTTGCCCCTCTTTGACAGAGCTTGTAGAGCAATGTGTTTCATAAGTGAATATCGAACCCTGTGTGAAGACAAGCCTTTGACCAAACTGTCAGATTTAGATAAAAAACAAAATGCGTTGTAAAAGAAAACAAGAGCGCGACAAGGTTCAAGTTAGTCATGCTCAACGGTTAGCTGTCTACGTATCCATTCTGGAATTAGACCGAGACGTAGTTCAGTTAAGGGTCAAACATACAAGCACAAGTAGTCATACGAATGAATTCACCTATCCTGTCATGATGCACGTGCTCATACAATGATGGTTACCAACGCTGTTTCATGTTTCGTGAATGATATGATTCGAGATCACGCTATTTTGATGCGTCTAGATGCAATCCATGCCTTATGCTACTTAATGATTGCGGTTTCCTCAACTTAAAGGTGAGTTATCTTTAGAATTCGGAGTTTTGTTGACTAATGAGTTGGTCCTCTCTAGGCCTCATAGCCATTTCGGCCAAATAGATAAACACAATCAATTGGGCAGTGCTTCGTAACTTAGGCCTCGGTGTTAATGCGGATTTGCTCTAAAAATCTGCATCTCTTTGGCCTCGTCGGGTATGTTTGCTCTGAAATCTGCAGCCCTTCGGCCTCGTCAGATATGATTGCTCTGAAAATTCACAGCCCTTCAGGCCCGTCGGATATATTTGCTCTGAAAATCCGCAGCCCTTCGGCCCCGTCAGATATGTTTGCTCTGACAATTCGTAGCCCTTTTGCCCCATCGGATATGTTTGCTTTGAAAATCTGCAGCCCTTCGGCCCCATCGGATATGTTTGCTCTAAAAATCTGTAGCCCTTTGACCCCGTCAGATATGTTTGCTCTGAAAATCCGTAACCCTTCGGCCCCGTCAGATATGTTTGCTCTAAAAATCTGCAACCCTTCGGCCCCACCGGATATGTCTATTCTAAATTCACTTCAAAATTCAGACTCAAATTATTTTTGAATTTCAAAATTAAGAGTCAATTAGACTTAAATTCTTTTCGAATTTCAAAGTAAGGAGTCAATCAGACTCAAATTTTTTTCGAATTTCAAAATCAGGAGTCGATCAGACTTAAATTCTTTTCGAATTTCAAAATCAGGAGTCAATCAAACTTAGAGAACTTCTTATTTCTCAAAATATTCAGGCTTAATTTAAATTCTCAAAATTGGAGCCAATCCTATTCATTTCAAGTCAACTTTCTAAATCTGGAGTCAAAATCCTTTTGATTTTAAAAGTCAATCAGGCTTAAAAATTCATTTTTTTCAAAATTTGGGACCACGTGGACTTGGAAATCATTTTTGGGGACGAAAGAGCATAAGGTAGGCAAATTTCAGGGGTTCAGATTCAAATTTTGGGACCCAATTTGAATTTTTTTGGAGGAAACTAAAGGCCTCTTAATCGCCTCATTTGCGGCACACGCTTACAAACACGACAGTTCGTGACTGCCGTGCGGCACTCACGGAATGCCGCTTTGGCACTTAATGAGTGTTGTAAGGCACTTCATAGACTGTCGCTCGGGACGGGCAAGCTGCTTATACATGAGTTTTCTTCTCATTTTCATTCATTCCTTCTCATTCCTTTCATTTCGAATTCCTCTAGAGATTTTTTCCCTTTTTACTCGCTGTGGACCGTGCGCGTGTGGGTGGGTCTTGGCGTTTTCCCTCGATAGTGTCCCGGGATGGATCCCAAGGAGCACACTTCAAGGAAAACTAAGGGATGGATCCCGTGATCCTAGAGTCAAAGAGTCGCCACCTAATTTTTATCGGGAATTAGGAAAACCAAGTTTGACTCGCCCAAAATTGAAAAAGGTTACTCGCCCTTCATTACCAGAAATTAGTTTCGGGTGTCTTGGTACGAGAGGGGAAGGAGCGAAGTAGGACTAAAGCACCCCCTCCTCACCCTACCGGATGGTAGGCCTTGATTCAAATATCCTTGTTCTTAATTCATAATTCACTTCATCTCTCTAGAAATCTTTCTTAAATTGAAAGTATTTTACAAGTATATTCACTTGTATCTACTTCTCTTTTCTATGTACTCTCCTCTATATGTACTTGTGTGTGATAGATGATCTCATATAGATCTATAAATAGAGTTTTAAAAACTTAACTCTTAAGTCATAGGGTTAAAATAGAGATTTTAGAGGTCGGAAAAGGGTTAAAATGGCTATTTCGGTGTCTAAACGCAGTTTCCAGGCAATTTTCTCACAATATGAGGCTTCTCGAAGGGTCTGGAACTCAAAAAGCTTGATAGAAGGGGCACTATATAGGTGGCAACTTAGGTGGGACCCACCATGTAACAACCTGCATTTCCATTTAATTACTTGTATTTGCATTTGACATATTTAAATTCAATTTGAATTTCCATGTTTAATCTATGTTCGTAGAGTTATTTTAAAATTTCAAACTCTAATGTCTAAATCTTATTAATTGTTTTATTTCATATTGAACTTTCTTTTGGGACCAAACTGTAATTTTATAAATTTAAGAAATACCTGTGTTGAATTTCATAACTGTATTTCAAAACGGTCAAAATACTTTCTTTTAACTCAGAGTTTATTTTTATATAATCGAAAAATTTGTTCTTATGTTAAAATGAATTTTCTGTATTTTTGTGGTGATCACCATGCCCCGAAAATACCAGTTTATGTTCAAAACTATCCGCGTCGCGATGAACTTCCACAGATTTTGGAAGTGACGTAACATTAGATTTGACAATTGCTTTATTTCTAATTAAGGAAACTAATCATTTGATGGGGTCTTGTTTGGCAATCTAGTCCATGTGTGTGTTATGTTTTGCCTAATGAGTTGGTTTTCCCAAAAACCATAGTAGATTCCTAGGCAACTTGTTCTTGCATTGTTTGGCTATGCCTTATTTGAATGTGTTAGTGTTGGGTCTTCAGCTCCATTTCCCAAACACCTCTATCTTGACCCCTGTACACCTACACTTGACCCTTAGATCAAATGTAGAGTTAATACAATCTGCATATATATAATTGATATACGTATATGTGCTGTGTATTAGAAATTGAGAAACTAAATTCATTTTGTTGAGTGTTGAGGGTGGTTCTTGGCCACCAAGTATTAGATTTTATATATAGATTCACATACTCTCTCAATCACACACATTCTGGGTTTACAAACAAAGGAAATATAGAGAAATAAGAGAGAGTTCAAAGAGCTTTTACAGATTTTATTTATAGAGAGAGAAAGCTTAATCCACCATAGCCAAGCTTGAAGTGGGTTCTCTTAATTTGAATATCTTTCTCAACAATTACTCCAATCCTTTATAACAGTGAGTATTATTAACTCACTTTGAATGTAATTTCATGTTCAATTATTGTTGGGTTAGTTAAATTTTGAAATTACCATTGTTAATTTTGGCTATACAAGTCAAGCTTGAAAACATGAATTTTCAGAACTTAACCAAAATCCGTTTTTATAGATGTTTATGAAAGATTACAGTACATAGAGGCTATGGTTAAAGTATTAGAGCATAGATCATTCATTTAAGAAAGTATATTAGAAATTAAGTTTTGACACCTCTCGGTTTTTCATAAAATCCAAGAGCTACAATTCAAATTAGTTAAAACCGATCACGTATTCATGATGCTTGCGGAAAAACGGAGAGAGCCATATATTACAAGTTATGTTTGCATTCGGATTTGAAAATGGAGGCTTTAAATTCGTAACAGGGGAAGAACTGCTGATGCCAATCGATTGGCATGATTACCAATCGATTGGTATGATTACCAATCGATTGACATCATTACCAATCAATTGGCATGTTTACCAATCGATTGGAATGTATACCAATTGATTGGTATCTATACCAATCGATTGGCATGTTTCAGCACTGACGACTTTTAGTAAAACGGCCATAACTTCCTCTAGAAAACTCAAAAAACGCGCACCCTTTAAAGCATTGGAAACTAGACTCAAAGACCTTTCTTTTGATATGTAATTCATGCACAAAAATTATAACTCATTTTTTAAGGCATTGCTTCAAAGTAGACCCACTTGTATTCTAGTAGCAATAAAAATATATTAAAGTATTCTTTGATGAATTTACTGGTTGTTTCATATAAGATTTGATTTTTTCTCGTATATCCATGGTTATTGTTCTTAGTACTTTATATTTCTGTATTAAATCACATGTCATTCATGTGGAGTCAGTCGTACATGCATGGTGAGTGATGGTCAGTGTCGAAAAGAGTATGTGGTTGAGATTATATTGTGGACACTCCCTGGTGATTGTGTACCAAAGTGTAATGTTTTGAGATTGTGGCTAGTGTATCTTTGAAACGCGACGGTGACAAAATTGGACACTCCCTGGCGCCCATGGTAGCCCTAATGTGTGTGACGCCGAACTTGGACATTCCCTGACACCCATGGTAGTGCTAAAGTGTGGCCTACGGACACTCCCTGGTACCCGAACTTGGATACTGCATGAGGTTTCTCTAGTATTTGTGAGGTGGATTAGGTACTAAAGTGTGAGGCATTGGACATTCCCTGGTACCCCGTACTAAAGTGTGAGGCAAACTGGACACTCCCTGGTACCCCTGTACTAAAGTGTGGTCATCTTAGTGTTTCAAAGATACTAGAGTGAGAGAGTTGGGTGTTGTGTTGTCGAGAGAAAAGAGTTGGTAAGATGAGAATGGTTGCATTGTTCCCATACACGGTCACATGCTTTATGATTGGAAGATTAATACTATCATTACTATTTTATTATGAGAACTTGTTTTCTATATTTTTAACCTGTTAAACAATGAAACTGTGAAATGGAAAATAGTAAGTGAGTATGTTTTACATTACGAGAACATGTTTTTAATACTCACCAGCTTCTTGAAGCTGTCGATGTTTATGCGTCCTAGACATTCGTGTCTAGGCTTTTCAGGTTTTGATCAAATAGGACCGTACGATTATGCTAACTAAAACTCAACTACTTGGGAAGAAGAAATTATCTAATATTATATGTTTTAAATTATGAACTGGTTTTGTAATAAGGATGACTGTAATAGATAATAGATATTATTTCGTTTCAAGGCGACTTGTGCCTTTAATAGCTCCGTGCTGTAATAATTATTAATTTGGTAAAATTTTGTAAGCCTTGATTGCTCCACTCTGATTTATATTAATATGTTGTTCGACGTTTGGGACGGAATCGATCCTTCAAACTATCGCGACCTACGGGTCCATAAAGAAAATTAAACGCTTTCCATATTTATGCTACGTTGGGGCGTGACGCGCCACCCCATAAGTGGGACCCGCCACTTGCTTTTCTTCCTCCTCTGGTTGCCCAAAAAGCCCTATTTAAAATATTAGGTGCACAACTTTTCCAAATTTTTGTAAAAATGCTTTTTGGTGTCCGAAATCGTCCGTTTACATACCGTTGGAAAGCTGTCAAGTTGAATTTCAGAATAAAAATATTCCAGGAGATTTTGAAATGAAATTTGAAGTCCAATTGAAGTCCAGAAGTCCTCCAGAACTTTCGTCGTCTTTTTGAAATCAAACGACTTCTTTTCCAAAATTACTTTTGAATGTGCGTTGATTCGAACTTTTCTTTAAAATTGAATCTCTGGATACCTAGAATACTGTGCTTAGAACACTTCGTGTTCATATAACCCTGAGTGAATATGAATTCTGAGAGATGATTTTGACAAGATCGGGATTTATGCATGGAAAAGGGCTTTTTTGAGCTTGAAGTCACTTTTTGAAATTTGATCTTTTGATTGTGGAATCCAGTACCTTCCATGGGGTACTTTTCATCATTGAATCCTGCAATACGTTGTTCACCCTAAATCCTATCAGTGTGGTCAAAATTGGGTGTCTACACTCGCATTGATCTTGAGGGTCCACAGGTTAATTTCATTTGATCAAAAATCTTGTTTTTCTCTTTATTTTTATTATTTTCTTGATTTATTTCAAAAGTTTAATGTTTAGTTCTTTCCCTCTCGACAGGTTGAGCGTTATGGATAGTGGCTCAGGGAGCTCCAGCAGGAAGAGGACGAGGTACAGGGCCCCCACCTTCCTTCTCCGAGACCCGAACAAGCACTTGTCTGCCAGGGCCTTCCGACGAGAGGTATACACACCTCTTCTCATTTTCCTTTATTTTTAAATCTCTTCTTATGAATCCTATGAATGTATGGCAAATAGAATTTGAATGTCCTATTTTATCAAATGATCTCATAAATGCTAACGCCATGCTTGTTGGATTTTTCAAGCGTCCCAATCGCTTCTTTTATTTATTCATGTTCATTTTTTACTATTATTACTCCTTATTTTATCTTATTCTTTCCTTTTATCCATTTATTTGCTAACATTTAGACCCTCGTAACTTTTGCAGCTTCAGCCAGACACACTGAAGGGTCATGATAGCCTCGCCTGTGGGGCTACGAGTGGTATCAGTCTCTGAGCGAGACCGTGCAGGGCTTCATCAATGATGCTATTTTTTGGGATTTTGCTAAGCTCCTAACGAATAGCTCGAATAACCTCCGACAGATACATGCCCTCTCAGAGCGATGGTGGGACACCACTAATACATTCCACTTCGAGTTCGAGGAGATGACCATGACCCCGCTTGATTTCACCATTATCACTAGGATCCCCTTTGGGGGGAAGTGCTTGTGGTACCTGGACACAGTGACAGAGTGGGACCAAGTGCTCCGGCTGCTAGGAGTGGTCCCAGAGGAGCCCCTCGTCATGGCCAAGTGGTTCATGGACACGTTCCGGGGCCAGGAGGGCTTTTCAGACAAGCAGATGGCTCGATGATTTTTAAGTATATGCTGGGGTGTTCTCTGCTAAGCACCAGGGGGGATTAGATTTTGGTTGCGTTGGTGGTGTCCCTGGAACACATGGATCAAATATATGAGTACGATTGGACTGGCACTGGCCTGGCCAGCCTGTATAAGCACATGGGAGAGATCTCTCTAGACCGTCCAACTTCCTCAGGCGGCTTTTGGAGGGCGTGGAAGGTATACATCCCTTCCTTTACCCATTTCCTTTCTAATTTTCAATTTCATATTTATTGATTCTCGAATCACATGTTATTTTTCTTTATTTCAGATTTGGTCCCACGAGTACTTGCACATGATGTCACCTTCGACGCGACCAACGGATGCCCTTGTCATCCCCCAGGGATGGAAGTGGCAGAAGGACCGCGTTGGGCAGAAGACTGGGGCCCATTATTTTATTACTTTCAGGAACTTCTTACAAACCTGAGAGAGCCACATGTCAGGTGTCAGCCTTAGGTTACTATTCTTGCTACCCTCCCTCTAACTATGCAGAGATTGGCGGGTTATGACCCACTGAAGTTATTAATGGATGGCCTAGATGCTCGGGAATGGTACCTTGGGGAGAGAGTGACTAGGCAGTCACTGATGGCTCCTGTATACTTCGTACCACATCTTTTGCCTTTCTAATTTCTTCTTTTGATTTTCTGATTCAGGTTGATGGGGCGCGGGTGACCGCTGAGGCTTAGCTGAGAGCTAAGGTAAACTCTTGTCCTTCTTTTTATCTTCTCTTTTCTTATTTAGCATTTTCACTTCAAGTTTTTAGTTTGTTTAACTAATTCTGGACTCGCTCACTCATTTATATTAGGATGACGAGATTAGGATGCTGAACCTGCGGGTGACAGATCTAGAGTAGTTACTTGGAGTGGGCCTGAGTGGAGCTCATGGGGGTGTTGGACGAGGTGGAGGCAGAGGTGGAGGCAGAGGCCATGGCGTTGGGAGCAGTACGGAGTCAGAGGAGGAGCCTCTCTGACTCATCACTCGCCAGACTCGAGGTCGGGGCGAGGTTGACCCTATTTCTCTTTCATCTCACTTTTTCATTTTCTGAGTCGTTTGGAGAGGATTCACACACATTTGGATGACTATATATATACTTATTTTTTATGGAGGCTCTTGGATAGCCGGGATAGGATAGGCATCTGCATACCTTATGACCATCTTTTATTTTTCTGCATGCTTTTATTTTGATGATTGTGACCATGCTTGGTCATGCATTTTATTGCTTGTGAATGTTGATTTTATTATTGTGGCCATGGCTTTGTCTTTTTATTTTTCGTGAATGATGAATGCTTATAACTATGATCATGCCCTTATTATTCATTCTTTGTAAATGATAAATGTGATCATGTCTTGGTTTATTATACGCGATGCGATCTGCTGTACACGTTTTATTGTATATTCAGTTTTTTGTTTGCAGGTTGGGTTAAAACATTACAAATAGGCTGTGGCAAAAATTATCTTCCTTACAGCACTCAGTTAGACCTTTGCGGCACTCAGCGAGTGCCGCAGCGGTAGTCAGTGAATATCGTGCAGCATTCACGGACTATTGTACGGCACTTTCTAGAGTGTCGTTCGATATCTCGAGTGCCGCTCGAAGGTCTGGGCAAATCTAATTCTCCTTTTATACTCTCTTTTCCTCAAAACAAAATAAAACTTTGCACAACACCTCCCTCCCTTTTCCATTTTCTCTTTGGATGGCTCCCATTGACTCCCAAATCCTCTTCCCATGGATGGATACCCTCTTGGGTATTGACAGGCTTAACTTCGAGTGTTTCAGGCTAAACGACCTCTTCTCTTTTCAGTGGATGGCCCTGAATGAAGGCTTGCTTTGAGCTACTATTCAGTGTTATCCCTCACTCTATGTCTTCTGATTTGGCTTCCAGGAGGTCTGTCCTTTGTTCAAGTAATTCAGTGCTATTCTCCACACTGATCCTTTTGCAAATCTGGTAGTTCCTTCGGTACAGGCCGGGTATGTTCAGGACCTGGCTGTTCTTCTTCATACATCCCAAAATGTGGCTGTCTCTTTTGTTCATGGTAGGTAGATTGATTTTGAGTGCCTTTCCTCCGTTTATTCTCCCATGGGGGACCCCTATGACGGTGGATACCAGATTATATGACACAATGCTTTATCCATTGCTATACTCTCCTATTTCCTCTTATAGTCATCTTCTAATGTTCTTATACCTATTGCTAATCGTCTGCGAGAGATGAAGAGTGCCCTCATGCTGGTCCTTGGCGAGATCTTGATGGGATTAGATCATGCCCACACTGTTGGGGCCATGTTATCTGCTGGAGCACCTTTTGTCTTACAATGTTTGGCTAATGGAGCATCTAGATCTCTTTATACCGTTCACACCTTCGCGGATCACTTCCCTATGATCGTATGGAGATTCACCACTTATTCCATTCTATCAATGCCTAGCTCGATTGGCTTCAAGGCCTCTCCCTTGGTGATATCTGCTGGGACTTATTGCTCTGTTGCAGTACGACTTTTTGGGCGGCCTAGTATCTAGTTACCTGGCTTACATGCTACTACTTTTTATGTTCTTGGCCGAGTGATTCGTTAGTATGGATTTCTCCAAGATGTTACTGAGGACATTACTGCAGATTTTACGAGGAGTTTTGCCATGCGTTTTTCCACCATGAAAGCTTTTGCTGAGGCTTGGCATGACAGGGTGGCGACTCCCTTTCGGAGAATTTCGGCTTCAGTCCTGCTTACTACTGAGTACCTTTTGTAGATCCAGACCCTGGCCAAGAGACAGACTCCATAGACGTACATAGATGAAAGCAGAACAGGACAGACCTTTATTTTACAAAACTTGTGACAAGTCCTGTCTACTTTCCTGCGCCTTTGAATGTGATTTTCTTCTTTTTCTTTCCAAAGAATGTTTATGCTTAGAAAATGTTCTAACATATTCAATCAATGTATTCACTCTTTCGATATATCTTTAGGTTACGAAAATCCTCCTTTTAAAGTCTTTTCTTGACTTTCTGTTACTTTGCTTTGAGTCTTTGTTGACACCCCGATTTTGACCAAACGTCAAATCCAGGGATTGGTTACCTCTTGAGACCAATGATGACGATGATCGGTAAAATTCAAAGATTTTCCAGAGAATTCAAATTCTTCAAAGATTCTTCAAGAAAAGTTTCAAGATCAAAGAAAAAAAATCAAAGAAGGAGAAATTGGGCATTCGGGAGGAACCCGAACGTTGAAGAACGTGTGAGGAAATCAGTCTGAGAATACCTTCAAAAAGAATATATATATATAAATATATAGTAATAAGAATAAGATATATAAAATAAAAGAGAAGAAAGAAAGAGTTCGAATATATATAAGGAGAAAGTAAAAAAAAAATTTTTTTTGAAAAAAGTCTTGAAAAGAAAAGAAAAAAGGAAAAAATAAAAAGAAGTAAAAGGATACATATGAATGTATACCATGCATATGGGTACATTTTAATAAGGTACTTTGCAAATATAAGTACATAAATATATACTTTACTAGATAAATTAGGTTTATGTCAATGTATATGTTGAAAATTAAAAAGAGGGCAAAATTCTGTTAGCCCCGGCACGCAGGAAAGCCGGCGGCACTCAATCATTCAGTGAATGCCGCCGGCAGCCATCAAATGCCGCGAACTGTAACAGACTGCTTTTCTCACATGTTCTAGAAGAAAACTTTGCACATGGGTTTCCACCCGAATTTACCCATTTAACCTTGTCATGTTGGTCTATATAAGCAGGCCTTCATCTTTTTCATGGGGACTTTTGGACTTTTACTCTTACTTTTAAATTTTTCACTTAAAAATCTTAGAGAGATACAAGAAAGAGAGATATAATAGAGAGAGAATTGAAGAAAGAAGAGTTTTCTTGAAGAATTGGAAGGAGAATTTGAAGATTGTGGAAGAGCTTCCCAAGAAATTGATGAAATCCATGAGGTCATAGAGGTAACCTCTCAATCCTTGGTAGAATTAGGTGAATTCAATCACAAGTTCATAGTTCAAGGAACTTTACACATTTTAAAAATCTCTCTTCTTACCCCATTTCATCACACACCACTTAGAGCTTGTGATTGAATTTCGTAATGTTTCATTAATTTGGATCCAAAATAGAGCTTTGGATTTATGAATAAAAGAGTTTTGACTTGAAATTTTCAAATAACCTTTGATTTCCATTCTTTTCTTTATATTCTTCTCAAGAGATCTATGAGATCTTCAATATCTCATTAGATTTCTTTGAGATTGATCCTCTAGTTCCCTATGATCCTATGATTTATATGGGGATTAAAGTGAATCATGATCATCTCTACATGTAGTTGGTTGAATTCAAGTCTTAACTCATGACTTGGGTCTCCCTATTAGGAATCTTATGGAATCCATACTATATTCCATAGAGATTTGAGTAAATTTAGGTCTCATTGAGTCTCCAAGGATCATCAATTTGAGAGGAGAATAGTATATCATAGTTCTAAATTCCTCAAGGATCATATGTTTGAGAGAGGATTTAGATGTAAGTTTTCATAGTTTGTTTGTTGGAATCTAGAGAACTTGAATATTCAAGAGTTCATAAGATTGAGTAAGACCTTAGGATTCTCTTGTTGTGAGATCTAAGATAGGAATCCATTAAGGCTAAATCTATGAATCTCTTCATGTTTCATTATTTACTCCAATGATTATAATCATACTTGATCCTAGTTCTCTCTAGGATCATGGATCAAGCTTGATTTGAACTATGAACATTAATCTAACAAAGGTGTAGTGAATCCATAAACCAATTATGATCAAAGATTTTCTATAGGATCATGGTTCATTGGAATTGGATGAGACCAATTGGAGGATGTTCATAACCCATTTAAGTACCTCTGTAAATTTTGTTTTGATGAAATTCCATGTCTAAGATGGTTTGGTCTTATGATTTCAAAACATGCAACTCTCTGTCCAAAATTTTAGAACAGTAAGTCTGTTTTGAAATTAATAAATCAGAATCTTAATAGAGTTTCCCAGGTCTCTAATAATTTTTTCTAAGTTGCTTAATGTGTTAGGAAGATACTCGAAAAAGATCTAAGTGTTTCTCATTTTTTTACTATTTTTAGAAAATTGTACAAGATCTCTGGACAGAGAGTTGCAGATTCGTGAGTGATGTCTAGTGTTTTTCATATTCCCAGAGATCTACCTGTTCAAACCTTGATTTTATTTTTGGGTTAGAAACTAGACTCACAGAGGCATATCATAGTCAAAAATCATTAAGTACCAACCGTTGAAAGTATGGTTTTTCTACCTTTTAAAATCTGATCTGCTCTCTGTAATTTTGGAAAAACAGTCACTATTTTGTCTTATCTCATTGATTTTAACTTAAATGGTTCCCTAATGTCTTGGGACCCAAATCATGTTTTGAATAATGATAATTTAGCTTAAATCCAGAGACTAAGTGATCCAAATTAGTGAATAAATTCACATCTCATTCTTGTTCATGATCATTCATTCATCCATGTACATTGATGCTTATGATTAGGACTAGTTATTGGATAAAGTTGGACTTAGTTGAACCAAATTGAACATAACCATAGATTCCTTATGATCATGTTGGGATTATAGCACCCCTATATAGACATCACATTGGCTCTTAGTTAAGACTTGTGCATCTATAGAGATGCTATGACTCTAACTAATCGAAAGGAATTCATAGTTTTATCAATTCTTCCTCTAATTGATAGATCTAAGCTAGAGATTTAGGATTGATTATTCGATGCCATATTATTGTGTGAAGCATGTGGATTAACTCTTTGTTTTGTAGCGCATTTGAGGTACAATTTCTCAATCCTTCTCTAGTTTGTTTTATTCTTTGATTTTATTGATTTTTGACTCCATACGCGACACCTTAGCTTAGGTCTTGCCTTATGTGTATATGTGATTAGAGATATTTTTCTTAGGATTTCTATTCTTTGTATGCATTGCGCGTTTCCCATTTCGCGGCTGGATCCCGGGTAAGTTCTCTAGTTCCCTACTTGCACATCATTTTGCTTGCTACTTGAATTATGTGGATTATAAATGATATTTTATCGTTAACAATCTTACACCCTTTTCAATATGCTTTTGTAATGTACATGTATATATGTATTAGTTAAGGGCACACTTAGATTATTAATTCGATTAAAAAGGTTGTTGAGTAGAGGTCTATCATGAGATAGGATGAGAGGGGGTGTTTTAGTCCGTCGGGCTCCTTCCCCTTGCTTTTCATAATCTCCGAACCCAGATTATCTTTGGTTTCGCAAAAGATCGGTTGCTTTTAAAAAATGGTTTCTTAATTTTCCTAAAAAAAATGTTAAGTGGCGACTCTTTGATTTTGAAATTTGACTAAGAAATTATTTTAAAAACAAAAGTGGGCCCAAATGCCGGTATCCACAATCTGGCGACTGTGCTGGGGATCGAACCCAGAATCTCTGGTTTCGTAGACCAGAATTTCTGATTTTGGGTTCACTCCAGGATTAGACTTGAAAGCATCCTTTTAATTGAATTAATTAATTTTTGCGTGCCCGTTGCATTGCACTTGCATGTCTAGCCAGTTGATTGCATGAAACTATGACCTTGGAGGCTCGGGGCAACCCGGTCGGTCAAGCCATCATGGGATCGTGTGATCACCCATGATCTCGTACCATATGTTGGTATATGAAGCATCCTATCGGGTGTATGTCAAGGGTCCCTTATTTGACCAAAACCCGGCCTTTGCATGATAGCTTCTATAGAACCTTTCAAAAATAGGAAATCAATTCTTGATTAAGATTATATGCTAGGGAGTTTGTATGCCCAGAAGGGATAATTTGAGATGATGATGATGCTTGCTTAATATAGAATGTATAACCTTTTAATCATTTTTGAGCAATTCCTCTTCATGTCTCATAACATTTGAGAAGATGCCGAATCTTGATTAACAGACTACACTTCTTATATGTTGTTAGCTAAGCATCATTGACCTTGTATGCATCTGCGATAATTATCTAATCATGTGATACTCCTACCCAAGAACCCAAAGGTCATTGTTTATGACATATTTTCGATTAATCATCATCTTTTATCCAAAAAAAATTGTTTTGAAAAATCACCCTTTCAAAGGAAAAGTCCAAGATTCATTTTCTTTAATCAAGTAAAACCCAATCATCTTTTATTGACAAATATTTTCACGTTCTCACTTTCAGAGGAAAAAAAAAAAAAAAAAAAAAACTCGGGAATCGTTTATGGGAGAAATGCTTCTCGAATGAATTTCAAAGTAAAATTTTAATCCAATCATCTTTGTTGAGCGTTTAACATCCTTATTTTCAAAAAAATTCCAAGAATTGTTTTCAAAAGGATCACATCACCCAAGAGATACTTTTTAAGAAAAATTCAAAATTTTTCAAAAATATCCAACCTTCGAAAGGGTAATGAGGATCACAATGATAAGAGAAATGAGCGCACTTGACATGGAGGAGGATTTTATGTGCTTATATGTTGTATGTGCTAGGACTAGAATTTTCCTTTCTTTTGCATATAGAATAGGCACACACACACTTGCATTTCACATGTGTGTGGTGCATGCATTTAGCCACATCAAATCATCAAAGCATGTACATTTTGGCACTCTCATCATGTCAGTCAACGTCATTACATGCATGTAAAATACAAATTCATAAAGTGATCCAATAGTTCCTCAAAATTCCTTACCTCCTGAAAATAAACTCTGCATGCGGACCTTTTTTTACCTATCTATGTTGTCAGGATTTATAAAAAGAGTGGGACAACCAGCCCCCTTAAAAAGGACACTTCTAATCTTCTTGGGTTCGTCTTTCTTGATTAGAGGAGAACATGGATCATCATGCTGAGATTGATCCACCAATCGCCTTGAGAGCTTTGGAGGAGAAAGTGAGCAAATTGCAGGCCACCATTGAGCAACAAGATTCAAGGCAATTGGAGAAGGTCATGCTTGAGTTCATTCAATTATTGAAAGATCAAATGGGCCATAATGAGGAAAAGATGGATCAACTGGAGAAGAGAATAATGGATCGCGTAAAGAAGCACCAATAACCATGTCCGAATCCAGCCATGCACCTAAGCCCAATCAATCACCAAAGCCCATGTCCAAACCCAGCCTATCACCAAAGCCCATATCCAAGCCCAATCCCATCTAACCAAAGAGCTATTCCAAGCCCATATCTGGACCCAAAAGCTGGCTCAAGCTCAAAGTCAAACCCAAAATCAAGCCAAACCCGTAAGTCCAGAATCTTCACCGACCTTGGCATGCCATTATCCATAACCCTTGGTCACCTTGTCAGGAACGGCCACCTCAACCTCCTGGTCCCAAAGCCACTATCAAATCCCTTACCTCGCAAATGTGACCTATCTTTGTACTGCACCTACCACCGGACCCCTGGCCACATGACCAATCAGTGCATGAAGCTCCGCCATGATATCCAAGATCTCATTGAGCATAAAATCATCACTCCTTTGCTAAACCCATCGAGTGGCATTTGGCATGACGCGCAATCCTTTCAATCACAGCCATTGCTGAGCACTCTCAAGGAATTTGTTGCCTCCACGAATGCGCAACAACCAATTGGCCCTGACCCAATCAACAGAATCAAAAAATACATTGACAATACTCGGTATGAGTCAGGGAAGGGTCATTTGACTGAAAAATGGGTCATAAGGGCAGATGATGTTCCTACAAAGAAGCAAAAGAGGAATAACGAACCTGAAGGAGATGCTAGTGAGGTGATAGTGTTTGGAACTGTTGCTGCTAAAGCAACTGAGGATGCTCTTGGAAATCTAGTAAATTGAAAATCATGTGTGACACTCCATTTGAGACCGAATCAAGTCTAGTATGGTCCATGATTGAGTAATGTCAAGTAGGAATCAAATGTCAGGTCTAGTCAAGTCTTTGAGTCAGTCAGTTATCGAGTTTATTTTTCAAGTCTTTTTATCGAGTCGAGTGATGTAATCCTCCTTCTATCCTGGAAAAATAAAATCTCATTTTGCTTGATTCAGTGTGCTAAGTCGTGAATGAAAGGATCATTAAGCCAAAAAAACAAAAAAAAAAAAAAAAAAAAAAAAAGAGAGAGAGAGAGAAAATCACTTTTTCAAATGATCATGGAAAATACTTTGTTAATAAATCTTTGCATTGAAAAGGATTCCCAAGTGATCAAAGCAAATTATATGCCAAAACCTCGAAGGAGTAGAGAATTGATTAGCTTTGCTTTAAGAATTTAAAGATACTCTTGCTCAATCTTGAAAAGATAAACTTAGGACTTGAGGCTTGCTCACCATCCCCTTGTCCCAAATACCAAGCCTAAAAGATGAGCCCACAATCCAAAGCCATAACTTGATCCTTGATGGTAGCCAAATATTTTAAATGAACTTCTTCCTTAAAAAAAAACAAAAAAAAAAAAACCAAAAAAAAACAAAAACAAAAACAAAAACAAAAAAGAAGAAGAAAGAGCTCGCTAGGATGAAAACCCGAAAGGACGCCTAGGCAAAAGTAAGAGCACAAAAAAAAGGAAGAAAATAAAAGAGAGAGGAAAAAGAAGAAGATGAAGTAGCTTGTTAGGATGAAAACCCGAAAGGGCGCCTAGGCAAAAGTTAGAGCAAAAAAAATAATAATAATAAGATGCGTGTTGACTTCAAAACTTGAATCCTAGCCAGTCAAAATCCTAGAGAGAGTAAGAGATAGTGAGATAGAAAAAAAGAAAGGAAAGAGAAAAGAAAAAGCAAAGAATAAATAAGATTGAGAATTTTTGGGCGCTTCAAAGTAGATCATTGGCACACGAATTATCCCAAGGCTCTGTGTTGTTCTAAACAAAGAAAAGAAATTAGAAATAAAAATATAGATTTGAAAGTATCAATTAGTCTCAAAGTTTTGTGAGAGGCTCAATGTCTAAATGAGCCTAAAACAAATGTAAAGATATCTTTGAAGAGTCATTTGGAAGATTGATATTGCTTTGAGAGTATGATGGAGTATGATTAAAACACGATGTATTATGAGAGTTGTAAAGATTGACTGGCTAGTGAAAAGGTGAAAAGAATCAACCGCCACAAAAAAATATATATGTATATATAAATAAAAAATAAATAAATAAAAGGGAGAAGTAGTTCATCTTCTCATCATCTTGTTCAAAAGCTACCACAAGGAATCTATTTCAGAAAATCCGCCCAGAAAGGGCACTCATTGAACCCAAATGAAAACATGGCTTGAAAAGCCTACCAATTCTTGAAGCCTTATTCTTTCAAAACCTCCAGAGTTGATGAATTACGTTTTAACCTGATTCCCACTCGGGGATACGTAGGCAGCCTACCCGGTTCGGTCGCCACCCTCGCCATCTTATGGCATCTTTCTTTCAGGCCTTGGCCGAACTACTTTGGATCTGATTCCCGTTCAGGGATAAGTAGGCAAACCTTCCAAGGTTCTCGGTCCATAACCATCCCTAAACCATAAGCATCACCCTTTGTGCCTTTGGTTTCCTTCCTTCAAACTAGGGGCAAACTTACGTAAGTTTGCCTAAAGCCACATATATATAGCCAAACCAGGGGCAAACTTCGTTTACTGAATACCACATTTAATCCCAGGAGCAATGCCTCCAAGTCCTATTCAAACTAGGGGCAAACTTCGTTTGCCAAAACCCTTCTATGTCAGAGGCAAATTTGAATGGATTAAAATAGAATGTCTTTTATTCTCTAAGCAAAAGCACTAATTTGAAGCACACTCTGGATAGGCAAAGAATCAACAAACCCAAAAAAGGGGAATCTTCAAAGTTTAGATTTATCGTTGAAGCATTTCCATTATAAGATAATGAATAAATGAAAGATTGGATGATACATTATTCACGAAGAAAGCACATTGATTCACAAAAATACAGAGTTTGAGTCAGTCATATTGTGTAAATGCTTAGTCAAGTTAGTCCTTCTTTGTTGAGTCAATAATGGTCTCAAATGTGTGGGTTTAAGATAATGAATAAAGATTTGAAAGGTCTCCATGAGCATCCCAAGGGCAATACAAGCAGGAGTCTTAAACACTATCACAACACAATGCTAAAGTGGAAATATGAAGGGTCCAAAGCTAGGGATAGGTGGCTTCCCTCTTAAAAAAAATAAATAATAAAAAAAGTAATAATGATAATAATAATAAATAAAAAAAAAAATTCCAAGGGTCCGCAAATGTAGGAAATCATTTTCTACAAAGCCCACTTTCGTGGCAATTATCTTCGAAAGCCCATTTATATGGCACCCACCATCATAAGCCCACTTTCGTGGCAACCCCATCATAAGCCCATTCATATGACACCCTCTCATCAAAAGCCCACTTTTGTGGTAACCACCATCATAAGCCCAATTTCGTGGCAACCCCATCGTAAGCCCATTCATATGGAACCTTCTCATCAAAAGCCCATTCATATGGCACCCACCATCATAAGCCCACTTTCGTGGCAACCCCATCATAAGCCCATTCATATGGCACCCTCTCATCAAAAGCCCACGTTTGTGGTAACCACCATCATAAGCCCATTTATATGCCAACCTCATCCATGTAAGCCCACCCTGGTGGCACTCTTTTAGCCAAGCCAACGCTCATGGCAAGTTCATTCACATAAGCCCAATTCGTGGCAAACACACCTCATAAGCCCACTTTTGTGGCAAATCCACACTCGTGACAAGCTCATCCAAATGAGCCCATTTCGGTGTCAAGGCTCCTAGCCCAAATCATTAGCATCATCATCATCAACGTCGTCATTATCATCATCATCAAGTATTTGAGCCTTATTTGGCTCCTTTGAGTTCATGATATCGCATGACTCCGTGTTTGTAAAAAATGAATTTTTGAGTCCATGTGACTCCATGTTTGGGAAATGTGAATTTTTTAAGTCTGCGCGACTCCCGATCTTTGAAATAAAAAAGTGAATTTTGAGTCTACGCGACTCCCGGTTTTGAAAATAGAAAATAAATTGTTAAGACTGCATGACTACTCAGAATATAAAAAAAAATTACCCTTGCATTACTAAGCGAATCTGGGATCATTGAATCTGGAACGATTCTGACTTTTCAGCACATTTCCTGATTCGACATCGGAGTCTAAGACGCAAAGTGCATCTCAGTCGATCAGATGATCCTCAAAAGACACCGGAGTATAAGACGCAAAGCACATCTCAGTCTTTCAGCACATTTTCTGATTCGACACCGGAGTCTAAAACGCAAAGCGCATCTCAGTCGATCAGATGATCCTCAAAAGACACCGGAGTATAAGACGCAAAGCGCATCTCAGTCTTTCAGCACATTTCCTGATTCGGCATCAGAGTCTAAGACGCAAAGCGTATCTCAGTCGATCAGATGATCCTCAAAAGACACCAGAGTATAAGACGCAAAGTGCATCTCAGTCTTTCAGCACATTTCCTGATTTGGCACCGGAGTCTAAGACGCAAAGCGCATCTCAGTCGATCAGATGATCCTCAAAAGACACTGGAGTATAAGACGAAAAGCGCATCTCAGTCTTTCAGCACATTTCCTGATTCGACACCGGAGTCTAAGACGCAAAGCGCATCTCAATCAATCAGATGATCCTCCAAAGACACCGGAGTATAAGATGCAAAGTGCATCTCAGTCTTTCAGCACATTTCCTAATTCGGCACTGGAGTTTAAGATGCAAAGCGCATCTCATTCGATTAGATGATCCTCAAAAGACACCGGAGTATAAGATGCAAAGCGCATCTTAGTCTTTCAGCAGATTTCCTGATTCGGCACCGGAGTTTAAGACGCAAAGCACATCTCAGTCGATTAGATGATCCTCAAAAGACACTGGAGTATAAGACACAAAGCACATCTCAGTCATTCAGCACATTTCCTAATTCGGCACCGGAGTTTAAGACGCAAAGCGCATCTCAGTCGATCAGATGATCCTCAAAAGACACCGGAGTATAAGACGCAAAGCGCATCTTAGTCTTTCAACACATTTCCTGATTTGGCACCGGAATCTAAGACGCAAAGTGCATCTCAGTCGATCAGATGATCCTCAAAAGACACCGGAGTATAAGACGCAAAGCGCATCTCAGTCTTTTAACACATTTCCTGATTTGGCACCAGAGTATAAGACACAAAGCGCATCTCAGTCGATCAGTATTCTCATAAAAAATGACAGTCGCGACTTTCCCAAGATAGCACATCATCGACATAGAAGAATTTTAAGACAAAAAGGTACGTTTTGCCACTATAAGGAGTAGCATTGTCCTAAGTCATTGAACTTGAGAGCATAGAGCACGAGACTGCTTGAGCATGTGCATCACGATAGGATAGATGCATTCATCCGCATGGCTATTTATGACTGTACATGGTCCCTCACCTGAACTACGTCCTGGTCTGATTCCCGATGGGATACGTAGGCAGCTCACCATTGAGCATGACCAACTTTTGCCTCTCCGCGCACCTGACTTTTGCAACGCACTTTTGTTTTTACCTGGATTCGACTGCTTGGTCAAAGGCTTGTCTTTCACACAGGCTTCGACATTCACTTATGATACGCATTGCTTTACAAGCTCTGCCGAAGAGGGGCAAACTGTAGACACCCCGATTTTGACCAAATGTCAAATCCAGGGATTGGTTACCTCTTAAGACCAATGATGACGATGATCGGTAAAATTCGAAGATTTTCCAGAGAATTCAAATTCTTCAAAGATTCTTCAAGAAAAGTTTCAAGATCAAAGAAAAAAAATCAAAGAAGGAGAAATTGGGTATTCGGGAGGAACCCGAACGTTGAAGAACGTGTGAGGAAATCAGTCTGAGAATACCTTCAAAAATAATATATATAAATATATAGTAATAAAAATAAGATATATAAAATAAAAGAGAAGAAAGAAAGAGTTCTAATATATATATAAGGAGAAAGTAAAAAAAAAAAGAATTTTGAAAAAAGTCTTGAAAAGAAAAGAAAAAAGGAAAAAAAAAGAAGTAAAAGGAATCATAGGAATGTATACCATGCATATGGGTACATTTTAATAAGGTACTTTGCAAATATAAGTACATAAGTATATACTTTACTAGATAAATTAGGTGTATGTCAATGTATATGTTGAAAATTAAAAAGAGGGCAAAATTCTGTTAGCCCCGACACGCGGGAAAGCCGGCGGCACTCACTGAGTGCCGCCCGACATTCAGTGAATGCTGCCGGCAGCCATCAAGTGCCGCGAAATGTAACAAACTGCTTTTCTCACATGTTCTAGAAGAAAACTTTGCACATGGGTTTCCACCCGAATTTACCCATTTAACCTTGTCATGTTGGTCTATATAAACAGGCCTTCATCTTCTTCATGGGGACTTTTGGACTTTTACTCTTACTTTTAAATTTTTCACTAAAAATCTTAGAGAGATACAAGAGAGAGAGAGATGTAATAGAGAGAGAATTGAAGAAAGAAGAGTTTTCTTGAAGAATTGGAAGGAGAATTTGAAGATTGTGGAAGAGCTTCCCAAGAAATTGATGAAATCCATGAGGTCATAGAGGTAACCTCTCAATCCTTGGTAGAATTAGGTGAATTCAATCACAAGTACATAGTTCTAGGAACTTTACACATTTTAAAAACCTCTCTTCTTACCCCATTTCATCACACACCACATAGAGCTTGTGATTGAATTTCGTAATGTTTCATTAATTTGGATCCAAAATAGAGCTTTGGATTTATGAATAAAAGAGTTTTGACTTGAAATTTTCAAATAACCTTTGATTTCCATTCTTTTGTTTATATTCTTCTCAAGAGATCTATGAGATCTTCAATATCTCATTAGATTTCTTTGAGATTGATCCTCTAGTTCCCTATGATCCTATGATTTATATGGGGATTAAAGTGAATCATGATCATCTCTACATGTAGTTGGTTGAATTCAAGTCTCAACTCATGACTTGGGTCTCCCTATTAGGAATCTTATGGAATCCATACTATATTCCATAGAGATTTAAGTAAATTTAGGTCTCATTGAGTCTCCAAGGATCATCAATTTGAGAGGATAATAGTATATCATAGTTCTAAATTCCTCAAGGATCATATGCTTGAGAGAGGATTTAGATGTAAGTTTTCATAGTTTGTTTGTTGGAATCTAGAGAACTTGAATATTCAAGAGTTCATAAGATTGAGTAAGACCTTAGGATTCTCTTGTTGTGAGATCTAAGATAGGAATCCATTAAGGCTAAATCTATGAATCTCTTCATGTTTCATTATTTACTCCAATGATTATAATCATACTTGATCCTAGTTCTCTCTAGGATCATGGATCAAGCTTGATTTGAACTATGAACATTAATCTAACAAAGGTGTAGTGAATCCATAAACCAATTATGATCAAAGATTTTCTATAGGATCATGGTTCATTGGAATTGGATGAGACCAATTGGAGGATGTTCATAACCCATTTAAGTATCTCTGTAATTTTTGTTTTGATGAAATTCCATGTCTAAGATGGTTTGGTCTTATGATTTCAAAACATGCAACTCTCTGTCCAAAATTTCAGAACAGTAAGTCTATTTTGAAATTAATAAATAAGAATCTTAATAGAGTTTCTCAGGGCTCTAATAATTGTTTCTAAGTACCTTAATGTGTTAGGAAGATACCCGAAAAAGATCTAAGTGTTTCTCATTTTTTACTATTTTTAGAAAAATGTACAAGATCTCTGGACAGAGAGTTGCAGATTCCTGAGTGATGTCTAGTGTTTTCCATATTCCCAGAGATCTACCTGTTCAAACCTTAATTTTATTTTTGGGTTAGAAACTAGACTCACAGAGGCATATCATATTAAAAAATCATTAAGATCCAACCGTTGAAAGTATGGTTTTTCTACCTTTTAAAATCTGATATGCTCTCTGTAATTTTGGAAAAACAGTCACTATTTTGTCTAATCTCATTGATTTTAACCTAAATGGTTCCCTAATGTCTTGGGACCCAAATCATGTTTTGAATAATGATAATTTAGCTTAAATCCAGAGGCTAAGTGATCCAAATTAGTGAATTAATTCACATCTCATTCTTGTTCATGATCATTCATTCATCCATGTACATTGATGCTTATGATTAGGACTAGTTATTGGATAAAGTTGGACTTAGTTGAACCAAATTGAACATAACCATGGATTCCTTATGATCATGTTGGGATTATAGCACCCCTATATAGACATCACATTGGCTCTTAGTTAAGACTTGTGCATCTATAGAGATGCTATGACTCCAACTAATCGAAAGGAATTCATAGTTTTATCAATTCTTCCTCTAATTTGATAGATCTAAGATAGAGATTTAGGATTGATTATTCGATGCCATATTATTGTGTGAAGCATATGGATTAACTCTTTGTTTTGTAGCGCATTTGAGGTACAATTTCTCAATCCTTCTCTAGTTTGTTCTATTCTTTGATTTTATTGATTTTCGACTCCATACGCGACACCTTAGCTTAGGCCTTGCCTTATGTGTATATGTGATTAGAGACATTTTTCTTAGGATTTCTATTCTTTGTATGCATTGCACGTTTCCCATTTCGCGGCTGGATCCCGGGTAAGTTCTCTAGTTCCCTACTTGCACATCATTTTGCTTGCTACTTGAATTATGTGGATTATAAATGATATTTTATCGTTAGCAATCTTACACCCTTTTCAATATGCTTTTGTAATGTATATGTATATATGTATTAGTTAAGGGCACACTGAGATTATTAATTCGATTAAAAAGGATGTTGAGTAGTGGCCTATCACGAGATAGGATGAGAGGGGGTGTTTTAGTCCGTCGGGCTCCTTCCCCTCTCATTCCATAATCCCCGGACCCAGATTATCTTTGGTTTCGCAAAAGATCGGTTGCTTTTAAAAAATGGTTTTTAATTTTCCTAAAAAAAAAAAATTAAGTGGCGACTCTTTGATTTTGAAATTTGACTAAGAAATTATTTTAAAAACAAAAGTGGGCCCAAATGCCGGTATCCACAATCTTGCTTAGAGCTTTAATCATTCTATACTATGAATTCTCATTTGTTCCTTTATAGTACTTATTTTGATAGCCAGGAGATCCAGAGACGGGTTTAACATAAATATCTGGGTTCTTCGAATAGCAAACGAAGTTTTCCCTTGGTTATAAGGCTCTAAAGTGGTTCCGGGCAAACGCATGTTTGCCCTTAGTTTAGCACAGGGGTTTTCTTTAGGTTTTTCATGGACCAAAGGCTTTTAAAGAGCCCACCTACTTATCCCTGAGTGGGTATCAGGTCCTGAGTAGTTCGGTTTAAGGCTTGACGGAAGGTGCAACTCGAGCAATTATTAATAACCGAACCAAGCAGGTTGCCTATGTATCCCCGAGGGGGAATCAGGTCAAGCATAGTTCATCTACGTAGGAATTTTTGAAAGGAAAGGTTTCAAATAAAATATTTTTTTAGACGATCGAGGTTAATCAGCTATTTAAATTCAACCCGGTCTAGGTCCATAAGATAGGCAGTCCCTCCAGAAAGGAGAGTCTTAATGATGTATCGCCCGACCCTGTTGGGTTTGAATTTTCCGCTGGGGTCATAAACATGCACATTTAGTTCTTTGAGGACCAGGTTGCCCTCAGCAAGCTTCCTTGGACGAACCTTTTTGTTGAAAGCACGAGCTATCCTCTTGTAATAACCCCAAGTATGGTTTATTGCAGCCAACCTTTTTTCATCGAGCAACATCAACTCCTTATACCTTCCCCAAATCCATTCTAATTCGGTTACTTCACACTCTGCCAAAACCCGAAGAGATGGTATTTCTACCTCAATTGGAAGGACCGCCTCTATCCCATAAACCAATGAATACGGTATAGCTTCTGTAGAAGTTCTCACAGATGTCCGATATCCCCATAGTGTAAACGGCAGTTTCTCGTGCCAATCCTTATATGTGTCTGTCGTTTTCCCCAAGACTGCTTTAACATTTTTATTTGCCGCTTCCAGCATCCCATTCATTTGCGGTCTATGCAGTGATGAGTGATGACAGGTGATCTTGTATTTCTCTAAGAGCGAGATAACTTCACCTTTGATTATCGTGATCCAAAATAAACTCATTTGGGACTCCATATTTGTAAACTATGTTTTTTTCTATGAAGCTCACCACATCTTTAGCTTTCAAAGTTGTGTATGACGTCGCCTCCACCCACTTAGTAAAGTAATCAATTGCCACAATTATGTACCGGTGTCCATTGGAGGCTTTTGGAACTATTTTGCTAATGATGTAAATACCCCATACGAAAAATGGCCAAAGCGTAGTCATGCTATAGAGTTAGGATGGCGGGGTATGCATCAGATTTGCATGGATCTGGCACTTGTGGTATCTTTTGACATGCTCACAACAATCTATGTCTAAGGTTTTCCAATAATACCCTTGCCGAATTATCTTCTTCGCCAACATATACCCGTTTATGTGGGGTCCACAAACTCCTTCATGTATTTCCTTCATCATTCTCTTGGCCTCCTTTCCATATAAACACTCAAAATTATACCCAGTGTACAATTTCTTCCACAACTTATCTGCGTAGATCACAAATTGGGCCGAGAATCTTCGAATCCCCTTCCTGTCCTTCTCTGAAACTCCTTCGGGGTACTCTTATTTCTTAATGAAATTCCAAACATCCTCGTACCAAGGCATTTCACCTTCATCTTCTAGGGCTACTGATCGGCGACGAATAGTTGCCGTTTATAGTCCTAAAAATACGCTTTGTTAGCCCATTTCATTTAGTTATTAGTTATTTTTTAATAAGTATTCTAAATTTTGTAGGTTTTTGAGCTTTAACTTGAAAATGCACAAAAATCCAATGATTAGTGGCTTTGGAAGTCATTCTGGGCTCAAACGGTGATCCCAGTGAAAGTTGAATGCAGTACCAGCCTCGGAAAATCTCATTTTTGACAAGGAATACTTCAGATTTGAGAAATTTCTCCAGAGACATAAAATGTAGATCTTTGAGTTACAGACACTTGGCCATAAATGGTGAGTCAATACGAGATCTGAGTCATAAGTTATCGCAATTCTATGATCGGTGCGCAAAGCAGCAGAAAATTTAAGAAAAGTTGGAAAATGGCCTAGTCGCTCGCGCGCGCGACCCGCGCGAGCGACTTGTTGAAAAAGTCAAAGTTACGTATTTTGAGGTTCTGAAGAGCCCTATGCGATCCGAATTGGCTAAATACGTTCAGAAACATAAAAACATTTGTTTTAGTGCAATTTGGCTTAGGAAAGCTTCCTAAATCCTTGTAAACACTATATAAATCCTATTCTAAATTAATTTTGTGGTTATACATCATTACACAACATTAGATACATCCATATACAACAAAAACTTCAGCCATTGAAGAGAGGAAAGCAAGGAGAAGAAGAAGAAGACGACCAAGGATTCCCATGGCCTCCTCCATTAACCTCTTGCCGTTCATCAATTCTATGGCCAACTAAACTCAAGATCTAGGGTTTCAATGAAACCCTAGTCAAGTAATAGGGTGTATTTTATGTTTTTATTTTAGTTTTATTATGTATGGATGACAGTTACATGTTCTGAGGAATTTTATAAATAAATCATGCTTTTATTGATTAAATCGTTACTTTCAAAGTTTACTCTTGTCTTAGATCTATTTTGATGGTAGTGTGCTCAATGATCTATGCTTGCTGTGCTTGTTTAGATTATTTACATGTAATGGTGCTTAAATTGAATTGTGCTATCAAGTATCTGAATAGTCCATGCCTAGATTAGACGGATTATACCACAACCCTAGTTTAGTGTGGGATAATTCGTGCTAACCGAAGATGGATTATGTTGGTGCCTGAACCATAGTTATTTTCTTGACGGAGGAATTGGGCTTGTAGTTATAATTCCCCATTAGCATCCAACTTAATAAACTAAAGTAATTTGTAAATACCCTTATTATGAAGCTAGTGGAGGATTTGCAATCCTATGTTCCTTAAACTTATTATAAAAATAAATATTTAATTGCTTTCATAATTTAGATTTACTTTTATTGTTATTAATTTAATTCAAATTAAATCCAAAATCCATTTTTCTTAAATTAAATAAATTAAGGTTTTAAAAATTAAAGTGCGTAGTATTCAATCTCTGTGGGTTCGATATTTACTTCCACACTGCAAATCTTTTGAAAGTAAAGCATAAGTAAGCATACTTTTATATCTTGATACTGACAAGATCAATTTTTGGCGCCGTTGCCGGGGATTGCATTACTAGCCAATTAGTTTTAGAATCTTAGTTTAGTTAATTCGTAAATATTATATTTGGTTTTCTTTTTCTTATTTTTTCGTTTTATTTTGAGTCACTAACTTTTCTTTTTATTTTTGTAATTTCTTAAGTACTCAAAATTCTAGCGTTTCGAGTGGAACAGCTGTGCACGTCAAAGGAGCTTACGAGGAAAAACTAAAAATAAAAATAATTCAAGTAAATTGCTTCCTTTGAAATTCACTTCAAACCACTATAAGTCAGGGCGCTGAGATGCAATTACTTGCATTAGGTTAGGTGTGGAGTGAGCACTGCATTAGCTAGGAAACCCGGGGCGCTGGGCTTTGACGCGAATCACTGCATAAGGATAATTACATGCATCATAGTAGTACTGTGTGCTTGCTTGCTTGATTACTTGTGTAGTTATTTTTGTTTTTGTTGAGTCAGTCGTTGTTTTAGTGTATTTTCTTTTAGTTTGTGTTTGGTACACGTTCAAATAAACTGGAATTACAACCTTTCGATCTTGAACTTGAACGTACCCTTAGAATCAATAAGTCTTCAACCATAGCTCCTAGAGCTCAGTTGATAATAGACGACTAGTCGACTCCAAAACCATCGTCGTTGTTTCAGGCTGAAATTCAAAGTACCCTTAAACATTTACGAAAAACTCGAACTTTTAACATAGAACCTATTCCAATGGCCGACATTGGAAATAACGAAAACAATGGAAATAACGGAAATAATCCCAATCCTAACATAGCTCAACCCCCTCCGCTTAAAGACTATTTCATCCCTACGGCCTATACACCACAGGCGAGTATTGAATTACCGGAGGTGACGGCATCTCACTTTGAGATAAAGTCATCTACCATCGTGCTACTACCTTCTTTCCATGGTTGTATTAAAGAAGACCCTTATCAGTACTTAGGTGATTTTCAAGATATTTGCTCTACTTTAAAAATCCAACACCTAACTGATGATGATTAAAATTGCGCCTCTTCCCATTTTCATTAAAAGACAAAGCTAAGTATTGGCTCCAATCTTTGGAGCCAAACACTACAAAAACATGGGAAGCATTACATATGGCATTTTTACAAAAGTTTTTCCCAATCACAAGAACTAATCAGATAAGAAAATCAATAACAAACTTTATGATGCACGATGGGGAAACGCTTTATGACACTTGGGAACAAGTTAAAGAATTGTTACGCTCATGCCCACATCATCAAGTTCCCAAGTGGCAATTAGTTTAGGTCTTCTACGAGGGACTAGTTCCCTCACTTCATAATACCGTCGATGGTGTTTGTGCTGGTACCTTCCTACATAAAAGTGCCAACAACGCTTGGAAATTTTTTGAAACTTTGAGCGAGAATTCGATGCACCAAGCGGTGTCTGTCCATCCTGAGGGGTACCTTCAACCTAAGCAAGAGGTGAAAGTTGAGTCGAGTCAATCAATTGAAATACAAGAATTATCTAGAAAACTTGACCGACTTATGCAAATGAATAAAACGTCAAGTCCACCCTCTTCTGAAGTATGTACATTATGTTCTGAACCGTCTCATAATATCTTTGCATGTCCTTCTGCATCTCAATATCCGAAATTTGTTGAGCAACACGTTAATTCTATGCAACAATTCCCACGAAATAACTATAATCCTATGTCGAACAATTTTCCTAATACTTATCGACCCCAATATCAACAAAGTTAATACCAACAACCCCCTCCTAATCCTAACCCTCCATGACGCTTTCGAGGAGAAGGTGTTGTCTTTCCTTAAAAACATAGAAACGCAAGTCCAAGCACAACCACAAATAGTGCACTCATACACAATCCATTGCGAAGCTTGAATCCCAAATGGGACAAATAGCTACTGCGGTGAGTCATAGAAATGAGGGAAAATTGCCTGTGCAAACTATTCAAAATCCTAAGGGACAATACGAGAATTGGGGGTCGAGTGAGCAAGTGAATGCCATTTCGACTAGGACGACTATTCGAGATGAGGAGATTGTTGTAATTCCGGATGAGGGTGAGAAAAAAAAATATATAAATTTGAATAAAGAAAAGCCTGAGGATGTGGATGAAGTTAGGAAAGAGAATAAACCGGTCCCAACAAATTATATTCCGAGAATGCCATATCCACCAAACGTTGAGGGACCGTCACATTTGTCTAAGAAAGGGTCAAAAATGGAAGATGTACTCGAGGTATTCAAACAAGTAAAAATTAATATTCCATTCATCGATGATATTAAACAAATTCCCGCTTATGCTAAATGTCTAAAAGACCTATGCACTCAAAAGCGCAAGCTGCGCAGTCACATTTTGAAAAAGGTCTTCCTCACGGAAAAAGTAAGCTCCATTTTCCAACACGCTACTTCAAAGTATAAGGATCCACGTACGCCTACGATATCGTGTGTCATAGGTGACACTATCATTCATCGGGCTCTCCTTGACTTAGGAGCTAGCGTTAATCTCTTACCTTATCACGTCTATAAACAACTACGACTAGGTGAACTTAAGCCTATGACCGCTACCATACAATTAGCGGATCGTTCTATTAAAATACCTAGAGGAATCATCGAGGACGTCTTGGTTAAAGTTGATAAATGCTATTATCCTGTCGACTTCATGGTCCTTGACACTAAACCCGTGCTAGATGCTAGGAAACATACTCATGTCATCTTAGGCCGTCCATTTTTAGCAACCGCTAACGCTCGTGTTAACTGTCGGACATGGGTAATGAAGGTGTCATTTGGGAACATGAACTTAAAATTAAACGTTTTTAATGCTATGGATCAACCTCCTAAAGACGACGATTACCTATGTGAGGCGGAATGTGAGGAAAGACAGAATATTGAGCCTAACAAAGAACTGAATATGGGTGAGGAAAATATTATAATTCGTAATGAGCGGATGACTCCTAACAACCAAGACCCGAATGATGAATTTACTCAAAAGGTAAGAAATCGATTTGAACATAATCCGGGAGAACCGTCGGTCAAATTAATTCAAAGCGAAGTTATTTCTACTTATCACCGGGCTCTTCCTGATATCCTAAGGGGTACAAAGTCTGATTTTTAACCTCCATAAATCTTGAGCTAGAACGGTCTAGATAAAGACGTAAAAGATAGAGATTCTTGGGAGGCAACTCAAGCTTTATTTTGTTCGTTTTTCTTATTTTTAGTCATTTTTGAGTCCTTTAGAGTCTGTTTTGGACATTCTGGACAGGTTTAGGGGTCGAGATAAACTTATTTTGAACTTATTTACCTTGAAATAAAGAAATAAGGGAAAAAGACCACATCGCTCGCGCGATGCGTCGCGCGCGCGGCCCACCTGCGCGATATTCTCCCTTAGACAAAATTTTTTCAACTTTTTATTATATGAGCTCTCTGTTACATCTCGCACCTAGAATCGTACGCGCGAGGGGTTCGCTCGCTCGGCCCGCTAGCGAGATTCTGGAACTTAGAAATTTTTCTAAATGAAATTAATAATAGGCCTCAATTTTACCTCGAGGAGGGATTCGCGCGAGCGAGGGTCACTCGCGCAATCCGCACGCGCGAGGTGGGGATTTCTCAAATTTTCTCTTTGTTATTTGACCTTCTATTTCCCCAACCTATCTAGTTGTTTTTCATTTATGTTTGTTTTTTTCAGTTCTTTTCGTTTAACTTTATCTTTGTTTCCATAGTTTTAGTTTTGTTTTTTTTTTTACGTTCTTTTAATTCTAGTTTAGTTTCTATTATTTACAAAAAAAAAAATAAATAAAAAACAAAAGAAAAAGAAAAAACATATGCATTATGTATTAGCTTTTATTATTTATTTGTTTGTTTAATTTTCTTTTGTTAAGTATTAACAGGTGAAATAGTGCTCCACTTGGAATAATTGAACTTTAATCCCATATTCCTATACGTTCATCTGTTTGTGAGTGCCGAGATCGAGGTATTATCGTTCCTTTCTTACCTACTCTCCATTCTTTCATTTTATTGTTTCATTGAGGACAATGAAAGGTTTAGGTTTGGGGGTATGCACTCACACGCATATTATTATTATGCACTAATTTTTAAAAAAAATTCGATTCTTGTGCTTTAATAAACAATGTTACCGATTGAAGATGCCAAAAATTGGTAAGAGTAAGTAGAGCAATTTAAGGAGAGAGAGAGACTATTTTTTGTATGTGGTTCGGCCCTGTTAATGAAGATACCTACGTCCACGGGTGTGTCTGAGCACGTTCACTAGCAGATCACCGGCGGGCCTGGTGAGCCAACAAAGAGGGGCGGCACTACCAGTAATACCGGCCGGGTGTATGCGTGTAATGGTGAATTATAGAGGCGCTGTGTAGACTACAAAATTGGCTGCCCCTCAATGGGGGGTGAGAGGTCTCTTTTATAGATGTAAGAGACCTACTCATACATGGATAAGGAAATATAATCCTATTGGGGTGTGATTGACACCAATCAAGTAAGTTTCCTAATTGTATTAGGATTGATTGACATTAATTGTGGGGTTTCCTAATTGGATTAGGAAATAGATGCTCTTTCCATTAGTCTTCTAGCTTGAGTAGGAAACTGCCCATAATTTTGGGCGTATCAGCTGCCCCCCATTTCCAAGATTGGCCAGATGCTATATCGGGGCAAGTTTGGAAATTAGTTTGATGTTACTTGCCACCGCCTGAGTGCTGTTGGAAGCTGCCTCGGGGCTTCTGAGCCTGGTGAGTCCTCGGGAACTGGCTGAGAGTTGAGACCCTGCTTAGCTCGGGACTTTTAGGTGCTCGGGAACTGACCGGGAGTTGAGACCCGGCCTAATTCGGAGTCTTTGAGTGCTCGGGAAGTGACCGAGAGTTGAGACTCGGCCTACTTCGGAGTCTTTTTTGCTTGAGTTAGCTCCCAGGATGGTTATCTTCTGCCCGTAAACCTTCGTCAAGGCTGTGGGTAGAAGGATTTTACCATGTTGGAAAAGCCGACCTAAAGCGTATTGCTTTAGGGTCCTTTTTATGTTAGCTCCCCAGGATGGTTGTCTTCCGCCCAGTCAGCCTTCGTCAAGACTGTTGGGAGAAGAGCTTGACCATGTTGGTGGAGCCGACCTAAATCACGGTGCTTTAGGGTCCTTTTGCTCCTCTATCGTCGGCCAACCTAAGAGATTTTAGTCACCTCTATCGTCGGTCTGGACCTAAGTGGAGTTAATGTCTCTGAGTACTGTAGGTGCTCGGGTTGTCCAAGATTTTGACCTGGTTATCCGCGAGGCCTGTAGATACCCGGTGTGATTACCTGTTTAGTTCACTGCGCCATCTTGCCCCCCAAGCTTTCGCTAAGACGAGGGTCTTACAGAGGCTATGATCTGTAGGTAACCGACCTGGAACATGGTGGTTGCAGGGTCTTTTGAAGCTTGCCATCATCAGCCACCTAGGAGGTTTTCCTCCATCGTCGGTTGGACCTAAGCGAAGCCGGTGCCTCGGTCGTGACCCCGAGGTCTTTAGTGCCTGGGTTCGGAGCCCGAGGTCTTTTAGTGCCTGAGTTCGGAGCTCGAGGTCTTTTTGGTGCCTCGGGGTTAGGCCCGAGGTCTTTAGATGCCTCGGGGTTAGGCCCGAGGTCTTTTTATATGCCTCGGGGTTAGGCCCGAGGTCTTTGGATGCCTCGGGGTTAGGCCCGAGGTCTTTTTATATGCCTCGGGGTTAGGCCCGAGGTCTTTGGATGAGCTCTCTGACAATCGGTGGAGCCTCACGTAGTGATCAGGCAAGTACCATTGTAGTCGGGCTCATCTAGAATAATGCAGATAGGCGGTCGGATCAGGATCGTCAAGCTCCAGATTTCTCTGTGCTGGAGGCAAAGTCGGAACTGCTTGATCCTGACCGATATGAACTGGAGGTCGGGTCGGGACTGTCGAACCATGCCTGTTGTGAGCTGGAGATCCGGTCGGGGCTGCCTGACCCGGACTGCTGTGAACCGGTGGTCGGGTCGGGATTGCCGGACCTAGACCTCTGTGAACTGGAAGAACTGTTAGAACTCTCGGGCTGATCTCGCTTTCGCTTACTTCTGGAAGACTCGTTGCTTTCTTGCCCGGTGTATTTGGTCTTCAGAAACTCTTCAGTGTCAATATATTTTCCAACCCTCTCAGAGAGCTCAACCAAAGTTTTCGGTCGGTTTTTGTGGAACGACGCGGCGCACTTGGTGTGTTGGACTCCCGAGCAGAAGGCTATGATGGCGATTGTCTCGTTCAAATTGCGGATTTGAAGCTTCTGTCGGTTGAACCGGTCGGTGAACTCCTTGAGGGACTCATTATTCCGTTGTCTGACTGTTAGTAGCTGCATGTCTGGCTTTGGCCGGTCATGCATACCGGCGAACTGGTTGATGAACTGCTCGCTGAGTTGTTTGAAACTGCAGACTGATCGGGGCTCCAAGGAGTAGAACCATTGCATGGCCGGGCCTTTCAAAGTGTTGGGGAAGGCTAGGCAGTGTAGCTCATCGGAGTTGGTGGCTAGGGCCATCTGAACCTTATAGGTCCGGATGTGGTCGACCGGGCTTTCCGAGCCGTTGTATGAATCTATCCGAGGCTGCTTAAATTCGCGCGGGATAGAGAACCTCGTGATCTGGCTGGAGAATGGTGACTCTGTCTCGGTATTGGCTTGATTCGGAACACGGTTTTGACCAAGCTTTTTGGCCACTCCGTCGATCTGCTTCTGTAAGTACTTGATTCGTGCTTCCACTCCTTCCCGACCGGTATCTGAGGAGGTGGTCGGGTTGGTGGAAGAGGCTTTTTCTTCATGGCGGGGTGCTGTCCTCTGGGATCGGGCTCGGCTATGACCCCGGGTAACCGTTCTCTTAGGGACGACTCGGCTCTTGACCGAGTGACCCAAGACTGATTCCCGGGCCATATGCTCCTGCCTTTCCCCTCGGGCAGCAGACCCACTGCTGACGTCTTTGACATCCTCAACACGGGACGGGTTGGCTCGGGCCCGTTGTCTGGTCAAGATCCGTTCTCGACCGTACGCAACGTTCCCGGGTCGTTTCCCGGCCACTAGAGGATTGCTTTGCTGGGCTAGCAGTGCTTCGATCTGTTGCTGGATTTGACGCTGGCCCTCCAAGAGTTGTATGAGGGTTGCGGTGATTTGCTCAGATGTCAGGACTGCTGCAGTCGACGCCGGGGCCGAAGGAACATCCCGGTCGGACTGTTGCGCAGCCTTCTTACCCTTCTTTGGTGGCATATTGATCAGTCAAAAATTTGTTGATGAGAAAAATTGTCGTTTCCCACAGACGGCGCCAAACTGATGATGCCAAAAATTGGTAAGAGTAAGTAGAGCAATTTAAGGAGAGAGAGAGACTATTTTTTGTATGTGGTTCGGCCCTGTTAATGAAGGTACCTACGTCCACGGGTGTGTCTGAGCACGTTCACTAGCAGATCACCGGCGGGCCTGGTGAGCCAACAAAGAGGGGCGGCACTACCAGTAATACCGGCCGGGTGTATGCGTGTAATGGTGAATTATAGAGGCGCTGTGTAGACTACAAAATTGGCTGCCCCTCAATGGGGGGTGAGAGGTCTCTTTTATAGATGTAAGAGACCTACTCATACATGGATAAGGAAATATAATCCTATTGGGGTGTGATTGACACCAATCAAGTAAGTTTCCTAATTGTATTAGGATTGATTGACATTAATTGTGGGGTTTCCTAATTGGATTAGGAAATAGATGCTCTTTCCATTAGTCTTCTAGCTTGAGTAGGAAACTGCCCATAATTTTGGGCGTATCACCGATGTTTTTGTATTCTCGAATTCGATACTTCTTAGTATGTAATGTGATTCGTTATAGAATGATAAACAATGAGAAAATGTGATTAAACATTTGCTGAAGTCATGATGCACCATTTTGGGTTATGTATCGTTCGAATCGTAGTTTTATATCATAGATTTGCACACAAAGCTATGCACTGCACGTAGTCGCTTGAATGCATGTTTGATGTGAACTACAATATGATTCGGATTTCTAGATAACACATGGTGGAGACTAAGCCCAGTGAGCTTTTGAGCCTATCTTTTCTTTATTGAGGGTTATAAATACATCTTGTGTTTGTCGAATTTCATTGAAATAACGCATTAACTTGTTGTTTAGTCTCATTATTCTATCTTGGTTGATAGTCAAGTTAAAATATTTGCTACCTTGTTAAATAATCTTCCGTCGTAAATGTTGAAGAACCATATAACCATAGGACATGATTTTAGGCCTTCTTTGTTTGCTATTGACCGATAAATGATAAATTTCCTTAGTTCGCCCTTTGAGCCATTAAAATGCCATTTTGTCTCTAATTACCATTATCTTGGTTTTGCTCCAATTTGGCCAACTTGGAGTTCACCCCTGAAAAATTGATCAACTTTTAGTGGTGTTAAGACAATGTGTGTTTGAGAAGAAGAACAAAATAAGATGATGTTTGGGGTGGTTGCCTTGTTGTTTATTGATTTATTATTCAGAAAGCAATGAAAAGAAAGGGAAAATAATAATAATAAAAAAAGAAAAAAAAGGAAAAAGAAACAGAAGGAGAAAAAATTGAAAGGAATGAAAAGAAGAGAATGAAATGATGAAGTTGGTGGAAGAGAGAATGAAAGAAATCGTACATGTCTTACAATGTCATTCTGAGATTACCTACCTAATGAATCCTTTCTATCATTTTCCACTGCCTGAGCCACATTACAACCGTTGAAAAGTCCTATTTGATCATAGGAAACATGGTTTGGATATGAAAATGATGGGAGGGGGATTAAAACATGGTAATGATTAATTTTTCTTGATTGTTGGCGTCCTATCCATGAGACTACTGTTCTTTCGTGTCATGCGTCTTTTCCAAGTCATATGTGAGCGGTTTCTTGTTTTGAAAATATGTTTCCTTTGCTCCCATATATCGGATAAATTACAAATGTTCTGAGAATTTCATTTGAGAGTGTAATTCATTGTGAGATTCGTAGTCGAAGCATAGTTGGATGGTTATCCGAATTATATTCTATGTTCATGACAAGCATGTGTTCATTTGACTACCACATCACACACGTGCAATTTTATGAGAAGCTCTATTGATTTATACGATGCATGTGCTTGGGATTGTTTTTCATGATGTAGGTGGACATTTGATTCTATTTTTTCTTGTTCGTTATTCTATTTCAATCATCATTTTATGATAAGGAGTATTGAATATCATTGTTTTCTTTTTTAATAAAACTTTTTGAATGTTGAAAATTTAAACAAAATTTTCTTATTATAAGTTAAAATTTTCTTTTTATTAGTTAATAAAGATGGTTGTGGGTAACTTGTTGACGAGAACCCTCACGAGACTTCACTCGTCCAACTAGGGACACCTAGGGGTTTAAAAGGCTTGTTGCATATGCTAAATGCAATTACGTTGCCTGCGATAGGGAGTTAGGATTTTTAAGTATAGTAGTATTTAGTTTTATGTTTTTCTTTGCTCGAGGACTAGCAAAGTGTAGGTTTGGGGGTGTGATGGGCAACGAGTAGTTGCCGTTTATAGTCCTAAAAATAAGCTTTGTTAGCCCATTTCATGTAGTTATTAGTTTTTTTTAATAAATATTCAAAATTTTGTAGGTTTTGGAGCTTTAACTTGAAAATACACAAAAAAACCAATGATTAGTGGCTTTGGAAGTCATTCTAGGCTCAAACGGTGATTCTGGTGAAAGTTGAATGCAGTACCAGCCTCGGAAAATCTCATTTTTGACAAGGAATACTTCCGATTTTAGAAATTTCTCCAGAGATATAAAACGTAGATCTTTGAGTTACGGACGTGTGGCCATAAACGGTGAGTCAATACGAGGTTCGAGTCAAAAGTTATCACAATTCTACAATCGGTGCGCAGAGTAGCGAAAAATCTGAGAAAAGTTGGAAAATGGCCTGGTCACTGGAGCGACCCGTATTTTGAGGTTCGATATTTACTTCCACACTGCAAATCTTTTGAAAGTAAAGCATAAGTAAGCATACTTTTATACCTTGATACTAACAAGATCAGCTACGACCATCTTAAATGAAGGTAGGTTCCTTATTTCTATGGATAGTGAGATCATGGTGACTTCTGAGGGGATTTGTATCATCGAGGCTAAAGTTACTAGGAAATCAGCCAACTGGTTCTCTTCACGGGGAAGGTAATAGAATGATATCTTCTTAAATTGTACTTTCAAGCTCTCCAGATAGTCATGGTAAGGTCTCAACTTCTAATGCTTTACCCTCCAATCACCCCGTACTTGGGATATGATCAAGTTAGAATCTCCGAAAACATCAATCCTTTCAACCTTTAAGGCAAATGCTGCTTCCATCCCAATTATGCATGCTTCATACTCTGTTGTGTTATTGGTTGAATTGTACTTGAGCTTAGCAGCTAATAGGGTAGGAGTTCCATCGCATGCTACAAGGATGATTCCAACCCCATAGCCTAATTGATTGGCTGCCCCATCAAAATGCATATTTCACAGATTTTCCTCTATCTCCATCAATCCTTCATTCGGGAATCGAAACTCACCCTTCTCCTCGGATTCTATGGCAAGATTGGCTAGGTGTTCGGTGACAGCTCTCCCTTTCACAGATTTGGCAGTGATATACTTGATATCAAACTCAGCTAGCATCATGGTCCACCTGGAAATCCTACAGGTCAAAACAGGTTTTTCAAATAGGTATTTGAGTGGGTCTGTGGATATCGCATTTTTTCTTACCCACAGCATTTTAAATTTCTTTTTAAATTCAAAACACAAAACACGAGTCGCCACTTAATTTTAAAAGGAAAATTAAGAAACCATTTTAAGACAAACTGATCTTTTTGGAAACCAAAGTTTTCTAGGTCCGGGGATTATGGAATGAGAGGGGAAGGAGTCCAGCAGACTGAAACACCCCCTCTCATTCTATCTCGTGATAGGCCTCTACTCAACATCCTTTTAATCAAATTTATTAATCTAAATGTGCCCTAAACTAATACATAGATATAGACATACATTACAAAAGCATGTCCAAAGGGTGTAAGATTGCTAATGGTGAAAATATCATTCAAAACCATGTAATTCAATTAGCAAGCAATATGATATGTAATAGGGAACGAGGGATCTTACCTGGGATCCAGCTGCGAATATTAGATGTGCAATGTATACGAAAGAAAATAAAACCTAAGAAATGATCTCTAATCACATATATACACATTAGGCAATACCTATTTCTAAGGTGTCGCGCATGAAGTCGAAAATCAATAAAACCAAGAAAGAATAAGCTAAAGAGGGGTTTGAGAAATCATACCTTAATAGTGCTACAAAACAAAGGGTTAGTCCACATGCTTTAGATAAGATATAATGTTGAATCTTAAATGAAATTCCTAAACCTCTAGCTTAAATCTATCAAGTATAAAAGAATTGACATAATTATGAATTCCTTCTAATTAGTTGGAAATGCACCATTTCTATAGATATGCAAGTCTCAACTAGGAGCCAATGCAATGTCCATATAGAAATGGTATAGTCCCAACATGATTACAAAGAACTCATAATTATGTTTATTCCTAGTACAAAATGAATTCTAATTACACGTATCAATCTACATGGATGAATGAATATAGATATGTAAACATGAACAAGAATAAGCTACGAAATGTTCCTTGATTTGGATCATTTAACCTTTGGTCTTAGTTTAACCAACCAGTATTAAAGCATGGTTTAAGCCCTAGGTCATAGAAAAGTCATTTGAACTATTATTTACAAAGTTTACCAAATATGTCCCAAAATTCTGAAAATTATCGAGAGCAAATCAAAACTTCAAAAATTGGAAAAGTATAGTTCACATGGTTTGATGTCAATGAATTTTGGACACAAGATGCCTCTGTACGTCTAGTTTCCAACCCAAAAGGAAAAATCAAAGTTCAACGGTTCAATCCCTGGGAATTAGAAAAACACTAGACATCACTAAAAAATTTACAACTCTCCGTCCAGAGATTTTGTACGATTTTTTAAAAAAAGTAAACAAATCAGAAATACTCTAATCTTTTTAGGAGATCTCATTAACACATTAAACTCCATAGAAAAGATTATTTGAAGACAAGAATGCTTTTAACAGCGGCAGATAAAACATTAAGGTTCTGATTTACTCATTTCAAGGAAGTGTTACTGTTCTGAAACTCTGGACAGATTTGAGTTACTTTACAAAATTCATGACCAAACCACTTTAAACATAAATTCTCATTAAAACAAAAATCACAGCGATAAAACTTTGTGTTATTTAACTCTCCAATTGGTTTCATTCAATTTCAACAGTTCGTTATTTAACTAAAAATCTTTGATCAAAAGTGGTTGGTGAAATCACTGCACCATTTCTCAAATACACCCTTTATTTGTTAACTTTAGCTACCAAGTCATTAAGTTTGGCTTTACTTAAACTACTCCTCCTCCCATTTGATAGTCATTGGAGGCTAAAGAAATTCATTCTTATAGACCTCAATGAAGTATGAAGGAACTTCATGAAGTCCCAAAATGATGAACCTAGACCATGGAGGTGGGTTTAGATTCATTGACCAAACATACTAGTATCAACTTTAATTCCCTTGTAAAACATGAGCTTACAAGGAAACTAAAGGGTTTCAAGTCAATAGATTCAAGTAAGACATTGAAAGTCTTATGAATTCTAAGAGATGATTATAATCAAAAAGAAAAAAAGAAAAGTAAACCAAGACTCAAGTAATATCTAAGTTAACTTCATGATTTATTTAACCTTAAACCTAAGATTATTTTGATCCAAATCAATGAGATAAAAGTTCAATCACAACATTAGCATGTGTAGAGGATCCCAAAGAATCCTATATATTGTGGTTGGACTTGAATTAGCTGCTAATTAACTTAGAGGTTACCTCCAAGTATCCTCAATTCTCAAGTCTTTAAAAATCTTCCAAAGGTGATTCAAACTCTTCTTCTTCTAATTCATACAACTTCTTCCTTAAGCTCCTCTAAAACTTGCTCCTAATGGTGTTTAGAGAATTTTAAGAGGTTCTAAAACAAAGAGATTCAAGAACTCAAGTTAAGATACCAAAAAAAATCAAGATCCTTTGTAATGGGATATTCATCCCCTATATATATGCAATTTTTGAAAGGGTATTTCAATATTTTCAGGGGCAAAACCCTAATTTCAAACGTCCTTTTGAAGGTACAAAATGTACTATTTCAAAGCTGGCAGCCACAAAAATGCAGCCCTTAATAGAGATGGAAGCGATACTCAGTAAATGCCAGAATGGCACTCACTGACAGCCGCCATGGCATTCACTAAATGCCGATGCGGCATTCAATGAATGCCACTGAGAACTCTGCGGACTGCCTTCTTTTATGAATTTCTGGTTTTTGCGACATTCGATGTATTTTTACGGCTATCAGTAACTGCCGATGCGACACTTGGTGACTGCTGTACGGCAATCACAGAGTGCCGCAGCGACAACCTGTGACTGCCGTAATCTGTGCCATATGTCGTTCTCTTTTTTCTTCGTTCTTTCTTTTTGTTTAAATTGCAGAGCTTTTCGAATAGCTTGAATCACCTTTAGAAGTCTTAGATTAGTCGAACATTGTCATCGTTGGATTTGGAGGTAACACTCCCCTTAATTCAAAGTTTGGTCAAAATTGGGGTGTCTATAGTTTGTCCCTCTTTGATAGAGCTTATGGAGCAACGTGTGCCACAAGTAAATGTCGAAGCCTGTGTGAAGATAGGCCTTTGACCAAACTGTCAGATTTAAGTAAAACAAAATGCGTTGCAAAAGAAAATAGGCACGCAGTAAGGTCCTAGTTGGTCGTGCTAGGTTGTGAGCTGCCTACGTATCCTTTCAGGAATCAGACCAAGGCGTAGTTCGGGCAGGGGGCAAATACACAAGCACAAATAGACACACGGATGAATGCACTTATCCTATCGTGGTGCGTATGTCCATGCAACGACGACTATCAATGTAATTTTCATGCTCCAAATTATGCAAATGCGGTGATCTAAACTTATGTTATACAATCAAAGATGGGTTGATGAGATCATGCTATTCCAATGTATTCAGATTCATTCCATGTTCTATGTTCCTAAATGCTTGTGGTTACTTTAACTTTCTGGGCGAGCTAATTTTCGGAACTCGGAGTTCCTATGACTACTAAGTTGGTTCTCTTTAGGATTCGTAGCCATTTTGGCTAATCAGTAGACGCAATCGACTGGCCGGTGCCTCGCGACTTAGGCCCCGGTGTCAACGCGAGTTTGCTCTTTCAACGCAATTGACTAGGCGGCTCCTCGCGACTTAGGCCCCGATGTCGACGCGAGTTTGCTCATTCAACGCAATCGACTGGGCGGTGCTTCACAACTTAGGCCCTAGTGTCAACGCGGGTTTGCTCTCTCAACACATTCGACTGGGGCGCCTCACGACTTAGGCCCCGGTGTTGACGCCAGTTTGCTCTCTCGATGTGTGATCTTTTGCTAAGGTAGTGCAATCTTTCGCCAGGGTAGTGCGATCTTTCGCCAGAGTAGTGCAATCTTTTGCCAGGGAAGTGCGATCTTTCACCAAAGTTGTGCGTTCTTTCGGCAAGGTTGTGCAATCTTTCACAGGGTAATACGATATTTCGCCAAAGTTATGCGATCTTTCACAGGGTAATGCGATCTTTTGCAAAGGGCATTTCTATCTCAAGGATTCTCTTTTCAATTTGAATTTTAATTCTCCAAATTCACAGTCAATTTGACTCAATTCAAATTAATTTTCTAAAATCAAAAATCAACCAGACTCCATTTAACTCGGATTTTAAAAAAAAAAACAGGTACCAATCAGACTCCATTTAACTTGATTCAAAATTTCAAAGTCAGGAGTCAATCAGACTCAAGTCAATTCAAATTTTCTAGATTGACTAAAGTTAATTCAAATTTTCAAAATTAGGAGTCAATCAAACTCAAGTCAATCCAATTTTTCAAAACTGGGGAGTTAATTGGACTCAACTCATTTCAATTTCTAAATTTAGGAGTTAATCAAATTTTTATCAAATCAAATTTCAAAATCAAGAGTCAATTAAACTCTATTCAACTTTTCAGATTCAAGTCAAATCATATTCTAAAATCAGGAGTCATCAAACTCAATTCAATTGAGAGCCAATCAGACTCAAATTAATTCAAGTCTCTAAAATTGGGATTTAAACAGACTCAATTCAATTTATTTTCAAAACGGGAGTCCGATAGACTCGAATTTTTTCAATTTTCAAAATTAAAAGTTAGCCGAACTCAAAAGAACTTCTAATTCCAAAATTGGGAGTCAACTAGACTCAACTCAATTTAATTCAAAATCTGGGGTCAATCAGACTCGGATCAGTTTAATTCAAAAAAATCGGCGTCCTTCAGACTTAATTCAATTTTCTAAATCGAGAGTCCATTAGATTCAAACAAATTCCCTTCTTAGTCAAACAAATTTCATTCAATTTAGTTTCAAAAATTCAGAGTCTATCAAACTCAAATCTTATTGAAATTTTCTAAAATCGGGAGTCCATCAAACTCAGATTAATTCAGATTTCTAAAATTGGGAGTCCACCGGACTCGAATATCAACAGTAAATTAGACTTAAATCAATTCAATTTTTATAATCGGGAGTCAATTCGACTCAACAAGAATTTTTATTTTACGAAATCTGGAGTTCATCAGACTCGATGAATTGGGAGTCAAATTAGACTCAAGGAATTTTCAAATTTCCTAAATTGAATTAGACTTAAATAATTTTCTATTTCACAAATTTGGGAGTCAGATAAGACTCGAGGAATTTTCAAGTTTTCTAAAAATAGGAGGATTCAAACATTCTCAAAAATAGGGAGGCAATTCGACTCAACAAGAATTTTACGAAAATCTGGAGTTCATCAAACTCGATGAATTGGGAGTCAAATCAGACTCAAGAACTTGCAAATTTCCTAAAATGGGAGTTGAATCAGACTCAAAGAACTTTCTTACTTCCAATATTTTCAAATTTGTTAACAGAGGTTTTCATTGAGGCATAACAAATTGCTATGAAGAAGTTGCCATTTGAGGACTGACGTTTAGAAAGAGGAGCTACGATTGAGGATTAACGCTTGTTCGGGAGTCTCCTCGTGCTCACTTCGGATTCAAAAGTTCGGGAGTCTGCGGACTCAGAGAGTTGATTTTTCAAATGTTGGGGAGTCTTGAGACTCAAAGAATTTGGATGGATCTGATAGAAAGCATGATTTTCTGCATTTACGGACCTTTGGAAGAAACACATCAATCCTGTCAAAAGAGATAAGTCACCTTTGCCCCTAGTCTTGGACTTTTCTTATATTGCCATTTTAACAGTATGTTGGGATAGTGTTCAAAATCTCTGTCGTACTGCACTTGAAATGCTCATGGAGACTTGTTAAATCTTTATTCATCATCTTAAACCCACACAGTTGAGACCATTTATTGACTCATCAAAGTAGGACAGACTTGACAAAGCCGATTACACAAGATGACTGACTCAAATTCTGTATTATTATGAATCAATGTGCTTTCATCGTGAAAGATGTATCATCTCACCTTTCATTTATTCATCATCTTACAAATGGTAGTACTTTGCTGATAAATCTAAACTTTGAAAACTTCCCCTTTTTGATTTAGCGAATTCTTTTCCCATCTAGAATGTGCTTCAAATTAGTGCCTTAGCTTATATAATGAAAGTCACTCTAATTCAATCCTTTCAAAACAAACTCAATTACTTGAGAACTTGCCTCTGGCATAGAGAGATTTTTGCAAACAAAGTTTGCCCCTAGTTTGAAAGAGACTTGGGGGCTTACTTCTAGGATAAAATGGGTTTTCAGCAAACGAAGTTTGCCCCTAGTTTGGAATGAGGGATCTACAGGTACAAATGATATTGCTGGTGTTTTTTTTGGACTGAGAACCAAGTGAGGCTCGCCTGCTTATTCCCGAATGGGAATCAGGTCTAAAGTAGTTCGGCTAAAGTTTGAAAGAAAGTGCCAGATCATAGCAAAGGTGTCGACCGAACCGAACAGGTTGCCTACGTATCCTCGAGTCGGAATCAGGTCCAAAGTAGTTCGGCTAAAGTTTAAAAGAAAGTGCTAGATCATAGCAAAGGTTTCGACCAAACCGAATAGGTTGCCTACGTATCCCCGAGTGGGAATCAGGTCCAAAGTAGTTCGGCTAAAGTTTGAAATAAAATGCCAGATCATAGCAAAGGTGTTGACCGAACTGAACAGGTTGCCTACGTAATCCTGAGTGGGAGTCAGGTCGAGCGTAGTTCAAGTACTCTGGAGGTTTTGAAAGAATTAGGCTTCAAGAATTGGTGGGCTTTTTGAGCCATGTTTTCATTTGAATCCAATGAATATTCTTTCTAAAATGGGTCGCTTGTGGTAGCCTTCGAACAGGATGATGAGAACATGAACTACTTCTCCCTTTTATTTTCTTCTTTTCTTCTTTTTTCCTTTTTTTTTTCTTTTTGTTTGTGGCGGTTGATTCTTTTCCCCTTTTCACTAGCCAGTCTATCTTTACAACTTTCATGGCACATCATGTTTTAATCATACTCTATCATACTCATAAGTCACAAAGCAGTATCAACCCTCCAAATTACTCTTTATCTTTTTCAAAGATATCTCTGCATTGTTTTAGGCCCACTTAACCATTGAGCCTTCCAAACAATTTTGAGACTAATTGATACTTTCCAATCTCTCTTTTTATTTCCAATATTTTTTTTTCGTTTAGAACAACTCGAAGCCTTAAGATAATTCATGCACCAATGATGCTCAAGAATTCTCAATCTTACTTATTCTCTGCTTTTTCTTTTCTCTTTCCTTTCTTTTCTCTACCTCACTATCTCTTATTCTCTCCATGATTTTGACTAGCTAGGATTAGGATTTTTGAAATCAACACGCATCTTATTTTTGCTTTAACTTTTGCCTAGGCGCCCTTTCGGGTTTTCATCCTAGCGAGCTCCTATTTCTTTTTCTACTTTTTTTTTTAGGAAGTTCATTTATTCAACTATCATCAAGGACCAAATTTATGGTTTTGGACTGGTTGGGCTCATTTTTTTAGGCTTGATTTTTTAGAAAAAGGGGATGGTGAGCAAGCTTCAAGAAGTTCAAAGTACATCTTTTCAAGATTGAATAAGAACATCTTTAAATTCTTAAAGTAAAGCTAATCAATTCTCTACTCCTCTTTGGATTTAGCACATAATTTGCTTTGATAATTTAAGGATCCTTTTCAATGCAAGGATTTATTAACAAAGTATTTTCCATGATCGTTTGAAAAAACTGATTTTTTTTCTTTGGCTTAATGATCCATTCATTCACGACTTTAGCAGGACGAATCAAGCAAAATGAGATTTAATTCTACTAGTAGAGAAAGAAGATTACATCACTCAAAAAGATTTAAAAATAAACTTGATAACAGACTGACTCAAAGACTCCACCGGACGTGACATTTGACTCCAACTTGACATGACTCGATTATCAGACTAGACTCGGCTTGGTCTCAACTGGAGTGTCATAGATGATTTTCAATTTATTGGGTCCCCAAGAGCATCCACATTCGATTTGGCAGCGATATTTCCAAATACTATCACTTCAATATCATCATTTGAACCTCCGGGTTTGCCTGTCCCCAATAGCAAGTGTGCAAAAACATATTCTCCTCTAAATCAAGAAAGACGAACCCAAGAAGGTTATTAGTGTCCTCGCTAGGGGATCTAGTTGTTCCACTCCTTTTACAAATCCAACAACATAAATAGGTAAATGGTCCATATGCATAATTGATTTCTAGGAGGCAAGGAATTTTGAGGAACTATTGCATTACTTTGATCTTGACTGGAAAGAGGATGTTGTGAATTTGTAATCTATATGCATGCAATGATATTGATTGATATGATGAGAGTGTAAAAATGTACATGCTTTGATGATTTGATGTGGCTAAATGCATGCACCGTGACACGACTAAAAAGTTGTGCGCTCTTGTGCAACACCCAAGTGTAGGTGATCGTGCAAGTAATACTGGATAAGTCCAGGTCGATCCCACAGGGAAGGAATAGGGAGAATATATACTAACTTATAACCTAAAGAAAAGGAAAATAAGAATGAAGGATTGGAGGTGTACTAACAAATCCTAATTAATTAAATTAAACTAAATATTAAACTCAAGCATAAAGAAACATAATAAATTAAAACAGATAAATTAAAGGTGTTGGAAATACGAGAATCCATATTGATCCTAACCACCTACCATGCATACTCATTAACGTTCTATGGAGTTCATTCCTTTTCAGCATTCCGTATTTTTCTAAAGATATAGAATCAATAGCCCTTTCATGACCGGGACTACATCATCACAGTTGATTTAAAATACATGGAAGACGGTTTAAAACAATGGTTATTACTTGCACTCTAAATGGTGTTAGCATTCAAAGTGGTTTTCAAAAGTCATTGAAGAAAATAGCCTTATGGCTTTAAGTTCTAAAAACTGTCGTGACAAACTGAGCTTATTGGGATAATTTGATGGAAGATTTCTAAAACAGAAAGTCATGGAATACTTAAAACAATAATCTCAGGAATTAGCAAGTTCGATCGATCGAAGCGCTCTCGATCGATCGGACTACCTCATCCTTCAATCAATCGAAATGCCTTCGATCGCTTGACTATGGCCCTGGTTCGATCGATCGAAATACCTTCGATTGATCGAGACCAAGGTTTCTAAAGATTGCATGGAAGAGGTTGGGAATCAATGTTTCATCACATATTCCCAACGTCTAAACTATAGAAACATAAATAAACAAGTGCAGGAATAGTAAACCAAAGCAATCATAACAACTATGTCAATAAACAATCAAATATGATAAAGGAATAGAAAAACCTGGAATAAATATGAAAATAACTTGTAAATAACTTGAATCTTCAATAATCTTCAGTATAATAATGAAAAAGAGGAAGAAAAAGATGAATCTAACCTAACCTACTCCTAATCTAACCCTAAAACTACCCTAAAACTGCTGTTTTCTGCGTTCTGGAGCGTCCTCTCTTCGTCTGGCGTCAAAACGGCTTATATATAGGGTTCCCACAGAGTTTACGCAATTTTTGGGTGAATATAAAGTTCGATCGATCGAGCTGAGTTAGATTGATCGAAGGTTCGATCGATTGAACTCTCTTCAATCGCTTGAACTTCTCTGATTTTGACAACTCTGCGCACCGATGGGAGAATGTCCATAACTTTTCACTCGGACCTCGGATTGACCTCCCGTTTGTGGTCACGCGACCGTAACTCAAAGATCTACATTTTATATCTCTGGGAAAATCTTTCAAATCTGAAGTCTTCATTGTCAAAATTGGAATTTTCTCAGCTGCTTCTGTTGTTCTCTCCACCAGAATCACTTTTCTTTAGCTCCACTTCATTGATTTACATCCTAATACCTATAAAACAATGCATAAACATATGTTTTACCATTAACACAATAAAAAGAACATTGTTATTAGAATGCACCTAAATGTAGGGACTTTAGGGATAAAAGTATGCATAAAGAACCATGTAATACGCTATAAATATGCACTTTTCATCACGAATCACACCGCACACATGGCATACGGATGAAATGCAAGTATGTGTGTTCCTATTCTATATGCAAAAGAAAGGAAAATTCTAATCCTAACACACAAAAACATAAGCACATAAAATCCTCACCCATGTCAAGTGCACCAATTTCTCCTCTCATTGTGATCCTCGTTACCCTTTCAAAGGTCGGGCATTCAAAATTTTTCGAAATTCATTTAAAAAGCATTTCTTCCAAAAACAATTCCTAAAATTTTTAGATTTTTCCTTAGAAGATGATCATGTGAAAATATACTTTAACAAAGATTAGTTTGGGGCTTTAATCAAAAAGTAAGCTCCAAAGATTTTGAAAGTGTGATTTTCCGAAAAACCTTGGGGTAAAGATGGTAAAAAAAATCTTATTTGCTTACAAAAATGGATTTAAAATTCTTTGGGTAGAAAAGTCACATGATCGAATTATCACCGTACTTTTCATGAATTCGGATATATTCATGGTCAATGATGCTTAGCTAAACATGATATAAGAGATGTAATCTTATAATCAAAATCTAACGTATTCCCAAATGTCATGGGACAGGATGAGGAATTACTCGAAAGAGATTAAGAGTATACATGTCTCATATTAAGTGGGCATCGTCATCATCTCAAGTAATCCCCTCCGAGCATACAACACTCCCTAGCACATAACTCTAATCAAGAATTAATTCCCTAAGACTTGAAAGGTTCTATAGAAGATACCATGCAAAGGCAAGATATTGGTCAAATAAGGGACCCTTGACACATATCCGATAGGATGCTTCATATACCCAATCATGGTACGAGATCAAGGGTGGTCACACAGTCCCATGATAACTTGACCGACCGGGTTGCCTCGAGTCTCCAAGGTCATAGTTCCGTGTAATCGACTAGAGAGATATGCAAGTGCAATGCAACGGGCACACAAAAATTAATTAATTCGATTAAAAGGACGCTTTAAAGTCTAATTCTCGAGTGAACCCAAAATAAAAAATTTTGGTCTGCGAAACCAGAGATTCTGGGTTCGATCCCCCAGCAGAGTCACCAGATTGTGGATATCGCATGTTCTCTTACCCACAACATTTTAAATTTCTTTTTAAATTCAAAACACAAAACACAAGTCGCCACTTAATTTTAAAAGAAAAATTAAGAAACCATTTTAAGACAAACTCAACTTTTTGGAAACCAGAGTTTTCTAGTTCTGGGGATTATGGAATGAGAGGGGAAGGAGTCCAGCAGACTAAAACACCCCCTCTCATCCTATCTCGTGATTGGCCTCTACTCAACATCCTTTAAATCAAATTTATTAATCTAAATGTGCCATCAACGAATACATAGATATATATATACATTACAGAAGCACGTTCAAAGGGTGTAAGATTGCTAATGGTGAAAAATATCATTCAAAATCATGTAATTCAATTAACAAGCAATATTATATGCAATAGGGAACGAGGGAACTTACCCGGGATCCAACTGCAAATATTAGACGTGCAATGCATACGAAAGAAAATAAAACCTAAGAAATGGTCTCTAATCACATATATACACATAAGGCAATACCTATTTCTAAGGTGTCGTGCATGAAGTCAAAAATCAATTGAACCAAGAAATGAATAAGCTAAAGAGGGGTTTGAGAAATCATACCTTAATAGCGCTACAAAACAAAGGGTTAGTCCACATGCTTTAGATAAGATATAATGTTGAATCTTAAATGAAATTCCTAAACCTCTAGCTTAAATCTACAAGTATGAAAGAATTGACATAATTATGAATTCCTTCTAATTAGTTGGAAATGCACCATTTCTATAGATATGCAAGTCTCAAATAGGAGCCAATGCAATGTCCATATAGAAATGGTATAGTCCCAACATGATTACAAGGAACTCATAATTATGTTTATTCATAGTACAAAATGAATTCTAATTACAAGTATCAATCTACATGGATGAATGTATATAGATATGTAAACATGAACAAGAATAAGCTACGAAATATTCCTTGATTTGGATCATTTAACCTTTGGTCTTAGTTTAACCAACCATTTTTAAAGCATGGTTTAAGCCCTAGGTCATAGAAAAGTCATTTGAACTATTATTTACAAAGTTTACCAAATCTGTCCCAAAATTCTAAAAATTACAGAGAACAAATCAAAACTTCAAAATTTGGAAAAGTATAGTTCCCCTGGTTTGTGGTTAGTGAATATTGGACAAAAGATGCATCTGTGATTCTAGTTTCCAACCCAAAAAGAAAAATCAAAGATCAACGGTTCAATCTCTGGGATTTAGTCAAACACTAGACATCACTCAGAAATTTACAACTCTCATCCAGAGATTTTGTACGAGTTTTTAAAAATAGTAAAAAAATCAGAAAGACTCTAATCTTTTTAGGAGATCTCATTAACACATTAAACTCCATAGAAAAAATTATTTGAAGCCAAGAATGCTTGGTTAAGATTTTGATTTTCTCATTTCAAGAAGGTGTTACTGTTCTGAAACTTTGGATAGATTAGGTTACTTTACAAAACTAATGACCAAACCACTTTAAACATGAAATCTAATTAAAACAAAAATCACAGCGGTAAAACTTTGTGTTATTGACACTCTCCAATTGGTTTCATTTAATTCCAATGGTTCGTTATTTAACAAAAAATGTTTGATCAAAAGTGGTTGGTGAAATCACAGCACCATTTGTCAAATACACCCTTTATTTGTTAACTTTAGCTACCAAGCCATTAAGTTTGGCTTTATTTAAACTACTCCTCCTCCCATTTGATGGTCATTGGAGGCTAAAGACACTCATTCTTATAGACCTCAATGAAGTATGAACTTCATGAAGTCCCAAAATGATGAACCTAGACTATGGAGGTAGATTTAGATTCATTGACCAAACATACTAATATCAACTTTAATTCCCTTGTAAAACATGAGCTTACAAGGAAACTAAAGGATTTCAAGTCAATAGATTCAAGTAAGACATTGAAAGTCTTATGAATTCTAAGAGATGATTATAATAAATAAATAAAAAAGGACAAAAGAAAAGGAAACCAAGACTCAAGTAATATCTATGTTAACTTCATGATTTATTTAACCTTAAACCTAAGATTATTTTGATCCAAATCAATGAGATAAAAGTTCAATCACAACATTAGCATGTGTAGAGGATCCCAAAGAATCCTGTATATTGTGGTTGAACTTGAATTAGCTGCTAATTAACTTAGAGGTTACCTTCAAGTATCCTCAATTCTCAAGTCTTTAAAAATCTTCCAAAGGTGATTCAAACTCTTCATCTTCTAATTCATACAACTTCTTCCTTAAACTCCTCTAAAACTTACTCCTAATAGTGTTTAGATAATTTTAAGAGGTTTTAAAACAAAGAGATTCAAGAACTCAAGTTAAGATACCAAAAAAATCAAGATCCTTTGTAATGGGATATTTATATCCTATATATAGGCAATTTTTTAAAGGGTATTTCAGTATTTTCAAGGGAAAAACCCTTATTTCGGACGTCCTTTTGAAGGTACAAAACATACTATTTCAAAGTTGGTAGCCACAAAAACGCGGCACTTAATGGTGATGGAAGTGGCACTCTGTAAATGTCAGAATGGCACTCACTGACAGCCACTGCGACATTCACTAAATGCCGATGCGGCATTCAATGAATGCCGCTGACAACTCCGTGGACTGCCATCTTTTTTGAATTTATGGTTTTTGTGGCATTTGACGTATTTTTGCGGCTATCAATAACTACCGGTGCGGCACGTGCTGACTGCCGTACGGCAATCACAAAGTGCCACAGCAGTAACCCGTGACTGTCGCAATCTATGCCATGTGCCATTCTCTTTTATTCTCTCTTATTCTTCATTTTTTCTTTTTGTTTGAATTACAGAGCTTTTCGAAGAGCTTGAATCACCTTTGGAAGTCTTAGATTAGTCGAATATTGTCATCATTGGATTTGAAGGTAACAATCCCCTTAATTCGACATTTGGTCAAAATTGGGGTGTCTACACAGCCCATTTAGGATATTAGGGTTATGGGAAAGGCTAACATGTAGTATCGAAGGCGACGGGTACACCAGACCAAGGCCCAACAAGCTTTCTCTAAGGGCGAATATTTTAGCTCATATCCGGTCATCCTTTTGCTTAGATAATAAATGGTCTTTTCCACATGCCCCTCTTCTCCTTCTTGGGCTAACATACACCCCATCGAATCTTTAGACATAGAAAGGTATAGTAACAAAGGCCTTCTGGGCTTGGGTGGTGATAGGACCAGTGGGTTTTGGAGATAAGTTTTGATTTTATCAAAGGCTTGTTGGCATAGGGTATCCCACTCGAACTTCTCTCCTTTTCCAAGCAACCTAAACAGCGGGTCACATGTCAAGGTGAGCTTTGAGATGAAGCGGCTAATGAATTGTATTCTGCCCAGGAATCCCCTCAGCTCCTTCTCATTCTTCAGTGGTTTGCATTTTGAGATGAAGCAGCTAATGAATGGCTTTTATTTTGGTTGGGTCGACCTCTATTCCCCTTTGGGTGATAAACAATCCTAACAACTTCCAGGTAGTAACTCCGAAGGTGCACTTCTGAGGGTTTAGCCTCATTCTAAATTCTCTCAACGTCTCAAAGAACTTCTTTAATGCCTCCAAGTGTCCTCTCCCCTCCTTAGATTTCATGATCATATCATCGACATACACCTCTACTTCCTTATGGATTATGTCATGTAACAATATAGTGGCGGCTCTCTGGTATATTGCCCTTGCATTTTTGAGTCCAAACGACATTACCCTGTAGTAGTACGTTCCCCAAGGCGTGATGAAGGTACTATTCTTTCTATCCTCTTGTGCCATAAGAATCTAGTTATATCCCGAGAACCCATCCATAAAAGACAAGAGTTCATGTCCCATGGTGTTATTAACTAATACATCAATATGAGGTAAAGGGAAGTCATCTTTAGAACTCGCTTTGTTTAAATCTCGAAAATCAACGCACACCCTAACACGACCATCCTTTTTCAGAACCGGCACAATGTTTGCAATCCACTCGGGATACTCGGTGACCATCAAGAATCCAGCTTTTAATTGCTTTTCAACTTCCTCTTTTACTTTAAGTGCCCATTCAGGCCTCATTCGCCTCAATTTTTGTTTTATTGGTTTTGAGTTAGGAAAAAGGGGAATATGATGTTGGACTATTTCTGGATCGATTCCTGGCATATCACTAAAAGACCATGCAAAAACATCTTTGAATTCATTTAATAGATTGATAAATTCTTTACTTTCTTCATTGCTAAGTGTAAAGCCAATAAAAATATTTTGGGGATTATCTTCATTTCCTAGATTAATCGTTAGAGTGTCATCAATCATTTTGCATGCAGATTCTTTTTCTTTTTAATTAATTTTTGCAATTCGCTTGGTATTTCATAATAATCACAGTCATCACATTCATTAAGCGCATTCAAGTAAGCAGAACTAGTCACACTTTCATTTGTTTGGGGTGATTATAATAGACATGGAAATAGTAAGACGCCTCATATTGGCCATTACAGACTCTGGGGAGAGGGGCACTTATCATTAGACTTGAAAACCCATTCTTTGTTGACTCATTGCTTAAGCTCTATGGAGTCGCAGTCTGGCAGCTTTCCCTTTTCATCCCCTCCTTTTGTCATTGCTTTCTGTGGTTTTTTCATGTCGTTTCCCTTGTCTTCTTCCTGAACCTCTTCCACCATATCCTCAGCACATTCTTCCTCACCTTTCATAACCCCTTTATGGCCTTTTCCTTTGGTTTTCGTGCTTCCTTCGCCTAATAGGTTTTAAATAGCTGGTCCTTCTAGTACACTGATCCAATCTTTGACAGTGGCAGGCTTCATGGGTACTTGCAAATATAGGTCTTCATATTCGAAGAATTCATGGGGGCAGAAGATCTCTAACCCTGGCTTTACGCGATTGTCTTTCTGGTCCACCCATGGTTCCGGGAAGCCACAAAAGGGAAAATCTTCTCCTTCCTTCACAAAGTACCCATTGAGCATTTTTTGGTAAGGGACTAATAGTGCATCAGCTACTTTCTTCTTTTTCCTCAGTTCCTTCTTTGACGGCTAATAACCCAGACCATGAGTGTGAGTCTGGGTGAGGATTCTCAGAAGCTCCGACAGCCTTGATTTCCTAGTCCCATACCCAAGAAGAAACCCATCTTTTTCATAATCCCAGTGACTAACGGGCTTGCATACTGATCAAAATATAGGGGCAGGAACTCCCTCAGATTTGCTCCCTCCAACATGTTAATAAACTCAAACCCTCCCAGATTTGTTTCCTCTTCTTGCAACTGTACTTCCAGAAGCGGCATGCTTGACAAAGCTATAAGCAGGAGGACCCAACTATCCCCGAGGATATCGCAGACCTTGTTTTTCCAAACACACTTGACCTTCTGATGAATTATAGATGGTATGGCACCTAGACTATCTAACCATGGCCTTCCTAGTAACAAATTGAAAGATATAGGGATATCGATGATTTAAACTCGGCTTCTTTTTCTACGGGCCTGACGGTGAGATTAAGGAAGATTATACCCATGACTGTCCTCTGGGTGTTGTCGTACGCCCTTATCCTTTGCTTAGACGAGATCAAAGTTGACTCGTCTAGACCCATTTGCTTGGCTGTTCGGCATGGGCATAAACTTAGAGCAGATCTGTTGTCAACAAGATAAGCAAGTACAGAATTCCCCAAGCATTCGACCATGACATACAATGGTTTATTGTGAATGGGCCCTTCAGGAGGTAGATCATCTTTGGAGAAGGTGATAGCCAGGGTCAAAATTTTGCTGACATCCCCACGAGATCATCCAGTGTTGTGTCGATAGAAACATCAGACTAATTTAGGGAGTCCAGGACTGCCTGCCTGTGGCGTTTAGAAGCAATCAACAAGCCCCAGATGGTGATATTGGCCTGGATTTTAGTCATTTGCTTCAGAACCCTATACTCCTCCTTTTCCTCATTCATCTTCCCATTTCCTTTGTCTAACTACCTCCCTGGGTGATCTTCCTCCAACCTGTGTGGTTTAAAGTATCTCCCCGACCGAGTTAGATGGCTGACTTCTTCTTTTGCCCACAAATTGTCGATTTCCAAAGCAGCTTTCAAACATTCTTCCCTCATTTCTATCTCTTCGTCACTTTCATACCACAGATCATCCTACACCTGACTCACATCCTGACCATCTACTTTGTTAACCTCTTGAGCCCATCAATCTATTTGCTTTGCCATTTCTTCTTCACATTTTCCTGACTGGTTTTCCAGAGTTTATATTTTAGATTCTTTTATTGGCTGGTATGGTTTTCTCGGTTCCCTAACTTTGGTGATTATCTTGGATGGATCTAAGGGTGTCTCCTCTAACCCCAAGAAATAAAGGCCTTATGGCGATAGTACAACATGATGATTCGACAGCGAATTCCTAGAAACATTTGGAGCTTTGATAGGCGGTTCCGATATTACCTTGTTATTAATGAGATCTTGGATTTCATGCCTCAAGCTTGTGCACTGATCTGTAGCATGACCCTTTTGTTAGTAAAATTTGCAATAGAGATCCTCCTTGAAAGCTTGGCGGAAGCAGATTCGGTAAAGGTCGAGGCTCCAATGGGCAAAGATGCCCTTTTGCCATCAGCCTATCAAGGGCAGTTGACAGTGATACCCCCAAGTCTGAGAACTTCCTTGCTTGCTTGTCCCCTCCCCTCCTTGTTATATCAGATTTCTATCCGGCTCGCTCAGTGCATTAACGTCGGTGGGGCTAGAGTGCCCCGTCGAATGTCCTCTGTTTGACCTATAGATTGGCCTCCTATACCTGTTCGGTTGCTCTTCTTTCTTGATCACTACTTCTTGGATTGCATCCTCTATCCTCGTTCCCACGTCAAAGACTTCAACAAAAATGTTAATCAACTAAAACCTCATCTTTTCCTGGTACACCGGTTAGAGATTCTTTATTAACACCTAGATCTGCTCTTTTTTAGACGACCGTTGCACCATCTTGGCTATTTTTCCCCTCCATCGACTCAAGTATTCGATGAATAATTCCTTACTCCCCTGTCTAGTGGGACTATGACATCCAAGGCTTGATTGTACTCATATTGTGCCACAAACACTTTAACTACCTCTTCCCAGACCCTAGTCTTGCTTAGTTCGAGTATGAGGTACCAGGTCAAGGTAGCCCTAGTTAAGGTTTACTGAAATAAGACGGCCATCATGGCGGTGCTCAATCCACTAGGTTGGAAATCTTCGATGCACATCCTTACGTGGCTACAAGGATTCCCTATCCCATCAAACTTGACAAAAACTGACATTTTAAAACCAACATGCAGCATCTTGCCGACCCATCGTACAATCCTTCTGATTGCAGCAGATAAGTATCAACCCCCTGAGCTTTGTGCATCACCCTCTCCAGTTTATCTACCTTTTCAGCCATTACCCTTTCTTTCTCAGTCTTTGATATGAAAATAATTTGTGCGCCTCTTGTGTAATACCCAAGTGTAGGTGGATGTGCAAGTAGTATTCTGGTAAGACCAGGTCGATCCCACAGAGAAGGTTTAAAGTTACTTGCTTAGACTAAACTCAAAAAGGAAATTAAAAATTCAAGCTTTAAATAAGGTGTAGAACACAAAGTTCTACAATTAACAACTACTAAAGTAAACAACTAAATCAAACTAGTAAGTAACTAACTCACTAAAGCGAAATTTAAAACGGTTTTAACTTTATAGAAGGGAAGCGTTGGGATCACACGAATCCGCAGTGACCAGACCATCTACCATGCAGTTTCATTAATGATTTTTGGAGTACATCCATATATAGTATTCTGTATTTTCTAAAGATAAAGAATCAATCGCCCTTTCATAACCGGGACTATATCATCACAATTAGTATAAAATACGTGAAGGCGGTTTAAAACAATAGTTAAGACTCGCACTATGAATGTTGTAAGCATTCAAAGTGATTTGCAAAAGTTATTGGAAAAAATTCCTTAAGGCTTAAAGTTAAGAAATTGTTTTGACAAACTGAGCATATGGGGACAGTTTGATAACAAATCTCAAAAATAGAAAGTCTAGGAATACTACAAAGGATCATCTCAAGAATCTGAGTGTTCAATCGATCGACGCGCTCTTGATCGATCCAAGTTCATCATCTTTCAATCGATCAAAATGTCTTCGATCGCTTGACTATATCTCTGGTTTGATCGATCGAACTTACTTCGATCGATTGAACACAAGATTTTATTCTGGTGCATGGTGGAGGCTAGAGATCACTGTTTCACCGTGATCTCCCAACTCTGAGTCTCCCTAGACATGATCTGAGACACAACGAAATGGTTTTTAACGTATGAGAACATTAAGGGTCTTTTTGGTTGTGTTTTAATCATGTAAACTATTAAAACTAAAGATTCAAAGGAAACTAGTATGGAAAATTATGATCTAATCTAATTAACACTATTAAAACTATAAGCATAATATAAATAACACTAATATAAAAACCTGGAATGAACAAAAACTTGTATTGAACTTCAAAAACTTCAAACTAAAGCAATATCCACGGCATAAACCTACAAAATCAAACAAAACTCTCTATTTCTCTAAAACTGAAAAACAAGGTGTGGGCGTCCTTAGGGATGTGTTTACAACTAATATATAGAGAGAAATCCTAGTTAGGGTTCACAATAATAAGTCTCTATTGCGTGTGCGTATTATTCTGATAAAAGAATGTTCGATCAATCGAACTTCAATCGATCGCTTGAACTCTCAAGTTATTCGAGCGCTTTAAAAACCTTCGATTGCTTGAAAGTTCGATCGCTTGAAAGTTCGATCGCTTGAGCTGTCTTCGATTGCTCGAAATCATCCTTTCCTTTTTAAAATTTTCCTTTTGCATCTTGGCTTTACCCTTTTCTCCTGTAAGCCATCCCTGCACAGAGCAACATAACAGTCTGCACAAAATAACAGCTAAAATAACCCAGCTCATCATAGATTTGTCACATTGTATAAAAACTGGCATTGTAACACAAATTGTAGATATAATAGGAGATTATAAACTAAAATATGACATTTTATTCTTCTAGCACGGTTGTATTTTACAAATACCCCCACTTGTCACAACCCCTAACTAGCTTATTGCTGGTCCCTAGCAATAAGGCGATAGTAAGAACAAGCGAAACTAAACTTCAACGATTGAAAGAAACCAATATACACTAAAAGTAAGCTAACCTAAATAGAAAGAGATATCCTAACTCACTTTTATACTAATCGCGATTGCATTTAGCGAATGCAACAAGCCATTAAACCCCTAGGTTCCCCCCTAGTGGACGAGTGTTGTCTTGTGAGGGTTTGTAGTGAATATACCCACAAAATTCTTAAATTTCAGTTTAAAAAGATAAAGAACAACTTCTAACACTCCCTCCCGGTCAACTACTAACAAAGCTCTACACAGACATATTAATCTCAATCAAACCATGAAAGAAATTCACATGGTCCTCATGCCACCAAGATAGATATAACATATGTATCACATCCATGCATCCGTGTGTGTGTGAAGTTAACAGCTATCCGTTAAACCTTGTTTGGAGTTGTTTAGACTATTGCACCCCTAGAACTTGTAGTTTCTACTCAATTCTCACATTGGGTCACACTCATAAAGGACGTCTCATAGAAACTTGCTTAAGATTGTTCGCACATTTGCATGAAAGCGTTGATAAGAGTGAATTTGTGGATACTAATGCTTTCATACTTGACTCTATGAAAAATAGACATTTAGAGTGTATAGTCTCGTGAATAGAATACCACTTACTAGAGGAGCAAAATACCATGGATAACTCAATTTACACGTTCATGTTCAAGCTAATCCTTTAAGAATCATTAAGACTTTGAATTTTTGGTTTTTATATAGCAAATAGAGTTGCCAAGAGAGAAAATGCGCGTCTCCGTAAGTGATGGAGACCATCTTATTATCATTTTATCTTTTCACTTCTCTAACCCACTTCCCTTCTTGCATATGCTTCTCTTTTATTTCTTTTTTTTTATAAAAAAAAAAAACCTGCTTCTCATTCAAATGTTTCTTTGTATACGTCATTTTATGCAACAACTCCCACAACCACTCTCTTCCAATCACATACTTTGACAGTTTATTCATATCAAATGCGCAATGGGGTCCATTGGGGGTCAAGGTATAAGATTAAGAGTTCGTATTTTCATAATAGAATTGGCAATATTTAATCAGTATGGGGTTAGAAATGAAATGGTTTCTTGAATGTAGGTAAAGGGATATGTATAGTGGTTAAGCAATGGATATCGATGGCTTAAATTATTTTCTTAATTTCTTAGTTCTAGCACTTCGGTGTTTATTGAGTTTAGTTGGTAGATCCTTAGTGTTCTCCTCTACTAAGTAGCCAAAATTGAAGAATCAGTTGAGACTATTTCAATGAATTTAATAAGTATAATCAAGAAAAACATTTCGAGTTTATGTGAAAATTCCCTCAAAAATGAAGATTGGATCGAAAACTCACTAAGGGTCATTAGTTTCCTCTACTCATTCTGTGAATACAATAGTCGTATTAACTCCTTTTTTTTTTTAGATTTTCTACATAGCTATCAACTAGTGCATATGGATGTTGGATACATGAAGGGTCAACACATGCGATTATCCTAATGATACTAGAAAAATGTGTGAATGTAATTCATAAAAGGATGAGACGAATATGGATGCATCATTGCATAATAACAGCTAATCAAGAGTGAAAGTTCAAAGTTATTCTATCATTTAAGTTTGAATTTTTTTAAAAAAATATTTGTTTTTTTTTAAGTTGTGCTATAATTGTATGATATTTGCAATGAAATTATTCAGAGTGCTAAGTGTGAAAATGTACAGGTGAATACCTATCTACACCCTACCCCTAACTGAAAACAACAATGTCCTCAAAAGTTGATTTCAAAATAAAATAGATGGGTATCACCTTGTAGAAGCAAATCAATTATAGCAAGCATAGCATCCTATAATAGACATACAATCTCCAAACAACTAGGATCAATAGACATAGAATTATAAAACACGATCCATAGATACCGACAAAACCAATCACAGAAATAATAATATAATAACAGGAAAGAAGAGTGATCTGAGTTTAATTATACAAAGATAATAACCAGAGAGAGAGTAGAGATGACAAAAGAAAATAAATACAACAAAAGCTCTCACTCTCTCAACTATCATAATCTAATCGACCGCGATCGGGTCGTCATTAGCAATATTTGAAGGAATCTCAATAGGTGCAACAGGAGCATCCTCACCTCCACCCTCAGCAACTGTTGGAGCAGTTACCGGGTCACTCATGGTCATGTCAGAAGATATAGCAGATGAAATGACAGACACAACCAGAGGTGGTGGAGGTGAAGTCTCAGAGATAATAGGCGGTGTCGTCGATGTAGATGGAGTAGATGGATCAGTAGGCGGCGGCAAAGCTGTAGATGATGATAGAACCGAGGTGGGTGGTGCAACTAGGGGATGGAAAACTGTGTGTAATGACTAGGCGACCCCCAACTAAACCAAAAGTGCATCCAACTGCACAGTCATGTGATCAACCTTACCCTCGAGTCGTATACGTGCCTCCTTCTCCTCTAAGAATAACGTGTAAATGGTCTGGAGAGACACGGATGAGGACTCTCCCTGGGCCAAAGCTTGAGACCACTGTCTCGGAATGAAAGGATCAACCTATTCATCAGAATCATGCTCCTCAGCTTCGAAAGGCATCCCAGAAGTGGCTCCCTCTGTATCTGTGCCTCCTCCTCTCCTCTTCTTCGCTCCGACCTTCTCTTTTCCCTTCCTTTTTCTTTTTCTTTTCTGCGCATCTGACCAATGAGTCATCGTCTCACCAAGCTGACTCGAGGCACGTCTAACCTCATCTATAGGTAATGGAAGCAAGCAAGCCTGCTCAATAACTGGATGAATAGGCCAAGCACCCTTCAAATGGCGATTGGCGGCAATGTAATACGTCGGTTGGACCAGGAAGTAAATGTATAAGCAAGGTAACTCGCTGGCCTGTCCCAACGGTATAGAGAACATGAACATACCACAGTGCTAATTTCTCATGATAGGATGTCATGTGGATACAGTTGCAAAGGGCGAGGTAGAGGAGATGATAGTCCTTGGTGAGGTGTCTATCTTTGATCAATAAAATGTTGTTCTACCTGGGAAAGGCCCCACCGGTAATCTCCTAAGATACGAGGGATGGTAAGGTCTCTGGGACTCCTGGTAATCGAGGATAGAAATAGTCAGGCACCTTGGATACCCCCAAAGCAACTACGACAGTGGTGGAACTGAATATAATCTCACGTCTGCAGAAGAAGGAGCGATATGTAAATGCGGCGGCAGGATCTTTGATCATGGTTGCGCAGGCCTCCCACACCCAAGTAACATTGATCCTTTTGGTTTAAATCAACATATCAAACCAAAGTGGCATGTCTCTAATCCATGCCAGGAACCACGACGCTAATAACCATGTATACTCAAGTGGCCTCTCAAGCATCACCTTTCTTGTCTGGAAATAACGGTTGAACCCGACTTGATCCTCCGTGTTCTGAAACCCGTGGGTGGGTACCAAGTTAGGAATGGCGAGGTTGAAGGGTTTAGCCTTGTGGTACCCTATAATAGAATTCATGGCGAGGGACCTGAAATAGAAAAATAAAGGTAAGAAATCAAAACAGGGTTAGAAGAAAAAGAGACTATTTTCTGTATGAAGTTCGAACAATCGAACATTTCTCGAGCAATCGAAATAGGGCCAGGCTCGAGCACTTGAGTCCAGCTCGATCGATCGAGCATAGAGTTTTTCAGGAACGATACACAACCTGCAAAAATAAGAAAAATAAAAAGGAAAAAGACAACAAAGAGATAAATTAGTTGGTCTTAAGACCAAACCCCCTCTCGATTTTAGCAAGAATGAAATAGGGAGGGTCATGAAGACCTTACCTCGGTTTGTGCACAGTGAAAAGGTGGAGGTGATGATAATGATATTTGGGGTAACCGAAGCTCTTCAAAAAAAATGTGTATGTGTAGGGAGAACAGAATCGCCCCGAGTCTCTCTCTGTGGTAGAGCGCTTGAGAGTGTGAAGGAGAGAGAGAGAGAGAGAGAGAGAGAGAGAGACTAAAGAAGAGTGTTGGGGATGCTTATTTAAAAATAAGTCTCGAGCGATCGAGATAGTTCGAGCGATCGAACTTTCGATCACTTGAGCTTTGTTTAAGCGCTTGAGGATGTAAAGAGCTCGATCGATCGAGAAGTTTTTGATCGATCGAACATAATATTTCTAGGTTTCCTTCAGATAGAATACTTGTGTACCCCCAACTGACAAAAATTGATCTAGACATACAGGAATACCATAACAATAGTTTAACACAGAGCATGTAAGCTAGAAATAGTCATCATCATGATATATAATTGCAAATTTCATGAATATAAATTTGTATAGCATTTGTTTGCAAAATCATTCCTCCAAAATTGGTGCTTAGACCTTATTACAATAAAAAACTAAAACCAAAACTAAAAATAACAATGCTTGTCTAGGATTACACTTCAACTAGTTAAAAGATTGATCAAATGAGTACATAAGCTAAAGTGGACCACTAATCCTCGAACACGAAAACTTTATCTCCCACGTTTGTGTCATACTCCACCGAATCTTCTATAGTAGAGTCCAAACTTGATAATTCACATTCCTAGAATAGTCTGAAAAATGTAAAGGTTATCATCAAAGATGTCTGGAATCTCCAAGGGGTTGATTGCGCTCATGAGAGGTGATCGTGGAGATCCTAATGGAGACATAGTTAATTGAGTATAACTCCTCAGTTGCTCTCTCTCATATGGCAAAGTGCCAGGGGACCTCACGAGAGCCCCATAAAATAGGAAGTATGGAAGGAATACTGGTGGTAAATTATGATTCATAGTGATATTCCTAGACAAAGACACAAGGACAACAAAAACAAGGACATAAATTAAATTAGAATAAGATAAGGAAGGAAATAAATGAAAGAAATCAAATGAAGGGAACAAACAAAGAAAAAAAGAAATAAAATGAAATGTGACAAGGATTCAACCTCACTATTGGCATGGTGGAACCATGTGCACTAGTGGGTAGGGGGCACTAAAGCCTAAACAACAAATAGCTTACGTGCACATAGATGTATGGAACCAATTCAATAATGATGAAGTCATCCACAAACGTGAAGACAACATTATGACGTTCGAGCACGACATCTTGCAAATCATTCTCATCCCATGGTTCCCACATCTCATCATTCTCCCACTGTTGCAGGAGTTCATCGTCTACCTCACCAACAAAGTACCCTTCCTCTTCTTATTCCACATCAGTAGGGAAGTCCATGTTTTCAAAAGGATTGATGGCAAGAATGACGGCGAGAAAGGGATGTACCCTTGGGATAGGTCAATTACATCATCCGCCCCTGGCACTTGATAAGGTGAAAGGCAGAATACAATCTCGTCGGTAGTCCAGGGGGGTTTCGGTACTCAGAATCATCCCATGAGCCTATCGAATACACTAATCTTGTATCATCATCATCTCTCATTTTTAAAGCATGAAGATGAGAGAGATAATATGGAATAGCAAGTTAAGAATGAAGTCACACTCACAAAGATAAAAATAAAATAGAAACAGAAGAAAATAAACAAAAAGCATGAAACGAAAAGATTACAACAACAAGTTGAGGACTCTCTTTGGTGTTTTAGATAGCTGAGTAGTTGGGCTCATCCAATTGGATGTGCTCAACTTCTGGTTGGAAATTTTCCAAGAATGGCTTAAACCACTGGCCATTAACCTTGATCCTCTCATTGTTCATTGGATTTATCAGCTCAATGGCTCCATGTGGAAAAACAGATTTAATGATGAATAGACCTATCCACGGGGATCGGAGCTTCCTTGGGAAGAGGTGAAGGTAAGAGTCATATAGCAGGACTTTTTTCCCCGGCTCGAATATTTTACGAAAGATAGTTTGATCATGGCGAGCCTTCAACCTCTCCTTATGCAACTTTGCATAGTCATATGCATCTCTACAGATTTTCTTAAGCTCTACTTGTTGAAATTTTCATAATTGACCTCCCTCTTTAACATCGAAGTTTAGCGAGCGTGTCGCCCAATATGCTTTATGTTTGATCTCAACAGGGAGATGACATGCTTTTCTGTACACTAGCCTGTACGGGGACATTCCCAAATTTGTTTTGTAAGCGGTACGATATGCCCACAGAGCATCGATCAACTTGTATGCCCAATCTTTCCTGTTTGAGCTAACCATTTTTTCGAGAATGTGTTTTATTTCTCGGTTTGCCAACTCTGCTTGCCCATTAGTCTGTGGGTGGTAGGCTAAGAAAATTTTATTGTTGACCCCATACTTCTTAAGGAGTGACTCCAAGGGCCGATTACAAAAGTGTTTGCCTTGGTCTCTAATTAATGCTCTTGGGGTTCTGAAATGTGACAGAATATTTTCTTTTAAAAATGACATTACTATTCTGTGGTCGTTTCTTCTTGTCGGTATTGCCTCCACCCATTTTGATACATACTCTACAGCTAAAAGTATGTACTCATAATTGTTCAATTTTGGGAATGGTCCCATAAAATCTATGCCCCAATAATCGAATATTTCAATTATGATAATAGGAGTCAAAGGCATAGAGTTCCTTTTTGAAATTGTGCCTAACTTTTGACAACGTTGGCATGCTTTGAAGAAGGAGTAGGCATCTTTAAACATGGTGGGCCAGTAGAAACCGCTATGTAAGACTTTTTATGCGGTCTTCTATGAAGCGAAATGGCCACCGCAGGCTTCGAAATGGCATGAGGCCAAGATTACAGTTAAATCCTCATTCGGAACACAACGCAATGATGACCTGATCAGCACAATATTTGAAAAGGAATGGGTCATCGAAGAAAAAATGACGCGCGAATGAGAGAAATCTTTTCCTATCCTGATTTGACCAATGCCCAGGGGTTTCTCCCGTGACTAGATAGTTTACGATATCCGCATACCATGGTAGAGCGAACACAACCATCAGTTGCTCATCTAGGAATTCATCCTTGATAGGTAGCAGTTCAGTGTTGTCAACAAAAGTTAACCAAGATAAATGATCCGTGACCACATTCTCTACTCCCTTCTTATCTTTGATTTTTAGATCAAACTGTTAGAGTAGGAGTATCCAGCGAATAAGAAGTTGTTTTATGTCTTTCTTGGATAACAAGAATTTGAGGGTCGAGTGGTCTATAAAATAGATAATTGGTGACCCTATCAAATAAGACCTGAATTTGTCCAAGGCAAAAACTATAGCCAGCAACTCTTTTTTGGTAGTTATATAATTCATTTGAGCTTCATTCAATGTTCGACTGACATAGTAAATAACATCAGGCTTATTTTCCTTCCTCTGTCTTAGAACTGTGTCAATAACTTAGTGACTGGCATCACACATTAGTTCAAAAGGCAAACTCCAGTTAGGTGCTTGTATTATTGGTGCAGAGGTAAGGAGCTCCTTTAGTGTGTCAAAAGATTTCTGACAGCTTTTCGACCACTCGAATGGTGTGTCTTTAATGAGCAGTTGACTCAATGGTCGGGAGATTGCACTAAAATTCTGAATAAATCGACAGTAGAATCTTGTGTGCCCCAAGAAAGAACGGATGTCTTTAACTGTATGGGGGATAGGCAAATTCGAGATAATGTCAATTTTGGCCTTATCCACTTGGATACCTTCATCAGAGATTATATGGCCGAGGATTATTCCCTTGGTCACCATGATGTGACACTTCTCCCAATTTAACACCAGGCCTTTGTCCTCACTTTGTGCTAAATGACACGAGAATTATTTGTGTGCTCTTGTGCAACACCCAAGTGCAGGTGATCGTGCAAGTAATATAGTACTAGAAGTCCAGGTCGATCCCATAGGGAAGGAATAGGGAGAATGTCTACTAAGTTATTACCTAAAGAAAAGGAAAACGATTAATATACGGGTGAAGGTTCTAATGAATCCTAATTAATTAAATTAAACTAAATAATAAACTAAAGTATAACGAAACATAACTAATTAAACCGATAAATTAAAGATGTTGGAAACACATGAATCCACATTGATCCTAACCATCTACTATGCACATTCATTAACATTCTATAGAGTTTATTCCTTTTCAGTATTCCGTATTTTTCTAAAGATAAAGAATCAATATCCCTTTCATGACAAGGACTATATCTTCATAAGTGATTTAAAATACTTAGAAGACGGTTTAAAACAATGGTTATTACTTCCACTCTAAATGGTGTTAGCATTCAAAGTGATTTTCAAAAGTCATTGAAGAAAATAGCCTTAAGGCTTTAAGTTCTAAAAACTATTGTGACAAACTTAGCTTATAGGGACAATTTGATGACAGATTTCTAAAATAGAAAGTCATGGAATACTTAAAAGAATCATTTCAAGAATCAACAAGTTCGATCAATCGAAACGCTCTCGATCGATCGGACTGCATCATCATTCAATCGATCGAAATGTCTTCGATCGCTTGACTATGGCTCTGGTTCGATCGATCAAAATACTTTCAATCGATCGAGCCTAGGTTTTCTATATCATACATGGCAGAGGTTGGGAATCAATGTTTCATCACACATTTCCAACGTCTAAACTACGGAAACATGAATATACTAATACAGAAGTAGTAACCTAGAATAATCATAACATATAACCTAATAAACAATGAAATAGAGAAAAGGAAAAGAAAAACCTAGAATAATCTAAATATAACTTGTAATAAACATGAAACCAACTTGAATCTTCAATAATCTTCAATATAGCAATGGAAAAGATGAAGAATAACATGAATCTAACCTAATCTACTCCTAATCTAACCCTAGAACTACCTTAAACTGTTGTTTTTTGCGTTCTGGAGCGTCTTCTCTTCGTCTGATGTCAAAACGACTTATTTATAGGGTTCCTGCAGAGATTACACAACTTTCGGAAGAAAATAAAGTTCAATCGATCGAGCTTAGCTTGATTGATCAAAGGTTCAATCGATTGAACTCTCCTCAATCGCTTGAACTTCTCTGATTTTGACAACTCTGCGCACCGATGGGAGAATGACCATAACTTTTCACTCGGACCTCGGATTGACCTTTCGTTTATGACCAAACGACCGTAACTCAATGATCTATATTTTATATTTCTAGGAAAATCTTCCAAATCTGAAGTCTTCATTGTCAAAAATGACATTTTGCTCAGTTGCTTCCGTTGTTCTCTTTACCAGAATCACTTTCTTTAGCTCCACTTCATTAAATTACATCCTAATAACTATAAAATAATGCATAAACGTATGTTTTAGCATTAACGTAATAAAAAGAACAATGTTATTAGAATGCACCTAAATGTAGGGACTTTGGGGATAAAAGTATTTATAAAAGACCATAGAATACACTATGAATATGCACTTTTCACCTCGAATCATACCCCCCAACTAGCTCGTTGCTAGTCCCTAGCAATGAAGAGAACTACATCAATGTTTATTCGAACTCTAAAAATTTAAAATAAAGTAAAAATCCTAACTCACTTTCGTAGGAATCGCGATTGCATTTAACGTATGCAACAAGCCTTTAAACCCCTAGGTTCCCCCTAGTGGAGGAGTGTTATCTCATGAGGGTTTGCAGTGAATCTACCCACAAGATTCATATTTATGGTAATGGTTCTCATTTAAATGTTTTCAAGAAATTTTTCCTCTCATTTAGCAATGTGGTTAAACTCAAAAATCTAATGAAACTCTCTAGTATGCCATAACCATGAAACACACACAATATAGTTAATCTACTATCAAAGTCATTAGAATATTCCATACCTATTAATGTTCAAGTGTGTGTGTGAATGGACAACCAAAATACAAAACTTTAATTCAAAGCTCGCATAACCTAAGACGCTATCAAGACGTTCATTTTGACTCAACTCTTACCGAGATTACACTCTCAAGATGAAATCACTCTGAATTAGGTGTAATAATTATCACTCATGATATGGAAGCAATAAAGAGTAAATGTAAATGGAATCTAATGCTTCTCATATCCAAATAGAAAAACGGACATTTTTGTGCACAAAGTCTCATGAAATGATACTTTTACCTTAACTTCTAATCCAATTAACTTAAAATCATCAGGACTTTGAAAAGAGGTGTTCGATTAAAAAGAAAGCAACTCGTGATATTCAATTGGGTCAAAGAATGTGATTGAAATATCCACTACAACTTTTCAAAGTTCCCACATCTCCAACTCTCTCTTCTTCTTCTCTTTTATTTATTTTTTTTCCACACTTCTTTTTATTATTATTTTTTTCTTTTGTAACAACCATTGGCATTTTTTTTTCTTTTTTTTTTTGCTTTTTTTCTTTTCTTTTCTTTTTCTTTTTTTTTTCATCATTTTTTTTCTTTTGCCAACTTTCCCTTATTCACAAAATCAAACTTCTTGTCAAGATAACATATCCCAATCACTCCTAGGTAGAGAAAAGAAGCTCAAATTTGTAATTTGGAGTTCGGCATAGATTTTAGGAATTGTAATGACAAGGTAATTATGATAAAGGCTCAAGAGGTGACGTAAAGGAATATCATAGAGGTAGGTTAATGTTGTATTTTGCATGTATGGTCAAAAGATGGCCTAAATCATCTTCTAAGTTCATTAAGATTATTCATTTCACTAAATTCAAGAGCTCTAAATTTGGTAAATCCTGAATATTCTCTTCTAGTACTCAGTCAAAATAAAGAAAATTGAGACTTTCAACGAGTGAATACGCTTTTCAAAAAGTAAGAGTAATTTTATAAAACCCTCAAAAACAAAAAATGACACAAAAGCTCACTTGGGTTATTAGTTTCCACTACAATCTCTCAAGACACCTAAGCTATGCTTACTAATCCATTTTAGTTAAGTACAAGGTTGTCACAACGTGCTCAAGTTGTTTGCAGATTAAAAGGCATAAAGCATACTATAACTGAGATAGTAAACAAACTATCATAGTATATCACATAGTAATAACATACAGAAAGTAACACTAATGCATCATAACTAACTACATATACTAAGCGAGAAATACAAGAACCATCTTATTATCTTTTGAATAATAAAAATTTTGTAAATTTTGTAAATTTTTGAAAATTTTAATTTACTGAGTTACATGTTGCTAAACAGGTATATGACACTAAAGCACAACAAAAAGATATGAGGCATGCAATGGCTCACTCCCCCCAACTAAAACTAAACATTGTCCCCAATGTTCTAAACTAAGCACATGGACATGGACATGTAAAGTAAAGCGAGAGAAGGAAGGATGTTACCTCGAGGCATTAATATCCAATTTTTTTTTCTGTTATTTCTTTGTTAAGTTACCTGCAAAATCATTAGTGGCAACAAGGAAAAACAGAGAATATAATACAGCTACTCAGTAGATAAATTCGGTTAATTAAGATTTTTACCATAAATTAATAACCGAAATTTTTGAGAATCTTCCCAATGAAATAATTTAACAGTGAAAAGAATGTAGGGATCCTCATAAAATTGCAACTCTCCCCAACTAATGTCAGGCTCAAGGTCAGAGGAGATGATGAAAAACCTATGGCTTCCAAATTTATTGGGGACAATTATAAGAGGTATACCACACTTGTTAGGAATTACATGCAAGAAATGATTTTTGGTGTTGGTAGTTCCTATAATAGCCTCTATTTTAATACAAGGAGGTGGCCACAGTTCGATAAAAGGGGTAGTGTCTAAGTAATGTTCTTATGAATCTTCTTTACCCTCCTCTTATATTAGAACAGAATCTATGGAGATATGATCATATGAATGGGATTTCTGTTCTATGTAAATAGTTTTAGACTGGACTTGGATAAAACTATTTATTTGGGCCTCAATATCATTATTACTCAAGAAGGTCAAGCAGTCTAGCAGATAACTAGCTTATTGTTGAAGTTTAAGATTATCTAAAGTGGGCCTAATATTTTCCAAGTCCTCTCTCACAGAATTTTGAAATTTAAAATTTGGTGAAGTACATGTGCTAGAATCTTTATCATCCTCTTCTACAACACATTCTTTTTGTTCAAGAGTGGGGTACACATAACATTTAAGCTCAGGATGAGAGCTTTGATTGATAGCAAGGATAGGTGATGGGCAACTTAGTGACACCACCTCTTCGGCCGAAAAAGGTGAGGGTTCATGAATATCACATGAATCTAAATCGAATTTAGAATTTTCAATAACATCCTCCCTTGGGTCACAATCAAAGGTAGAGGTAGAGTCAACAAGGGACTCATCCTTTCCTAATTGCGTGCAGTCACCTAAACTCTCATCATCTTTTAAAACCTTATTCTCATCCTCGTAACTCTCCTCACTATATATGTCATCTATTGAGGATCTCTGGACAAAAAGATTGTGCAATTTTATCCAGGTAGTGAAGGAGTTAATGTCTGGGGTTGTATATTGAGGAGAAGATGGTTCTACAATTTCATGCTCAATGGTTTGGTTTTGGAGTTCTTGTTGGGTAGTCACTTTCCCGAGTGAGTTATTAACCTCATTCGGTATAAACCCGTGATTGTCCTCTAATTCCATTCCATTGTTAGTGCCTTGAAATTTGGGTTGTAATGTTAAAGGACTAGTATTGTCTTCTAAAGGTTGGCTAGCATATGCTTGTTGATATCTAGTTTCTAATTTATCAAGTGCACTATCTAGCCTTTTCATATCACTAAGCAGCAATTTTAACATACCATTATCCTCAACTTGGTTATTATCCTCATTATAACTATACGAAGATTCGCCCCATTGTTGTTAATGATAGTCCCCTTTCCATTGCGTTTATGGAAAAGACTCCCCATAAGGAAAGTCTTGGTGCATTTGGTAATCGTGGGAACTACTATAATATCCTACATTATTATTTTGGTTATATCCCCATTGCGGTTGATAGAACTCTTCATGTGGAGGTTCTTGATACGTTTGATAATACGGGGGACTACCACTATCATTTCCCTATTATGGCGGTTGGTAGCACTCAGGTTGATAATGCGGGTCATATGTGGGTGCGTGCCAACATGGGGGATAGTTTTCATTACCTAATGTATACCTATTGGTGGCATTTGTGTTTGTGTTGTATGGAGGATAATATGGATAAGACATATTCACTCAAAATTTTTAAACAATAGGATTTTTTTTTTATCTTGTGAAAGAAAAAGTCCAAAATATTTTTATTTATTAATTTTTTTTATATTATTATATTATTATTTTTCTATTTTTTATTTTTTGAAAAGAAAGAAAAATTGGAAATAACTTAGTAAAATCCTAACCTAGTTGCCTTCCCCGGCAACGGCGCCAAAAACTTGACACGAGAATTATTTGTGTGCTCTTGTGCAACACCCAAGTGTAGGTGATCGTGCAAGTAATATGGTACTAGGAGTCCAGGTCAATCCCACAGGGAAGGAATATGAAGAATGTCTACTAAGTTATAACCTAAAGAAAAGGAAAAAGACGAATATACAGGTGGAGGTTCTAATAAATCCTAATTAATTAAATTAAACTAAATAACAAACTAAAGTATAAAGAAACATAACTAATTAAACAGATAAATTAAAGGTGTTGGAAACACATGAATCCACATTGATCCTAACCATCTACCATGCACATTCATTAACATTCTATGGAGTTCATTCCTTTTCAGTATTCCGTAGTTTTCTAAAGATAAAGAATCAATAGCCCTTTCATGACCGGGACTATATCATCACAAGTCTTTTAAAATACTTAGAAGACGGTTTAAAACAATGATTATTACTTGCACTCTAAATGGTGTTAGCATTCAAAATGGTTTTCAAAAGTCATTGAAGAAAATAGCCTTAAGGCTTTAAGTTCTAAAAATTGTTGTGACAAACTGAGCTTATAGGGACAATTTGATGACAGATTTCTAAAAGAGAAAGTCATGGAATACTTAAAAGAGTCATCTCAAGTGATGATGCCGAAAATTGGTAAGCAAGATTTAAGTGAGAAAATAAAGTAGAAAGAGGTTTGTATGTGGTTCGGCCCCGTTAACGAGGTGACCTACATCCACGGGTGCGTCTGTGCGCTTCTCACTAGCAGATCACTGGCGGGCCTGGTGAGCCAACAAGGACGGGTGGCACTACCAGTAATACCAGTCGGGTATATGTGTGTAAGTGATGAGTTCTCTAATAGGGTAGGTGGCTCTTTTATAGATGCAAGAATCCACCCTTACATGGTAAGTTAGTAGGATTAGGAAGCCTAATCTAATCACAATAGATTTGCATGATCTTAGGAGAGTTTCCTAAGTGGTTCAGGAAACTACTCATCTTTCCTTGATAGAGTCCGGGTTTCATAAGGAAACTACCTGGAATGTTCTTCACGAGCTGTGCCTGCTGAAAAGCCGCCTCACATCACGCCCGGGCTGTTCACCTCACCCGAGCGGTGACGTCTAATGCAGGGAGCGGGCCCCAAGGTCTCTTCCCGAATAGCTCGGGTCCTTCTGCCACGTGGCGGTTTCTCTTTAGCTGATATTTCTGGACAAATCAGCTGCCCCCATTTTCAAAGTTGATGTGACATCTCGACGAATGAAGTTTGAAAATTAAGACCGTCTCCACGATACCGCTCAGGCGTAGATCGGGATTTCACCCGGACTGGGAGCGATTGTAGTGGTCCGCCGGGATACTGACCGAACGGTGACTAGGCCCGGCATCCCGAATGCCACGTGCCCCCTGGCCACTGGTCTAGTTAAGATCCAACGATGCCCATGCGGGAGTAACCGAATCGCTTGCGTGGCAACTGAAACATCATGTCGAGCATTAAATGCTCACACCTTTCGAGGCGACGCCACATGTGCCCGAAATGACAGTTTTGGCAGGAGGGCATATGGGTCGTTCGATCAATTCTGATCTCTACCGTTCACGATGCCTATATAAGGGGCATCTGTTCAGTCCATCCCTTACTGTAGATTAATAACCGAATTTACCGAGCGGTTCTCGAGAGCAAAGCATCCCCGAACTCTCTTCCTTTGCTTCTATTGCCCACACCTTCTTTTCCGATGGCTTCTCATGTTGACCTGAATTCTGACAACGGACTCAAAACTTTCCGAGAAGACTGCGAAATTCCAGACGACGTCGGAGTTCGCCCCTACATCGAAGGGGAGGAGGTAGCCTTCTCTTTCGTCCTCATTAGCAGCTATCTGCTGCTAGTGGTGGGGCTACGCTTCCCTCTCCCGGTCTCCTTCTGCGACCTGCTGTAGGGGTTGCGTATTCCTCTCTCCAAGTGCCACCCAAATGTTGCCCGCCTCCTCTGGGGGATATCAGTACTGAACCAGCGACTTGGGTTGCTCCTCCATTCAGTCGACGTCGTCAGGTGTTATATCCTGGGCATCGACCACGGGGGCCCTTACCTACGCCCCGAGGCCGAAGGGAGACACCTTGTCCAGGGTCTGGACTTCCCAAACAAGAAGTGGTGCCAATATCCTTGGGTCGTGGTGTCCGGCAACTGGATAGTGGACCCTTCTCTCTGCCCCCTGCGACCTTTAGCCCGGAACTCTACAAGGGATCTTTTGCCGCCTTCCGCAGCATTGCCCCTGATGTTGCTGACACGGAGGCGATCGGCCGAGCTGTCGAAGCCGGCCTCACGTTCTCGGATTTGACCGGGGGTCCTGCTGTTGAGGTTGGCGATGGGGCTCCATCTGCGGCCCCTGCTGTTGCTGCCTCCGGGTCTCGCCGCTACACTCGATCCATGGCTACGGTGCAGGGACTAGCCCAAATGTTGCGTATTCCGCTCTCCAAGTGCCGCCCAAATGTTTCCCGCCTCCTCTGGGGGATATCAGTACTGAACCAGCGACTTGGGTTGCTCCTCCGTTCAGTCAACGTCGTCAGGTGTTATGTCCTGGGCATCGACCACGGGGGCCCTTACCTACGCCCCGGGGCCGAAGAGAGACACCTTGTCTAGGGTCTGGACTTCCCGAACAAGAAGTGGCGCCAATATCCTTGGGTCGTGGTGTCCGGCAACTGGATAGTGGACCCTTCTCTCTGCCCCCCTGCGACCTTGAGCCCGGAACTCTGCAAGGGATCTTTTGCCGCCTTCCGCAGCATTGCCCCTGATGTTGCTGACACGGAGGCGATCGGTCGAGCTGTCGAAGCCGGCCTCACGTTCTCGGATTTGACCCGGTCCTGCTATTGAGGTTGGCGATGGGGCTCCATCTGCGGCCCCTGCTGCTGCTGCCTCCGGGTCTCGCCGCTACACTCGATCCATGGCTACCGGTCCGCGTGCTACCGGCAGGGCCGGCCCACCCAAGGGGCCAGTTTCTCTGTCCTCCAGCAACAATTCTGCCTCATCCAGGGATGCAAGTCCGCCACCAGGCCCGTCCAAAAAGGGAAAGGAGAAAGCACTTGAGGAAGGATCTCCACCTCCACAAAAGAAAAGTCGGATGGAATACCCGACCGGCCTTCACGTGCCCAGCTCTTGGACCGGCCTCTCCCTTGCTAACCTGGAGGGTCGTCTTCAGGAGGTGGAAAAGCAGACTGCTCACCTGCAGACAGGCTCTGCCATGCAGGAGGTGGATATTCACACCCTCGAGCTCACTGTAAAGGAGCTGGTGGCGAGGACGGCGGCTCTGAAAGAGAAAGTCAAGGCTCTGAAGGGCAAAGTAACTTGAAGGCTCCTCTTTCGCTCTTTTTTTTTTTGCCGGGGAGGCTACTATAATTGCCCCCGATCTCTGTACAGTTCACTTTTTATAGCAATGAAAAGGTCCTTAAGGCCGACACTTTCTCTCACTCTGTTCTTCTATTGCGTCGTTTGTGATTGCCAATGCTCGGCGCTTTGTCTAATACCATTTTAAAAACTAAGCACCCCCTTAGGAACCGTTCGGTAATAGATCGGGATCCCGATAGGAGGACACCGGTTGGACCGATCAGTCGCGTCCCGGGTCATCGTTGCGTCACGTGTCAACCGGCCATGGGTCTGGTTAGGATCCAACGATACAAGCTTGGGAGTAACCAAAATGTCTCCATCATGCATTTAATGTACGCGCCTTTTGAGGCGACGTGTCAGGTCCCCGAGGTGACAACTGTCGGTCACTTTCGGTGGGAAAACGCACGAGCCGTTGGATCTGCTTTGATCCGGGCGGTTGCTGATTTCTATATAATGACCTCTTGCCCAGTTCTCCGACTCTACATAGCAGAGAGTCGACTGTCGAGCGCCTTAAGAGCAAGAACGATTCTGAGCAAGGCTCCTAAGCCCCTCTTTTTGCGCCAGACTTTGTAAGTTCTTTTTTTTTCAGTTTCAGTTCATCATTTCTCCTCTCTCTGTCCTTCTCTTTTCTCTTGTCTGATCGAGATTGGAGAGAGTGAGCCCACTTAGGTTAGGACAACAGTGGAACTTTTTCTTCCTTAGGTTCTGTTTCTTCTTTCGGGTGGGGGGTACTTTAGGTTTGTTAGAGCGAGCGAGTGTCTCCAGAATAGTCTTGAGAGAGTGCCACTTGGTGTTAAGGACTCTTTATTTTCTACCATTTAGGCTAGTAGTCCTGCCCCCTTTGTACATCAAGCTCGGTGTCCCTGATCCCTACTCAGGTTGTGCCCTTCTGCCTCTTCCTTCCATAGGTGCACAAAAGATGGAGCACTCTGATTTCAACTCTGCTTCTCGGTCGGGGAGTGAGATGTTCCGGTCGAGCTCGCCCGATACCAGCTTAGACCCACCTTCCGATTCCCCCTCTGATCATCACAGCGAGGGCCGGATCCCATTCCGAGTATCCAGCGACGAGTCAGGCCAAGAGGCCCCCATCGCCTCGGTGTCGCGGGGTTCTGGTGATGAGGCACCCAGGGAGCCGGCTCCCGAGGTAATATTCACCTGCGAATTTATCCCCTTGGCTCTGCATGCCAGGGACTTTGATCGGATCAGGGATCGGTACGCCATCCCTGGCGGCAGTTCTTTGTCCGTCTGCCCCGGCGGGGCTCAAATTTACCATAGAGGTTTCGTTACCTTGTACGAGGACGCCTTCATAGCTGGCCTCCGTGTCCCCCTTCATCCGGTCGCCCAGGACATTTTGATCTTTCTGGGGATAGCCCCTGGGCAATTAGCCCCGAACGGGTGGAGGTGTCTTATGGGGTCCATCTCCTTGTGGCCCCAGATCTTCGGGTATGAACTCACCCTTCAAGAGTTCTTCTGGATCCACCGGCCGTTCCCAGTTCACGGGGAGGCCGGGTTTTTCTCCCTGGGGGCTCGGCAGGGAAAGAAGATCATCATCAACTGCCCGAGCAACAACAAGGGGTGGAAGAACAGGTTCTTCCAAGTATCCACCCCTGGGTTTTGTGAGCCAGCCTTGGGGAGTCGACTAAGGACTGCGTGGGCGAGAGAATTAAGGGGTAAGCCTGTCCCGTATCTTTTCTGGCCTCATTCCCGGCTCTGTTTTGCGGTTTTTGGAACTAATTGCCTCGATTTGTGTCGTAGCAGGATTCGTCGATCTCCCAAGCATTCCGGCGGACTGTGAGGAAAGGATCAGGGGCTTGATTGAGCGACCTGTCAACATCTGGGATGTGCTGACCCGGTCGGGAGACCAGAAAGGTGATCACCGACCCCTCTGTCCTGCCGAGGCACCCATCTTTTCTACTATCATCCCGGGTACGAATTTTGTCACTTGCCATTGCTTTGGCTACTTCTGCCGCCTTGGTGTCTCGACTTTGATCCTATGGCTGTTTTTCTTTTGCAGAGATGGCCCCTAGGAAAGATCCCGCACAGTTGAAGGCTCTACAGGCTGCTGTTGCGAAGCGGATGGCGGCGGCCGGGAAGAGGCCGGCCACTGAGGCCTCTGGAAGCGCGCCCGCCTTCAGGCGACTCAGGCGCGGCATATCGGCTGCGGCCCAAGCTCCCGGAGTTGAGGCCTCGACTCCCCGGGTGGTGGTAGTAGGGGAGACCTCTGCCCCCCAAGCTGAGATTCCCGCCGGGGCACCCCTGGAGCAACCTGGGGAGACCCGAGACAGAGTCAGATCGTGCCTGCTCCCCAGTCAAGTGGAGAAGTGTGCTGGCATGTCACCCCAAGTTTTTCAGGGGTGGCTGTACAGCATCTCCCATCTGGTAAGTAACTTTTTTTTGCATCTTTCGATTTCTTTGCATTTTCTGATCTGTCGGTAGTAGTGATCGTTTTCTTTTTACTTTGATTGTAGGTTGGCTGCATGGCGGCCGGGGCTGAGTCCTTCATGCCGGCCCTTGCCGGGAGGGCCACCGCCGCCGAGAACGCCCTTGCCGAGAAAGAGGTTGCCTTGGAGACCAAAGAGAGGGCCTTGACCATAGAGAAAAACAGGGTCAAGGGCCTGACTTCGAGCCTCGGGGTAGCCCGGGAAGAGCTGGCGGTGGCTCTGGCGGAGCTGGAGGCCGAACGGGCTGGCCGCGCGGTAGCTGAAGCTCGGGAGAAGGTGCTTTTGGAGGCAGCAACGACCTCTGGTCCTTTGGGGGAAACATTTGACGACGGATTCTTCCTCGGGTACGAGGACTTGAAGAGGAGGCTGGCCCTAGACACCCGGAGTTGGACACCACTCCCTACCAGGGGGTGGACTCCGACTACTGGGTGTCCGAATCCACCGAGGATGCTGCTGCGGCCGAGGGTGCCGTTGCCCCGACTGTCCAGGAGGGGGATGTTGCTGCGACTGGGGGTGCCACTACCCCGGCCAGCAAGGAGAGAGATGCTGAGCCGGAGGGGCAGGCCGGGAAGGCGGTCGAGGAGGATGTGGATAATGTTGATATAGACGACGCCTAGGCTCCCTGCTCCCGGATTGTTGTTATTTTTCTCTTTTTTTTTTTTTATTTTTGTTGTAGTTTCTTTTTAATGGGGGGGCTACTACGACTGCCCCCTAGGCTTTGTATAGTTTTGCATTTATAAAAAAGCCCTTGAGGTCAAATTTCCTTTTCATTAACTGTCTTCTTCTTTTTTTTTTTTGGCACCGTGCCTGTTTATAGTTGCTAGTATCCGCTCGATTTTGGCCGACCTAACATCTGCCTTAGCAAATGCTTTAGGACCGTAACCAACAGAACGCCTAGTCTTATTAACCTTTCTAAAAGGTAATCACCCGGAGCGCTGTAGGGACTAGCCCTACCTAGCATCTGGGATCGTCCGGTGTATTATAGGAGTACCCTGTATTACCGTCCGGGTTGTCCCGGCGTATCATAGGTGTATTGTCACACCCCAATTTTTGGACAACCAAATATTCAATCCAGAGCCTGTATCCGGACTAATATTCAATTACCAAAAATCACGAGAGCGACACCCTCCCATATGCTATCAGAAAATTTATTGAAAACAATATTTAATACTCCTTAAATAAGGACATGTGATCTTGTGTTTAAAGAAAAACTCTTTATTATTAAACATGTATTCCCAAACATCCATTTCATTGTAAAAGAAATAAAGTTCCATTATAAATATTATATCACTTTTCAATTTAAAAAAAAACATCATTTTCATAAATAAAATGTCCACATACAGAGTTCAGCGGAAATAAAAATAAATATGAATAAAATCTATACATCCATTGGTCAGAGTAACTACAACGTTCCCAATACCCAATATACCATATTTATTACAATTATACATACTGGCCCACAATGCCAGAAAATAAAATACAATCAAGTACAACAAAAATAAGTACAACTCCAATAATAAACAACACAACGACCATCTCTTCACCCAAACAGAAGCTCCAACGAAAATCTCCAAAAACTAAACCTGCACAAATGCATTCGACTACGTTTCATATAGAAACGCCCCCGAATGTATAACACACTCGGGTCAGTCACATGACTGGTATGAGTTAAACAAGACAACAAGTCTTAGGGATCCAACTTGAACCCGTAGACAACAAATTACACTACAACACTCTTGGGTCAAGACAGGTAGTTCCACACACATATCTGGACATTAGAGTAGTTTCCATTTATGTGGTGGCAAGTAGTTTCTTGCCCGAAATCCAAAGCTACTACGAGTTTTATACTTACCTTGGATATATATGGTGAGCCAGCCCTGCATAAAAGTTAGTGGGCCCACCATCCTGTAAATCGAATGATCATAAACCAAGCAAACAATTCCGTATACAAACTGTCCACATTCTAACTCAAACGTCACATTCATTTTTCCACGCTTATCAGTCTTATGAAATAATCCATGTTCATTACTTATTAACTTTAAATTTATCTTTGCATTCCCTAGCTTCACCACTTGGCCACCCTCCATGGTACACCCACACATATATCCCATGTGTGCCCGGACATACTACCAACATCCACTCTGGTGCTAGTTTGGTTGGGGTATCAACCAAACCAGGTATACACACAGAAGGCCAGTCAATATGCCTAGACGTCTAACAAATAAGCCGAGCATAAGGCTTAGGCCAGCTTGATCACGAAGCCACTGGCAAAAAGGTACACTCAGCAAGTCGAGCTACCAAAAACAAAACATATCACACAACGGAGAGCGGTGAACACTAAGGAATTATGTTGCAATTATTGTTTATCGTTCGTATTATCCCAATAATTGTGAATTTCACGTTTATCACATAGTTCCGTCTCATCATAGTCTAATTACATCTCTAACTTTTAGATGCATTCTGATTTCTTACAATAAAGAGTTTTATCAATTAGCCCATAATAATCTTCCCTCAATAATTTCCAATCAAATTATAAGATCCCCAATATATTATTCAATGAATCTATTTTAGTCCTTTTTATCAAAATGACCACAAAATAAGGTCAGTTATTTCAGATACAATAATCTCAACCCAACATTCAATCTTAGCATACATAAAGCACATAATAAGAAATCATATTCTCCAATTTTGCACGTTTAACTACATTAAAAACTGCTACTGTAATCTTAAATTTCTGCCCAAACGGTGCAGAATCAGGAACAACTTAAAACACGAAAAGTGTGCAGAATCACGTTTTACATAAGACGCGCGGACAGAATATTCAAATTCAAAGCCACGATTTTCTAATAATTTTCTAAAGTTTCTGCAACTGTGTGAATTAAAAAAAAAACGAATTTCCATATATCTCTTAATAATCATGAATATTTCACATATAGTTTTATCAAACTAACGAACTACTCACCTAACCCTTTCGAATACCCTAAGGTCATAATCACAAAGTCACACGAAGGGGAAAGAATATATCTAAATCACTTCAACCATAACAACGTGTATCGATCCATTACAAAGATCTAAACCTAACAATTAAATTTTAACATACACTACTTTACTCTCATACACATACATATATAGACATACGTGTATATATATATATACTCAGATGCACAAAGTTTAACTCACCTAGTTGATCAAAAATTGACAACCACGAATGCTCCGCGATTCCCCACGTGACCATGAACCCGGGACCCTTCTCCCTTCTCATTTCTCCTTCTTCTTCTTTTCTTCTTCTCTTCCTCTCTCTCTCTCTCTCTCTCTCTCTCTCTCTCTCTCTCTCTCTCTCTCTCTCTCTCTCTCTCTCTCTCTATTGCGGCTGCCCAAGGAAAAAGGGTTACCTAAACCCTATTATTGTATTATATATCTATATACATGAAGCACACTTAACATATTAGTATATATTATGGTACATACACTCAACATATAATTGTAACACTCACACAAACATTAATAATCCCGTTTTTATTTTTATGGACTCACAAAAGAGACTCATGTGGGCCCAAAATGCAGTACAAAGTGTTAAAATGAGTAGCCCAATGGGTACCCATGACCCCGGTACTAAGTTTTAATGTTAATTACATTATTTAACACATTCGCGAACCTGTAAACACTATATAACAAAAATACATATCAACCCTTCATTTTTATTTTTTTAACAAATATAAATTAATAAAATATAACTCCCAAACTAAATACGCTCACTCATGATTTAATTTATATGTCCACCAAACACTTAAAATTTTCCAAACACATGTCTTACATAGGCACACTCATATAATATTGCTAACTGAAAATAATAATGAAAATAATTATTTACATAGAAATTTTAGGGTTGTTACATTCTACCCTCCTTAAAGAAATTTCGTCCCGAAATTTGAAGCAACGATAAATACCCAAGGCAGTCATCAATAAAGTTAAACACATAATTTCAAACAAAGCATTGATTAAGTTTAACTCTCAACTATACGAGACCAAGTATGTCGAGCGACTAATCCAAACAAGGAAACCCTCATCTATATACTTTATTCTCGTATAGTCAATCGTCAAACATTAATAGATAATTCAAAACACAATTATTGATGCAAAACATGTGAATACAAACTAAGCATGCAATGATGCAACATGCTCGCAGTTAATCAGGGATTCTAACTATATGCTCATGTTTACCTCTTACCATGTCCCCCATTACACCTTCTCATGATACCTATACTTACTATTCAAACATGCCGCTTCAGGAATATGCATAACTCTGTACTGGAAATAAGACTGCGAAGATAATAATGCGGTCGGAAATAAACCAACACGTGCTCAGATTCGTCATAGTTGTAGAAAATAGAATCCCGTTGATCCGATAGATGCTCCAGAATATAATAGAAAGCCTGAATAAAGACACAAGAATTATGCTCCATGCCAAAATACTTGTTGATAAATACAGCTCCATGATAAGAAATCCGAGATAACCGAATTATAGAACACATATGAGAATACCAGTCGATAATAAGGGAAATAATATATAAGGTTTTTCCCGATAATAACAAAATTTCCGATACTCCAATAGAATAATAATCTCTCGAATAATATGCCTGTAGATACCCGATAATGCTGAAAACCCGCTAATAATAATAGAAATCCACTACGCAGGAGCTCCACTGTTGATCATCCTCCAATTCTCCTCTACTACCCGTCATACCAACAATATGTATGCATGCACTATTATACAACTCATAATATATCAAATGATTTCAACAAATTAACATGTAATGTGAGGCTTGAAAAGTTATGTAATTAATTGATTGAAAATAATTAAATAACATGTAGGCAACACATGGATAATACATAAATACACATAACCCGAAACCCAAATAAATCCGCGACCTATAGCTCTGACCAACGTCTAGTCCACAATCCGAGGATCACTTAGACTCGCTAAGCTAACCATAAGCTTTGATACCAAACTATCACACCCCAATTTTTGGACAACCAAATATTCAATCCAGAGCCTGTATCCGGACTAATATTCAATTACCAAAAATCACGAGAGCGACACCCTCCCATATGCTATCAGAAAATTTATTGAAAACAATATTTAATACTCCTTAAATAAGGACATGTGATCTTGTGTTTAAAGAAAAACTCTTTATTATTAAACATGTATTCCCAAACATCCATTTCATTGTAAAAGAAATAAAGTTCCATTATAAATATTATATCACTTTTCAATTTAAAAAAAAACATCATTTTCATAAATAAAATGTCCACATACAGAGTTCAGCGGAAATAAAAATAAATATGAATAAAATCTATACATCCATTGGTCAGAGTAACTACAACGTTCCCAATACCCAATATACCATATTTATTACATTTATACATACTGGCCCACAATGCCAGAAAATAAAATACAATCAAGTACAACAAAAATAAGTACAACTCCAATAATAAACAACACAACGACCATCTCTTCACCCAAACAGAAGCTCCAACGAAAATCTCCAAAAACTAAACCTGCACAAATGCATTCGACTACGTTTCATATAGAAACGCCCCCGAATGTATAACACACTCGGGTCAGTCACATGACTGGTATGAGTTAAACAAAACAACAAGTCTTAGGGATCCAACTTGAACCCGTAGACAACAAATTACACTACAACACTCTTGGGTCAAGACAGGTAGTTCCACACACATATCTGGACATTAGAGTAGTTTCCATTTATGTGGTGGCAAGTAGTTTCTTGCCCGAAATCCAAAGCTACTACGAGTTTTATACTTACCTTGGATATATATGGTGAGTCAGCCCTGCATAAAAGTTAGTGGGCCCACCATCCTGTAAATCGAATGATCATAAACCAAGCAAACAATTCCGTATACAAACCGTCCACATTCTAACTCAAACGTCGCATTCATTTTTCCACGCTTATCAGTCTTATGAAATAATCCATGTTCATTACTTATTAACTTTAAATTTATCTTTGCAATCCCTAGCTTCACCACTTGGCCACCCTCCATGGTACACCCACACATATATCCCATGTGTGCCCGGACATACTACCAACATCCACTCTGGTGCTAGTTTGGTTGGGGTATCAACCAAACCAGGTATACACACAGAAGGCCAGTCAATATGCCTAGACGTCTAACAAATAAGCCGAGCATAAGGCTTAGGCCAGCTTGATCACGAAGCCACTGGCAAAAAGGTACACTCAGCAAGTCGAGCTACCAAAAACAAAACATATCACACAACGGGGAGCGGTGAACACTAAAGAATTATGTTGCAATTATTGTTTATCGTTCGTATTATCCCAATAATTGTGAATTTCACGTTTATCACATAGTTCCGTCTCATCATAGTCTAATTACATCTCTAAGTTTTAGATGCATTCTGATTTCTTACAATAAAGGGTTTTATCAATTAGCCCATAATAATCTTCCCTCAATAATTTCCAATCAAATTATAAGATCCCCAATATATTATTCAACGAATCTATTTTACTCCTTTTTATCAAAATGACCACAAAATAAGGTCAGTTATTTCAGATACAATAATCTCAACCCAACATTCAATCTTAGCATACATAAAGCACATAATAAGAAATCATATTCTCCAATTTTGCACGTTTAACTACATTAAAAACTGCTACTGTAATCTTAAATTTCTGCCCAAACGGTGCAGAATCAGGAAAAACTTAAAACACGAAAAGTGTGCAGAATCACGTTTTACATAAGACACGCGGACAGAATATTCAAATTCAAAGCCACGATTTTCTAATAATTTTCTAAAGTTTCTGCAACTGTGTGAATAAAAAGAAACGAATTTCCATATATCTCTTAATAATCATGAATATTTCACATATAGTTTTATCAAACTAACGAACTACTCACCTAACCCTTTCGAATACCCTAAGATCATAATCACAAAGTCACACGAAGGGGAAAGAATATATCTAAATCACTTCAACCATAACAACGTGTATCGATCCATTACAAAGATCTAACCCTAACAATTAAATTTTAACATACACTACTTTACTCCCATACACATACATATATAGACATACGTGTATATATATACTCAGATGCACAAAGTTTAACTCACCTAGTTGATCAAAAATTGACAACCACGAATGCTCCGCGATTCCCCACGTGACCATGAACCCGGGACCCTTCTCCCTTCTCCTTTCTCCTTCTTCTTCTTTTCTTCTTCTCTTCCTCTCTCTCTCTCTCTCTCTCTCTCTCTCTCTCTCTCTCTCTCTCTATTGCGGCTGCCCAAGGAAAAAGGGTTACCTAAACCCTATTATTGTATTATATATCTATATACATGAAGCACACTTAACATATTAGTATATACTATGGTACATACACTCAACATATAATTGTAACACTCACACAAACATTAATAATCCCGTTTTTATTTTTATGGACTCACAAAAGAGACTCATGTGGGCCCAAAATGCAGTACAAAGTGTTAAAATGAGTAGCCCAATGGGTACCCATGACCCCGGTACTAAGTTTTAATGTTAATTACATTATTTAACACATTCGCGAACCTGTAAACACTATATAAAAAAAATACATATCAACCCTTCATTTTTATTTTTTTAACAAATATAAATTAATAAAATATAACTCCCAAACTAAATACGCTCACTCATGATTTAATTTATATGTCCACCAAACACTTAAAATTTTCCAAACACATGTCTTACATAGGCACACTCATATAATATTGCTAACTGAAAATAATAATGAAAATAATTATTTACATAGAAATTTTAGGGTTGTTACATGTATCCTGTGTTTACGACCTGTGATATATCTCTGATCACTGTAAGCGCTTAGGAAGATCTCCCAAGCTCTTGTAGTGACCAGTGTGATTCCCTATTTTGGCCTAATGTTTCCCTGCCCCCCAAGCATTTTGCTAAGGCGGGAGTACGGGAACCGGTGACCGTAGGGAACCGACCTGGGACATGGGTGGTCGCAGGGGCATTTGAAGCTCGCCATTGTCGGCCACTTAGGGGTTTGGCCCCGTTGTCGGCTGGGACTAGGTGAAGCTTGAAGCAATTTCCTATTTAGGTCGACATTCCCCTTGCCCTTGGCGTCCTGCTAAGGCGAGGGCGTGTTGGGGAGTGGCCATAGGAAACTGACCTGGAACATGGGTGGTTGCAGGGTCCTTTTGTGCCTGGGTTCAGAGCCCGAGGTCTTTTCCTGCCTTGGGGTTAGGCCCAAGGTCTTTTTGTGACTCGGGGTTAGGCCCGAGGTCTTTTGTGCCTCGAGGTTAGGCCCGAAGTCTTTGGTGCCCTGGGGTTAAGCCCGAGGTCTTTTATTCATTACACGGTGTACTGACAGGAGTAATTTTTTGAAGTAGAACCATGTAACTTTATTTAAAAAATAATAAACTACGTCGATTGTCCAATCGGAGCTACAAGAAAGAATTTTGCCTATAATACTAAACTCCCGTGGTCTGATGTTACTGATAGTACTTGCGGAGGTGTTGCACATTCCAAGGATGGGTGAGATCTTGCCCGTCCATGCTCTGTAACCAGTAGGTTCCCGGTCGATTAACCCGAGTCACCTTATACGGGCCTTCCCAGTTGGCCCCCAATTTGCCGTGGCTTGGGATTCAGGTTGACTGGTTCACCGCCTTGAGGACGAGGTCCCCAACTTGAAAGCTACGGTGCTTCACCTTGCTATTGTAATACCGCGAGACCCTTTGCTTGTAAGCTGCAACCTTGAGATAGGCCTGGTCTCTTTTTTCTTCCACTAGGTCCAGCTTTGTCCTGAGGGCTTCTCCGTTGTCCGGTTCACTGAAGTTGGCCACCCGGTATGTGGGTAGCCCGAGCTCTGTGGGGACCACTGCCTCGAAACCGTATGTTAAGGAGAACGGGGTCTCGCCTGTAGCTGCTCGGGGTGTGGTGCAGTAGGCCCACAGGAGGGTCGGTAATTCTTCGGCCCATAGCCCCTTGGCTCCTTCGAGCCTTGTCTTGATTGACTGCAAGATTGTTCAGTTGGTTACCTCAGCTTGGCCATTGGCCTGTGGATGCTCGGGGGAAGAACAATGATTCAGTATCCCGTAACCCGAGCAGAACTGATTGAAGATGGGTGTATCAAATTGTCTGCCATTATCGCTGATCAGGACTCGGGGAACACCGAACCTGCTGAGGATATTTCTTTCCACAAAGCTTTCCATTTTCCGCTCTATTATCGTTGCCAAGGGTTCAGCCTCCGCCCATTTGGTGAAGTAGTCAACAGCTATCACAGCAAACTTAACTTGCCCTTTTCCTGTCGGTAAGGGACCGACGATGTAAATTCCCCACTGGACGAATAGCCAGGGACTGTGGACCGGTGTTTGGAGTTCTCCCGGTCAGTTGATCATGGGAGAATACCACTGGCACTTGTCACACCTTCGAACATACTCCTGTGAATCTCGGGCCATGGTTGGCCAATAGTAACCCTGTAGTAGGGCCTTTCTGGAAAGCGCCCGACCTCCGATGTGATTCCCACAAACACCTTCATGGATTTCAAATAGTATTGCTTGCACTTGCGCAGGATGAACGCAGCGTAGGTACGGGATAGTGAATCCCCTTTTATAGAGAATGTCGTCAAGGAGGTGATATCGCGCTGCCCGGTACTTGACCTGGCGTGCCTCATCCCTGTCATCTGGTAGCCTTCCTGTCGTTAAGAATGTCACGAGCGGGTCCATCCAACTAGGTCCCAGAGTGACCGGGTCGACCTCCATGCCCTCTGAGTTGATCACACTCGGCTCGGGTAGGAACTGTATCCTTATCCCGGGCAAGTCTGACTCAGAGGACGAGGCTAGGCGAGCAAGCCGGTCCGCTCTGGTATTCTCTTCTCTAGGTATCTGGGTGATAGAGAACCCTTGGAGCTTCTTGGAAGCTGCTTGGACAAGGGCCAAGTAGGCTACCATGTTGTTTTCCCGTGCTTTATATTATTGATTTACTTGGTTGACCACAAGCTGGGAGTCACTGTAGCCCTGGACCTGCTGTGCACTCATCGAGATGGCTAACTGCAACCCAACCAAGAGGGCTTTGTACTCGGCCTCGTTGTTGGAAGCACGAAACCCGAACCTTAGAGCATATTCGAGCTGGATATCGTCCGAGGTAGTTAAGATAATTCCAGCTCCACTACCTTGCTGATTGGAGGAAGCATCCACGTGCAGTACCCAGGTCGGGATATCGGAGTTTAATCCGGGCGGTAAGGCCGGAGGCTAGGACTCTTCGATTGGGTCTTCAGGGTATGTAAACTCAACCAGAAAGTCCGCTACAGTTTGCCCCTTGATTGTTGTCCGGGGTCGGTAGATTACTTCGAACTCTTCCAGTTCCAAAGCCCACTTGACGAGCCTCCCAGATGTGTCTGGCCGAGAGAGAATTCTGCGGAGAGGCTGGTCGGTCAGGACTACAATGACATGGGCCTGGAAGTACGGGCGGAGCCTTCGGGCTGAGGTGATGAGGGCGAAGGCCAGTTTCTCGATGCGGGAGTATTGACTTTCCGCGCCCTGCAATGCCCGGCTGGTGTAATACACTGGGAACTGTATCCCGTGCTCCTCCCGAAATAAGTGCCGAGCTAACCGCCGACGGCGACACCGCCAAGTACAGGAATAATTCCTCTCCAGGTGTGGGTGTTGATAGTAGAGGAGGAGAGGCCAGATATTTCTTGAGTTCCTGGAATGCCTCCTCACACTCTTCTGACCATTGAAACGCTTTGCGGAGGATCTTGAAAAATGGCAAGCACCGGTCGGTAGCTCGGGATACGAATCTGTTCAGTGCGGCCACCCGTCCGGCTATGCTTTGAACTTCCTTCGTTGATTTGGGTGACCGCATGTTGATGATAGCTTTGATCTTCTCGGGGTTTGCTTCGATTCCCCGTCTGCTGACTAGATGGCCGAGGAACTTCCCGGACAAGACGCCGAAGGTGCATTTGGCCGGGTTCAACCTCATCTTAAACTTTCTCAAAATGCTGAAGGCCCCGGCCAGATTCTCAAGGTGATCGGACTCGTCCCAGCTCTTGACCAGGAGATCGTCCACATATACTTCTATGGATTTCCCGATGAGGCCATTGAACATGAAATTGACCAGGCACTGGTAGGTAGCCCTGGCATTCTTGAGGCCGAACGGCATGACTTTGTAACAATACGTGCCCTGGTCGGTGATGAACGCTGTCTTCTCTTCATCCCCGGGGTACATGCTGATCTGGTTATACCCCGAGTAAGCGTCCATGAATGAAAGGAGTGAGTGGTCTGCTGTTGAGTCAACAAGGAGGTCTATCCTGGGCAGCGGATAACAGTCCTTGGGGCAGGCCTTGTTGAGGTCGGTGAAGTCCACACACATTCTCCACTTCCCGTTGCTTTTCTTGACCAGAACGACATTAGCTTGCCAGTCGGGATAGTGGACTTCTCGGATGGACTTCGCCTTCATAAGTTTCTCGACCTCCTTCCCGACTGCCTTTTGTCTTTCGGGGGCCATGCCCCTCCTTTTCTGCTTAACCGAGCGGCAATCCGGGCTAACATTGAGATGATGGGACATTACCCGGGGGTCAATCCCGGGCATGTCCTCGTGACTCCAGGCAAAAACATCTTGTTCTCGCCTCAGGAACTGGGTTAACTCTTCCTTCAAGGCCGGCTCCAGTAAGGTCCCTATGCTGACTGTGCGGTCGGGGTGCTTAGGGTTCAGCATGACCTGCTCCAGTTCTTCCATCGGTCCTATCACGTCGCTCTGGTCCCGGGGGTCCATCTCTTGGACGTTTAACGTTTCTGTTATTGCCCCCCGGTGCAATGAGCTAACGTAACAGCTGCGGGCGGTGCACTAATCCCCACGCAAGGCTCCAGGCCCCTGCGTAGTTGGGAACTTCACTGTTAGGCTGTATGTGGAGACAACTGCCCTGGCCCTGTCGAGAGTTGGTGATCGGGAGAGAACTAATCCTAATTATACGCTTTAACGAGCATTTGTTAGTACCTTTTTATCCTGTTTTTGTATATTTTTACTCTGTTTTCTAGTTTCTGACAGGTTTTGGAAGAAATCAACTGAACCAGGCTAAACAAGGTGAAAAAGCAGGAAGAAGGAAGCTGAAAAAGACACTTCGCGCGCGCGACCCGCGGGCGCGGAAATCCAAGAATCGCGCGCGCGATCCGCTCGCGCGAGAATCCAGAAACCGCTCGCGCGATCCGCGCGCGCGAGACCCCCAAGAACTCGCTCGCGCGATCCGCGCGCGCGAGGTACCCAATGTCGCGCTCGCGCGACCCGCTCGCGCGATATGCCCAAAAATCAAAGTTGCGTATTTCAGTATACTGAAGACTCCTGTGCAAACGAGACTGCTAAACGACATCCAGACTGTAAATTACATGCGTTTCAGTCCGTTTCGAGTTGTAAAGGCTTCCAAAACATGTTGTAAATCTATATAAACCCTATTTTACTTCAATTAGAGGGTTGGCAATTTATATACACACATTCTACAACCATACTTCCAGCCCTTGAAGAGGGAGAAGCAAGGAGAAGAAGAAGAAGACCAAGGATTTCCATGGCCTCCTCCATCAACTACTTGCCGATTTCTACTCCTATGGCAGCTTAGATCATTGATCTAGGGTTTCAATGAAGCCCTAGATGAGTAATAGGGTTTTATTTATGCTTTTATTTTAGTTTTATTGTGTATGGATGACAGTCACATGTTTAGAGGATTTTTATAAATAAATCGTACTTACATTGATTAAATCATCGCTTTCATAATTTATTCTTGTCTTAGATCTATTTTGACTGTGATGTGCTCAACGATCTATTCTTGCTGTGCTTGTTTAGATTGTTTACATGTGATGGTGCTTTAGTGATTCGTGCTATCAAGTATCCGAATAGTCCATGCCTAGGTTAGACGGTTTAGATCACAACCCTAGTTTAGTGTGAGATAATTCGTGCTATCCGCAGATGGATTATGTTGGTGCTTGAACCATGATTATCTTCTTGTCGGAGGAATTGGGCTTGTAGCTACAATTCCCCATATTCATCCAACGTAATAAGCTAAAGTAATTCATAGATATTCCTATTATGAAGCTAGTGGTGGATTTGCAATCCTAGGTTCCCTTAAACATTATTTAAAAACTACTATTTAAATTGCTTTCATAGTCTAGATTTACTTTTATTGTTATTAGTTTAATTAAATCCAAATCAAAATCCGTTTTTCTTAATTAATTAGACTTAGGTTTTAAAATTAAGTCGTTGTAGTAATCAATCTCTGTGGGTTCGACCTTTACTTCCACACTGCAAATCTTTTGAAAAGTAAAGTATACTTTTATATCTTGATTCTGACAACATCAATTTTTGGCGCCGTTGCCGGGGATTGCATTACTACCTTTAATCTTATAATCTTAGTTTAGTTAATTCGTAAATATTAGATTAGTTTTTATTCTTCTTATTTTCCATTTTTGTTTTAAATTACTAACTTGTTCTTTTATTTTATAGGTTTTCGAGTCATCAAATTCCAACGTTTCCGAGTGGAGTAGCTAATTACATCAAAGGAGCATACGCAAATAAAATTAATAAAAATTAAGTAAATTGCTCGCTTTAACTTCGCATCCAATCACTGTAAGTCAGGGCGCTGAGACGCAATTACTTGCATTAGTTTAGGGTGAATTGCACTGCATTAGCTAGGAAACCCGGGGCGCTGGGCTTGACGCGGTCATTGCATTACAGGATAATTTGCATGCATCATAGTAGTTGAGTGCTTGTTATCTTAGTCGCGTGATTGCTTGCTATTTGTTTTTTTTTGTTGAGTCAGTCTTTGTTTTTAGTTTTTTTTTTTTTTCTTTCGTTTTAGTTTATGTTGGGTACACGTTCAAATAAACCAGATTTAAAATCTTTCGATCTTGAACTTGAACGTACCTTAAGAACTAGTAAGTCCACAACCCAAGCTTCTAGAGCTAGGTTGCAAGACGACGAATCAACTCCGATACCGTCGTCGTTGTTTGAGGCCGAAATCCAGAGTACCCGTGAACGGTTAAGGAGAGCTCGAACTTTTAAAATCAAACCAATTAAAATGGCTGACGGTGGAAATAACAATAACAATCAAAACGACGGTGCTAATCTGAATAACCTTAATATACCGCCACCACCTCCACTTATAAATTATTTTATTCCCACTACTTACACGCCACAAGCCGGTATCGAATTACCGGAGGCGACGGCATCTCACTTTGAGATAAAGTCGTCTACGATCTCGCTACTACCTTCCTTCCATGGCCGTCTAAATGAAGACCCTTACCAACACTTAGGAGATTTTCAGGGTATCTGTTCTACTTTGAAATTACAAAACCTAGATAATGATGAATTAAAATTGCGGCTCTTCCCATTCTCCTTAAGAGACAAAGCGAAGTATTGGCTTCAATCTTTGGAGCCAAACACAATTAGAACATGGGAAGACTTACACACCGCATTTTTACAAAAGTTTTTTCCTATTATGCGTACGAATCAGATAAGAAAATCTATAACAAACTTTGTGATGCAAGATGGGGAATCACTTTACGACACGTGGGAAAAATTTAAAGAATTATTACGTTCCTGCCCACATCATCAGGTTCCTAAGTGGCAACTTGTTCAGGTCTTCTATGAGGGGCTTATTCCCTCTGTTAGGAATACCGTCGATGCCGTTTGTGCGGGAACTTTCCTACACAAAAGCGCCGACGAGGCCTGGAAAATATTTGAAACTTTAAGCGAGAATTCGATGCACCAAGCGGTGTCTGTCCGTTCGGAAAGATATATTCTTCCACCTAAGCGAGAAGTGACAGTTGAGTCAAGTCAATCAGTTCAAATACAAGAATTAAATAGAAAACTTGACCGACTGATGCAAATGAACAAAACGTCAAATCCACCATCTTCAGAAGTATGTGCATTATGTTCTGAACCGTCACATAATATCTTTGCATGTCCTTCTGCATCTCAATATCCGGAATTTGTTGAACAACACGTTAATTCTATGCAACAATTCCCACAAAATAATTATAATCCTAGGTCGACTAATTTTCCTAATACGTACCGACCCCAATACCAACAAGGTCAATACCAACCACCTCCTCCACCTCCACGCAATAATGCATTTGAGGAGAAGGTGCTGGCCTCACTTGAAAATTTTGGGTCGGTAATTCAGTTAGTGCACTCTCACACTCAGTCTATCGCAAAGCTAGAGTCCCAAATGGGACAAGTAGTTACTACATTAAACCGTTTAACTGAGAGTAAGTCGACGAGTCAACCTACTCAGCAACCTAAGGGGCAATACGCAGTGGGTAGTACGAGTGAGAGCGTGAACGCTGTTTCGACTAGGACGACTACTCGAGATGAGGAAGTTATTGTAATTCCGGAAGGGGGTGAGAAAAATAAAAATTTAAATTTGAATAAAGAAAAAGGTGAAGACGTGGATAGAAATAAAAAAGATAAAGAACCGGCCCCAACGAATTATATTCCGAGAATGCCATATCCACCAAACGTTGAGGGACCGTCACATTTTACAAATAAAAAGTCGAAAGTTGAGGATATACTCGAGGTGTTTAAACAAGTTAAAATTAATATTCCTTTCCTCGATGCTATAAAGCAAATTCCCGCTTATGCTAAATGTCTAAAAGACCTTTGTACTCAAAAGCGCAAAATACGGAGTCATACTCCTAAAAAGGTCTTCCTTACGGAAAAAGTAAGCTCTATTTTTCAACACGCGCCTCCAAAATATAAAGATCCAGGTACACCTACGATTTCATGTGTCATAGGTGACACTATCATTCATAGGGCTCTCCTTGACTTAGGTGCGAGTGTTAATCTCATACCTTATCACGTCTATCAACAACTAGGATTAGGTGAACTGAAACCTACGGCCGCTACAATACAATTAGCGGATCGTTCTATTAAAATTCCTAGAGGAATCGTCGAGGACGTTTTGGTTAAGGTTGACAAATGCTATTATCCTGTCGACTTCATGGTCCTTGACACTGAACCCGTGCTAGATGTTAGGAAACATACTCCTGTCATCTTAGGCCGTCCATTCTTAGCAACCACTAACGCACGTGTTAACTGTCGGACGGGGGTAATGAAAGTGTCGTTTGGGAACATGAATTTAAAATTAAACGTTTTTAATGCTATGGATCAACCTCCTAAAAACGACGATTTCCTATGTGAGGTGGAAGGTGAGATAACACGGAATAGTGAGCCTACTAAAGAAATAAATATAAGTGCGGGAAATAATGTGGACGATGATGAGTGGATGAATCCTAATCCCGTGGATCCTAATGCGGAATCTACTCGAAAGGTAAGAAATCGATTTGAACATGATGACAAACCGTTAATCGATTTAATTCAAAGCGATGTTATTTCTGCTTACCATCGAGCTCTGCCTGACATCCTTAGGGGTACACAGTCCGATATACGGCCTCCATAAGTCTTATGCTAGAAAGGTCTAGCTAAAGACGTAAAAGTTAGCGCTTCTTGGGAGGCAACCCAAGCTTTATTTCATCCGTTTATCTTGTTTTTGGTCGTTTTTGGGTCTGTTTGTGTCTGTTTTAGACATTCTGGATAGGTTTGGGGGTTGGAATTAAGTTATTTTGAAAGTATATACATAATTTTAGCCACACAGTGGAAGAAACCAATCTCGCGCGCGCGGCCCGCTCGCGCGAGACGTCGCTCGCGCGGCCCGCTGGCGCGAGATTGCCCCTTAGTATTTTGCTTTCCTTTTCTTTTATATGATGCCTCAGTAGTTCCTCGCGCCTCATTTCGCGGGCGCGAGGTACCTCGCTCGCGCGAGATTTGATTAAAAAAAAAAAAAAAAAAAAAAAAAAAATTTGAAATTCGCGCGCGCGACGGCCGCTCGCGCGGACCGCGCGCGCGATTTCCCCTTTTATGCATATTTTCTTTTCTTTTCTGTATCCTTCCCCCTTACTCGTTCTGAGAATGTTTTTGTTTCTTTTAGCCATTATAGATCGAATTAGTTATTGTTTTCCTTATTACATTTATACTTTTTCGTTGTATTTCTTTTCCATTTGATAGTTTAGTTTAATTTAGATTAGGTTTTCAATTTCTATTTTATATTTCTGTTTCTTTTCCTTTTAATATTCTTTTGTTAGTTCTTTTCGTTTATCTAGAAGTCACAGGTAACATTGAAATTTATAACCATATTCCTTGGTGTTAACCTGTTATATGCTTGTCAAGATCGAGGTATTATCGTTCCTTCCTTCTGTTTCTTTTCCATTTGATAGTTTAGTTTAATTTAGATTAGGTTTTCAATTTCTATTTTATATTTCTGTTTCTTTTCCTTTTAATATTCTTTTGTTAGTTCTTTTCGTTTATCTAGAAGTCACAGGTAACATTGAAATTTATAACCATATTCCTTGGTGTTAACCTGTTATATGCTTGTCAAGATCGAGGTATTATCGTTCCTTCCTTCTGTACTCTCCTTTCTTTCGATTTATTGTTTCATTGGGGACAATGAAAGGTTTAGGTTTGGGGGTATGCACACACATGCACGTTATTATGCACTAAAATTTTAAAAATTTACAATAAGTGTGTTTAAATAAACGATGTTACCTACGGTTTTTGCAATCTTAATTTGGTACTTCTTGTTATGTAATTTGAATTGTTATAGAATGATAAACAAGGAAATATGTGATTAAACATTTAATAAAGTCATGTTGAAATGTTTTGGGTTATGTATTGTTTGAATCGTAGTTTTATATCATAGATTTGCACACAAACCTATGCACTGCACGTAGTCACTTGAATACATGTTGGTTGTGAACTATAATATGATTCGGATTTCTAGATAACACATGGTGGAGACTAGACCCAGTGAGCTATTGAGCCTATCTTTTCTATTTAGAGGGTTATAAATACATTGTGTTTGTCGAATTTCACTTGAAATAGCGCATCTATTTGTTGTTTAGTCTCATTATTCTTGTTTTGGTTAATAGTCAAGTTAAAATATTTGTTACCATGCTAAATAATCTTCCGTCGTAAATATTGAAGAACCGTATTACCTAGGACATGATTTTAGGCCTTCTTTGTTCATGACCGATAAATGAAAAATTTCCTTAGTTCGCCCTTTGAGCCATTAAAATGCCATTTCTTTCTTAAATTACCATTATCCTTGTTTTTGCTCCAATTTGGCCAACTTGGAGTTCACTTCTGAAAGATTGATCACCTTTTAGTGGTGTTAAGGCGATGTGTGATTGAGAAGAAGAAAATAAGATGCTATTGGGGTAGTTGCTTGGTATTCGATGAATAATCATTTGAGAAGCGAGGAGGAAAAGAAAAGGAAAAGAAAATAAAGAAGAGGAAGGTTGGAAAAAAATGATGAAAGAAAAGAAGAAAAAAAAAAGAATGAAAAGGAATGAAAAGTATGAAAAGATGAATGTGGTAGAAGAAGAATGAAAGAGATCGAACATGCCTTACAATGCCATTCTAAAACTACCCAATTAATCCTTTCTATCGTTTTTCATTACCTGAGCCACAATACAACCTTTGAAAAGTCCTATTTGATCCTAGGAAACATGGTTTGGATATGAAAATGATGGGAGGGGATTAAAACATGGTAATAATTAATTTTTCTTGATTATTAGCATCCTATCCATGAGACTACTGTTCTTTCGTGTCATGCGTCTTTTTCATGTCGTATGTGAGCGTTATTCGTTTTGAAAATATATTTCTTTAGCTCACATATATTAGAAAAATTACACTTGTTTCTGAGTGTTTTATTTGAGAGTGTAATTGACATTGTGAGATTCGTAGTCGAAGCATAGTTAGATGGTCAGCCGAAGTATATTCCAAGTTCATGACATGCGCGTGTTCATCTGACTACCATATCACACACGTGCAATTTTATGAGAAACTCTATTGATTTATACGATGCATGTGCTTGAGATTGTTTTTCATGATGTATGTAGGTGTTTGATTCTATTTCTTTATGTTCATTATTCTATTTCGAATCATTGTGTTATAATAAGGAGTATTGAATGTTTTATTTTTCATTTTTAATAAAACTCTTTAAGGTTACAAGTTAATAAATATGGTTGTGGGTAACTTGTTGACGAGAACCCTCACGAGACTTCACTCGTCCGACTAGGGACACCTAGGGGTTTAAAAGGCTTGTTGCATACGCTAAATGCAATCGTGATCCATACGAAAATGGAATAGATTTTTATTTGTAGTTTTTATTTTTAGTTTTGCTCGAGGACTAGCAAAATGTAGGTTTGGGGGTGTGATCGGGAGAGAACTAATCCTAATTATACGCTTTAACGAGCATTTGTTAGTACCTTTTTATCCTGTTTTTGTATATTTTTACTCTGTTTTCTAGTTTCTGACAGGTTTTGGAAGAAATCAACTGAACCAGGCTAAACAAGGTGAAAAAGCAGGAAGAAGGAAGCTGAAAAAGACACTTCGCGCGCGCGACCCGCGGGCGCGGAAATCCAAGAATCGCGCGCGCGATCCGCTCGCGCGAGAATCCAGAAACCGCTCGCGCGATCCGCGCGCGCGAGACCCCCAAGAACTCGCTCGCGCGATCCGCGCGCGCGAGGTACCCAATGTCGCGCTCGCGCGACCCGCTCGCGCGATATGCCCAAAAATCAAAGTTGCGTATTTCAGTATACTGAAGACTCCTGTGCAAACGAGACTGCTAAACGACGTCCAGACTGTAAATTACATGCGTTTCAGTCCGTTTCGAGTTGTAAAGGCTTCCAAAACATGTTGTAAATCTATATAAACCCTATTTTACTTCAATTAGAGGGTTGGCAATTAATATACACACATTCTACAACCATACTTTCAGCCCTTGAAGAGGGAGAAGCAAGGAGAAGAAGAAGAAGACCAAGGATTTCCATGGCCTCCTCCATCAACTACTTGCCGATTTCTACTCCTATGGCAGCTTAGATCATTGATCTAGGGTTTCAATGAAGCCCTAGATGAGTAATAGGGTTTTATTTATGCTTTTATTTTAGTTTTATTGTGTATGGATGACAGTCACATGTTTAGAGGATTTTTATAAATAAATCGTACTTACATTGATTAAATCATCGCTTTCAGAATTTATTCTTGTCTTAGATCTATTTTGACTGTGATGTGCTCAACGATCTATTCTTGCTGTGCTTGTTTAGATTGTTTACATGTGATGGTGCTTTAGTGATTCGTGCTATCAAGTATCCGAATAGTCCATGCCTAGGTTAGACGGTTTAGATCACAACCCTAGTTTAGTGTGAGATAATTCATGCTATCCGCAGATGGATTATGTTGGTGCTTGAACCATGATTATCTTCTTGTCGGAGGAATTGGGCTTGTAGCTACAATTCCCCATATTCATCCAACGTAATAAGCTAAAGTAATTCATAGATATTCCTATTATGAAGCTAGTGGTGGATTTGCAATCCTAGGTTCCCTTAAACATTATTTAAAAACAACTATTTAAATTGCTTTCATAGTCTAGATTTACTTTTATTGTTATTAGTTTAATTAAATCCAAATCAAAATCCGTTTTTCTTAATTAATTAGACTTAGGTTTTAAAATTAAGTCGTTGTAGTAATCAATCTCTGTGGGTTCGACCTTTACTTCCACACTGCAAATCTTTTGAAAAGTAAAGTATACTTTTATATCTTGATTCTGACAACATCAGTTGGCCTGCCAAGGATGACGTTGTATGCCGACGGGGCCTCTACGATCACAAAATTGGCGAGCACAGAGGCCTGCTGAGGATATGTCCCCATGAGAACCGGAAGCTCGACTGTTCCGAGCGATTGTGTACTGGAGCCGTTGAATCCGACAAGGGGAGTAGCGACCGGCCGAAGCCGATCCCTGGAGATCCCGAGCTGGTCAAACGCCGATGTGAACATAATGTCTGACGAACTGCCGGTGTCTATCAACACCCTCTAGACCATATAATTGGCTATAGAAAGCGTTACCACTAACGGGTCATCATGAGGGCAATGGATCCCCTGCAGGTCGTCGGACGTGAATGTGAGAACATCGGCTGGGGAGGAGCCGGTGGATTGGACTTGCCCGACCTCCGTTCGGGAGGCTCGAGCATGCCTCTTCCGCACCGACTGTGAATCACCTTCACCTGATGTTCCTCCGAAAATCACATGGATATGGCCGAGTGGCGGTGGCGGTGGCTGATCAGGAGCCCGGGTGTCCTGTCGAGGCCGCCCTTCTGTGACGAACTCGGCGAGGTGCCCCTGCTCAATCAACTTCTCTATCACTATCTTCAATTTGAATCAATCCTCTGTTTCATGGCCATGATCTCTGTGGTAGCGGCAAAACTTGTCCCGGTTCCTCTTGCCGGGCGGGGCTCTAAGTTTAGCCGGCTGCGGAAGCAGCCTCTGCGCCTCAGCGGTGGCCATAACTTCGTGGATCGGGCGGGAAAGAGGCGTGCAAGTAGTCTGGGGCTGACTCCTTGCATCTCTCTGATCCTGCTTCGGCTTCTTTACCAAAATCTTCTCGAACCCTTCGCGCTTGCGTTTGGCCTTGGGGGATTCATCCTCCGCTTGGCCAGCGCGCTTTTCCTTTAGGAACTCCTCGGTATCTATGTATTTCCCGACCCTCTCTGAGAGTTCCACCAGGCTCGCCGGTCGATCACGATGGAACGATGTGGCAACTTTGGTGTGCTGAACTCCTGAACAGAAGGCCATGATGGCGGTCGTTTCGTTAAGGTTGTGGATCAGGAGCCTTTGCTGATTGAAACGGTCCACATATTCCCTCAAGGGTTCCCCTTTGCGCTGTTTGACGGTGAACAACTGGGTATCCGGCTGTGACCGGTCGAGCATCCTGACAAACTGACTAATGAAGAGTTTGCCGAGGGCTTTGAAGCTGTCAACCGTCCGGGGCTTCAATGCATGGAACCACTGCGCGACCGACCCCTTTAGGGTACTGGGAAAGGCCAGGCACAGCAACTCATCTATCATGGTGACCAATGCCATCTGCACCTTGTAGGTGCGGATGTGGTCTATCGGACTCCCCGTGCCATCGTATGAGCTGAGATACGGGGGTTTGAACTTTCGCGGAATAGGAAACTGGGTCACCCGAGCGGTATAGGGCGACTCCATCTCCGTATCAGTGAGGTTGTGACCGGACTTGCGGTTTAGCCTCTCGATCTGCTGCTGTAGTTCCTCGACCTGGGCTTTGACGTCACTCCGCCCTGCACTCCTATCCGTGTCTGAACGGTAGGTGGGGTCAGATGATGAGGCCTCCTCCTCAAAGTGTGTCGACCTTGGGGATAGCACCCGGCTGTGGGTCCGGGAAAGCCTGTGTCTAAGGTCCCCTCGACTCAGGACGGGAGGGTCGTCGACCAATTCCCGGATTTTCCGTCCGAATTCTTCTGCCCTTGCTGCGCGCCGCCGATCAATGATGATTCTGGCATCGTCCGCTCGGCGCGCTCGGTGAGGGATGTACCGAGGTACTCTTTGCGAGCGCTTAGTGGCTTGGCTGCGCTCTCCGTCGGCGGGACGTTCCCGGTCTGGTGGGGACGCCGGAGCAGATCGGGCTTGCCTACGCACCCGGACCGGCTTGCTGACAGGAACGCTTTTCTCAGGTCGATTCTCTGATGCGGGGCGCTTCTCATGTTGGGCCATAAGCGCGTCTATCTGTTGTTGTGCTCGACGCTGGCCCTCCAGGAGCTGCTCCAGTGCCGTCGTGACCTGTTCGGTGGTCATGGAGGTGGCCCGCGGCTCGATCTGCAGGTTTTCCTAACCGGCTGAGTCGGCGGGGTTGTCGGTCTTCTTATCCTTCTTTGGCGGCATGTCGATCAGTCAAAGATTTTTGTTGATGAGAAGATTGTGTCGTTTCCCACAGACGGCGCCAAACTGATGATGCCGAAAATTGGTAAGCAAGATTTAAGTGAGAAAATAAAGTAGAAAGAGGTTTGTATGTGGTTCGTCCCCGTTAACGAGGTGACCTACATCCACGGGTGCGTCTGTGCGCTTCTCACTAGCAGATCACCGGCGGGCCTGGTGAGCCAACAAGGACTGGTGGCACTACCAGTAATACCGGTCGGGTATATGCGTGTAAGTGATGAGTTCTCTAATAGAGCTTGTATGCTTAGAGAAGATAGATTTCTGATCCCCCTTTGACAGGGTAGGTGGCTCTTTTATAGATGCAAGAATCCACCCTTACATGGTAAGTTAGTAGGATTAGGAAGCCTAATCTAATCACAATAGATTTGCATGATCTTAAGAGAGTTTCCTAAGTGGTTTAGGAAACTACTCATCTTTCCTTGATAGAGTCCGGGTTTCATAAGGAAACTGCCTGGAATGTTCTTCACGAGCTGTGCCTGCTGAAAAGCCGCCGCACATCACGCCCAGGCTGTTCACCTCACCCGAGCGGTGACGTCTAATGCGGGGCGCGGGCCCCAAGGTCTCTTCCCGAATAGCTCGGGTCCTTCTGCCACGTGGCGGTTGCTCTTTAGCTGATATTTCCTGATAAATCATCAAAAATCAACAGGTTTTCTATATCATACATGGCAGAGGCTGGGAATCAATGTTTCATCACATATTTCCAACATCTAAACTATGGAAACATGAATAAACTAATACAGAAGTAGTAACCTAGAGTAATCATAACATATAACCTAATAAATAATGAAATAGAGAAAAGGAACAGAAAAACCTAGAATAATCTGAATATAACTTGTAATAAACATGAAACCAACTTGAATCTTCAATAATCTTCAATATAACAATGGAAAAGATGAAAAATAACATGAATCTAACCTAATCTACTCCCAATCTAACCCTAGAACTACCATAAACTGTTATTTTTTGCATTCTGGAGTGTCATCTCTTCGTCTGATGTCAAAACGACTTATTTATAGGATTCCTGCAGAGTTTACACAACTTTTGGAAGAAAATAAAGTTCAATCGATTGAGCTTAGTTCGATCGATCGAAGGTTCAATCGATTGAACTCTCCTCAATCGCTTGAACTTTTCTGATTTTGATAACTCTGCGTACCGATGGGAGGATGACCATAACTTTTCACTCGGACCTCGGATTGACCTCCTGTTTCGAGCCACGCAACCACAACTCAAAGATCTACATTTCATATTTCTAGGAAAATCTTCCAAATCTGAAGTTTTCATTGTCAAAAATGACATTTTCTCAGCTGCTTCCGTTGTTTTCTTTACCAGAATCACTTTCTTTAACTCCACTTCATTGAATTACATCATAATACCTATAAAACAATGCATAAACATATGTTTTAACATTAACGCAATAATAAAAAAAACAATGTTATTAGAATGCACATAAATGTAGGGACTTTGGGGATAAAAGTATGCATAAAAGACCATATAATACACAATGAATATGCACTTTTCACCTCGAATCACTGACACCTGTTCAAGGTTTTCAAGATAGTTGTCAAAGGTATGGCCAAACTCAGAGAAATTGTCCATAAAGACTTGGAGCATTTGTTCAACCATGTCACTGAAGATACTTAGCATGCACCGCTGGAAGGTAGTAGGTGCATTGCATAAATTAAAAGGCATACGACGGTAGGCAAAAGTACCAAAAGGACACGTAAAAGTCATTTTCTCCTAATCCTCAGGAGCGATTTTGATCTGATTATAACCACTATATCCGTATAAAAATACTTGTGACCCGCCACTCGTTCTAGCATTTGGTCCATGAACGGCAAAGGAAAATGGTCTTTCCGAGTCACAGTGTTCAATTTTCAGTAATCGATACACATCTACCAATCGGTGGGGATGCATGTCGGTACTAACTCACCATCGCTATTTAGAATGACAGTTATGCTTGCCTTCTTTGGTACCACCTGGGTTGGACTAACCCAAGGACTGTCAAAGATTGGATATATGATCCCAACATCCTAAACTTTCTTTTTAACCACTTCTTGTATGTTGGGATTCAGACGCCTCTGCATTTGTCGTGACAGTTTATCGTCTTCCTATAAATAAATTTTGTGGGTGCAAATGGACGGACTTATGCCTTTGAGGTCAGCAATAGTCCATCCCAATGCTCCCTTATGTTGTTTTAGCATTTGAATTAGTTTACCCTCTTGCTCAAGACTTGAAGTAGATGATATGATAACAGGGTGCGTCTTTTCAGCCCCTAGGAAAGTGTATTTGAGCTCCTTAGGAAGCTCTTTTAATTCCAAGTTGGGACACTAGAAATTCGAGGGCATAACTAATATTGTTTTTAGAGGCAACGATTAATATGGTGTTACCCACATACATTCAGCTCTGTCCTCCTCTAATGTTTCCATCATAAGACATGTTTGATTTAAGTCGGCATCCAGTGGAGTAGAGTTTTTAGGTTGATAAATAGCATCAAATTGTGACACAACTACTTCCAAAGGATCTTTGTAGTCGACAAAATTAGCCTCATCTTCTATAACAGTCTCGATGAGGTTTACTTCTTCCTCATCCTCGTATTTTTCAGATCGGGGGTTTGAAAAGATTTTCACGTTCAAAGTCATATTCCTAAATACGGATGGTCATTATACCACTTATTATTTTTATTGTGGCATCAATTGTGCTAAAGAATGGACGTCTGAAGATTACCGGATTTGTGCACATGGATTGGACACATGTTCAGTGTCTAAGATTACAAAATCAACCGGGAAGACAAACGAGTCTATTTGCACAAGGTCGTCCTCCAATACCCCTCTAGGGTATACCGACCTAGTTGTAATGCAACTCGAGTCGATTTGAGTTCACCTAACCCTAATTGTTTATAGACTGAGTATGGCAGTAGGTTTACAGTGGCTCTTAAGTCGAGGAGTGTGTTGTCTATTCTTTGGTTTTCGATTTGGCATGAGACGGTAGGGGTACAGGGGTCTTTGAGTTCGGGAGCAGTTCATTTTGAATAATTGGGCTTGCTTGGCAAGCAACATATGCTTGTTTTTTTATACTCTGCCGCCTCTTGGCCGCACATAAATCTTTTAGATATTTAGCATATGTCAGTACTTGTTTGATTGCATCAAGGAGTGGAAGGTTGATTTTAACTGGTTTAAATAGTTCCAGGATCTCCTGATACTTTACCTCATTTTTGGGTTTCTTTAGCCTTTGAGGGTAAGGAGCGAGAAATGGGCATTTTGGTAATTCTTGTTAATAGGCTCCTTTCTAGGTCTTCTCTCGACTTCTACTACTTCTCTAGGAGCTTCATCATTTGACTCTAAAGTTTCGTTATTAGTAAATGGCTCATCTTCCTTAGTAGATGGTTGCTCTCTATCTACCACTTTATCCTCTTTATACTCTTCAGGTGTAGAAAGAGGCATGTTTTGCCCTATAATCTTGCCGCTTCTCAGAGTAGTCATGGCTTTAGCACATTCTTGATTATTGGGACCATTATTGTATCCCTTAGAGTTTAGAAGTGGTTGGGCAGGAAATGTTCCTCCCATTCCCTCTTGTCGAGCATCTATCCTCTCTAACTCTCATCATTTGAATTAATTACTGCATTAAGTTTGTGTTAGAGAGTGGATCTTTCTCTTGCACCTTTTTATGTGGTGGCACGTACACATTAGATTGTTGCTTATTTATAGTTATTAGATCTATTTTAATTGAATTATTGGGATGGCCTATTGTGTTGCCCTTGATATTGATTTTGGGTCCCAGTGTCATTTTTCCAATCAAAACTGGGGTGATTCCATCAATTGTTATTATTATTTTGAAAATTGTTATTATTATTTTAGGAATTACCCGCCCCTCTATACCCTTGCATGGCATTCATCTCTATGGGGGCTTGTTCTTGAAAATATGGCATGTTGGGACAGTTTTGAGACGTGTGTTCCAACATATTGCATGTGCTGCATGGTTCTTCAGGCATAATCTGCCTAGAACTCTCTCCTTTTATCCCTAACTCTTTCAGCTTCCTTGCTAGCTCTTCGAATTTTTTCATTAGATTATCTTCAGTTTTTAACTGATATATGCTTTTCTCCTCTCCACCTAATGGTTGTGTGCGTGAGATGTCTTCAGGGTTAGACCATTTGTGAGCATGTTCGGCCAACCACTCGAAGTGGGCTTCAGCCTCTTAGGTGTTCTTGCTAAGAAATGCACCTGCGCTCATGGTTTCAACCATTTTTTTCATTTCTCCATTAAGTCCTTCATAAAATAAGTTGATTGTTCGCCACTTCTCATACCCGTGATGTGGGCATAAGAGAAGCAAATCTTTAAACCATTCACATGTTTGAGTGAAGGTTTCATTGTTCTTTTGTTTGTAGGAGTTTATTTGACATTTATGTTCAGTGGTCATGTGAGGTGGGAAAAACTTCTTTAAGAATGCAGTGTTCATCACATGCCAAGTGAAGATAGAATTTGGCTTAAAAAATAATAACCATTATTTAGCTTTGTCCTTCAAAGTGAAAAGAAAAAGCATTAAGCGTGTCACATCCACCGGACAGTTTTGGGTGAATGTTTTGCAAACATCCTTGAAGTCCTTGACATGCAGATATGCCTTCTCGCTCTCCATTTCATGAAAGGTTGGAAGGAGTTGAATCATTCCGTTGCAGAATTGGAATTCTCCTGCATGCAGGGGAATGAGAATACAAGAAGGTATAGGTGCATGAGTAAGTTGCATGAGATCGCGCAAGGGACGCAACGAATTGTCGATGGGTTCAATCCTATTCTCACCATTTTCACTTTTGATGTCAGCCATTGATTCTGTAGGTATGGCTACGGGATTGATAGAGCTAAAGGAGTCAAATGAATGGAGTGGATTTCCAAAAATACCCTCGATGAATTTATCGGACTTGAAAGTGGTAGATCTAAAAAGATTTTTATCTAAAGAACTTAAAAAGAATAAGAAAAGATAGAAATAGATGAAGACAAACTGAGGTAACCTAAGTAATAACTAGTCGCCTTCCCCGGCAATGGCGCCAAAAACTTGACACGAAAATAATTTGTGCGCTTCTTGTGCAACACCCAATTGTAGGTGGACATGCAAGTAGTATTCTGTTAAGATCAGGTCGATCCCACAGAGAACGTTTAAAGTTACTTGCTTAGACTAAACTCAAAAAGGAAATTAAAAATTCAAGCTTTAAATAAGGTATAGAACACAAAGTTCCATAATTAACAACCACTAAAGTAAACAACTACATTAAACTAGTAAGTAACTCACTAAAGCGATATTTAAAACGGCTTTAACTTTATAGAAGGGAAGCGTTGGGATCACACGAATCAACAGTGACCAAACCATCTACCATGCAGTTTCATTAATGCTCTATGGAGTACATCTATCTATAGTATTCCGTATTTTCTAAAGATAAAGAATCAATAGCCCTTTCATGACCGGGACTATATCACAATTTGTATAAAATACGTGAAAGCGATTTTAAACAATAGTTAAGACTCGCACTATGAATGGTATAAGCATTCAAAGTGATTTGCAAAAGTTATTGGAAAAAAAATGTCTTAAGGCTTAAAGTTAAGAAACTGTTTTGACAAATTGAGCATATGGGGACAGTTTGATAACAAATCTCAAAAACAGAAAGTCTAGGAATACTACAAAGGGTCATCTCAAGAATCTGAATGTTTGTTCGATCGACGCGCTCTCGTTTGATCAAACTTCTTCATCTTTCAATCAATCAAAATGTCATCGATCGCTTGACTATATCTCTAGTTCGATCGATCGAACTTACGTCGATTGATTGAACACGGGATTTTATTATGGTGCATGGCAGAGGCTGAAGATCACTATTTTATCGTGATCTCCCAACTCTGAGTCTACTCAGACATGGTCTGAGATGCAACAGAATGGTTTATAACTTACAAGAACATTTAGGGTCCTTTTGGTTGTGTTTTAATCATGCAAACTATTAAAACTAAAGATTCAAAGGAAACTAGCATGTAAAACTATGATCCAATCTAATTAACACTATTAAAACTACAAGCAGATTATAAATAACACTAATATAAAAACCTGGAACAAACAAACTCTTGTATTGAACTTCAAAAACTTCAAACTAAAGCAATATCCACAGCACAAACCTACAAAATCAAACAAAACTCTCTGTCTCTCTAAAACTAAAAAACAAGGCGTGGGCGTCCTTAGGGACATGTTTACAACAGATATATATAGAGAAATCCTAGCTAGGGTTAACAACGATAAGTCTCTGCTGCGTGCATGTATTATTCTGATAAAAGCATGTTCGATCGATTGAACTCCATTCATTCGCTTGAACTCTCAAGTTATTCAAGCACTTTAAAAACCTTTGATCGCTTGAAAGTTTCATCGCTTGAGCTGCCTTCAATCGCTCAAAATAATCCTTTCCTTTTTGAAATGTTCCTTTTGCATCTTTGCTTTACCCTTTTCTCCTGTAAGTCATCCCTGCACATAGCAACATAACAATCTGCACAAAATAACAGCTAAAACAACCCAGCTACTCATCATAGATTTGTCACATTATATAAAAAATGGCATTGTAACACAATTTGTAGATAAAATAGGAGATTGTTAACTAAAATATGGCATTTTCTTCTTCTAGCATGGTTGTATTTAACAAATACCCCCCGCTTGTCAGTCTTCTCCCTTTCTTTGTCAGCTCATAGTACATCAGCCCTCTGTGCTTCTTCATCATCAAATTAGTCTTCTTCACTTGTCACCAGAGGGGGTGGGTCGACAACTTGTGGATTTAAGGGTGGCGGCGGCTGACATGTCATTGCCTCTATCATGTTCATCATATGGTTCATGTTCATCATATGGTTCATGTTCTTAGCCTGTCCTCTCATGTGTTATTCTTGCAATTCTACTATTGCCCTCAGTTCTGCTACTTCCCCGGTATTCCCCTCATATGCCATTTCAGCGTTACTTTCTCTCCTCACTAACCTTGCTTTAGGACCTCTAAACCGGATGCTATTTTTGCCCAACAAAAGAATTTTCATTTTGTCATTTTTCTTTTTCCTTTACTTTTATCCTTTTGTTTTTATTTGATTGTATTGATCACAAATACTTGATGAAACATTTTATGAATAGTTCATATGTCATGTGGATACAATGCATGTGTGTGTGGGTGTACCTATTCTATATGCAAAAGAAAGGAAAATTCTAATCCTAACATATAAGCACATAAACATATAAAATCCTCATCCATGTTAAGTTTGCTAATTTTTCTCCTCAGTGTTATCCTTATCACCTTTTAAGATGAAGTGCATCTTGAAAAGGCATTTCTTTAGATGACAAGATCTTTCAAAACATAATTCTCAAGAATTTTGAACCTTTTATGAGGATGTGAAAACATTTCTCAATAAAGATGGTTGGATTGAAATTCTATTTTGAAGTTCATTTGAAAACAATTCTCCAGATTTTTGGATTTTTCTTTTTGAAGACGATCATGTGAAAATACACTTTAGCAAAGATTAGTTTTGGGGCTTTAATCAAAAGTGAATTTCAAAGATTTTTTGAAAGAACGATTGAAACTAAAGATGGAAAAATTTATTTGCTTTTTAGAAGTAGAATTAAAATCCTTTGGGTAGAAGGATCACATGATTGGATTATCACCGTACTCTTCATGAATTTAGATACATACAAGGTCAATGATACTTAGCTAAACATGATATAAGAGACATAATCTTAAAATCAAGATTCAGCGTGTTCTCAAATGTCATAGGACATGAAGAGGAATTGCTCAAAAGTGATTAAGAGATTATATATCCTTCATCAAGCAAGTATCGTCATCATCTCAAGTAATTCCGTTTGGGCATACAAAACTTCCTAGCATATAATCCTAATCAAGAATTGATTTGCTAAGATTGAAAGGTTCTATTGAAACTATCATGCAAAGGCCAGATTTTAGTAAAATAAGGGACCCTTGACACACACCCAATAGGATGCTTTATATACCAACACATGGTATGAGATCAAGGGTGATCACACAGTCCCGTGATAACTTGACCGACTGGGTTGCTCTGAGCCTCCAAGGTCATAGTTTCGTGCAATCGACTGGACGAACATGCAAGTGAAATGCAACAGGAACACAAAGATTGATTAATTCGATTAAAAGGATATTTTCAAGTCTAATCCTTAAGTGAACCCAAAATCAAGAATTCTGGTCTGTGAAACCAGAGATTCTGGGTTCGATCCCCAGCAGAGTCGTCAGATTGTGGATACTGCATTTTCTTACCCACAGCATCTTAAAATTTCTTCAAATTTCAAATTCAAATACGAGTCGCCACTTAATTTTTAAAAGGGAAATTAAGAAACCATTTTAAAAGATAACTGATCTCTTTTGGAAACCAGAGTTTTCTAGGTCCGGGAATTATAATATGAGAGGGGAAGGAGCCCAACGGACTAAAACACCCCTTCTCATCCTATCTCGCAATAAGCCTCTACTCAACATCCTTTTATTCGAATTATTAATCTAAATGTGCCCTCAACTAATACATAGATAAAGATATACATTGCAAAAGCATGTCAAAAGGGTGCAAAATTGCTAATGGTGAAAATAGCATTCATAACCACATAATTCAAAACCACATAATTCAATTACCCAGGATCCAGCCGCGAATATGAAAACGTGCAATGCATGCAAATAATACCTAAAAGAGGGTCTCTATTTCATATATACAAATAAAACAAGACCTATTTCTAAGGTGTCGCACGTGGAGTCAAAAATCAATTAAATCAAATAATGCAATGAACTAGAGAGCGGTTGAGAAATCATACCTCAATAGCACTACAAAACAAAGGGTTAGCCCACATGCCTTAATCAAGATATGGTATGAAATTCTAGATAACATCCTTAAACTTCTAGCTTAAATCTATCAAGTATGAAAGAATTGACATAATTATGAATTCCTTCTAATTAGTTGGAAATGCATCATTTCTATATACATACAAGTCTCAAATAGGAGCAAATGTAATGTTCATATAGAGATGGTGTAGTCCCAACATGGTCACAAGGAGCTCACAATTAGGTTCAATTAACTACAATTTAATCCCGATACAAAAATGGATTCTGATTACAAGTATCAACCTATATAGATGAATGCATATGCATACATGAACATGAACAAGGGTACGTTATGAACTATTCATCAATTTGGATCATTTAGCCTCTAGATTTAAGCTTAATTAACCATTATTAAAGCATGGTTTAAACCTTGGGTCATAGGAACGTCATTTGGGCCATTATTTGCAAAGTTTATCAAATCTACAACAGAATTTCAGAAATTACAGAGAGCAGACCGGATTTTGAAAAATAGGAAAAGCATAGATCCCACGGTTGATTTCAATGATTTTTTGACACAAGATGATTCTGTGAATCTAGTTTGTAATCCAAAAATAAAAATCAAAGATGAACGGTTCAATCTCTAGGAATCGGACAAAAACCAGACATCACTCAGAAATTTACAACTCTCTATCCAGAGATTTTGTTTGATTTTCTAAAAAAAGTAAATAAATCCGCATGACTCTAGTCTTTTTAGGAGATCTCATTAACACATTAATCTTTATAGAAAAAATATTTGAAGTCAAGAATGTTTGATTAAGGCTCTGATTTACTGATTTCAAGAAAGTGTTACTGTTCTGAAATTCTGGACAGATTATGGCTACTTCACAAGACTCATGACCAAGCCATCTTGAACATAAAATCTCATCAAAACAAAAATCACAATGGTAAAACTTTGTTTTATTAACAATCTCCAATTGGTCTCATTCAATTTCCATGGGCCATTATTTAAATAAAAAACTTTAATCAAAAGCAGTTCATGAATTCACTGCTCCATTATCGAGATCATCTTTTATTTGGTAACTCTACCTACCGAGCCATGGAGATTGGCTTAACCCAAACTACTTCTCCTTCTACTTGATGGTCATTGGAGACTAAGGACACTTATACTTATAGATTTCAATAGAGTATGGAGAAACTTCATGAAATATGAAAATAATGAACCTAAACCATGGAGATAGGTTTAGACTCATTGACCAAACATGCTAACATCAACCTTAATCCTCTTGTAAATCATAAGTTTACAAGAAGATTAAAGGATTCCAAGTCAAAGGTTTCAAGTAAGACATTGAAGGTCTCATGAATCCCAAAGTGGCAAACAAGAACAAAATGGAGATATACGGGGTAGACTCAAATGAAATTTCAAATTGAATTCATCTTAGAAGACTTGTTTCTACGTTAAATCCATGGTTGTTTCTGATCCAAACCAACAAGCATAAAATGAAAGTTCAATCATAATTTAAGTGGTGTGTGATGAAATGAGGTGGGAAGAGACTTTTTGAAATTGTGTAAAAGGTTCTAAGTAGTTTATGAATTCTGATTGAACCTAGATTAAAGACTATTTAGTCTAGAGTTTACCTCAAAATTATCCTCAACTTTTGTGATTTTTGAAGGCCTTCCAAAAGGTTAATCAAGATCTTCTTTCAACTCTAGCAAGTCCTTAATTTTCTCAATCATCTCTAAGATTTTCTAACCATCAAAATTTGAGAGATTCAAAGTTCAAAAACAAAGAAGATTCAAGATCAAATTCAAACCTAAAAATTGAGATGATTTTCAAGCCCAAGGTGGAGATTCTAAACCCTTTGTAATGGGATATTCATCCCCTATATATAGGCAAATTTTAGAGGGTTATTTTGTTAATTTTAGGGGTAAAACCCAAATCTCAGATGTCCTTTTGATGGTACATAATGTACTATTTCAAAGAAGACTGCTACAAAAATGCGACACTCAGTAAGTGCCGAAATGGCACTCACTGATAGCTAGCGCGGCATTCACTGAATGCCGATGCGGCACTCAATGAATGCCGCGGATAACTCCTCGAACTACTGTGTTTTCTGGATTTTTTATTTTCACGGCATTTGGTGTGTTTTTGCGGCTCTCAGTGAATGCTGATACGGCACTTACTGACTGCCGATCTGGCAACCAGGGAATGCCCGCAGCGGCACCGCATGCTTCCATGTGCCGTTTTCTTCTATCTTCCATTTTCCCTCTCTTTTTCTTCCTTCTTTCTTTTTATTTGAATTGAAGAGCCTTTCAAAAAGATTGAATCACCCTGGAAGCCTTAGGTTTGTTCGGACATTGTCATCATCAAACTTGGAGGTAATACTCCCCTAAATTCTACGTTTGGTCAAAATAAGGGTGTCTACAACTACATTCTTATTTTATTACACATCAGCCTCCATCCCGGGAGCTAGCCGATGTGCCCATTTTACTATCCATTTCGTGGAGGTTCCCCCTTCCCCACACACTTTTGAAGAATGCTTTACTTTTTTCTACGAAGGGTGCTCCAATCGGACTCCCTTTGATTTTTTAGCTTTCTTTTCTCTTCATTTTTGCCCGTTTGTTCAACTTTCTAACAACCCTTCTAACTAGGGTTCAGACACCCAGTCTACCTACAATGAAGTATTCTCTAGCTACTTGGAAGCTAGAGACATTATCTATAGCCCGACCATTCCTCAAAGTAATAACAAGTGTAGACTGGAATTTTACTTTGCCCCACTTTTTGCCTGTCAATTCGAGCTTTCCCAAATGGTACCCGTTCCTCCTGCTATAATTGTAAATCAATATTGGGTGGAATGGGGGTTGCTTGTGACCGATGAGCAAGTAAAGAAAATCAGCGATCAGTCTGATAAGCTAAAGAAAGCTTCGCCTTTCAACTATTCCAAAATCGGCTGATTGCTACGGATGAATTTAACAAATCGTGGTCTGATCGAGCTACCAACATTTTTAAGATTACTGCTACTGAGGCATTGCTTCCATTCAACAGTTCATCAGCCATGAAGGCCAATGAACCTGCTCCCATAGTGGTAACCCACAAACAACAAGCATCAAAGAGACTAGCTTCGAAAAAGGCAGTCGGCCAGGGGCAGGCTAAAAAGAAGAAAACAACTACAGCTCCATCTGCTCAGGTACTCTACCTCCTTTTCTTTTTCCCTTTGAGTTGTTCAATTTTCTTATTCTAACTCAAAACCCCTCTTGTTTCATTTCAACTGGTGGATGAGGATTTTGAAGAAGAAACATTGCCCACCAGACAAACCTCTTAAATACCAACAACTCAACCCTCAACAACTCGACTGCAAATTGTACTGCCTCCTCTGCAGGCTCCTATACATTCTGAATAGGCTAAGGTTATGCTCGAACAGGTCACTGAAAGGGGACCGATTCTAATCCGAGTTGTTCCTCCCTGAACTCTTTCAGATGGAGATGATGATGATGATGCTAACCTTACTGAAGGGTTTGTACCAGAGCAAGTGGTTTTTTCCTCCAGTAGTGAAGACTTGGCTAGAGACGATGCCACCCTGGACACAATTGGGGACGGAACCAGCCTATCTATTGAGTAAGTACTGGAACGGACTAGTGAAGGCGATATGACCGATCGGTCTGACCTTGCTGTAGCGATCGAATCGGTCCAAGAGGATGTGGAAGAGACCATAATGGCTAATATTTGGCCTTCTACTCATCCGAAGGAACTAGCCCTAAGTGGGGAAGACCAAAGCCCAACAATTGATTCGGTCTCAGAGGCAGATATCCAGCCTAGTGCAGGCCCGGGCGTTGTAGTTCGGTGGGAGGAACTGCTATGGCCCCTCCTTCTGAGCCATACCAACAACCACTCTAAGTTATAGTCCCTCAGCCCAGTAGTAAGGATGTTGTGTCATAAGACATATCAGCCTCCACGTCGTTACCTACCCAGGAATTTACCTTATGTTCGGGCTTTCAAGTTTTTTGTATAGTTTCTAGCTATTGTGTTTTTGGATTCCTTTGTACAAGCAATGCCCTTGGGTCCAGAACCATTCGTTCCCTTTGATGACTTCTTCACCTATCTAGACCTGGGGGCGTTTGATCTGGGAACCTTTAAGTCAAAAGTCACAACACCCTTAAGCCTTCAACGGTCAAAGGACCTTCTTCTTAGGCTGGATAATCATGACCTGGCCAGGCTACCGTCTCCTGCCAAAGTTGATAACATTCTGAGTGCCCTTTTTACTGATTGCTCACTCACAGTTGGGCAACTTTCTGTAATGTAGGAGATCCAGGAACGGCTGCCGGGCTGTCGTTCTTTAACATAATCAACCAGTATGATTCAAACAAAGGTTGAGGCTTATCTTTCCTCTCGAGCTAAGGCGGTAAAATTCCTCGAGGTGACCAAAGCTAAGTATGAAGTTGGCAAAAAGAAGTGGACGAAAATAATAGCCCGGGACGCTTGGCTTCATACCACTATTACCAAGCTTAGGGGCCCAATTGGAAAAGCTAGAGGCCGAGTTGGTGACTAATGATGCTTCCCTGGCCCAGGTTGATGCAGCCTTGGCAATAATCGAAGAGGATGCCAAAAAATGCAATGACCAACTCTAAGTTAACCTTCCCATTTCTCAGACGTTGTCTCTGAAACTTTACAAAGCCCAGCAGGATCGAGCTTGAGCAGAAAAGGTCTGGGAAGCCCTCAGAGAGAAGCTTAGGAACTTTGAATCGGCCTAGGGGCTGATTTCTGACCTTTGTACATGTATTAATATTATTTTTATATTATGTATGTCTCTTGTAAGTATATTGTGCTCAGCATTATTTAATGCAATGATATTTTGATCACTCAGGCTTATAGTTAATAAGAGGCTCGTATTCAAACCCGGGATTCGACCTGTACTCTAAAACAATAGTCTCCCATAAATTAGAATAATATGATTTTAAATACTGACCATTTATCAACCTTGTATGAACTTCCCAATCCAAATTGCACAACCTGTATGCCCCACCTTGCTTGACCTGATGGACAATGAAAGGACCTTCCCAGTTGACTGACCATTTACCATATCGGTTATCCTTGTCCCCAATCGGTAGGACAACCTTCCAAACCAAGTCCTCTATGCAGAAAGACTTTTTTTTCACCCTCTTGTTGTATGCTCGGGCAGCCTATAGCTTCTTTACTTTTAATGAGTCCAAGGTTGATATTTTCATCTCATCGAGCCCCTCCAACTCAGCTATCATAGCCTCGGAGTATTCAACGGGCTCAAGCTGATTTTGTAAAGCTCTCCTAGCCAATCATACTATAACCTCCATAGGCAACATAACATCATGCCCATAAGTCAACATAAATGGAATTACTCCAATTCTTGATCTCTTGGAAGTTCGATAGGCCCAGAGTGCTTCGGACAACAACTTATCCCATTTCCTAGGGTTCTCTTTTATCATCTTCTTAATATTTCCCTTGAGGATCTTATTAAATGACTCTGTTCGTTCACCTGAGCATAGTACAGGTTTGAATTCAAGAAGGTGATTACCCTACTTTCGACAAAGGCCTTGGTTTCTACTCCTATGAACACGGATCCTTGATCGACCTTAATAGTCTCAGGTAGGCCGAATCGGTGAATTAGGTGTCTTTTATGAATTTTATCATTATAGCCTGAGTCACCGTCCTACATGGTATCGCCTCGGCCCACTTTGTAAAATAGTTTGTGGCTACAATGATGAGGCAATGTTAGCCTAAGGAAGGAGGAAGAACTTTACTGATTAAGTCCATAGCCCATCCTCTGAACGACCATGGCTTTATTACGACTGCATTTCCTTGGCTGGCACCCATTAAATCTGGCCATGCTTCTGGAAGGCTTGGCACCCTTTGGCATAGCTGATACAATCCTTCAGCATTCCTGGCCAATAATAGTTGTACCTTCTTAAAAGGCACTTCATCTTGGTACTGCCCTGATGTGCTCCATAAATTCCTTTATGGACTTTGTCCATCACCTGCATGACCTGCTTTTTGCCTAAGCACTTTTGGATGGGTTTTTTGAACAACTCCCCATCGAGTACCACAAATTGAACTGCGAACATTCTTACCTTTTGGTCCACCATAACGTTTAGATGCTTTAAATATTCAATGATAAGGATTATCCAAACATCTTCATCCATCAAGAACAAATTGGTTGTAGTATATCAGCCTCTCTTTGCCACTGATGGCAGTGATCGGACTTGTATCAAAATTGCCTAATTCTTCCAATCTTTTATGGAAGATGAAGCCGATCCTGCTTTCACTAGTCTATCGGCCTTTCTATTTGTTGATCTCGAGATATAACTTACACTTACATCATCAATAGAATCCATAAACTGAGTGGCCAAAATGGGCAGAGTTCCCAAATCTTTATCTGGAATTCACTAGATATATGTCCGATGACCAACCCCGAGTCTCCTTTTATATGTACAGAAAATGCCCCCATCTCGAGGAGTATCTCTATTCTGATGATTAGCAATTCATATTCTGCCTGATTGTTAGTGCATTTGAAGTCGAGCCAAAATGACATCACTTGGGTGATACAATGACCACCCCTACCCCAACACCTTCTGTGTTCTTAGACCCATCAAAGATTAGGGTCCATGGTACTAGGGACACGTTTAGTATTTTAGGCGCCATTGACACATCCCCCAGATTAGTAAGATCTGGGTGATCGGCCAGAAAATTGGCTATGACCTGGCCCTTAACCGATTGCTGTGATCGATATTGAATGGCATACTCCATGAGGGCAAAGGTCTATTTTTCAATTCGGCCATGCATGATAGGTCTTAATAGCATGTATTTAATCACATCAATCTGACAAATAATATATGTAGAAATGGGCAACATATATATTCTCAACTTCTGTGATGAAAAATACAATGTCAAGCACTACTTCTCAATCAGCGCATATCGCTGGTCGATTGAAGTTAAATTCTACTCAATTAGTAAATAGCATGGTCACTACATTGTTCATTATCTTGAGCTAACATACTGCCTATTGAGAAATTAGAGGCTGATATATACAATTTTAAAAACCTACCCTTCTTGAGTGGCATCAGAACTGAAGGGGTAGACAAGTACTGATTTATCCCGTCAAAAGCTTGCTGGTGGCTATCTTCCCACTTAAACTCTTCATTAGTCTTGATCTTCAGCAGTGCGGTCCACACCTAGGGTTTTTCCTGCGCAGTTAGAGATAAACCTTCGAAGGAAGTTGATCTGTCCGAACAGCCTTTGCAACTCTTTCTTGTTGGCTAGGGGCTTTGCTCCATGGATAGCCTGAGCCTTGTTCTTGTCTATCTCTATACCCCTCTGGTGCACCAGGAATCCCAAGAAGTTTCCTGCTAATAAGCCAAATGTAGATTTAAGTGGATTCATCTTTAGCTTATGAGCCCACATTCTTTCAAAGGCTTTCTCAAGATCAGTCAAATGTTCGGCGTTACTTTCGGACATAACCACCACGTCATCAATGTACACTTCCATAAATCATCCAATCATGTCATGGAATATGGTATTCATAGCCCACTGATAGGTGGCTCATGCATTTTGTAGTCTAAATGGCATCACAACACATTTAGAGGTCCCGATTGTGCTCGAACACCAAAAGCTGTCTTTAGGCCATCCTCTTTGGCAATGTATATATGGTTATACCCCAAGTACCCGTCCATGAAGGATAAGATTTTGTGTTTAGCAGTTGAATCGATCAATTGATCAACCATGGGCATCGGGTACTCATCCTTCGGGGTTGCTAGGTTCAGATTTCTAAAGTCGATGCAAACCTGAAGCTTCCCATTCTTTTTTACTACTAGAACCGTATTAGAGACCCATTCTACATACCTAGAAGTCTAGATAAAGCCAGTCCCGAGGAGTCTCTCTATTTCTTCCTTTACCTTTAGTGTGACTTCTAGTGACATCCGCCTAGGTAACTGTTTGAACGATTTAAACCCCGGTTTGATCGGCATTTGGTGCTCTACCAGTTCTCTAGATAGCTCTAGCATCTCGTCATAGTCCTAGGAAAAGGAGTCCTTATATTTTCTTGAAAAGGTGATGACTTTAACCTAGAACTGCGGTTCTAGCATCTGACTTACATAAGTTGGTTTATGCTCCCCTTCATCACCCAAGTTAACTTCCAAAAGGGGATCTTGAATGTCAGCCTTCAGATCATCCAATTTTGCCGTGCCCATTTCTAATTCTTCCAATTGAATTTTTTCTTCTTTCGGGAATTCTTCCTCATTGATGCAATCGACCAAATTAACTACACTATCTGTTGGGATGATCTCTAGTCTTCTATCAACCAGATATGCGTACCACCTGGCCTTGCTGGCTCTTAGGCCAATTGTCTCTGAATCTCAATGGGTTGTAGGTTCATTGATAACATCTTGTTCGTTATTCTCCATCGGCCTTATCTCTATAGTTTGATTGAGTTTGTGGTAAAGAGCCTTCAGATCCTGGGAGTCCCTCTTAGCGAAGGTTGTTGTATTCAGTCTTCTAAGCTTGCTGCATCCCAGCAACTTGACTGGCCCGATGTCATATTCGTATAAAACTGCATCATCTATTTGCACATGTGCCACGAATGGCTTGGTATCTACCCCCACCACTTCAACCTTATCACCGCTCCAAAAAATTAGTAATTGATGCAAGGTAGAAGGGATGCAGTAGTTGGGGTGGATCCAAACTCGTCCTAATAGCGTATTATATGCGGCTGATGTTTCCACAATGAAGAAGGCCGTCAAAACAATCTTGCAGGATACCTTTAATTTTTGAAGGCGTCACTATGAAGATCTGGACATTTATTTTGGTCTGAATCAACTCTAACTTGGACTTTTGCAGGATCCTTAACATAATCTGAGAATCGATATTGATGGTGGATCAATAGAAGTCTATTTATCGGGACTCCTTCAATGTGCCCCTTTATGTACAAGGGCTTTAGATGTTGAGACACCTGGAATGTTGGCTTTTCAAAGACCACCTTGACAAATCCTCTTGATTTCTGTCCCTCCTTAGCTTGCTTCCCTTTCGGCCTTAAAATGGTGATCTTAGGCCGGTTAGACTGTCGCTTGGTGGCGTCCACATTCTTGTTTGTGGCGTCCACTACTTTGGGTCTAACTATTTCTCCTCCATTCCAAAACACATCTTCTATAGTGGCCGATTCTTCTGTCTGGCCTTCCACTACATTTCCTTTTATGGCCGTTGGTTGGTCTGGCTTAGCCATGAAGAACATGGGCAAGGTGAACACCATGTTAGAGGATAGCCCTTTTGGAATAATCCCAAACTGGTTTAGCGAATCATCCGAATCTGAGAAGTCATCGGTGTTTTTGTCCATGGAGTGTACCTCGGGCTTACATCCTCCTATAGCCTTTTCTTGTCTAAACTTCTTCTTTAAGCACTTAGTAGCATGTATTGTACCCTTGCCCACATCCTTGTCAAATAAGAATTCTTCTATTTGTTGTTCTTAAGAATCGGGCATGTAGGGCGGAAGGAGCCTCGGAGGATTATTTGCCTGATCTTCCCAGGATTGTCGTTCTCTTTCTGCCTGCCTTACCCTTTGAAACCTCCTCTTTTTGGATTTGCTATATTTGGGTACTATTGGAAATTTAGGGTGTTTGGCCTGATACCATCTACCTGCTTCACCTTTGGTGGTAATACCATCCTTGAACGTATGTCCGAGGGTAGAACCTTCTCTAGCACATTCAGCTTTAACAATAGTTAATGACGCTTTGTCCCCAATCGACTTGAACTCCCCAGGCTGATTTGTGAAGCCGGTAATGATTTAGGCTTCCATTCGGGCTTGGACTGTCTTTGCCTAGGCAGGGTAAGTCTTTCATGCACGGACCTTCTCGGACTATACTCACGATGCTCGTTGACTCTCGACCTTTTGCTTGAATTTGTTGACTCTTTCTTGACATCAACTTGGCATCTCGGGCAAAGGCCCTGCTCAATCAAGTCCAGCTGTCATCGTAGATTGGCGATCAAACTGTCCGTGCTTGATCGGGCCGTTTTAATTTTGGCCTTCTGCTCTGCTTGCTTCCTCTCTTGATATGTCTTCTGAAGCTCATGGATAGTTATCTTTGGCCCCTCCATAGCTGAAGTAGCAACTTTTGACAGGTCAACTTTTAGTCTGGGCTTGGTCAACTTAGTCAAATCGGGCACCACCATGTTTGTGCCGATGATATGGGAAAATGAATTTGTATCAATGCCCATGGCTTTATCAGAGAATTTGAACACTCCTTTCTCCACGTTTTTTTGTAACACATTACGAAATACAACACAATTGTTAGTGGAGTGTTTGCATGAATTATGCCACTTTCAATATTCTTTATTTTTAATGTCATCGGCCTTTGGAATCCGATGACCATCACTTAGCTTGATCACTTTCTTGGCCAGAAGGGCATCAAAATTTGATCAGCCATAGTGATATCAAACGTGTTATTTTTTCTTGCATCAAACGCCATCTTTTTTGCAGTGACATTATTATTTATGGGTTTGTTCAAGGCATTATATAATATTAACCATTTACAAATCAATGCGGCCATGTCAATTTCAGCTTCGAGGTCATAATCTGTCACGCCGACCTCATAATTGGACTTTTTGTAGTAAGTTCCCTTGGGGGAGTTCTTCTTTTCCTGTTTATCCAGAAGGATACGTTCATAACAAGCGGCCCTTGTGGCTAGCTTGAACAGATCACGAAAATCAGTCCCTTCAAACCTCTTGCAAAGCTCGAAAGACATTCCTCCCATTGCTATCTTGAAATACTCCTCCTCGGGTAAGATGGTCTTGCACCTATATTTTGCGTTTCTGAAATAGGCTATATAGGTTTCAACTGTCTCTCCTACCAGTTGGAGCATTCTTGACAGATCTACCAGAGATGTCTCAGGCTTAGTTCTGTAGAACTGGCCATGAAACAATTCCCCATCCCTTGCCAATTTTGCACAGAATTGGTAGGAAGGTTGGCATACCACAGGAAAGCAATTCTAGTAAGAGAGTTGGAAATAGCCTTAGTTTTAATGGGACACTACCACCTACATGCCCGCATTGCACTATGAAATGGCCTATATGTTCTATAGTGGACTGTTCACCTTTCCCAAAAAATAAAGCAAGGTTTGGGACCTTATATCCCTGGGGAAAATTAACTTTGTCAATCTCATGATGATATGGTCGTCTTTATGTCAGCCTTTCCATCCTTATCATTAATGGACCATACTCTTCATGTATGGCTGTCATCAATTCCTCCCTGTTGATAGCCTATGGTATAATGGACTATGCTACTACAGGAGGTGCTAAGGGGGGTGGGATCTGATGATGGTTGTTAATGACGTGGTGAGGCCAGAAAACATCATTAGCTCTTTGACCTCCAGCTCTATGGACAGGGGAACCAGTATTACCGATTACCTCTATGTTTTAGCCTAAAGTTTGAATAAACACTAAGGTCGTCGACCCAGTGGGATCAGTGACTACCACACTACCTGATCCTCCTACTTGTGGATCGGGTTGCTTGTTTGATCCATTCTGTTCATGGAGATTCGGGCATATGTAAGCTGGCACTTTCTTCTTATCAGTCCAACTAGATGTGCTAATTTGCTCCTTAGGGCTTTTGGGGGTCACTATTCACCAATGCTGAGATGGCTTTTGATAGGTCTGAGATCTCTGAGGTCAGGCCTTCTAGCTTCGCATGTGTAGTCCTAGTAGATGAGATTAACTCAATCTAACCACGATGAATTTCGGCCGACTAACCCTTAAAATTATCCATCGAACCTATCAAGGCATTGTAATCTGCCTCATAGGTTCAACGTTTTGCCTCATGACCTCTAAAAGTACTTCCAGAGTCACAACACTGTCCTGTGATGAATGGCCAGTGCTTTATTCTTCTGTTGGGTTAACGACCAGATTGTCCTGTCTGTTTTTCCCATTCTTTTGATCTTTCTTTAGAGGCATATGCTAACACTATGGGTCCCACTGGGCATGCCAAATTATTTACTTGTAGTTTTGCGCAGGCAGGCCAGAGAAAAATGGGCTCGGTGTGTCCAAACTAATTTCCTAACTGCTTGTGTGAGTGATACACAAGGCTTAGAGATCTGACTTCTAAAAGGGTGATTTTGTGAGGTGAGTATGAAAGTACCCTCACCAAAAGTTCTATGGCAGTACTGAAGCGCACAAGCCAATTAACACAGATTTTACCAGATAAACAATCACAAACGATATTAAACAAAACACCTATGAAGATATTTTATTAATCTGTTTGGAAACAATAACAAAGACGCAGAACAAAATCAGAACAGGCTCTAATTGTTCAACAAAGAATGAAAGCAATAATAGAAGGGACAGATCTATTTGCTATTGGTACAGAGTAGCAAGAACGCAGGGGTTGAATGCCTTGAATGATGTATGTATTGTGTGTGCTATTTTCGAGAGTGACGCGGAGTCCTTTGCACGGAGGGCCAGCCTTTGTATTTATAGCGGCCTTTAGGAAGTTTTGATATGGTGAGGACTCGAATTGTGCCCCAAGCAAGATATGGATAGCAACATTCTTTCCAATGTCCAATATTTACGGGATTGACTCTCTATCTCCAACTGGAGAGGCTCAAACCCATTCCTAAAAGGACTCTGCTTCCTTTATTTTAGGATGATGTCATCATGACAGCTAAAGACAGAACCGCCTAATCAATCTAACCATCGGGCCGTCATGACTACGCCTTTTACCCCATTGGATTGTCTTACTAGCCTACATGTCACGCCTTCCGACGTGTATAAGTCTGATGAAGGCTATATTCATGCTTCCAACCAATCGGGCTCCAATACGCTGCCGTTATTGTTTCTTCCAAATGTGATACCCGATTGCTGGTTGTTTAACCTTTATCACCTATCGGGCTCCAACAAGTTGACTCTACACTTTATCCTTCTGAACCACGTAATGTTTCACCTCTTGAGCCCAATAGCCCTTCACAGCCATGGGCTGGCCAGTCCCAAATAGATTCTATGCCAGCCCCATCCAAGCCCGTCCCAATTCATTCAGGCTCAAAAACCCTTGACAGTGTTTGGGTGTAAACAGGTTGATACTGTTTCCCTCATGTGAACAGTAAAAACAATGAAAAATTACAATTTTGTCTAAACTGTTGTTACTGTTCATGTGAGAGAAACAACACCAACAACACTAAAGGAACTTTACTAAAGTTTTTTCCATCTAAATGGAGAGCAAATGCCATGGAATTATGTCCCAAACCATGAATACTACTATTTCCACCAAAATTAAATACTTGCTCACCATAGTAACAAATGTTGATAATCAGTAATCACTATTGTGATAATCGTTTACTGTAGCAACTGTTGCAGGGGCCTTGTGAATTCGATGTATATGGATTTAGAGCTTGATTTAGGAGACAGAGACAGCGAATTAGGGGCTCAATTAACGAGGCAAAGACTGAGAGTTAGGAAGGGGAACAGCAGACACAAGAATGGTTGATGGTGGAGGTGGTTGTTCATAGTTGTGTTGTGTGTAAATATATGTGCGTATAATAATACTAGATATTGCCCATGTGCACTATTGGAGAAAAAGAAAAAAGAAAAAGAATTTCTAAATGAGAAGTATTAACTTTTTTTAACTCTAAAATTATATAACTTTAAAAATATATATATAATCATAAAAAATTGATAAAATCACCTTTGGTATTTCCACGTTAGACCTGGTGAACATGCATTATCAAAAAATTCTAACATGCGTGCATTCACTCAATATTTAATTTTTGCCCAACTCAAACAAAACTCGCGTGTTACCCGAACATAAACCGACAATTAATAGAATTAACCTAAAGTCGGCCCGTGAGAGAATTATGCTAACCTGAAGACAAACATTTTCGATCCCAATTGGCCGGGCTAGACCAATCGTACTTTGTTTGCCAGGCCTAACTATGGAACACCTATACAGAGAGTTGGTTTAAACTTTTTTGACAAATTTTTGTGATCTATTTATAAGTACGAACATATATGTGAGAGACTCGAAGAAAGTGTGAAGATGAAGAATGTTTACATAAAAAAAGAAAACACATGGAAAAGTAAAAGGAAGAACACACTTGGGAAAATTAAAAAGAATGTTAAATAAATACATGCAACACATACCTGTAAAATTTTGTAGAGATGGCTAAGGTGATGTTTAGAAAGAGAGAGAGAGAGGATTATGCAAGTGAATGGAAAAAAGGAAGAGATTGAAGTATATTATATATACATATATAAGAAATGTGGCATCTATAGCAGTTGTTGACTGAAATATTAGATTTTTGGGTAAATTAATCAAACCTCCCCTTAGGTTTGCATTAATTATACAAACCTCCCCCCTAGGTGCATAAATTACATGGACCTCCCTTATATGTAACACCTGGTTAACTTTTTTGACGAAAATGGTGAAAGTACTTAAATTCCCTTAAGAGAAATCCCAATTCCATGTCTACTCTCACCTACCAACTTTATTAGACAAAGATTGACTTAAACCCATTTTCCCGTAAAGAATGGATGAAACCCATTTTACTCTTGATCTTCATCTCTGCCAACAAACCTCTTCATCTTCATATCTATGGCAAGTGACATGCACTAATCAGATATCAAATTTGGGCTTTACAATTGGTTGGTTCGAGCATACAAGAGGTAATGTATGGTATTATTACATTGAAAATTGTTTCTATACATACCAGTACTTCAAATTAGAAACTATTCTTTCATCCACCATTTTTTTTTGCAAATTAGGGTACTCATGAAACTATGTTCATACATTTGGTTTGTTTCAAACTAGGGTTTAGATAGTAGTTTGTATAAAAATATGGTTTCATTTCTATTCGAATTTAGGGTTTGGAAATTGGATTTTTTTCCTTTCAATTGAGTTTTCATTAATTAGAGTTCTTGTAATTGATTATCCAGAGTAGTGTGTATTTTTTGTTTATCCCTAGGACAACTTTATCGATTTTTCAAAATGACTTCATGTGTTATTCACGATTTGGTCGTCCATTAATTAGCAACTACACACACTATATTCAATGTGGACCCAGATAGGTTCTGTTTCTTGGATATGATTCACGATGTTTGCAAAACTTCATTAGCGCACATATCTTCATTAGTTGGATTCAAATAAAGGTTAAGTTGCAATGTTCGTGGAGAATCTGATAAACTGTTGTTGCATGGAGTCCTGAAGTAATGAAGATGTTCGATGTTAACAAATATAGTAGGAAAATTCATGTCTTCGTGGAAATAGATGGGCATTCAATAGCTTTAATTTCCACCGAGCTTCCAAGTGCTACAATAGAGCCTCCAAGTGTTGTATCAGAGCGTCTAAGTACTACAGTAGAACCTCCAAGTACTGTAACTACACCAGCTGTAGCAGAGCCTCTAAATGCTACAGTTCCAGTGAGTGATAGTGCGGAATGGACTAAGGATGATGATTATGTGGGTTTGAGTTTTGAGGATGAGGATGAGGATTGGGATGGGGCAAGTACTGTTGCATCTTTAGTGTAATTCAGTTGTAGTTGGTGATCGGGGTAATGAAGGCAATGATAGTAGATTCTCTAACTATGAATCTGGGGAGGAGTGTGGAATTGAGGTTAGTTCAAATGAGGGTGATAAGCGATCTAGAGCTAAGGCTAGAGCTTCTAATCACATGGACTATGGGAAGGAATTTCAAAAAAACAAAAGGATCTAAGATAGTTTTAGAGGAAGGTATGATGTGATGGAAAAACAGGTTTAAATTAATTTTTAAACGCGCAGTGGAAGGAAAAAGTTTCAAAAACTTATTGGTATGCCTGGATCTACTACTCGTTAATTCCATAGATGCGTACACTAGAGAGGGAGAAGAAATATACCTCAGGTCTTGAACCCTTCTCCAGGATGGTGCAGTAGCCTCCACTAGGTTGTCTTCACCCTTATGTCTCCTACGAATGCTTCTCGGATAGGCTAGAGATGGTGGGATCTCTAATGGAGAGGATAAGGAAGGTTTGGGAGCTCTAAAATAGTATCTACAGCTTCTGACGTTCAAAACGACAAACTCTTTTTTCTGGACGCAGCTGCCCTATTTATAGATTCCCATAACCGACCTAATGTTCAAGTGATTGAAGTGCATTCGATCGATCGAGACTTCGATCAATCGAAACACCTTCGAGCGATCGAACCCTCCAAGACTTCAATCGATCGAGACACCTTCGATCGATCAAACCCACCTTGACTAGATCCTCATGTGCCTTTCCAAGCATTCTAACGGAGCTAAGAGTGGGACCTCCTAGGCTCTTTATTGTTGGCTCAGACCAGTTTGTTAATTACCATGACCAAATTCTTTGATCAGCAAACTAACTAACTGGTCAATTAACATTTACTCCACTATAAAACGATAACTGAACTCCAGCGTAAAAGAACATATCCGAAGCGATAACTAGACTTGTATGGTGTACTAATGTCCCTCTACCATCATCATTCATAATCATGTTCAGGTAGTCGGATAAACAATTACTGTCAACCTGAATCATGATTACTTCTTGTATTCCTTGAGTCCCATTCACCTCTCATGATTACCAAACATGTTGATAACTACTCATCAACAAGACTGTAGTTCTGAGTAATCAACTTGGTGACATTCTCAAGGGAATGCTTACTCTGAATTAGAGGGTAGATTCTATCTTGACAATATATGTTCACAACCCCATGAACACAACATACCCAAGATACCCAGGTGTTGATCTTCTATAGACCTCACTAATTGGTAAGTCAAAGCAGCCATATCCACAGTCTATGTTCATAATCGTCTCAAGATTAAGAACACGTACCCTATACAAATTATGAGTTCCTATCGACTGATTGACAGTCTTGAGTGTCAATAGGAAAGCTCAGGTCCGTCAATGCACTATAAGCACTAGCATATTAACTAAGAGTTATACTCTAGTGATTGAGATTAATCACTCCATCCAATGGAAGTTAATCATGCTACAGTATAAACCTGATGAGATATGCAGTCTCATCATTCACTGTGACATGTTCTAAGTAACAAAGAATAGTAATTCGTATTTCACTTGTATGTATCTCATACATACACAAATTACTTACTATGATACTTACGGATAACAATCATCTCATGAAAGAAACATACATAACTAAATGTAAAGCCGATATCCATATATTTAATTGTCAATGTCTCATATATAAAGTAATGGTTTGAGGGCACAAACCCAACAAACTCCTACTTGCACTCACAACCATATAGGATTATATCTGAGACCTAGACTATCTAGATGATGATGAAAGACCTTTTGTGGCAAGGCCTTTGTCAGAGGTGGCAATCTTGCTGACAGTCACATCTCCACGTTGAATAATATCTCAGATTAGATGATATTTCCGCTCTACGTGCTTTCCCTTTCCGTGATTCTTTGGCTCCTTGGACTGAGCCATTGCCCCACTATTATCACAATAAAGCGTAATAGGTGACAGCGACACTGGTACCACCTCGAGCTCCATAAGGAACTTCTTGAGCCAAACAGCTTCCTTTGCGGCTTCGCAAGCAGCCACATATTCAGCTTCTGTAGTTGAGTCTGCAATGCATTTTTGCTTAATGGTCCTCTAACTTACAACACCACCTCCCAAGGTAAAGAGATGACCAAACTTCAACTTTCTCGAATCTTTATCTGACATAAACTCTGAGTCATTGTATCCCACTGGAATTAACTTACTACCACCGTACATAAGCATGTAATCTTTAGTCCTTCTCAAGTACTTAAGAATGTGCTTAATGACTGTCCAGTGCTCTGGACCTGGATTAGATTGATATCTACTAACCATGCCAATGGCAAAGCAGATATCCGGTCTAGTACATAACATCGCATACATGAGACTTCCCACTGCCGAAGCATAGGGAATTCTTGCCATGCGATTCCTCTCCTCTTATGTCTTTGGACACTGGTCCTTGGAGAACGCTAAACCATGCTTGAAAGATAACAAACCTTTCTTCAAATTATTCATTGAAAACCTAGTTAGCACCTTATCGATATAACCAGCTTGAGATAATCCCATTATCTTTCGATTGCAATCCCGAAAGAGCTTTATCCCAAGAATATAGCTCGCCTCTCCTAGATCCTTCATATCCAAAGTACTAGCTAGCCAAACCTTGACCATTGACAGTGCCGCTACATCATTTCCAATGAGTAGAATGTCGTCAACGTAAAGCACAAGAAAAGCCACCACTTTTCCTTCACACTTCTTGTATACACAAGGTTCATCCAGAATCTGTATGAAACCAAATAACTTGACAGCTTGGTCAAATCGGATGTTCCAACTCCTAGATGCCTGCTTGAGCCCATAAATGGACTTTTATAACTTGCATACCAAGTTCCCTTTCCGACCAGCTATGAACCCTTCTGGTTATTACATATAGATGTCCTCCTCAAGATTGCCATTCAAGAATGCAGTCTTGACGTCCATCTGCCAGATCTCATAATCTAGGGATGTAGCAATGGATAAGAGTATTCTGATGGACTTGAGCATGGCTACCGGCGAGAAGGTTTCCTCATAGTCAATGCCCTCCTTCTGAGTATAACCTTTCGCTACAAACCTAGCCTTAAAGGTCTCAACCTTTCCATTAGATCTTCTTTTTCTCTTATAGACCCACTTACAGCCAATAGGTTTAATATTGGCTAGAAGTTCTATAAGATTCCAGACCTGATTGGAATCCATAGATTCCAATTTAGCCTTCATAGCTTTAACCCAATGTGTTGAGTCTATATCAACCATTGCCTCTTCATACGTGGTAGGATCAGATTCAGATTCTATGGAGACAGCTTCAAAAACTTCTCCTAAGAACATGTATCTATTAGGCTGACTGATAATCTTCCCACTACGATGAGGTACTGGTGCGAAAATGGGTGAAGAAGTGGTATTTTCTTGATTTACATAGTTATCAACTGCGGGTTGGACTGAAGGCTCTCCTTCTATCTCTCTCAGATCTATCCTTCCCTTAGGTTTATGGTTCATGATATAATCATCCTCTAAGAAAATAGCATTTATAATAACAAACACTTTCTGTTCTCTTGGATCATAAAAATACCATCCATAAGTAACCTTTGGATACCCTACAAAATAACATACTTCTAGAATCCAACTTGCTCATCTTTCCTTTCAGCATATGTGCCAAACACCCCCATATCCGAAGATGTTGCAAAGAAGGCTTGCGCCCAATGCACATCTCCCGTGGTGTCCTAGGAACAGATTTGCTTGGTACTAGATTTAGTATGTACACAACGGTTTCCAAAGCATAACCCCAAAGGAATAAAGGCAACTGTGAATAACTCATCATCGACCTAGTCATGTCTAAAAGAGTCCGGTTCCTTCTCTCTGCTACACCGTTCTGCTGAGGCGTACTAGGTGCAGTCAACTGTGATAAAATCCCATTCTGTACGAGGTGATCAATAAACTCATTAGAGAGGTACTCGCCACTTGATCATATCGATTGACCTTGATATGTGTTCCTAATTGCTTCTCCACTTTAGCCCTAAACTCTTTGAACTTTTCAAAGGCTTAAGACTTGTGCTACATTAGGTACACATATCCATACCTAGAGTGATCATCAGTAAATGTAATGAAATACTCATAACCACCCCATGTTCTAATATTTATTGGTCCACACACATCAGTATGAAATAATTCCAACAATACATTGGTCCTATTGCCCTTTGCGGGAAATGGCCTTTTGGTCATCATACCCTCTAAACAAGACTCGCAGACTTCTATTAGTTCGAGAACCAAATCGCCTAAGACCCCTTCTTTGACTAGTCTGCCAATCCTATTTAGATTGATATGCCCAAGCCTCATATGCCAAAGCTTTGTTGGATTAGTGGAAGGTTTTTTTCTTTTAGATGGTACTGTTACCATTGAGTTATTAAGTTCCATACAAGAGTTTTTAGAGATGCTGGGAGTAATCACATATAAGCCATTAGTTTTAACACCAGAACATATAAAAGAACTATTTTTTTTAACAACAACTTCTATTCCAAAATGAAAAGAATAACCATTATTCGATAAATTTGAAACTAAAATTAAATTGCATCTCATCAAAGGGAGGTAAAGCACATCTGATAAAACTATTGTCTTATTGTCCAAAAACTCTAAAGCTACTACTCCTATAGCAACCGTAGAAACGGTTGCGCTAGAACCCAAAGTCAGCGCAATTTTCCCATCACTGCATTTCCTGGTTGATCTGAACCCCTGCAACGAATTACAGATATGGTTAGTCGCACCAGAATCAATGCACCAAGTGTTTGAAGTATCCGTAATAAAACATACTTCAATCACATATGACTTAATCATACCTTGAACTCTTGTAGCTAAGAATTCTGGACAGTTCCTCTTCCAGTGGCCCTTCTCACCGCATTGGAAATACTTTCCTTTGCCTTGGCCACCCACCTTCCCTTTGCCCTTACCTTTTCCCTTAGATTTTGCAATCTTAGGGACCAGTCCAACACTTGAACCACCAGTGCCAGCTTTCTTCTTCCCTTTCTTTTCTTTCGACATAGATCGGGAAGAGGAAGCATTTTTCTCAACGTTCAGAACGTTGACCCCAAGTTTGATCACCCCTTCTGCTGCCAGTAAAGAACTCATTAATTCGCTCATTGAAAAATCCATTTTATTCATATTATAGTTTAGTTTAAATTAAGCAAATGATGGCGACAGCGTGTTGAGGATCATATCAACTTGGGTCTGTGCGTTAATGTTGGCACCTAGGGTCTCCAGCTCATTCAAATAACCAATCATTTTCAAAATATATTCTTTGACCAGAGTCCCTTCCGACATCTTAGCACTCATTATCTTCTGCATAGCTACCTGTCTGGCAGGCCTGCCATGCTCTCCAAACATCTTTTTCAGGGATATGATAATGTCACTGGCTGAATCATTCGATTGGAATTGGTGTTGCAACACACCGACCATTGAGGCCAGAATGTAGCAACGTGCCATTCCATTCGACTTCTTTCACCTGTCGAACTCACGTCTGGCAGCTGTTGAAGCATTTGCTATGGGTTCTTCGAGGCATGGACTGGTGAGGACATATATGTGATCTTCCGTAGTTAATACGATGTCAAGGTATTGTTTCCATTCAGTGTAGTTATTTCTAGTTAACTTGTTTTGAGTGAGTATGGTGGCAAGTGGACTAAATGTAGATCCAGACATTATGATTTACTGTAAAAATCAAAAGACAAAATAAATATGAATATCAAATTTTGACAATTTGAAATAAAAGAATCCTTAAACTCTTATTTTAAAAACAAAGTTGCCGGAATATCGAAACAAAAGATTAAAGCCTCCGTGTGGTGGTCAATTTTTTATTTTTTGATTAATCACGACTTGTCCGCTATGCAACTCTTGCAAAATAAGTTATGACTCCCGATCCCTTTTGATCTCTAAGATTCTGAATAATGCCCCGTGTGGGATCTCTTATCCATAGCTTATCTAGTATGTACGATTAACTAGGATCCAATCACAACCGTCTCAAGTAGCGCCTCCGTGTGGTGGTCACCCTCTAACACATCTGATTGATCCTATCCATAGGAAGTTCACATCTAGTAACCAATGAGTAGTGTACCCTCCATATGGAATGATCACCCCTGGCGAGGTGACACATAATGCACTACTCATCTTACAATGAACAGTTAACGGAAGATCGTGGGTGTTATTAATAAGACCCTCTCCCATTAGATTTAGTAATAAAGGATTTTGGTTTTGGAAAAATTGTTTCCATCCATTACCCATAAGCATCCAATGTTTACTAATTCGTTGAAAACGGTTTTTGAATTTTATTTTAGAAAACTTGTTTTACGTGCATGCGAGTAGTAACAATATAATTAAATGCCAATCACAAACCAAGCACATAAAATAAAAAACTAAAATGAAAATAAAAGCATCCAAACGATGCCTCTATCTCCCATGGCTCTATCTCCATAGAACCTCCTTCTTGGTTTGATCGCCTCCAGCTCCATCTTCATGGACAACGGCTTGTTCCTCCATCTTCATGTATATTATAGTTCTATTACATTGCTCCTATGCTTCTTACGAAGCTTACAATTTATCTAGAAATAGAAATTAACAACAAGAAAATAAATAAGGCTAGGGAAACCGGTGTGACTTTCCTTTTCGCAGGATTGAAGTCGCAGCGCCCTTTACACATGCCTTAAAACCAAACCAAAATACAACACACACCAATTTACACAATTAAATACAATAATTTAAAAGGTCTTGGTGCCATGGGAGATAGTGGACTAATTTGTTGCAAAAGGGTTAGTCGAACACACATCTACGCATATATAACAAATATATATATATATATCTTTTGGAACCCCTAATTGATTCACATAGTGCGTAAACTCTTTACGCACTGAATTAGAACTCAAAATAGCATCTCACTTCTCTGTCACGCTTCGATCGATCAATAAAGGTTCGATCGATCGAACCTTTGATCGATTGACCACAGTTCAATCAATTGAACTTTCAATTTCACAGAAAAGTTTGGAAATTTTATAGAATAATTTGAAATTAAAGTAAATAATTTTTAAAACATTCAAAACTGTGAAAAGAACATCTGGATAGAGAATCGATCTCGATCGATCGAACCCTATTCAATCGATCAAACAAAACTAAAGTTTGATCAATCGTAACTTGTTCAATCGCTTGAGAACAGAAGATGTTTGATCGATCGAAAATACTTCGATCAATCAAATCCATCTTGCATCCAATGCAATCACAGATTTATATTCTGCTGCGATAACACTACAGAAACAGATCTGTGACGATGCAGTTTCAAAAACAGTTCTAAAATCATCATGTAAATCAAAACTAGTGTTCCAAAAAGCATCTATAGATCTAAATAAGCGTGGCTCGGATACCAATTGATGGAAAAATAGGTTTAAATTAATTTTTAAACGCGCAGCGGAAGGCTTAAGTTTCAAAAACTTATTGGTATGCCCGGATCTACTACTAGTTAATTCTATAGATGCGTACACTAGAGAGGGAGAAGAAATATACCTCAGGTCTTGAACCCAATTCTGATTTTCTTTCTCCAAGATGGTGTAGCAGCCTCCACTAGGTTGTCTTCACCCTTATGTCTCCTACAAATGCTTCCCGAATAGGCTAGAGATGGTGGGATCTCTAATGGAGAGAATAAGGAGGGCTTAGGAGCTTTAAAATAGTTTCTACAGCTTCTGACGTTCAAAATGACGAACTCTTTTTTCTGGACGCAGCTGCCCTATTTATAGATTCCCATAACTGACCTAATGTTCGTGCGATTGAAGTGCATTCGATCGATCGAGACTTTGATCGATCAAAACACCTTCGAGCAATCGAACCCACCAAGACTTCAATCAATCGAGACACCTTCGATCGATCAAACCCACCTTGACTAGATCCTCATGTGCCTTTCCAAGCATTCTAGCGGAGCTAAGAGTGGGACCTCCTAGGCTCTTTATTGTTGGCTCAGACCAGTTTGTTAATTACCATGACCAAAATCTTTGATCAGCAAACTAACTAACTGGTCAGTTAACATTTATTCCACTATAAAACGATAACTAAACTCTAGCGCAAAAGAACATATTCGAAGCGATAACTAGACTTGTATGGTATACTAATGTCCCTCTACTATCAGCATTCATAATCATGTTCAGGTAGTCGGATAAACAGTTACTGTCAACCTGAATCATGATTACTTCTTGTATTCCTTGAGTCCTATTCACCTTTTATGATTATTAAACATGTTGATAACTACTTATCAACAAGACTGTAGTTCTCATTAATCAACTTGGTGACATTCTCAAGGGAATTCTTACTCTGAATCAGAGTGTAGATTCTATCTTAACAATATATGTTCATAACCCCATGAACATGACATACCCAAGGTACCCAGGTGTTGATCTTCTATAAACCTCACTGATTGGTAAGTCAAAGCAACCATATCCACAGTCTGTGTTCATAATCGTCTCAAGATTAAGAACACGTACCTTATACAAGTTATGAGTTCCTATCGACTGATTGACAGTCTTGAGTGTCAATAGGAAAGCTCAGGTCTGTCAATGTACTATAAGCACTAGCATATTAACTAAGAGTTATACTCTAGTGATTGAGATTAATCACTCCATCAAATGGTAGTTAATCATGCTATAGTGTAAACCTGATGAGATATGCAGTCTCATTATTCACTATGACATGTTCTAAGTAATAAAGAATAGTAATTCATATGTCACTTGTATGTATCTCATACACACACGAATTACTTACTATGATACTTAAGGATAACATCAATGTCTTATATATAAAGTAATGGTTTGAGGGCACAAACCCAACATGATGTTTGTAGTTGTTAACAGCTTTAGGGAAGTGCTGAGGGATTATGCAGTGCAAGAAGGTTTTAAGCTTATACGGATGAAAAATGAAAAGATTAAGACTTACATTGGTGCTCACTACTTGAAAGTAATACCATCATTTTCCATCAAGTGTAAGGTGTCCTTGGAGGATTCATGCATCTCCTATACTTGATGGTATTACTTTCAAGATTAAGACTTACAATGGTGCTCACTCATGTGTTAGGATCAGTCATAACCCAGAAGCTATTTCAACTTGGCTTACAAAGAAGTTAGGTAAGAAGTTAAAAGATAACCTAGACATGAAACTAGATACAATACAAGCTATAGTTCACAAAACATTTTGCTTTGTATTGAATCTTCATCTCATTTACTTCTTCAGTTAACCAATTTCTATCGACAGGATCAAAGTTTTGCAAACTTGCTTGGTTTGTTGTGGAAGTTGTAGGTAGAACCATAGATATTGACTTACACCAATTCCACATTTTGCGCGTTCCGTTCGGACACACGTAGTACAGCTTCCCTTTGTTATTTTTTTCATTGGACTGGGTTATTTTGATCGTACATCTTTACCCGTACCTGCAAGCTTGTTTCGAAATCTTAAATCGATGGCATCACCAATATTAGTTGTATCTGAACTTGAAGAAATGTCCATGATTTCTAATCTAAAATTACAAACAAAGATTGATTAGTTAAGAGAGAGGGAGAGAGAGATCGCGCAAAAATAGAGAGAGGAAAAGGGGGTATGGAAGAGAGAGAGAGAGAGAGAGAGAGAGAGAGAGAGAGGGAGGGGTCTGGTAGAGAGAGAAAAGATATAGATAGAGATAGGGGGTGTTGGTCAAAACTGAGAGGAAAAGGGGCTAGAATTTAAGACCAAAACAGAGAGAGAGAGAGAGAGAGAGAGAGAGAGACAGAGACAGAGAGAGAGAGAGAGAGAGACAAACAGAGAGAGAGGAAAAATGTCATACCTTATCACTTGCCCTAATGTCTTCAACGAGAGAGAGAGAGAGAGAGAGAGAGAGAGAGAGGGAGAGAGACCATTTGCATTTCTTATATCAGGTCTATCAAGGGCAGTTTGGGAATTTATACAGTGAAAGCTCATTACTACTTCAACTAACGACGATTGTACTAATGGACTCTTAACGGAGGGGGCATTCTGTTACTTAATTACAAACTTTGAGGGAGGCCAGTGTAATTTCTGCAACTAGGGGGGAGGTCTGTGTAATTAATGCAAACTCAAGGGAGGTTTGTGTAATTTACCCAAAAGAAGATGAAGAAGAAGAAGAAGAAGATAATATCACATGGCACAATAAGGAATGGGTTTGGCCTTCTTTACCTTGTTTTACTCAAACTGACTAAATAGCTTATTTATAAATTCAGTTAAAATTCGACCAAGAAAATACGAAGGTTTTAGAAAACCTTATATTTTTCATGAGTGGTTCACAAATGGTATAGGTAAAAATTTTGAGGTTAAAAAAGACATTTTACTTCTCAAAAATTGCATCTACAATATTTTTAGGGTTAATTACACAAACTTCTCTTGAGGTTTGCTTTTATTTCACGGACATCCCTCGTATTTTGAGAAATTTATAGACCTCCCTTCTCAGTAACGCTTATGTAATGTCCATGACAATAATTGAAAATACTAAACTGCCTCTACATTAAACAATAGTAAACAAAACTTAAGGGATAATTACACAAACCTCCCTTGAGCTATGATCTTATTACACAGACCTCCCTCGTATTTGAAAAAATTACACAGACCTCCATTATCGTCCAAAAGACCCTAACTAGATTTACAGTATGTGTGAATGTATTATTATACCCTAAAAAAAAAATTTCCTTTTGCAATAAAAAAGGGTTTGGGTTTAGCTTTTCACACCACTGAAGAAGAGTATATTTCAATTTCTTCAAATTCCAGAGTAAATTTCTTCAAATTTTATAATTTTATAATTTAAATTTCTTGCGTCTGATTCTTTTGTTTCTTCATCTTTTCAATTTTTTCATGTTTATGGAAGAAATATGTTGATTTGTGGAAGAAATAATAGGTTCCCTTTGGGGAGGTAAATTTAATTTTCGAAACTACGATACAATGTACCTCAAGGGAGGTCGGTGTAATTTACCCATAAGGGTAATATAGTCATTTAAAAAAACTAACCACAGATTTAACTAGGGGTGTAAGTAAAAAATCAAAAATCGACCAACCAAAAACCGATTGGTCAGGTTTTTAAATATATGTTCAAGCCAAAACTGACCGAAAAACTGACCGAATGCTTCAAAAATCAACCGACCGTCACTATTAGTTGATAGTTTATTTTATTTTTTTCAATGAAAAAATGACCGAAATCGACCACTTACACCCTTAAATTTAACTTTTTTGTTTGGGCAACTCACAATTGAGTAACGGAGGAAAGGCCAGTGTTACACAACTATAAACCTCAAGAGGTTCATGTAATTTTTCAAAATAGGAGGGAGATTCGTGTAATTAGGCCATACCTCAAGGGTAATTTATGTAATTAACCAATATTTTTATCATAACAATAATTAACAATTATAAATGCACCCATCAAGAAATCTCCCATCAATTTTATTTTTTTTAATATTAGGATTCAATTTCCAATGAGTTTCATTTATTTCTAGTTTAGTGGTACAATTAAACTATATTACATTAAGAAAGAGTTTTTGGTAGGTACCGGTAAATCCCCTTGGTCAATTAAAATTTAATGTGGGTGATGCACGGATTGAGTGTGGGGAAAGTGGTTCGGGATCATAACGGTCAGGTTATTTTTGACTTCTCATTGTTTGGGCATGGCTCTCTGGACCCCGCTATGTGTAAGGCAATGGCAGTGCTCTGGGCATGTGAGGCGGTTGAAGAAGTCTGTCTCTCCTGTAACGTCATTGAGCTCGATGCGTTGAACGTGGTTAATCTTCTTCCCAACTCTGGCTCTTGTACTCTGGCTCTTGTCTTTATCCCTTTGGCCATATTATTGAAGCAGCAAAACAGTTTCTGTCTCGAATGCACATTGTGTATGTTTCTCATGTTCGTCGCGATGGTATTAAGATGGCTCATGAGCTTGCACGTTTTGCGAAGGTTAATCAAGTAGATGTTTTGTTTCTTTGATGCTTTACCTCAATGTATTCAATCCTTGGCATTAGCTGACTGTAACCTCTTGATTTTGGCAACGATATTCCCACTTTTCTATCAAAAAAAAGAAAAAAGAAAAAAGGAAAGAGTTTTTGGCTCTCTATTTCACTTATAGTAGAGATATAGATTAGATGTGAAATATTAGAAGATTATGAGTTCTTCTATGATACATTTTGGTAATTTAATATGTAGCATGCACCCTAATTTGGTGTTAAAATATTGGAACTTTAGTCCCAAAATGTTGTAATCAGGCTTCAAAATGTTGTAACTTTTAAAATCGATTTGGTTTTTAAAAGCAAAATAGTTTCCATTTATAAATTTTGAAACCAACATCACTAAGAAGTATGATACATCCTAAACCACTAGGATGCGTCATAATTTTTTTCAAATTTATACAATACTGTACATCTAAATAAAGCTGGTGCTAAACTATCATAACATGAGTAGTGCTACGCACACACTTTTTGACACACACTATACTTTAAACACATATACATTGTGCTGTTTGAATTTTTTATACTTTTTTGTGCACCACTTACATAGCACAGGATACATGCATTTAAACTGTGTGTCAAAAAATATGTCAAATATGTGTGTCAAACATTTCCCTTATAACATTGTGTTAAAATATTGTTGTACTTGAAAAATAGTGATTCAAAAGCAATGTAATTCTTAAAATTAAAACTACGTATTTGACACTGACAATTTAACCTGAATGTATCATGCAAATTATTCCATAAAACGGCACGTCACGTGATCGTATGTAGTTTTTCTTCCCGAATATTTATTATTGTTAACATAATGAGTAAATATTACTGACCTCGATGAATTATGACATAATATAAAAGATTTTTCTTGAGTTTTGAATAATAGTAGAGATATCCTTCTCATTAAGGTCTCGTTTGGTTGACGGTTGGATAAAGAGGAATAGTATAAAAGTGTAGTTAGTTATCCTGAGATAACTAACCACAGGATAAGACAGTGTAGCATTATTTTTATTAGAAATATACAATTTAGTCCTTGAGAATAGGGTCAATATGTATTTAGTCCCTTTGACTTTCCTAAGTTATAAATTGATCCTTAATTTGTGTTCTAACTTAAAAATTGGTCATTTTTCCCAATTTAATGAGTTTATTTATGGTGAATCTGTCACGCCCCGACGTAGCATAAATAAGGAAAGCGTTTAATTTCCTTTATGGACCTGTAGGTCGCGACAATTTGAAGGATCGATTCCGTCCCAAACGTCGAACAACAATAAACAATAATCAGAGTAGAGCAATCAAAGCTTACAAATATTTTTCTAATTTATTACATATTACAGCACGGGGTCTCTAAAGGCACAAACCGCCTTAAATCAAACAATAACGTAGTGTCTATTACAGTCATCCTTAACAGTTCAACTTAAAGCATATGAAAGTAAATTCTGTTTCCAGTAGTTGTTCTCAATTCGCATAGTCATAACGTTCAGCCTGATCATAACCTGAAAAACCCAAACACGAATGTCCAGGATGCATCAACGTCGTCAGCTTCAAGAAGTTGGTGAGTATTAAAAACATAACTTTGAATGTAAAACATATCCATTTACCTCTTTACATTTCTCATTAAATTCAATATTAAAGCAAGGAGTTCATTTTAGTAAACAAGCACAATATTATTTAAAAGACATCATGCTCATATATGTGACTGTGGACACGCGGAATCGGACCACTTCTCTTGTTCGAGATTGCTTTGAAATTGATTTGAATCAAGGAAAGAAAATGAAAGGTCTATTGAAAACAGATACAGAGTCGCCACTTGGTCTTTAAGGAACCAAGAAACCTAATTTCGACTCACCCAAATGGATAAAGGGCACCGGCCCTTCATAACCAAAGAACTTGGTTCGGGGTTTTGGTACGAGAGAGGAAGGAGCCTTTGTCGCGACTAAAACACCCTCAACTCGCCCCATCTTTCGACGGGCCTCAATTAGCATCCAAATAATCATCTTATACTATGTTTGGTTCGACAATTAATACTATTGTAGTATATTACATCACATAAGAAAACTTGAAATTGGAAGATCAAAAGATAAGATATCATTCATAAGATCTAAGCCAAATATCATGCAATGTAAAGTGAAAGATCACACAAATAAACCTAGGAAAGATCGTCTAATCATGTATCAAATAATCAAGACTTCCTAATCTAGAGGGGGACATGAATTGTTATTGAAACAAATAAGCAAAGAAATCAAAATATGCTTAGCAAGGCTAGAATGATGCATGTTATTCTTTGATAAAAGAAGACCTCTCAATCCCCGGGACGGATGAGAAAGGATGAATAGATCAAGGGGAAGCATGAACGAGTGATCGAGTTCATTCCTTATAATCTCCTTAGATTAAGAGTTACAAAAACCCCAAATCTTGCATGAATGCAATGTATGTATCTAAAAATGTGCAAAGGTTGTAGTGTGTTTTGTGTACATGGATTTCTAGAATGGCTTAGAAGTCTAAAATGGGCAAGAATGAGTGAATGAAATCAACATGGGATATATACAAATGTAGTATGAACCACTTCCTAAGATATGAACTAATTTGGAATGCATATAAGCCTCAAATCAAAGAATGAAAGTTAAAGTGTACTTGCTGTGAATAGTGGACAGAACAGTAGCATGATCTTTTGGAATTTGAAAAGAGGGGTTAGGAATGTTTTCAATGCATGATTTTTTATGGAGATGTTCCTTATTGTGTTTAGAACACAACCCAAAATTCCAATCTTGAATAGCTATCACATATTGAGAGAAATTACATAAACAATAGAGGTCACTCAGAAACAGAGTTCGTACTGTCGTCTAAAATGTTAGAAAATCTTAGAAAATGAAAAAGAATGATCTAGAGGCCCATTTTGTACAGGAAGTTTCCTAAGACATTGAATTTTAAGGGAAAAATAAGTTAGGACCACCCCTTTTGGAAAGGTTTTCTGGAAAAGAGGTCGTAAGTTGACCTAGCTGCTGTGACAGCAAAAACAGAATGTTTGGAAGGAATGTTGGGACCCAAATGGACCATTTCCAAGTACTTCCAAGTCAAACCAAAAATCATGGGTGTTCTCCAATGAGTTAGGAAGACTTTCCAAGTGGCCTTATATCCATATGTTGAGTATTGTGTTCTAGAAAAATCTTTGAACTCAACTCACTCACTGTTTTGACTCATTGTTTTGAAGATTTTGGAGAAAACAAAGTTTAGTTTCTTGAAACCAAATGAGAGGGATTGAGAGGGGTTTTGAAATAGATGTTTTGAAAACATGTTTTCAACACTCAATAAGGATCATAGCCACTTAGAATACCTACATCAAACTCATCATTTAAGAACCTCCAAGATTGTTGGAGAGATTTATTTTGTTTTTGGACATAACTTCAATACATTCCAAGAATACCTTGGAAGTATTGAGGTTATGGTCATCATCTATTAAACATTTTTTGAGGTCAAGAGCTACTATCCATGAGGATTCACTCACCCCAAACTTCATGTCATCACTTAGATGATGATGAACTAGTAAGTAAATAAAGAAAATAAAAAGGAAATGGGATGAGAAGAGATGAACAATAAATAAACAAGCAAGTAGATGATAATCAATAGATGATATTCATGAAGCATGAGACTTGTAGATTGGTGTATCACTCATATGTAATGACACTAGACATGGAAGAAGCTTCCACACTCTTGAATGCTCACTAAAATGGTGGTTGGGAGTATTGAATGTTGAAGTAAATGGAAGTAATGAAGTAAAAACAAAGTTAGAACTCACTTTTGTTTTGAAAAATCAAAGAAGAAAGCTTCTTTTCTCTCCACTCTAACCTTATCTCTACACTTTCTCTCCCAAACTTTCTCTAAACTTGTAATTGACTCCTCCCAAAATGAGGAGTAATGGGGTGTTTATATAGGCCAACTTGGGGTGTTTTTGGGATTTAGAAAGTACTCCCATTGGTCCCAAACATCTGAAATCATGAAACCACGTCGTTTTGGATTTTAATTAATCAAAATGGGACCACAAAAGTATTTACAAAAACTTACTGTTCTGGAGGGGAGTGCCGCGGCGGCACTGGGCCACTGCCGCGGCGGCAGTGGGCCAGTGCCGCCGCGGCACTGCTCCTCCCTTCGTCTGGATAATGCTGTTTAGGCCCCCCGAAGTTCCGGTATTCGCGAAAAGGCCCTATTTCGTCCGAAATTCACAGAAAATGCATACGAACTCCAAATTGAGGTTGTGATATACCGTTGGAAAGGTAATGGGGTCTACTTTACATAAAAAATAGTTCGGGGATAGGTCACTTTGAAAAGTTTTGCGGTATTCGCGATAAAAGCCGATTTGATCGCCTTTTTCGCCTTTGGAAATTCATAATAAATTCGTTTTAAATCCAGAAATTATGTGCGATATACCGTTGGAAAGCTATTGACCTCTAGTATCCATGAAAAATATTTGAAAATTGTTTCGGTGCCCCGATTCCAAAGTCAAATCTTGGTCAAACCGGTCAAACCTGGGATTCCCGGGAAGTTCTGGGAACCTCTGGGAACTCCCAGGAGCTGATGTTTTCGCTCGATTTTCTTTTGGAACTTGTTTTAATACTTTTCTCATGATTTAGAATGGTTCTGGTGAATTCAGACAGTTTCGGTCAAACTTGGTCAAACTCTGGTCAAACCTGGTCAAACCTTGGTCAAACCGGTCAACGGGGACTTTCGGGGAACTTTCGGGACTTCCGGGGGTCTCTGGGAGCTGACGATTTCATCCAGTTTTACTTAAAAACTCATTTTATCATTTTTCTTACGACATAGCATGTTTTCAGAACTTCGGGACCAAATCTGGGAGTCTTCGGGCTTTCAGGGGCGTTTTGGTCATTCTGAGCATTCTGAGAGATAGAGCTGACTTCCGAGAGTCCTTTTGAGTCTTTTACGATCATTGCGAACCACCAAGCTATGGGTCTCCTAAATCTGATAGCCGACAAAATGGGGTGTCTACAGTTTGCCCCTCTTTGGCATGAACTTGCGAGGCAACGCATGTCGCAAGCGAGTGCCAAAGTTTTGAAAAGACAGGACTTTTTGGAGGCTATAGATTTAGGACAAACAGCGTTGCAAAAGATGGAAGGATGATGCTGGTCGTGCTCCGCGTGAGCTGCCTACGTATCCCAAGGGGAATCAGACCAGGACGTAGTTCAGGACACAAAGGGATAAATCACATATGCACATACACAATAATCAGGCGGATGCTATGCTATATGAGGATGATATGCTGTGTGTGGATGTGATATGATCTCATACATGAGTCCTATCATGCCTAGTTTTCTGATCCTAGAATGAGCAGGTGCCAAGGGGTGTGTCACTCCGAGTGGGCTAGTGTTGTGCTAGTGTTTGTGATTATGACGTGGTGGGTGACTCAGATAAGGGCATTAAAGTCTAGAAGACTCCGGGTTTAGGGGCAAACTTCTGGAAGTGTGCTTTGCGAGCGAATGTAATTGGGTGTGGGGTCTCAGAGGACTATGATCGAAGATGTCTTTTGGCAAATAACCGACGGACACAGGGGCTCCGAAAATTAAGAGACTGACATAGAAGTCACGGGGCGAATGTGAAATCCTGGGACGTCCTATGATGAACATGGAGGCCCCAATGGTGTGATGAGAGCGATGGACCGACGATGTTTGCATCGAGATGACGAGTCGACAATGGACTACTGACGGTGTATAAATCCGCTGAGGATTAATCTGAATCTGCTGGGGATGAAGCGATACTTTCTAGGATCTCTCTTCAACTGCTCCTTTTGATCGAATCTTTCGGGCCTGTCGGGGTCTCCGGGGACTGGTATCTGTCTGCTTTTGTCCTCGGGGGATGATGCAGGGTTCTCGGGGAATCTCTTTCGGTGCTCAATCCAAGAGAGCCTGTCAGGTCCTCTGGGAGCTGGTATCTGTCTGCTTTTGTCCTCGGAGGATGATGCAGGGTTCACGGGGAATCTCTTTTGGTGCTCAATCCAAGAGAGCCTGTCAGGGCCTCTGGGAGCTGGTATCTGTCTGCTTTTGTCCTTGGAGGATGATGCAGGGTTCACGGGGAATCTCTTTTGGTGCTCAATCCAAGAGAGCCTGTCAGGGCCTCTGGGAGCTGGTATCTGTCTGCTTTTGTCCTCGGAGGATGATGCAGGGTTCACGGGGAATCTCTTTTGGTACTCAATCCAAGAGAGCCTGTCAGGGCCTCTGGGAGCTGGTATCTGTCTGCTTTTGTCCTCGGAGGATGATGCAGGGTTCACGGGGAATCTCTTTTGGTGCTCAATCCAAGAGAGCCTGTCAGGGCCTCTGGGAGCTGGTAACTGTCTGCTTTTGTCCTCGGAGAATGATGCAGGGTTCACGGGGAATCTCTTTTGGTGCTCAATCCAAGAGAGCCTGTCAGGGCCTCTGGGAGCTGGTATCTGTCTGCTTTTGTCCTCGGAGGATGATGCAGGGTTCACGGGGAATCTCTTTTGGTGCTCAATCCAACAGAGCCTGTCAGGGCCTCTGGGAGCTGGTATCTATCTGCTTTTGTCCTCGGAGGATGATGCAGGGTTCACGGGGAATCTCTTTTGGTGCTCAATCCAAGAGAGCCTGTCAGGGCCTCTGGGAGCTGGTATCTGTCTGCTTTTGTCCTCGGAGGATGATGCAGGGTTCACGGGGAATCTCTTTTGGTGCTCAATCCAAGAGAGCCTGTCAGGGCCTCTGGGAACTGGTATCTGTCTGCTTTTGTCCTCGGAGGATGATGCAGGGTTCACGGGGAATCTCTTTTGGTGCTCAATCCAAGAGAGCCTGTCAGGGCCTCTGGGAGCTGGTATCTGTCTGCTTTTGTCCTCGGAGGATGATGCAGGTGCCGGAAGTGGCCTTGAAAGGCCATGGTAGCCTTGCCCATGCTTTCTTATGGTATACCCAGCTTTCGCCCACCGTTAAGAGGATGGTTGATGATGCCGGGTTCGGAGGCTTCGTCCGCTTGGTTTCGAAAAGTAGCAACGATCTGGCTCACTTCTATGCACTGGCCGAGAGGTGGTGGGACACTACCAATACTTTCCACCTGCCGTTCGGAGAGATGACTATGACGCCTTTTGATTTCTCCATGATCACGGGCTTGAGGGTCGGCGGGAAGCGCCTGGTTCTGGACTATTTTTATGAGATTGACCCGGAGGCGGTGGAGATGTTGATTGGGGCTGTTCCCCCTAACCTGGAGAGGCATTGGTTCCCCTGCGGCTGGCTTTACCGGGCCTATGGTAGAGGTAATCACAATCTGAACAATTCCCAGCTTTTGAGGGTTTACCTTCTGTATGTCCTCGGGTGCTCCATCTTTGCGACAAGGAACGACCGGGTGAGCTTGAGGCTCCTTTCTTGCCTGGCGACCATTGATGAGATCCCCTCCTACAACTGGGGCGGTGCTGCCCTAGCCCATCTCTACAAGCATATGGGGGAGGTTTCTCGGGGCGATGTTAAATCTACTGGGGGATTCTGGCGAGCTTGGGAGGTATGCACTGCTTCTTCTTTTATTTTCCATCTCTTTGATTTTCATACCTGTCCTGATTTCTCCTTTGTCTGTGCAGCTTTGGAGTTTTGAATACTTGAAGATGTTGGCTCCCTCCCCAGCGGACGAGTCAGGCGAGGATGAGGATGGTATGGCTCCTGTGCCTCTATTTCCACGAGGCTTGAGATGGCGGAGGGACGTTGTTGGGGTGAAGAGCGGGGCCCATCGGATTATTTTGCTTCGGAACTTCTTAACTGGGTTGACAGCCTCTAGTGTTGATTGGACGCCTTGGGAGGGCGTCGCTTATGCCGCCACTGAGGAGATACAAGCGGTTAAATCTCTTACCTCTTGCCGCCTTCTGCTGGAGAGTACTGAGTGCAGGCAGTGGTTCCTTGGTGAACGGGTGTCTCGGCAGGTGGTTGGTGGTTCCCAGTATCGCGCCCCTCATGATCCTCCTGTGATGGATGCTAGTGACCTTTCTGGAGATGCTCTGCTGGCGGCTTTAGCTGGCACCGATGTTTGGGACCATTTTCTTTCTGAGACCAGTTATGAGGCTTACCGTGGCCGTTTCCTGATGCCTAACTTCCCACTCCTGGAGGTGAGTTCTTTTTGTATTTTTTGTTTATATTCATTGTCCATGTTTTTGATTTATCTTTTCCTAACTTATTCTGTGCCTTTAGCTTCGCGAGATGTATAGGAGACAGGCTCCTCAGGCTCCCGACCCTATCCCTCCTTGGGATTGGACTGTTAATGTTCTAGGTGCTGATGGCACTCCCCAAATGATGGAGGTGCCGCGAGTCACATGTGGGTACCCTACTCAGCCAGCGAGCGTCCTCAACGTTCCTTGGAGTTACGCTGAGGAGGGTCACGCCTTGGCGGCTAGCCTACGGTCCCTGGTCCTTACACGAGACCACCGGGTATGTCTCTAATTTTGCACTTTCTTAAGGTTACAAGGTTCTAACCTTGGATTTTTTTATTTTGACAGATGGATGGTATGCGGCAATTTGCCGCCAATCAGATGGCGTCCTTGGTAAGTCTCTGACTCGACTCTGTTTTTGTACTTTTTGTTGTTCCCTTACTAATTGCCTTCATTTTTATTCGTGTGTGCAGTATCGTGGAGGCGGGGCTGGCTCATCGAGGACTGGTCCAAGATGTAGAGGCGGTAGGAGGAGGCCGTCGCCGACGTACACTTCGGGTGGTCCGACGGAGGACGAAGAAGAGGAGGACTGAGGCTTCCCAAGCGGGAATTATTATTTTATTTTCTTTTCCCATTTTCGATTGGGTTGTACTGAGGATATGATTATTAGGACAGTGTAGGACGATGTGTAGCACAATTTGTGACCTTTTGACAGAGTATTATGATGTTTTGCCTCCTAGGCCGGATATCTTCCGGTTTAGAGGCGCAGTTGTGTGCTTGTTGATATATGTGCATTGTGATTGCTGGATGTTACTGCGATGGGCAGTTTTGTGATAGTGAGTGCTTTTGCCTTGCAGGTGGGATAGTCCGTGAAACGGGGAGGTGCTACCGAAATTTTGAATTTTGCTAGAGCCGTGACAGAAAATATGGCTTTGTATGATCCTGCTCATCTCACAGCTTGGCTGAACATTACGGATGGCGTGGAGCGGATCAACCTCTTTAGCTACGGCTTGACCGAGCTATTTTCTCTTCGCCAGATGACCCTGAATACAGAGTTCTTGCGTGCTGCCATTGCTTACTGGGACCCAGTGAACCATGTCTTCAACTTCAACGGCCTGGAAATATGCCCCATGCTTGAGGAGTTCTGCGCTATTCTCGGCTATGATTCTGACTCCGACTTGATTCTCCCTTCTGCTGATACCCTCAGCCCTACGCGAGCCTTGGCTGAATACCTGAATTGCTCTATCACTATTTCCCGCCGGCTGATTCAAGGTGAGGTTCTCAACATTGCTTCTATTATTGCCCGGTATGCCAGTCCTAGGAATCCCAGCATGTATGATGCTTCCCGTGGGGCCGCTTTGATATTGTGCATGACTTCGCACTTCCTGTTCTCGAGCACTTCCGTTGACTTGGTGCATGTGTGCCTCGGGCTGAAACTTAGCAGGAATCCCATGGCCATGGTTCTAGCTGAAACTCTGAACGGTTTGGATAATGCCTTCAATCAAGGGACTCCTCTTCTTTCTGGGGCGCCTTTGGTGTTACAGGCTTGGCTTTACGAGCGCCTTCAGCTGTGGACGGGCCGTATACCACCAGTTTACTTTCGTCGAGCCGTGCTTCATTCTCACTATACCTTTGCCGATTGGGTGGGCATGATGAGCACCTTATCTGAGGCTGACATTTGCTGGATCGTGAGGCGTTGGGGCCTCTATGCTATCACCACGAGCCTCAGGGGTCACCAGAGAGTGTGGTTGATGGGTCTGAGAGAGACTTCTTTCTATCATCCTCGCCGTTTGGCCCGACAGTATGGACAGGTTCAGGAGGTTCCCTGGGGGTTTACTGAGAGGGTCTTTGCTTCCAGGATCAGAGCTACCACTATTGCTGCTTTTATTGATGGTTGGACTGACCGAGTAAAGGCCTACTTCTAAAGACCTTTGAAGAAATAAAAGACACTAAGACAAAACTAGTCCTGACTGATTTTGCTCATTCCTCCAAGTGTCTTTGAACATGTGGTTGCTTTTTGAAAGACTTTTTTATTTCTTTGATTATTTCTGCTTATGTAATATTCAAAGTTTGTTTATCGGTGAACCTTGGTTATTTTGGGAATCTCATTTTATGCATTTTAGCTTTCTGAAAACATGTTGTAACTTGAGATTTCAATTAGTTGTTGCTTTTGGTACTTGCTTGAGCATGCTAGGGTTGTTAGAGGCAAACGAGGCGGGTAGCCGAAGTTTGCCCCCTAGTTTGGGATATATATGGTTGTGAGGCAGACGAGGTAGATGACCGACGTTTGCCCCTAGTTCAGAAGAGGTTCAGGCAAACGAGGCGAGTGGCCGAAGTTTGCCCCTAGTGTGGAGGGTGGTTTTTGGGTTATGGTAAGGACCGCGACTTTATTTCTCTCACGTGCTCATAATTTTTGCCTAGGCACCAAGGAGGTGACCTAGCGAGCTATTTTCTCTCTTTTGTTATTGCTCACTTTGGATTTAGCTCTAATTTTTGCCTAGGCGTCCTTTCGGATTTTCGACCTAGCGAGCCATCCTTCTTTTTCTTTTTGAAAATCTACCTACGTACCCCCGAGCGGGGATCAGGTCCAACGTAGTTCGGGCCAAGGTTTTGAAAGGAAAGGTTATTTTTGTTGGTGGAGCGACCGAACCGATGTGGTTGCCTACGTATCCCCGAGCGGGAATCAGGTCGAGCGTAGTTCAAGGCAAGGCTTGAAAGGAAAGGTTATTTGATAGTCAAGCATAGTACTTTTTGAGGCGATCCATGTTGATCGGTTCTTTGAATTTGACACCATCGAGGTCCATGAGATAAGTTGCTCCTCCGGAAAGAACAGTCTTGACGATATAAGGGCCGACCCATTTAGGTTTAAACTTCCCACGGGGATCAAAGATCGGAGCTCGCAACTCCTTAAGGACAAGGTCGCCCTTGACAATCTTCCTTGGACGAACCCTTTTGTTGAAAGCACGGGCTATCCTCTTCTGATAGATTCGGACATGGTCGACTGCCGCTAGACGCTTTTCATCTATGAGGGCCAATTCTTCATACCTTTCTCTCAACCAATCTGATTCAGGAATTTCACACTCTGCCATTACGCGTAGGGATGGTAATTCTATCTCCACCGGCAGTACCGCTTCCATCCCATACACTAGTGAGTAAGGAGTCGCTCCTGTGGACGTTCTTATCGATGTTCTGTATCCCCAAAGTGCAAATGGTAGCTTTTCGTGCCAGTCTTTGTAGGTATCAGTTGATTTTTGCAGTATGGCCTTGATATTCTTGTTCGCAGCTTCGACTGCCCCATTGGTCTGTGGTCGGTATGGCGACGACTTGTGATAGGTGATTTTGTATTCCTCGAACAGGTCCCTGACTTCTGCCTTGAAATGACTTCCGTTATCCGAAATAATCTCATGAGGAACTCCATAACGGCAGATGAGATTTCTCTTGATGAATTTGGCCACTTCCTTGGCCCCCAACTTGGTGTAAGATGCAGCCTCTACCCATTTTGTGAAGTAATCTATGGCTACCAGGATGTACCGATTTCCATTTGAGGCTTTCGGAATGATTTCTCCAATGATGTCGATTCCCCAGGTTGAGAATGGCCAAGGTGAAGTCATGCTGTACAGAAGGGATGGTGGTACATGCATCATGTTTGCATGAATCTGGCACTTGTGACACTTTCTCACGTATTCGCAACAATCTTTTTCCAATGTTGTCCAGTAGTATCCTTGTCTCACGATTTTCTTGGCCAGCATGTGGCCGTTCATGTGTGGGCTGCATACCCCTTCGTGTATTTCTTCCATCATTCTTCTGGAGCTCTTCCCAAACAAGCAAGTCAGGTTGTGACCGTTGTATCCTTTCTTCAGCAGTTTCCCGCTGCAAATGATGAATTGCGTTGCGAATCTTCGAATTGCCCTTTTGTCTCTCTCGGTGGATTCTTGGGGGTACATCCCCTTTTCTATGAAATCCCAGACATCCTGATACCATGGCGCTTCATTCTCTTCTTCTTCGACTGTGGCGATTATGTTGAACGAAGGCTCGTACCTCTGCTCAATTACCAAGGGCATCATCCTGACTCCCACAGGAATTTTGATCATCGATGCTAGAGTGGCCAAGGAATCTGCCAGTTGGTTCTCTTCCCTGGGCAAGTAGAGGAATGTGATATTTTCGAACTGCCTCTTGAGTTGGTCGAGATGATCATGATAGGGCTTCAACCTTTCTTCTTTTATTTTCCATTCTCCTCTGGCTTGTGATATGATGAGGTTTGAATCTCCGAAGACATCCAACCTCCGAACTTTCAGCTCTAAGGCTGATTCCATTCCCAGAATGCATGCTTCGTACTCAGCAGTGTTGTTGGTGGAGTTATAATTGAGCTTGACTGCTAACGGAGTGTGGTCCCCACTCGGCGATACTAGGATCATCCCTACTCCGTATCCCTTCATGTTGGCTGCTCCATCGAAGTACAACTTCTACTGTTCTTCCTTGATTTCCATGATGCTCTCGTCTGGAAACGGAAAGTCCCCACTTTCTTCGGAGTCAACGGCATGTTCTGCGAGATGCTCAGCTATGGTTCTCCCTTTTACCGATTTGCTTGTGACATACTTGATATCGAATTCGGATAATAGAAGTAACCAACGGGATATACGACCGGTCAGGGCGGGTTTTTCGAGAAGGTATTTTAGAGGATCCATGCGGGATATGAGCACAACCGGAAAGGCCAGCATGTAGTGCCTTAGTCGGCGAGTGCACCAAACCAAGGCCCAACACGTTTTTTTGAGGGTAGAATAGTTGAGCTCATACCCAGTCATCCTCTTGCTGAGGTAATATATGGCTTTTTCGGAGTGGCTTTCTTCTCCTTCTTGGGCTAGCATGCAACCCATGGCATTTTCAGAGACGGATAGGTAAAGGAATAACGGCTTATGAGGCATTGGTGGTGAAAGGACAGGCGGATTTTGAAGGTAGGCTTTTATTTTGTCGAAAGCGGCTTGGCATTGGTCATCCCACTGGAACTTCTCCCCTTTTCTCAACAATTGGAACAGAGGATCGCATGTAGCTGTGAGTTTAGAAATGAAGCGGCTGATGAACTGGATTCTTCCGAGGAACCCCCGTACTTCTTTTTCATTCCGTGGTGGCATCATTTCGAGGATTGCCTTGATCTTAGAGGGGTCCACCTCTATTCCCCTTTGTGTGATGAGAAAACCCAGGAGTTTACCGGAGGTTACGCCGAAAGTGCATTTCTTTGGATTCAGCCTCATCTTGTATTTGCGCAACCTTTCGAAGAACTTTTCCAGCGCTACCAGGTGCCCTTCTCTATCCTTGGATTTTACAATCATGTCGTCTACATATACTTCTACCTCTTTGTGAATCATATCATGCAGCAGAGTGGTGGCAGCTCTTTGGTACGTTGCCCCCGCGTTCTTGAGTCCAAAGGGCATTACTCTATAACAGTAGGTTCCCCAAGGGGTGGTGAATGTCGTCTTTTCCCGATCTTCTGGCGCCATTAGAATCTGATTATACCCTGAGAAGCCATCCATGAAAGACAGTAGCTCATGTCCTGCGGTGTTATCTACCAAAACGTCAATGTGGGGAAGCGGGAAGTCATCCTTGGGACTGGCCTTGTTCAGATCACGAAAGTCGACGCACACACGAACTTTTCCATCCTTCTTCGGGACTGGCACGATATTGGCAACCCATTCCGGGTATTCGGTGACAATGATGAACCCTGCCTTGAACTGCTTCTCCACCTCTTCTTTAACCTTGAGTGCCCATTCCGGTCTCATGCGCCTCAGTTTCTGCTTGACAGGTTTAGAATTAGGGAGGAGAGGAATATGATGTTGGACGATGTCGGGATCGACCCCAGGCATGTCTTCGTAAGACCAAGCAAAAACATCTTTGAACTCTTTTAGCAAGAGGGTTAATTTTTCTTTTTCTTCTTTATTAAGGGTTGAGCCAATTTGCACAATCTGTGGATTATCTATTTCACCTAAGTTAACTGATAAAGTATCTTCGATTATTTCATAAGCAAGTGGTTTTTCAATTAGTTGCTTTAGTTCGATTGGGAGATCCTCGGAGGGATCTGTGCATTCACAAGTGTCAGACACAAAGGAGTAAGCAGAATCGTCTTTCATTTCATTCATGACTGGTGAAGTGATTACATTGGATAGTGGTGGGCTTACAGCAGCCGACTTCAGTACAGACTCGATGACTGGTAGTACAGACTTTGGGGGAATAGGGGATTGGGAGACACAGACAGATGACTCTACAGCCTGGTTGCTCAGACCCTCCTCAGCTGGCTTGATCTGATCATCTTGGCTCTTGGCCCTCTTCTTCTCTTCCTCTTCAGCGGATTCTTCCCACATCTTCTTGATCGCCTCAGTGTCAAGGTATTTTAACCAGTCTTCCTCTGGGGTCTTTTCAACTTCTTCGGGGTAGAACGGGTCTTGATATGGGGGCCTCTCGCAGTCAGTGATGATTTCAAGCCCAGGGTGCCTTCTCCCGGTGGTTCGATGGATCCATGGTTCAGGGAACCCGAAGTAAGGGAAATCATCCCCTTCCTTGACGAATTGTCCATTTAAAGTCTTGCGGTATGGCGGGAGACCCTTCACCCTCTTCTTCCATGGCCTTTGTAGCTCGACGTCCTCATCAGTGGGCTTGTACCCCAACTCGAAAGTGCCTTGTTGCCCTTTGATCTGCGGGAATTCCCGAATTCCTTGCTGGCGTCGACCCAACCCCATTCCGGGGAAGTAGTTCATCTTACGGACAATGTTGACGACTGCGGAGTGGACCTCAGGGAATCGGTCTTCGTCTTCGATCATATGAACTTCTTCCATGAAGAATCCTCCGATTTCTCCTTCTTCCAGCTCAGGTATTTGGACTTCAAAAATGGGAGCGTAATTCGGGAAAGCCTCATTACCCCAACTATTACCGAGGATGATCTTTACCTCCCTCTCATGAATGTACTTGATCATTTGATGCACAGTGGATGATACAGCTTTGTTGGCGTGAACCCAGGGTCTCCCAATTAGCAGATTGAACGAGGCAGGTATGTCCATGACTTGAAAAATCTCGGTGCTCACCAAAGATCCTACCCGGATTTGGAGAGAAACAGTTCCCATCACATTTCTTCTAGTGTTGTCATAGGCTCTCACGGATTGCACAGATGGCGTAATGTCGAGGATACTGACCCCCAAAGCAGTGGCAGTTCTTAAGGCACAAACATTCAAAGCAGAACCTGTATCGACTAGACAAAACGGCACCTGTTGCTCCTTACATCCCACAGTAATGTATAACGCCTTGTTATGCGCGGATCCCTCTGGCGGCAGGTCCTCATCGGAGAATGTAATGATGGGGTCGGGAGTAAGTGCACCCAAGAAAGCTACCATGTCCTCCGGCGCGGCGTCGATGGGGACTTCAATCCCAGCCAAGGCATTTAACACGGCTTGCTTGTGCTTATAGGATGTCACCATAATATCCCACATCGAGAGATGCGCTTGGGTTTTCTTTAGCTGCTTGATCAGCTCATTGTCTTCTTCGATGACCTCATCCATCTTGCCCTTCCCCTTGTCTTTAACTGGACCTTTTTCGATGGCTTCGGTGGCAGGCTGTGGAGGCTGATAATGGCGGCCTGACCTGGTTAGGTGATCAATCTCAGCAGGAGTAGGCCCTTCTACAGTCCCATCCTTTTTAAACCAATCACAATCCGTTCCCACAAATGGCTTTTCTGGCTCGTTCCAGATGGAAGCATCACTCTCGTCGTTGGGGTCATACCATTTGAGGTCTACCGCCCCTAGGTCATGCTCTTCCAGGAAGAACAAGTCCTGCTCGTCGTCAAGCTGCTGCTGCCACTCGTCATTCTCCCCTCCGATCAGATGAATCCCTTCAGAATCCGGGATGTCAATGCAAAGCAAGGGTTGTCCTAGGGGGGTGATATAAGTAGCAGGGTTGAAGGGTACGGGACTGGACTCAATGAGGTTGACATTTTGGTGGTTTGGTAGGGGATTTTGGGTGATATGAGGCTGCTTTGGTGGCGGCTCGATGATATTCTGGTCGATGAGGTCTTGGATGTCGTGGCGGAGGCGCATGCAATCATCAGTGTTATGGCCGGGGGCTTGGTGGTAAGTACATCGCTTGGACATATCGCAGTTAGGCGGGAGCGGGGTATTTCGAGGCTGGAGTAATTAGAGATGGCCTTTTTTGAGGAGGCGATCCAGGGCTGAGGAGAGAGAGATTTCTAGCTTGGCAAAACTGCGAAGGGGCTTTTTCTGGAAAGGGCGGTTGGAGGAATTTGCCTGGTTGGAGGGTTGGTATGGCCTTGGAGGATATGCCATGGGTTGGCCGCTAAGGGCATTGACATCCGGGGGATTCCGGGAGTAGTTGGGCCTTCTTGGCTGACTCGGAGGGTCTTCCTTTTTGATCTTCCCCTCCCTGATAGCATCTTCGATTCGGGTTCCGACTTCAAACAACTCCTCAAAGGTGGAGATGGACTGGTAGAATAATTTCTCATGATAGAGCGGCTGCAGATTCCGGATGAGCATCCTTACCTGTTCTTTCTCGATTGGCCGGTGGGTCATTTGGGCTACCTTATTCCTCCATCTGCTCAGAAATGCAGCGAAGGATTCATTGTTGCTTTGCCGGGTTGTTTCCAAATCCCTGACGGTGACGTCCAGCTCTTGATTGTAAGAGTAATGATCGACAAAGACTCGAACAATGTCCTCCCAGGCCCGGGTTTTGGAGGCTTCCAAGGTTAGGAACCACGATAGTGCAGATTTTGCCAGAGTTTGCGGGAATAGCATCGCGATGTGCTCGTGGGTGCAACCCATGGACTGGAAGATACTCATACATAGCTTCACGTGGCTTTTCGGGTTTCCCGTTCCATCAAAGCGATCGATGGCAGGCATTTTGAAATTCTCTGGCAGTTTCAGCTTGACAGGCTCGAAGAGGCCTTCCAGATCTAACATGTAATCGTCGATACCCTTGCTTTTCCTGAGTACGCTTTCCAGTTTATCGACCTTGTCCAATTTTTCTTGGAGCTTCTTCTCATACGTAAGCGGTGGGACCCTT